>CM029928.1:36215222-37446736 GCA_017639245.1 Myiopsitta monachus
TAGGAAAGAGGTTTCTCCCACATTTGCCATAATGGGCCTAGACTTGTCTGAGTTGATCTCACCAAACCCCAAAGGGATCCATCCTCCTGCCTGATGGAGGCTTCTCCTTTGGCTGCATCTCCCCGTGAAGAAGTCTATCTGACCTGTCCCTGCTGAGGAGTGGAACGTTATCGAAACATCAGCAGACCCAACTCTGATTAGAACATGAAGGTACTTTTCTTCTGTAGCTAGTTTTTTAGCAGAAATCATGCTTAAAGGCACCTGGAAGGTAGCTGGGGGTGAGAAAGCTGAAGCTCTGTGAGCCCCAGGCAGCCAAGCCTTGGAACTGACACTGGCTTGGAAGAGCTTTGCAGCAGACTGGTATTAAATACCAAGAGAGAGAAAGAATGAGAAATCAGGAAATGGAACAGTATTGGTATTTCCTAAAGATCAGAGTTTCCTATAAAATGAACGTGTGCCATGCAATTTCAAAATACCAGGACGTTTGCCTTTCTTGCAGGCTTGCAAGAAACAGCTAATAAATAAAGATCAGAGTTTGAGAAGTTACCTTGTCAAACCTCTCTTAATATGCTGTTTGAAACTGGATTTCCTTAAGGTCTTTGAGTTGGCAGCTTTGAAGGGCTTTCTATGCGTTCCTTGGCTTGAATTTGTTTTAGGCATTAGCTGGCATCAGATGCACACAACAACTTGACACGTCTCAATGGCTACAGAATTTACAGCAATATATTCTGTTCCATTTCTGCTTGGATTTTGCACTGCCCCTATTTATGAGCCAAACATAAATTACCTGAGTTTAATTCACGACCCAGAGTTCAGAGCATTTCACCAGAAATAGCATTCTCTGTTTGGGACACTACTGCCAAAACTGCATTCCTGGAGGTGAATTCCTGTCCCATCCAAGACATTTGTTCTACCCATATTTCCCATCATACTGTTTTATACTATTTAGGTCATTTAGAATTTCATGCTCCCACACTTACTTCTTTTATGTTTCATTGCAATTTTGCTTTTAATTGTGTTCTCTAAAGTCGCCTTCAGACCTTTAAATACCTTCAAATTAAAATAGCCATTTGACTTCAGTCCAAATTGCATTTAATAGGAAAGCTGTACTAAAACTCTTGCATTCCTCGAACAGAAGGAAGAACTGAAAGATGCCCCAACAAAGTATTATTTAGTCTAGGATTTAACTGGCAGGGCCCATGAGGAAAACCTGCTGCTCTTTGCTTTCAATGTTGCTTTAATTAAAGCTAACAATAATGCTAATATTAATTCTATCCTATGCAAGATGTTTAGCCCTGATCCCAGTTTGGTTGTAGATTTAATTCTAGCTAATGTAATTCTGGTTTGAATTTCATTACAGCTGTCTGTATAGTCACAAGCACGTTATGTACAGAGAAAATACAGACATGAAATGTAGAAATCTTTCCCTTGGGATTTTTTTTATTTCCTATTGAAGAAATATTCATGAAACCGTGAGCTGTTGTAAACCACTACATATTGTGTGCAGGTCTGGTGTCCTCAACATAAAAAGGACATGGAACAGTTGGAACAAATCCAGAGGAGGCCACGAGGATGATCAGGGGACTGGAGCACCTCCCGTGTGAAGATAGGCTGAGAAAGTTGGGGCTGTTCAGCTGGGAGAAGAGAAGGCTGCGTGGAGCCCTCATAGCAGCCTTCCAGTATCTGAACGGGGCCTGCAAGGATGCTGGGGAGGGACTCTTCATTAGGGACTGTCGTGAGAGGACAAGGGGTAATGGGTTCAAACTTAAAGAGGGGAAGTTTACATGGGATAGAAGGAAGAAATTCTTTCCTGTAAGGGTGGTGAGGTACTGGAATGGGCTGCCCAGGGAAGCTGTGAATGCTCCATCACTGGCGGTGTTAAAGGCCAGGTTGGACAGAGCCTTGGGTGGCATGGTTTAGTGGGAGGTGTCCCTGCCCATGGCAGAGGGGTTGAAACTGGATGATCTTAAGGTCCTTTCCAACCCTAACTATTCTATGATTCTATATTAATTCCATTTGGGACCCATCATCTAATGCGTTATCATAGAATCACACAATGGTTTGGATTGGAAGGGACCTTAAAGCTCACCCAGTTCCAACTCCCCACCATGGGCAGGGACACCTTCCACTGGAGCAGGGTGCTCCAAGCCCCTGTGTCCAACCTGGCCTTGAACACTGCCAGGGATGGGGCAGCCACGGCTTCTCTGGGCACCCTGTGCCAGCGCCTCAGCACCAATCTACCCTGTCAGGTTAAAGCCATTCCCCCTTGTCCTGTCATTACATGTGTTTGTCAAAAGCCCCTCTCCAACTTTCTTGTCAGCCTCTTTAGCTGCTTTAAGGTCTCCCATGGAGCCTTCTCCAGGCTGAACAACCCCAACGCTCTGTTATACTGTTATTTAGTGACCTGTGAGATCCAGCTCTACAAGAACTGACTCTCATACATAGAGCAGAAGACAGAGAAAATGAGTAACAGAGGAGTCAAGAAATGAAATATATTTAATCAGCAACGATTACACTTTGTGTTTTTTCTACAGCATGAAAGTGTAACACCTTCCCTTTTCATTCAGAGGAAGACTGCTGGATAGCCAAGAAAACATCAGTTGCAGGGACAGCAATCATGCAGTGCCATCAACTGTTTGCTTCTGGTACGCACATCATCTGAGACCTGATTTCAACAATGACCAAAAAAAATACCGGAATTGAGCAACTCATCGAGATTTTATTTCTGAAACAAATTTTATCAGTTTAAATATAACATTTTGCTACAAATCTCATGACCGCTCCCCTTGCACGGGAAGGCGGACGCCTGGGAGCTGTTACCTGGCTGCTGAAATCAGCAGCTTAAGAGCCCAAGCACTCGTGCCATCTGCTGGAGACAACACATTTTAGGTGCTTGCACAGGGGGCACAGAGCCAGCAGCCCTCTCGGCTTGCCACAGGCCATCTTTGACAACGAGGCTGTTCTGCTTCTCTTGACTGTTTTCGACGCTAAGTGAATTTAATGCTCGAGAAGCATTTCTGAAGATTGAAATTCTCTCTCTGGAGTGAAAACAGTTGCAAAAGACAGGAACATACTGTCCCTGCATGCTGCAGCTGCAGGCTAAGAGGCTTCTTTTAAAGGCAAAGTCTATTATACAGCCAGGGAAGAGCACTGTTCTCCCAGTTCTGGCAATGAACTGCTCCTCTAACAAGGGGTCTTCACCTCAGCCATGGGCCACCTCCTTTATCGGAGCAGAATCCGGTGATTTTCTTCCTTGTGGTTTTACTCTTCAGGGGCCTGCATCTCACCAGGAGCACACCAGCAAACCTGCTGCAAGCACAGCCGCTCTGCCCTCCATAGAGCAATGACAGGGTTGACACTGACTGGTACAAATACCATTTGTACTTCTTCAGCTGAAATGTGCCCCTGGGAACATGCAGAGCATGATTTCTACTGGAGAACCTGCGCTGAACTTGTTTATTCACGGATTGAGCCTTTCCCTGAGATAAAGGTGGTGCTTTCGCCAGGTTTTGGATCTCCTGTAGCAGATCCTTTGAGCTGTGTCAAGCTGATGGGCACTTCCTCCTCTGAAAGGTGACACTGAAAGACTTGCTGCTGTTGCGACATGTTTCAGAGCTTAGTTTGGTGTCAGTTCCAGCCTTCACCCTTCTGTGCCTGGAGAAACTGCAGGTCCATTGGTTATCACTTCACCCAGACCTGGCATGCAGGGCTAGGAGGACCCCAGGTTAAGAAGAGCTCATGGAGGAAAGAACTGCTGAGCAGCAGCATGCTCTGTGAAAGCAGAGGGTGGTATTTTCACCTCTGTCACTACACAGTGCTGAACTTCCCTACCTGGATATTGAGATGGAAGATACAGAGTCCGAAACTACCAGCTAAGAAGGATTGCAAGCACTTTAGAGGTGATGATTAGAATCTGATCTGGACAGATTGGAGGAGCAGTATGAGGGGAGCTGGGTGCACCTTGCTGGAAGCAAGAGGAGGGAGCTGTGACAGCACGGGCAGGGCAGGGATGAGCTGGAGTAGGCAGCGAAGTGAGAAGGTTGAGGGAGGTACAGCAGGTGACTGACCGCACAGGTGTTGACAGTACGCTTGTACAAACCACGTGTTGTATGCGGATATACATGAAAGGGGTGTTGAATGCGAGTAATCCTGTCACAAACCAGCACTTCCAATGCCTCAGCACGAACACTGGGAATGGCCCAGACAGAAACCGGGAAAATGAGGGCTATGGAGAGGATCGGGGGGGAAAGGCGAATTTCGCCTAGAGAAGAAAAACGAGAGAGATGACAATAACTGATCTCGCTGAATCAGTGTTTGCAGCTTCAGAGAACTCACGAGTGCCAAGTCGTTTTCTTCCTGACTTTCCACAGTAATTAACCTTTGAACCGAGACAAAGCAGGAAATGAACGAAGTCCTTCCATCACCGAAAAGGAATCTGACAGCGACTCTGGCGGGACCATGATTGTATCTGAAAGTGTAAGAGAAAATGGGGCTCCAGCATCCTGTAATTGAACAGAGTGCCTCTCAGCCCCAGTAATGGCGCTTGGACAAGCGGTGCTGCTATAAACTTGAGACTTGGGAGCGGGGAAGGTTGTGCGTTCAGTCCCTTCTTATCCAAAAGGATTACATGCATTATAAAATCGAACTCTTTTCCTTGGATTCCTTCTTGGAGACCAACCTAGACTTTTCCTCATCCTCAAAAAATGCTCGCTGTCGCCATTTCTCTGGCAAATTCTCTCTCATTTTAGTGCAGATGCACGAAACTTCTCCAGCTGATAAGGATCTCGGGTTTTTTACAGCGAGAACATGCAATATGAATTGCGGGGAGGGCACACTGCTAGAAATGCTTAAAGGTGACCTTGCAATTCAAAGTATTAACGAACTCACACGACCACATGGCACCCGTTGCCTGTGCTCTGTGGAGATGTCTCTTCCTGCGAGGTTCAGCCAGAGAACAGTACTGAGAAACGGCAATAAACCCAAATCCCTGCCTGCCTTCCCGCGGCCCGCGGGCCGCTGCCCGTCCCAGCCGCCGGCTCTGCTCCGCCCCGGCCTGAGCCGGCCTCGCCCGGCGGCGCTCCAGGGGCAGCCCCGCGCGTGTGAAACGGGCCGGAGCAAGGCACAGCGCCCGCAGCCCCGGGGGGGCGACGTTGGGGCCGCGCCGGCGGCAGCCGAGGGGCCGCGGGGGGGGGGGGGGGCTGAGCCCCTCTGTCGCTATGGCAACCGAGCCCCGACGGGCGCCCGCGGGCCCAATGGGGAGGCGGGAGGGGCGGTGGCGCCCCCTGGCGCCGGAAGGGGCGTGTCGGCGGCGGCGGAAGCGGGCCCGCTCGCCGCAGGGTGTGTGTGCGTGCGCCGAGCGGCCGCCGCGCTCCTGTCGCCTCGCCCGCCGGGATCCAAGGCCGCGGTGCCGCCGCCCCCCGCCAGGTGAGGGTCCCGGGCTCCGCCGCCGCCGCCGCCCGGGCTCCGTTCCCTTCGTCCTCCGCCGCCGGGGTTGGGCCGCGCCGCGCCGCTGCGGCTCCGCGAGAGCGTGCGGGGGAGGCCTCCGCGGCCTGCCCCCGCCTCCGCCTCCCCTCAGGCCGGGCCCGGCGAGGGGCCGCCGCGGGGTCTGCCTCGGGCGAGCTGCGGGAGGGTCCCCGGGCGGGGGGGCGGCGGCGGGTCCTGCCTCCCCCTCCGGGTAACGGAGCGACCCTCCCTCGGCTGCCGCTGCGGGGCCCGGGCGGGCGGTGCCGCCTTCTCCCCCCCCCCCCCCAGCTCCGGGCCCTGCCCCGCCCTGGGTGAGTCACTCTCGCCCCGAGGGCGAGGCCGGCCGCGCTCACCTGTACCGAGCGCCCGGGGCAGTGCCGGGCACAGCCGTGCCCTTCCCGCCTTCCCCGCCACGAGCCCTGCAGAAGGGGTCGGGGCGTCCTCGCAGGTTCCCCCAACCGGGAGCTTGGGCCCCGCCGGAATGCTGGGCCCGGGGAGGTGCCGTTTCTGTGCCGGTTGCTGTGAGCCTGCTCATGTAAGGCTCGAGGCGATCGCGGAAATATCCTGAACGCTTCAGAAGGAACCGAAACGATTTTATTGTTATTTTGGAATTCAGGTCGTTTGTGTCTACTTGCGAATAGAGCTGTGCTTAGGGAGGGTGCCAGAGGGAAAGAAGGTTGCTTCAAGCCAGTCCCAGCCTACAGAAGGGCTGGGCAGTAACTCATAACTAACGACTGTAGGTTTTATTTGAGGTATGTACAACCAGGTGTTAATTGGGATGATTGGATATCAGTGGTGTGCACTCACTGTGTTAGCATACAGGAGCAAAAATGCATCTCATGCACAGGTCACGATATTGATTTGTTGCTTTCAGCAAAATTCCTTATTGATAGTTAAAATACCTTTTCTAGTGGTAGGAAGGCAAAAAGCACATCATGCAGCACTGGCAGAGGTGAATTCCTAGGTGAAAATAGCAGAGATTTTGAGAACGTTTGTAAGGTTTTGTAAGCTCAGCTGCTGTAGGGATCTTTGTCTTCACCCATTCACTGCTGCAGGACGCCTCGGTCAGAGATTTTTAATATTTTATGGAAAGAAAAACCTTTATTTTACAATTATAATGAGATATCAAGTGGTTTAGAAAAGAAAATAGGAATGCCAGTGCCTTTTTCACTCTTCATATTAAAGGACTGCAAAAATATACTGTGTATAATATTTTGTTTATTAAATTGGTGCCAATAAAGTGATAGACTCATTGCACAGATGGGCCTGGTGCAGTTTTCTCCACCTCATTATGTCAGTACCGCATGTTCTGATCTCTGCTATTTTGATGTTGTCTCCTTTTTTCCCTCTAAGCAAGGCCTTTGCCAGTCTGCAGCTTTTTGCACTGCATGTGAATAAACTCTGATGAGGAGGAGTTGAGTAAATAATGATTTGAATAATGAGGTAAAAAGCTAGTACTCTAATCAGTCTGGTATTCTGGTACCTCTAGGATCAGATATAAGGCAAGCGTTATCATAGCATGTCTCTTCTATGGCCATGCTTCTTGCCCCACCCTGTAATAGAAATGTTCTCAGTTTAGTATTAACAAATGTGATTTACCTGTGGTACGAATACATTAGTTTGGCGTGAACTTTATGCCTGGGGGAAGAGTTTTGGGGATAACTCAGTATTTCCACCGGGACTCTAGCCAAAACCAGTTCTGCTAGTTGAAACAAAAAGGTATTACCATGTAAGTATATTGTACTTTGGAACCGTGTGCTTGTCTCCACCTGCAGCTGTCCGGTGTGAAGTGCCATGTGTATGAGCAGCCTGGTCCCTCATTTAAATGACATGAAGGAGAACAAGGCTACTGTCACTACATTTAAGTTGCCTGTGCAATATCCTACATGCTACCGGTACTTGTTATCGAAATTTCTTAATTGTCTGTGGAGCTTGGAAATGGTTGAAGGTCTCTTTATTCAAAAATGTTATTGGCCTTTAGGAAGCAACAAGTAGCAATGGCAGGAGATGGCCAGAGCAGGCTTAGGCATGGCTTTAGAGAGTGTTCATTTTATCTGAACATGTGCAGAAAGCTTTGAGCTGAAAGCCAGGGCAGGCGGTTAATCAGGAGATGCAGAGGAGGCTGAAGTTATGTGCTGCACAAGGTCAGCAAGAATATCACAGCTATGAAGTCATTTTCCTTTTTGCCTCATTATGTTTGCAGTATATTTTACTGAACTTGTTGTTTAAGCTCTTGTCAGGAAGATTTCACTGTTCAGCTCTTACCAGGCGCATTAATTTTCTTATCAGTTATTTAGCGATAGGCTTTGAGGGAACCAAAATAGAAAAACACAACTAATAAAATCAAATGCCTGATAGTGCAGTCAAGCAAGGGATGTTTCTTGCACTCCATTTAAAGAGTTGATTCCTTTCGTATAAAGAATATCTCCTGGGAGCAATGTCTACCTGACAGTGCATGCCGTCAACATCATCCAGATCCTTGGGTCAGTATGCGTGTACTTGAATGATGGAGAAGGATTTTCCATTTGGTTTAGAAATAGTAACTCCAAAGCTCTTCCTCTCTGTAATTATGGAACTGTAATTCAAAATACCACTTACCTCATGTGTGCATTTAATTTTGGAATGAATTACCCATCCAGGAATCAAACAAGGTATGTTTGTGCACTGCTGGAAGATTGAACAACAAATTCTGGACCAGTCTGCTGCTTTTCCTGTTATAATTTGAATGGACTTGCTGAGTTGGTGACTGAGAAGTATGGTTGCATCCCATCTCACCAAATGGGGTTTTACTTTCCTTTTGCACAGTGTAATGGGCAGATCTGTTAACCCACATCTCTACTTGACTTGTTAGGGACCAGCATGTCAAACCAGTAACCACACTGCTTTCTCACCAGTGTTTTTTTACAGAGTGAAAGTGTGTGTCTGATAGATTCTCATGCTTGCTATAAAGAGAAAACCAGTACACAAAATCAATGACTTAATTATCGGAAGAACAGGTCATCAGGCGCAGCAGACTTCAGGCCAATGTAGGCTTATTGGTGTTGTCTTGTCAGTTCAATATGTTACATAAGGCAGGGGTTTTTTTTCAGTCTCAGTTTTCATTTGATTTCTGCAGACTTTAAACACAGTTGCTTCTGGTCTGTTCTGGCTTTGTCCTAAACAGCTCATCGAGATTGGAAACAATATGAAGCAGATGGGATAACTGCTGAGTAGTAAGATGTAGTTCTCGAGCTCCTGCAGTCTTCTGAAGAACAGTATCTGTATGTCTTACTCCTCAGCTGTTATTGTCACGTAAACCTCCAGTTCTGTGTGTCCATCCACTCCTGAAAGATCCGTGTTCTGAATTCAGGTGCTATTCCCAGGATGGTCACACCATCCCCTTCATACTGTCTTCCACTGCAAGTAATAAGGCAGTTACAAGCTAATGTATTTTACAGGTTCCTTTTACAGCCTTTTGTCTACACAGGCATAAAGCTTTTCTGGGGGAGGGAAGTAAGCACTTTTAGCATTTAGTACCTGCGTACATGCTATTCAGCATTTGTAAGAGAGATTGAAAGAACTCTAGGCTGTATGGGAGGTAGAGGTAAAGAAAAGGAATCACATTTTGAGTGTGGGATTTAGGATGGTACAGATTTCTGGCAGTTGCTACTATCGGCTGTGACTGCTGGTGATTGGTGTTCCCTACTGTAACTAGGATCCAGCCACTTCCTTTTGGAGGGCTACTCAGTTGTGGTTTGTCAGATTCTTAAGAAGAATCTTTGTCAGTGTCTTAAGAATTTGAAATGTATTAATGCATCTGAAAATCTTCTGCTTAGAATGGGCAACTTCCAGGACTCCTCTGTGGCTGTGTTCTGCACGTGTCTGCTCCTTTTTCCATCTTCCCTCTTTTCCCCTTGCCAACATGGCATGGCTTCCTTAGTGCTAGAATAGATCATTCCTGTCGGCCTTCTGTTCATCACCTCTGTGTGTATTGCTCCTAGCTGCAGGTAACCTTTGTTAGATGGCTTCTGTTTGTGGCCTAGGAGTATTTTTAGCTCTAGGCTTTGCTTGTTTCAAACTGTGGCACACTGATCCATTGTTAGTGTGGCTTTCATCTCCTCTGTGGGAGGGACCAGTTATAGCTGATAGTTGCTTCTTTGCCTTTTCAAACATCACTCCTTTCCTTATATCTTTTTTCCTTCTGGCAAACACTTCCCTCTTTTGGAGCTCAAGCCAGCATAGCTCTGCAAAGCTCTCTCCAAGCTTCTAACAAGGTAAGCAATGGAGAATCAAAATAGGATTTTAAGTGTTCTTTTGTGCAGCACCCTGTGAACGAAATCATGGCAGGCTTACTGTCAGTTGCAGGTGTTTTGGTGTGGACCATTATTTTCTTACTGCATTTAACTTCTGTTAAATCTGTATTGTCGAATAATGCTTTATGTTTCATAGCAAACCTCCTAGCAGTGCAGGTATTAAGATTAACTAAACAGCTCAAGCCCCTGCATACTGAGTTTTTATGTCAAAACAAAACCAGTGAAGTTCTGAGGACCTCCATCTTCAGTAATTGGCTTGAGTTACATCTAAGATGTGCATAAATTAGATTGCTGAAGAAAGTTGTTTGATGAGAAACAACATTGTAATGCTTTGTGCTGGTATTTTGCCTGTATAATTCATATGTTGAACTGGTTTCCGGATCTCTCTTATCCACTAGGTCTTTATGCCCTTGCAGTTCCCTTTGTGATTTCCTTCATGTGTCCTTATAGGAACCCATTGACTGTCCTGAACTGACTTACATCTAAAGATAAATATGTCAATGAGCTTGATAAAACAAACTGCACCATTTCTAAACTAAACTATAATGTTTGTAAACGGAATTCTGCATGGATGACTTGTCTAGGAATCAGACCACTATTGGCAAAGTGCAGGTCAAAGACAAAAATGACCTTTCAGTGGCAAAATGTAAACTTCTTTGGAGTTACTCGCCTCTGGACTTCCACAAGGAGGCTTTTCCTACATAATAATCACATTCCATAAGAAGAAGAGGAGAAGATAAGACAGCCGCAATAGAAATGCTTCTAGAAGCTGTGCAGACCATGAGGAAACTTGAACTGCTCTGAAATGGTATTAAGTGTCCTGTTATTTAAAGTTGGCCCTTGTAATGTAAAAAGCATTCTTCAGGTGTACTTTGTTCATGCTCGGGTTTTAGTGAGAGGGTAAAGAAATGCCACTCACCAATTGCTGCCTGCATTAAGCACATAGTCTAGGTTTAGTGCTGAGATAAGGGAATGTTTATGAGGTTCAGCAGACTCCACAGTGAAAAGTGGGATGATTCTGTCAATGGTAAGTGGTCTGATGATTTCCTGAGGCTTGTTATATGTTGGTACTAGGATGTCCTTCAGAGCAGGGGAAAAGATGCACATGACAAATTCCACTTACCCCTTCCTGTCCTCAGGAACTATTGTTTTGATAATTCTGCAGAAAACGGTGATAATACAACGCACCCCATGGTAAAAGCCTCCTGGGAAGTGCGAGCCAAATTAATCATGCCTTACAATACCTTGTCACACTGCTCCCTACAGTCAGTCTGTCTTGCCAGGGGTTTTGATATGAAGTCTGTGTGTCACCTTTAAGTAGGTGCCAGAATCCACTAGTTTAAATGTAGTATTTGAAATCGAGCTAAACTACAGCCCAGTTTCACTTAGGAGTGTACACGAGGTCTCTTTCTAGGAGGCTGGTTTTTAGTATAGCATATCCTTACTTGAGTGCGTTATGTGGACGGATACATTAGGCTAGATCTACAGAGCATCAAATGCAAGCAGGAGTGAGTGTGACTTGCAGACGTACAGGAGGTGGGACATTTGGTTGCTGGGTTTACTTGAGCTTTCATGTAAAATAACACTGACTTTTTATCTTGGGTGATTATTTTTGCTAAGGTGAAGTATCTCCATCTGGAGGGATTGAATATGCTCATCTCAAAAGAACTGCGTAGTTAGGACTCCAGCCTTGACAGTAGGGCACCCTGAAACTGCTCATGCACACGATGGGAATTTGGGGCTGCAGCTCATTGTCCTGGTTCAGGTTTTAGGATAGGGAACTGGTTTCTTTGCATGATAGTGTGGTAGGTGATACTTGGATTAAAATACAAGCTGAACAGCGTGTGTGAGACGTTCTCCATCAGGAAGAGATGATCACTTGTCAGACTGGGATCTGCGAAGGAGAGAGCCAGGAAAAAGGCTACAGCAATCACTTTCAACCTGTAGGTTCATTATAATAGGGCTGTAGATGCTTGTCTAATGAACAGAAGTCTATGAACAGCAATTGTAAACTTACTGTTCTTGTTTGCTTTTTATTGTTGTTTTAGTTGTGGTTTTTAGGCTGTTAGGTCTCAGCCTGAAAACCTCTTACCTTGGACATGGAGTGTCCTGGTTGGGAGTTAGGGAGTAGGAGAGGAGCACTTTTGCTCAGTACTGACAAGAATAAATAGGTCTGTCCCAGTGTGAACCTACACGCCTGAAGAAACTCTACAGATGAATTTGGGGTGTCTGGGAGTTCATGAGGTATTGAGGTCCACATACTTTGATAAGGGAAAGAAACTTGTTTAAGTTCTGTGAACCTGGCCCGAGGTGGTTGAGTATAAGGTTGGAAGCTCGGTGGCTGAGTTAACCATATGTTAGCATCGTCTTGCAGAAATAAGCAGCGCTGAGGCTGCCTCACTGCCATGTTCCTTACTAACTTTGTTTTTCGTTGCTTAAACTCCCCAGGGGCTGTGTAGTCATGTGATGCGTTTTCTCTTGGCTTCAGTTGCTAAACTGCCTTATCAGAAATGATAAACAAGTTGTTCCCATGGAAGCAATTAGTTTTGCAGTAGTGACCATCATGGGGGCCGTGTCCCGTTTGCTTTTTTGGGAATGTCGGTGTTATTTAAAAGGTTTTGAAGACAGGAGGCTGCAGCCACCCTTGTCATGTAGAATAATCTATTGGATGTACGTTGATGCGTGAATTAAAAACCCGTTTTCTGGCAGAACAATACAAATGTACTTTCCATAGTTGCCAACAACAACAGCTTTCCTGGGTATGGTTTATTTTGAACCCGCAGAAACCTCTCTTGTAGTGTGCTGGAATCTTCAGTGTGAGGAGGAGCTGTCCAGGGCTTCAGTGCTCCTGAGGAGTTGCTGCTGCTTAATAGCAGCAAATACCAAAAACAATACCAAAACATCAAAACACAGCGGTACCTGGTGGTTTCTGGGTTAGAACATGCAGTGTCTCCCAGGCTGAGTGTGGCCAGTATAGGAAAGGGAAGACATTTACATAAGGAGCATATTGATGTGCTTAATGCCAGTATGAATTTTGCTACGTTTTGAAGAATAATGCTCACGTATCTTCAGGATCGTGATTAGTCATTAGCACACATCGAAATTATGCATATTTGGCAAAAGGTCAGGTAAATTCTGAAAAGGAAACCCTCTGTATGACTTTTCTAGAGTTGATCCTTTCCCACTTACTGGTGACTGTGAGTTCTGCTTCACCCTTCAGCATGAACTTCAACAGTGCAGACGATCAAAGAGGCTTTTTCTCTTATTTGTATTCCCCACTGATTGCAGGAGAGCCATGGATAAAAGTGAGTTGGTACAGAAAGCCAAACTGGCTGAACAGGCTGAGCGTTATGATGACATGGCTGCTGCTATGAAGGCTGTCACTGAGCAAGGACACGAACTGTCCAATGAAGAAAGGAATCTACTCTCAGTTGCCTACAAGAACGTGGTTGGTGCCCGTCGCTCGTCCTGGCGTGTCATTTCCAGCATTGAACAGAAAACAGAGAGGAACGAGAAGAAACAGCAGATGGGAAGAGAATATCGTGAGAAAATTGAGGCTGAATTGCAGGATATCTGCAATGATGTTCTGGTAATAATCCAACAGCAAAAATAACAGTAGTTGGTACTGCAGCATTCTTCAGAGAGGCTTTAAAGTCTCTTGTGCTGTAGATACTGCAGCACCTTAGCAAGGGAATAATTTTGCATAGCCTCAAGCTTGAGTACAATTCTAGCTCCTAAGTCATCTAGTTTGTTTCTTAGGGAATTTGTTATAACAGAGCGTTTGTATTTTTTTCAGTAGAAGAAAGCAAACAAGGCAGTGTTGAAGGCCCCTGGATGCTGGCTAGGGATCACCATGAAAAGGAATTTGAGATGTGGGGCACTGGCATGGGTCCCGCCTACCATTTAAATTCTTAGATGCTGACATTCTGAGGCATGTTCAGTACTTTTTAGGATGGAGAAGGTGTGTATTTCTTCCCCAAACTGGTTTTGCTATTTTTTTCACTTAGACAAGAGGGATTCTTTTCACTGCTGTTCAGTTTGCTGAAGATCAGTCAAGAGCAGTTGCTGTCAGTACTGTCAGTCTTCACATCTCTGGATGCGCATGTGCTGACCATCGCAAGTAAAGCAGGTTTTTTGTGGGTAATTTCGTTGCTCTGTATAGAATTCAGGTTTGTGGCAGCAAAAGTGACCTGACCCATGGTAATGTCAAGCTGCTGCTTTTCATTAGCTCGGTTGGGGACACAGGTTTGCATCAGTGTGCTTCCAGGAAGACCCTTGCAGTCTTAAGCCACAAGATTCTGCAGGAGCAAATTGTGGGTAGCCTCAACGGAGCGAGTTTTCTGCTTTCCAGGGATTAGGTTATCAGTAATTCTTCTTTTGTTCTGAGTTTAGACAACAGTAGGCAAAGCAATTAGCGCGTATGTATCTGTCATTGCGAAAGCATAACACTTTGTGCTTACCATTGTAATGAAGGCTATTTCAGACATTATGACTTGGGAAAGAAAAAAAAAGTGATGTTTCCTTTCTCAGGAACTCCTGGATAAGTACCTGATTGTCAATGCCACGCAGCCAGAAAGCAAGGTCTTCTATTTGAAAATGAAAGGCGATTACTACAGATACCTCTCAGAAGTGGCATCTGGGGACAATAAGCAAAGTAAGTAGAGCTGAAATCTCTCATTCTGCTGGGGGCTGCGCAGAGTGAGGTATAAAAAATACTTGTGTTCTTTTGCCCATAACATGAAGTATTTATTTCTTTTTGCTGCTGCTCTCTAGGATTGAAGACGTGCAGTGCAAGTCACTTTTAGAGAAAGGCTTCATTGCAGTTAATAGGCGTTCATCAAACCTATCAAATTCTCTGTGCAGCCCCTAACCTCAGTGACTGATCTTCAAGCGTATTTGTCAGTGTAAAATCCTATTCCTGGAGAGTGTGGTTTTTTTTCTCTCATGGAAAACGCTTTCCTATCATATCTTGTTTAAACTATGAATTAAGCTCTCAACTTCTCACTGCTTGCAAGCTTTATGAATGCACATATGGGATGCTGGGTTGCTGGGTCCAAAGCCAATTAATCCTGAAGTGGTAAAGCAATACTGAACTGTGCCTGAATTCCTGGTGTCTCATGTAGTCTGTCTTGCAAACTCAGTTTGAAATGCCCCTCTAGAGCTTGTTGTTAGCCATTAGCCAGGAAGGAACTGTTGTCTTTCCTCTGAAACGCAAAACTGAAATATAAAGTTCGTAACGCAGGTGTTAAATGTTTCCTTCAGTTTAAATAGGTCGTTTAGATACCTCTTCCCTGTGATTTTGTCTGACTTTATTATTCAGAACTACTGCTTCTTCAGCTGGGCTGAAAGCAAGTGTTTAATCACAGTATACTGTGACTTGGGTAGAGCTGCTGTGCATTCAGATTGCTTGGAATTTGTTTTGAATAAATTCCATTTTAAGTCTCTATAAAAATACTGAACTGTTTCTGCATTAATAGTTCAGCCAGTGGTAGGCTTTTACATCTAAAAGCACTGAAAGAAGCATCTGTGCCTATGACATTGTCTGAATTTTTGCTGGCACAGTAGTCTAGACCAAGGCTCTAATAGCTTCCGTCATGAAGTCCGTGATGTATTGTGCATTAGTATGATTGTAATTACTTCTTGCAGCAACGGTAGCAAACTCGCAGCAAGCTTACCAGGAGGCATTTGAAATTAGCAAGAAAGAGATGCAGCCAACACACCCCATTCGACTTGGTTTGGCTCTAAACTTCTCTGTCTTCTACTATGAGATCCTAAATTCTCCTGAAAAGGCCTGTAATCTGGCAAAGACGGTAAGCTGACTCTTCATATTACCTGTTTTTTTGAAGCCTAAGGAGATAATTACACGGTTCCTGTAGCCCTTTTATGGGTTATTACGCTTTTTCATAACAAATTCCTGAAAAATGCTGGCATCTTTCTTGTTATCCTAGTATGTTTTCAGGTAAGTTAGCTATACTAGCTGAGCTTTAAGTAAAGCTGATTTGCCAGCACAGTTGATCCAGTGAAAGGGAAGACAAAGTGCCTCTCCTTAAGTCTGTAATTCTCTTAGAATGTGCTTGTGTCACATTTGAGCACGCTTGGATTCATTCAGCACTTCTAAAGTGAAACATTTAAATTTGAACACTTTGCTCGTACATGAAGAGTCATCTTTGTGACTACAGTTTTAGCCCTAAATGTCCTTGTGTATCTGCGTGCGTGTGTGCCTCTCTCTACAGAGGCCAAAAAGACACTGTGATGGGTTGTGCCAAATAAATAGCTAGTCATTCTTTTTCTTGGCCTTCTCCCTAAAATAGGATTTGAGCCTTCTAAATGGAGCTTTTTGCATCTGTGAAAATTGTCTGGTAGTAACCTGAATAATACAGCATTAGGTGAATCTTTGTGTTCTTAAAATGCACTTGGATAATACCTACCTTGTAACAAGGAGTGATGTTTTGCTGTGCAAAACGCTGCTGCTGTTCCTGCTTTTTTAGTTAATGTGCTTACACTGGTTTGAAACCTGAATGAAGAAATAGCACTTATTCATGGCTCTCGGCTCCCAGGCTTGCAGCGTGGGCTTTCATGTGTAGCAGATCAATGGAAGGAATGGCTTTATTAATCTCTAGTGGAACGTACCTGATTTCCTATGCTGTTTTGGAAAGAAGTGTAACACCTTCCACCCCACCATCAAAACCCCCTTGTCTTCCCTTTTCCTGCCTACTTACTCATGTACAGCGTATATCAGCCTCATGGTATCTTTGTCTTTTACTGCCAATTTACACCAACAAGACCTTCATTTTTAATGAAAGTATTGCTTTGAAGTGTTGTTCTTAAAGCTGACTTCAAGCTGCATGAATCGTTCTTCAGTGTGGCAGAGAGTGCACTTGCCTTTTCAGTACTCGATGTTGGCGTGGTAGTGAAGTTGTTCTAGGCTTTAGCCTGGACCTTGAAGACTTCTGTTTCCCCCCTGGATGTCTAGTGATCTGGTGCTCGCTTTGGTTTACGTTTTCTTTCTGTTGGTGGAAAAGAAACGTACTGGGAGGTTGTGTCACCGAATTTGAATAGTTGAATAGTGAGTGATGTGGCAAGTGTGTAAGCTGTGTGTAAGCAGCAGTAAATCCCAGAGCAGAGTGTGAAAGAGCTGTCTTACATATTTGTAGGCGTTTGATGAAGCGATAGCAGAGCTGGACACGCTGAATGAAGAGTCTTACAAAGACAGCACGCTGATCATGCAGCTGCTTAGGGACAACCTCACTGTAAGTATCTTGGGGCAAACCACTCCAGTGTGCACTGTTGCTTGCTTAGGCTGCTGGACTCTTAAGTGTGACTGGACATCAGACAACTTACTTAGTTTTGTGCCATTAGGAGCCTTTTCTGAGGCATTCACTACATGTGCTATCTGCACTGCTTTTTGTAACCAGACCGGTTAACTTGCTTGTTTAAACCACAAATCACTTGTTAACCACTGTGACAAACTCAGAATCTTCTTGGTAGCACAAAGTGGCGTTTGTCTGTTTGCGATAGCCAGCTTTGTGTTGAGCTTGCAAACTTCTGCTGCTTTTTGTTTGTTATCCTCTATTCATTTTCCGGTTCATTATTCTTTAGCTTTAACTGTCGAGTTCTGTATTGCTCTTAGCTGAGAAAATGGCAGAGTTGCTGCTCATCATGCTGTCTTCCCTTTTCTGACAGTTGTAATTAACTGCGTGCTTTGATTGTGAACATGTGTTTGTATTTTCTTACAGCTATGGACGTCGGAAAACCAGGGAGATGAAGGGGATGCTGGGGAGGGAGAGAACTAACGGCTGCCACGCTTCACTATATGTTCAATGTCACCCTGTATCCTACACATATATCCCTTTGTGCGACAAGCAAAAAGAATAGTACATCGACTTTCACAACCTCAACGTAGCAAAAACTGTCTGTGGGGTAAAACCGGTTGGTTGGTGTTTTGTGTACTTCAAGCGGAGGTCGGTTATTACAATGGCATTCCGAACTTTCCTATTAGGAACCTTTCCAGTCATGATTACCGTGTTTATATTTTTAACTGAACACTGTGATTATGGGTTTTGTGATTGCAATTGACTTTACAAAACTCCTATTGGTAGAGAAGTAGACGTCAATTATGGAAACTCCGGCGAGCTTCAATTTGGCACCAAAATAGTCGAAGTACAATTCTGTTGTAAAGTTGTACAGAAAGTTATAGAGATTCTGTTGTGACACTGGGGCATGGAAAGAAAACAATCCAGTATATGGCATTCCAGTTAGTGACACTGCTCTGGGTTAGTTTAACAGGCACACTCTGTAGACATGTGTAACCAAGTTTGAGGCACCGCTTCCAGTCAAAAGCTCCCTTTGTCCATCCTGTCTTTCTGGGGATGGGGTTTGTTTTGGGGAGGAGGGTAAGGGGGAGTTAGCAGCTTGATTTCCAAACTCCTTACACTGGCAGATAACTGGGATTTGACTTCTAAAAGTGCTTTCATGCTCATACAACATGCATGGTTCAGCCC
The DNA here is from genome assembly GCA_017639245.1 of Myiopsitta monachus. Lineage (NCBI taxonomy): Eukaryota > Metazoa > Chordata > Aves > Psittaciformes > Psittacidae > Myiopsitta > Myiopsitta monachus. Next base: position 36,233,479 of record CM029928.1, read on the forward strand.
CTTCCCACAGCAATAACATACCTTATTACACTTTCGACAGTCTTCAGTAGTGAGGATTCTTGGTTCGCTACCATGGACTTGCAATAGGAGAAGATTCAATTTTTTGAATGGCCTTATTAGTTTGGATGATACCATGAAGTGATCTGCCACTTTTGCATTACTTTCCTCTTAGGTGAATCAAAATCTCCATGGTATTCCCATTTTGAATTTATCCTGAGAACTTCTGAAGTTATCCACTGAGCCACCTTTCAGTTCCCTTTATAGCAGTTTTTTTCCCACTGGACTGTTCATCCTCAACCCTCTCACGTGTTAAAACTCCATTAAAGCAATTTTGGACTCCCACATACGCGTCATCCTTTCTTTGATTATGGGTGATGTCAGGATGGTGGGTGAGACCTGCTCAAGGACAGGTTTCTTTCTTGGATGTTTGAGCGCTGCCGGGGCTGTTGCAGTCTTCAGCTCTTGTCTGCTATTTTTTGGTAGTACCGGGATCTGGCTCAAGCATTCAGGATCTCCCATGTATCGTACTGGAATGCAGACCTACACATTTGTGACGCTTGTAATATTTGAGCTCCAAACCTCACCTAGTTATGTTTCAAACATGTCCCATTAAAGATAACCTAACGAGAGTTGCATGAATAATGCAGTGGAAAAGATTAGGGATAGTCACCCATCAGTCTCGCGGTATCACCCCCCCCCCTTCACATTCCACTTAGGTATAGGCTCCATCTGTTTGTCTCTCCATCCGTCTGCTGAAGAGAATTTCATGCACTGATTTGAAAACTCCCCTCTACTAGCTGAACAAATTGTGCAGTTAATACTTGGCGCTTGATAAATGCAGTAGTGAATGTGGAACCGAGCCTGTCTGTATATCTGGTAGCTCTTTTCGCTTTGTTTTTACTGACCAGTATTCTGCCTAAAGTTTGCTTCTGTGACGGTTATATTGCCTAGCACACACGTGGTTGTGAGAATAGTATAGCAAAAAGAAATACCTGGTTATTGATGTACTAGATTTGTGTATGTCTTTTAAACAGTTCTAGTTTCACCTTACACAAAATAATCAGGAAAAGTGTAAAAGAATTCAGAAGTGAATAATAAAAAATTTTATCAGTTGTTTGCGTCTCGTCTCTTTGCTCCGCTGCTGCCAAAACCCCTGGGGTTGGGAGATCACCACTTACATTAAATGCGCAGTTCCTGGATTGTGTGAGTTGCTTTGTGGTTTCCATAGGCTTCATTACTCAGTCCTTTGCAGAGAGACTTCCCCACACACAGTGTTAGGCCACACTCTAAGTGGCTGCTGACCGAGTACCGACCTGTCCCGTGCCCTGGCTTTACGCGGTCATCCCTCGTTATATCTGAAACCGCTGCGACGGTGCCATTTTCTTCATGCTTTATGGGCTTACCTGCTCTTAAATCGTTTCATCGTGTTCCGTAGCTCCCGGTCTGACCTCTGCTGATGACATTGTCAGCTCGGAGGAGAAAAATCCCAGGTCCTGCTCAGCTGCTCCCGTTCGTGGGGCTTCCAGTGAACCCCTCCCACCTTTCCGTCTCTTTGAGGGGGAATGACCAGTCTAGGAGAGCGATCAGCACCTGGGGGCCTTTGCTGATCCTCAGCTGCGCAAAGTTGAGGCAATATTTGTGGTTTCGAGCTAATTCTGTCTTGTTTGGGAAAGGGCGCTCCAGCTCCACCGGGAGCCACGTGTTTAACTGATGTAATCGGTGCTGCTGCCGCTTCTCATTCCTGGCGCTGGGTGAGGCGGCTCAGTGCGGGAAACCACCAGAAGGCTTTTCCGTGGGAGAGGCTGCTCCTGATGGTGCTGCCGCTGACCCTTCCCAGAGTGTGGAGCGGAGCTGAGTGACCACACTGGGATCAGGTGTGTGCTGCCTGGGGCAGGCTGGTGTGTCTCCTGAGCAGCATTCCCGATTCAACGGCAGCAGATGAATTGCCTCTTTTCATGGTATCCGGCAGCCCCTGCCCCTGAAGTCAACCCAAGTCTCTCATCCTGCTGCAATTGCAGGAGCAGAGGGCGCGTGTCCACGGAACAAGCGTTGGAGGTGCTGGTGACAGGGACCCAGCACGGCCCTGCAAACACTGGGGGAGCTCCTGGTGACACTGCCCTGCCCGCCCTGGGCCCTGTCATCTCAGCAAGCTGTTTGATGACAGATCATCACCCCCCCGTACATGCAGCACAGCTGGGGTGCGATCTCAGTGGATGAAGGTGACCGTGCAACACTCCTGTCACGCAGACACAAAGCGACGGCAGAGGGGGGTTACAGATCCCGTGGGCCTTCTTTCCGAGTCACAGCATCACAAATCAACCATGTTGGGAAAGCCCTTTGCGATCATCGAGTCCAACCATTGCCCCAGGACTGCCAGCACCTGCGGAGTGTGGGAAGGCATAAAGCCCGGTGACGATGGGCTGGCACTGAGCTGCCCGTATCTTGCCGGTTCCTGCCGGATTTCTTAACCTCAGGGAATTACCTACAGGACCTGCACGTGGTTTCCCCAAATAGGGGCGGGCGGGACACGCCCCCGCAGTTGCTGTCGACGTTCAGGGGCACAACACAGCCCCAGCCCCCTCCCGTTCACCCCAAACGACGCGAGAAGCGCAGGGGGCCCCGGCGGCCATTTGCAAACGGGAGATGCCGCCGCCCGCTCCCCGCGGACATCGCTGCCCGAACCGACCCGACCCGGCCCGGCCCGCAGGGCGCTGCCCGCGCAGCTCGGGGCGGGACGGGGCGGGGATGGGCGGGGAGGGTCGGGCCCGGCCCCGGAACCGCCGAAAGAAGAGGCGGGCGGGGGGGACAGGTGGGGGCTGCAGCGGTGCTGAGCTGGGACCCCACCTGAGCACGGACTGCCGGAGCGCTCGGCGTGAGTGCGGGGCGAGCTCCCGGCTCGGGCGGTGTCTGCTGGCGCCGGGTGCGCGGGGCAGGGTAGGGCAGGGTAGGGCACGGCACAGCACAGCACAGCACAGCAGGCAGGTCTGCCCGCTGCCCGCTGCGCCCGTCGCGGGCTGTTCGTGCTCGACGGCCGCGGGTCGCGCCCCGCCTGGACGGCTCTAGGAGCCCTTCCCTCTCTGCCTCTCTTCTCTCCTCCCTCTTCGCCTCCTTCCCTTTCCCCCGTGTCCCTCTCTGCGCGCTGTGGGAGCCGTGGAGGTCCCATCGCGGCTGCCCGAAGGGTCGGGTCCGCTCAGGGACCTGGTGCGCGGCTCCTGGGGTCCTGCCCGCGGTGGTCACCGGTTTTGGACTGAGGAATCGCTTAATGCAGCTCTGTTATGTGTGTGCGGTGATTCGGGGCGTCCTTAGGGTACCTTAATTGGTGTCTTGGGTCTTTCGAGCTTGAAGGTGAGAGCCCCAAAGGTGGGCTTTAAGCCGTTAGGGCAGGAGCTGCGTTTCTGTTCCTCGAGGCGGCACCCTGGGGAGCTCCAGCAGCGACGGTCCTCTTCGTGCACAGCCTTGTACCCAACTGAAACCAGCGAGAGACTGAGCATCGGTTTTCCTGCTTTGGGGACCTCATCAGCAAGCTGAGGAATTGGGAAGGGCTGGCTGAAAACCCGTGTGTGCCTTGCTGGAGGTGCTGGGAGCGTTGGTGGCAGCAGGGTGGGCTGCTCCTGGGCAGCACTGTGCATCAGGGCAAGCCTGTGCTCCCTCCCTCTTCTCCCCCCCGAGGGAGGAGTTACCCCGGGGTTCTCTGGTGCAGAAGGGCTCTCTCCCTTCCGAGGCGTTCAACTCCATTTTATTTCTCTTGGGGTCTGAGTGGGGAAAGGAGCAAACGGGGGTGTGCAGTGTCCCTCTGCCCCTGGTGTGTGAGGGCTGCGATGTGCACATCACGCAGCTCAGCTTTTGCACCAGCAGTGAAATGTGCCTTAAAACCTTGGGAACTGCAGCATGCTTGGGACATTCCTGGTGCTACTGATGGGAAGGGGGTGGATTGCGCTGTTGTGGTGGGGCCAGCCCTGGTGTGGGTCTGTGGTTGCTGCGTGCAGTCTGCACCCTGCAGCCTCAGGTTTGTGTTCCTCCGCAGCTGAGCTCTGTGGCTCACCATGAACGCTAGCGGCCCTAGCTACCCCTTAGCTTCCCTCTATGTGGGAGACCTGCACCCGGATGTGACCGAAGCCATGCTCTACGAGAAGTTCTCGCCTGCTGGGCCCATCATGTCCATCCGGGTCTGCCGGGACGTCGCCACGCACCGATCTCTGGGCTATGCCTACATCAACTTCCATCAGCCTGCGGATGGTACGATCCCAATAACACAGCCCCCAGGAGCTGCCTGGCAGCGGGGGTTTGGGGTGTGCAAGGGGTGGCAGTGGGAAAGGGAGGAGCAGTTGTGTGAATGGAGGTACCCATCAGCTGTTGGGGCTTGGACTGATGCATCTGCTGATGTTGCGTTTTGGTTGTAACTAATCCCAGTCTGCTCTCGGCTGGTGACGCGTCCTGCTCCCATCTCTTCTTAGGGACCGGGAGAGGATGCAGTAGTTGGGCTTTGGGCTTGTGGGCTGAGGAAGGTGCCTTGCAAGAGTTACCTCCCTCCGTGAGCTGGCTCACGGTGCGAAGCAAGGCTCCTCTCCTGACAGGCATCACGGTGAGGTAGAGCTGTAAGCAGAAGGTGTTCCGTGCTGGAATGTGTTGGGTTAGTTCCCCTGGAGACCAAAATCTGTACTGGGAAAATGAGCTTGGCATCTGCCAAATGGGAGCGTGCAATGCAATGGGTGATCCCACGGGAGTCAGACATGCTTTGGAGACTAAAATAACAGTTAAAAAAGGAGTGATGTGGCTGGAGGGGAGAACAGCCCCTGCCTGGCCCTGCTGCCCTGGCAGGCAGAGCCTGGCCCATTCAGGTTAAGGAGCCCTTGTCCAACAGCATCCCTGATTCCTGTGCCTATCTCAGCTGCTGTAGGATGCGAAGGGGATCTGTCTCCATTATCCTCTTCCCCCCACTGTCTTTGCTTCTTTGCCAGCTGAGCGAGCCCTGGACACCATGAACTTTGAAGTGATCAAAGGCCGCCCCATCCGCATCATGTGGTCCCAGCGGGACCCTGGGCTCAGGAAGTCAGGGGTTGGAAACGTCTTCATCAAGAACCTGGATGCCTCCATTGATAACAAAGCCCTGTGCGACACGTTCTCTGCCTTCGGAAACATCCTGTCATGCAAGGTACGCGCACCCATGGGCGCTGCAGGGAAGGGCTTGCTGCAGAGCCGCCCCAGGTTCTCCGCAGTGTGCTCTAGCCAGCTAAAGGCACTTTCTTGTCTTGCTTCCCGCAAAGTCTCCTCTAAATTCCCACCTGCGTTGGAGCCAAAAGGCGCTGCTGTGTTTCCTCTGGAAACAGGAGCTTTTCCTTCTGTCCCCTCTTCTTCCCAGTCCCTGCAGAGATCGGTTTGTGTTCTACCAGAACTGAGTGCCTTGATGGCGCTTGGGTCTTGGTGAGCCGCAAGCTCCTGGGAATGGGGTGCTGGGAGGGCAAATGCCCGTGGGAGATGAGGGTGGGTTTTGCCGTGTCTTACTCATGGGCAGACATGGAGAAAAACAGTGTCTGTCTCTTCCCTCCACCTCGCTCGGTGCCCGTAGGTGGTTTGTGATGAAAACGGATCCCGTGGCTATGGCTATGTTCACTTCGAGACTCGTGAGGCGGCAGCTCGGGCCATTGAGGCCATGAATGGGATGTTGCTCAATGACCGGAAGGTGTAAGTGCCGGCGAGGAGAGTGTCCCCCCTGCTCTGTGCTCGGCTCTGCTCCTCCCTTGCCTTGGTGCATGCTCAGGAGCTGCCAGCTCCTGCTGCTCTCTGCTTTCCAGTCCCATCCCCACTGGGCACAGCAGCTCCAGGGCAGTGAGTCACTTGTGGTCAGTGCCGGTGGAAGTGCGATAATGGTTTGGAGCCCTTCCTGCTGCTGGGGAAGGAGTCCAGCCCTGGGCTGTGTTTTATTGCTGAGGCAGTGCAGAGTGCCCACAAAGCAGGGCTCGTCCTCAGCTGTTGGCTGTCAGCGTCAGATAATCTGATGAGGGAGGAGGTTTTGTTGTTTATCGGCTCTCTGTTTATGCTGCATCACCTAATTCTCTGCACCCCTGTCTTCACAGAGACAAGCAGCTTCCCAAAAGGCTTGGGGATACTTTGCAGTAAGAGAGCTGGCACTTGGTGGCATCCTTTGTGGGAGCTTTGGGGTGACATCCCCAGCATGGGGCTGTGCCCTGTGCTACTGCTCGCCCTGTTTCAGTAGTGTGGTCTCGACAGGGAAGCACTGGAGTGGGGTGTGCTGAATGTGCAGCACATGGTGGGTTTAGGGGTGAGCAAAGCGTGGCCTGGGGTGACGGGGTCTCTCTTGGCCTGTACCAAGACTGCATCCATCTTCCCTCCGCAGGGAATGCGGAGGATTTCAGGCCCCTTTCCTTGCTTCCTGCAGGTACGTTGGCAATTTCAAACCCCGCAAAGAGCGCGAGGCAGAGTTTGAGGCTAAAGCAATGGAGTTCACCAACGTCTACGTCAAAAACTTTGGGGATGACATGGATGATGACAGACTGCGGCAAATCTTCTCCAAGTTTGGTGAGCAGGGTTCTTGAAGGAAGCATCCTCACAGCTGATAAACTGGAGTCGTGGCAAGTGCAAAGAGTGGGGGAGAGTGCTTGGTTGAAACGCTGAGCCCCTTCTCTTAGCATCTGACCTGCTTAAACACCACCTCGCTGATGGACACAGTGGCTTAAATCACTGGGACATTACTTGTGTTTTCCTGCTGGGATGGAGGAAATTTGTGTTGGGTTCTCTCTTGGCAAAAACCCCACGGGTTTTTACTTTCTTGGGTAAGAAAAGGGAGTTTTCTTGTTTGTTAGTTTATTAATTGTCCTGAAACCAGCGTGTTGCCTGGTTACGGGAGCCCTGGGAATGAGAGATGCTGGGTCTGAATTTAAAGCAAAAAAGGCTTTTCAGTTTAGCCCGTTACTGGGGAATGCCTCTTGTGACAGCACTTAGTGTTGTGCCAGCCCATGGATCCCGCTGTCTGTCCTCCCACTTGGCTCTTCCGTGTTCCATGACTGTCCAGTCTCCTCACTGGACTGGCGTCTCTCGGTGCTGCACCCCGTTGGTGGGCAGCCTTCGGGTGAGCGCTTTCCTTCCCTGTTGCAGGAAAGACGCTGAGTGTCAAAGTCATGATGGACACCACCGGCCGCTCAAAGGGCTTCGGATTTGTCAACTTCGAGAAGCATGAAGAAGCCCAGAAGGCAAGAGACTCCTCGCTGCCTGCCTTAGACTGAGCTTGTGTGCGATGCCCCTCCTTGGGGAAAGGAACCCCGCTGGCTCCACGCTTACCCGGGCGCTGCGCTGTCGGGGGTGGCTGGATGGGCAGGATGCGGTGAAGGGGAGCAGAGCCGCTGCCCTGGCCCGGGGAGGGCTCTGCTCCTGGTGGGGCCGGCGTGGGGCGGTGGGTGAAGGGTAGAGCCGTGGCTGTTGGCTCAGAGCCCTTCCCTCCGCTGGCAGGCGGTGGCTGACATGAACGGGAAGGAGCTCAACGGGCGCGCGGTGTACGTGGGCCGAGCGCAGAAGCGGCTGGAGCGGCAGAGGGAGCTGAAGAGGAAATCCGAGCAGATGAAGCAGGAGCGAGTGAGCAGGTACCAGGTAAGGGGGCAGGGGATGCTCCGTCCTGCGCCGGCAACAGGCGCTGGGCGTCCGGAAGCACCCGTGTCTTGGGCGCAGCGCGGGGCTCTCCAGGGCAGAGCAGTGTGCTGGGTCCGTTCTGCAGTTAAAGCCCTGTGCAGGGGTCCAGTCGCTGCCTTGTCATGTGGTGGGAAGCAGTACTGGGAAAGAGGAGGGAGATCTAAACCCAAGATGGTGTTGGTCAGTGAACAAATGGGTCTGTTCTTTTCCGGGAACTAAAATGTTAGTCTGGAAACAAGGCAGCTTCCTGAGGTCTTGGAGCAGCTTCGTAGCCATGGTCTGGGTGCCTCTTCACTCAGGGTGTCTCCCCCATGAGTGGAGCACACGCACAGTTCTGACTCCTCTTGTTAGTGGGATGTCCCATCCTCTGGCTGGGCTGCTGGAGAAACAAGCTTCCAGCTTGAAAAGCTGCCATAAACTTCACAGCCTAAACCGCTTTCTTGCCCGTTTGCAGGGGGTCAACCTCTATGTAAAAAACCTGGATGATGAGATAGATGACGAGAGGCTGAGGAAGGAGTTCTCTCCATACGGCACCATCACCAGTGCCAAGGTGTGCCGCCTTCACTTCCCAAACCTGCTGCTTTTGCCCAAGCAAATCCTCCCTTTCCCCACAGAATCCCCTCTGGGCAGCCCCAACCATCCCACCCTACACTCGGGGCTGCAGTGGGGTGCCTGTAGCTGGCAGGTCCCACGTGCCCCCCCCAGTGCGCTGTGCTTCGCGGGTGCTGCAGTGATGTGTGGACTTAACTGTCCTGTTCTAATCTGATTTTAGGTGATGACAGAGGGCGGCCACAGCAAAGGGTTTGGCTTTGTGTGTTTCTCCTCCCCAGAAGAGGCTACCAAGGCCGTGACAGAAATGAACGGGCGGCTTGTCGGCATGAAGCCTCTCTGTGTTGCACTAGCTCAAAGGAAAGAGGAGCGGAAAACAATCCTCACCAACCAGTACACGCAGAGATTGGCCACCATGAGGGCCCTGCCTGGCCCTCTCCTGGGCTCTTTCCAGCCCCCCCCGGGGTACTTCTTACCCCCTGTTCCTCCGGTGAGTTCCTGATCGCGAATGGCAGCATCGCACAGGGACCAGGATTTGCCCTGGGCTGGGGGAGGGAGGTGGCAGTCGGGCCGAGGAGCATCTCTTGTGTTGTGCAGGCTGGCGTATGGGATTGATGGGACTGGTGGGATCAGCAGCAGAGTTCTCCATAAGCAGTGGGGCTTGCCAAACTGCTGGTGGGATGCAGGGGCCCGAGGCAATGGACTGAAGGTTTAGTAGCTCCTGACTGCACCTCAGAGGAGGGAACCAGGGAGGAGTTTGATGGGTGAGAAGGTGTGAGCATGGAGAACAGGTCTGCTGATGAAATGAGGGGGGGGAGAAGGGTTACAGAGGTGCGGGAGCTTGTGAGGAGGAGATAAGCGCAGCTGCTGGAGGACACAAGGCAGCAGGGTTGGAGGTTGATCTTTCAAGTGCTCTGGCACACTGCAGAGCCTGGGTTTGGCTCGCGGGCCATGCGGCAGCGGCTGGGATGCTCTGGGTTCGACCTGGCTCAGCTTGGCTCCCAAGTCAGCTTGGATAATGTGTTCTTTCCCAGCCACAAACCAGAGGTACTTTCTACAGCTCCGCCCCCGTTGTCCCAGTCCGTCCTGGCACTCGCTGGAGTGCGCAGCCCTTCCGGCCTCCCCGTGAGTCAGGATCTTGGGATGGGCTGGGCTCAGCTGCGCACTGAGGGTCTCTAAGTGCCTCACAAAGTGTGTATCCACGAGGGGCTGTTGCCTGCAGAAGTGCACAAGGGTTTGGTGCGGAGGTCACGGTGATGGGCCCTGGGGGATAAGACATTAGGTTGACCCCAGAGGTGAGGTGCTCCTGAGCTTTTCCCCTGCTGCAGTCACGCATCCATCCATGCCTTGTGCTGCCTTTGTTAATCACACTCCATCTCTACAGCAGCATATCCTGCAGTTACTCCCATCCGGAGGGCTGCTGTGCAGCCCCGGCGCCTGCTGTCCAGCTTCAGCACCGTGAGACAGGCATCCACCCAAGTGCCCTGTGTCCCCTCCCAGGCACAGAGAGTGGGTAAGTGATGGAAGGACTCGGCTCGGACATCACCCTTGGCAAGGGAGCTCTCTGTGAGCTCGGGTCTGCCTCCCGGCATGGGCTGGTTTGTGGGAGCACTCGTGGGGGAGCCTGGATGGTGCCTGTGGTTGTGGTGGGACTGGGGCGCTGCCTGTGGTAAGTAAGTGCGTAACTTTGGGGGCAGGTTGTGGTCCTTCAGGTAATGGGATGGGTCTCTAATATGCAGATCGGTTTTGTTGGCTGCTGCTCACTGAGTACGTTCAGTGAAGATGCTGGTGATGCAGACATGGCACCCTAGGCTGGGAACTCAGGCTGAGGTGGAGGTTGGGACCTCTTGGGCAGAAGCAGAAGTTCTTGCAGGCTGCTTCCAAGGCCGAGCCTCCAGTAAAACACATCCACCTTGGAGGTGTTGGGAGCTGTGGCCTGAGAGCCAGGCCTTGCTGGTATGCCCAGCGCTTGGCTGTGCTGTGCCGGTGTCCCCTCCGCTGTGCCGGCATGACATGGCTGTTCTCCTCTGGGGCTGGGGATGTGACCTAGAGCTCTCCTCACCCCGAGAGGGCTGTAGCCCTGTGTCTGCCTTTTGTGCGAGTCAGGAAGAGGAGGATGCTCGCCAGGACTTGCAGTGTTAGTCCCCTTTGGGGCTCCTCTGTGGACAGGCTTTGAGGGGAGGTTGAAGTAGTGCAGAGTGGAAGCTGATCAACTGGCTGGTGGGTGAAGGTCTGATGTCCCCCAAAACACACAACTGTCTGGTGGGGCAGCATCTACCTCCAGCTTTGTGTGCTTTAGCCCAAGTCATCTCTGGCGTTGGGTGTCTTCTTGATGAACAGAGTGCGTGGATCAGGACCATCCTTGGCTTGTCCCCTCCTTTGTCCTTGTCCCTCCTTTCTCTACCCTCGTTTCTCTGCAGGAGGGGTGACCCAGCGGGCAGGGACGAGGGCTCTTGCAGCCAACCCACCTCATTGCTGTCCCTGTCCTCTGGCTGCTGATGGGTATTTCTGGAGCTGAGACAATGAGGTGTAGGTGCCTTTGCCAGTTCCCTGCTCTCTGTGCAATAGACCAGCCTGGGCCGCATGGCGGTGCCCTGCCTGTCCTGGAGAAGCTGCCTTTCATTTGGAGGCTGCTTTGAGCCTGGGAGGGGATTTTGAAGCCCTCTTCCTGAGCACGCTGCCCTGGTGGCTTCATCCTCCTTGGGCACGGGCACGTGTTTAACGGGCTCCTCCTTACTAACGTTCCCGTCCCCATTGCAGCCAACATCGGGACGCAGACGGTCAGCACTCAGGTGCCCTCCTCGCCCACCCTGCCGCGGGGCGCCCCGCAGTACTCCTCAGCCGTCAGGAGCATCCAGCCCATGGGGCACATGCCGCCTGTGGTGGCCCCGCAGGTAACTCGCTTTAGCATGGCCACCACAACGTGCATCAGTCCCGGTCCTACTCTGGGTTACAGTGGCTGCTGACCCCAGGCAGCCCCATGGCCCTGTCTATGCCTATGGGAGGGATCCTTCACACAGGGGGCTGCTGGGGCTATGGATCCAGTAGCCGCACTGCTGTGATGCCTGGCTTCAGCTTGCCTGGAAGCCTATGTTTGGGTACCAACAGTCAATGCCAGAGTCTGCATCAGCATCTCAGAAGGGTGAAGTACCCTTCCTGCAAGCGAGGTAGCTCACACGTCTCTTCCAGCCTTTGATTGCTGCTCTTGTGTTTCTTCTCCAGGTGGGAGAACCTGCTGTGCATGTCCAGGGACAGGAGCCCCTGACAGCATCCATGCTTGCAGCTGCCTCTCCTCAGGAGCAGAAGCAAATGATAGGTGGGTCTCACAGTTGCTGTGCTGGAGTAGGCTCAGCTGTGAGGCTGTGTGTGCACGTGAGGGCATGTGGACTTGGATGCACCAGGAGAAGCTGTAGGACTCTGTGGGATTGCTCTGAGATGCTGCTTAAAAACCCCAAAGTAAACATTAATGAATTCGGGCTCTGTTGGAAGGGTGTGGAAGCAGCAAACTCACTCCTTGTCTGTACTAGCTGCCCGGCAGTCAGCATCCGAAGCTCTGCAGGGGAGGCAGGGCTCTGTGCTGCCAGGGCATGTGTGACTTGAACCCCGAGCCATCCTGCGTCACTGCTGCCGGGCACTGATGAGCAGCTCCGTGGCTGTAGGGGGTAGGGTCGGCTCTGCTGTAAGGTTCGTGGGCTTTGGGGGCTGCCTGGCATCCAGTGGTGGAACAGAGTGTGCCATGATGTGGGAGGGGACTCGCAGCTTGTGCTTGCCCTGCTCTGCCTGGGAAGAAACTGCTCCTGCAGGCGCAGGTCCCGTCACGTGCACGCCGGTGGGCAGCATGGGCAGCATTCACCATTCCACTGCCCTGCCCCTGTGGCAGTGCCTGATGCTGCCTGGCTTCATCCGGCTGCTTCCCTGCCTGCAAACACTGTTGCTGTGAGATGCTGAAGTTTGCCTATGAGCAGCGATTCTTCCATCCCCATCCTTGTGTCCCTTTCCAGTTAAAGGGACAGAAGTGGGAGGGCAGGAGGGCTTGCTCTGGGTTTGAAAATGCTGGAGTCCTAGAACAGCACTGACGTCCTCCCTGCTGTTTGGAGCAGGCAATCGCCTCTACTCTCTGATCCATGCTGTGCATCCCACACTGGCTGGCAAGATCACTGGGATGCTGCTGGAGATGGACAACTCTGAGCTGCTGCTGCTCCTGGAATCACCTGACTCCCTGCACTCCAAGGTAAGGAAGCATCAAACACATCACATCCCAAAGGGCTAACTCGCTGCTACTGCAAGGAAGGTGACTGTGGCCCACAGGAAGAGTGGGAAGGGAAGTAGCTGCTGGTTTGGGAGGTTTGAAGTGAAAAACGAGCAGGAAGGGCCCCAGGTTGATTGTTCTGCACCCAGTGCCCAAGCCCCTGCCCGCCTGCAGAAAGCGGAGAAGCTCAGAGCAGCTCCCTAAAAGCTAAACAGGGAAGTGCTGGGAAGGGAGAGAAGGGGAAAAGCAGGGCAGGTGCTGCCTTGAAGGAGCTGGGGATATGCTCTTTCCTGAGAACAGAACCCAGACAAGTGCTGCCTGTCTGCAGCGTGTCTTCAGTTTCCTCCTTAATCCTGGTGAATATTTCTCTTTGGTTCCCATCAAAACAGTTGCAATGAATTGACTGCATCTCCACTTTGCTCCTTGGAGGCAGGGCTCACTTTTGTCCTTTCAGTGACGAGTTTTGAAGGAGCCTGGGCTCCTTCAGTTTTGCCCATGGAGAAGTCAGATTTCTCCATGGCCAAGTTCTGACTCCAATAGGAAAGGTGAGATGCCCCAGCATTTCCCTAAGGAAGACACCAAAGAGGTCTCCGGGCTGATCAGTCTCCTGCAGAAGTAAAAGGCGTGGATTTTATCATTATTATTGAAGTCTTTTGTGTGCCAGATCAGGAGCTGGAATTTCCTGGGAAGTGCGCTCCTGCATTGGAGCAACTCAACTCCCTCCCCTCCTGTGCTCTCTGTTGTAAGATTGAGGAGGCGGTCGCTGTTCTCCAGGCACACCAGGCCACAGAGACCTTGCACAAGGGCAGCTCTGGGTTGTTCCTGCAGTAACCCAGGTAGGTGCGGGACCTGCCGCTGGTGTCAGCGTGTGTGGTGTGCTCGGGGGCTCTGGTTTCTGCCTCTGGAACTGGGCATTGGGTTTCTTGTCCAAACTAGGTAAGGTTTGATGAGCATCTTGAGTATCTTCGTAACATCCCGTTTCTTCAATTGCATCCTTTATTCTCCAGACTTAATCATACTGCAGAGACATAGTTCTGTGTGGGGTTTTTTTCTGTATCGATGAGAGCAATGTCTGTGCAACCAGGAAGGAAGATAGGAAAAGACCGATCTGTAGCTCTAGTGGGGACCAGCACAATCTTTCCTGGGACTTCCTAGTGGTTTTTCTTTATAGAACCTTATCAGTCGATACCCTACAACATATTGGTGGTGCTGCGTGGGCTTCATCAGGAGAGCTGCCCCTGCTCTTGAGGCTGGGACAGGTACATCAACAAGCAGTTCAGATTCATGCACTCCTTTGAATAGAGTATTTCTTGACTCGTGGTCTCAAGGAAACCCTGGGTTAACCCAGGTTCAGCTGCACTGCGTCTTGTCTGAATGAAAACTTCCTACCAGTTGAAAACTGCATGTGTGGGTTCTTTATTTCTTGTAGACTTTGAGAGCCCTGAGACCGTTGCCTTTGAAGAACAGCAGCAGCAGCCCCACCGTGCCTTTGGAATCGTGCCTGTACAGTGACTCTGGCTTGTCTTCAATGCCCCATCCTATTTCCTGTGTGTAGCGTAAGCCTTGCCAATTGCTTCCTCCTGCACCTATAGAGAAATTACCCCTGTTCATTCCCCTGAAAGCACATAGCAAACTGTAGTGTGGAACCCAGCCTGGTTCAGTTGCCCAGGAAATGACAAGTGATTGTGAATCATCATTTTAGTGAATTCATTTGGTTCAGCAGTTTTATTTGTTCTTGTAGCTGGCACTAATAAAGAATTGATGCTTTCACCCCCTCAACACATGGGTTAGTTTCCTTTGCAGAAAGACAGTAAATACTTTTTCTCTGTTTCACGCAGGTGGAGGGATGGACTGGAGTCAGGCTGCTGTCCTTAGTGTTTGAAGCTTGTGATGCTGGTGGGGCAGCAGTCCCGAGAGCTGATGGGAGGGCACATAAAGGATTAAGTGAATTAATTTCCAACCAACAGGCTCTCCTTCTCCTTCCTGACTCTAGGAGGATGCCTTTAAGCAAGTTTCACACAACCTACATGGGTTTTATCCTTTCTAGATAGCTGGTTTTAACTTCCTTTTAAAAGGCATCATCTTCCTGTGGTTTTCCTTTTGTAATGGACCCTGTATGCCTGCAGTACTGGCACCAAGCATCTTCTGCTGGTCACCGCACCATGTGTGTGTCTGGTACATGGGACCCAGCTTCTGAGGTACTGTGGAGTAGCTGTAAATCAAGCTGCTTCTCCTCTGTGTGTTCCTGGCCAGTGGTTTCAAGGAGTTACTGATGGGACTGAAAACCTTCAGACCTGCATCATCCACTCAGGAATGTTCCCTGCTTGCAGCTGGGATCCATTATTACTGTGTTCTGCTCCCTGGGCTCTCCCAGAGCATGTTGCTGTCATCATTCTGGCCTTTATGTTCTGCTCTTCCTAGTTAAGAAAGGAATTTCAGTCCCTAGATGCTGCTTTGTATGTGAGACTGGCCACGCATTGTCCTTATTTGACTGCTTCCTTGAGCTGACAGGAGCACACCTCCGTCAGCACCACCCACCTTGTGTGCTGGTGTTGCTGTCTCAATCTTCCTTCTGTGCTGTATCAGACTCTCAGCTCAACCCGCTGCTGAGTCATCCCTCCTACCTCTTGTTTTCCTTCCAGCGTTTTAATAGTCGCTTACACATTTCTTCCTGCGCAGTGTCTGCTCAGTTGGGGCTCTGCCCTGCAGCTTTTCATCCTCCCTTTTTCTTGCCTTTGTTTTGTCAGTTCTTCTTCTGACCTCCATAAATATTTATTTTCCACGTAGTGGACACCTCAGCCTGAACTGTGCATTATTTGGATATCTCCTTCTCGGTGAGATGCTTCTAAAGGACTTGAATCCACTTAATACACACAACCTTCACTGCTTATTTCTCCCAAAGTGTCACTGGCTGGAAGCTTTCGTGCTTTATCCCTAAAGGAAAAATAAATATTTGCATGACTGTAATGCATACATGGAGCTGGAGGGGAACCGTACAGGTACGTTCTGCTGTTGACTAGCTTGCCTGCAGCCTTTGTTCAAGTGTAACAAGGAAGTTCAGATGCGCTGGGGACATGGCAATCAATGCCAGGCGGCCTGGCTGGAGAAGACTGCTGTGAAGCTAGAGGGAATGCAGGGAATGGGGTCAAGGAACACAGGGACATCAGAATAGCTTAAGAAAGGATATGAACAAGGACCAGGGGCTTTAAAATCTCTATCAGGAAAGGTGCAGCTGTAGCTTGAGTCCTCATGTGTACTGGAGAACTGGTTTGCAGAGTAGCTTCCTAGCTGAACTCCTCAGGGAAGCCTGAGGTTTTAGAGAGCTGAGGCAGGAGCAGCGATGCAAATGTGAATCTGGAGTCTCCAGTCTGGAACAGCTGCTGTGGCTTTTGCTGCAAGTGGTGGATGAAGGTTTGCCCCTGTGACAGACACTCACTGGCTGCCCACGTGGACAGCGCTACCATTGTGTGCAGCTTTCTGCCACTCCAGATAACTGCAGGGCTGTTAAAAGGATAGCTGTTCATTAAGTGAAGCCAATCTTTGCTGTATTCTGTGACCTTCCTCTGCTTATCTGTGTACCTCTGTCCTGTGCTTCCCCACCCTGAAATCAATCAAACAATCACACTTGCTATGATCTCAGGCAAGCACTGGTTGCACGGCAGTTGCAGTGCTTACAAGTGGGAATGGATGGAATGATGTGATCTGTGCCCCTCAATGAGTTGTTTCAAGCCCTAGCCCATTACAGCTGATGGAGTACAGCCCTGGGACCTACAAAAAGCTACTTAACATCAGGCTAAGGTAAGAAGTCTTTATCTTTAGTGGCATTAGAGGGATTGCCTGCTTCCTAAATTCACTTCAGGAGGGTACCTGCCTGAAACATTGGCTCCTGGGAGAAGCAAGGTGGGAAACAAAGGTATTTGAATCCTGACTTAAGAACTAGCTTCTGGCTCCTGGTCTGTACTGTAAGCTGGCTCAGCTCTAGTGTTGTCCAGCATCTTGACTTAGTATTTAAAGCACTCTATCCATGCACAGTGTGCAAAGCTAAAGCTGAACAATTGTTATAAACCTCCATGGACTGTCACTACCTGACAGAGCCAAGGCACTGTAGAGCAGTGACTGAAGCCCTCTGACAAAAGTGGGGGGACAATATGAAATGGTGGAATGTTCCAGTTCCCCATTGCCATCAGTCACATAACAAACACAGCTCTAAAGTGAAAATAAACATGGCTTTAATGAGAAACAGTTTTAATGGTTTATAGGATAGCTCCAAGTGTCTCTTCTCCTACCATTTCAAGTCAGTGCCATCAATACCAGATAAGTAGAAGAGCACAAAAAGTATAAACATGCATTGAAGTAGTAAGCCAGGCCTCACTGGGCTGTTACTGCATATCCCCCTCCCTGTAACACCATGTAGCAACTGCTCCAAAAGGCACAGAGGAGCTAGGGTGGTTTAAAAAAACCAACCCAAAACACAAGAAACCAAGACAAAATAACAATTGTAAAATTCTCAAGCACCCATAATCTTAAAACAGTGCACAGTGTAACAAGGCAGGCTTCACTTGCTGCTATCTCCTTAAATGTGCAGAGTAATTAAAAGAAAGCTGCTACTGTAAACACTGCCCAGCCACACTAGGCAGCAGAAACTCAGCTGAGGGCCAGCCCGCATCAGCTGGGAAGAGAGAACAAGCTTGACCCTATGCAAGTAACTGTGCTTCTGTTACAAGAATGGTGCGTGGTGCTAGGGCGACTGCAGCAGTTCCTGCAGCAACCTCATTTAAGTAATAGCAGCACAAATGCAGCAGAACTGTCACCTGAATAAGGACAAATAAAATCTCTGCAGCTCTTCAGAAAGAGGCTAGCCACTTCACATGCATCTTAGCTAACATGGAAAAGAGTCCCTGAGGCTGATGGTTACAGGGAAGTTAACCTATATGCCTCTGAGGGAGGGGCATTAAAACTGAATGATTTTAGAGCCAGATAATAGAGAGTTTGATACAGATTGTGTGTCTTAACATTCATTGTGCTGGCACAGAACTTGTTACATCTCTGCAGCAGTGGACGATGGATTTCGGTACTGATCCTGATTACGACTGGTCCCTGTAACAACACCAGAAGGGAAAAAGCTCTCCTCATTGCATGGTTACCCTAGGCTCTGTTCAGTTCCTGCAGTAGTTTCAGTGCAGCTGTGTTCTTTGGTTCAGTTTTCAACAAGCTCTTGATATCTGCAATACTCGATTTGTAATCCTAGAAGGAGAGTATTTTTGAAGTGTTAATGTATTAAAAATTAGTCCAAGGAATTACTACCCAGCAACAGAGGCAAAAGCAACACAACTAAGGCTGCGACTCCCCCTCTGTAATTGCTTAAGCACTGGCATCGATGTAGCTGTTCTAAAACATGCTTAAACTAGGGCTGAGAAGACAATTTTGTCACTCAAGTAGATTCCAAGTCCAACATGAATACAACATGTAATCCAGTACTGCCCATAGAATCTCTCACCAGATATGAAGAGATAAAACTCTACACAACACGTAGCTGCTTTCAGCATCTCTAGAAGCAGGACCTGATTCTAAGAAACTCACGAGATCCAAATAGCAAATAGTGATGTGAAAGAAAATCCCCCCTCAGCCAGTACAGGTCCCAGCTGTCAGATAGCTGATAATGTCTAGCACAGAAACAAGTTCTAAAGGGTATCTCTGGTTCTGATCATGCATGAATGGGCTTCTAGTCCTAGCCTAGAAGTATTCAAAACCTCCTGACTTACCTTCAGTTCTTTCAGTGCCTGAGCACGTCTGTAGAGTGCCTTAACATTTTTAGGATCTAATCTCAAAGCTTCTGTGCAGTCCTCTACTGCCTCCTTGTATTGCTTTAGAGTCAGGTAACAGAGTGCTCTGCAATACAGATACCTGGTTAGAGACCTATGGCTAAAAGCAGCATCTGCTGCTGCGACACATGTAGCAGATCTCAGCCGACCTCAGTGCAGCATGAAGCTGGACTCCAAAACTGTTATGTCATCTTACTCCTTGAGCTCAAGTTTCAGTGAAAAGCAGGAAAAAAAGGAGTTTTTCAGTCTGGAAAATAAAGAGGATTTTTAGAGCAACCTGCTCTAAAGCTACAAACCTGTACTTCAATATGCAGGTTCCTATCTACACTAGCCAGATGTGATCTGCTTGCAGGAACTGCCTTAGAAGTACTTTAAGTATAGCAGTCTGCAATTTGTGGCTCATGGGGAGGCAGATACTACTCAAAATACCGCAGCCCTGGCAGACAGGCATTAAGGGGAGAAATCTCCAGGGGTTTTTGTAGTACCTGATCACAGAACATTATAGAAACTACAGGGGAGACTGCACTTGGGGTGAACATATGTGGGTTGGTGCTTTTGTTTTATTCATTTGTTTGGGAGCAAACATTAGCCAGCTCTGTTGCAAGTACCATGCTGGTTTTTATAAAGGGCCAGGAAGTACTTGGGCAATGAGCTGCGTAGTACCTGTTGGTGTAAGCTGCACATTCCTGGTTGAGCTTTAAACTCTCGCTGTACTTCTCAACTGCTTTCTTATGGTTTCCTTTCTTTACAAGTTCATTTCCTTCTTCCTTCAGAGTTCGAGCTCTCTCTGTGTTAGCAGCAGCCTTGTCTGGAAACAGCATGAAAGAATACAGAATGCTATAAAATGGACAAGAGCAGCGCAGCCTCCCAGAAAGCAAATATTCCCATGCCAGAGGTGAGACATAGAAACATCAAAGAATTCAGAATCAATGAAAAAGGACCTTGGCAGAACCAGGCCCAGATTTTTCCAGGCCTCAGCCCCAGCTGCAGGCACACCAAGCCGGTGTGGCAGCACTCTTGTTCATCACCCTCCTGCGCCGCAGGGCTCTGTGCCCTGGCCCAAGGGCACACTCTCACCTGGTTCTCTTTGTGGTGCAGTTGCAGGAGGAGCGTTTGCCCCAGGGGCTCCAGCAGAAGGAGCGCTCCACCTCGTCTGGGCAGAAATGGGGACTGTGGGGATTGGTGGGAGCTTCTGGCGCCAGTTCACACCATCCTTCTCCAGGAGGGCTTTAGTCATCCTGCAAGTGAGAGCTGGCAGTCACCCGTCAGCTGGCAGTCACCCGTCAGCTGGCAGGCTGCCCCATGCAGTAGCCAGTCCCTTTTTAACCTGACTCATGTATCGAGAACAGCATCTCTCCAGTAATCCCTTTACACGTGCATCTAAACTAAGTTCCTTCTACAGCCAGGACATTAATGAAAGGACCTTTGTATCAGCAGGGCTAAAAATATCATAGGGTAAGACTGTTAGTGCTCAGGCGAGCAAGAGATGTGTGTGTCACTCCTCAGACTGGCAAGTGATGAAGTAAAGCAGACAGGTCCAGGCAGAGAAAAGCATAACAGCAGCCTGTAACCCTCGTCAGCACAGGGAGGCTTAAAGGGCAGGGTGCTGAAACACGCAGATGATTATTTCCTTTAAAACAGGCACTGAGCAAAGCAGAAACAACCCCATGGAATTAATTCCCAGCCCTCCACCAGAATCTTGAAAGGAGCTAAGGGCACTAGCAGACAGACGGAGCATGGCCAGGCCCTGCATGAAGCATCAGAGGCCTCCCTTACTTCATTCGCGTGCTTGGGACCCACCTTGCTCCTGCCGCAGTGGCAGAACCAACGCGTGGCTCACCAAGCTGCCGCATTCCCAAGCCTTTCGGTGCTGCCTGCAGAGAGCGTTACCTGTTCACACCATCGTGTGCCGCCTGCACGGAGCAGTCCACCTGCAGCACCGTCTTGTAGTCCACGTAGGCCTGCGGGTACCTCTCCAGAGCCTCGTAGGCCGCGGCCCGCCTGAGGAGGGGCTTGATCCCGAAGGGAACCAGGTCGAGAGCGCTGCGGCACAGGGCAGAGAGCGGCCGGGACGCCGTCAGCGGGAGCCCCGGAGCGCCGCGCCAGCCCAGGCCGGCGTTGCTCCCAGCCGGCCGCCGTCCCCGCCGCGCCTCCCGCCCTTCCCATGGGCGAGGAAGCAAGGGAACGAGCCCCGGCCCCGCTGCGGGCCCCACCGGCGCTCACCTATTGCAGTCGGCGACGCAGAGGCTGCAGGCGCCGTCCTTGAGGCGGCAGGCGGCGCGGTTGGCGAGCAGCACGCTCCGCTCCTCGGCGGCGGCCTCCCCTGCGCCGGGGCACGAGCAAGAGAGGCGGTGAGCCGAGAGCCGGGTTCCGCCCGCCCCCCGCCCGGCCCGGGTTGTGCCGTACCTGCGGCCTCCAGCAGCTCCAGCGCACGGGTGTAGAGCTCCGCGGCCGGCCCGTACTGCCCGCGGCGGAACTCCTCATTGCCGGCCCGGCGCAGGTCGCCGGGCGACGCCGCCATCGCGCTGCTGCCCGCGCCGGGCCGGGAACGCCCCTCTCTGCCGGGGCGGGCCGGGCGCTCCCCGCTGGCTTCCGGCGGCGGGCGGAAGCGGCGGTACCATGGCGGGGTGAGGCGGTGACCGGCCGGAGGAGCGACCGCCGCCCGCAGCGCCATGGAGGCGGTGCAGCTGCGGAACCCGCGCCGGTGAGCGGGGACCTGCGGGGACCTGCGGGGACCGGGGGTGCTGCTCTGCGGTCGGCCCCGGACCTGAGGGGTGTTGGTGCGGGGCCTGGCGGGAGCGGAGCGGGGCGGGCGCGCTGGGCTCCTGCCACAGCGGCCCCGAGCTGGCGGGAGGCGGCCGGGGCAGCGCCGGGCTGTCGGCTTTAGTCGCTTCGCAGCGGGCAAGCGCCGGTAGGTCCTAGCTGGGACAGCGCTGAGCTCGGGTGGTGGAAAAATGGCTTAAAGTGGGATAGCGGAGAGGACGCTGGGTCCGGCGGCTGCGGAAGCTCCCGCCGGTTAACGTGGTTGTCCCGAGGGCGCGCTGGTGTAGCGGCTGAGCCCGCGGTTGCTTTGCTTTTCCGGCTCTTTGGGTGAGCTTAGCGCGGGTTTGTCCCCGTCCCGGTGCCCGTGCTGAGCCCGGTCGCGCCAGCAAGGAGCGAGCCCTGTTCCCTGAGGGGTTTTGGGCCGACGTCTGTATGAAGCCGTGAGCCCCGTGTCTCGGGAGGCCAGGCTGCAGGGGAGTCATCTGGAGCCAGCGGCAGTGCGAATGGAGCGTCGGTCTGTCAGAATGCTATCGGTGCTTTGCAGCTGCGTCCCGGGGAGCGCTTTGGGCAGCGAACAAAGGAAGCTGCTGGCTCCTGCCTGCAGTGAGGGTCTTCTTTTGTTAAACGAAACAGCAGCGTGTCTGCTATTGAAAAATAATCTGGGTTTATTCTCTAATTGTTTCGGCCGGTGTTTAACTGGAAGGTGATTCAGATTAGATCTGAGTAACGGCTTAGGCGAGATGGGGGTTGTGTTGCTGTTCTATCCGTGTTGCAGCAGCGCGCCGTGGAGAGGCAGTGCTTGGCTTTGACAGCAGTGGGTGCGCGGGACGACCTGGGCGATGCAGTCAGTGTGTTCCTGCGTTACGGCAGAAGTGAGGCAGTTTGATGCGAGCAGAAGTTGTGCGGTTGTTGTGTTTGGTTTGTGAAAAGCCTTTTTTGGTTTGTTTTAATCGGATGTGGGCCTCATCTTAATGTCACTAAACAGGATTTGCCCCTTGCATCGCTGCTCTTTGGGCTGCTTGGAAATGGTGGCTCGTGTGGTCACTGATGCTTACAGGTTTTTTCCCTTTTCTCCTCTTCCTTCACCTTTCTCCCTCCGCATTCTCACAAGGGCACGTAACATTCTGTTGGTTAATGCTTCTCTTTGCAGGGAAGCTAGTGACTGCTTCAGTATTTCACCACTTCCTGAGTCTGCTTCTTTATATTTCCTTTGCTTCAGGAAGCCATTGTATATACTCCATGCGTGGGCTGCACCTCCTGTATGGCTTTTGTACATAAACATAATAGCCAGGGGTCAGTGAGTGGTTTCTCATTCTGTTTAAGAAACTGGGGAGAAAATGTATTTAGTATGACAATTCGCACGTGCTGCGGTGGAGCCATGATCTTCAAAGCAGTAAGAGCTTTCAGTAGTCATTCGCAGTTGCAGGCGACCACGCATGTTTCGTTTTAAGCGCTGCGCTCTGTGGGACCAGTAAGTTCTGAAAACTCTGGGAATAATAAGTTTCTGTGTTTCAAAAACTTGCAAAGGCTGGTTTGGGGCACTTGGAGGGGGTTTTGGGGGTGTTTTTTGTGTTGTTTTACTGTTGTTTCAGGCTTTAGTTGTGTGAAGACCAAAGAACACTCATTTGTGGGCTCTTGTTCGACCGGAAAAAACTTAGGTTTTGGCTTAGTTTTTTTCCCCATGTAGTGCTTGGCTGTTTCAGGAGGTTTCTTGATGAACAGCTCTTGGTGTGGTAGAGGTCGACTGAAACAAATGTGGTCAATTCTTGTTGCTTTGTGAATGGAATCTCCCTGAAAGTTGTACTGCAGAGCAGTGGGGCTAAGAGAAGGATCACCTAGCATCCCTTCCCAAGGAAGTATTTCAGCTGACTCTTGTTCTTAATGCATGTAAGAGAGACAGACCAAGCAGCATAAGGATCCTGAAGGATCAGTTTCCTTTTCTTTTTTTTCCTGTTAGAACTTTCCCAGTATATGTCCAGGCTCACAAATTTAAGATCTGAACTTCTGGTATTAAAAATGTACAGGCGAGATGAGTATTGCATCCTTCCTCCTAAGAAATGTATCTCGCATATACTGCAAATGCATTAGGGAAAGATGATGTTCCCTTTTGCACGGCCCTTAGCGCATGTCCTTCTGTTCAAGACCTTGAACTTTAGCAGGTGTGTCCAATAGGTGCAAGACTTTGCAGTGCTGTGCTGGGATTTGACCAGCAACATACAGATCCTGAGAGGTGTTTCCACCAAGAAGGACGGTGATTTGTGTGCCAGGTCAAATCCTGTTCTCTGTAATTCCCAGTCCTCTTTTGCTATTTGATGCTAATAACATTCAGTCTCCTGGTTGGGTGAAATAAACTTAACTTCATAATCAATTTACTTCTTGCTAAGCCTTGCATATGTTTAAATGGTGCTGTTTATTCTTGTGTTTCAACAAAGCCCAACTTGCTGTACGGTTAAATGTAGTAATTTCTCTGTTCTTTCATATGCAGGCAGCTGAAGAAGTTGGATGAAGACAGTTTAACCAAACCACCTGAAGAAGTATTTGATGTATTAGAGAAGCTTGGAGAAGGGTACGTGTTCTATTCCATGTGCCCAGTGTATGTTTCTCTAAGGACAGATGAGTGTAATGGGTATGCGTTCAGTGGTCTCTGATTTTTCACTTCTGTCATGAGGCTGTTACTGCGAGGGTATGTACTAACATAGCAACAGCGTTTGGTCAGTAACAAAATAAGAATTTGTTTCCCAAAAGTATGCTATCTTAATCCAAACAGTAGTTTATGGCTCAGCAGTAGGGAGTTAAAACACTGTTGAAAGATGCTAATTTGGAGTCGATAGGGCTCTGTGGGAGCTTAAGAGGTTTTGTAGTTCATCCCTGGTACCTCCTGTGGGAGCTTCACAAAGTGGAAATCAACTTCTGTTGCTTGGTAAGGCAGAGCAGCGTGGGAACACTCCGTGAGTGACATGTTTGCTGCCTTAAGCAATCCATTTGAACAAAACCTGAGTTGTAAATCTGCCTGGATACTGGAAGAAGCTGGAAATAATAGCTGACAAGAACAAGCAAACCTCTGTGACCAAAGCTGTAGTTGTTACTGATGCTCAGCTGGTACTGTGTGCTGGAAAAAGAGAGAATCTGATCTGTTGGATTTGTGTGGATTTCCAAATTTTCCAAAGCTTCGGGCAATGTGATGGCGGTTGGCTCTTTTCAGAGCATCTCGGTGTGCTGCCACTTACGTGTATTATGTTTAGAAGCTGGTGGACTGATTCTTTACGTTAGAACCTCAAAATACTCTCCGCAGAAGGACAGTTACTTTTTCACCTGATGCCTGCACTTGCAAAAAGCATTTGCATTTTTAAAATGTTAATGTATTCAGTGTTTGTTTAATATTTTGTTTCATAGTTCCTATGGCAGCGTGTTCAAAGCTATTCATAAAGAAACGGGTCAAATTGTTGCAATTAAGCAAGTTCCTGTGGAATCTGACCTGCAAGAGATCATAAAGGAAATATCCATAATGCAGCAATGTGACAGGTAAATGTGTACTGCAAAACCCATTATCGTATGCAAAGGAAATGGCATTTAATCAAATAAAAGCCATGATGTTGCCTTAAATGTTTTTTAAAAGGCTGGACTTGTACGATCAAGTTACCTGGTGTCAACTGAGTCATGTTAACTGACCATTTGGGTAGTGTTAATCCCAGCAAAGGTAAGACAACAAAAATGTAGCTTGCACCAAGAGAGCATTAAGCCGAGTTGAATAACCTTGCACTTGCTGCCAGCAGAGAGCTGAGCATGTGAGCGCTTACTGCAGTTCTCCCCATGTGCTATCACTTGTTGAGCATTGGTAACTTGATGGTGTGCTAGAACAGCAGTTCCTGTGTCCCGAGGGGTAACGACTTCTAAAAATGCTTCAGTGTGGACATAGAAAACTGTTACAAGAGGTTTTTTTGTTGGCTTGTTTAAGGGCACGTGGACGAGAGCCACTAACGCATGACTGCTCTTGCATGTGCATAATCAATGTGCTGTCACCTGCTTGGGTGGCAGAAGTGTCCTTCATGGCCATTTTCTGCCTGTGCAGGTTCTAGTGCAGTACAAGCTGTCTGCTGATGTGAGCATCCCCAGAATAACTTGCTGTCAGCTCTGTGGGCTGATGGTTGTGGCTCCTTGGGTTGTCTTTGCATGTTTCTTATGGCAAATGACGTTGTAATAACTTAATGAAGAGCTCGAGGGCGGGGAAGACCTCCTCTCAAAGTGTGTTTTAGGCTTAGTTTAAATACACTGTTTTCTTCTGGTATTGTGAATCTGGCTTTAAGAAACACTACCTTTGGACATCAGGCATGGCAAGCCATTTAAAATAAATTGCATTAGCCCTATGAAACTACTAGCCCAGTCTCTCACTCGCTCTTACTGTGCTTCACTCACTATCTTTAGATGAAGGTGACTGGTGGCAGGCAAAAAATGTAACTTGAAAACAATTTGTTTGTGAAAAATCTTACTGTGTCACTTTGAAATCATTAATAGGAGTCTCTTTCTTAACAGAAATTAAATATTAACATTGCAAGGCCTGAGATGAGACCTCACAGTTAGGAGCAGCAGAGGGAGCGAGTCACTGGAGCCTCCATTAAGTAGGGACAAGATTCGGGGACGTTGTGCACTGCAACTGACTTGCCACCTTCACAGTTTTTCCTTAGAAAAAATTCAGCAGAGAATGGATGAAGTGCACTTTTGTTTCTTAGCTGTGTTCCCATAAAATCAGGAACAGTCTTTCTGTTAGTGTGCTGCTGTACCTTTCCAGAGGACAGGTAGTTATTCTGACCAACGTACTTCACTAGGTTTTTGGTTTTTAGGCAGTCAGAGATGTGACTGTGAGAGGCAGTCCTAAGTTGCACTGGATTCCTAAAATACATCCTGGACTAAGTTGTGGAAACAAGTAGGTGCATGTGGTAATGGGGAAACGTTCATATTCATTAACATGATAGCTATTTTCCAGCAAACTTTGGACCTTATTTAATGTTTCCACTTGGTTGCAAATGCTCTGCAGCAGCTTTACTGGGGACTGCTGTGGTTTGTTTCTCATTTCCTTGTCCTGCCTTCTTGCTTGCCATGGCACTGACCTTGTTGTAATCCAATTCAGGGAGCTAAACCAGATTGAAGGCTAATCACTTCTTATTTCTGTAGGATTTATTTTCAGGTGGTTTAGCTCCCTGAACCGCCTTCCTGGCGGGTCAGATGAGCACCACTCTGGGGAAGAGGCTTGGCAGGGCTGCAGCAGCCCTGTGCAAGTTCAGACTGGTTTGGAATACTTCTGATCGGGGTTTCAGTGGCACTTCAGCTCTGAATTTCCAAAGCGTACTTAGGGACTCTGCAGTGTATTGTGCTTATTCAGTTATGCTGGTTGCTGATGTTTCATCCTTTGTTTTCTTCTTCTTTTTTCACGTTTCCTAGTCCTCATGTGGTGAAATATTACGGCAGCTATTTTAAGAACACAGACCTGTGGATAGTCATGGAATACTGCGGCGCCGGATCTGTGTCTGATATTATTCGATTACGAAATAAAACCGTACGTCCTTTCCTCTTTGAATGTGTAAATGGGAAGTAGGGGTGTCCAGCAGCTCAGGGGAGTTGAGTAGTCTGGATATAATTCTCATGGTGTTCAATGCCTGACATAACCATTGGCCAGAAGTTGAGATGCAGGTCCTTTGTTCCTCTGAAAGTAAGAAAGTTGATGATGTTGATCGAGTTTTGGTTATCTGGATAATGTAATCAGGGGAGCAGGTTTTGGTTGGTTGGCTTTCCTGAAAACCAGAACAAGTCCAAAGTAGAATCTGTAGTCTGTTTGGCTTTGCCTTATTTTGGTTATTACAGGGTAAGAATTATTAGTTGAGAAAGGATGATGGTATGTGAAATATTGTTCATGTGTATGCTGATTGGCATCTAGTTCTACTACATAATGCTGTAAGGCACTGACTAATTTCCCATTAGTATAGCGACGGCAATTAGTGACTCTCGGGAAAGAGACTCAAACACAATAGTGCTACATCTCGGCAACTGATGGGTTGGCAGTAACTTTTATTTTCTTTAGCTCACAGAGGAGGAAATTGCTACAATAGTGCAATCAACACTGAAAGGACTAGAGTACCTGCATTTTATGAGGAAAATACACAGGGACATCAAAGCTGGAAATATATTGCTAAATACAGAGGGACACGCTAAACTTGCAGATTTTGGTGTGGCAGGACAACTAACAGTAAGTAAAACCAAGATGGTTGTGTACGCTTCAGCTTCTCTTTAACCTGCATGTGAGTATGATGTGCTTGTGGAGACTTTGAGGAATTGTTCTAAGCTGGGTTTTAGCACTTTATATCAACATAATAAGATACTAAACCAGCAACGGATCAGAGCAGAGCTTCCTCTGTGGAAACCTTTATACCCAAGTAATGGCTTGTGATAGCATTTGCCGATTTCTTCAGGATATCTGTAACTTCTGTAAGCACATTTCAATTCCTCTTTGCAGCTATCTGTATCCCAGTCTTGCTGAGCCTAATAATGTGCATGCAAGTGGAAGATAATTAGGGTGATAATTCATTAAAGAACGTTTGTGGCTAATACAGTTGCCTTTGCCTGGATCTTTCTCCTACTCTTCTTCTCAGGACACCATGGCAAAACGGAACACGGTTATAGGCACTCCATTTTGGATGGCTCCAGAAGTGATTCAAGAAATAGGGTATAATTGTGTTGCCGACATCTGGTCTCTGGGAATCACTGCAATAGAAATGGCTGAAGGCAAGCCACCCTATGCAGATATTCATCCTATGCGGGTAAGGACTGTGGCGTTTTAAAATGTATGGAAAGGACATCTTGCTTTTGTAGCTGGCTGAATAACGTACCGATGTGCCACCTTGCTTTTAATTTGTTTTCTGATAGTTATTTGCACTGCTGATTAAATGAAAAGCAGGTCTTTGAGGAGGAGAATCTGCACGGGAAGGAAAATCACAATCCTCTTCCATTCAGACATTGCTGAAGCTCCCTGTGTTAGGTGTGAAGAAATAAGTTTTCAGCTGTATTATCTAAAGTGATTTTTTTCTTTTAAAGCAAACACAAATTTTTTAAGACAAAAAAGGCAGATTCGCATCTCTTGTGTCACATAATGCCTCAGACAGAAGTGTAAGCACCAATTGAGAAAAGTCTGATGTCTTGTTACGTGATCCCTCTGAGCAAATTTATGTATGATATTGGCACAAACTCTTCAGAAGCAGCAAACTCGAAATGGCTGTCGTTCTTTAGTACCAGTGTCTGTTTGCGTGTGTTCATGTCGTAATGTTGGAAAGCTTTGAACTTTGTTTGCAAATCTGGACTGTTCTTCTGGTTTTAGGCAATTTTCATGATTCCCACCAATCCGCCTCCAACATTCCGGAAACCAGAGCTCTGGTCAGACAATTTTACAGACTTTGTAAAGCAGTGTCTTGTCAAGAGCCCGGAGCAGCGTGCCACTGCAACCCAGCTTCTGCAGGTGTGCCTTTTCTTACCAGTACCTAAGCTCTAGAAAAGGCTTTCTAGAGCAGGCAGTGCCACGTGGCTGTTGAGATCTTGGTTTCATTTCTTGCTGTTCCTGCTCACTAACAGACTTTACTTTTTAATATGTCATTTTGAAAATCTTACACTCAACTTCAACTTTTCAGTTCTTCTCCAAGGACCAGTCTGACTTCAACTTCCCATCTTTGTCTTCTTTGGCTTGGGTTTTTGTTTGTTTGGCTTTTGGAGGGGTTGTTGTTGTTGTTGTTTAGTTTTGGTGATTTTTTTACTTTCAAGTTCTCACCAGCACAGCTACGAAACTGCCTCTTAAAAAAGGGGAGGCTAAATGAAAGTGGTTGCTCTGAATGGCCTCGATGGTGACGATCTGTGTGATTGGTTCTTGACAGCTAAGCTGCTCAGGAAAGTAAGCGGAGTTGTGGAAGGGAATGAGCCAGAGTTCTCAGAGCAGTAGTGCCTTTGGGGCATGGTCTTGTTTGGAGGTCTCTCTCCTCTGCCAAACAGAAGTACTGGATTTTTATTTTAGTAATGTATTAAACTTTTATTTTGATTGGAAGTAGACTATAGTAACAATGTTTTATTGTTAGATCTTGGCTCAGACGCAGTGCTTATTTGTTTTCAAAATCCTTTTCAGCATCCTTTTGTTAAAAGTGCCAAAGGAGTGTCAATCCTGCGAGACTTGATAAATGAAGCAATGGATATCAAGCTGAAACGTCAAGAGGCACAACAGCGTGAACTGGATCAAGATGATGAAGAAAATTCAGTGAGTATTTAACACCAGCTGTGTACAAAGTCCAAACTCTTGCTCCTTTCATAAGGCTTAGCTGCTTTGTTTTTTGTTTTGGCTATATTTTATCCAATTGCCCTTGGATTTTATGTAGTTATTGAGGTTTTTACTTAACCCAGTGCTTGGTCGCTGCTCAATCTTTATAGAGTGGGATAGCAAGCATGCATGGCTAGCTGTTTAGCTTGTAGTGTAGCTCCAGACCTGTGACTGAATAGGTCTACAAAGGAGTGTATGCAGAAGACTTGATATATTTTCCCAGTTGGATTATATTGTTTATTCAGTAATGAGAATTGTTCATTGTAGATTTAGGTCTTAGACTGCTCTCCTGGTATAAAATAATAATATCATCTGTGATGCACTAGGACCTTGACACACTTGTGAGGTGGGCTGATGCCAACTGTATGAAGTTTAACCATGCCAAGTGCAAGGTCCTACACCTGGGTCGGAGCAATCCCAGGCACAGCTCCAGGTTGGGCAGGGAGGAGATTCAGAGCAGCCCTGCGCAGAAGGACTTGGGGGTGTTGGTCTATGAGAAAATGAACATGAGCCGGCTGCAGTGTGCGCTCGCAGCCCAGAAATCAACCGTATCCTGGGCTGCATCAAAAGGAGCGTAACCAGCAGGTGGAGGGAGGTTATCCTGCCCCTCTACTCTGCTCTCCTGAGACCTCACTTAGAGTATTGTGTGCAGTTCTGGTGTCCTCAACATCAAAAGGACCTGGAACTGTTGGAACAAGTGCAGAGGAGGACCACGAGGATGATCAGGGGACTGGAGCACCTCCCGTGTGAAGATAGGCTGAGAAAGTTGGGGCTGCTCAGCTGGGAGAAGAGAAGGCTGCGTGGAGTCCTCATAGCAGCCTTCCAATATCTGAAAGGGAGACTATAGGGATGCTGGGGAGGGACTCTTCATGAGGGACTGTAGTGGTAGGAGAAAGGGTAATGGGTTCAAACTTAAAGAGGGAAAGTTGAGATGGGACATAAGGAAGAAATTCTTTCCTGTAAGGGTGGTGAGGCACTGGAATGGGTTGCCCAGGGAAGCTGTGAATGCTCCATTGCTGGCGGTGTTCAAGGCCAGGTTGGACAGAGCCTTGGGTGACATGGTTTAGTGGGAGGTGTCCCTGCCCATGGCAGGGGGGTTGGAACCGGATGATCTTAAGGTCCTTTCCAACCCTAACTATTCTATGATTCTTTGGTTCTATGATATAAGTATGTTGTGTTGTTTTACTATTGTTGTGCTTTAGAACCCCCCTTATAGAAACTTTCTACTACACAAGAGCAACCGACAGAAACCTGAGGTGAGGGCATGACGAGTGTCCAGGGGATTGCTGTGAATTTAAATTTGGGCTCCTTGTTTCAGTGGTTACAGCATGTGAATACTGAAAGCATGTTGAAAGCTGTTTTTTGAGCCTCTGCCTGCTTCAACCTGAATAAATGAAATGCGGTACAAAAGGCATTATATGCCAGACCTTTTCAGAGCTTAGACTTGAACAGCATGATTTGCAGTCTGGATGCTGAAGACGTTGTTCATCTAGTTGTCCCGTTTAGGACTGCCTATTTATTCAGTGTGAAAGTAACTTTACTGGTCATGTTGCCATGATGTTGGCTCTAAGAGTATTGTCCCTACTCTGTATTTGTTAATTTCTTACTGATCTGGAGTCACATTGCTGAGAGATGATGTCTGTGTAGTGGAGTTGAATGGTCTCTGTCAGTGCGTGTGTGTTCTCCTGAAGCTTCTCTACTCTGTGTCTGCTAGCAGAAAAGTGTTCCTAAGCACTTCCCATGTGCAATGGAAACTCCTGCTTTAGTTCTTTGTTAAATGATGTGTAGCTAGCATATCTATTACTTCCTCTCACCCACTCATCTCCACGTAAAATTACTTTTCCTCCATTAACATTTCATGTAGTTTTCTCCTCTTGCTTATTGGTTTTGACACTGGGACGTAAATGACATAGACACCCTTGACAGAACAGATAAAATGTATGGAACACCAGAACATGGAGGGGTGTACTTCCTTTCAATGACATTGACACTGAGATGGAATATTACAGCTTGATGTGCAAGACCTGTGTTTTTCCTCTAACACTAATACAGATCAGTAAGGCCATGGTTGCACATAAGGAACTGTGAACTTTATCTTCACAACCAAAGTTGAGTATCTCATCTAAGGTGAGATGCCTAGAAACCCGACTGTAAACCTAGGAAGTGACTTTCATTCTTTTAGTTGAACAGCTGATCCACATTTCCAAGACACTAAATAGGCTGTGGACATTTTGACCTTATTCATGAAATCCTAGTCACAATCTAAACTCAGTGAAGCACACACCACCATGTGAAACTACCACCTCTGGCTGACTTCCTGGGCCAGGAAGTTGTCTGACCAGAATTTGTTTCAGGAGCTTGTGTTTTCCTACAGAGTCAATCTCTTGAGCCTTGACCGCAATAACTCAAACTTGCATAGCATTAGTACCTGTTAGCAAGTGAAAAGATATGAAATAGTTTCCATGCAAAAAAATGACTCACTTCGATAACTTCTTTCATTCCTTTTAAAATAATTTCAAATTCAGTTCATTTTTATTCAGTGTTTCTGAAGTTGATAGCAGGTAAAATTGCATAAATGTTAAAGACGGGCTCCTAATCATTTTTCTTCAGTGTGCCATATGCGCTCTAGACTTAGACCTATTGCTGATAACTAGTGGCTCCTCAGCGAGCTGTACCACTTGAGACAGGGGTTTTAGATCAACTGTTAAAACTGGTAACATGAATAGGAGCACTAATGACTGAAGGAGTATAGTAATCTACTCTTACAGACAGGTCACCAGGTCGGAAATGGGATACAACTTGCATTGAGAAGCTTCTGCTGGTCATTTATCTGTTATCTATATTACACTGGCAGAAAAGTATGAAGACTTTTCATTACCTGTTTGGAGATGACAGGGAGAGAATTAAATGCATTAAACAAAATGTTGCTTCTATGTGTATTTGTAAATAGCTCTGGATTAGTAAGACTTGTCTGTATTCAAGGACACATTCTTCACGGGCCTTCACCACCATCAGTAAAAATGTATTTGACATCCTTGTACAGGAAGAAGATGAAACTGATTCAGGTACCATGGTGAGGGCAAGTGGAGATGAAACTGGTACCATAAGAGCTGTCAACACCATGACTGATGGAGCCAACACAATGATAGAACATGATGGTACCTTGGAATCGCAGCTGGGCACAATGGTCATTAACACTGAAGAGGAAGAAGAAGAGGGCACCATGAAAAGTAAGAAAACATCTTTAACTTCTGGAGTATTACTTAAGACATAATACAGGCTATGATGTGTATTTCCAACCTGCTTTGATTTTTTTTGTGGTTGCTTTTAGTTGTAGGAAGCTAGAACTCCTAGGTGAATGCCCTCTGGCAAAGGAGAAGAGACCCTTTCTAGGTCCAGGTTTCAAGCCATTCTTTTTAGTCTTGCACTTGGTATAGCTGATGAGTTGTGCACAATTTCCACAAGCTTGTGTTGATCAAAAGCCATCTGATTCTAGCTAATGTGAGGGGTTCTGTTGGTTCTTTGTTGTCTCTTTCACAGGATGTAGAGGAGGGAGACTAGCATAGGGTTAATAGAAAAAATTGCATTGCTTTAGAAGGTGACCTGGCATCTGAAAACAGCAAGTATGCTTCAGAACTGATGCCTCAAATTAAGGGCTATGTTTATAAAGTGACAAATACCTCGCAGGTTTCAAGCACAGCAAGGCATGCAGTGGGAGGAGACAGCATGTCTCTAGACTGGTGTGTTTCTTTAGCGTTACCTTAATCACTAAGGACAACTGACTAAAACTCTGTGTTGCTGTTCTGCGGCATTCAAGTTGAAAGCTGTTCTACCCTAAAATAGAAAAGCTTGCAGAAACGGCAGGCCTTGTCACAGGGTGGTTTTAAATGATGTAACGCATGGTTGGTTGCTCAAGGACTGAGGAAAGTGCTGAGTGGAGGCTCAGCAGTAGTTAAATCTGACTATCATGGGCAAGGCTTGTTCTTTTGCAGTCCTTCCAAAGACTTCCTTGGCTATCTGATTTTGAACCTTCAGCTATTGTGAGATAGGAGAAAATTTCTCAACATGAGTTTTCTTAGGAATTTCTCTGTTAGAAGCTTTTTCCCTGTGGGTGCCTTCTCGAGCTTGTGGGAAGATGCTGGTTTTGAGAGTGACATTTCAGCAGAATCTGTTTAAAAAGTTTTCAGACTTTGGCAAACACTGCTTTAGCTCATGAAAAAAACAGGTGTGTCAGCCCATGTAGCAGGTTGTGGCAGCAAAGACGATGCTGTCGTGGATCAAGGTAGCTCTGGCAAGGAGGCAGGGGTGCTGAAGAGTAGCTAAAATGCCACCCAAAGAGTGGGACATGTTAACAGCCTTAAACCTAGTGCAATTGCAGTTTCTTTACAAATAGACAACACTGTTAGTTTCTCATCACCAGTGTGTATTGTTCCATCTCATGATTCATGATAACAGGGGTTTTACAAGTTGTGGTGCTCCTGCCCTGGCTACCAAAGGTGTGTAAGTAAAGTGCCTCTTCAGTTGATCTTCCTGTATTTCAAGATTGCAGCGCTTGTAACTCAAAAACATCTTAATGCTGACTACAAACTACTGTGCAGAGATTTGAAGAGATGCCTTTGGTAATATCTTTTGCCAAGGGTATAGTCGCATTTTGAGTAGAATCAGTTGCAAGAGTATAGCAGTGTCTTCAACGTAGTGTAGTATGTAACCTCAAGAGGGAGCTCCAGAACAAGCTCTAAGAGCTCTGCATCTCTGTGACTTGAAAGGTGAGTTATTACTTTAAGGCTTCCTTAGACTTCAGTCTCTTTAAGCACTCTGTTCTTCACCTGCTGCTGCATTATGGTATTCGAAGCTGAGTATGCAGCAGAAGTGCCTGAGCAGCTCTGTCTGCTGGATGAAGTATTCTGAGATCCCAGGTGCAGGTGATGGTTGGCACTGTACCGCATTTGTGTGGATGGGTGTCACACACTGATACCCAGTGAAACCTGCTGTGCTCTGCGCACTCTGCTGCAGGCTGTGCTGTGTTTTTATAACTGGTACCTGCATTCCATCCATGATGTTAATGAGTATTACTTTACCAGACTGAAACTTCATTTTTAACACCGTATTTCCCTCCTTTGCCAGTACTGTAATTCTGGAATTCTGGCTGCTGCACAGAGCAGTTCTGTGTGTTTCTCAGCCACACTGCAAGGCAGTGTCTTTGAGCAGCTTGCCCTTCATATGAATTGCCTGTAGCTCCATTTTTCAGCTTGCCATTTCGGTATTTGTGTTCTCATAACATTCTGTTAAATTGATTTAATGGTAAAGCTCATCAGCCTGCTGCAGAGTTCTCTGGAGCGAGTTCTTTTTGTAATCTTAAATATAAATATAATAATGCTATTCAAGGTTGAAGAAGCTTTGTTGATTCATATTTTGAAAGACATCTCTATTTCATTTGGTAGCTTGTGTTATGACTCACAATAAAATCTGGTTTAGGTCAATAAAAAAGTTCTGATTTTTCTTGTATGGCATTAGTAGCAGAATTTAGCTTCCTTGTGCGTCTTGGGTTTTTTGACTGCAGGCTTCTGAGCTTGTTCTCTGGCCCTTCTTCCTACTTCCGAAAAATAAATCTCTGTCTTCGCCAGTTTTTGGTTTGGTTTCATTTATTCTTAATGTAAAAAGTGTTTATGGGATACTGAAATACAATGCTTTAGATCGGATTGTCTTAGAAATGTTTAGCGAATAGCTTTCAATAGCCTTGAAAGTGATTCTTGTCATAAATCAATTAATGACTTTTCAGGCTCAGAGGAAAAGCATTCGTAAATCCCAGTATATTACATTGCAAGGGAAGTTTTGTTTTGTGGTCAATTGAGCTGTAATTCTATTTGCTTAAATTCTTTCATTTGCATGGCTTTTTTCTGGGCACGCAATAGAAATACTCTGTCAGCATTAAAAATGTCACTGTGACATTCTGTTATGTGTTTTGAAAGCTCTCAAGTGATTGCCTGAAACCGCAGATACTAAATTGTGCTGCGATGCGTTTTACTTACACATCGATTGCTAACAGATTACTTCTGGATTGCTGTTAAACTATTCCAACAAAACTTTGGAAGTAGCTGAAGAGCTATAGATGAGCAATGATTTGTAATAAGACATTTCCATTGTGGTTGAAAGCTGGAATAACTTTTGAACTGTTAATATGTCTGAAAGAATCTTTCCCCCATTTTTCAATGAGAGAATACATAGTGCTAGTAAGCAGTGCATTTTTTACTCTTTTTGCCTTTTCTGCTTTATTTGCTATAGGTCTTTAGATAGTGGAAACTTGGCATGAGTTTTTCTCTTCAATTTGGAGAGTGGAACGTAATTTTATAATGTAGCAGATAAACATATTGCCTTCCTTGGACACTGCAATACGATCAGATCCAAGTGAAATAGGATCTAGTTTGTCTAGTACTATAATCTGTCCTATTTTCTACTTTAAAGGGCCTCTTGCTTGTTTAAGACCAAATAAAATGACACCGGAGAACGCAGAACTTCCAGCAGTGGTGTGAGTTGGGCTGTCTGGTTTTGAGATTGAAATGAATGAAGGATCCAGAGATGGCGGAAGAATTGTGGGTGTGGGGCTTTATTAATGCAGCATGTATTCGGTAGTGTCCGCTGCAGAGGTAGACCAGAAGCTCTAATAACGCTGTTGCCTCTGTCGTGATAATGTAATGTGCAGGTAAAAATTCTTCATAGTTTGTGAATGTTTAAAATACAAAATTCTGGGCTTCATTCTCGTAATAGAGTTCTGGGTGGTTTGGGTTTTGATAGGCTTTTAACATGCTGACACTGCTAAGTATGCTTGTGTCCTTTCAAAAAGATATTTCCCCTTTTGGGGGGAGAGTGGATTTCATTAGCAAATTAAATGAGCTAAAATGCAAACTTCACAATTTCCCATTAGAAAAATGACTTGGAGTAAAGCTTGTTAGTCTTGGTGGCTTTATGAGACATCCAGTGGGCGACACTTAAACCTGAACCCGAGAAGTGTTAACTGCCAAGACTTAGGAAGCTTTTTCCCCCCAGTAATTAACCTGTGACTTTTCGAGTACAGCAATGACTGTAAAAGCTGTAACATGAACAGCAATAGGAATATGGAAGCTTTATGTGATTGTGTTAATATTTTAATTGAATGAAGTGTTACTGGTATGTAGCTGAGGTAGCTGTAGGTAGTGTAATATCAGTATTTGTCCAAAAAAGTGCAGATTCATGTTACCCAAATATCTGATGCAGGTACTGTAGAGAATAGCTCTGCATCTTATTAGGATTTTCATCATGTGCATGTCAGAAGATGTTGGCTGTGTTTTACCTCTGGTTTTCTCCGTAGATCATAGCTTTTTGTAGAAGCTTCCCACTACTTAGTGTTATTAATGTCCAGTGGTACGCTTCTGTGTTTAAAGTAAATTGGACCATTTAGGCATTATTGGGCCATTGAACACTCTTAGCATTATGCATTTAAATAACACACTGCTTGTAGAAACTCCTACACTGATTAAATTCTTCTTGACTGTAATAGGCATTGTACTGCTACTCTCGAGGTGTGGGGAATACAGATCTTCACAGATAAGTCTTCCAGCTGTGCTACTTTCTGACTTTCATCTTAATAGCCTCCTTGCTGTCAAACTTGACATACGCAGTGGCTAGCACAGTTTAAGGGTATCGAGTTGTGTGGACTGCAGACTGTGGTTCTGAGAGACGGGAGGAGTTGTATATGCTGTCACTTTGTTGTGGGGTTTGTTTTTTGTGTTTGAATAGCAATCGGCTACTGGAGCTCAGTGCAGGGTGCTAGCAATTGAAATAGTGGTTCTGTGCAGACTGAAGCATGAAGTGGGCTGGGATCTAAGTTGCATGCTTGCCTACCTTTGGTTGTCCTGAATATTTGACAGTGTTAACACTACAACAAAGTTAATCATCTGTTAATATTTTTGCTGAGACATTGAAATTGAAGAGATGTCTGTGTTTAACGCAGCTATTTTTGCTGTTCTAACACTTTAAGCACTCCTGCATTTGTGATGGGGGGATAGAAGGGAGAGGGGCTATTTTTCTTTGTTTTCTGAGAAGCAGCATTGTCTTGAAGATAGGAAATAGGACTAACAGAGCCCTGAATAGTATATAGGAGGCAGTATGCTTCAGGAGTCTCAACCAAGAGACAGAGTAAATCACTTAGTAGGTATATCCATGACTCACACAGATTGCATGTATTTGCATGTACAGGCAAACTGTAACCTACCTGTCTCTTCTAAGGATAAGCTTACTTTCTACTGGATCAAAATAAATCCTGGAGAAAGCTTCCCTCCTGAGCGGGGATGAGGAAAACACAATAAAAATTCCATAACTGCACAAGTTTAAAACCAAATAAATTTTTACCAGCAAACTTTTCAAGCTTCAGGAAAGAAATGTTCCGTGCCATGTTGTTTTCTGTTCTCTCTAGATAAGCAAATGAGTTTCTGGGTTATGAATAGAAAGGGTGTTAGCAAATGCTTACCTGGTTATATGCCCTTTGGGGAGCCTGAGCTGTTACCCACAGTGTGCTGGACCTGGCGACTGCATACCTGTCTATGATGTTGTTTCCCTGTTCAGATTCATTAGAACCTGAGCCAGATGATGCAGGATATGAAGTGTTCACTTCTTTCTTGATGCACCTTCACATCTCGCCGTGATATGTTCTGTGGTTGCTGGACTAAATTAGCAATTCAAACTAATGAGGTGAAAGATGTAAGGTGTCCACTGAAAATTTGTGATGCAGGTTTCTTCCTCCATTAGAAATACATAACAGCTTTCTTTGCTGAGTTTTTATGTAAAAAAGATTCAAAAGGAGGTAACCTGGTCTTAAACAGCTCTCATTACTGTGAGGATTTCCTCCTCTTTCAGAAAGAGTCCTCAGTTTAATATACTACAGCTTTGAACGAGTGTTGGTTCCTCTTCTTAGATGATTTTCATAGAATCGTAGAATCATTTTGTGTCTTACATTCATTAAAAGAGAATAGTTGGGATACCAAGCATTGATTTTTATGGTAATTTAGGATCTCTTTCTTGATAGCAACACCTGTCAGGTATATTCTGTTTTGATTTAGCTTGAGATAGGCCATAATTATGGGAAGACTTGTCCCCATAACACTTCTTTTCTATTGAAGTTTATGTGGTCTGCTTTTCGTATGAGGAAATCTCAGCTTGTATTGCCAGTGGGTAATTCATTAATGATGGAGCACTTTTTGCTCTGGTTGAATAAATTGGCATCTCTCTGCTCCACTGCATAGAATCACTCAGTCCTGATCATATCGTACAAATTATACTGTTCAACTCCTAAAGTTAATCTGTGATCTCTTAAGAAATAGCCTCAAGCAAGTAAAACTGCAGTTCCATTTAAAATTTAATATTAATGAAGCATTGCTTGCACATAATCATCAGGCAGTGTTTTGTGCATCCTAAATACAGGTGCATTTTCGGTCTTAAATTCAATCTAAAGCAGACAGCAGCTCGCTGAGACTGCGGGGGACTGAGCCTGTGAGGAGTCAGTGAAAGATCTATGCCGATTTAGACCTCTAAAATGAAGGATGACACTGGATATGAGAACTCCTTAAAACAAAAATACTAAAAAAGGGCAAGGAGAGAAGGTGAGCGCTGTAGAGGATGATGGTTTGAACACCAAAAGACTGAGGCTTGCTCAAGAGCAAGTGTGTGTACACTGACTACCCATAAACTTCAGCCTGGAAATGCAAGGGTTTATGACTTCAGAGGAACAGCAAGCCTGTCAACAGCAAGGACAAGGCACCGATTGTTTTACAATAGACCTTGATCTGTCTGTGAGAGGGACTATATAGTCTTGTATATGGTAGCAGAAGGCTGTGCTGCTTGTCCCAGCAGATCCTTTCCGGCATTACAGCTGAACAAGGGCAGGTAATAGCTCTGCTTCTTCAAAGTTAACATGAGTGCTCTTCACTGCATGACTGCAGAGCTCTTTTGAGCTTCTGCTTGCAGGGTGCACTTCTGAGCTTTGTGCCGAGCATTTGTTGATACTTTCCTAGCACAAGTGAATTTAAACTTCTGTTGCTTCTGGCACGTCATTGTCTTAAACACAAGTATTATCCATTGCTGAGGCCAGTTGTCCTTCTAAAGGTTGAAGCCTTCTGAAATCTTGACAAATACATGTTCCCAGTATCAGGTTTTAGTTTGATGTTGCTAATGTAGTAATGGATCACTTCATTGTTGATTTACATTTCCATCTTTGTAGATGAATTTGTAGCATGTTCTCATGACAGTTCCCATCCATAACTTTAGCTTCGGTTTTGTGAAGGGAGGAAATCTCTCACCGTGGCTTCAAGGATAGGTATTATAAGTATTAACTGTATAAACTGACTTGAGTAGAGAGCACACAAAAAAGTGTTCCTGAAGTTATCTTATTTTCTCTCATGACAACTATTGCGACTCTAGAATATTCACCTATGGAGATAACAGCAATCTCTTCAAGAGGAAAGAATAATAAGTCAAGGATCCTTCTGCTGTCAAGTTTGAGTAGAGAATAATAATTCTAGGGAAAAGCAGAACTTCAGGTTTCATTACTCAGCAAGCTTGACAGAAGGACTTTGTAAATCCCACTTTCCTTTTGAAGGCATCCTTTGAAGCTCAAGCACTTCTGAAAACTGTCGATTGTGAGAGCTAATTTGACAAAATCAACAAAATGAGTGCTTTGATTTCTGGGGTTAGATGTTACTGAATAATCATGGTTTCGTGGGTGTTCCTTACTGCTGGGAGAAAAGAAAAAGGTAAATCTCTTGTTGGTTTCGTTGACTGGGTTGTTCCTTTTTTATCATTCTAGTTTCTCTGCAGCATCATATGGAACTACAAATGGCCTGAAGGCTCTCCACACCCTCCTTGTTATCTTTTGCTTGATGTAAGGCAGTATGTTGCAGTCAGCCACTACCCCTGACCTCTTCCATTCCTCCCAGTATTGAGGCTGGTGATATTTTTGGGAAGGGAGCATGTCGCTGCTTAAGTTTCTCTTTAAAACTTGCCCTTGTAAGGCTGTAGCCTTGCAGAGGAGAGGCTCTAGTGTGCTGAGGCCACTGGCTGTTGCTGATGTTGCCTCGCTGGCTCCTTGCAGTGCTCGGTATCTGTCAGTCATCTTTTGTCTCCTTTGGACTGTTTGTGCTTTGGGTAAGGTCTGTCCCATCTTTTGTGGTACCACATGCAGTTAGACTTTGCTTTCCAGTGCAGAAAGGATACGCTTAAATCGGTGGTAAGTGTAGCATGGGGCTCCCTTAAAAATCAAAATCTAAGGGGATATTTATTCACAGTTTACAGCATTCTCTACCTTTGGACCAGCCAATTTCACATCTTCTTCTGTTCTCACACACAATACTGGTGTTCTTAACATGTCTCTGAACATGTTTCATAACATATTTCTTGGCTGTTTCTAAACATGACCAGGCAGCACTTGTGAGTTTCCCATGGAGGGCTCCTGCCGTGCCTGTGGCTCCCTACAGCCAGCCCAAACCTGCAGTTCTGCAGTCAGCTGGACCGGGTCCAGCAGAGCTGTGGTGTTCCATTTGTGTAATTAATACAGCTCCTAAATGATGACTGCATATCTAAATGGTAGACCGTTAATGGCTCCAGGGACTTCTCGTGGCTCATCCTTACAAGCAACTCTTTAAGTTCCAAAATAAATGCATGATGAAGCCTTTCTTGTGACTGCAGGGTGACCTTCTCATAAAAGGCTCTTCTCTGCCACAGCTGTGATCTCACTTTTTGTCAAACCTTCATATTTTAGTCTAACCCTATAAAACCAGGAAGTTAAATGCTTTTTGGCACGGACACGTTTAGTGCTCTGTCATCTTTCAGCAGCATCTGCTGCAAATAGCAGTGATCGATTTTTGTCTTTGGCTGCCTGTTATCCAAATCTTAAAGATATAGCAGTGTGATTCTTGTGTTGAATTAATAGCAGATCATCTTTGGAAAGATGACACTGATGTTAAGCACCAACATTAACGAAAAGAAATCAAGTCCTGCTGAGCTGATAATTGATTTGCTATAATGTCTTTCTGTCTCCAGAAATGATTCTGTGGGTCTTGCTGCATTTGCACCCCTACTGAGATCATAGCAGCAGCTACAGCTTCAGGCATCTTAAATCTGTATTCTGGCTATTTTTAATTTTATCTCTTTTTTTTCCCTCCCCGTTTTTTTGTCAGTTAGCAATCTCGATTTTAATCAGTTCAAACAAAAACCAAACCAACATTAAAGATGCAGTGTTACGTGTTGATGTGTAGAAATGTACTAAAATTGGCGACTAAAGGTTTCAAGTGCCTGGAGTGAGTGCAGAGTTAGAGGTGTCTGACAGGGGGTGTGAGGGATGTTAGTCACAGCTTGGCAGGGACCTCTGAAGGGCATCAGTCTGCTTCCCTGTGCCATGGCTGGGACCAAGTGCCGTGCTTACTCTCAGCCTTGTGTAGTCATTTCATCCTTGCTGTGTAGCACAACCATTCCTGTTGTGAAAACTTTCTTTAGCCGAGTTGCCCTTGCTACTGTTCAAATCCTTCCTCTCATCCTCTGTTTGGTGAGAGTAGGGCTCTGGTGACCCGTTGAGAGTGGAGCCTCTCCTGCCCTCCGTGTACTGAACGAACCCCCTTCCCTTCCATCCTCTCACCATGGCAGAGACCCCTTTGGTGTTGTGACAGCCTTCTGCTGCAGCCGTCCACCAGCTTGTTGGTAGGGGTGAAAATCCAGTTGTACTATTCAGCATTATAAACTCAGCACCACTACTTCATGTGCTTCCTTCATCTGTTTCATTTCTGCATGAAAACAAACATTTTAGTAAATAAAGCTTGGGTTTGGCTGTGCCTTTCAATAATTCAAGTTGCCAGGGGAGAGGAACCTCAATCCATCTCACTGTTATCAGTTTGATGCCAGTGCCAGCAAGAGCCGCCCAGAGCATGGAAAGGGATTGCAGGTCAGCTGAAGAGCAGCACAGAGGAATTCCAGCCACTCCAGCGGCAAGTCAGCTTCATGTAGGATCCAACTTAGATACCTATACGCAAATGTGTATAGAGTGGGGAATAAACAAATGGAATTTGAGATCCTTAGGGCAGCATGGAGGGTGTGCAGTAACCCTGGACTGCAGGAGAGCAGACTTTGGCCTCTTCAGGGATGTTCTTGGTAGAGTACCATGGGACAAAGCCCTGGAGGGAAGAGGGGCCCAAGTAAGGCTGGTTAGTATTCCCGTATTACCTCCTCCAAGCTGAGGAGTGATGAATTCCGACAGAGAGGAAGTCAGGCAAAAATGCCTGCATGAATAAGGAGCTCCTGGACAAACTCAAGCACAAAAAGGAAGCCTAGAGAGGGTGGAAGCAAGGACAGGTAGCCTGGGAGGAATACAACCCAAAGCGTTCTATGATTCTGGGATAATTCCGTGATGCTACAATAGGTTTCTGTGCAGTAGGTGTAATTAGTTGTTTACAAATACTGCAGTTGATAAAATACAAGATGGGGGAAATGAGCATAGTTCTTTCAATGTGTCATGGTTTAAGCCTCTAAGCCACGCAGTTTTACCCACTCACTCACTCACTCACTCACTCACCCACCTCTCTTTCTTCCCCCTGTCCCAGGGGAATGGGGAGGAGAATCGAAAGAATACAACTTCCACAGGTTGAGATAAGAACAGTTTAGTAACTGAGGTGTAACACAAATCACTGCTGCTACCACCTCTAATAAAAGAGAAATACACAGAAAGAGAATACAACAGCTCACCAAGCCCGACCCAACCAGTGCACCCCCCAGCAGTGAACCCCACCCTTCCGGCTCTCTGCTCTCCGTTTTCCCATCCTGGGCATGACGTGCTGTGCTATGGAATAACCTCTTTGGTCAGTTTGGGTCAGGTGTTCTGTCTCTGCTTCCTCCCAGTACCCCCTCCTCCCTGGCATAGGATGAGACTCAGAAAGTCTTTGGTCAGACCAAAACACTAC
Source organism: Myiopsitta monachus (assembly GCA_017639245.1). Lineage (NCBI taxonomy): Eukaryota > Metazoa > Chordata > Aves > Psittaciformes > Psittacidae > Myiopsitta > Myiopsitta monachus. The sequence goes on from CM029928.1 coordinate 36,276,820, forward strand.
CAAGCAGTAACTGAAAACACTGGTGTGATCAGCGCTGCTCCCAGGCCCAAAATCAAAACCACAGCGCTGCACCAGCTACCAAGAGGGAAAAAAATGACTGCTGCTGCTGAACCCAGGACACAATGACACTGAATTAAGCTCTGGCATGGGCAGTCTTTAAGAAGAAGACCTGGAGCAAAACACTTTCTTTCAGAGTCTCCTTGCTGCAAACATTTGTTTTCAAAACATAGAGTACAAATAGAGATTTTCTTTCTTTTTTCCTAGGAAGCCTCAATGACTGAGACCTGGGATGGCTGTGTATAGGTTAGCATAGGTAGTTATGAATTCCTCTATTGCTACAAAACTTGGTGTTAAACATTGCCGTGACTGGCTGTAGCAACTTGCCTCCTGCTTCCAGCAGGCTGGGCTGCAGCAGAATCCAAGGAGTGCATTTACTTTGTTCTAAATAAATGTTTTATCACTTAGCAGTAATTGGATTGCTATTGTGTTTCAGTAATTATTCCCAACAGCAAATCTGTTCTCCGCTTCGTGGACGTGTTCCCTGACTGACCTTCACACAGCTTGTTTTGAAGGTGTCTTTCTTGATCTAATTCTGGATGCTGAGGGGTTTTGGTTTGTTTTTTAAAAGGGGAGCTGCTGTCAGGGGTAGAGTAATTTGTCTTTGCTCCAGTTGTTATGGTGCAAAGTATAAGCACTTCAGTTCATGCTTGAGCTTTTAGCTGACCCTGGAGAGGCAGCACGATGCAGTGCTGTTTCAAAATGCATCATGACATTTCGTGCTGTGTAGAACCACACTTCTCTCAGTATCACAACCCAAATTCCCTGCCAAGGTTTCTCATACTTCATGGAAATTTGTTCTGTAATGTGTCTATACACAAATAACCTCCTAAAGTATCTCATAGCTGACCAAGGAATTAATACGCTTGTGTGAGGATCAGTCTGTCAGGGAAGCTCTGGATCACTCAATGGCAATTTTATGTGCAAGAGTAATACTCAGTGATTAAATTTTAATGGATTTTCAGAGCAGCTAATATTTTTTCAAGAGGAAAGCAGTGCTGAATGTCCTTAGCGAGCAGTCTTGTGATAGCCTGTCTTCTCTACAAACCCTTGCAGGAGAGTCTGCATTATGCAGACTCCACAAGCCCATCAAAGGACAGCTCCATCCCCTGTGTGCTTATCTGAAGCTCTAAACTTGTGGTTGATTGCTTGCCTGATAGACTGTATTTATTTCAAATGTATGGCATTTGACAGTGAACTGATTTCCACAGTCCACAATTAGGCTATTCTGATGCCGGTTTTGTTAACTCTAGTCCTACTCCTGCTTTCTGAAAATGATGGTTTCTGTATTGCCTAGGACACCCATTTCAAGTACGAGTAACCTCCTTCAGTGTCTAGAGAAGCGTGTTTTATCAGAGCAACGACATTTTATTAGGTACTGTCACAGTGCTTACTTCCATTATACTCTCAGGTTTTGTGAAGCATTTTATCATAACAAGCAGCACAGTGGCATTAAGCTGTGATTAGATTTTAGCTGCATTTGCAGCTGTCATGGTGTCGTGGTGCAGCCTATTAAAGCATGTTTGCTGTGCAGTACTGCCTCTTCATTTAGATTGAGTCTCTTTACAAGATATAAGCTGCACTTGAACACACAAGCCAGGCCAGGTTTAAGTCTGAGTGGTCTGGGCAGCATTTGATGAACCAGTTGCACTAGTAAAGAAATAACATTTGGAGATCACAGAGAGGTTTGGGTTGGAAGGGACCTTAACCTCATCCAGCTCCAGCCTCTGCCATGGGCAGGGACACCTCCCACTAGAGCAGGTTGCTCCAAGCCCCGTCCAACCTGGCCTTGAACACTGCCAGGGATGGGGCAGCCACAGCTTCTCTGGGCACCCTGTGCCAGCGCCTCAGCACCCTCACAGGGAAGAATGTTTTCCAAATATCTAATCTCAATCTCCCCTCTGGCAGGTTAAAGCCATCCCCCCTTGTTCTGTCCCTACAGGCCCTTGTCAAAAGTCCCTCTCCAGATTTCTTGTTGGTCCTTTTAGGCACTGGAAGCTGCTTTCCAAAGTTACTTTGACTTCTCTGCCTCTCTTTGTACCATTACCCATTTCTTATTACCACAAGTTTCTTAAATGCAGTCTGGAATTGAATGGTTAATATATATATCTGGCTTATTTGAGTAATTCACTAAGAAAGCGTGTTCAGAGTACTGACTGGCTGCTTATAAAAACAAGAAGCTTTGCAAACTAATTAAGCCTTTCTACCCAGAGATGCAGAGCTACTTCTTCCCAAGAGGAGTTATGTGATATTTGTATGGTAGACATGGTTTTGAAAGCCTCGCTTGTGTACTCTTCTATTCATAAATATAAAGATGAGTTTCTGCTTGTAGGATAATGCTTTGTTAGGTTTGGATCTTTGCATATGTTGCAGTGTATGCAACCTGGCTGGGATGGAAAAACCCAGCTTCTCTAGTTGGTAGCACTTTAATTCTAGTATTCAGTGCGTGAAGCTTGGTCACCTGGTAGCATGATTTGATGGATGAATTGCAGAGGCCAAGGCCTCCAGCATTGTAATCACTTGTGTGGTGGGCTTTAAGCTCCCTTTTCCCAGTTTTCTTAGTGCACAGCCAGTTTTATGATTGAAAAAATAGTGCTTTAGCCAGTACTTTATCAGTACTACGTAATTTAGTGTGTGCTAAAAAAAATAAAATCACTTTTGGGTATGATATATAACAGAAAATATATTTTTCAAAACACTTGTTTCATTTTATTTTTGCTATTTCTAGGGAGAGATGAAACGATGCAGCCAGCCAAACCCTCATTCCTGGAATATTTTGAGCAGAAGGAGAAGGAGAATCAAATCAATAGCTTTGGGAAGAATGTGTCTGGCCAGACAAAAAATTCATCTGATTGGAGAGTACCACAGGATGGAGACTACGAATTTGTAAGTCTATACTTTGAAATTCAATCAGTGGGACAATCTTTAAGAGTTTTAGTCAGAGCTGCTATAAGATTATTTCTTGTTTTGACAGACTAATGGAAACTTGAGTTGATTCTAATTGCTAATGCTTTTGGATGGGGCATTTTGAAAAACTCATTTTCTTTAGGCATTTCTTGTTAATAGGAGTCAGTCATTATCTGTATACTTGCCTTGTTTAAAAGTAAACAAAGGAACAAAAAGGAGGGTACAAACCATCTTCCTTTACTTCCCAGTTATGCATTTAAAACAAAAAAATAGAAGTCCAGATGGCAGTTGGAAAATGCAAATCCAGAATGTGTAGTGTTTGACAAAGAACAGTGTTAGAACCATTGAATTTCCATGTTTTTCTCCAGCTTTGGCACTGGGCTTTGTTCTGTTATATAAACATCAAACTTGTCTTCATTCTTCCGCATCTTCAGTTTCAGTCTTTCTAGCTAAGATTCACGTGCTCAGAATTTTCAGGAACTTTTCGGAAGTCCAGAGAAAGATTTATTCTTCATAAATTTGATATTCTTTTTTGTGAGGATGGAAAATTTCTGTTTGGGGTTCAGGATGCCAGAAGATTCGTGCTCTGCTGAACACTGCTCCCTCCGCTGTGTTTTCTTTCAATAACACTTCACTGCGAGCACTTTGTGCTTCAAGTGTGTTGTGTGCCTTTGCGATGTCTGTTGGTGTTGCCTGTGGTTCAGGTTGTCACACTGCATTCAGTAGCTAGCGAGATTCACTCTACCTTCACAAAGCAGTGTGGAAGGCGAAATCCCGCTGCTAGTCACTACTCCAGGAGGTGCTTTACTTTGGGGCTGGGATAATAGCTGGAGCCTTTCATTCTCTTTGTGCAGGTTGTATAGACTACTGCTGTTACATATGTTTCGTTGTCTGTTGTGCTGCATCTCAAATTTTCTCATTTAGACTGAAAAGGACGGGTGGCTGAAGGACCTGCTATGTTCTCTCTCTTGTAGCCTGTTGTGGTTTAACCCCAGCCAGCAACTAAATACCGCACAACCGCTCACTCACTCCTTCCTCCCTGTCCTATGTGGAATGGGGAGGAAAATTAGAAGAAGGTAAAATCTCAGGGTTGAGATAAGAACAGTTTAATAATGGAAATGAAGTAAAATAATAATAGAAATAGCCATAGCAGAGATCACAGGAAAAAGAGAGAAGGACGAATAAAATTCAGCAAACACAAGTGATGTATGACACAGTTGTTGACTACCTGCTGACCGATGCCCCTGAGAAGTGATCAGTGGCTCCTGGAAACATCCTCCCAGTTTCTATGCTAACCATGACATGCTTGGTATGGAATATCCCTTTGGTTAGTTTGGGTCAGCTGTCCTGGCTGTGCTCCCTCCCAGCTGCTTGTGCCTCTCCTCACTGGCGGAGCATGAGACTGAAAAGTCCTTGATTTAGAGTAAGCGCTACTTAGCAACAATTAAAACATCGCTGTGTTACTCTCATTGTTCTAACACTAATCCAAAACACAGCACTGCATCAACTACCAGGAAGAAAATTAACTCTGCCCTAGCTGAAACCAGGACGTAGCCGTTTGCTCCATGTATTTTTAGCCTGAAGGCTTAAAGTCTCTGCATAAACATGTTTTGCGTATGTAACCTGCAAGCTGCCTGTGTATCACAGGGTTTGGGCCAAACACATGATTCCAGTCAAGTCAGACACTTCATTTATCTCATTTACCTTACATGCTGTAACTTAATTTAATGATAAACAATTATCTTTCCAATGTGTGATGTTTCCCAGGAAACATCCTGGGTTTGGAGTATCTTAGAAGTCCTTTGTAGTCTGCAGAAGATGGCCCAAGGGAAAATTTGCTGTAATTATTTTACTTTCTAATTTGGTTGATAACAAGTTTACCAATTACCCTTATTTCCACTGAGTACCATGTGTTCCACCCTGCATGCCATGAGCTGTAGGTCCAGGCTGCACTCAGTGAGAAGTACAAATAGTGGGGATGACACAGGAAAGGTCGGTGCCATTCTAGCAAATGGAACTTACATGTATTTTTAGACTGTGTGAAGCAACTGTTTAACATGCACGTGACCTTGTTTTCTGATTTCCATTAGTACTGAAGTATTGCCCTGTGCATAGATTACCAGTGCACTGGAAGCAATAAAAGCAAGCAATAATAGCTAGCAATAACTCAGGCTTTGGGTCACCTTTGTTTAGTAATTTGTAGAGATTTCACTTCCCAGCTGTATTTATTCCTCCAGTTCAACTGTGTATGAATATCCCAGCCTGTCTTGCATGCAAATTTAGTAACAGAGCTACTTTCTTTTCTGTAGGACAAGAAAAATGTATGAAAGCAACCTTAATAAATACATATGGGTATTTGTATAGTTCTTATTTGAGGGTTAGCAGTAACTTCACATTGCGTATTCAGAATTAAACTTGGGTATATTTCCCCTTTGGCTAAAAATGTATCCATTTGATGGCTAGCTCTGGGTAAAAGTCATGTTTATTAATGCTATATTAATTGAAAACCTCGATGAAATAAGCATTGTGGAGTAAGAAAAAAAACCATCAGGTTCATCAAGTCCATCTGTCCTAGATATGCCTGCAGCTATAACTTCTGCATTGTCAGAGTGGGTAGGTTTGAGCAGACTTTGTAGAATCTGCAGGGTTCCAAGAGGAGATGAGATCAGTCAGATGCTGAGTGAATACACGTTCCTCCTGGGCCATAAGAAATGATTGAAATATTATTGCTTTGTTCTACTGCAGGCTAGATAAATATGCCTTCTGTATTCTGTATTCTCTTCTGTATTCGCCTCCCTCCGATGTGACTCGCACCTGGAGTCTCCTGTCTTCTGGAAAAAAAGGGCAATACTGAATTTCGGAAGATTTTGCTCTCTTCCCCTGTGGGAAAACCATTTGACCTTTTCTTAACTAACATTGTTTCTCTGATGCAGGCAAATAAGGCAGTCTTTATATCACAATGGCAATGTCATGTTAGATGAGGGTTAGATTGAGTCAGCCCCATCCACTGCAGAGCTGAAAACCCCAGAGATCCTGTTCTGAAAGGTGATGAACTCTGTTACTCCAGGCGTGATGCTCTGGCTATGGTTGTGGTCAGAGGTGGCATAAACCCAGTGTATTTCCAGCCTTGGATTTCTGAAGTAGAGATTATTATTAACTGATTAGTCAATGCCTGATGGTGTTAATGTTTGTCGCCACTCATGTATGAACAGGGATCTCTAAAGATTTAAGACCCGCTTGATTACAAAAAATGTTTTCAGGAACATTATGATTTATTAAATATGGGGGAAAAAATACTAATTATTGTCAGAAATTCTTGCATTTAGGAAAAGTATAACAAACTGCAATATGAGAATGCTTCAGGGGTGGACTGTTAATGGGCAGGCTGCAGTGTCTGTATAATTCCTAATTGCCATAATCAGATCTCAGGATTTTTGTAGCTGAATTTCATTTTGCCAGTGAACGTTAGTCACATACTGCTGCACAGGCTTACATCAATAATGCCAGAAGGTTTGTTTAGGCAATGTCATGCATTTTTTCACTTTAATCTTTCAGTAGTACTGTAATATATAGCAAAGTTAATTGTGCAGCGTTTTGTGCCCTTAGGCACAACAAACCCTTTGCTTATTCCCATTTTAAAAGCCTTTTAAATGCTCTGTGCGGGTTCTAATATCACTTGTGGCTAAAGTGGGATCACTTCTTTTCTTCTGGCTGTGCTTGAAAGGCCTTCGGTCTTGCCAAACCTATTGTAGCACATATTTGTGGATCATCCAGAATGTTGGGTATTATATCACTAATCACTTCACTGAAAGACTATTTTGTTAGCAAATTAGCACGTTCCAGCCATTCATGGCTTATGGTAGCTAGGACAATACTGAAACCTTTTTGGTGTTATTTCCAGCGTGTGGTACCGCGAGTGGCAGTAGAGCCCCTGTCAAGCTTGAATTTTGCTATTGTGATGCAGCTGCTGGGTTTTTAATACCTGTAGTGTTGCGCTTAGGTTTTGCTGTAACTCTAATTCATAATTTTTCATGTATCAGTGAATCTATGCAAATTAACTATCCTAAGGGCTTGGTTTGGATGTGGAGTCAAATAGGACCTAACTTGTAACAGACACTAGAACAAGAGTACTGCAGGACATCAAGTCTTTCTGCAGGCTTTACACAAGGAGTTGAAGCTGTTTGCTCCAAGGCTTTTTTGATTCCAGTACCTGTGCATGTGCCAGCCCTTCCTGGCCCGTGCAACGCAGCCTGTCAAGAGCTTAATTGGTGCAGACACTTCTGCATTGTCTTTAGCTGCTTTTGCTATCTGTGCTTCCCTGGAAGAACACCGGGTGACAGCTGAGCTTTTGAAGGGAGGAATCGCCACTCACCTGCAGGACCTCAGTGGGGAACTGCAGCCAACAGCAGTTGTTTTCTGCCCTGACAATCTCCATCCTGCTGCTGCAGCTCTGGGGAGGAACCTGACGTTCAGAAACAAGACAATCTAACATTCATGTCTCTCCTAAGGAGTACCCTGGTTCCTTTGGAAAGACCTTGATTTGCTTGCCTCGGCTAAGTCTTGGTAAATGAGACCTTTCCTTTTTCTTACAGTTATCAACAGCCAGTAGTTTGAGTCTTTCCTTCTCCCTCCTTGTCTCAGTGAAGAGGGTCTACCTTCACAGACTGAAGCAGAACTTTGGAGCAGGACTTTCTTCCGTACAACATACATTCTTAAGAGTGTCAAGGTTTGCAGAAGGGAGTAAACAGGGCAAATTTCTCGGCTTTCTATGGAAGGACTGTGGGAGATGGCAGTTTTCATGGCCTTTGTTCCCAGTTCAGTGTGATGCAAGTGAACCTGTGTTTCAGCTCTGTGTTTCCATGCTCCAAGCGCTATTCTCTGCACTAGCTCATCTTTTTAGCTCCCTTTGAGAAGTGTCTCGTTGGCTGCCGATGGGAATTTCTTTGGACAGGAAAGACTGGTGAGATTTCCCCCAGTTCCAAAACAGACTTTAACACTTTTCCGTGCACAGTGTCATCTGTTTCTCTACTGCTGGGGAAGAGCATCCTGCAGGCAGTAGAACTGTTGCCTCTCAGATTTTTACAGAGCAAAAGAAGGAAGATGAGCAGGAGGTGTTAATTGTCTCTAATTGGGGGAAGAATGAAGGTGCTGATCTGCTGCCACTTTCACCAGGGCTGCACAGTTAGAACCCTCTTGTACAAGCAACAGTTTCTGTCTCCACCTCACCATCTGCCAGAGATGGGCAGAGGAAGGACTTTGCTGAATTCCAGGAGCGGGAGGGAGGGCTGGGTTTGAACCCGCAGCTACAGGTCTCTTTCCAGTAACCAGTTTTCTAGCCTCTTGCTTCCAAAGTGTGTGGGCCCCAGCTTGCTGACCTCCCTGCGGATTGTACTCCTTAAAATTGATTGGGTTTGAAATGAGGCATTTTTGTTTCCAAAGTGTCTGTAGGCTGCTTATTGTGGTCTTTGGGTTTGTTTAGGATCTCTTGCTCCAGACAGAGTTCTTCTTTACACGGAGCCCTGCCAGGGGCTCCTTGGAACAGGACACTGTAAGAGTTGGATGGTTCACCAGCGAGGAGGACAGGGGAAGCAATAGAAGCACATTTAACAGTTGCAATTAGCTCAAATAAGAGACAAAAGCAATAGTCTGACAAACTGTTGAAGCAAAACATCAAGAAAACACTAAGTTTTAATAAAGTTCAGCTTCTTAAAGTATATTCACATCTTTTAGAGTTACTGAATTGTATGTACTGCAAGAGTTGGTATTGCGACTGGAGCCTCTTTTAAGTAACTTTGAATAGCTCTATGTCCATTTGTACTTACTTGATAGGAAAGCGTGATACTGTTTGTGTGTCTGTAAGCAGCTTTTAGGCAGAGCTTTTAACAGCTACTGCTTTTTTACAAGTATAATGGAAATGAAAGCAAGCTTCTCTCTAAGCTGGGTGGAGGTATAATTCTTTTTTTGGAAGTAGTAAAGGGAAATAGAATTTTCTGTTTACGGAGTCAATGTTTCATTATCCTGCTCTCATCTAGGATGTACTGGTTTTTATTAACATTACTTCTATGCTTTTACTTAGTAGTTTGAATCATTACATTGGAAACAAAGATTTTAAAATAGGTAAATAAGTAAAACCACTTCTGGTATCTTCACCATCCTCCAGAGAAGGAATGTGTGTTAGCCTAATGGAGTCTTCAGCTTGTTCAGTTAAGCAAATGGCTGCTGGCTTGCAGTGAAATCCTGGATGTGAATCCTTCTCCTTGTGGTTAGAGAAATTGGGTATTGGTGTGATAGCAAGAGGCTGAAGTTCTTACTGAGAAGATTATAGAATGCTTAATTCTTTCAAAGCAAGTCAAATCGCATTAGGATCATATTGTATTTGTGAATCTGGTGGTAGACACCAGCCTGACAGTGCCTGCAGATCAGAATCTGCTTCTGCAGACCAGGTGTGGTACAGGCAGTAAGAATGCCAGCCCCAATGGATCACTGCAGGCTGGAGTCCCAGCCAGCACAGTGCAGGGACTTGATGCAGTGATTGATGCTTCATACACTGCTCCATTCGCTGCCATGAGTCTGCGGAAGTTGTGGCTGGTATCATGGTGCACAGCGTTAAGTCTCTTCCATCATGCTGCTGCTTCTCCTACGCCGCTATGGAACAACTGCAGTTCAATACAGGTGTCACAGTGTATTTCTTCTCCCAGCTCAAGACTATGGGGAAGAATGGCTGTGTACTGGAACCATCCATTTCCTTCATTGGAAATGATTTATGGGGATGAACTGTTAGAGGGCAGGTGATTTATTGCTAATCAATAACAGTAAACACATTCTGCTTTACAATGACCAGGGTGTCTAATTTATTGTATTCTGTCTGTGAAGGTGTCGTTTGTCTTGTGAGCAGCTTGTTGTCTCCAGTACCTGGAACATTCAACGTCTTTGGTGTCTCTGAACATTCATTTGGATAGCATTTATTAGCAATCTAATATTGATGCTTTAAAGCTTTACTAGCTTTTGTCCTTGTAAAAGTCCAATCGATTAGAAACTTGGGAAAATTCTCTTATAGTTGCAGTCTTTGGAAATGATGGCAGACTAAATAATTGGCTCTCATTCTGCTGGAACTGGTCTTTGGGTCTTTTTTAGCAGTGGGAGGAAGGCATGCTGAGGATACATGGATAAGGCTGATGCTAGAAGAAAAGTACTTGCATTACATGAGTAAGATGCTGTTGTGTGACTTTTTATAGTTCATCATTTCATAGTGTTTCCTGATTCTACTGTCATCCTCTGAGCTTTATCTTCCTTTTACTTCTGTCTTTTAAGCAGCTTGGTAAAGGTGTCAGATGCAGGCCTCTACACTAATCTTTCTGTTCCTCCTTTCTCCCATCCAAATTACACAAGTGAATAATCTGAGCTGGTTACTTAAGGCTCCAGGAAGTCTCTCTGCGTGGATAGGAGCAAAAAAAAGTGTGTGCACATTTGCCAGTCATTTAAATGGGATTATTTGAAGATCAAATAATCTTGAGAATTGTGTTGAATTTATGAAACTGGGAATGCATTCTTTATTTTCTAAGAGAGCGATTTGCTCTGACCCTTGTGTGATGAAAGAAGAATGATTGTTCCAGAAATTCATTTCAATATGCATGGTTTTGCACAGAAGGAAAAAAAGTGTTTGGTGAAAGTAGAGCTTTTCTCAATAACATTTTTTATGAGACTGAGCCAAACACTTTGAGTGAATCTTCAGGGATTTCTCTGGCCAAAAGTTTCTTCCCTTCATCTGTCATGAGCTCTCCTTTTTCCCAGCAGTGGATGGACTAAAAATTACTTGTCAGGCACTGATTTCTTCCAGTAATTTTACTTTGATCATGAAGAGGACTTATTTGCCAGGGCATTCATCAGTTTGAGAGATAAAGCCAGATCTGGGTTGGCTGATAGGTAGCCCTGTCTAGGTCCTGTGCAACTAGGGCAGATTCTTAGTTGGGAAGCAAATAAATGCGAGGAGATACTTTTTTGTGCTGTGCTGAATCTAAAATAAAGCTTTCTTTCAATGGCAGAGCATTAAGGCCATGGGGGGGGGGAACATCAAAACCACATTCAAATAAAAAGCCTTTTTTTTTTCTGACAACAGAAGGCAGTCCAGAATAGACCATCCTCAAACCTGAAACCGTACCCCCATGGTATCTCCTGCTAATTGAGGAAGATCTTGAAGTACCATGTAGTACCTAGATGTAATTTCCTCTGTGAAGTATGATTTACAAAGAGAGTCAGGGTTTTGTGATGTTTTATACATTGGTTTTAAATGTCACCTGCCTTGATTCATAACATTCATGTCCCTTAAATGGATTTCCTATTTTTTTCCTTCAGCCGTCTGCCAAGAATTTTTAAAGCCCTGCTAATTGTTTGTGTTTCTTCCAAGCATTACCCTTGCAGCATATTTAGTATGTTTTTCCCAGCAAATACTTTTAATTTGTGACATCTTTATGAAAGAAAATGGTTCGTTTTGTCACTTTGTAGTCAAACATACAGTCATTTTCAAAACAAGCCCAGCAACAGCTTGCTTATCTCTCTTATTGTTTGTTAAGTGGCCTTGAATCTTTTGTAACATTTGCGTGATGAAGACACTCTGAACCTTATTGCAAACCCCATCAAATTCGTGGCTGCTTCAAACCACTGATGTGATTTACAGCAAGCTCCATGTATGTAGGTTTTACAAATGTTTCTAAATTCCCTTTATAACGACAACAAAAAAACCCTTGAAGATACCAGATTTGGTTTTTAAAATTGTTAGCAATAGTTGAAATACAAAAAGGGAGTTCAGTGGCTTGACTCTTGTATCTGCTGTGGAAAAGAATAGACTTCTGCTCTCTTCAGTTTGGTAACAGGGTCATTGCTCACCACCTGCTTTCACTTTGGCACATACTGACATTGATTGCAAAGCACTTACTGCCACAACCTGCTGTCAGATTTTCATTTTTTGCTATATTTTTGTATGTCGCAGGCCTTCTGTGACATAAGGCTTTTAAAGGAAACTTACAGTGAGTGGGAAGTAAAATGAGTTGCTGTTGTGCTGAATTGCTTAGGTCATAGCCCTTAATGGAGACTGAAGTAATGTCACCTGGAATCGGCTTCATAATGAGAGTGCTCGGACTTGTAAATTCCACATCCTGGGCTATCTTTGAGGCACTTTTCATACTGTTGCGTTTAATCAGCTGAGACATTGACTGAAAGTTTTGTGGATGAGCTAGCTAAGAGAACTTCACCCAGGGTCTTTGATCGTGGGATTTGTTCCACCACCACCGTATGTTTAAGGTCAGGCTGCAACGTGCGTTTCTGCTTTCGGAAGAAAGGGAAGAGGAATTAATAATTGAAGGTGATACACTGGAAAAATCTCTGAGCATACTGAATTCTTCAGAACCCCTGTTTGAGCCTTGTTATGCCTTGAGATCTGTTTTCAAGGCTGGGTGTGTTCTTGGCACAACATCTTCCTTAAAGAAAGAGCACTGCTGCTCAGACAAGATCTGTTTGAAATGCTTCTAAAATCTTCTTGCAACTCATCTGTCAGCACAAATGTTTGTAAAGGGTATTGTAGCTTAAAATGACAATCTCGTCCAGGCTTTTCTCAAGGGTATTGTAGCTTAAAATGACAATCTCGTCCAGGCTTTTCTCATCTGTAGCAAAAAGCGCTCCTTTTGGGAACCCTTTGCATCAGGAGCCTGATGGGGCTGCTCTGGATTGCCTCTTGGAGGATGGAGTCTTTAGACCATAAGGGAAAAGCCTGGGGATAGTCTCCATCAAGCCTCTATGAATACTGTCCAATGGGCAGCGTCTCATCTGGACAAGTGCTTGAAATAATGTACTGTGGGGGAGCAAAGTTCTACTTTTTCAGTAGGAAAAGTATTGTTTTATTCCGGATAAGTAATCCTGAATAAATAAATTGTTAATCCTTAAGTGGGTAAAGCCCTTAGGAGCAAGGGAGAGAGGATAGGGTATATCGGATTGGAAGGAAGCTCCATTACAGAGCCACATACCCCTCCTAGCAGAACTCAGTTAAACCTCTCGGATTTATAGAGAATTTTATTTGATTTAAAGGAATCAGCATTTTCTGACAGATTGCTTTTCTTAAAGAAAGATTAAAACCCCACATTGGTCAGCTGTGTACTTTACAGTTGAATCATGCAGCTGCCAGATCTTCAAAGCCCAATGACATGATTTATTTTAGCATGCCCAGAGGTATTTTGGTACTCTTACTTAAGAAAATTAAAAGCATAATCACTTAAAGAAGGGCTATAAACCTCTACTGTGTTTTTCCTTAATCGAATCTCTGGCAAGCAAGTGTTTTTATAAGCGAGCGATGCTCCTTTTTTGCTCTTTTTCACTTTGCTTGTCCAGACAGGCTGACCTTTTAGTTTGGTTTCTAATTCAGTTGCTGAAAAAAGCCCCAGTGAGGTAACTTGTCTTTGTGGTTCCAGGATTAGGCAGCCACTTTCTAAATCCCCAAAGGTTTTTTAAGATTTGGACTCCTTGAAGTTCAGTGCTGCAGAATAACACTGACACCACTTGTCATTTCCTTTGTTTAGATTAAGCGTGTAGGGTAGTTGGGATGATTCTGTGAGTGAATAATGTTAATTCATACTCATAATTGATACTAAGGCTAAAAAAGGAAATCTAATCTTGGAGCTTGGAGGATTTAAAATGCACTGCTCTTTCAATTACTGCTTTTTTTAAATGACCACTTACATCAATGAGCAGGGCTTTGGATGGGTTTTCTTCCTTAATATAACCTCTGTACAATGCTGAGAGTAATAACAGTATGCAGAGGTTATATTGTTGTGCTGGCCATAACACCAAAATTTCTTGAGCCTTTCAAGGATTACAGTAAAGATTACTAAAGCGCAGCTCTTGGCTAAGAGCAGCTCAGGGATGCCAGTGTTATTGGTGCAGGCTTCCTGCTGTTGTGCAACCTCCTCTGCTCTGTGGGTAACCACTCTCTATAATCACTGTGTAGTTATGTCTGGGTAGCCAGAGTAGCCAGGCAGATCTGGATGTTTGCTATAATCTTCTGAAATAGGTTCCTGTATTGGGGCATTTCCTGGTATCTTGCCAGCAGCAGAGCTTCCCCCTGGCTCTTACAGGCATTCAAGAAATGGGGGAATCCTCCAGATTTTGGGGAGGGTGAGAAAGCAAAGCAACAACACCTCTTTGCTGGTGAAGGAGCAATTTCGTGTCTCTTCCATAGTGGTCGTAGGAATTAGCTACTGAAAGTAGACTTGAGTTCTTGCTGAACCAGCAGGATCAAACATGATGGGTGCAAACATAGCCTGAAACAAGAGATAGTTGAGTTATAAAACTATGGCCATTCTTGCTAAAGAGCAGTGACCTCAGCAGCCACTGGTGAGTGAGACTCCATCAGTGGTACTGGTGCTGTGAGGAGCAGTGTCCCAAATGCAGGGACAGCTTCCCACGCAGCCTGTCAGGCTGTGACTGTGTGTCAGCTTCAGAGAAGCCTTCCCAAGCTAGCAAGATGCTAAGCTGAAAAGAGAGGTCTTGGCAGTCAGTCTTCCTGCAGAGGCAGGACAGAGGGAAGTTTCCAGTATAGATGTGATCTCCATGGTGTGTCTGGCATGAAGGAAAATGGCACACATTGCTTTCCAGTAATTCTGTAGGAATAGTACAGATACAATGGTCTGGTATCATACAGCTTTATTTTAATCAAATAAGCAGAGCTATATAGAAAATACCTAGGATTTTTACCAGTATTGTAGCAGTAAGATGTTTCATTAGCCATAAACCTCTGCATTTCTGAAAGTAAGGCAGAGCTAACCCAAAAACATCATCTGAGAAGTTCTGGGTCTCCTCTGATATAACTCTCTATTAAGATACTTCTTTCCAATTCAGCTAGAGATCAAACACTGAATGTGTGTTGGTGTCCATCTGTCCTCCACAAAAAGTGATGTTGTGCTTGTAACCATTTATCTATTTCAGCTGCTTGACTTGCACTGACATAAGCTGACTTAAGAGTCAGCTCTAGAGCATGTGATAATCTAGTTGAAAGTTGGGTGTTCTTTCTTTGTGGGAAGTCACCTGTTGTCCAGATGAGGTGGCCTGAAACAGCTGTCTCCAGATGTACACTGACCACGGCCCCTGCTGGCTTTCTCTGGAAACTTAGCCACATTGCTGTTTTGACTTGGGCTGGGTGCTGCCGCCCATGATGTGTTTTGCTAGCACATTGCCTAAATAATTAAGATGCATTAAAAGCAGAAGCTTGTGCTGCCGAGACTTATTTTTCAAGTCCTTTGAAAGATTAATATCCGTATATTTAATCTTGCATGAAATCCCATAGTGAGCGCATTTCATCCACTGCTTTCATAACAGTGAGGAACTTCAGACCTGCTGAAATGCTAAAAGGGGGGAAGTCAAACTAATTAGAGTTTGTGTAGGCACTGGGGTTTGTTCTGATTTACTGTAGCCCCTCTGTAGCATGGCTGCATAACAGATTGGTAGAGTTGTAGGGACCTGACAGTCATGATGAAAAAGTGGGTGGTAAGTGCCTCTACGTTCTTAGATTCTGATGTCCCTTGCATTTCACATCTTATAGTGAATAAATAGTTAATGCCTGCTCATGCATTACATCAAGGCCTCCTTATGCTAGAAACATTAAAGAGAACAAGGCACTTAATTTTTAGATCAGTGATTGAAAGTGTGCCAAATGGTATTGAGCCAGCATTTCAGGAAAAAATAGAATCCCAGAATCATAAAATGGTTTGGGTTGGAAAGGACCTTCAGGTCATCCAGTTCCAGCCTCTCTGCTGTGGGCAGGCATGCCTCACCCTAGACCATGTTGCCCAAGGCTCTGTCCCACCTCGCCTTGAACCTTGCCAGAGATGGGGCATTTACCACTTCTTTGGGCAACCTGTTCCAGGGCCTCACCCCCCTCACAGCAAAGAACTTCCTTTTATATCTAACCTGAACTTCCCCTGTTTAAGTTTGAACCTATCACCTCTTGTCCTATCACTACGGGTCCTGATGAGGAGTCCCTTCCCCAGCATCCCTGTAGGCCTCCTTCAGATACTGGAAGGCTGCTAATGCTAAGGAAATGCCAAGAAAATGCTAAATGCTAAGGAAAAAAATGGCTTGCTATTCCAACATGAATTTGTATCAGCGTTTTCAAGACCTAAAGTCTGGTGCACTACTTAGCATGAGAAATCACCTTCTACATTTAATTTTGGCCAGAGAAATTGAATGCTTTTTTTGCTGGTTTAAAAAAAGTGCATAGTACTATTCAGTAATCTGTTCCCTCAGAGTATATTTGAAACGAGCATTTAATTGTTTCTGTGTTTAGCCAGTCTTTCAAGTTACAGAAGGCTAACTCCAGAATAATCTCAGTTCTTACACTTGTCAGAGCTCTCATTCATGAATCCTTGAGATTTGACACCTCTCCTTAGCTTATGGTCTTCTATAGCACCCATGCACTCCCGCATGCTGCAGGCTGAATTATGCTCCGAGGTGGTTGCTACAAATAGTTGCAGCAAGTGGCATCCAATGGGTGATTGCCTCCCAAAAATAAAACTCTGCTTGAGGAGGTGATAGAAGAAAAGTTCAGAAGTTGAGGTAAATGCGCATCAAGCTGATCTGCAGGATCGTGGCCAGGAACTACAAGTGTGCCCTTGGTTTTATCGGAAGGGAAGCATCTTGATAGCATTGCTGATAGCCAAGGTCAAGTGAAGAGAGAGTTTAATCAGTCTCTTCTGTCAAGAGCCTCCCATCCCAAAGGACATCTGAACACTTCATAGACTACTTGTAGGAATTCTGCTGTACTTATCTCCGGTATGTAGCCACTTCTGGTGTCAAATGTGATCAGTTGCCTTCTGTGAGGGGCTCAGATGTGCTTCCATACAGTTGTAGTCCCAGTTTGGTTGGTTTGATTTGGTTTTGGTTTTCCAAAGTTGCTTCTTGCTACTTTATTACAGGGGTAACATTTTTCATTATCTCTAGCAGCAAATTCGTGTTTGGCATTTAATGTTTAGCATAGCTTGGGTAACTTGGTTTGGATAAAACCCCTTCTCAAGTCATGTTTAGATTTTACTTGTCTAAATACACACAACTAGGTGAAACGTTGTGCTCCCTACTAATATGACTAAAGATGCCTTCAGTTTCTTTGGGGGGCTTTGGTCACTGGGCGTGCAGTCAAGAACTGTCAGATTGCAGCATAAAACTAGGCAGAAAAGGAAGATGTAACAATAAAAGCTATGCTAAATAGACAATGAATTTGTTTTGTCTTTAGTTCCCATCTAACTCATGTCTTTTCTACTAAAAATTTATTTCCCAACGTAGCGTGGGAAGCTGCAATTTTATTACTTCTGTATTTTAGTCTTCAAACTCCCACTGCCCCTTATGAAGTGATAATTGTTAAAGCCAGTTTTTTCCAAAGGCTATTTAAAACCTGAAAGTTTGACATCAAGTTATGTTAAGCAGTAAGTGCCACCTGGAATATTTGAGTGAAAGGCAAACAAATTGCTGCAGCTGGGTGTTCCCCTTCTAAAAAGCCACAGGCTACTGGTGGTAAAGGTGGGAGGATATTCAGAGAACACTCTGTGTGAGTATGTGGAAGACAAGTGTTTGAACTCGGATATTATGGTAAAGGGGTATGACTGGAGGGCTGAGGAAGGAGAGAACAACTTCCTAATTTTATTTGTAGGATCTGCAGTACATCAAGACTTGAAAATCTCCTCCTCCTGCAGAACTGTTCAAATCCTTCCACTGTGAGGAAAATAACCTCATCTCACCCATGTCATATATATTCCAGTTTTGTTCCAGAAGCCAGGATCCATCTGCACATTTGAAAGATGACTGTAGAGCAACTGCATCGCCTCCCTGGAAATGGAGGGTTCACGTTTGCCGCAAGCTTCAGGACTTCAAGACAGTATTTAAACTCAAAGCCCAGATAGCATGAAACATTGCAAAGGTGCAAAGAAAAAAGGCTTTGTGCTAAGTCTAGGGATCAGGTTCAGTGTCAGCAAGTAAGAGGAAAGTTGCAGGAGGAACATGTTTTTCACTTGCCCCAAGATAATATTTTTGATTCCTGTGCAGCTGGTAAGTTAGTGCTCTGCCGAAACTCTTTGTTGGGTGAGAAATGTGTGAAAGCTGCTGGGAAACAGCTCCGTTTCTATTTGATGCTCATAATTCATGCAGCAAGAGGATTTTGCTGGCAGTGTTTTTTGATAGAGAAGCAAATAAGAATGATAGCTGAAGTGACTTGGGGATTACTGGACATTGTATTAATGTCAGGAGCGCAGGCTGGTCTGGGGCAGCGGTGACCTTGTGCTGCTGAAGGGCCGTTGAGGGACTGAAGGAGTATGGTAGGTCCCAAACTGATCAAGCTACAGACCCTGCTGTAGGAAAAAAAGGCATGGGTGCTCTTCAGTGTATGGACTATGGGTACAAGAGAACTAAAATCATTTGCGTCAACTTCTAATTCAGAAAGTTTTAATTGTTTGGGGTTTTTTTGTTTGCTTTTCTTGGGGGCAGGGTAGGGCTGAGCTCATTCTTTAGGCTTTGTGTTTTGCAGTAGATCTTGTGTGAAACATAAATCTGGCATGGTCTGTTTAATAATACTGTGGCAGGTTTTTAGACTGCCTCTTGCTCAGGACAGAAGTGCATAGGTATAAATTTCAGATCGTGGTGCCCTTGAGTATCGAACCTGTGGCTCTCTCTAACATGTCTGCAGAGAGCCTTTATTTATTCTCCTTTTGCTGCTTCGATTTTTACATTCAGTAGAATATCATGTTGCAGTGACATTTTACCTGACTATAACAAATGCTTTCTCCCTATTTTTAAAACACTGATTTGAAACGATGGCAACTCAGAAGTTGCTGAGGTGAACGTTGTTCAGTGGGGTTGTTATCTGCAAGTCTGAAATGCTGGCAAAGGGATGTCATGAATAGCTTACAAATCTGCTCCTTTAGGAAGAAATTGTATATCAAGTGATCTGTTCCTGATTTGTCCATCATTACTGCATACGCATGGAAAGGCTGTAGGTTATGTCTTTCTGAAAGATGTAATTATATACGTCCATCTGAATGCCATAGTAGAAATAATCAGCATATTAAGGCATGATGTTGCTGTCAGTGGTGTTTGCAGCCTGAAGAACAGCGAACAGCTCATGACAGTATGGTTTTCAGGTGAACACTGCACCTCTGGTGTTTGTCTTCAGTTGGGCATTTTTACAGAGTTAAGGTGGTTCTCAAAACCTTGAGAAAAAATACACTATTCATGAAATGGTTAAAAATCAGCTTTCTGCCCATACAATGTTGCTTGACCAGTTTCACATCTCTGCCTCCTCTCCCTGTTGATAACGTGTTTGTTCAACCTTAGAACAGGTATTTGATATCAGTCTTTACATTTGAAATGAGATTCCTTTCTTTAAAAGTTTGTCTTAGCTATTTGATCACTGTGGACGAAAATAGATAGCTTTTACAAAGACAGTTAGACTTCTTACACAGAAGAACTGCTGAGGAGAAATGAGTAGAGGAATAGTACTGAGCCTGTGGCTAAAACCAGCTCTAATTGCAGCTGTTCAGCACTGAGACTTTACCCTGAGTAACCGTCTGTCAGGAGATGCTCTGTCCTTGTCCTTCTTATTTTGCTTCTGGCATTTCTCTAGCAGAATAATGTCAGTATCCCAGGAGTCTGCCACTGCAGAGAGAAATCCGCTGGAGTTTAAAAACTTCATTTCTGAGAGCGAGTCTGTCTGTGGCATGGGTTTACAGTGAAATGTCATGCGGTGAAGTGAAGTGGAGGCCGTCAAGCATAAGCAGTTCTCTTTTTCTTTGCTTTTAAAGATGCGTGTGCAGGTGGAAGGACAAGCTGAGCACCAGCCCAGCCAGGTCCCAGGGCTCGTGTTGTTGCACAGTGCGAGCAGAGGGCTGAGCATCCTCTGCAACTGCGTGGGCTCTGGCTCTCATTACTCATTGGACACTTGTCAATCTCTCATCAGCTCATCTCTGGTGAGCAGTCACGTTCTGGACCTTTGCTAGTGTTGTCCTTCAGCTTTTCTTCCTCTCTCAGGAATAGCATGGCATTCACAGCCACACTGACATTATTCCAGATGAAAACTGTAATTAATTCATCCTCACAAGCACACAGCATTGCACACAGGATGTTTTTCTGTGCTCTTAGATTTTTCATTGCATTGACTCTCCTCACTTTCTTCTCCCATTATCCTGTTCTGTTTTAACCTGTCTTCAGTCTCCTTAAGTAGCTGTAAGGAGTACATCATCTCCTTAAGATGCAGTACTTTGTTCTGCATCACCCACTGTGCAGGTAACCCACATCTCGATGTGTTCATATTGATATATATCCGTAGGCTTTTGCCCACTCGACTTAGCTGTACTCCAAGCATCTTCCATACTGTTTGCTATCTGTCCTGACAAACACACAGTCTCAGGAACTATCAGAGCCATTGCGTCCCTTGGCAGGCAGTTCCTTACAGTTAGCAGAAAGACGTGTGTCATTATTGATGGAGGATGTCCCGTGATGCTAAATCATGTTCCAGTACATTAATAGGGAAAGAGCATCACTGCAAATCTGCTCTGCCCTCTGGTCTGCCAACTCTGACAATTTTTTTCTGCCTATAGGCAGCACGCAGCACTTTATGAGGGTGTTGGAGAAGGCTCAAAGGGCATCCATGGAAGATTGCAGCCCTAGGATAATTTCTGGCATCTAACAGTTGGTTTAAACCATGAGCAAAGTCTATTAGATCTATTCCCAAACTCTTAGTAGTCTAGCACTGGGTACTCTGGAAGACCTGGCAGCCATTTGCTCTGCTATAGCTGCTTAGTGTATATGTTCAGTACTTGAATTAATGTTTTCTATTCTGCATTTTTATTCGACTGTTCAATTCCCTGGGCTGTGAGGAAGGGAAATGTTGAATAATTACCTGCTCCATCATAAATTAGTGTGAAAAGGCAACTGGTGCCATGCATCAACTTAAACTGCTGTCTAGTAAAGTTGTATTAATGTGTTTAAATGATGTATAGCTTTGTGGAGGAAGTGCTTTGTCTTTCTAATGAACAGTTGCCTGGTTGGAGAGACCCAAAGACTGTGTACCCTTGCAGGAAAGGTTTTGGTTTGTGCGTGCCTGGATTATTAAGGTGGATTTGTGATCCTGTAACTGCAACCAGGAAATATCTCATTTAGCAGAATATGCTGAAAAATTTCAAATGACCTTGTGAGAAATCTGCTAGCAGATGACTGTGGTTTGGGGACTGCTCTCTCTTCCACTAAAAGGAAGAAGGATCAGGATTTCCGTATTTTAGTGTTTCGATACATTTTAAGGACTGAGGTAACCTGCCATTAAATAGCCAGTAATTCAGTTATTGCCTTATAACAGGCATCAAGCGTTTCACCGTGTTTTTTGATTTAGAAATAGCTTGAAGAGTAACTGCAAGTAGCTGACTAATTTAAGAGAGAAACCAGGAAAGCAGCATCACTTGTGTTTAACTGAAGTAAAGATAAGTCACTCAATTACAACACTTGTTGAAAGTCTAAAAACTGGCACTTCTTTGTTCCCAAAAAACCCTCCTGTGTTTCTGGGAATCACGTGGCGTTGGATGGAAAAAGGACTGCTGCTTGGGTGAACATCTGAAGCACTTCCAGTGTCTGTACTTCTTAACATTACCCTAAAATCTCGTCATGTTCCACAGGTTATACTATTATGTAAAGGGTGCAGCTATGGAGATCCTAGACTGTCCCAGGTCATGCTTGGCAGCTCTAATCACAGAATAAAACTTTCCTGTGCCAGTTCTCAGCAAACGGGCACACACAAGAGAGCCAATTAAACAAAGGGCAGGCAGATAGCAATTCAGTGGAGGGAAGCTTGTCCGCACTAGCCTGTCATCTTCACGTATACCGTGAAATACAAATTGTATTTGCATCTTGTATCAGTATGAGGCTGACCCAGATTGACCTGTTGTGTGTGTTCTGGGGTTCCTCACCGTGACTGAGGTTCAGCCAGATTGTATATAAATGCCTTCTTTTTTTTCCAAATGCAACTTAAGTGAATGATTTTTTTTATTCCTGTTCACCTACAAGAGAGCTGGGGAGGGACTTTTAATAAGGGCAGGTAGCAGCAGGACGAGGGGAAATGGCTTTAACCTGACAGAGGGGAGATTTGGATTAGACATTAGAAGAAGTTTTTCCCTGTGAGGGTGCTGAGGTGCTGGCACAGGGTGCCCAGAGAAGCTGTGGCTGCCCCATCCCTGGCAGTGCTCAAGGCTGGGTTGGACATGGCTTGGAGCAACCTGCTCTAGTGGCAGGTGTCCCTGCCCTGTGGCAGGGGTTGGAACTGGATGAGCTTTAAGATCCCTTCCCAAACCAGTCTGGGATTCTGTCTCCTTTTGTCACTTAGCAGAAGGAAGTTTAGTAGAAAGGGGAGAGGGAGAGAACTTCTGTTCTACCTCAGTGCAGCATTTCTGTTCTAAGCCTGCAAAATGAAGTGTTAGAAAAATAACTGAATGGGAGACATATTTCATTGGTTTTATACACTCTCGCTGTCACTAAACAGAGCCCGTAATGTGCCTGTAAAATGAGGAAGGGCAGCCCAGAATCCTGA
Source organism: Myiopsitta monachus (assembly GCA_017639245.1). Classification (NCBI taxonomy): domain Eukaryota; kingdom Metazoa; phylum Chordata; class Aves; order Psittaciformes; family Psittacidae; genus Myiopsitta; species Myiopsitta monachus. The sequence goes on from CM029928.1 coordinate 36,299,381, forward strand.
GGTTCGTGCCAGTGTCATTGAGAGCAGCAGTCTGGAGCAGCACCGTTTCCCCTTCTCCTACTGGAAGATGCGTTGTGACCATCAGCTGGGCAGCAGAATCTCCATAGATGTGTGGATGGTGGCTGCACTGGTGCTGATGTCTGTTGTTCTTTTGTCTCCCTGCTAGCTGAAGACTTGGAGTGTTGATGAACTTCAGAGGAGGCTCTCAGCCCTGGACCCCATGATGGAGCAGGAGATTGAAGAGATTCGCCAGAAGTACCAGTCAAAGCGGCAGCCAATCCTTGATGCCATTGAAGCCAAGAAGCGGCAGCAGCAGAACTTCTGAGCCACCAGTAGAATACTCTTCCATCCTCAAACAATCAGCCTCTTGCTTTTATGACTACTGAACAGATTGATTTCTATTGAAATACGCTAGCAAAAAATAGCGGGCAATACTTCTGCTCATTTATTTTTCCATAGCACCTTTTGTGAACTCAGGAATGCCATTAAGTGGAAAATCCTGATGGTATGTTTTAATGTTAGACATATATTTAAAACATTATTCCGAAGGAGTTTTGTTACTGTTTTTCGGGGGGTTGTTTTTGAATGGGAGGAACAGATAGAAATAGGCTGATGGAAGTTGGCTCACTCTCTTTCCAACTGAACTTTCAGTAGTCCGTTCTGGTTTTAAGTTAATATGGATTGTGGTATTTAACGGCTGCATCTTTTGTGGGGTTTTTGTTTGTTTGTTTTCCTTTGTGAATGCACAGACTCAATTTCAAGCTCTTAGCTGTATTTTTCTACTGTTAAGGTACTGATGAGTTTTAGGTCACTGAAGAGAGCGGGTGAGAAGATGTTCAAACTGTTCCAGCCTTTTGAAAGAAACTGAAATCTCATTTTAAAGCCTGTAATAAGCCCCATGCCTTACACTGTGTGCTTTAAGCAAGTGTGGTTTCTTCAAGACCTCAGTTTTGTCCTCTTTTTGTGTACATTATGAATTGATACGAGTAGATAAAGCATGTTGTGCCTCCATCAGAAATTGCATTCTGCAATTTAAAATCCACACCGACTTAGCAACCAAAAGCCAATCGGTGGTCTGGTTCCCCCTCATCTGTCTATTTGGAAATGTCCTTCAGGGAGACCCTGCTGACGGTGGAGTGTTAGGAAAAGGAAACAGTACCGGAATGGGTGGCAGTTGTGTGAACCTCTCTCAGGAATTAGGTACTTCTGCTGTGTCTGAGAGGACTTAAAAATCCCCACAGTTTGTGAAACGTTTTGTGGGCTTCATTTCAGACTTACATCTTTAGGTGCTTGAATCAAAACTTAATTGCACAATCCTTCACATTTCTGCAAGGTTTAGCACATCAGGAAAGTTGAACTGGAAGTGAAGACTGTTGAATTAACTAAGATGTGCGTTTGTGGTGGTGGAGCGAAGGCAGAGTTGATCTAGATGAGAAGGCAATTACTGATGTCCTACTGGGAGAGATTGTATCTCTTGTCTTCCAGTTCCTCTGGACTGATCTTGTGTTGTTTCTCTAGATTTCCCTGGTGTTCCTGCCTGGTATAGCTCAATCAGTGAACATGCCCCAGCATGTACAATCACTGTGAGGGTGGTGCAATTAACTCACACCAGAAGAGTGGAGAGTAAAATGGAAGAAGCAAAGAACCTCATTGCAGGGCAGAGACCAAGTGGTGCCTCTGCCCCGTGGGCTGTAACAGCAGAGGTGTGTAGGTTTAGCTGTATTTAGCCTATGATGAAATATTTGGACGGAACAAGTATTTCTACTGATTTATTTTCACTCTGATGGAACAGCTTCCGTGTCACTCTTCTGCAGTAGGCCGTGATACATTACCTAGATAATTAAACTAAATAGCAGTGTCTCCTGAATCAAATGCTGCTAGAGAGGTGAAGTGTTCATTTCATGCCTCTGTAGGCTCTTTGTGCTCCTTGGAGCAGACTCTTGGCTACTGTTGACAGGTATTCTCCTTTGCTGTGAAAGGAACCAAGCCATTTTTACCCCCTCTGCAGATCTGGTTGCATCCATTTGTCTGTTGATCCACAATGTGAACAGAGCTGTTCTAGAGACCAGCAAGCCAGTTGTCCCTAAGGGCAGGGGGAGGCAGTAAGCAGTGTATCTAGGGTGCTGAAGGAAGAGTCTATCCTGGGATAACCAGTGAGCTGGTAGCCTCAAGTGTTGGGCAAGTTTTGAATTGGCAAAGCCAGGTAATTAAAACCTCATTGCTGTTCACAGACTAAAATCCCTTAGTCTGGACCTTCCAGTGAGGTCTGGTGAAGTGCTGTGTGAACATCAGGGCTCACACAGTGCTCGTCTGGAACATGTGCAGTCTGTTTTGCCCTGGGCATGTGTCCATTATGAGTGTCCTTTGCATCAAAGAAACTCCTGCATCTGAGGAGGGAGTTCCCTGACCGAGTGTTGGATCTTGCATTAGTCACTTGGATGGATCTGGCCCAACATCTCTGCTGTGAGAGGCATGTGGATATGTGACGTGGTAAATTGTGCGCTGCTTGCATGTGGATCAAGCAGATTCTACTGGGAGTAGTTTTACGTCTGCACTGTGTAGGTAACTTTGTAGTGATCAGAGGGCATTAGCAAACCCAAGTGTTAGGTGAAACACCGCAGGGTGGTGTCTATTTACAGAATATGCAAGCTGATCCTGCTGTAACTGAATGTAAGCACTCTGGAAGTACTCTGCTGATGTGATATTCTTAAAATACAGCAAATGAACCAAAATAAGTAAACCTGGTCCAATGGCTTAACTGTCTTTGAACCTTTCTTAAATGCTTGCAGTGGCTGAGACTTGATGATGTTCCTTGCGCATGGAGCTCTAATGAAGAGGAATTATTTTCTCCTTCACTGATTTTCAGTCTGTTAGAGAAAACAGTTCCCTTTTTGGTCCCTTTGTAGAGTGGCTGGGAGCATAATACCTGCTCATTTCTCAGAGTCCTCCAGGCTAAGATCAAGGCTTATTCCATCCGGGAAAGCTGTTCCGACAGGGTTCTTAAGCAAAAACCCTGCTGAATTGTGAAGCTCCATTCATGTGCTCCTTGGGCCCATCTGCATTGCTGAAAGTGTTCTGGACAAACCATTGTCTTTGCTTCTAAAACCCAGAGATACTGATGATGTCAGTCATGTGAGACTTAAAAATGTGAAGTTTGTAGCTTTAACTTTTTTTGTAACAAATTAGCAACACTGGCATAAAGTGCTGACTTGAAATGCTATTTTGTAAGATCTGGCTGTTTGTATATAATAGTGTTGGGTCATTCGTTTGTATATGTATGAAACAGTAACTTTTATTGCATTCCTCTGAGTTTGATACAGGAGATTTTGTTTGATCTTTCTCAAATACCTTGCCTTATTTGTTCTAAGGTGCAAATAAACTGTCCTTACCTGAAAGCATCAGTGCGGTGACTCATATTTGTGCGTTAAAACACCCTGGTGTATTATTGTTTACGAGGGCAAGTTTTAATATAGAATCATAGAATCGACTTGGTTGGAAAAGGCCTTCAAGATCATCAAGTCCAACTGTTCCTCAGCACTGCCAAGGCCACTACTAAACCATGTCACTGAGGGCCTTGTCTACACGGTTTGTGAGCATTTCCAGGGATGGTGACTCCACCACTGCCCTGGGCAGCGTGTTGCCCTGACGCGGGAAGAGACAAGGTGGTTCCTTTCTTGGCTGGGAAGTGGTGCCTCTGGTCACCCTATGTGATACAAAAGTCTGTAGGAGCACACAAGCAGTAAGCACGTCAGATACAGGTTTTTATACAGGCAGCTCTTTCGCCTTAGAATGTTGCTGATTCTGCACCTTCAAGAGGAATCCCAGCCTGGTTGGTGTTGGAAGGGACCTTAAAGCTCATCCAGTTCCAACCCCTGCCACGGGCAGGGACACCTTCCCCTAGAGCAGGGTGCTCCAAGCCCTGTCCGACCTGGCCTTGAACACTGCCAGGGATGGGACAACCCAACAGCTTCTCAGGGCACCCTGTGCCAGCGCCTCAGCACCCTCACAGGGAAAAACTTCTTCTAATGTCTAATCCAAATCTCCCCTTTGTCAGGTTAAAGCCATTCCCCCTTGTTCTGTCCCTACAGGCCCTTGTCCAAAGCCCCTTTCCAGGTTTCTTGTAGCCTCTTTAGGCCCTGGAGCTGCTCTGAGGTCTTCCCTGAGCCTTCTTCAGGCTGAGACAGCCCAGCTCTCTCAGCCTGGCTCCAGAGCAGAGCTGCTCCAGCCCTCAAACGTGAGAGCTTTGCTTCAGTTCAGGGGCAGGGCCGCGTGCTGCCGGCTCCATGGCACTTCAGGACACGCTGTGGGCAGTTCGGGCAATTTCCCCACAACTGGAAAGCGTCGTCAGCCCTTCCTGGAGCTGCAAACGCACAGGAGGTTCATTTGCCCCAGGGAGTGCTCAGCAGATGGGCACAATTTGCTCTGCTGCGGCTCTCTGCTATCTCTGCTGTCTTACACACTGCAGCAACTTAGCTGCGCCTGCGGTCAGGTTTGGGGCTAGGTACGTGTGACTTTACCCACCTCCCTTCGCACCAGGTGAGGCTGGAGGCTCACGCTCCGCTCCCTGGCTGACTGGCTGCGCTTTCAGCTTTCTAGCTCAGAAAACGATGAAGCTGACAGTGAGTGGGAGCTGCCTTCCATGGTGAACTGCTGGGTTCTACGTGGTTTCCCTGAGCGGTTACTAAATCCGTCCTGAAGGGATGACTAACCGAAGCAGAGATCCAGAATTCATTCAGGAGTCAGCCTTGGTTTAGCAATCCCGGAAGAAACAAAATAGACGTGAGCTTTTAAATGTTAGAGGAAGGAGCGTGGAAATCAAAGGGAGGGAGGCTGCGGGCACTTCTAGTAACTGGGAAAGCCTGCAGTGATTGCATTTCTCAGCAGCATCATGGGCTGTCGTGGAGCCCCAGCGTGAAGGAAGGGTGGCATGGCCAGCACCTGCAGCCATACCAGGGGAGCGTTGCCCTGCACTCCCTTCATGCTAGGAATAGGGCACCTGCTGGCACAAGCATTGGTCCCATACAGGTAACAAACCCAACGCTGACAGGTAGCCACGAGCTGAGGCTGATGTTTAGCCAGCTTTTTCATCCCCACGGGGGGAAAAGTCAACTTTCCACAGAGCCTGTAGCACCAGCAGCTTGTCTGCTCCTCACATGATAATCGTCTGTACTAAGGTCCAGATATTGCTGTGCCAATGTCCTTTATGCCCAGCTACTCTTTCCTACACCCTCCTTTTGTCCCATTTCCTCCTGTCCACAGGCCAAAAGAGTCTGAGCGCATGCTTTAGATGAATGCTCTGAGTGCTGGCCGACAGCCCTGGCTTGGGAGGGGAGGATTTTTCATTGCATTTATCACCCTGGCAAGGTTCTGATGAATCAAACCAGGAAACACCCATCAGCTCTTTCCACACTGAAAGTGGCTTAATTGCCTTTTAAACTTCAGAGACAATACAGGAACTACAAGTAGTGCTGGTTTAACATGTACCTACTCAAGCACTGGTTTTCGACCCCCTGAGCTCTGCTGAGATCAAGATCCTGTGAGCAGGAGACATCCCAGAAACGCTGCCGTTGAGGAGTCCTCCCTCCCCACAGATCCATCCCTTTAAAATCTCCCAGTTTTCCAATAAGGCAGCTGAATGCGCAGCCTATGCTCAGGGCAGTCACAGATCGGAAAGCTGGCAAAGGAAAAGAAGTTTTAAACCAAAGCAATGAAGTTTACTTTGTCTCTTTGAGCAGAGGTGTCTAATTCTCAGCTGCATGAAAGAGCTTAATAAGGTCACTCATTATTGACCATTCCCTGGAGGCAAAATTCCCTCTTCCATCAATCGCTTTGTGATTGTGGAGAGCAGCTTCTGTAGACATAACCTGATAAAAGTGGGTAATTGATTTGCCCACTGTACCAAATGGAAACGCTGCCACTCTCGGGAAAAGCGATTAGGAATTAGCAAAAGAACATGAATGTCCTACTTGCCTTAGAAACAGCAAGTCAGACCAGTCCTGGCAAGCCATCGCTGCGCAGAAGTGCCTTGCTAACGCGAACGTGGGCTGTGATCACCCACTCCTCTGCTGCCGGGCACCTTCCTGCACCCAGTTCTTCCCTGCTCCGCAGAGCTCGAGCTCTGCTAGATCTGCCTGCAGAGCAGTGGGAGGATTTTCCTGGTGCAGTTACTCAGAGCCATTCAAATCCTGATGTCTTCACAGGGAGCAGGAGGCTAAAAAAGGAAAACATCTTTCGTGGCTTTCCCAAACCCGAGCTTGGAGCTCTGGCACGCCAGCCCTCTCCACGGGCAGCAGAGGGGCTCACGGACTGTCCCTCCGTGCTTTGAGCCCCCAAGGTTAGGGCAGCTTTTGCCTCGGAAAGATTAGCATCAGGTGGGGTTTGGGGTTTTCTTAATGGAAAAACTCTCAAAAGGAATAAAGATTAAACTCCTTTTTTAGCCCTCCTCTCCTATCACATCTAGCAGAGGAATGTGCTTGACACAGGAAGAGCAGCAGGAAGTCTTCCCCTGCCCAGCCACCCCCCTGCAGACACACAGCCCAGAAACACGCTCTCATTTTGGAGCATCAGAGAGGCTGCCTCAGGAGCTGGTTCAACTTTCCCTGCTGCCTTCAGGATGAAGGAGGATAAAGCCAAAGGGGCACAAACTACACCCCCTGAAACAGCGGAGAGCCAGCTCCCAAAGAGCAGCCACCCCCTTGCAGGAGCTGGACATGCTGATGGGATATCTGTTCTCTGCAGAGAACTGGTGATGGGCTTGCTCATTGTAGGAGAGATGCTCAGCTTCTGCTCCAAGGGCTTAAACGCCCCTGCGGCTGCAAAGGCCTTTCTTCCTTAGGCAGCCTGGTGATGTGCAGTGCTCTCCTTAGGGCCCTTCTAAACCTTCCAAGGGGTTAAGGAACTTCTCAGAGCTACAAGCAGCGCTGGCCAGAGGCAGCCTGTGGTGATGTAGCTTCATCAGTGAGAGCCCTCATCTGCTGATGACCGCAGTCCCTATTGTGGGCAGTTTGCTGGCTGGACACTGGAAGCCGGGCTGAGCTTTGCCTTTGCAGCTGAAAGCCATTGAGAACAAGCACACATCCTCCAGGCTTCTGTTGGCCAAGGGGTGCCTAAAACGGTGTTTAACCAAGTTAAGCAAAGGACTCTTGCTACTTGAGCTGTAAGCTGTATTTCCTGTGAAAATGGAGCCTTTTCTCCTTTCAGCCCAAAACATAACCCATGAGCCTGGGGATAAAATGGGTTTCTTTATACAAGAGTGGCTATTACGGGGAATAGCAACTGCTGCTCCTCAGCTCCCAGCACTGGCTTAGCACACATCGGCAGCTCAGCTCTGGTACCCCTGGGTGTTACTGATCACAGTGTGTGTGTTTCTGCTGCTCCCTGCTCTCCCCGGGGCCTGCTGCCTCCGACCAATTCCCTCGCGTTCCAGGGATGTCCCATTCATGGGGACTCCAAGGAGATGGGTTATCCAGAATTCTCCATCAGGGACGGCACCAGTGGTCCAGGCACAAGGACTATCACCCACCACTGAGACAGGGACGAGGCAGGGGCTGTATGAGTGGGAGCTCTGCTGTGCAGCAAGAGGGAGCTGGAAATGGCTCACAGGGATGGATTATCCCATCTGTTTCCCAGGGCTGCTTGCACCAGCCATGCTCCCAGCCCCATGCCACCAGGAAACAAAACCAGCGTGCAAAGCGGGTCACTTAGGTCTTTAATAAAATATACAGTATGCATCCCATGCATAGATAGAAAATTAATTTACATGCTCTTTATTATTTGCATAATGCTTTTTAATTAATACATGTAATTCAGTCTTCACATTTTAATACGTTTTGCTACTGGAATATTTATGGAGAGAAGGGGAAACTCCTTCCTTTATTCAAGTAACAGTGCAGTGGGAACTGGTCGGAGCAGACGATGCTGCTCCCCAGTTCCAGGCTGCAGTAAGACGAGCGCAGAGCGGACCACAGACTGTCAGTACTGGAAGACTTGATGCCAGAAGGGTGAACACCCCCCATCCCACACCACTGTTCCTTGGGGACCCCTCCCCGCATCCCACTGGGGTTCACGCTGGCATTGGTTTGTCTTTTCTTCCCTATGATGAGCAGATGGCTGCAGGCAGAGCCAGCACTGCAACTGTGGCTGTGCGGAAAGCCAGCCAGGGCAACCCATTTCACACACCAGGATCCAGGCCCTTGGGGCCACCCTGCAGCCATCCACCTATTTTGGGGCTGATGGGGTGACTGCAGGGTGCACATTTCTCCTGCTCAGGACTGGCACTGCAATACAGGATGTACTCCTCTGTGCACAAAGGAGCCACACGATTTCCAAACAGAGAACTGGGAGGTGAAGGGAAAGCTCCATAGGGAACGAATGCTGTGCTGGGAGCAGCCCTGATGTGCTCAGCCAGGTTGGGGATCTGGGCAGGAAGGGGGCCTGGTGCTCTGGGTGGATCTCCCTGCTGGCTGTGAGGTGCCCGGAGGCTGCAGTGAGGGGGAGCAGAGCAAGGTCCCCTCTGCCCTGGCCTCTCACAGACATTGGGGTTCTCCCTCCCTGCAGAGGGAAGGTGAGAGCATCAGCACCAGGGGGAGGTGATACCTGGGACAGTGGGATCCCCTGCTTAGGCACTCCTGCCCCTGCCTGGTCCCAAGGCAGGGAGGGACGAGGCAGCAGGAGGAAGCCAGGCCGGAGGCTGTGGCGAGGGGGACCAGGGCATGTGCTGAACCCGGCTGGCTTTGGTCACCTCGTCCACCCCATCGCGAGCTGCTGCAGCCCCTGGGCTCCCTGGCGGCTCTTCCTGCAGTGAAAATCACAAGCATATGGCAATGGCACAGACAGCTTCTCCGTGCCCAGGAGCATCCCCCTCCTCTCTGCTTCCTGACAGGCCCTTTGCAGGGACTCTGCCTCCTCCCTGCCCCAGGAGCTGGGTGCCAGCAGCCACATAGAGCAGCCCTGTGGCTTGGGAGCCCCATGGAGCAAAGGGGGGGGTCTGGGCCCCTCTGGGGGTAGCCCCTCGATTCCCACAGCTTCACCTCCCTCTGGCTGCTCCTGCCTTGGAGGACAGTGTCCCTTTTGGCGGTCGTCCCTGGCTGGTGTCCCCCCTTCCTGGACAGTGCTCCGGGTGCAAGCCTCAGCCCCACATCCAACTGCAGTGGAAGGGAGGCCAGGTCCAGTCAATCCACTGCAGGGGCTGGGGACAGCGGGGCTCGCTCTGAGCAGGGCACCACCTCTCCTCCCACACAGACTCATCTCCAACCCTTTTCCCCACGGTTGCTGGGACAGCTGAGCTTTCCAAGGCTGCTTTCCAGCTGGGGGAGGACCGGGGCGGAGCTGATGCCGAACTTGCACGGGACCTGCAGGGGCAGTCAGGCCTGGTCAGGGGCTGCCTTTCTCTCAAGCTCCCGAACCTCACCCCGGAAAACACAAAACCTCGGGGCAGAGGGAGATTCCCCCTTCACGCAGCCAGGGCAGAGCTTTATCAGGGTCACCTCCATTTCTTTACTTCTCACTCCCGTTCTGGCAGGGGTCCGTTCAGTGGCGCAGCCTCTGCCTGCAGCCATCGCTAAATGAAGGCTGAGACACATCCAGGCGGACCCAGCCACTGCCTCCCAGGGGCTGGAAGCAGATGGGCATCTCCTCCAAGCCCTCCTTGGTCCTCTGCAGGGCAGGGGCGATGCCCATGTCCTGGTGCAACAGCCGTGCTGTGCTCACCATGAGCAAGCAGGTCCCTGGTGTGGTGGCGCGGTGGGGTCAGGGCGTGTGGTGGGAGCCGGGGGTCAGACCACGGCGGTCGGGGCTGCCTCTGCCCATGGAGCTCTCACTCAGAGCCTCCGAGTCTCGGTCGTGGCTGGAAATGCTCTCCACATCCTCGGGGTCCTTCTTCCCGCTGTTCCTCACGGCCGCCTCCAGCGCCTTCTGCTTGCGGTAGAAGTGGGAAAACTTGTTGAAGATGATGGTGATGGGCAGCGCCACGACCAGGATGCCCCCGAGGATGCAGCCTGAGGCGGCCAGCTTGCCTGCCACGGTGACGGGCACCACGTCGCCATAGCCCACAGTGGTCATGCTGACCGTGCCCCACCACCAGCATGCTGGGATGGTGTCGAAGCCGACGTCTTCCTCCTTCTCAGCGGTATAGGCCACGCCAGAGAAGACGGAGACACCCACGGCCAGGTAGAGCAGCAGGATGCCCACCTCCCGGTAGCTGTGCTGGAAGGCAAAGCAGGGCAGTGGTCAGCGATGGTTAGTGGAGGCCACCACCCCTGTACCAGCCAGGACACTGGGATGCTGCAGCGCAAATACAGCCCTGCACATCCCCAGTGCCCCTGTTCACCTCTGCCACGGGATGTCCCCTGGGGCCGGGCTAAGAGTGGTTGGGGGACTCATGGGTGACCCACGTGAGTGGGGCCGTGGGGGAATCATCCCTGGCACTCACAGCCACCCTTCTGCCCTCCACAGCGGTGCTGGGAGGGAAAGGGGACGCTGTGCTTCCCAGCCAGGGCTGCCGGGCAGAGGCTGCTCCCCTGTCCCAGCTCTCAATCCAACCCCATCTCGGCTAACAATATTTAAACACATTGCCCTTTTATCTTGGTGGGTCCCCAGAAACGACCTCGTAGGCAGCCTCCAGGTGATGCCAGCCAGGCCGACCACGCACCAGTGCCAAATCCACCATCAGCCTCACAGCATGGCTGGTCCCCTCGCTTCTTGATGGTCACAAGCAGATTTCCCGGATGTTTCTGCCCAACACAATGCCAGCTTCGTTCTCATCTTTTGAGGAAGGGAAAGCAGAGCTCTGATGGGGTTTATTTTCTCTCAGTCTCCTGAGAGGCAGGGAACGCTTTATTGGAGACCACATGATGACTAAACGAAACAACATTTGAGCAAAGCAAACTGCAGAAGACGTGGGAAAAGAGCTTCCACGGTCAAGATGAGACATAAAAGAGGTGGATTCTCAGTAGGGAGCGAGAAGACTTCACTTTGACTGCTGGCAAAGATGCTCAGCTATTGCCAGCTATACCAAGGAGAAATAATCTCCTCCTCCGCCATCGCCCGTGGCTGCAGATGCACTATCGCAGCTCCAAGGGAGCTCCTCGTGAAGGACAAACAGCTCAGAGCCACCAAGTTTGTATCACTTGGCCATGAAAGCGTTGCTCCTGGCTGGAGCTTAACACACGTCTGTACATCCCAACTGGGGAGCAGCAGAGCCAAGTAACCTTATTCATTTTTAAAGGGTATCAGTTATGGCCCTGGGATGTGTTGGAGGTGAAGGCGAAGGGGAAGTCAGGCACCCCAGTAGCTCCTACTGCTTTAATTTACAGTCATAGGGGTGGCTCCAGGAATCCCCCAGCTGATCCTCAGGCACCTATTTGCAGCCAATTATCCTCCAAATGTGTGGTTTGCCCATGGACCCAGAGGAAGGCAGCTGGGGTTTGGGTGGGATGCCTTGGGAGATGCCATGCTGGGCAATAAAAGGCTGCAGCAAAACAGGCACCCTGGCAGCAGTCTCTTTGGGTTCCTGATTCAGCCTGAGGGTTGCTTGCCCTCGGGACAGTCAGAGGCTGTGCATGGGCTCCTTCCTCTGCTGAATGAACATCTCCAGTGCAGCAGAAGACAAATGAGATGAAAGAGCACAGTACAAGCATGGCTGGAGACACCAGTGGGAGGACCAAGCACAGAGATGGCCCGTGGTAGCAACGGCAGGATGGTGCATCTGCCATCTGGGGACGTGCAGCTTTGGATCTTCCAATCTGTTTGTGTGTTCAGGCCCCTGAAGGGACAGAGAACAACTCCTGTGGATCGCTGCAGATGCCTAAATTACTCAGGGCCTAACACCTATTGACTGCCAGTGGGAGATGGGCACTAAGCCCACACTGGGGAAGCTGCAGTAATGGTAATGGATGTCATGCATGGCAGGGGGGAAGAGCAGAGACGTATAGGAAGCCTCTTCTCAAATTAAATAGGCCCTGGATCAGGCCCCAGGCAATCTGAAGACCGTTCAGGGTTTATGATGCACAAATGGCAGAAATCCCTCTGCTAGCACTTCTGTGGTAGGGGAGCAATTACTCAGCTTGCTAGAGCCATCGCTCCCGCTTCCTGGCTGTTAACAGCCTTTACTCCTCTGCTGCTGCTTTATGCTCTGGCAAGAGGAAGTAAATTATGATTAACAAGATGTTGTAATTTATGTGCCCACTAAATCACAACGCCAAGCTGCTGCGTCAGATTTGTGTCTTCACTCATCCTCACAGCCGGCTCCGGAGTCCCCGGGAAGCGGCACTTTGGAGCACGTCACTCGGTGAATCAGCGGCTCGGCAGAGGTCGGAGCCGGGATGCTGCTGGCTCCCTGGATCTCGTCTGCTGCTTAATATCATGCAGATGAGCCCATCAGTCCCCGCTCTGCAGCAATGTGTTGTTCACGCTTGAGTGGAGCGCAGAAAGGGTGCAGGGAGCCCTTCCCAAGTGTGCAATTTGGTCTGAATTTTGCAAGCAGTGTTACCTGGATCTGTCACTAATTGCTCTTTCAAGGTGAGGTGAGTGTTCAGAAGTGTGATGCAGGTAGGACTTCAGGCACCTTCCTTTTGAACAATCCCCCCTGGATGCTGTGTTCAGCAGGCTTTGAGGATGCCAGCAATTTTGTCCCTCCACTTATTCTGATGCCCTTCGAGCTTTGCAGGGCTTGGGCTGGGCTGGTCCTGCTTTACAGCAGAAGTTGGCAGAAGACCTTTCCTGCTTGCTGCCCATCCCCAGCCACACTCGAGGGCTGTTCTTCTCCATGGCTTACACATGGGAATGGGTCCACCCCTGGCAAACGAGTCCTGCCCATATCAGGACATCCCGTCCTGGTCCTGCTGTTGCTGCACCAGCAAGAAATGGGGTGTCCCCAGCTGTGTCCCCCTTCATCCCTGCCCTTCAGAACCAGCAACACCCGGAGCTGCCAGGCACTAAGTGGGAGGAGAGGTTCCCTTTGGTTGCATTTCAAGCTCTGTTATGAAGATTGCTTTCCTTGCCCATTTTTTTGGCACACTGTTTAAGGGGGGGGGGGGTACTCAGGGATATTTGCATGAGCAGTGCTTGAAAAACCAAGACTTGTGGTTTGAATGTGGGGGTCAGAGGCAGTCCCACAAGGAGGTGTTTGCCCTGGTGACCGTCCCCCTGTACCCAGCAGGAGCCCTGCATGTTCTGGGGCATCGGGAGCGTGTGTTACTCTGCTTCTTGGCAGGCTCAAGAATGAGCTTTCGGATTTCTCTTCATGTGGTCACCAGGAGTCAGAGGCAATTAAAGGCTGAGTTTAATTGGCCTCTGCACCAGGCTGCCTTTTCTGTGTAAGCACAGGAGGTGGGGGGAAAGTTTCAACTTCCCCATATCTGAACACACGGTCCTTGGCACGAGGGGCTGGAGGAGAGCAGAGCGCCCCGCAGGGCACCATGGCTGGTCCATGCTGCACGGCTGGGCTGCCGCACCAGGCTAGCGAGGAACTCCTGGCAGCTTCATGCTCTGACTCTCGTCAGCTGCTCTTGGTCTGCCCAGGGAGGCTGGGGGTGCTGCAGGGGGGGTCCAGTCATCCCAGGCACTGCAACTAAACCTTTGTTCTGTTGTTGCTTTGTGCCACCCGCGGTTTAACCATTTGCCAGTCCCAACCTCATCACATCCTAGAGCATCCAAGTGTCAGCTCAGCTGGACCAGGATCTCTGTTTCCGAGATGGGCAGTCACCAAGCAGCATGCCCTTAGAGGTCCCCCCTTTTCCCAGCCTGGGGACAGGAGCAGCTCTGAGCCACACACGGGTGCTGGCATTACCCAGCTGCTCAGCAGGTCAGTCACAGCCCAACGAGGCAGCAACCCACTTCTGGTGGGATATCACCATTCACCCATGCATGCCTGAGCCCATTCCTGATACCATGCAACGGGGCTTGCACGCCATGCTGGGAACGGGATAGTTGAGTCCTACAAGCACCAGTTCTGCGTGAGCCAAGGTCTGAAAACAGTGGGATGAACTAGTTTTTGCACTGAGAGTGTGTACGAAGAGGACTCATGCAGTGCTCCTCACACTTTGTTGCTTTAGCAGGCACACAACAGCCCAGCCTGCCACCCCAAGGCACCACCCAGAGCTGGTAGCTTATTGGGAGTGGGTCTGTCCGCATCCCCAGGCCATACCAGATGTCTCCTCCTTGCCCAGAGACTAAAGGAGTAGGTAGGGAGATAAAAAGCCAGTTTACCTTCAAGGTGGCCCCCAGCGACCTCAGCCCGGTGGAATGCCGAGCCAGCTTCAGCACCCTGAATATCCTCATGAGCCGAAAGACCTGCACGACCTTGCCCAGGTTGCCCAGCTCCGAGTCACTGCCCACGGTCAAGTCCACCAAGAGGGTGAAGTAGAAGGGCAACACCGAGACAATGTCAATCAGGTTCAATGGGTGCTTGAAGAACTTCCTGGGGCTGGGGGAGAGCAGGAGGCGGGAAGACACTTCGAAGGTGAACCAGGAGATGCAGAAATACTCCAGCTTGTGCAGGATGGGTTCATCGAGCACATTGCCATTCTCATCCACCTCCTGGTACTCGGGCATGCTGTGGATGCACATGGTGGCGATGGAAACCAGCACCACGCTGATGGACACGAAGCTGAAGAGTTTGCTGGGGATGGAGTAGCCGGGGTTCTCCATGGTGAGCCAGAGGCGTTTGCGCACGTTGCCGCAGCGCAGCGTGCTGTAGTGCAGCAGGTCATGGTTGATGTCAGAGATCTCATCGGGGGACGTGTCCACGCTGCTGACCTCACTCTCCTCATCCCAGTTGTGGTGCCGGCTCTCCAGCTTGCGTTCATGGTAGCGGTAGCTGCAGCAGGAGTCCAGGAAGAACTCATTGATGCCCCAGTACTCGATCTCCTGGCAGAAGGAGAAGACGCACAGCTCCTCCATGACGTGCAGCTTTCCCGTCTGGTAGAAGTGGAGCACGTAGAGGAAGAAGCCAGGGTTTCGATCAAAGTAGAACTCCCTGGCGCTCACGTCGTAGTCATCGCAGAGCTGTAGGATGGACTCTTCCGAGTCGCAGGAGAGCAGCCGGCCCAGGCGGGTGTTGGGGAACTTGGAGAGGGCGCTGGAGCTGAGCCGCCTTCTCAGACCCCCCACGTTGATGTTGATAACGTCCTCCTCAAAACTGGGACCCCAGTAAGTTAAGGTCTTGTTGACCATGATCAGCAGAGCCGGTTCCACCTGCGGGTGAGACACAGCGGGGCTGGAGGGGACGCAGGGCTCCCCCCGACCCGGGTGCTCCAGGGTGCAGGGCAGAAGCACCCTGGGGAGTGAGGAGGGGTGTTTGAATGTTGAAAGGTGAGGACCAGGGAGAGGGGAGGGATGAGAAACCGCTCTGGGCAGTTGATCTTTGGTGTACATGGAAGGCAAAAGGAAAACAAGCCAATGATTTTTCCAGGTGAAACTTCGCCTTGATTTTTACCTCTTAAAAGTTTCTCCCCTCACAGATTGCTTATGGAAAGCAGCTTACTGCACCTCCAACCCCTCATCATGGGGCTTTCCTTGTTCAAACAGGTAATTAGTCACTGAAGAGAGGATTTATCCCCCGGAGAGCCTCCCCCATGGAAAAATATCATCATCATCAAATCCCAACCGCAGTGATTCTGTCAAAGAGCTTTGTACCCCGACTACCTACATTGCTAATTAGACCTGGTCAAAAAATTCTTAGATGGTGCAATCTTCCCAGCAGCAAAGGCAGTTTTGCAAAAATCAAAGTGTTTTCACAGAAGGTGTCACTTTTAGAGGGAATTTCAGTGACAGAAGTGTCAAAACAATTCATCTGCCCGCTTTGTTTCCTCTTGCGTGTTCTGTCACGGAAAACATTCAGATTGTTTTAATAACGTTGAAACAGAACAAAACCATGATTCAGAACCATTGATGACTGAATTAAGAAATGGGTACGTTGGCAGGGAAATAAACACCAAAGTTTTGCTTTCTGCTGTGTTTCAGGATTTTCTAAGTTTCGGGGGGCCGGGCTTTTCCCTGCAGCAGAAATTCCCCTTTTTAATGAGAAACAGTTGAAGCATCTAACAAAGAGAAGCATTCCCACACCTTCATATGCATGTACACCTCTCAACCAGAAGCTTAGAATAAAAGGGCAAATAAAAAGGTTTGCATCCATTTGAAATCAGACTTCTCCACCTACCTTCTTTGTCAAAATGACTGGGGAAACACAGAGCAGCCCCGTACCACACGGTCCCTCTGCTCCTGGCACCAGCATACTGAGTGTCCCTCTGGAAGGACACTGCATTTGCTCTTTTGGTTGAGGAATTACACTCTTTACACACACCCCGACTAATTGGGAAGAACCCCGCTATTAGGCATGACTTGCTCCTGAGCTCTGCACTTCAGGGTCACTGCTGGTACCAACAGGACTTTTGTAGTCAATGATGTTTGATGCTGCAGCGGTCACTGAGGCATTTGTGACCTCCAGACTGGCCTGTCTCCAGTCTCAAAGGCTTCCTCCCTGGTTTTAATCAGCCAGCATCATATTAGGAAAATCCCTCACCTTCTCTGCCTTGTGTCACCCACTGAAGTCTTCAAACTTTCAGGTGCCGCAGGGATGGAGGCAGCAGGAGCCAAGGGAAAGGCTGCAGCAGCCCCTGTGGTGGTGCTGAGGTGCCACCAGACCCTACATGGGACAGGCTGCTCAGACAGCAGAAACCAGGGTTGGATGCCAGGTAAGTGATATGAGGTGGGTCCCCCTCACCCCGGTTCCCCAGCAGACCCCATTGCACCCCAGCCTGGCATTGCTCACTGGACACCTCTTGGGGTTTTGGGGGCAGGGAAAAGGCTCTGCATGTTTTCCAGTGTCTGAGAAACACACCATAAAATGTTGTCAAACTGGGAGGGACCCTGGGGTACCCCTCCACATCTAAATCTGGAGGTCAGAGCAGAGCTGGAGACAGGCAGGTAATGGACTAATGGTTAGAAATAAACCTGAGAGGCACATTTTTAAGCTGAGCAGGACTGTGGGTGCAGTAAATGCCAGATTTGTGTGAAATAGCCTGGCAAAGGCATCCGCTAACTCCACTGCATCTCCCAGCCAGGGCTCCTTAAAGATACAGGCTTTGCACCACAAAGCCAGCGCTTCCCACTACACCATGTCTGAAGGAGGCAACTGGATTGTGGTAAGCCTCAGAGCTTAATGGACTCATTGTCTTGCCTTTCAAAGGAGAGGTGAAAAAAGAGAAGGATCAGCTTCTTCTTTAATGGTTGAGACAAAAACAAGGGAGAAAAAGGGGTGTAAACACTCCTTTTCAGGGATGAATTGGAATTTCTTTGACATCAGCTTTTCCAGGGAAGACATCACACAGCCCATCTGTGGGGTGGAGATGACTAATCCAGGTTCCTTCCAGAAAGAGGCTCATGCATTCAGGCTACAAACACGCACACAGGGGCCGTGCGGGTGGGTCTGTGGGATCCTGCTCATCCCCCCCCCATCCTCAGCCTCTCTCACACCCTCCATGTAGAGCAGCTGCTCTGGGAAGCCAGGCCAAATGTCACCGTAATCAAAGGCAAGGTGGTCCTGGGGCTGGGCTGAGGCATGGGGCAGCACAAGTGGCTACCAGGGGCTGCGCTGGGATGGCAGGACAAACCCAAAGGGGATGCAGAACCATCGCCAGCGCATGGCTGTGCTGTGCCACGGCGGCTCCGGATGAGATGCGCCAAACCCCGAGAGCCGGGAGGGAGGTGGCTCGCAGCCCAAAAGAAAACCTGTAGGTGTCAGGCCCCTGTGAGCCTTTGTACCGCAGGGAAATCCCTCCATCCCCCCCCACCCCGCATCCCACGCAGGAAGCAGAGCGAGGAGAAGGGTCACGAACTGCGATGCTCCTTTCTGATGTTCGCTTCTGAATAGAGCAAATAATTTCTGCCCACATACAGCTTTCAAGCAGGAATCTAAAGCAGCAATTAATAGTTTTATAACTCTTTTGTCTTCTTGTTTCATGACCAGCTGAGCTCAACTTTAGAACAGAACTGGGGTTTGAACTAAGACCTGGCATGATCTCTCCCGTGGATCATCACGGCATGCACCCACCTCGCATTTGCAGCGGTATCTGCTGGGAAATGGAAGCTTCCTTTGGGAAGGCTGGGTGGTTGGTTTATTCTAAAGCGCAATGGACAGCATACAAATGTGTCTGTCTGCAATGATGGGAATTGGCAGAATTTTCCTTTAGTCAACCCAAATTTCCATGAATGGCTGGAAAAGAGAACACAAGAGACCCAGGCCCCTTCTGATCAGTTCTGAAATACATTATAGGCTATTTTAGAGAGACAACCAGCAGAACTGCACGAGCCCAGTGTGAGCTGGGTGTTGGGTGTTCTAATGCATCTTTACCTCGTGGAGGAAGAAATCTCTGATGTATGCATTTATGACAGTGAAAATATAACAACAGATCAAGTAAGAAATGCGAGAAGAGTTTCCCTTGACAACATAATTTTTCTTGAAGGCTTTCGAGTGGAAGTTAGGAGTATTTATTCTGACTGGCAGAGGGGAACCAAGGCAGTGGGAAGAAAGGTGCTAATAGGCATTCAAGTGAGGATGCAGCAGTGCAGGGAGTATTGCACACTGGGGTTTTCCAGCCAGGTACAATGGATTTAGATTAACAGTCCAAAAAAGAAGCCCTGTACTTACAGCTCATCGAGGCTTCCCAGCAGGGATTCGTGTGGTTTGTCTCAAAGGAGCCATTAGAAACGCCTAGAGGAGGAGGAAACCCTTATCTTTGTCTGTAGTCCCATCCTAAATGCCCTGTCACCCCGGGTGACACCTGCATGTCCTGGGTGTGCAGGTGTTGTGGCTGCAAACCACTGCAGAAGTCCTGCATGGGATGCCCATAGGGCTGGGATAGGTTTGAGGGTCCCCTACTGGGTACCAGATGGGGAGTGGGCTACCTGACCTCCCAGCTCCTGCAGGATGGTGTCCCCAGCAGCCATGTGCTGGATCAGGACTGGAGAGATGCCTGCTCTCTGCTTATCCAGAAGTGCCCCTGCAGAGCTCTGTCTCCATCACTGAGCAGCCCTGTACCCATCGGCATGAAGATGCTCAGGACCAAGCCCTTCCATTGGAGGAGAGCAGTTCTCCAAGCGGGCAGGAAGGAGTATAGAAGGGGGATTCCCATTGCTGGCTGCTCCCTGCAGCAGAGCATAGTCTGCTGCTGTACACTGAGAAGCTACAGCTGAAGGCTGTACACTGAGGGCTGGGGATGCAGCGGACAGGGGGACTTCCTGCTCTCTTCAGGGTGCAGGAGGGGGTCATTACCAATAGCTCGGCTTTCTCCTGCTAGCAGGGCAGCCCATCACCTGCTGCGGATGATGCTTTGTCCTGAGCCAGCCTCTGCTCCCAGGTCTCTCTTAGTGGGTGCACAGCTCCCTGGGGGACCCCCGCACCCTGCCCCGCTCCCTGGAGAGGATGAGGGATGGCCCCTGGGATGAGGAGGCTCCAGGGAGAAGGACTCTCTTACCCTCGCCTGCAGAGGAGTGTACCTGCACAGAGCAGTATCCCTACGCCCCGCGTCCCAGCAGCATCCCGGCAAGTGGCTGCAGCACGGCGGCTCCCTGCTCATCCCGGGATATCGGTGCCTTGCTTCCCCGCTCATCAATGCGTGTCGCTTCCCCCATCCCTGCTCGCTCCGGCATGCCGCCGCTCTCTTTGCCCTCTCACCCCGGGATGCCGGTGCACCGGGTGCCTGCCGAGCCCCAGGGTGCTGATCCCTGCAGTGCCCGGGGATGCTGGTACCCCGCGTGCCGGGGGTGCCGGTGCCTCGCTCCGCGCTGCTCCCTGGGCTGCCGATCTCCCGGTCCCTGCGCGCCGGGGGATGCCGGTGCCCGGGTCCCCGCGATGCCGGTGGCTGCAGCGCTCCGGGATGCCGGCTCCCCAGTCCCCACCCTCCCGGGTGCCGGTGCCCGGGTCCCCGCGATACCGGAGCCGGCCCCGCGCCGCCGCTCACCTGCCTCGGCGCCGCTCCCGCCGCAGCGTGCGCGCCCGGCGCGGAGCCGCGGAGCCCTGCGGGGCCGGCGGCGGCGGCTGAAGCTCCGCGGGGCCGAAGGGGGGGTCCCCCTGGTCCCGCCCGCCCCACTGCCCCTCCCTGGTGTGCCGCCCCCCGGCCCCCCCTCCCGCAGCCGCGGGGAGGCGAAGCCGGTGCCATCCCCGCTCCCTCAGCAGCGCGGTCCTCCCGGGGTAGCCCCCGAGCTCTGTGCAGGAATGCCTCGGGGGGAAACCGGGGCCAGGAGTGGGTAGAGCCGCCACGACCGATGGCCTTACCTGCTGGAAGTGCCCTCCGCAGGCCGTGGGACGGCGGATGGGAGCCGCAGAGGGCTACAGGACTCACCAGCGCCTTGCAAAGCTGCCCAAGGGGCAAGTGGGGCCCCGGGGGGCTGAGCAGAGTGGTGGGCAGGGAGCAGATCCTGACCTGGGTGTCAGGCTGAGCAGGGCCCCAGTAGTGGTGACACCTCACGTGTGGACAATGCACCTCTGCCCTTGCAGTCGCCCTTCATGCGATCCGGCTCCATCTTCTTCCTCGGGATGGGGGCTACGTAGGGCACCGGGGCAGCCACCTGGCGAAGAGCCCCCCTGGCTTGTTGAGCTCGCCGTTGGCTCTTGAAAGGCTCGTCAGGAGGTGGGTGAAGGCAGCAAGTCCTGGGCATGGCATACGCTGGGTTTCAGGTCACGGAGCTGCTGTCACCACCTGGATCCATCCCCACACAGCCTGGCGGACCGGTGCAAGCACACCAGCTCCCCCAGAAGTCAGCTGCTGGAGCAGAAGGATGTGGAAGAGTGAATGTGAGACCTTCCCGAGGGGATGGCTGGGGCTGCAGGTCGTCGCAGCGATGGCTCATTGCAGCCGTGTCAGGCAGGCAGCTCACACGGGGTGAGACTTCACACCACCCTCCTCATTGGCTCCATCGGCTTGCTGATCCCAGCCCGAGGGGCTGGATGGAGCCTGTGGGCTCTCACCCTTCTCCAGGCTTGCCCGAGGCCGGCTGGGAGCAATTTTTGGTGGCCAGCATCTTTCCCCTGCCTGCACACCCGCCTCCCTCGGCCGCGTGCGCTGCCAGCCCCATCCCTGTGCCAGGCAGCGCTCTCCGCTGCGGGGCCATCAGCGTGTTTCCATGTGTGTGATGTGTCAGACTGTGTGTGCCGCGTGCTTGTTTACATGGGAAGGAGGCAGCGGAGAGAGGGGGAAGGGATGACTTTGAGGGAGGCCTCAGCAAAGAAAGAAAAAAAAGCCAAACTGAGGAGGAAAAATAAAACAACCCTGAGGGAAATTCCTCTGTTCTGTGATATGGAGCAAAAAGCATTTATTTTTATGGCAATTAGGATGGCTGAGCATCCCTGGAAGCTGCAGGATAAACATGCCCAGCTTTGTCTGCTCCAGGCACTTGCCAGCCCGGCTCTCAGCAAGGTGCTGTGGCCCAGCGGGGTGCAGCCCATGGGGAGGGAGGAGGACTGGCTCCCACATGGGGTTTTCTCTGCCTCTCACTGGCATAAGGGGATCAGGGTGAATTTCCTTTTCCTTTCTGAAAACATTTCTCATCCATTTGTTTTTCGGAGAGGCAGCAGCGCCGCACACTAAGAGGGCCCCCGCTCCGTCCAACACTTTGTCTCTCCACCAGGACCTCATTTATGCACAGCCACAGGGTAGACCTGAGCTCTGTCCCCCAAAAACCAGCTTTCCCAGCACTCGGAGGTTTGCTGAGTGTCCCCTATGCTGTGAGAAGGAGCTGAAGCGTGAGAGGGAAGCGAGGCAGGGGTCTGCCTGTAATGCCCCCAGGATGGAGGGGTCACCTCAGGAGGGGAGATCCCTCTGTCTCCTGCTGCAGCTCAAAGCCTTGGCTGCAGGAGAGCGAAGTTCACCTTCCAGGTTCCTGAGGCCCCGCATAGGCCTGTGCTGGCATCGCAGCATTCCTGCAGGGGGGGGAATTGGCCGTAGCATCAATGGCACCTGAGGTGAATTTTCCCTTTGCTGCTCAAACTCAGAAGCGAGAGGCCTCACTCTGCCAACCAGAGCTTGTTGGCCTGACGCTGACACTGGCAAACTGTGGCAGGAAGGGGAGACTCCCATTTTAAGGCTCTTTCCCAGCCAGCTGAGGTGCAAGGGCCCTTACACAGTGGGGTTTGCAGCTGTGCTGGCAGGGCGCAGCTCCCCATGGCACGGGCCAGCCCTGCGCCTCCACCACCACTCCTCAACTAACTGGCAGTGATATGAAGATAGGAACAGGCAGAAAATCAGGTCAGCTGGAAACGCTTCGCCATCTCTTCCTTTCGTGCCTGCCCCCATCTTCCTCCCCTGGGGAAGGCAGGTCTCCTGCCACCGAAGCCTGGGGGGCATTTTGTCCATAACCACGCAGCAAATCCTCAACGTGTGGATGGGGGGAGAAACCTCTCGCCATGGTCTCTTCTGCAGTCTGGAAGCAAATCGCAGAGGCAGGGTGAGTCTGAAGCCAGCAGCCATTTCAGTACTGCAGTGAGTCATTCCGAAAGGCGCTCAGCTTGTGGCAGCTCCCTTCCTTTCTTCTTTCTGCCTTATTTTGTTTTAATAGGTGATGCAGCAATAAATTAAATAAATAGGGGAATGTGCGTATGAATATAGCACATCTGCAGGCTCCTTTAATTGAAAGAAAAATCTTCAAGCACTTTTCAGCCCCATGGACATCCATTGTGAAAGGCCAGAGCTGCTGGGTACGTGCCACGTGGGAGATGGGATGGAGAGAGATGAGTGCTGGCACACCTGCGAGCGCAGGGGGATCTGTGGAGCCGGATACCTACGGAGGCTGTTTAATGCCAGGGACATAGACACAAAGCATTTCACAAATAGGCCTTTCCAGAGGGAAAGAGCTAAATTAGGGCAGATGCGAGAGCCTGCTCTTGAGATTCACACTGGCAAAGACTTAATACATGGGTTTTCCTTAATACTCTTTTTTTTCCCTGGTGGTTTCTGTGCTCGCTGGTGTGTTTGTGCCCCCCAGGTCCCCCATGAGCTCTAGGGAGGGGGTTGCTCTGGCTGGACGGGTTTGGGCTTCTCCTCCCCACGCTGTCAGCTGTTCCCGTGCAGCCTTGCCTCTCCCCAGAGCCAGCCCACAGGATGGTGAGGAGGGAAAGCTGAGCCATGACGGCAGCATCCTCGGAGCAGAAAGAGGGGAGCGAGGACCACCAGCTGCGGGGGTTCCATCCATACAATCCCCATCTTCCTCCCCATCTTCATCCTTCATCTTCCACACTCCAGTATCCCATGGGTCAGATGACTGCTGATGCTGCAGCTCCATCAGCACCAAGTCCTGCCCCTTGGCCTGAGGTGTCCTGCCCATGCAGGGGTGACGTCTGCAGGAGGGAGAGGCAGAGGTGGCCTGAGGAAGCCGGCAAGTCCTCTGGGCATCCTTCAGAGCCTCAAGACCTGAAGACCCTCTGATATCAGAGCCCCTTTCACCACCTCCAGCATTGCTCTAACCTCCTGTAGGGGCCCAAAATACAGCATCCTTGAAGAAACGGGTGAGCTGCTTCCCCTCATGTGAGTGTAATTCTGTCTATCCTCACACTCCTGCCAGCACAGATGGAGCTGGAGGCAGAGCTGCAACAGGAGCCCAGCGCTCCCCAAGAACTTAAAGCCACTGGGGCACCTCCACCTGCAAAACAGTAGTGACAATTCATCAGCAGTTTATAGCTTTGGCTTGACATTTCTAGCTGTGTCACCACAGCTGGGCAGGGACTGAAGGGACCCAAACCCAGGGGACACTCTTTGTCCCCAGCTGTGGTGGAGAGCCAGAGCCCCAGGGCAGGTTTGCTGCTCCCACCAATGCCATCCCCTCATCTGTGCTTGCGATAGGGATGAAAGTATCTGCAGGATCCACTGTCTCAGGGTAACAGCATCTTTATCCTGACCCCATTACTGCATGGCCCAAGGAAGGCTGCAGAGCTGTGGCGGGGTAGCAGGGATGTCTGATGGCTCCTTGGTCCTCCTGATAGATATTCCTGCACTGCTGCACAGAGAACCCCTGCTGTCTTATGTCAGAGCACAGATTTTGGAATCCCAGCTACAGATTTCTCCCTGCCGTACAGCTGGCCTGGCTGCTTCTCACTGCACTTTTGTGGGGCTTTAACCAGGATTATTTGAGCAAGCAGCAGAGGAGCAGCCAGGGATGCAGAAGGAGACCTAAGGATGAGAATTCGCTGGCTTGCTGGGAGAGGCACGGGCCCTCATTCCTGCAAAATGCACGTGCGATTCCACGCTTCATCACCTCCTTCCACCAACATTGCTACACTGAGGGCACACTTCACTCTCCCATTGATTTACAGAGTTCAGGGCTTGCCTTTTTAGGTAGATTTGGGTACCAAGAGAGGACGCATACACCTTCTTTCCAAAGTGTTGGAGCAGTGGAAGAAACGTTTGCATCCCAAGGGAATACCCGCTGGTGGCGGGCCCGTGCTGGAGTGCAGCATGGCACCCAGGCAGACACCCAGCTTTCCTGCACTGTGGAAGAAGCCTCCTGGTGACCATTCAGACCAACATTCTATCCTGAGTGGCCATAGCGCACGGAGCCAAGGAGTGAGTACGTGAGTCCCGAGAGCTGGCCCAGCCCCGTGCTGGAGACCAGGATTAATGCGGAAAGCAGTCGTGCATCTCTGAGGGCGCTCAGAGCAGCAGCAGGCTGCCCCGGGCTCATTAATGTGATCGAGTCGTAGGAGCTCCTGAAGCAGAAAGGTATTTGGGCAATGGCCCGCTGCCTGCTTGTGGTCTCTGCTTGCTCAGGCTCCAGTCGTGTTGGGACCAGGGTGTTTCTCTAATTAGTACCATATCTCTAATTTGTGCCTTGAAGGTCCAAGCCTCTCCTTTTGCCTGCCTGTGCAAGAACACGACAGGGCGGTCTGTGATGCTGTGCTGCTTTTGCCCATCTTCCCCTGATTAATGTGAAACCCAGCTCCATGAATCATTCATGAAGCTTTATTTAGTATAATGATTTCTGATATCCAGTGCCTGGGAATAGCATTTTGGGACAGACCGCTTGCGACTGGCGAATGAGCTGACGTTTATCCCATCTGAACTGGGAACATACAGAAGGGGAGGGAGAGGGGCGAAGCAGCCGTGCCTCCTTCCGAGGGAATCACAGGTTGCTCTCTAATTAGCCAAACGTGTAAAAGCTAAATATTGACATAGCTTTGCGGTTCCCTGTGTCTTGCAATCACATTGCATGTTATTAACCTACATAGTTGTTGGGGAGAGGAGCATCTGTGTGCGCCTTGGCACAGGCAGGGCTGAAGAGACAGGAATTTCCCTGTGTGATGCTGTTGGCGCTAACGAGGAGCCAGTGTGGGGCCCAAAGGAGCTGGGAAATGGCTTCTCCTCCTCAGCTGGAGCTGGGGAGTGGCAGGAGCTCATCTGGGCTGCCCCATAACATAAATAGCCCACCCTCTTCTTCCACAGTACCTTGCTATGGGGAGGCAATGGTTTCAGTGGGGAGGGTCTCTCTACAGGTAAGTGGCCCCATTTGGAAGGGGATGTGTGGGTACCCTGATGTCTGTGCTGGTAGGTTTGGGGGTGATGGTGAGTTTATGACCCTGACCTTGCCCAGAGCACGTGTGTGGGCCATGAGTTGGGAGCTCTGCATTAGTTTGGTGTGTGAGCAGGGACTATTGCAGGGCAGGTGGCTATGGGAGATGCTTTGCTTTGCTTCTGGTCCTTTCCTTACTGCAAGCTGCTTTGTGTGAGTCCTCAAGTGCTTTGTCAGCTTTTGCCGGAGCTGTTATTTGCTTAACATCCCAGCTGCTTGTCTGAATGAAGGCATCAGCCTGAAGAGAGGCTGTGGGACTGGCCCTGGAGAGGAGAGCTGGGGCTGCAGAGAGGGCACAGGAGAGGAGCCCTGCCTGTGCTGCTGCCGTCTCGCATGTGCCTTCATACACAGTGACTTCCTGCAGAGGGGAGATACTTCTGTCTTCTCCGCTTTCTGCATGGGGACAAGGGACTGCTGGCATGCAGGGATCTCCCCCAGCTCCAGGGTGCTGCCAGGCCTCATTTTTCTGCCTTCCTTTCCTCTCGGGTCCCTGGCTCAGGAAACTCCTGCCAGTATCTGACAGGCTTCCTGGGTGTGCAACCTTGCGTGGCTGCAGCCTGGTGAGGATTCCTGCTGGGATGAATAGGGATGGAGCCAAGCGGATCGGCACAGCTCTGCTGGCTCTTGGCTGTCATGGGGCACGCAGAGCTGCTTCTGCGTCAGATCGAAGGGCTTCATCACAAGCAGCTTGTGAGGCTTGGCAGCACTTCAGGCAGGACAGACATTGCAGTGGGCTGCTCTGGCATCCTTGCACCATGGCACCATCCCCTGCTGCTCTGGGGCTCCCCACCAGGCAGAGGCTGGCTGCAGTGCACGGCTGGGCTGATGTGCTTGAGCCAGGCAGAAGAGATTGCTTCTATCTCGGCTGTCTCAAAGCTTCCCGGTTGCAAATGCAGCCTCCCTCCACTATGCAATCCAAGGCTGAGGCTCTGCCCTCCCAGCACTGTGAAGCTTGTGCTGTGTGGTCTCCTCACTGTGTTTGGGGTTATTGGTGCATCCCGGTGATTTGGAGAAAACTCCAGGAACAAACTTGCCAACAAAGTTTTCTAGTTGACAGGCAGGTATTCTTTATTACGGTGCCGGGAGGCACAGGGGATAGCTCCTCCTAATGTGTGTCCACCTGTTGCTACACAAGCAGTCCTTATATAGCTACGGAGCAGACATACATATTCATGAGGCTACATATGGATTATATCATATTCCAGAAAGTTCCCCGCATGCGTACAAAAATGTGGTGGTGGTCTCTGAGGGTCATTTACTTCTTCCAACAATCTTCATCATTGCTGGCAGCCTTTGAAGCATGCGCAGTAGATGCTTATCTCAGCTTAATCGGTTTGTTAGCACCATAGACATAATAATCATCCCATCCTCCTGCTTCTCAGTTAGTTTAACTGCAGCCTATCCTGGGCCCCTGCCTTTCCAGATACTCCCTACCTTTATGTCCTGTTCTTCTAGACCGTTTTTCTTACACTCATTTTGTACTAAGGTCATAAAGGCCTAAACTACATCAACCACAGCAGTTTATCTTATACAAGGATTCTCAGCATGTTCTCTAGCTGTACTCTATATTTTTTCTCTGTATATCATGCATCTCATTAATTTTCCATTATTACTGTTACAAAGCCATCAAACTTAACATTACTTAAAATTGATTCTAAAAGTTTATATATTTCATGTTGTAATTTTGTACCCCCCCATCTCACTGGCCAGGCAAGCTAAGGCATGTTTAGGGTAAAGCCCCTGAACACAAAAAGGGCATCCCTGCATCTTCAGAAAGAAATAGCTGGAGGGCATCAGCTGGTATGAGGCAGCCCTGGCCCTGACCACCCCTCCCTGCTTCTGGAGAGGGACTTGGTCCAGGTGAGGAGCTGAGTTTTCTATAAATGCCCCCACAGAAGAAGGCACAGAGTGAGTTTATACATCTGTTGATCTTCAGCAGTGCAAGGACTGCTTATATACATTTCTTTTATGGTGGGGATCAGCATGGTATTGGCTTCTTTACCCACTGGAAATACTGCTGCTGCTCTGCAGATGCAATGAGGGCTGCACGTAGCACCTGAGTATGAGCAGAGCTGCTCCTCCTGGGGTATCTTCTTTGGATTTTGATGCGGTTACTGCATCCTGCTGGGATGACAGCTTCCGGCTCCTGGGCCAGGCAAGCTCAATAACTCTCCCTTTTCAAAGGGCTTTCAAAGCTGTAGTAATTCTTACTAGGCTAGCTCAAATCGTCTCTTGGAAAGGTCTTGCATCACCCCTGAGCACCAAACTGCTCTGTATTCAGACCCTGATCACCTGGTCCTTGAGCCATAAAATATGCAGGGGAAAGGCTCCAGGAAAATATCAAGAGGATGTTCGGGTGTGCTGTGGGGGAGACCTTGCTTCTCCATCCTCTGCCCTGTCTCCACCTCGGAGTGGACCAAAGTACATTTCTATGGGGAGCAAGGCTACCTCTGATGTTGATGCTGCCCTGGGGAGCCGCTCTGGATCCCATCCCCTGGGATGTCAGGGAGCACTGAATGCTTCCTTTGGTCCAACGGGCCCCAAAACCCCAGTACTGAGGGAAGGTGGAGTAAGCCAGACCTGCTGCATGCCAAAAGAGCTGCACAGCTCCCTGCCCTTCTGAGGTGCTGTGACATGCTGTGATGGATGTTCCTAACCCAAAGCTGGCTCCTTGAGTGCAGCCTTTGCCTGGGTCTTTTTTTTTTCCCCAGCACTGGATCTGGTTGGCTCTTCCCAGGAGAAGGTCCCACAGCAGCATCCCTAAGCCTCCAGGCAGAGCAAATGAACCCCTCCATCTCCAGGCTGCTTAGCCCTGGGGAAGCAGATGACACAGGAAGAACCCACATGGAAATGTCCCCTCTCTGGCACAGGGCTCCCTGCTTTTCCTGCTGTGCTTCTGGCACACACCTAGGATGCAGAGGGGAATTCCTTCCTCCCCAGAGACCTGGATCCAAAGGATTTTCAGTCAAAGCGTGCTGCCAGGAGCTCAGTACATCCGGTGACCCTGTCCTGTGCATGTTGTGGTGCATTGCCCAGTTCCTCCCAACTGGGTGCTGCCTGCACGGGGAAGTTGGGAGTTCCCTAATGCAGCTGTGGTGGTGAGCTGGCTGTTGCTGGAAGAGCTGCGCATACAGGTAGGGATCTGTGCCTGGGGAGAGCTTTTGTTGATGCAGGTGGATGTTCACTGTTGGTTCGTTGCCTCAGAGATTTCTAACTTGCTGCTTTCTGTCCGGGAGCACTGCAGGACTGCAGCAGACCAATGTCCCCATAGCTTCCTCTGGCCCCAAAGCCATCTCCTGCCTGCCTGGGAGAGCAGCTGGGTGGGTGACAGCAGTGACATGGGCAAAGCTGTCGCTGTCACAGGACAGGAAGAGGGACATTTCCAGGCCATCACATAGATATGTGGAGACGCCAGGCAGCAGTTTTTGGGAGGATGAGCCCCTCCTGTGCTGCTGCCTTGCTCTTGTCTCAGTGGAGGAGCTGCTGCGTTGGGCACAGCAGCCATCCAGCTGTGTGGGACCATAAGCACTAACCAGCTGCGAGGTACCCCATGCCTGCAGCTCTGTGCTTAGTCAAACCAATTAGCAATTTAATCTTGTTAACAAACCAAGATAATTGCAGCATTATCAAATTAGGCAGCTGTATGGAAATGCCTGCTTAATAGCTGATAATAGCTGGTCCTGATGGAGGAGGGAGGGCTGTGGTCTGTGACTAATGACTGGCAGGAGGTGTAATGAGGCTTCTCTGGGCTGCCTGGGTAGGGGATGGTTTGCGGAGTGCCGGGGCTCTGCCCCATCACCCCATGGCTTCTGTGGCCACAGGGCTTCCTGCTCACAGGGATGGGTTGGTGTAAGGGTCGTGGAGGTTTTCCCTGGTAGGGCACGGCACTGGTCAAAAGCAAGGTCTGATTTTACAATGGAATGTGTCTGTTGAGCTCCCAGCCCTTGTCCCACTGGATCACCTGGTGTTTCCAGCCTCTCCTGACATGCAGTTATCCCTCCCCTCCCTTGGCCGCTAAGCAGAGAAGTGGCCTTTCACTGTAGGAGGACTTCCTCCTTCTCAGTCACTGAATAATTTCCGAGTGTTTGCCTCCCTCCAGTCCTTCCATGGTGATTCTCATGGAAGAACTTGCTCCATCGGATGTTTCTCCCAGCCTTGGCCAGGAAGCATCCAGTCTCTGCTTTGAGCCACAAGATGTGGATTCCCCAGCCAGAGGCTTTATCCTGCTGTATTTGTGGGTTCTGGCTGGTTTGTGCTGGTCTCCAGATGCCTTGCTCAGGCCTGGCAGCTGAGGATCATTAGCTCAGCCCTTGCAGCAGCAAGGGATGGGAGCTGGGCAGCTTACAGGGTCTGCTTAGGACTGGAAGGAGATGGAGGCGAAGTGCCTCCTCCCTGCTACCACCCAGATGCTCCTTTCCCCTGTTGCCCAGAATTTGCTCACCTTCCTCTCTGTTCTCTCTAGCCTATGCAGACAAACCAGGTTCCTCCCTCAGTCTGGTCTGGGCCTGCTTGTTGAGACTATGATGATGCCATGTGCGAGCCATGGGGCTAGGGAGGGGCTGTTTGGGCATCAGCACAGGCTGGGGGATGCTCTGCCCCTGCAGCACATGTGGCAATGCCTGGCTCTGCTCTTGTACTGGGCAGGTCCCCCCGGCTGCACACACTGTCTCCTGCTGATGTTTCATGGCATTTCCCGTCTTTCTGGCCCCAGCGCTCGGCTGTACAAAACCGACAAGAACCCCTTTAGAGCTGTGGTTTTGTGCCCTGGCTGGAGGCTTTCACAGGCAATTTTCAGCTGAATTTCCACCTCCAGCTCAGGTTCAGTGAGGGGCTCAGCACCGGTTGGGGTTTGGGTCTATGGAACCCCCCTCCTCTGCCCTCCAGATGTGCCCCAAGTGTTTACAGGGATCTGCCTCCTGCATCCCCCCAGCCAGGCAGAGTCAGCCCTGTCCAGCTTGGGGAGCGGCTGGGGGGGACATGCTGCTCTCCAGAACACACACACCCACCCACCAGGAGCATCCTCTAAAGTGTCCCATCATATTTTGCATCATCCCCGTCCCATTGCCCTCTCCTCCTGGGATTTGTATGCCTCTGGGTGGATTTCTCCCCCCTCAAACCAGCCCCTCACCACACTCTAGGTGTGCAGCTGAACTGTTTTCATCCTCTCCCCTAGGCAGAAATCCCAGGGTGAAAGCAGCAGTGGCAGAATGGGCCTGGACATAGGCAGGAGGAGGTGGAGAAAGGAATCACCCATCACAAGCATCCCTTGGACAAGCTCTTTCATTTGTTCAAGCAGCAGTGGTAGCACCGTGGGGCACTGTCAGTGGTGGTCCTGGAGCTGAGGTGGTCTCTGAGCATGGCTGGTGGCTGTTTCCATCCTTCCAGGAGCCAGCATCTGGCAGGACAAGCCTTAGCAGAGGTATGTGCAGCTAGCTGGTGCCAGACACGGCATGGGCACGCTGAGAAGGCACCTTGGTCTGACCTGGGAGAGGGAGCTTACACTGGGGAAAAGGAAAGAAGAGAACAAGCTGGGTCTGGTGCTCAGAGTAACCCCAGCCCAAGACTGTGGCCATCAGTCACCCCACTGCTGACAGTGGAGGGCTCTGGCAGCTGGACACGGCTCCGTGCCCAGAGCCACCATCACTGTATCCCCGCTCTGCTCCCTGGGGAGATGGGTGCAGGCGGGGTAGCTCCTGAGGGCCTACCTGAGATCAAGGGGGGTAACAATGGGTGCGAGAGGCATTTCCTGCCGCAGAAGGATGGGCAGCACTTCCTGGTCCTCGGGCAGTGACGGTCGGTGTAGCACTGGTTGGGTGGGTTGCTCATCATGCAGTGGAAGCGGACGGGCGGGCAGGACCAGGCGCTGCCTGCAAGAGGAGGGAGACGTTGGCCACAGGCTGCCTCAGGAAGACGCCCCCCAGCTCCCCTCCCATCCCACAGGATCCCTGCTAACACAGCTCCCTCCCCACTCCTGTGCATCTCCTCTCTGTGCCTTATCCAGGACATCTCCTACCTGCCGGCAGCTCCGTCCAGAGGATGAGCATCCCTACCAGGAGAAGAGCAGCCACCGACTTCATGCTGCTGTGTCCCTGAGAGGTGCAAGTGTGGAGAGCTGGGGGACGTGGGCATTTAAAGCCTTGGGGAGGATGGGGGGCAGGGAACGGGGCTGGGTGTGTGTTGATGTTTGTACCTTCTTCCTCTGAGATTGCATGGTGGTTTTCAGAAACCTTTTGCACAAGATACACTTGGGGTTGCTCACTTGCTCAAAAAGCAGTTATTCCATTGCACAACTGTGCCCTGCAGCTACACCTGGGGCTGAGGGATAAGCCAAGGAGAGATTGTCCAGGGCATTGACTCCCAAGCAGACTGGAGGCAGTGGAGCTGCTTTCTCCTGGGCAGGAATGCTTCTCCTGGAGAAACCGTTGGTGTGACTATGCTGCATTCCATCCTGGAGGTCCTTTATATGGGTTTCTCTCTGTACCTTGCTCCCAGGTGGACCTGCAAATCAAACCTTGCAGCATGATCCAGATCAGCATGGGGCTGCCTATGCCTTCCCAGGGATGACCCTATGAGGTTTTTATGCAGGAAACCTGCCCCAAACCCTCCTGGTTCCTGCCCTAATGGTGGTGAGAGCTACTGTGGGGAAAGCAGCTTTGGCTTAGCCAAGAGTGAGTCTTTCTCAAGCTCTGTGGGGGTCACCTGAACCTCATAATCTTGTCTGGGAGGCTGCTGCCATGTAGGAAGCAGATTAGTGCTGAAAGAAAGTGGTTGGCCTCACCGGGGGGGGGATAATTTTCTCCATACAGCCCTATCGTCAGCCAAAAATCCCCATGCAGCACAAGAACTGCAGAACTGACCCCAGCTCTAGCTGGCTGTAGAGATTAGGGCTATAGCTCTTTCTCAGATGGCAAAGACCCCACCGGCCTTCAGGCCTCCATCTGTTCCCCCCTCCCAAGGAGACTGTACCTCCCCTCAAAGCAAAGCTGTTTTCTTCAGGTGCTCTTGGGCAATGGGAAGTTACTTCATTTCCCACCAATGGGCCAATGTCCCCCCTTGCCTTGTGTAATAACAAGTTCCTGGAACCTTTGCGTGTGTTTTCTGAGGCTAGCAGGAACTGGAGCTGTGCTGGAAAAGGCACAGGCAATGCCCTGGGAGGGAAAGGCACCCTCAGCCAAATCCCCCCCAGTGCTCTGCAAAGGGCAGGCTGGGGTAGCCCCTGATTTTGCAACCAAGCAGGGCAAGGAGCAGTGCTGGTGCAGCCCCTGAGCCATTGCTCTGGAGCTCTGCTCTGCATCCAGGGCATTGTGAGCATCTCGCCTTAATTTACTGGATCTCTGTTAATTATTGTCCATTTTCCCTAATGACCTTGTGGCTGTATTTAGCTCATTGTGAAGTCATTTAATAAGTAACTGGGAGGGTATTTAGCCAACCCAAATAGAGCTTGAGCTGTGCACCAACCATTTAGCATTTTTAATGAGAAATATAAGCATTGGATGATTTTTAAGCAATTCTCTGATAAGCAGCTGGTTGCTGCGATCTGGCTGAAGGACTTTTGGTAGTGCTTTATCCATAGGAAGCTCATAGAGTGAAAAGTCGGAACCATGCTTCTATTGCAAACTCCCACAGATTAAGCCAGACCACGGCATTTCTGTGCACAGGACCACCTGCAGTCCATGTGTTATACTCTGCCACATGTGCAGAACTTGTTGCCCCAGGGTCCTACAGAGCTGTCCCCCTCCCACACTGCTCATCTCCTCCGTGAAAAGCACTTCCAGAGCCTTCTCCTGAGGGAGCAAGGCCTGAGCTGTGCAGTGCCGGGGTGCTGCTGGCTGATGTTGCATTTTCTCAGCCAGGCCAGGGCTCTTCAGTCCCTGTTTCCATGGGATGGTATGGAGGGAACAGCGATCACCCAGCTCAGGGCTTGGCCATGATCAAGCCACAGCCTTAGCAGGGTGCACAAAGCACATGAGGAACAGCTTGTTCCCCTTAAAGCAGCCCTTGTTCCCTACCAGGTGATGTAATGTGTTCAGCCTAACACTGAGACCCATCTGTCTGTCTGTCTGTCCATTCATCCCCAGCTTGTGGCTGAGGGTGCTCCACCTGTCCCTGAGCCCCATCCATCACCTCGAGGCACCCCCAGCCCAGCGGACCCTCATTAGCGCTGGTGTCTGGTGCCATCTAGTGAAAAGCCATTAATGAGGCTCTGCATCCAAATGTGATCCCGCATATCTCACCTGGCTCCTGCTGTTCCTTTTCCCCTCTCACATTTCCCCTCCCACATTTCCCCTCCAATGCTTTCCCATCCAAGCTGCCAGCCCTCATCCAGCCTCTCCATCTCGCTGCCAGCCCAGCACCACTTTGTCTACAACTTCCCCTAGTATTTGCCAAAATCACACTGGGCCAACTGAGGCTTACTTATGCCCTCAGGGAATGCCATTATCTGCTTTAATCAAGCCTGTTATTAAGTCCCCAAATCAGCTAATTGCTTCCTTTTTCCCTGAAGTTATTGTATGTTTTAGGGAGCTGCATACACCAGGGAAGTCCCAGATTTGAGGTTGCAGATTTGGGATCCCCGCAGATCGGGCACTGCACTCCGTAGCAATAGGATTTGGCTCGGATGTGGCTTGTGACCATCAGCACCTTCCCAGCCCTCCCCTGTCTTGTCTGCTGGGTTGCAAGGTGAGAGGGACGGGGGTTATGGGGTGCCAGATGGGATGTGGGTTTGATGGGTGTGACATGGGCTGACAGGAGGGCTATGGGGCTGCTAATCAGCACTGCTTCATTTGCCAGCCTAGTGAACAGATATAATAAGGCTACAAATGCCCCAGTCCATTCCAGGTAGGACAAGAGCCTTCCTCACAAGCCATCAAACCCCATGCTGACCTGGGGAACCACTGCTTTCAATTGCATGTGGGAAAAGCTACTCTTCACCTCATAGAACAAGTACCTGAGCTCTTCCCAGCTCCTTTCCCCGGAGCAGACCCAGCAAGCTCCGTACCCCAACCAAGGCCCTGCCTTCATCTTCCTGCTCCTCAGCTCCGAATCCCAGCCTCAAGTGCACAAAAGGTAAGCAGGTACCAGCTCCTCGAAGCCTGAGGACAGGACTCTGTTCTCTGCATCATTTCTGTGGATGCAGAGATGCCTCTGTGGCCCTGCAGCCCAGCCGAAAGGAGAGGAACACGTCATACAAATCCTTAGGGTGTTTATTGTCAGGATAGAAATTTCTTTATATAAAAGAAGTGTTTAAAAACAGCACTACTCCGCTCTCAGAATGAAATTTATATACACACACATGGATAGTTATGGAAAGAATGATTACCGTTTTGCTATGTGATTAAAAAAACCAAACAAGATAATGGCCGATTCCCAAACAATTCTGCTGAAACATGGGATAAGGAGGGCTGCTTGATTCCTGCCTCCTGCTTCCCCATGGGCGCACACCCAGGTGCCACGTGGGAGCTGGCTGGGCTGCATCCATCCCTGTGCACCGCCCGCAGCCCTCCTGGCCTCAACATGTGGAAGCTCCCAGGGTACCATCACTGGAGGGGTTTTGTCTTGTGAAGCTTCTTGCTGGGTGCTGGGGGGCCGTGCAGGGCCTGGTTCATCCCAATTGCTCTGGGAAAAGGCTGGGTATCAATGTGGAATCACGGAATCAGCTGGGTCACAAAAGACCTTTAAGATCATCAGGTCCAACCACTCCCCAGCGCTGCCAAGGCCACCCAATTCACTGAGGGCCTCGTCTGCACCCTTCGTGAGCACTTGCAGGGACGGTGACCCCAGCCCTGCCCTGGGCAGCCTGTTCCAATGCCTGAGCACCCTCTGGGGAAGGAATTGTTCCAAATATCCAATCTAAACCCTCGTCCAAAGCCCAGCCTGCCCACACAGTCACCCCACCTCATCCCAGACCTACCAGTTCAGAGGAATGAGGCACCAACTCTGGCTGAGCCCCTTGGCTTCACTGCAGGGGTTCTTGCTCAAGTTCTCTTTTTGGTTTGGTTTTTTTCTAAGGTTTTTGGGTTTTCAAATACACTCCACATCCCCCCGGGGGTTTGTGATACAAGAACAAACACTGATGCTTTACAATAACCTAACAATAACGATGCCACGCAGCTACTGTACATCCCCGTGCCCCGAACGAGCACTGCAGCCCTCCATAAGGATCACTTCTTCTTGGCAATCTGCTTTTCCAAGTCTTCAAGTCTGGCTGTCATCTGAGCAAGTGAACGTGCTAAGGAAACAGTGTGAGCCAGACAGGCCCCTTGAGGGACCCTAAGATTTTCCCTGTTCCCATTTATCCATTCCTCCCCATGTGCGGTCTGTCCCTGGGCTGCCCTGCACCCCAGCAATCCCAGGCATCATCCCAAAGGATATTTTTCTCGGTCAGGCTCTGCAGAATGGCCACGGTGTTCGTCTGGAACTGCACCAGCGCTTCGCACTCGCAGGGGCTGCGGATCTCTGTCTCCCCTTTGCCTTCCTCTGTGATCATGGGGGTTTGGGTGCAGTCAGAGCCGCGGCCTCATGGTGCCCAGCTCTCCCCTGCTCCTGCACAGCTCCAGTCCTTCGCTCCTACGGCCACTCACTAGGGCAGGGCCTGAGCCTTGGGGTCCTCCCTCCCATTTCTCCCTTTTCCCAGCCTCACTCCTTTTTGCCAGGCTGCATCCCTGCTAGCCCAGGAATCTCGCTACCAGGCATCATAGTGAGAGCCAGGGGCAGCCTGGGCTCAGCCCAGTCCTGGGGTACACGACGCAGGGTGACAGACACAGAAACCACCCCATTGGCTCTGTGGAGAGAGGAGGGCTCCCCAGACTTGGAGCTGTGCCCTCCCAGGGCACCCACCTGGGCAGATGTTCAGCTTGAAGTTCTCCACGAGGTGGGTCATGGTGGTGAAGTCTGCTGAGTAGGAGAAGTGCTGCTCCACCGGCTCGGAGGCGATTGCTCTCAGCTCCTCTTCCACAGCCTTACCAACACCCACAGCAAACATAACGATCCCTGCACGGCAAGGACAGATCCTGAGCACTGTGCTGGCCACCCCACATCCAGCAGCCCAAAGGGAGCAAAGCCAAGGATGCAGGATTTACACTGGGCTTCTCAAACACACACCAGGAATTTAGGCAGGAAACAGCAGCACCGCTGTGGTGCAGGTTGCTGCAAGAAGGATGCTTGATCACAGCAGCCTGAACCCCCACAGAGGCACTTCTGCCCCTGCAGACCTGGGTGATGTAGCACCCCAAGGCTGGATGCTGCAGCCTCCTCCAGAGCCCGGCTCCCTGAGGAACCATCCTGCAGTGCCCAAAGCACTGCGGTTTGAGGTCCTCCAGCCCCTCGTACCTGACTCCTTTGCTCTTCTGGCCCATTCAGAGATGTCATCCTGGGAGCGCCCATCTGTGAAGACGAGCCCGATTCTGGGGATGTTGTGGGAGAGAGGCCTGGCACCTTCCAGCTCAGAGAAGCTGTGCTCCACCATGTGCTTGAGGGCAAGGCCCGTCATGGTGCCTTTCTCCATGTACTCCACCTCCATCACTGCCTTCTTGATCTCATCCGCGCTGTGGTACTTGTTGAGGGGGAACTCGGTGCGGACGCGGCTGGAGTACTGCACCAGCCCCACACGCGTGCCATGGGGGGACACCTCCAGCAGGTCCACGATGCGGTTCACAAACTGCTTCACCAGCTCAAAGTTCTGGGGCCGAACACTTTTGGAACCATCAATCACCATCACCAGGTCAACATGTCCAGTCCCGCACTCTGGGGGCATAGGGGTAAGGTGAGAAGGGACACGCCTGGCCATGGGCACCATCAGAGTGAAGGTGCCCAGTGTTAGGACTGGGCTTCAGGTCACTGTGTGGACCCCCCGGAACTGCAGCCCACATGAGGCTGGGAATCAGAGCAAAGCATACACAGGGGTCTCAGCCCCAAAACCTCCGCTGCCACCCCAGCATCCCCTAGAAGTCTCTCCTAGGTCTCCGTTCTCCTCAAAGCTCCTGTTGCATCTTCTGGGCCATGCCTCTGAGGACACAAGCCCGTATCCACCCCTGCAGCAGCCAGGGCACTCCCCAAGCCCAGCCAGCTCTCCATCCTCTTCCAACCCAGCTCAAACTCCCACTTAGACCCCCAGCTCAGTTTCAGGTAAGCCCTCTCCCTGAGCCAAGAGCCTCATCCCAGTACTCACTGCTGCACGCCTTGCCATCCGCCTGGAGCTGCTGGCCCTCAGGGCACACACAGCGGTAGGAACCCTCCATGCTCACACACTTGAACTCGCAGCCATGATCCACCCCATTGCAGAGGTCAGTGGCTGGAAGACAAGCCAAGGGCAGAGAGTTATCCCCATGCAGGTCCAGGAGCAGCCCTTTCCCTAGGGACTGGGCAGGACATAAAGGTATCTGCCATACACCACAGCCTGTGCCGCACCGGGACGTACCTCTGCAGGACCTGCTGTCGGGCTGCAGCGTGAACCCGCTGCGGCAGCGGCAGTAGTGCCCATTGGGGATGCTCACGCACTCATGCTGGCAGCTGTGGTTTCCGAAGCTGCAGTAATCGATCACTGGTGAGAGAAGGAGAGGGGTGGGCAGAAAGACAAGAGAAGAAAAGGGGGGGAGAGAGAAGCAAATGAAGAAGGGACAGGAAGGGAGATGGCCACGTACTGGTGCAGCTCTTCTTGTTCTGGTGGAGGTAGTAACCCGCACGGCAGTGGCACGTGTACGACCCACGAACGCTGACGCACTGGTGTTGACAGCCGTGTCTCCCGTCTGCACACGCATCAATGACTGTAGGGAGCAGGACACCGTCACCCTCCTGTCCCAGCCTCCCTGGGGCAGCTGAGCAGGGCCTGCTCCAGGGTTTCACAGCAGCTCCCAGCACCATGAGACAAGAAGGAAAAGTCCCAGGGTGATGACCAGACCAGCTAATACAGCTTTGCATCACCATACAGGGCTAAACCACTGTGCGCTTTGGTGGCTGGGATGTGCATCCTCCCGTACCCCCTGGCCAGAGCCCCCTCAGGTTATGCCCACATGAGCC
This sequence comes from Myiopsitta monachus, assembly GCA_017639245.1. Classification (NCBI taxonomy): domain Eukaryota; kingdom Metazoa; phylum Chordata; class Aves; order Psittaciformes; family Psittacidae; genus Myiopsitta; species Myiopsitta monachus. The sequence continues at coordinate 36,337,949 of CM029928.1, forward strand.
CCAAGTGGCCATCCCAGAGAGGTGACCAGGACTTAGCAATACCAAATGTCCTCGGTCATTACACACCCAGGAGGCAGCAGGCTCTGTGAACAGAGCACCCAGGCTGCTGCTGCCCTCCCTGGGCCTTGCGCTGCATTTCAGCTTCCCTCCATGAGACCTGGAACTACAAGCCCTCTACGAGAGCTAGGACAAAAGAAGGGTTTTTACAGGAACAGGTCTTCCCGTCCACGTTGAGCCTGTAGCCTGGGTTGCATTCACAGTAGAAGGAACCAGGGGTGCTAATGCAGCTGTGCTGGCAGCCATGCTCCTGTCCCATGCACATGTCCACCCCTGCAAGACAAGAACAGACATCAGAGCAGCCCACGGGCTGATTCGTGGGGACCCCAGCTCTGCCACGTGCCCTGTCTCTGCAGCCGAACCCACTGGGTTGACCCACACAGCACCAGTCCTCCCAGCCCCAGTGTTCACCCACTGATTTCCAGTGCACAGACATGGACACTGTGTGGGGCAGGTTTCAGAACCACCTTGGCTTTTTGATCTACCTGAGTGCTAAATCAATGCTCTGTATTAACTGATACTGATGACAGCTTGACGTGAGTAAGCAAAAACTTGAGCTCAGCTGGAACATACTGAAGGAGCCAGCTCTGTGTGTCCATGCAGCCAGGAAGGCAATATCTGGTGAGCCCTGGACCCCCTGCTCCAGCACACAAAGACTCATCATGGCACTAACGCAGCCCTGCACGTGCTCCTTGCTAGAAAACACTGCCTGAAAAAGGCTGGCAGCTGCCTTCTGCCCTCCAACAGATGCTGAAGCACACGAGCAAGGTCTTGCTGGCTTGCTGCAGTGACAGGTCTCTGACACCAGCATGGTAGGAGACGGACAGGTCCCAGCCTGCAAGCTCCTGACCAGCATCAGCATGGCCATGGTGAGAATCAGCCTCCTGCTTTATTAAACACCAATGCGCAGGCAGCAGATGCTGTGCATGTGTCTGTGTAGGAGGAGACCCTGTTAGAGCCACATCAAAATGTATACAGGGCTCTGGGATGTGTCATCCATCCCCGTCATACCCAGGGAAACCAGCTCCACATTTCCTGCTCTTTAGCATTCCCGTCACTGCTGCCGTGGTGTCCTGGCTTGTGGCAGAGCTACCATGCATGGGTGAAGAAAATCACTTGCTTGCAGTACTTTCAAAGCTTTCTTTATCTCACCTCAGGAAAGGTGAGCAAGAGGAAAGGCCACCTCGCTTTGGTATCCTTTGGTGTCCTGGCACCATGCTTCCCTGTCCATGATGCTCCTAGCAAGGGCAGACACCCCAAACACCCCTCTGAAAGTCACCTTCTAGCCCATGTGAAGAGCAAGCACCAGCACCATCCTTGCCCACCCCTGCAGCCACGGCTCTCACCCACCGCAGAGCTTGTCCTGGAACTGCTTCCCAAACTGCTGGATGAGCTCGAAGGACTCCACCAGGAAGACATGCTCCTCCAGGGGTGGCGAGGCCATGGCGCGCAGTGAGTTCATGTCTGCCCGCTGGATGCCCACGGCGTAGATCTCAATGCCAGCGTTCCGGGCCTGGGTGGCCACCTCGGTGACACGGTCCTGGGGCCGTCCATCCGTCACGATGATGGCAATGCGGGGGATCTTCTTGTGCAGAGGGCGTGCGCCCTCCTGCGTGGTGAAGGCCACGTTCATGGCGTACTGGATGGCCAACCCCGTCATGGTGCCCTGGGCCAGCGGGACGATGCCGTTGATGGCCTTCTCCATGTCCGCCCGTGTGAAGAAGGTCTTGAGGGAGAAGATGTTCTGCACCTGGCTGGAGTACTGGATCACCCCCACCCGTGTGGCGTTGGGGCCCACGTCCAGGCTGCTGATGATGTCCGTCATGAACCGCCGCATGGTCTCGAACTCGAAGGGGCGCACGCTGCGGGAGCTGTCGATCACAAACACGATGTCCAGCGGACCTGTCCTGCACTTCAGGGCTGCAAGGGGGAAAAGAGACAGCTCAGCCTCACAACTGCCTGGGGAGGGCAGGGCTGGCAGCAGAGACATCCTTGTGGGGTGGCTTGAGGGGTGCTCAGTGGAAGATGGAGAGGGCAGATCTGTGCAGCCTCTACTGCCAAATAAACTCTGCTGGCAGAGCAGAAGCAGGGATGACGGGGAGGAAGACAGGCCCTGGCTGTGGGGAAATGGCAGCATCCCCTCCTCCCCAGTACCATCCCTCTAGCCAGACCCAGCTTCTGCTCCCTGCATTTCCACAGCCAGCAGTGCCAGAAGCTGCAGAAACACCTGTCAGCATCTACCCTGGCAAAGCTTAGGCACAGGTTTAGGCAGCAGCATCTTCATCCCTGCAGCAAATCAGAGCATTAAACTGTAAACCAGACCAGTGCCTTGTGCCGTTCTCCGCAAGCTGCAGTCCCTGCCCCAGACCTCTGCACCACACAGGCTCCTACTTGTTCAAGTGGCAAGCAGGAACACACTGCTTTGGGCAATTCTTCTGTTCTTCCCCACAGTTCCAGCCGTCCCTGGGGTTTACTGCATTTTGCCAGTTTCTGCCTAAAACCAGGGCTTGCTTTGGTGATTTGTCTTTTATTTTTTAATGGAAGAAAATGAGACAGTGAAAAGCACAGCTAAGGGCATGCACATGGCAGGGATCGAGCCAAAGAGCCTCTCTTGGACATACGGGTGCTACTTCCAGTGCAAACTTGGAGAGTATTTAGCAAGTGAAATACCAGTGAACATATTTTGCTTGGCTTGTGTGTACCCAAGCCTGGAGAATTTGGCCCTAATGGTAAGCAAACACTTTGAGTCTCCTTGGAATGCTGCCCAGACCCGGGCTGTCATCTCAACTGCTCCGAAGGTCTCCAAGACATCCTTTCCCCGTTTGGTGCCTTCACTGTTTCTGAACTGGAATTGACTTCGGTGCCTCTGCCCCGGGAGGAGAGGGGCTGCTACCCCTGGATTTGCTTTGTCCCCTCTGTCAGGAGACCCATGCTGGAAGGAAGCTCCCCGTCATGCCTGTGTCTCCTGCTGAGGTCAGAGGGGTGACAAGCCCTGAGGTGAGCCGTGTCAAAGCTGAGGCCATGCCCAGAGCAAGCAGCACCAGACCCACCAAGCTGGGGCCAGGCTCAAGCTCCTGCTTCCCTGGACAGCGCTGGGAATTTCAGGTCCCATGCCTGGGCAGATCCTCCATGCTGCTGGGGATGCCTCCAAGGAAGAGGCATCGAGTCCCCCCACCTCAAGCAGCAAGGGCTCCACTGTGCTGCTCTCTCCTCCAGGCACTCCCCACCAGCCAGGGCTCACCTGCAGGTTTTGGTCTGGCTTCCAGCATCGTCAGGAGAAGCAGGAGGAGCGGGACGATGGGCAGAAGCTTCATCATGGCTCAGTGAGACCACACGCTGCAGGGACAAGACAATGAGCAATCAGTGCTGAGGGTGGGCCAAGCCACAGGATAGCATTCACCTGCAGTGGGTGTCCCCATGCAGTGCCAAAAGCCCTCTGCAGCAGCAGTTTTGACAGATCCATCCCCAAACGTCTCTGGACCCACGCGGGACTTTTCCCATTTAAGGACTGGCAGTCTCAGCACAGCTAAACTTCATTACAGCAGCAACAATCTGCCAAAGGGTCTGATTTTCTGCTCTGGGTGGAGCTGGCCAAGCCTTATTTTCACTTGCAAACCAGGCACATGGGATGTTCAGCCAAATAGTTTCTCACTGGCGGAGCGGCTGCTCCCCGCAGCCAGCCGGAGAGTGGGAAAGCTGCACCCGGGGATGCAGAGCACCTCCTGAAGCTCCCTTTGCACAGGAAGAGAAGCCCCCAGAGGAAACAGCAGCACAGACAAAACCCGTTCAGAAATGGCTCGGAGTCACTGGCAAAGATCATTTTTCCAAGCAGCTCCATAAATCTATTCTCTGCCTTTTCCAAACTACCTCTGGAGAGCAGAAGCCTCCGCAGGCACAGGGTGTAACGGTGCCTGTGCAGATGGGCTTGCACCCATTCCCCCCGGGGCAGGGTGCTGGGTGAAGCACTGCTGCTCTCCTTCACATCACCTCAGAGGACCCCACCACTGCCACCAATGTTTCGCGGCTCTCTGCATCCTGCCGGCTTTTCTGAGGGATGCTCTGCACCCCAACAGTGTTTGCGGTGGGATAGTTGAAGGAAAAGATGTTTACATCAGTTACCCAAAACCTCAGTTTGTCTCTTGTCTCCCTCCCTGCCCACCTCTGTGGTGCCTTTCCCTGCCCTTGCCCAGCTCCTGCGGGGACATGGATCTATTTGGTTTATTTTTATCGCTTTTATCCAGCCTTGGTTGGAAACCCAAGGAGCTGGGGGGTGGAAATGCCACAGGTAATGCAGCTTCCCCTGGGATACAGCAGCACCATGACTGGGCACAGATACTGGAAGGGTGCTTTTGGAAAAGAAAAAGCACACGGAAATTCATTTTATCGGTAGTTATCAGCTGTATTTACCTAGCCCCAGGAGGTCCCAGTTGTAATTCATCACCAGGGTTGCCATTGAATTGCTCACTGGTTACGTGCAGCCCTGAACCTCATGTATTTGATAGCAGGGACATTGATAATAGGTTTCACAGCTGCATCTTAAAATTGCCTCCAGACTCAGAGTTCACACCTGGAAAATGACACTGAGGAATTAGGACAGAAAAGGGCTACAGGAGGAAAGTGGGATCCAGAAGCCTCAAAGTGAGAGACTCAGCCTTTTCCCAGGGAGTGTGAGCATCCAGCTCAGGACGTGGAGGCTCCTGCAGAACTATCAATGGAGAGACCAGTGGGATCACTCTGGTGGGGTCACTCCAGTGGGAACACTCCGGGTTCTGGAGATGAGGGGAGGCTGCAGCCCAACAGGCATCTTCTAGGAAGCCACAGGGCTTTGTGGGCAGGAGTGCCTGGGTGTCTGTGCACCCTCACAAGAGCACCATGTGCAAGCAGAGGAGCAAACAGCCCCTCCTATCCCAGCTTTGTTTCCCTATGTAGCGGATTCTTTTTCTAGCAATTTTTGGGGGGCAGAAAGCACTCACTAACCACTGAATCTTCTGAGGAAAGCTATGCCACCTATAACATTTCTACAGCACTCTGCTCTCCAAGCCTCCCTGCAGTGGCAAGCTGGTATGGAGCCTACATCTTGTAGCATCCACATAGCTTCAAAGCCAGCCAGAGACAGGAATGACGGCTTTGGGCCAGAAACCAAGGAGAAAACCAGTTCAAGACTGATCTATTTTTAACAGCATCTCAGCTTTGGATGAAGTCCTGGCACTCCTTACAGCTGGAGGGGCTGATGCTGCCAGGACAGGGCAGGGCAGCTCAGCCATGCGTTCAGCACCAGTCCTGGCAGCAGAGCACCAGGCTGGGACAGCACCCTGGTCCCCAGTTCAATATAATGCCCAGCCCTGCCCCAGCAGCAAAGCTGATGGGGACGGGGAAGCTAAAGCAACGGGACAGATGTCCCCAAGTATCTCTCCCACCATCCTGCACCAGACAGCGTCCCTGCTACCCACTGTCCTCACTCCCCCTGCACTAGCATCCCCAAGGAGAGGTTCCCCCACCCCGAGGGCTCCCACACTTCCCCCTTAACCTCCTGCTACCATGCAGGAGCAGGAGGGAGATGGGTGGGAAGCGACCGGCTGGTGGGCAGGTGCTGCAAGCAAGGCAAACACAGCACCGGCTGCAGCACCAGAGACCTTGAGATAACACTGAGCTATAAAGGAGAAAAGGTCCAGGCGGGGCGAGCGCTGCCCCAGCAGGGCTGGCTCAGCTGAACCCAAGCTGAGAGGGACACTTAGATCATCTCTTGACCTTTCTGAGCGACGCAAGGGGAAAGCCAGCCGTTGCTTGTCCCTGCTGAAGGAGATGCTCAGTTCATGCTGCAAAGAGGGTGGCCGAGGGAAGAGCCACGCGAAGGGTCAGCAATGACCCCAGCCTGCTCTTGACTCTTCTCATGATCTCGGACAAGGAGGACATGGAGACGAATCCCCAGAGGCAAACAGGTAAGCCAGCAACGCCTTCCCCAGAACCCTTCCCAGGGCACCTCCACCAGCAGTGCTGTCCCCAGGGCGCTTGCATCCCTCCCGGCTCCGCCACTTGTCCGTCTGCTCTCCTTGCCAAGTGCTGAGTCTTAGGAAAAACAGCCGCTTCGGGTTTCAGTGTGGCCTCCTTGGCAGCTCCCTCCTGGCTACAGGTTAACAGAAATGCTCCCAATATTCCCCTTCTGGTTCATCCATGCAGGTCCGACCAAGAGCATCCTCCCCTGGGCAAGCTCAAAGGACAGGGCATGGCAGGGAGCATCTCCCTACCCTCCTTACAGGGTTACAGGGGTGGGAGCTTTATAGATTGAATTGTAGAGGGGATGAAGCAGATGAGGAAAGGAGGAGTGAAAGGCTCAGGAGGTGGCAGTGCACTCACAGCCCAGGAAAAGCCCTAACCATAGTGTCATTAGGAGTAAGGCGGGTTGTGGACCACGGCTATGGAGTCATGATCCAGGTCTCAGGTACAAGATTTCATATATTTGGGCACATCAGCCTTTAGCTGCGACCTCTGTTCCTGGCAAAAACTACACAACTCCAGCCACAGGTCCTTGCCTGGGCTCGGCAGACCTGCAGCACTGTGGGAGCAGCAGCAGCAGCTCTGCCCTGGCTCCAGACCCTGCGAGAAGCAGAACAAGGGATCACCGTGCACTGCAAGGAGTGGGGAACAGTCGGGAGCCTCTGACCAAGCACACTGTTACCCAACACGCCAAAGCCGGAGGGGTGTCCATGCAGCATGCCCGTGCACAGCAGGAGGCATGCACAGCGAGCCTGGGCTTGCATGGCACGGGTGCATGGCTTATGCCACCTCTGCTACCAGCTAACAACACATATTTCTGTGCTGGAAACCTTGGCTGATGGTAGAGCAGCCCTAGATATGATGCTACTGAGATTCACCCACCTCGCTTGCCTCTCCCTGTACCCTGTTTTGTCCCACAGGTCTTTTCTATGTGCAGACCCAACCAGACATTTTTGGCAGGGCATAATTCAATACACACATCAGTGTTATGTGATAGAAGTGTCAAAAAAAGCCACCAACTGGCTCAGAAGCCTGGACACAGACTCCTTGTGTTTAGGACACCAGCGACCTGCCAGGACAACAGCAGAAAGACAGCAAGAGCTGGCCTCAGGCTGGAGAATAGGGAGACGAATTTTAATGTCCTCAGCAGGACAAGTCATCATTCAAGTCCATGTCCAAGAGAGAGGCTGCCCCAAAAGTGCATGGAGAACCAAGGGAGGAAGACAGAAACATGTCTTGCCCCAAGCACAGGGGACAATGAAGCAACCAGAGCTACTTGGAGAGATGCAAACAACTTACACCAACCTAGAGGCACTTCCTGATACCTGATTTTGCTGCGGAAACCCCTATGGGCTCCTGGCACATTGTCCATATATTTGCATGACCCTCAAGCTGTGTGAACGGATGAGGCCTGTGACAGCCCCAGAGCTGGATCCTCCTTCTTGGAGGGTTACCCGAAGGTTGGTTTCTTTCACCACAATCCACAATCTGAATGTGCTCCCTGCCTGCAGGTGTATGGCTCTCAGTGGTGCCTCTGCTGCCCCTGAGGTGGATTCAGTGCTGTTTTACAGGCAGCGTGGACCTTGCGCTCAATGATAGCTCCACCGTCTCAGTGCTCATCCTCCACAGCAGCTTGGTGATGAGTTGCAAATCCCATGAGAGCAATGACAGCAGTGCAGTTTTCAGAGCAAGGAAGAGGCAGGGAGCACAAGCACCCCAAAACCAGGGAAATGGTCTGAATTTCCAGCCCAAGATGTTTTTCTCCCCCATTTAAAGGACCGATGTGTCCTTGGTTCTCCCCAGACACACGTGTGGGAGAACAAGAGCAGGCTCTTTCCAGGACACTGCAGTACTCTCTGGTTACAACGCTAGGGCGGCTTTGCTTTGCTGGGCCAAGTGCCACCTGGAAGGACACGTTGTTTGAAAACCAAGGTTGTATTCCTCAAACAGCACATCGTGGCTCCAAACCCAACAGGAGTGAATCGGCAGGAGTGCTGTAACAGGAAAACCTTGCTGGATGCAGAAGGGACTATTCTTTCTCTCTCTTTGCCCCCCTCCAAAAGCCAATTCCCTGTTTTATGGGCCCCACTCCTGCACTCCCTAGGATTAGCATGTTCACAGGGAGGGCAGGAGGAAGACAGGTTTCTTTTCCAGGTCTATTTGCAGGCTAAGTGACAGACATCTTTGTCTCACAGCTCATGGACCTAACATCATGCAAGTTCTGAGCAGCTTATGCTATGAGATGACATCTGAAGACCCCTTGGGAATGAAATGCTGGGTGTGACAATGGACAGAGCTTTAGGTATTCTCCACGACAGCACATGGGGTCTTTCTCTGCCATCAATCTGTCTCTAAAAGACCTCTCAGTGCTCTGCATCTCAGTTAGGAGGAAAGCCTCTTGTCCAGCCACCCTCTGCACTGAAACACTGTACTTGGGCTGCTGTGGCCACAGCTGCCAAGAATAAATGCCATACTCATTTGCAAATTAAACATGGCCTTTTGCAGCACATGTATAGTCAGCCAGTTCCCCTTGTTAACTAATCACGTCGAGAGATGCCTCCTGCTTCAGGACTGCCACTGGCATTTCCCTGTTCCTCTCTGCCCTGCTCCAGACCTTTGGCTGCACACATCCCCTGGGCTCCATGACATGCAAACTCACCCTGCTCCGAACTGGTGTCTTAAGCAAAACTGGAGGGATATTGGAATACTGAGATGTTGATGAAGAGTGGTCAACAGGGGAAAGATCCACCTTTACCGACTCTCTTCAAATAGCAAATGTTTTTCCGCAAACAGGCCCCTGGAGGACAGCTGAACAGGGCCAAGAGGCTTCAAACTTTGGAGGGAATGAGGTCCAGGCCATCCAGCAGCTGAGGCAGCATTCCATTGCCCAAGTTCTTGCTCTGGGAGGAAGGTGTTAGCTTTATTTTTCCCCTAGAAATAGGCATATTCAACCACAAAGGAAAGAGAAACGGCCCAGAGCAGCTCCTGGGCTGATGCAGTTTGTCAGCTGAGCTCCTGGTGCAGCAAAGCTGGTACCTCTAAGCAGTAAGAGTGATACTTATCAGCAGGATGTCCATTTCCCAAATCCACTGGGACCAATATCCCCAGCTGACCTCCGGCAAGCTTACATGGCACAGACAACCACAGAACGCCTGCTATTTCAACCTCGCAACCATAGATTCATTGCCTGACCTCCTTCTCTAAATCTTTATATCATATTTCTCACTCTGGAGACGTGACTCAATGTGTTGGCATAAGAAAACACGCCAGGAGAATATTCTTGTGCCTCTCTCTTTTATCCTACCCATCCTGCTATGTGTTCAATTGAAATAGCAGAAAGTGAGAAGCATCTGGTGGCTGCAGAAAAGCACGCAGGGACTTTTCTGCCCTCCTCAAGACAGGAAAGCAATCTGGTTGAATTCTTTGGCTAGATACTTTCCACAGGAAGAACCACAGAAGTAGCATGGGAAATCACTCCCACCTAACTTCACTGCTGCCACATTGCTCCGACAGTGGGACAGGCAGAGAACTGCTGTCACAGGGTTGGAATGTTGTCAACCCCTAGGAGATGCACCACGGAACTTCCACCAGCATCGCAATGGGCTGTGGTCTCACTTCTACCCATGCTGAAGAGCTGGTGCCTTGGGGACCTTTGTGCCTTGGCATGTGTGTGTCAGCCTGGCCTTGTCAGCATGCTCAGACACTGCTTGGAACCCTCCTGCAAGACTTCCAAGGGGACTTAAAGCAGCATTTGTGGCCATGGCTGAGGACCTCTGCTGTTAACAGATATACTTCTACCAATTCCCGCCATAGACCATGGACTCCTATGGGTCCGCAGACTACAACTCAAAGGCTCCTGATCTTGCATGCTGGCAATCAACCAGCGAAGCAGTATGACACAGCCCAGACACAGGAAGGCTGAAGTCTGGAGAGGAACCAAGTTACTGGCACCTCTCTGCAAGAGGCCACAGCTGATCCCAACAGATTTCCTTGATAAGCATCAGAGGGACCGGGTTAGCAATGGATTCATGTGTGCAACTAAGAGCTTGCAAGGTAAGAGATCAGATGTTTGCAGGCAAAGGCAGCAAGTTCCTAGGGAAAATGGATCCAATCTCCAGTAATGAACACCAGGAAGGACAAGCTGCCTGAGAACCAGAAAAGCTTCCAGACACAGGATGCAGCCTGGGGGCATCCCACATGGAAACACTGCCATAGCTGTGCATCAGCCTCTGGAGTCTCCTGAGCACATGCCAACACCCTTCCCTGCTTTAACAGGGCTGGTTTTAAACCCTTTATATTTAGCCAGGACAGGAAAGGGAACTAAAGGCTCCTAAGTGCTAAAAAGGTTATTTGATATCCAAATGTAGATCTGTGTGTGCTGCACGTATCTACTGAGGGGCGACCCCTGCTAGTCTGCAGGAGGTAACAGAAAGCATAAAGTCCAGGTCTCTGCACCCGGCTGCTCAATGGAGCCCTTATGGCAGCCGTGTGAGCTCCCTCCCAATGGAGCCCAAGTGATCAATTTGCTTCTGTTTGGGCCCAAAGTGGAGCAAACACTACTGAGAGGTAATGACAAGTAGCAGGAGCTGCTTAGGCTCCTGGCATGGTTGGAGGAGAGGTGGGGGACAGGAGGCACAGGAGGGACTGACTGGTCAGGGCAGTAGCTGGTTTTTATGAGCTTCCTTATGAGCACCACTCAATCTTTCGGGTTTTTTCTCTCCCCTGTGTTTTTCCTAGGTCCCGTTTCTTCACTCACAGCTTGTCTGCAATTCCTGTGTGCGTGTAGATACAAACACTACTTCTAACACTACTTACTTCCCCCTCCGCGTTTCAGCGCTACTCATGGAGCATCTGTAAATGGCATTTTATGAGCTCGGCAGGCACAGGGCTCCACAGTGAACAAAGGGGCCCCTATTGGAAACTTTAAAGATGTTTAAACAAAGGCTTCTCTTGAAAACCTTTAACCCCTAATGCCAACCTCAAGGGAAATGCTATGTTATGAGCAACCGGAGCACAAACATCTTTCGTGACCGCAGAGCGCCTACAGCGGGCTGCCTTGCTGGCCATGTCTTCTGTTTACTACTGTGGCCAGCAAGGGTAGCTCCCGGGCCCAGCTTGTACCAATCAAGTAGAATTTCTTTAAATCTTCAAGAAATAATTAAATCACAGCTTCCCCAAAAAATCAACAACAGCTTTTTTTCCCAGGGGGATGCAGCAATTCCCTGCCTGCTTCAATGGAAAGTGCTGGTTTACTACAAGCACCAAGAACTCTCGCACGTTTTCCGGATGGGAATTTGTATTTCGGATGAGGCCCAATTTATCCATATCCTGGTGGCAAATATCAGGGCTGAGATCCGAGAGCAGATTTCCCCACACACTTTTTGCCGATATCAAATGCCGATCTAATGAATCCTTGCAGAGATCACAAGAATCTGCTTGTGAAAAGCAGTTTCTACTTGTTACTGAGGACCTGCACGCTCACTGCCTGTGATTAATTGCTCCTGTGCTGGGAGCAATTTGCTATCAAATCTTTACTATCAAGAGATGCTACAGAGGGTCCCACAGGGACCTCATCATGTATCTGCTCAGCTCCACTTATCTCGGACGGCTGCGTGCGAGCGCAGATACGATGAGTGCAGCATAATCTGATTTTCCAAACAAGTTTTCCCATGTAATTGCTTGGAACAAAAGTGCCCAAAGCTAATTTTTCCCTGGGAGATGGTTGGAATTACAAGCCAAAAGTGGGTGATTGCTTGTGCAAACATTCATGAGTATGCACAGCCTCAATTTTCCAGTCGTGCAGAAACAGCGCATAGCAAACTGAGGGCACTCTTTCAAGCTTATCTTCCTGCAGGATCTCATCTCCTATGGCTCAGTTCGCCTTGCCCAGGTGTACCAGACCTTATTATTCTCTGCTAAAAGAGATCCTCGGTTGTATAAGCAAGAACCTGCCCGACAGCCTAGGCAAAAGGTGAGCAGAGCAGAGAGACAGCAGAGAAGAGTTTACATCCTCTGCACGGGCCCCTGCCTCAAAGCGGGATATGACCAGAGGGGGGTATGATCAGAGCCGGGTACCAGGATCTCCTGCTGCCCACCGAGACGTTCATTTGGGGCACAGGGCCACACCAACAGGAGCCCGGGGGTGCTCCAGCCCCAGCTTTGGGGCAAAACCCCATGTCCGAGGCTCTGCTGCCCCCACCTCCCCCCAGCTTTGCTCGCTGCTCTTCACCACCAACCCTGCTCCGAGGACAAGTGCCCCCAGGGGCTGCCAACCCCCGCGGCGGTGCTCGGCGCTGCGCACCGGCACGGGACAGGGCCACCCTCACCCTCCTTCCCCTCCTCTCCTTCCCTCCCCGCAGGGCCGGCGGCACCCGCGGAGCCCCTCACTCACCCGTGCCGGCCGCGGAGCCGCTCCCCGCCGCGCTGCTGGGTCAGGTACGGCGGGCGCGGTGCGGGGCGCGGAGCTGCGCGGTGCGGGGCGCGGCGGCAGCAGCAGCAGCGGTGGGAGGCGGCGGGGCCCCGAGCGGCATTTAACGGGGCGGGGGGAGCGGGGGGGGGGTGCGGCGGGGCGGGCCCCGGGGCTGCGCTGGGAAGGGGGGGGGGGGGCGTCGGTTCAGCCGCGTGCCCCGGAGGGGGGGTCCCGCAGGCGAGCGGAGCTGCGCGCAGGTGGAAGTGGAGACCGGCGGAGCTGCGCGGCGGGAGCGGCGCGGGGCTGAGCACGGAGGGGTTAATGACAGCCCGTACGGCGGGAGCTAGCGGCCAGCGAGAGCCTCGGCTCCTGCCTTTATCCTTTCTTCCCCCTCCTCCTTCATTTTCTGCTTTTCTGTCTGTTCTTCCTTTAATTTTTCTTTTTTTAATTTTATTATTTTTCTTCTCCCCTTAATGTTCTTTTTTTTTATTTCCTTTATTTTTATTTTTCCTTTCTTTTTCTTTAATTTCTTTTTCTTTCCTTTATTTTCCTTTGTTTTCCTTTATTTTTTTCTTTATTCTCATTTTTCTTTGTTTTCCTTTTTCTTTTCTTTCCTCTTCCCCTCCTGTGGGAATGCACCCAGGAGTCCCATAAACTTGCCAGCTCCCGCAAAAACGAGAGTCCAAGCTTAATATCCATTTGACCTCCAATGCCCTGGGATCTTAGGAGCCTCTGCAGGTGGTGGCTGCAGTGGGGCGATGTGGGTTTTGAACCAGAGCTCTCAGAGCTGCAGAGCTTCCGACTGAGATTCCAGCAAGCAGGACAAGTGATGGGCTCTGTAGTGATGGAGATCAGCTGCAGAAACTTCTTAGACAGCCTGAAATAGACCTTCCCAGCCTGCACATCTTCTCAGCGCTCAGATCAGTCTAGTGGTGGTAGGAACCACCATCAGTGCTTTACACAACTGAGTTTTCCCTTCCTCTTTGCCAATGGCTACGTGAGGAAGGGAGAAAGGAGACTCCAGGAAATGTGAACCCACATTATCGGGGTTTTCTAGCAGACAAGGCAATGCTGCGCTATCAAAATCGTGTGTTTGGCCCTGGTACAGGAGCAGGGCAGGGGGAACATGCCCAGGGTGACCACCCCAGCTGGCCCCCTGTCCCCTGCAGAGCTCAGCACCGCAGGGATTTTGTGCTTCCTGGTCTCAGAGGGTGTTTGCTGTTGGTGTGGTCGATAAATCCCCCAAGCCCAGAAAAGGCTGAATTTCACTTGTGTGTGCAGTGAGGGAAATACAGGATTTATAAATACCCATGCATACACAAGGGCTTGTGGGTTGGGTTGGTCTGGATTAAAGGAGGTATTGAAAAGTGAGGGAAGCCAGAAACTGCAGGCTTCTCATTTCTGTGATTTCTAATGGCTTTTCCTTTTGCATAAACATCGCATTGACTCCGTACCCAAGAGCACTGCAGGCATTTTCTTCCCTGCTCTGTACAAAACATAACCTAGACCTCTAAAATGGATATTTTTTATTAGGACGTTTGGTTTCCCCAAGCTGAGGAAAGAACAGTTGCCCTCTGTGGCAGCAGGCATCCAGCAAGCGTCAGGCAGCCGTCGGCAGCTCCTTTGTCAGGGAAAAGCAGCAAATCAATCTCTGCACTTGAATTCAGTGTTTCCTGTGCCTGAGGACACTGTTACCACGAGTTAAAGCTCTTGTATAAGGAGTTCACCTGAAGACCCAGTTTCTAAACAATACCTGTCGAGGCTGTAGTTTGGTCTCCTGAGTTGGCACTTTCGCTCCCAGGGGACTGAAACAATTGGATGCTTTCATCTGCAGGCCGAGCTGGTGAACGTTTGTGAACTGGGGAGCAGCAGAGGGTGGTTTGCTCCTCCTGATGCCCATGAAGGGTTTTTCTGCTCCCGTGGTTGCCCAAGGGTGCCCACAGAGGGTGTTGTAGGACTTCCCGGCCTGGAGGTAGCAAAGACCCATGGGTGCCCTGGGGTCTCTCCCATCTGCAACACCAGGGCAGAGCTGCCCCAGAGATGCTCCTCAAAGTGCGCTCCTTGCCCTCACCTGAGGCACCTCCTGGCCTAAAGCAAGGGAGAAGTCCTCGTGGTGAGCGATGCCAGGCTGAGCAACTTTTCAGGCTGAGCTGAAAGACTTAAAAACTCAGTGTAGGAGAAAGGTGGTGGCTCCCCCTTTGCTCCCCCCCGTTTCCACATAATGCCTAACTGTGTACGAGAGCAACCGAGTCCCAGCTGAGACCTAGGGCTCTGAAAAGGAGGCTTTTAGAATGAGCTCGAAGAGCCCAGCCCATGCAGTGCTGCTAACATGACACTGAACTAACACTGCACTACAATCAAAGCATTTTAATAATTTAATATAATAAATTATATTTAGGAAGGAGTGAATAATTCCCTGCAACCCTGAGGAGGCTGGAAGTGCCAGAAGGAGCCAAGAGGGTATATTGAGCTGCTTTAGCAATAGCCCTTTGACTCTCTGAAGGTAAATTTAAACCAGATGATGGATGCTGGGTGGTCGCCTCTGTGGGCAGAATGGCGAGTACTGTTCAGAAGTGCATCACTGAAACAGTTTAGCCCCCAAATTTGGAAGGCAATGGCTGCAGAGAACGGACAAAGAAAAGAAAACCAAGTGCCTAGGTAGTCATTTCTCCAGCTAGGCACCCAGTCTGAAGAGCTATGATCTGGGTACCTGCCTTTGGCATGCACGTTCTCACTTAAAGCAGTAAATAGCATGTGGATAATTATTCCAGAAGGCTCTTTAATAAGCTCTGGGCAGAAACCCATGTGCCTCTGGTGTTATGTGCGGGTGCAGGAAGCAGTGATAGCTGCACAAGCCTGGCCCTGCCCCGAGCCGGTGCCGCGGGAGGCTCTGCGGAGCAGGCGTTGCTGCTGGCCATGCTGTCAGCACACGTCTTAATCCACAGGTTTTGGCAGTTTGCTCCTGAGCACTCCCTGCCCCTGCCTGGCCTTGGTACTGGGCTGTTCCTTACTCTGCTGATGGGTTTCTGGGAGCTCCCGGCAGCTCCACAAGGATTGGTGCTTCCCAGGCAGACCCCAAGCCTCGCAGGTGGGCAATGATGGCAGACACTGATAAGGGTGGAGCCTGTCCCTGCCACTGAGACATGAGCAAGGACCCAAAGCGCTGCTCCTCATTTTGCACTAAATAATGACGAGTCTCACCAGGAGAAAATTCCCGCACCCAGCCTGCTTCTCCCCTGCTCTGTGCCCGTTGCCCCTGACAAACTGAGAGCAAAATGCGACTAAAGAGAGCCAGCAAGGTTTAGTACCCATTTTTCACTGTGCTGCACTGTGTAAAAGAATATCCAGCGTCAGCCCAACGGACAGCCTGTTCCTCGATCCACTTCCACACTGCCTGATCATAATCAGTAGTTATATTAAAAAATAAAAGTGAATACTTTTGCAGAGAGACTCCCAAATGGTGCTTTTAGATGAAGGAGAAAACAGCAAAGGCTGATTAAAGCTGAAATCACATCACTGCTTGGCAGCAATGAGCGAGACAGCTGCAGATTGCCATTACGGAAAATGATTAAATAACTTTCTGATGGGATTCCTTGGCTGTGCAAAGATATAAACCCTTCAGTAGGCAGAAAAGAGGGAGTGAAGCTTTTCAGCAAGACTGAGTAACCCACGCTGAAGTGGGCACTGGTGGGCTAGTGTTGGTCAAGTTCAGCTTCAGCATGCTGGAGCAGGAGTGTCCCAGCCCTGTGATGGAGGAGTGGAGAGAACAGATCCAGCCTCTGATAGGAGCTGGTAAAGGCAATCTGAAGGTCTTTGTGAGACCTGTTAAGGGTGATCTGAGGGTCTATCTGGAAAAGTTGCTCCTTCTGCCTTGCCATGAGTGCTGACTGGGATGAGCTGCGGCTGAGCCCAGAGCCATAGCGCTGGGCTCCAAGAGGAGCTCAGTTGCAGCACATGCTCTGCAGTCAGGAATAGGCTTGCCACAGCCATAAAACATTCATTTCCCAGACACAGAGCAGCAGCTAACGCTGTGGGTAACACTGGCACCGGCTGTAAATCTGATTTTGGCAGAGCTCTATTGATTTATGCTTGCTGGTGATCCAGCTAACACGTCTGGGGTAAAGAACTGAGAACAAGGAGGGCAGGAAATTATATCACCCACCTAATAACTGAACCCAGCAGTGACGGGAAAGTCTGTGAAGTGCAAAGTGTCAGGTCCCAGCAGGACTACCCAGAGGAGACACTGGGTAAATATTTGCTTGTACGTGAGATGTGTTTGTCTCCCACATACAAACAGGAGAGCATCAGCTCCGTCCGCAGTGTGGGAAAGCTGGAAGTGATGTATGTTTAGCATGAATTGTACCATGGGTCCTAGGAGCTGCGCAGGGCACAGCCTTTATAAAACGCACATGTTGCACTGGGAAGAACAGAATTGGCAGGTGAACTCTTCTCAAAGGCTTTTTGCAGTGACTGCTGCTGCTTCTCTCCCTGGGAGCTTGCTCTGGCCCCTGAGCCCAACGAGGTCTCACCACCACCTGCCTTGGGGTGCCTGGCAGAACCAGATCTGTCTCTCTTCACACATCTGATTGTTTAAGCCCTCAGTTGTTCTCCATTTCTAGTCCATTTAAGAGGAAGAGACTGTTTTTAATGGAGATGCTCCATTGCGTACCTCTTGCAAGATTATCCCTGGGTTGGCCGTGGCTGATGCCCCCATCCTCACCACTTCTCCTCTGAGCGATTCTCCAGCGCTGACCACAGAGAAACACAGAGCTGTTGTCCAAATACCAGCAGGCACAAACACCCCTTTGCAGCAAGTCAAGGGAGCTCAGCGCATGAGAGAAGTGAACTCAGGCTTAAGTCAAGACCTTTTCAAAACCAGCCACACTGGGTCCCCTTGCTAGGAGCAATTTCTCGAGTGTGCCCAGCTACCACATCCCCAACACTGGTAGATGTGTGAAGGAGGGGCTCGCAGCACTCTCTTCCTTTGCTTCTGGTTTCCTATTATCCAACCAAAGGTACTCAGGGGGTTGAGGGGCTCATGGTCTCTCCCCTTTCATGCCCCAGTTCTTGCAGACACGTCCCATGTGGCAGAGCAGCGGCACCCATGGGCTTGGACCAACCTTACCTCTTCTAGCCAGTTAACGCCCAACCTACTAAGTTAACGGAGTTAAACACTGGGTGCATGGGAGCTCCTTCTAGTTAATAGAGCAGGAAACAATCAGCAAAACCACCTACTTTGTCAGCCTTGGATTAAAGCACAGCTATTTCCACCCAACAGCCCTTGCTGAAGCCAGCGAGCAGCTCCTCCTTGCGTGAGAGCTCCCCAGCTGCACACGCGGCTCTCAGCAGCATCATTGCACAACTCACCAAAAAGCCACACAGCAACAAGCACATCAGGTGGAAAACCAAATTAATGATCGCTTTGAGCACCGCCACCACTGTGAGGGACTGGAAGCCTTAGAAGTGCGTGTTTCTGAGCTATTAACATAGCGTGTTGGATGGAAAACTGATGAAGCAGTGTCATGGTTTAAGGACAAGCAGTTACTCAGTTATCCAAACTTGATATTTTTCAATGCCAATCCTGGTCTTGGAGCAGCTGAGCTCCAGTGTTTTCCAATGAGAAAACTTTTCCACCTTCTGGCTGTATATAGAGGGAGCTCCAAGCATAGGGCTGGTAGGGCAAGGCAAGGAGCCCAGTTCTGGTGTTACAGTGCTGCGGCACCATTGTCTTGTAGATCCAGCCCCTACCAAACCAATCTGCTTCGAGATGGCGTGCGGAGGTACCTGCAGCTGCCGGAGGACCAGACAGTGCTGATACTCCACGCCAAAGTCGCACAGAAGTCATATGGCAATGAGAAAAGGTGGGACGTTATTCCAGCTTCTCCTATAGCCACTTCCAGACCAGCTGCTGAAACTCGATGTCAGCCTAGCTAGATTTCTGTGATCTAAGCAAATGATTTGACATATCCCTTCCCCATCTGCTCACAGCCTCTTTGCATTCAAAACCATAATTCAGTCTTATTGAAAGACACAAGAAGGATAGTAATCCTCAACTGCATCCATGCCATTGAGACATTCCCTGTGGTCAGGTTCCTCCCATGAAGCACTGGAGATGAGAAATCTGAAGTAAAAGAAGGGAAGATAAGATTTGAGTCTTACTCACCAAGAATGGAATTACAAAGATGAAGGGGAGGGAAGGTTCACGTTTTAAGTGCTCTGGAAAACTTGCCTTAAAATCCAAAGGGCCACAGCAGGGACTGGGGCGTTTCCATCAATGCCCACGGCCTCCAAAAAGCTGCTATTTTTGTAAATCCTGCCCACGCTGCAAAAACACCTTGAGGTTCTGGCTTGGATCTCCCAAATCTCTGCTCCTGGGCAGTGACGTCAGACTGTGGCGCTGCAGTATAATTAATTCTCCATTAATCCTTGGGCTATAAATAAACCTCCGTTATTACTGAGTGTGAAGTAGTTCTGAGGCACCAAGCTCTGCCTCTAAGGCATAACCCACCCAGGCCCCAGGAGGCAGCTCTAGGCTGGGCTGGCTGTGCCTACAAAGTCTTCATCCCTTCCAGTGCCCTGATGGTCCATAGGTAAATGTTTTATTTCAGGACTGGGTCTTCCAGCCAGGAGGGAAGCCCCCGTGTTCCTCTGGGACAGCCTCGTTCTGCTCCTGGAGGGCAAGGGATGAACATGAAAATCAAATGCCAGGTCTAGAGAAGGAGAGGAAACCAGCGCAGAGATGCCAGGTCAAAGTTTAAAGGTGTTGGTGCTGTTTTCCTTCATGGTCGGAACCAGGGGCCCATGCTGTGGATGTCTTATTTAAACAAACCCGTACCCAGGACTTTAGGGCTCTGAAGCATCCAGCCCCCTGCCCTGGTGTTTTCTCTGCGAGCGCTGTATCCAGTATCAGTAGGGGATGAATCTGCACCATTCACACAAGTGTAAAGACAGCAGAAACCCAAATAAAACACAGGAAAATAGGTTTCCAAAACCCTAGCTATAGATTTATTTGTCTTGGGCTCTGAAACTAGCTGTGAATGCAAACTTTGTTCCCAACTGGCCAAAACTCCCTCCCGGCAGAGGCAGGGGGCCTGATCTCTTCTTGGCTCAAGGCATGGGCGGCCAAGGCGCCCTGTCCTCCCCACTGGGGGCTGTCCCATGATCTGCAGCCAGTGCAGGGCAGAGGGCCTGAGACAACTGCTTCAGCAGAGCCCGGTTCCCTCCACCCCAGCGCTTTGCTGTAGCATCACATACCTCCCAGGGCCCAGGCTTGCTCCTGATGCTGGTCTCCGCTTTCACAGCCGTCCCACTGACCCCAAGCAGCTTTGCTGGGGAAGAAAATGCCCTCTTGTCTCTGCAGGTTTTTCTGCCCCCCGCCTTGTGTTTACCTGAGTGGGCCAGGATGGAAGTTAAAACAGGAGCAGATGAAAGGTAAGTGAGGGCTCTCCTCCCTCAAGGCTGAGACCTCTGTGGTCCACACTCAGGGAGGGTTGGACCCTGGACCTGGGCCACCCACCATACCAGAAGGAGCCAAGCCCATGCCTGTGCAGGTTCTGGAGGGTGCTTCACCCAATCTCTTCCAGCCAGGGACCCGGGAGATGCAGGTTTTCAGGTGTGCGGGTACATGGGACTGGACAGCATGGGCAGCAGCCTGATGGAGACCCAGAAGCTCAGCTTTGAGGAGCAGCCAGATGCAAAGGTAAGACCCTCTGCTCCCTGGGGCTGTAGGGACACCACTCATGCAGGGGTTGGGCTGTCCCCAGCATCACCCCACACCCTGGGATGTCACATCCTCCCCTTCCTTGGGATGTCGCAGTCCTTCCTTCCTAGCCATCGCTCCCAGCTCCTGCTCTGCCACCCTGTTGCATGCAGCAGCCCAAGCAGCCGGGCAGTCTCCCACACCTTGCAAAGAGCCCTGTCTTTGAGCTCCATCTTTTCAGGTCAACACCCCTGTGGCAGGCAAGCCTGCCAAAGTTTGCACTGCTCCCTCAGCAATGGGACTTTCTCTCAATGAGCAGCACTGCTGCTTATCACAAAATGGAAACCCAGGGTTTCGTTTGCAGATAAACAGCCCCCAAAAACTCCCCACTGACAGATCCCAAAGTTCAAGAGCTTCAGCAGAGCTCTGGCGTCTTTTGGTAGAGTAAAAAATAGAAGAAAAAGCAGTATCTGGGGTCCCTGAAGAGCGCGGGGTCTGAGCCGGGCCAGAAACCTTACAAAAAGAGCCTTTGTCTGCAGTGCTTGCATTGCTGCTGAAGTACAGTGTATCAGCCAGGACAGGGGGGGAAACCATAAACCCAGGGTTATTTCTCATGTTATGTGGGATAAATCACACATGAACATTCATTTCCATGAGGAATTCTCTGCCCTCAGTGTAAATAAAGACTCTGCCGATCCGCAGCTCTTCATTCCACCTGTAATAACATCTCCGGTTGTTTCCCCCTTTGAATGAACCCAGGGCTCTTTGAAAGGGTGCTATTATGCCCTTGCGGGGAGGTGAGGAGGGTGAGGAAGGCTGGTGGGGATGGGCTGGAGCTGCCAGCAGCCCCTCTCTGCCCTTGGCAGGGATTTGGCTGTGCGAAGGCGCTCTACATCTCAGATGCGGACAAGCGAAAGCATTTCCGCCTGGTCCTGAAGCTCTTCTTCAGCAATGGGCAGGAGATCGGCACCTTCCATAGCAAACTGATCAAGGTCATCTCCAAGCCCTCACAGAAGAAGCAGTCACTGAAGAACACAGACCGTGCGTATGGGGATGGCCCTGCAGGGAGGAAGGTGTGAGCACAGGGCGGGATGCTGTCCAAGCGCACACAGCTTGGCTCTGGAGTGGTCCCGGTTGAATCCAAAGCCCATGGACATCCCCAAAAGAGGATGTATCTGGAATATTGATGTCTTCTTTCCAAACAGTTCACACACCACCATGTGTAATGCACTGGGGCCAGCATTCTCCCCACACCTTTGAAAAGCCAGCAGGGCTGGCACTCACATATGGAGAAGGGCATCCAGGGAGGATGCTGGCTCCTGCCAGGCTGGGGGCACCAGTAACCAGGACCTGGCAGGCACTAACCCAGCCACCTTTCCCTGCAGTCTGCATCTCCTCCGGCTCCAAAGTCTCCCTCTTCAACCGCCTGCGCTCCCAGACCGTCAGCACCCGCTACCTCTCTGTCGAGGGGGGAGCCTTCATCGCCAGTGCCAGGCAGTGGGCAGCCTTCACCCTCCACCTGGGTAAGGAGCCTCACGGGGCTGCTGACACCAGCAATGCCCAGGGCTGCCTCACTCCCACCCTGCCTCTTCCATGCTGCAAAGTTGGTTCCTTGGGGCAAAAGGGGTGTGAATTAGTCTAGGGATGTGGAAACCTGGCTCAGGTCTCACCTCTGCCCAACGTTCTTGATGAGTCTCTGGAGCTGGTAGCTGTTTCCCACTGGCTTTGAGGGTAGGCGTCGTGCCCTGAGGGCACATGAGCTGTGACAGGGTCAGCGTGAGCTGTGTTGGTCTGAAGGTTCACCAATCCAAGCAAGTAACTTGCTTGGAAGAGGCCAGAGCCCAGCAGCATCCCTACCTCCAGTGATGTCTCTGTGAGGTACTGCATCCCAGTTGCACTCTTCTGTGCTGGGCTCCCAGGGAGCAGCGGCCTCTCCAAGCAGCGAGCACCTGCTGAGGGGAGAAAGCAGTAAGAAAGCAGCAGCATAGCACACAGCGAGGCAGCCCAGGTTAACCTGCTCCCCCGTTCAGGGCAGTGACTGCCTCTCTCCTTCCCTGCAGCCAATGAGCACTGCATCCGGAGCGAGTTTCCCCTGCGGGAAGGGTACATCCGCTATGGCTCCGTGGTCCAGCTGGTCTGCACTGCCACTGGCATCGCCCTGCCGCCCCTGGTAAGCCTCCATCCCTGCGGGTGTCAGGCACAAGGACCTGGCTGCTCTGAGCACCGGGTACCATCCCAGGGATGCTGCTGCTGCCCACAGATCATCCGGAAGGTGATGAAGCAGTATGCCATGCTGGACGTGGACGAGCCTATCTCCCAGCTCCACAAATGCGCCTTCCAGTTCCAGGGCAGCGATCGCATGTATCTGTGTCTCTCCACAGAGAAAGTGATCCAGTTCCAGGTACGGCAGCATGAGGAGGGGATGAGGACCCCTGCAGTTGCTGCTGGCTGGGGAACATGTCACCAGGAGGGGTCTTCCAGCAAAGGGGGTTTGCATCCACATTAAGGTCAGAATCGCTGCATAGCCATTTGCCTCTGGGTTGCCTGTTTTGGTGGGACATTGTCACCAAGGCCTTCGCAAAGGCTTCATGATCCCCTTTTCCTAGTGAGGGAAGCAGTCGCTTGCTGGAACTGAGACACCAGAGGCAGAACCCCGGCCCTGGTCCCCACTGCAGTGTGGTGCTGTGAACTCTCCACAGGCATCTCCCTGCCCAAAGGAAGCCAACCGGGAGCTGCTGAACGACGGCTCCTGCTGGACAATCATCGGCACCGAGACAGTGGAGTACACCTTCAGTGAGAGCCTGGCCTGCATCCGTGAGCCCGTCAGCCCTGTGCCGCTCATCACTGCCCTGCAGGTAGGTACCACAGCCACGGGTCACCCCATCTCTCCATCACCTGCTTCCTAAGCCCTTGCAGTCGGCATCTCCCAGTTTTGGGATGCTGTGGGAACGCCCAGGTCTGGACTGCTGCAGGAGGGACAGGATGCACAGGCAGAGCATCCTGTGGGAGAAGCAGTCTGGCTCATTCCACCATGTAACACACTGCTGTGCACTCTGCCCGTCACAGCTCACGGGTGGTGGGGACGTGGCCATGCTGGAGGTGCAGGGGGAGTATTTCCACGCACACCTCAAGGTCTGGTTTGGAGATGTAGAAGCAGAGACGATGTACAGGTAACATGGCCGGGGAGCAGGGCAGCGAATGGCAGCCAGGTTTGGGCTGCACTGGGCAGCTCTGGGAGGAACGTGGCTGCTGACCTTGGGGACGGGCACTTGCACTGCATGTTCTGTGGGACCAAGCATGGGAATTGCAAGGAGGGGCAGGGATGAGTGTGGCTGGTGCCTGCTCTCTGCCCTGGCTGCAGTCAGGACAGTGATGGGCGGGATGACAGGGACCGCAGGGGGCTGCAAGTGACCAAGCAACCTTGGCAGAGCAGCATGAAACACTGGGGAGGAAAGGGTAAACGAGCTGGAGGCCTCACCACGAGCTCAGGCTGGAGGAGACATGCCGACACTCACTGCCAGCCGCTCCTGCAGGGGACTCTCCTTATTTAACACACATTCTCCTCTCCTGCACTGTCCCAGGAGCCCCAGGTCCCTCATGTGCGTTGTCCCTGATGTCTCTGCCTTCAGCAGTGACTGGAGGTGGCTGCGATACCCCATCACGGTCCCGCTCCTGCTGATCAGGGACGATGGCCTCATCTACTCCAGCTCCTTCACCTTCACCTACACCCCAGAGCAGAGCTTCATCCCAGGGCAGCAGGTCCTCTCGGATGTCCCGCAGGACTCAGACAAATTACTTGACAGCATCCATCAGGAGTTCACCAGGACCAACTTCCACCTCTTCATGCAGAGCTAGCAAGCTGGGCAGGCAGAGGCTTGGCCTGAGAAGGGGAAGCGGCCTTGAGCCATACCAGGGTTCACCATCCAGGGCTTGGGGTGGCCCCACCAAAGGGCCCCATGCATCAAACACCCACCATGTTCCTGTGATTTGTTGACTTGTTTCTTCTTCACAGCAGCATCTCACCCTGCGGAGACCTCACATGAGAGCATCAATAAATCAGGCTTGAAGTACTCTACAGATTCAGTTGCCTCTTTACTAACCCTCATGATTCACCTCTTGTGCTGGCACAGAGCACCACAGCTCCCTTGATGTCCTCAGTCCATATATTCAAAGGCCAGGATGGAGAGGGATGATGCATGAATGCGACCTTATGTCTTATTGACCTATACCAGGAATCGCTGCATTGCTTCTGTGCTTTTCAGTAATGGGGAGCTGACTTCCAGCAGCCAAATACCCAGCAACAGATGTTTTGGTTTTTTACTGGAGGCCCAAATGGGGTTATTTCAAAAGGAAAAGGGAAAAAAAAGAGAGAAAGCCCTTCAGTGTGAACCCCAGCCCCTTCCTACTGCTGTGGCTCTGCTCTGTTGTTTTACACGCTTATTCACACACAGAAACTGCAGTGCTGGCACCAGCAGGAAACTGCTGATCTAAAGATGCCATAAAAAGAAGCCAGGCTTCTTGAAGCCAGCCCTGAGCATTACAGAGTGGGTCTTAAAGTTTTATTTAGACTTTAGATCTAAGAGGCACCAAAAGCCCCGTGGTGTACCTGGAAACCCGCTGGTTTGGCAACCCTGAGCTGCCTTTTGAAGCAACCCAATTGCCAAACCCACAGAGGTTTTTAACCCACACTGAACTCAGCAGCCGGGAGCAGGGGAAGCGCAGTGCCCCAGGACCCACACACGGGCATCCCTGGCTCATTGCCTGGCTTACCTGCGCGGTTTGGGTGCTGGCACTGCACAGACTGACAGCCATGGCTCCAGATGTTGAATTCAGGGGTGCAGGGGGCCGATGGCCTCACACCATCCAGCATGGAGATGCACAGGGTGCCCGGTGTCTTAGTCCTCTCCATCTGCAGCTCATGCAGGACCTTGGCTCCCATGGGTCTCCAGTGCCCTAACCCAGGGCTTCCCAGTGGGCAGCACTTCCCTAAACTCCACCGGGAGATGGGTTTCCTTCTGCAGAACAGGAATCTCACAGGAGGTGAAAGGCTGTCGGCAGACACACCTGTGTGCATCTGGAGCTGCAGCTGCTGGAGGAGCGGCTCAGGGGGAATATTACAGCACATGGCAACAGCCAAGGCTGGCGGAGGAAAGGGCTGGAGGACAGAGGAAGGGGAACAATGTGAAGGGTGTTCAAAGTGGAGCAAGTGCCTCGAGCAGGAGGCAAGTCCCAGTGCACTCAGGTGCTGGCAGCAGTGGTATGAGGCCTTAACTGCTCCTGTTCCTGTGTGGCAGCTGCTTGGGCCACCCCATCAGCCTGCAGCAAATCCACCCCGGCCATAATGCAACTGAGGGTGAGATGCAAGAAACCCTGCAATGAACCTGAATCAATCCCTCATGTCTCCCCAAAAGCATTTCCTCCTCCACCTCCCTGGGGAGGAACTGGAAGGCAGTGGAAGGATGGGGCCAAATATTTCCAGCTTCTTTCTGCCTGCATCCCGAACAGGAGTGTCTGGAACCCACGGACTCCTCGACCCGCTCCCTTTCCTTGGAAGCTGGAGCACAATTCACAGTTTATGAATGGAAAGCACCCCTGGCTATATTTAGCAGCAGCTTGGTCCCAAAGGGCAGGAGGAGCACTGCTTGTTGACTTCAAGGGCTTGGAACAAGCCTTGCTATGTTTACGGCACAGAGCTTTGCTGGAGAGGCCAAGAAAGCACCGAGTGGTTCATTCTTGAAGCCTGATGGATTAAGCAAACAGCCACAGTAACTCAAGCCACATGGGGAAAAGAGAGGTGGTGGCAGGCGGGCTGGGGGGGGGCTCAGGAGGCTCCTGCCTTCCCTCCGCTGGCCACGGGCTGCGTTTAATCTGCTTTTGACAGCAAGTCCTGCAAATGGAACCAAGGAGCATTGCACCTCCTGGAGGAGGCACTTCCATGGGGAACACTTGCTGAGTGTCACGGCAGAGGAGCTGCAGCATCGGCAGAGCTGTTTATTTGCATAATCACTGATTTACACAAAGGCCTGGGCCAGCCACCAGGCATCCAACTGTGTGCTCCTGCTCAGGAGTCGGCAGCGCCTGACTGCAGCCTCCTACAATAACTCAACGCGTCAGGGGTGCACACTCGGACCATCCTGCTGGCTCCAGTGAGCTGGGCTGTCCCACAGAGCCCATCTGGCAGCTCTTTGCTGTGCTCCTGAATTGTACGTGGAGCTTCCCCCCATCCGCAGGGCAGCGAGAAACATGGGGATAAATGACCCCCCCAAAAAATACCCTTCATGTCACTCCAAGAGGTGGGGATTTAGGAAAGGCATCGAGTGCTTTAGGGATGCTCAGGATAACTTACGCTGTGTGGTGTTGCACAAGCATCTGCAGACAATGGCAAAGCTTGAAGGCAATGAAGATCCCCTGCTCCCACCAGGCCAGGGTGCCCAGAGCTCCACCACAAGGAGCTATTTCAGCTCCGAGGTGAGCGCCCCTACAAAAACACCAAGAAGAAAATGAGATCCTGGCTCTCTTTCCATAAAACAAACCCCAGAGGAACGCGAGCTCTGGTCCTGGGGTGCCTCCTTTTCCTCCTGGGCTGCGCAGCATCTTCCAGCCCTTTGGAAGAAGAGCTGCTGCCATCTAGTGAGCCCCCCTCCAGCAGCCTGCCTGCTGAGCACCACCACACTCATCACACTGCCTGTCCCACGCTGCCGCGGCCTGCCCCAGAGCTGCGCTGGGCGCTGGGGATCATCGGGGCATCTCCGGCCGTCCCCAGGGAACATCACCTGCCCCACGCGGAGGGTGGGCTGGTTTTTGGCTGGGGGGTGAAAGGATCGGGGCTGGTCCGTACCAGAGAGGCGTTTGCCTTGGCAAGGGCAGCCCAGGGCATATCCCCAGCGCAACCCTGCATAGCAGCTTCATCGCCTCCCCAGTGCGAGCGTGGTCAGGCAGTGGCAGGGCTGCCGGGTCCCTGCTGTCCCCCAGCCAGAGCCTCCAGGTGGTCCAGCGGGCCCACAGCCCCCACTGCTTGGTATAAATGCCTGTACCACCAGCCCTTGAGAATGCTCTGCCCACCAACAGAGGTAGGGCTTTAGGCCATTGCACACCCACACTGCACAGGGATGCTCAGCGTGGTCTTCACCTGCCAGACCCACATGGGGCTGATGGGAAGCCCCCAGCACACTGCTTGTGGGGGGCTGTCCATCCCACCCTGAACCAAGGGGCTGCCAGGAGCTGCCTGCCTGAATGGGAGTGAAGGGAGCAGCCGAGCCCCAAACCAGCGCCCAGCATGGGAGCTCACAGAGTCCCCCATGCACCGGATGAGGCACCACAGGGGCAGAAGAAAAGGCACTTTATTAAACCTGCTCCAGCACATGGCTAAATTAACAACAAGCGCAGGATCAGCGCCGAGATCCAGGGCGAGGTTTGCTCTTTGCTTTCTGCCCTGGGGAGCACAACCAGGAGCGTGGCTCCAGGAGAGGAGTCCCTCACCCTGTCTGTGACACCCCGGGTTTGTCCCCACGTCCCTGCCCAGTGCCATCAGCCCCACAGGGCTGCCTTTGTGGCTGCGCGTGGTCACCGACCCCTTGCACCCAGCCAAGAGCTGACACGTGTGCATGCATGCAGCCCCCCCGGGCAGGTTTGAAGGGCTCTTTGTTCCCCCGTGTAATTATACCCGAGCGGGGGAATAGAAACGTGCTGAAAACCCCTCGCTGGACCTTTCTGACAGCGGCCGGGGCGTCCGGGTGCACAGTGGCTCCATTGTTCCCTCCCGCATGCCTGGAGCAGGCAGCCCACACCTCCTGCACCCGCCCCCTTCCCCTGAAATAACCAGCCCCTGGTTAGAAACAGTGTCTTTTCCTCTCATAGCATCAATACTGGGCAGAACACCCCAAGCCTCCGCCTGCCCAGGGCTGGCAGGGCGATGCGGCGGCAGTAAGGGCAGTGCCCATGGGTGAGCTGATGCTGTTTAGCACTGGGAGCACCCCCAGCACCCCAGCGCCTTCACACCAGTTCAGCAGGGGACACCCATGGGGACATCCACACTCGTGTTCCCTGCCCATGCCAAACCCCACAGAGATCTGGGGTCATATCCCAAGTCCTTGCCCTGTCCTATGCAGAAATGCTCCTGCCCCATGGAGGCAGAGCAACAATGGACTTACAGCTGCAGCAAACTGGTTTCCAACAATGAACTGGTCAGTAGTGGTTCACCAGGACAGCAGCCCAGGATAGCCAGCCTGCCCCTCATGCTGGTCCCAGCGGATTGCCTTCAGAGTTAGATAGCCGCAAGCTCTGGTTCTGCTTTCAAACTGCGTTTCTTCCTGAAGCAAAGAGACATCCATGAAATGGCCCTGGCCATCATCCTGCTGGTAGCACCCGGAAGCACTCAGCAGGAAGGATCAGGGGTTCGGATCACCTTTGCCAAGCACAGACTTGCAAAACAAACCTCCAGCGAGCACAACACTCACCTTAGTGGCCAGATCCTGCACAAGCATAGTCTGGGAGAAGGACCATGGCTGATGCTCCGCATGCTGCGCATTTGTCTTTCTCGGCCGCATGCGCCAGCATCTGCGATGAGAGGCCGCCAGCCCGAGGGGAGCATCCCATCCCTGCAGCTGAGTGGAGATGCACTCACAGGCCGGTCCCAGCCAGCCTCCCTCCCGTGGGAATCGCGCAGCGGGGAGGCTGAGCCGAGCCAGCATCCCGGCCCTGCAGATCCCCGGGAGCCGGGGCTCCACAGAGCCACCGCCCGAGGCCGGGGTGCCGCTGGGAGCCGGGCTGGCTCCACCACACCCTCCGCGATGCTGGGCACAGCCCCGCAGGCCCGGGCTTGCCCGTGGCGTTGGGGACGCGTAGGTGTGAATGCAGCGGCTCACCGCGGTTCACCGACCCTGGGCTGGGACAAGCAGGGCGGTCCCACAGCTCCCGCAGCCCGGTGGGAGAGGGGAAAGGGCTCATCCCCGCGGCACTGGGGCAGGATGGGGGTGCTGGGGGGCTCTCTGCGGCACAGGGCACAGCACGGTCCGATTCCCAGACACGGGACAAAGTGGATTTGACAGTGGGGGGGGTGAGGTGAGTGCCCTGACTCCTGGAACGCTTTGCCCGCATAGGGAAAGCCAGCCCAGCCCCTCGCCAGCCCTTGCTCAGCCTGAGCATCTCCACATGGTCACTCTGGGGGTCTTCTTTTCCCCAGACCCACGCCATGTCCAGCGCTCGGCTCCTCCCCACAGCAAAGCCTTTCTCAATGTCTTTTACAGGGAAATGGTTTCCCTGTGGGGCTCGGGTGCCTCTCATAGCCCAGGACACCCCTTCATGGGCAGCTTTGCCCACGAGCTTCGGCTTCAATGGCTGTAGCAGCGACAGAGCTGATGCCTCGGCAATGCTTTTGCCTCCCGTAAGGAGCGCAGAACTGGGCTGGGCAGCACTGTGGAAAGTGCTTGTTCCCGTCTGAGGGCTCAGGGGCTGGTGGCACCTCCAAGTGAGAAGCTGTTCCAGTCCCTCCTCTGCAGTGCTGCCAAGGGCTCAGGACCTTTGGCTGCGCTGAGGGTCTTGCAATGAACTGGGAAAGAAAAAGGGGGTGGAGGGAAATAAGGGGGGAAAACCAAGGGAGAAGGGATGGGAAAGAGAGAAACTAAAAAGGAAACGGAAAACGAAAAAGGAGACAAGAGAAAAAAAGAAAAAGGGGGGAAGGGGAGGGATGGGAAAGAGGAACGTGGAAAAAGAGGAGGGAAAAATCAAAGGAGGGAAATAAAGGAGAGGAAAAAGGAGGAAAATAAAGCAGGACCCCCCCGTACCGGGCAGGGCTCGCCGGCAGATGGCAGCAGACACCGGGCGAGAGGGAGCGGGCGGCGCGTTCCAAGCCAGCCGGAGCAGATCCTCGGGGCTTGGCTTTAAAACGAGAGCAGCGCTGGGAGGGAAAACAAGCTCCGTTATTGCCAAAGACCAGGAATCCACAAGGCTGTGGTGCTGAGCCAGCACCAGGCGCAGGCGGGCTGGCCAGGGAGGGCGGAACGGCAGATGGAGGGAACGGGGACAAACCCATCCCGGGAACCGCGGCTCTGCGGGGACAGGCGGGCGGCCAAGGCTCCCGCTCCACGGACCTGCGGAGCATCCGTCCGCATTGCTTTGGAAACGAAGAAGGCGCTTTGGGGAAGTTCCCGGGATTCCTGCAGCCCGGGAGAGAACACAAAACACATTAAAAGGAAACAAAAGACAAACACAGGTTGGTCCAAGCAGCGCTTCCAGGAACCGGTCAGAACCCCACGAGACCATGAGGGCTGTGGGTGGATGTCACCAGTTTACTGACAAACAGCAGCACCCACGGAGCAAAGGTCAGTCCCGGGAGCACAGGGCCTCGCATCACCCGGTGCTAGCAGCAGATCCGCAAGGGTTTGCTATTCCCTTCCCTCTGAGGGAGCCCGAGTGTGAGGCCTAATTTGTTTCCTCCATCCCCGCTAATCCCAACCACCCGGAGTGGGAGTTCCCACAGGGGAGAAGGGAATTAGTTTTCTCAAGGACGATAATCCAGTTAAATACAGCACTTCTCAGGAGACTCAGTGCCTTTCCCAGCGAGCACAGCCCAGGCACTGCCACGTGCCCAGGGACACGTGTCCTGTCCCTTGGGAGCACCAAGCTTTAGAGTTAGAGTAGAGGGGCTTGGAGAAGCAGCTTCCTCCAAGAAAGATCTTGCTCAAGAGCTGCTTTAGCCCAAAATACCCTGAAGAAGTCACCTATGGACTTGTTCCCACAACAGCTGATTTCAGGGAAGCTGAAACAACTCCACCCGCCACTTGAAGGTCCACATCACTGAAACAAGGCTGGCTCAAAACCTGGTGGATAAGAACCTGCACACATTGCTCCCGTATGCTTGAGGGCGCAGGCACATGCTGCCGTCACTGGGGGACATATACAAGGCTGTCTCTACTTCCCCCTGTTCCTTCCCACTGCAAGAGGGCAGACCTCTGATCCCCAGAGAGAGGGTGGCCTCACCTCCTTGTGCCATGCTTCCTCTGCTCGCCTGGAGGAGCTTCAGCAGCTCCAGAAGCCCGGTGACACTGGTTCTTCAGGAGCCACTTAGGGGTCAGATACTGAGGGCAGCTCAAGAGCTACAGACAAAGCCCCTTTGAGCTTCAGGCCACCACCAAGCCACATCCCAGGCTCCCCCTTTGGTAAACCAAGTTACACAAATATGAGCTCCCTGTTTCTCCAGCTCCCAAAAAAAGCTATTTCTGATCAAAAACGGTCCAAAAAGCCACTTTTAGAAAGTAACAGTTTATTTGAGAAAATAAAATAAATCAGTAACAGTGGAAAAAAAAACCCCAAGAGCAATTACACAAGAGAATCTAAACACCCCGAGAAGCAGACGCTGCTCCTGCCTTCCTGGCACCACTGTCCATTGGCAGTGAAGCCCTCCCTTCTCCTTCCCAGCCTGCAGTGACCTCTGTGCAGTTTTCACAGCCTCCCAGAGCCTGCAGATTCCCTGAACACGCTTGTACTGGGACCAAGGGAGCCAGTCAACCCTTAGGAAAAGTCCTTTCACACAGTGTCTCAATACAGGGCTCCCCCTGCGTTCCCACTTGGCCTGCCCAGCTCTGGGAAGCAGCTGCCACCGGCTGAAGCTGAACTTTTGTTCTATCGCCTCTGTGAATTTGGCCTAAAGCCTACAACAAACCCTCAGCGAGGAGGCTTCAGGAGCCGATGAGATTGCTAAACAGCCCTCGCAACCAATCTGGTTTTGCGCTGCCTAATGCTCAGTCTGGGGGCCCGCACTCTGGTCTTCTTCTGGGCCACACCAGATTCAGAGAGCTGCAGGAAGAAACGACTTGCCCAAAGGTCTGTAACACCTTCTTGAAACAAAGGCATTGGACGCACACATTACCCTTTGCTTTAGGAGTGCTGGGGGAATCAGGCTAACTCTCACTAGAGGTAGGAGCTATGTACACGATATATTAAGACCCACCATGGGAGGTTCAGAGCCAGCCCTCTATGAAAGCTCAATGCTCCCAGCTGAGACAGACTTCCAGCTACCAAAGCCAGTCCCTTGCAAGAGGCAGGTGCTTGGCTCAGCACCGCAGGGACTCCGCAGTGCAGCCAGCCCCCAAAACAAAGTTATTTCCTCCGTACTGTGAGCTTCCAAAGAGTAACCCCAGGTGGGGATCTCTGCTCCAACAAGGATCAAACCCGGCACATCCCCAACCACCTGCTTCCAGGCACAGTCCAGGGACACGGGACAGAGCCCCAGGGCTCCAGCTGCTCCCAGCTGCATCCCAAGCATCAGACAAGACACTGGACAAACAGCAGCACAAACGAGACCAAGCCTCTTGCATACAGTAATGCTGCTGAAGAACTAACTCCAGCCTTTTCACTCTTAACTGCATTATTCCTCAGTGAAATATATAATATATAGCTCTATAAGACCGATTATAATATATTACAGGCTAGAAATACTCTCTCCTATTTTCCCCTACTTCAATCATATTATGAATCCAATTTTGCATACAAATTAATCCTAGAAGTTATTGCTTTGCGTTTATAATTAAAATTCACAGAATAAAGCTTAAATAGTTTTCACAGAGACTCATTATATTAGTGTTTTACATAAAAAGGATAAAAGTTACCAACCAACAGCAGCCATTTCAGAAACTATAAATAATTCTATTCAAAAAAATAATCAATTCCTAAAAAAGTTACGGGAAAGCCATAAATATCTTTACCCTCTACAGTAGCTGCTATAGAACTAGAAGAAACCTGTAACACACTGTAGCTAGCTCTGCTTCAGTTGAGAACATGAAGCATATACAACAACTCTAGAGAAATGCCCGGCCAAAGGAAACACAAAGGGAATGAAAAAATAAATCTAAAGAAATTAAAAAAGTAGATTTTATAATTCAAAGCAATTTCTACAAACTTTATATAAAAATTAGGCTATTTTCTTTAAAATTTTGTTATTAAAAAAAAAAAACCAAAACCAAACCAAAAACTCCTACAAGCAATCCTTACAAAAAAAGGTAAGAGACTGAAGGCGAGGAAGGGCTGTCCCCATAGCCAAACAAAGCTGGCTGTCCTGATTTCATGGACTAATGACCCTTGCCTGGGGCTGACAGGAAGAGACAGAAGTCTCCTAGGGAAGACATTCCCATAGGCCCTTTATGGCAGACAGGGATTAAGCCCCTATGGGCCTTTTAGTCCCTTGATAAGGCAACATTATCTGTAGTGTAAGAAATTCATAAATAGTTCTCCACAAAAACGCTTCACATCACCAGCCTGCTCCAAGACATCTACCAGCAAGGTTTATAAAAAAAGCCATCTTCTATAGCAGCCAATCTGAGCTCAGCACACTGGGTGCAAACACATGGTGTTTGCTTCCATGCAGACTGCTTTGTGTTTATATACCCTCTATGAAACCAAGCAGAAAATTTGGCATCTTGATTCTTTTACACGCTAGCTTTAGAAACAAGAAAAAAATACACTGAGGTTTATTTTTTTTCAGACTCTTTGTATTTCATTGGGCCCTTGGTAGCTGAGCGGGATGGGAAGGGTCACGTAGGAAGTTTGTTTTTTCTCAGTCACTTTGAAATTCAATCCAAAAAAGAGCATTTGTTCAGCCCATCTCATCTGAGGGCACAGTGTTTCCATGCAGTCTGTTTGTCCCTTGAGGGGCACAAGGTGCTGCTGAGCTTTAAGCGTAGAACTCATTTGTTGGGGCTTTCTTGTAGATGGGTTTCTTCCCAAGGTCATAACTGCCTTCATCCTTTTTCTTCATGCGATAGACTAAGATGAGGATCAGGAAGACAGCAAACAGGAGGCCCACTGCCCCTCCTGCAATGAGAGCTGGGGAGGAAAACAGAGCACGGAGTAAGTCTTGGACAACTATAAACCATCAGCTACATCTCAAAGACTGCTTCAAGAGAACCAGCCCCCAGAACTGCCTCCAGAGCCTGTGTGTCCATGTGCCTGTCACCACATGTGCTGGCATTTTCTGCAACAGACACGTTATTGGCAGAGGCCAGAAACTGCTTTCAATCCAACCACAGAATAATCACGTTCCACATTAACCAGTTTGTGTTGATCTTCCTGTTCGGTGCAAGAAAGAGGTTTTGACAAAAAGACACCTCCATGTATGGAGGCAAAACAAAAACGCCCACCACAACCCACAAACAGCCTCAACACCAGGAGAATGGTATAGCTCGGATTGAAATGCTTTATTAACTACCTGTGTGAGCACACTCTGGGAACTCTGCATTTCAATTTAACAGCACTACCACCAACACCTCCCTTCAAAAAAACCCACACCCACCCCAACAACTGGCAATCACAAACCCTCAAAAACCCCAACAAGATCTTCTCTCTGCTCACACCAAGAGTGGCCACAAGAATTCAGTAAAGTTTATTCTTCGCTGTGGCACCTACTCATTGCACAAATCAGCTTCATTAGGTGGCTTTGCAATCTACCCTTCCAGGCACTCCTGACTCAGAGGATGGCTGCAGATTGGCAAGATGTGCCAAGGTTTGTACTCGGACCATTAGGCCAAGTGCTTGATGAAATGTGCCTTCAGACAGATCTCTCCCACATGCTGAGGGGGAAGCCAGTCATTTGGTTTTGCTCTAGACAGAAATACTTAAGATTTTTAACAGTTGACTAGGTGTTTAAATCCCTTAAGAGAAGTTGTTTGGTTCCTGGCAATGATCAGAACAGGCAGGACTTGGGCAGAGGTTAGAAGGAAAACGCCTGCATTTGATACAAAATGATGTAATTGATTTATGGCTAGATACGCCTCTTGTTGGGATAGTATCTGGATGCAGAGCAGCTGCCACATTCTTGTGTGGCACTGTTGGCTTTAACAGTCACCTGGCAGCTCAAAACCAAGCTGTTTACCCCAGCAAGGCAAGCAATAGGCTTTTCTGTTCAAGAACTAGAAGGCAGAAGTGACCCTGCCACAGGTAGTCACAAAGGTAACACATCTCACTCTCTTCATCAGCAGGGAACTGCTCCCCAGGCCTTTATAGAAGCCATTATGATTTACAGTATTAATGATTTATCAGAGACAAGGTGGAGTATTACCTGTAAGGACTTCTGTTCTTTCAAAGATGCTCCTGTTGGCTGTACTTGCCGCAGAGATCTTGTTGGGCAGGTTCTCTTCAACAGGTACAGCTTTGCCTGGAATAATTTCATTGTCCACCATTGTGTTTTTCTCCTTCCCTTCTATCTTCCCCTCAGTATCTCCAGGGATATAGTTGTCAGATTTCTACAGAATATAGACAAACCACACCCATCAGTAAGCAGCACCCAGCCTGCCTGCAACTCAAAGTGGGAGGGTGTGCAGGGAGAAGAAAGTTTGCTCAGTGCATTATGAGAATGCTGTTCCTGTTCAAGCAGCTAGAGTCATATTGATGCCATGTCCTGCAGGGGAAAGGGTATTCCAACAAAAGCTTCATGGACAGACAAGAGTAGCTCCACGTTGCTTAAAACATGCAGAGGCAATACCTACCACAGGAGCATCCATGGTGGTCAGATATATGGCATCTTCAGAGTCCGAGTAGTCTGCAAAGGGGAGCAAAAGAACAAGTAAGTAAAAAAGGGCATGAAATTTTCCTCTCATGACATGCCATTTCTCCAGAATTCAGACACTTCCTGCAATACCAGCAATTGCAGACAGAACTAGGACTGTAATTCCCTTTTACCTACTACTACTTCTACCATTTAATTGCATTGATTGCACAAGACCGTGAGATGTAATCTTAAAACCAGGAGATGCAATCTTAAAACCAACACCTCTCACATGGGAGGGGTCTTCAGCTGGACCCATTGGCCCCCCTGCAGATTATCAGGAGCTGCCCTGCTAAGCAAGTCTGCTATAGCTTGCTAAGCTGATGCTAATGGAGGACAATGCTCTCACCACCCACCCCTAAAGGAGAGCTTGCCAACCCTTGAGTTACCAGATCTGCCTGAACATGTCAGACACCGATTTCAGCACTTGTTCTTTCCCATTTAGAGAACAAATGTTCACATAAAGGGGACATGGAGCTATAGAAACTGGTTTGGACAGGGAGCTTTGCATGTCACAGAGAGTTCACTTGAACAACAGTTAGTCCTTCACCTTGTTTGGCCTCAGCCAGGGTACTAAGTCTTTTAGCACTGCATCAAGAATAGATTCAAGTTTCTCAGAAGTTCTTTGGAGTCTGACAGGAAAGAGATCCAGCTCATGCGCTGCCTTTCCACTTGCACTAAGACAAGCTTGGCTAGACTCCATCTGTTCTCCCCAAGTGATTCAACATCATGGTACACCACTTTCACTGTTCTCATCTGTGAGTGACTACAATTCACAGGGTGTTCTCATCCCCACCTGACACTGCCCTTCCCTCTGGAGCTCTGGCTGTGCCTTTAGCACATCACTCATGGGCTGGTCCTGGAAGAAATTCCACAGCATCAACTATGGGAGGATCCATTCACCCACCCCACTTACCTCCAGACCCAGATGTCTCATCTATATCAAACTCATCAGAAGTTAAGTGAGGCCTGAATTCACCAATGTCTTCATCATCTGGCAAGTCTCCGGAGGCAGGGTACTCAAGCCATCCAGCATCTATTGTCTCTGTTTCTCTCACCTGTAAACGAGGGTGGAGAAGTATTAACTATCAGACAACTCCTCAGAAGCATTTCACAACAGGCCAGGAGCTCTGAAGCCTGTGCTAAGCACATCATTTCCATCAGAAGAACGCTAAATGCTGAACTGCCTCCCCACCAAAAGCATTATCTGCATCAGCCTGAAAATAGCTGAATTCCCCTAGAATTTCTCAGAACAGAAGTGAGAGCCAGCATAGGAGGGGAATTTCCTGCAGGTTCAGAGAGCAAAAATAACACAACAGGATCTTGGTCAGCAGACTGTAACAAAAGCATTTGGAAAAGGAATACCTTCAGTTTGCAGTAAGGGGGGATTTGGACTTGCTACTCCCAGACAAAAAGCTTGGCACTTACAGGTCAGGTTTTTGTATAGGATTGAAGCCTCACACCAAGGCAGTTCCTTGCTTCTTGTGTTGAGAGCAAACCTACTTTATCTCCCAAGGGCTAAAAACTGGTCTGTCAGTTCAGCTGAACTGCAGTGCAATATAGTGTGATGGTTCAAGAGCACTTGCTATCAATAATGACTTGCCTGAAGGAAGAGCTTCCTCTGCCTCACCTCTTAAAACATACATAAACAAGCAAGTCCTGTAAAATGAAGTCCATGATCCTACGGGCAGATGACTGCATGTTAGCAGGAGAGCCTCCCAGAGAATCAGCTGTTTGGCCACAACAGCTATTTACACACCAGAACTCACCTGCACTTGGACCTTCAAGGAGCCACAAGCCCTCATCAAGCTTATGCTATTTCCCCAGAACTACTTCTCCTCACCCCACAGCCCTGGGGCCAGTCCCAGTGAGGGTACCACAGGTATGAATGAGATCTCAGGTTGCTCAACACTAGCCCACAGATTCCAGTAGCTCCAGATGCTTCCACAGCCATGAAGTCATCAACATGCTGGGGGACTTGACCCCTTCCCCTAGGGCAAAAAGCACAACTGGAGGGATGGGTCCCATAGCTAGGGGCTAAGCTGTCTGTGTTTTTTCATCCTGTTCCCACAGAAAGGTTGAGAAGTCCTTCAGAGGGACTGTCTTCCCAGGAGAGCATTGTTAAAGCGTCCCTTTACTCCACAGTACTGCACATCCAAAGGCTCTTCTTAATGAAGAGGCTTACCATGAGCCTCACAGGGTAAGGACCAGAGACTCATAGGGACAGTTAGAGGTGGGTGGCACCAGCCAAGCCCCAGCAAAGCAGCAGCTGAGCCCGAGTGGCTGGGATCTGCCTTCCTGCCCTCCTGGCCAGGAGTGGCCCATCCTACAGCCCAGAGGTGACACTGAGTGACGAATTACATCTGCTATTGATCTCCCAAGTAAAGGCCAACAATCAGGCACAAGCCATGTGTCAGCTTCCTCTGCCCACAGGCCCAGCCCTGACCTCCCTGCCCAGTAGCTCACTGGTTTTGCCACAAAGAAAGCCTTGTGGTCAGGACAAGACGTTTCTCATTTTGCATAAGGAGCAGTGGCTACTAGATGTGCTTCTCATCAGCTTATTGAGGCATCTTTGGTTTCCCCAGCAACTCTGCTGGAGGAGAACTGAATGAACAGCCTAGAGGGCATGAAGTGCTGAGGCCACCTCTCATCCCAGACCCCTGCCTGACACTGGGTGGTGCGAAGGGAGCTGGGGAAGGAAGGCCAGCTGGGAAGAAATCCCCTCCCAGCCTGAATCAGGCATTCCTAACGTTATGGATCACTTGCTCTAAGGCAAATTCATTTCAAGATACGTGAAACCCAGCCAAAACCAGACCTGTAATGAAAATTGCTGCCAGCATCCAGTAGCTATTCCTATGACAGCTTCTGGCTGCTCCATCAAAGGGCAGGAAGAGCCCAATTCCCTTTTAGGGTACCGGGGCTGGGGAGCACATTTGTTGCAGACTTGAGCCTGGGCAGATCCATGTTGGGAAGAGCACCGTGCAGAGCTGCACCCCTGTGCCAGCTCATGCTGTGCTTCACTATGAGTCACCAGCCAGTGCCCGAGCAAGGGCAGCTCAAGAAAAGCCAGGTCTAAGCCACGGTGTGGCTGGAGAGCTGCTGCCTTATCAGCTCAGGCCAGCCATGAGCAGAAAGGTGGCAGCCAGCCATGGGGATTAGCGTATGCTGCAGAACACACCGGGTTTGGCTATCAGAGAACCCTATTAAAATAAGGGGAGACAGTGTTTACAAGCCAGAGGACATGACAAGGAAATGACTGACTCACAAGCGTAAATAAGATTATAAGGGAGCGTTCCTGAGCTCACTCTTCATCATCCTCTTGTGCAAGGACAAGGAAGTTCCTGGAAGCCCTAAGAGCTTCTCAAATCATACAGACAACTTTTCCTGTGGCAGTGAGCCTCGTTTTACAGATTAATCTGCCAGGGAAGTCAGAGGGCTGCTGGGCACCTCCAGGTTTCAGGACATGCTTTCCTAGGGAGAAGGCTCCCACTAGGAGCTGGGGCATGGGGAGTCTGGGAAGAGTTAACAGCGGAGCGCTGTGCTCACAGGGCAGGTCTGGGGCAGGCACATTCCTTGCATACACACCTGCAAGAGGGCACACAGGCACTTTCACAAGGGCTACAGGCTTCCCAAGTGCCACATAAAGTGGTCCCCAGGGTATGGCTTTAAAAGTGCAGCCCTGTCCAAGAGGGTCCAGTCCTGTCTACAGCCCTGCTATGAGGTGAAGCAGCATCACAGAGGGTGCCCGTGCTTCCTCTGGGCTGGCAGGCTGCAGCCAAGAGGAAAAAGCCCGGAGACTGCCGCAGGATGACAGTCAACACTTGCCAAGTCATCTCTGGCCACATTCAGCCGTAACACCTCTTGTAACTGCCAGCTGCAGAAGGGCACCAGCTGCTCCGAGCCTGCTTCCCACCTCCTGTCATCCCAGCACTGGAGCTGGGCCAAGGACTTGCTGGGAGAGCCGGACAGGGCGCTGCATGGCTCCACCTCACCCTGGCAGCAGAAGTCGAGCCCTATGATCAATATGCTCTCATCCAGGAGGGGTCTGTCTATACAAAACCAACCTCCCCTGCAGGAGTCTAGATGCAGGATTTTTTCCCCTCATGTTAAGCAGCTTTATCCCCAGTAAGCACCAATGGGAGATTAATCAACATGCTACACTGGGCAGCAGCAGCTTTTCCTGCCTACCAGTGGCAAAATAAATACGTTTATTCCCTGCCAGCCAACCAGCAGGTCAGGCACATGAACCATGAGCGCCATTCGTGGAAAGGCCGGGCACAGAGGTCCCATGTTTGAGCCCGGACAAGGCTGCACTGCTGGATGAGGCCATGCACTGTTTGCTCAGCTCAGGCACAGGAATTTCACATCTGGCACCCCAGGTCCTGCTGCGCTCCATCCACAGCCCACCCCACAGTGGTGCTCCTGGGGTCTTCACTTAGAGCCGCAGCAATATCACCAGCCTCTTCTCAAAGCAAGTACAAGCTTTTATTGAGGCAGCAAAGCGTCTGTTCAATGTGTGCATTTCTCCAGCCGCTGGCTAGTTCTGGGAAATGCCAAACCCGGGCAGCTCGCCTGCCCCAGCCCACACGTCCTCACCACAGCCTTTGCAAACCCTTTCAAAACAACCCAAATGATGCTCTGGGGCAGAGACAAAGTCCTCCAGACAGGGAACTGGCTTTTACAGCTGGCCCTTGCTTCTGATCAAACACACCAGGGTTCGTTAAGCTTCTCTGAAGGGTCACAGCCTGCACACTGTGAAGGGAGTCAGACCCACAGAGGCTCGGGCATCCAGAGGGCAGGGAGATATTTATTAAGTTTATAACTTCGGTGTTATAAAATTCAGAGCCCCAGCATCTGCTCCTGCATCTGCCTCCCTCCCCAGCACTGTGTACACAAGTCCTGGAGTAAACAGGAGCAAGGTGAAAGTCAGTCGCTTCCTAGACAAAAGCACAAGGAGCTGGACCAGCCTGGGAGGTGGCAGAAGAGGGGGCAGAGGCACAGATCTGTTAACGCTTTGTAGCCTGCAGGAACAGGCAAACCTAGGCTGCTCCTGGGGCTTTTCTCAGGTGCTGTGTAGTAGGGAACAGTGGCACAGATCACCCCAGTGAGCAATATTACACCAAATACCACTCCTAGACCTCGGCTGTCACAGACAGAGGTCATCTCACACCGCCACAATGCACATCTACAAACTTAACAAGAGAGGGCTCCTGTATGACAGGAGCAGCTGCCCACAAGGACCAGCCTGGTTATTAAGAGCTCATTTTCACAAAGCCACCACCCTGGCCCTCCTGCTGCCCTGCATCATGAACTGAAGAGCATTGAAACCAATGGGACCTTTCCAGCACAAGGATGCGAAGCTGTGCAAATCACCACATCCAAGAGAGGGGATTTCCAAATGGTTCACTTCCACCCAGCTCTTGCAGGAGCAGACAAACCAGGAAGCTGGGAGTGAACTCAACCCCTTGAAGCACTTCCCTAAAAACAGGGAAGCAGAACAGGAACACAGTGCTGGAAACAGGCCGGCTTAGATGAGTGCAAACCAGCCAAATAGAGCTGACCTCCAAAGGAGGGAGGTGTGCAGCGAGGTAAAGGCAGATAGCTCTGACCTCTCCGAGAATCATAGAATGGTTTGGGTTGGAAAGACCTTAAGATCATCCAGTTCCAACCCCCTGCCATGGGCAGGGACGCCTCATACTAGACCGTGTCATCCAACACTCTGTCCAACCTGGCCTTGAACACTGCCAGGGATGGAGCATTTACCACTTCTTCGGGCACCCTGTACCAGTGCCTCAGCA
Source organism: Myiopsitta monachus (assembly GCA_017639245.1). NCBI lineage: Eukaryota > Metazoa > Chordata > Aves > Psittaciformes > Psittacidae > Myiopsitta > Myiopsitta monachus. Next base: position 36,379,441 of record CM029928.1, read on the forward strand.
CCCTCACAGTAAAGAGCTTCTTCCTTATATCTAACCCGAACTTCCCTTCTTTAAGCTTGAAGCCATTGCCCCTTGTCCTGTCACTACAGAACCTGATGAAGAGTCCCACTCTGGCATCCTTGTAGGCCTCCTTCAGATCTCAGGTAAGCATTAAAAGTTATTAGAAGTGACGTGAGCTTCCAGCACAGGCAGCTCCTGCCAGCCTAGTAAGGGAAGGGTCTGTATTTTCCCCCAAAGCACTCTTTATTCCCTTCCTCCATGCTACAGTTCGGTATAGGGAAATAATAATAATGCCAAAGATACTTTGCCTTGAGAGCAAAGCAAATATCACTATTTCAATCTAGGTCGCACCTAACTCCATCAGCACAGCACCTGCAGTTAAAGAATAAATATATTAATAATTCCCCTTGTGCCAGCTCCTGGTGGCCATGCTCAGAGGGTCCCATTTTTCCTCTCATTCCTGGTCAGTCTGTCCCACATAACTTGCAGCACACACAGCCCACAGTGTGCCAAGGGACAGAAGTTAAACAGGTCCCATCCAGGCACATGTTTGTATTTAGTAGCATGACAGGCTCACCCCGAGGCTTCCAGACATGGTTAAATACTACCGTGCCTTTGCTCAGCACTTTTCAAGAAGTCCTAGAGCAGGACCACAGGTGCAGTGGCTTTGGACAAAGCCAGCCTTGCTCATCTCCTCTCCAAGAGTCACCGTACAAGTAGACTCCCATCACAGTGAGCCACGAAGGGAAACCCATAACACCTCAGAGGACTAAGTGGGACATCAGGGACAGAAGTACAGACCAGCTTACATGAAGCTCATGGCTGAAAGGAGAGGATAACAGCTGCATCACCAGTACCCCAAAACAGTTGCTGCATGCTATCTCTTTGTGCCTCTTACCAAAGAGAGGAAAAGAGGCATCTTCTTTTAACTGTGTTCAGTAACACAGGCAAAGAACAGGGTCTTTCTTAATAAGAGAAAGCAATGTGCAGGCTGATGAGTTGTTCAGCTGGTAAAAGCATCTCTAGTTCAAGTTGACTTCGGAGCAGCATCCCCAGTCCCTGTCCAACCAGGTACCCATCTCCCTGCAGCCACATCATCATCCTGTGTGCTCCGGCTTGGCAGCCCACGTGCGCAGGAACACGCACCCACCACTACCAAAGCCTCAGCCTGTGTCATTCCCCCACTTGCCCCCACTGCCCGGGTGATTCCTTAAGCTGTGTCGCCACAGGCAGCTCTCCATGCAGCAGCGGAGCCATAATCCCTGTGACAATCACACCGTAATTCCAGGCTCCGGAGAGGACCCGCTGTCCCAGTGCCCTCCCCTGCAGCAGGAAGGGATCATTCCAGGCTCCACTTCTCAAAATAGGTTTCCCTGCACTTACAAAGCCGAACCTCTGTTATCTTTCAACTGGCATGCATTTGCTTACACACAAACTGCTCTCTTCAGACCATGCTGTACATGTGTGTGTGCCTTTCAGGCCATGCCATAGCAGCAAGCAGGAGGAGGCCAGAGAGATTACAAAGGAACGAATTCTTGTTTAACTACTCTTGCCTGATTATCAGCCAAGAGCAAAGCCATAAAGATTGAGTTCTTTGCCAGACAGGCACAGTGCTGGGATCTGTTTACTGCAAAGACGGCAAAATAGCTGCTCTAAACACTCAATACCCAGTGCCAGAGACCTACAGAGCCAGAGAAGGGGATCATGGCTTCCCCCCTCCAGCTAGAGGGGATAAAGCTCAGCATGGCAGTTGCAGATGGCTGTTTGTCAATCACTTACCCTGAAGCAAATAAAGATAAGGCTCAAAGGGAAACTGCAGGAAGGCTGGAGCTCTCATGTGACTCGGAAGGAAAATAACTGTGGCAGAGACATTTTGTGCCCTGAAAGGTTCTCCTGGTCACGGGCAGTGACACACACCTACTTCATAAAGAGATTATGGGTTTTTATGGTATTTACAAACCTGATCATAGGTATTTCATATATACTTCACTGCCCAGGCTCAGTTCAGAAGCTGGAGGAATCTATTCAAGGTTAAAGAAGGAATTCAGTCTTTCCGGCTCACAGCTCACTGAGTTGCCTTACTCTATACCAGGAAGCTCCACTGCATCCTTATCCGTGGAAGGAAAAAAGGGATACAAAGACCCAGCAAAGCAGCTTTTCCATAGAGGGTGGTTTCTCATGCTGATACCTCAGGCTTTGCGTATTTCATAATATCATATTTCCCCCTCACGCTGGAGAGAAGCTTGCCCTCGCTGCCCTTTCCTAGAATACAGCTATACCCCAATACTTCCCTGTACACGTACCCAAGCAGAATTTCCACTTGGCAAGAAGCACATGACGTACATTTTCGGGATCCTTATGCTCCCTCGTGCCAGCATTAGCAAAACTCAGCCAGGCAGACACCCAACTTCAAAGGGTGCCTTTCCCAGCTGGCTCTCAATGCCGCTAATCTCAGCTTGTTTGTACAGTCAAGATTCCCAAAGCTGCGCCATACAAACGCTTCCCCTCCCGCAATCCATCTTAATCTAATCACAAATAGTAGCCCAAAGATTTAAGCTCAGCCCAGGCGGTTGAGCTTTGCCAGCACAGTTACGCTGTTTAGTTTTGCTCTGTTGGCAAAGCTACCAGCAGAACGTTGTAGCAGGGGAAGTTATCAGCATTGAAAGCACTTGAGACAGTGGAGCTGAATCACTCTGCTATCGGGCTATACCCGTGTGAGCATTTATTCAAACAAACACCTCAACAGCAGGGATTTTCCTAGTTAGCTGCAGCAGAGCCTGGGTTCTCAGTGCATGGGTTGTGCTCTTTTGTTTTGAACAGAGACATTCCCAACTTGTGCAGAAATTGCCTTGGCTTGGGCCCAGAAAGCAGCAGACACAGTTTGTGCTGTTGGGATAACGCAGCTGTACTTTAAGGAAACCTGTGAGTCCCCAGAGCATTTTCTCCTCTGGGATAGCTCTGGACTCCCAGCCAGGCTTCCTTCCCAACCCAAGCAGAGGGTGAGCAGCTGCCAGCAGTTTTCCAGCCCTCCGTGACCACATCTCTGCATCCAGTGTCACAACCAGGAGCAGAGGGACCCAGCTATTGTTTTGGTCACTCCTTCCTTGGCTCTGTGAAGCCTGCGCTGGGCTGGCTTAGCAAGTTGTTTAGTAACCAACGCGCTGGACCAGCTCCTCATACTCAGCCTCAGGAAATTTGGAATTAGCGCCAAGAACAGCCCGCACATAAACAGTCTCCTGAAAGATCCTGGCTCCAGAGCCCGCTCCCACTGCACACCGTGGATTTGCAATAAATATTTATCTCACTGGGGAACAGTCTTCCAAGCAACAGCTCCTGACATCACTAAAGACTTGATTTCCATTTGGGGCAGAGGAGCAGTTTCTCTGCTTTTAAAGGGGGCTGCCAGCTCACAAAAGCAGCTTCTGCCACCCTCACAGCACCACGCTGGCCAGGATCTGTCCCTCCACCTACGGGTCCCACTCCCCTCCAGGCCAGCACAAGGGCACCCCATCACACCAGGTACCCTCCCTTCAGCCATGTTCCCCCTGACCCACATCGATTTATAACTACTGCGTGGTGCAGGCTGATTCCAGAGCAAGTCCATGGCACTTCCAGAGTCATTAATGCACAGTCAACATTTCTTTTCACTGCTGTAGTTTGACTGTAACGGCAGCTGAAGGGCAGGAGGCAGCAAGGTGGGGCAAAGCTACATCACTTTGTGTTCCAGTTTTAGAGCAGACAGCAGTCCGGGTTTCGTTGACTCGCAGTGCAGACACCTTTTCCCCTTCAGCAGCTAAGGCAGAGCAACATCAGAAGAAAGAAATCCTTCCCATGGCAGACTTTGCTTTCCCTGGCAGAACGCAATCTGTTTAAGCAAGAAGCAGCCTTGTTTTCGCTTGACACGACACCAGCTGCTTGGATAACTGTGCTATGGGTCTCCCAGTCTCCTTCCTGCCCCAAGGAGTGTCTCTCTGAGATTTTAATTAACTGCTTTGATTTTCAAGTTATCCCAATAATTTGTCTAACAACAGCCCTTTGGCATTTTACAAGCACAGTCTCAGCCTCAAAGGATTTAAGGATAAAATTGTCAAGAGTGTGTATTTCCAGCACAAATAAGACTTTTACAAGCAGTGTATTTCTGAAGTCAGCCAGCCCTCAGAAACAGAGAGGGACACAGCTACATCTTGAGTGCTTTCCCCTCCTACGCTGACATTTTCTCCAGATTCAGGATTAAGTATTTAACCCCCTCTTTTGAGACTTTCCCCTCCTTCAGCTTGCTTTGAAGGCTTTCAGTCATTGCAGATAATACTGCTGCTTCCCTCTCTCCCCCGTGCAGCTCTCATTCTGAACTGCCGGAAAACACAGCAGCTACAGAGCTGCCCAAGCAAGTTGGTGACTGCTCAAGACATGGCCATTTTCTGATCTCCTTTGTCAACACCAACACAGCTACTGGCAGTAGTTACATGGCAGAGCCCGACTGGCTTCTTTACCCACCATAGGCACAACCCAAGGTAGATTAGAGAAGCAGCAGTGAAGGCACTCGGTGCCAAGGGAGCACAGCCTCTGCCACGAGAAAAGATCCACCTCTGTGCTGCAGCATCTCAGAAGCCTGAGTCACTGCATTGGGTAAGGGGCCAGGGCTGTTACTCAGAGGTGACAGCAGAGTCTCCAGGGCTGCGGGGCCAGGCAAGTGCCAGAAACCCTGACTCAGAGCATGACCACTGCGAGTCAAAGCTGAGGGTGATGCAGCAGAGCTGGGCAGGGGCGGCAGTGTTACCGGACAGCCACACACTTAAAACCAAAGCAAAACACAAAACTAGAAGCCTGAGCCAATCTAGAGACACAGCGATAACAACTCACCTAATGTATGATCTTTTACAGCCCCTCCAAGCAGTAGCTTATTACAAGTTAAACTCTTCAACCAGACTGCCCTGTCTATTCAAGAACCACCAAGCTCAGTCTCATCACAAGAGTCTCATTCTAGTGCAGACCATTTGAATCCTTAATCTAAAGCATTTGCATTCCACCCGAGTCTCAAACAAACAGCCACACATGCTCTGCAACACCAGCCCCGAGGTCAGGCATGCACGGGGTTTGGGTTTGTAGTGTTTACAACGGCATTAGCTGCTAGTTTAAGGGTGCAAAAGCAGCACAACCCTGCTGTTGTTACAAGGCATAAAGGAACAAGCTGTATGGAGAGGAGTGGGAGAATGCAGCTGCAAGCATCCAAGAGCAGGCTAAAGAGGATAAATGTTAACTTAAGAGCAAGGAAGTATTTAAGGATAGACACTCTGGTTTGCCTAGCCAAAGCGATAGCTGGGGGATTCTGCAGGATCAGCTTGCCATGATAACTCAATCAAGTAATCTTATGAGTCGTTTATATTGCAGACCACAGAACCACAGTTATCACACTTCCCTTATTGCTAGTTATTATCACTGAATGGATAAAACGATGATTTTAAAGACAATCCATCAATCCATCCATTTGAACACCACCACAACACATAAAATGCAACACAACTCAGCGTTAACTTACAGCCAAGTGGATTCAAGCAGCCAGCACACTTTCAGCAGAGCATTCACCAGCACCAGGAGTCAGAGGAAAAGGGAAAGTAGCTGCAGGAGTTGTGCTGAAACCTGCATGCAGAGCAGCCAGGGTCCCTCCTCTGATCACTCTGAAAGCCAAGTTAGCAGCTTGTGGTGAAGTGGGGCAGGAGCTTATCGAGAAGGCAGTAAGCGACCACAGGAAAACCACAAGGTCACATTAAACTACACTTCAGGCATTTGGGAGCAGCAAATGGCCTCTCCACCCCAAACTGTTCAGACAGCTATGGGCAATAGTAAAGCCATTACCAGAGGCTTGGAGGGGAGAGGGGAGGGGAAGATGCACCGGAAAAAACATTTTCACTGCTGTTGGACTGGATACAGGACTCCACAGGACCATGAAGTGCCAAGGCCTTGGGAGACAACAACAGGAGGGGCAGGAAAAGGAGCAATCTCGTTGGCTAACAGCCTGAACTTCCTAAAGTGAATGAGCCTCTGCTATCCCAGGCCCGAAAAGTACCAGCACAGCCCTGATGTGCCTCTTGCATAAGCTGCTCGGAAAACTGAGCCACAGGAGTAGTGCTCTCCAGCCTAGGAGCTGGCATGCACTTTGGGATGAGGACTGGGCAGCAGCACAGCATCCCTGCCTGTGCTCCAGAGGGTGATGGCTCCCACTGTGCAGGGTGCCTCCATGGCTCACACGGATGAGACAGTGTGCCCCTGAACTCTCACCCCAAGAGCTGTGCACTTGTTCAGCTGCACCCCTGAACTTCCACCCCAGGTGGTGTACGCTTGTCCGTTGAGAGAGACTATTTCTTTCTGCACATTACACGCATTTCATCCAGCCAAACAGCTCTAGGTTTGGCTACCAGAAGCCATGGGTTCCATTCATGACTAAGGGACATCACCTTAAGACACTGTAATTTTGCTGCTCTGCATTTTAAGGAGGCTGAGCAAAGCAAGGGTTTGCTCTAAATGTTCAGCTGCCTTGTGAGTTCGCCAAGTTAGAAGGTAAAATAAAGTAAAACGTGCACAGAGCAATGTCTTGATTTGATTGGGAGGGACAGATGAGAAACTGGGCAAAGAGCAGAAAGAACAGGCCTCGGGGATCAATGGCAGCAGGACAAGCCAAACCGGTTTTAACATTAATAATGCTGCACTACTTTCCAAACACAGCTATCATCAAGACACCAGCTTTGCCAATCAGGCATGCCTCTGAGCATGATTGCTTTAAACCAGCAAACAGAGCCCACAAACATCACAAAGCCTCCCCCCTCTCCCTGAGCAATCCTCTGCCAGCAGCTCTGGGGCTGGATTTGTGCTGTCTATAGGGACACACAGACACAACGTGGTTCTGCACAGAGACTTCTGCATACTTCAAGGCAGAAAAGTAGGCCAGCTACGACAAGGTTGCAGCCGGTGAGCACTGCACAGCTAGGGCACTCAGCCCTCTTGCAGCTTAGAGGCAGAAGCAGCCCCAGCCCACAGCAGGCAGGCTCCTCTCTCAGGGGGGAATACCCCTTGCTTCCCTCCTGTGCTTCCAGGGCACTTTTAGATGCTAAAAACACAGCGGAGCTCAACAACTCTGCCCAAGCAAGGACCTTAAGCCCTGAGCAGCTCTGCTGATCCCATGCCTTGGCTGCACTGGCGGCTTTCTACACCTCTCCAGGCCCCTAAAGCATCTTCTGCAGGACCCCCATCCTCACACAGTGCAAGCACAGGGGAGCACCTTGCCCACACAGCCTGTGCTTTCTAAAGCACCCAGCCGGAGAGGGCTGGGGACCAGCAGGAGACGTCAGGCTTCAGTTCCTCCCCCTGCCCCACAGGAACAAGACATGTTCTCACACAGAGCTGTTGTGACACAACCCACCCACAGCCTGAGCACCCACGTCACCCCGGCACTTCAGTACTATCCCCCACCCTCTTACACATCCAGGATTGCTTCACACAGAGAAATCCCATGGACACAGAAAGCTGCGCGAGGGGAAAGGAGCCAAAGTATTTCTGTTTGTACAGGCTTAGGGGAACAGTCAAGCATCAAATCCCTCGCAAAAGCCAGGCTCTTGCTTAAGCACAAGAAACACAACCCTAGTCTTGTTAAGGAACAGCTACCTGTCTGCACCCTGTCCCACAGAAACACCAGCGCCACATGCTGTGCAGCCCCGCACGTTTTGGTAAGGCTATTAAAAAAAGAACTTAATACGGGAGGAGCGCCAGCAGAACTCTCCCAAACAGTGTGTCATCCTCACCTCCTCCCCAGCTGCTGCAACCCAAACCATTTGTTTGGATAAGGCTTTATAGGGGACCAGTGTTACTTCTCAAGCACACACTCCACCTTAGGTAGCTTAGAAGATGCAAACACTCCGTCCAAGCTCTATATAAGGGTTGACAGAATACATCTGTGCAAAATTTGTTGTCTTTGCAGAAACCCGATGCTTGCAGACCACTCTGTTCCCCAGGGAGACCAAGTTGTGTTTCATACCAAACATGGTCAATGCAACTTCCAGATGCTGTCTGCCCCAAAGGTTTGCCCTACTAGTTTGGGCCAGTTCTCAAGCGAGGGATTCACGTGCTTAAGAGCAGGGATAAAGACACCAGATGAAAGTGGATTTGGGCTGGCTGGTCATCACAGAGAGTAGCTGACAATTACTACAGATGCTCTCTGTGGGAGTTTCCCATTCCACAACCAGCCCCACAGCCCTCTTACAGGGCAGTTGAGCAGCTGAACCTTATCTGTTCTGATCTGCCCACCCAGTACTCAGTCCAGAACAGAGCAATGGGGATGATTAAATCTAGTTTGGAGAACTCATGATTTCCTGCAGTTACCTTAATCTCAGCAGCTCTTTTCTCTTTTAGTAGAGGAATCTGTCCTGTTTGCACTACCGAGAAGATGGACGCACAGACCTAAACTAACAGCAGGGAAGGCAGAATCCCAAGATCTCTGGGATCCAAAGACCCCACGTGTCTGCCGCTTGAGGCATCCAAACTGTTTCGGCTCGTTATATATTTAAGAGATTCTTAAACCCTCCACGGTAATGCATCATTTTTCATTCCCATATGGAAGTGAGGAAGGTTTAACACAGAAAAACACCAGAGGCTGGCAGAGCCGAACTCAGGTAAGGCTGGAATGCCTGTCCAAGCACTGTAAGGCACTGCACTTATCTAACCGATCGCACATTCACAATAAAAGAGGGATTAAAGGACTTAAGTCCCTGACCAGCGGTTGGAGATCAAAGCTGTAACGGAGAGTGGTTCATTCCTATCACATACCCTTGTACCCTGTACTGCTGCTACTCGCCAGCCCTGATTGCAGGACAGGACGAGGCTCACCAGCGCACAGGGGACAAGGAGGGATAGGTGAGGGAGCGAGAGCCAGGGCAAGGGGTTTACCCGGGCCAGGACCGGGCCGGGACACCGCTGCTTCGGCACCAAACGGAGGAAGCAGCGTGCGAGCCAGGAAGGAGGCAGGGAACCGGAGGAAGGAATGGGAACTGCCCCCCTGCGCCGGAGAAGGGCGAACGCGTGGGGGCAGCTCCCGGGCGGGCAGAGGTGCTGCTGCCAAGCGGGACCCCCGCCCGATCCGCCCCCCCGGAGCACCCATCCCTGCCGGGGCACGCAGGCAGGACAGACCCGACCCTCTCCCTTTCCCGTCCCGGCGGGACTCACCGACTCGGCGGCAGCGGCGCGCAGGAGGAGGCCGAGCAGCAGAGCGCGGAGCACGGGCGAAGCGCGGGGCAGCGGCATGGCGGGGCCGGGCGAGGAGGGACACGAACACCGCAGATCGTCCGCAATCAGAACACGCTCCGGCCGCCTCCCGCCGCCGCCGCCGCACTTATAGGGATGGCACAGCCCCCGCTGGGCGGAGCGCCCGCCTGCCCCGCCCCACCGGGAATGCCCGCGGCCCCCGCCCCGCCTGGCTGCCCGGGGGCGGCGAGCCGGCATGGGGACTGCCGCTGCCGAGGGGAAAGGGTTAGGGCAACGGGGAGGGGGACACGGAGGGAGAGACGGGGAGGGAAAAGGGGAAGGAGGGGCAAAAGGGAAAGAGCGGGACAGGGACTTTTTATGAGCACATGGAGGGGACAGGCCGAGGGGGAATGGCTTTAAACTGACAGAGGGGAGATTTAGACCAGACACCAGGAAGAAGCTCTTCCCTGTGAGCGTGGTGAGTACAGGGTGAGAAGCTGCGGCTGCCCCATCCCTGGCAGTGTTCAAGGCCAGGTTGGACACAGGGGCTTGGAGCAACCTGCTCTAGTGGAAGGTGTCCCTTTGAAGGTCCCTTCCAATCCAAACCATTCCGTGACTCTATGAAAGGGAAAGGGTGAAAAAAAGGGAGGAGGGGGAAGAAAGGGAAAAAGGGAGGAGGGAGAGGAAAGCAAAAGGGGGGAGAGAGGGAAAGTGAGGGGGAAATGGAAAGCAAGGGGGGGAAGAAAGGGGGTGGCTAGCACGCAGCATCTACTTGTGCAGCACTCCACAAGTGATAGTCTCACATTCACACCAAATCAAGAACCACTTGAGCTGCGGTGTCACCACTGGTTATCAGGGGTGTTACATCACTCAGATCCTGCCAGAGGTGGAAAATGAAACCACTCCATCTGTTTTCTCCGAAAGCAGCAAGCACAAAAAACCCACAGAGACAAAGAAGGGAAAAACCCATCCCCACAGTACAACTATTTTAGTTCTCTTCTCTCATTAATAACTTTTCCTGGCCATTGGAATTTGCTTGAAACATCCACTGCAGCCCCTTCTGAAGCCAAGGAACACCCCAACTACCACACTGGTACTCACCATGTCAGGCCCCCTCGTTCATGCTGCAGTCACATCGGTTTGCACTTGGGGTTTTGTTTGTAGGGAATACTTCCTTAACAGGGAAGCAATATACAGCCCGCAAAGGGGATGAGCCTTGATCACAATTGCCAGGTAGGGATGGATGCAAACTCCGCCCCAGCACTACAAAGCTCTCCCAAGAAAACTTCCAGCCCTCCCCTTGCTCTACCTTAGCATGCCAGCCTTCAATCAATCCAAAAAGATCCCTAAGGTGAAGCAGCCTTCCCAACTGCCTGTTCCTTTGGGAATGAAGAGGTACGAGGGTGTGAGCTGCAGTCAAGAGGTCTCCTTGATGTTTGTTAGGACCATGTTTGTGCACATGAGCAGGAGAATCTCTGAGCTGGCTGTGGAACTGGTTGGCACAATACAAAGTGATAAGGAGACCTGCTCAGAGCTTTAAAATAAGATCTGCAGACAGCATGCATCCAGGTGAGGGTAGGAGCCAGCCTGGAGGAGGCTGTGGTGGAGCCTCCTCTAGCACGACCCTCTGTGCTAAGGACAGTGATGTACCACTAACCCTCTGGTCCACCTCAGTGTCCAGGGCCACCAAAGACACCAGAGAGGGATCTGTGCTGTTACAACCTTCCTTATAACCCTCACTTCATCACATGGAGGAACTGATGCAAATCACTCCTGGTGCAGCCCAGTGAGTCTCCAGCTCCGGAGACCCAGCAGACATAGGTAGCAGAAGACCAAGAGGGACAAGAGTGACGGAGAGGCTGTGCTGAATGTGCAAAGACTGGTCCATACTATGGCACCATCTGCCAGATGAGCAACAACAGCACAAGGTGGCCAGAATCACTCCTCCCTAACCCCCTAAATGGCACCAGTATTTGTGTGCATGTGGCCATGACCCCGCTACACCTCCTTCCAGGTAAAGCAACCGCCATAAAGATGCTTTGAAAGCCATCTCCCTATTGCAGCTACAAACATTGCTAACTTGCTTCTTCACTTCCTCTCCAAACAAGCACATTACACTGTGCTCCTCCTGGTTGTCTCACCTCTTGACACACACCAGGTTCCTCTGCATGGCACCGGACAACATTTTCTCACCTAGGGACCTTCTGCTTTGGTAGAACAGAGAGGAGCCAGGCTGCCTACCTGGCCCAGGGACATGCAGATTGTCCACCAAAGTCACACTGCACACACAGTCCTTCAAGCAAATGGATGGAAATCTTGGGCTTCTGGAAACAAAAAGTTAAACTCAACCCTCAGGTACTTTCCAACTTCAAGAACAAATTTACGTGACTTTACCAATGACGTTTTGAAAGTGCATTGATTAGATCCACCTCCTTCACACGCACACACACACAAGCTTTCTGCCACTGTATCTTAAAAGAATTCATATGAAAGGAAATGCAGCCACAAAAGTCATAATATGGTTCTGTCAATACATAATGAAAAATAGCCTCATTTTGTTTCAATTTGCCCTTCAAATGTCCCCTCTCAAAATGCTGACATTCTCCTCTCTCTGGAATCATGGGTGTATGTCACACACCGAGAGCAACAGGACAGATAGGCCCAGAGAGAAAAAGTGCACAAGTGGAATGGGTTTTCCTGTAACCTCACTTCAAGTGAGAGAAGGAGAACTACAATAAAGCACATGTAAAGCCACAAGCTTGTTCTGGGAGATGAATTCTCACATTCAAGGTGTGTCTGTTCCTTTCTCCATTTAAAAATTACAGTTGGCAGAGATCTAACACAGCCTGGCTACCATTGTTCCCAGCCCAGCGTTCAACAGTTACTCAATTGTTGCATTGAAAATAAAAATAAGGACCTGCCAGTTCCCAATATATGACCCAAACATGCTGGAAGTAGAATGGAGTCCAAATACAATGTACTGGGAGGGTGAGGGGAGCCACATTTTTATGACACACCAAGAAATGTCTTGAGAAGGCCACACGCAGAGCTCTTTAGGCAATTCTAAATCATAAATGCTACTGCACTAAGCCAGGAAAAGAGATTCTTCAGCCAAGCTCAGCACAGATCCTACAGGCAAAAATGAGCTTAGAGCAGGATTCTCAAGCACAAAGAAACCTTAAGTAGAATTTTAATACATCTTAACTCCATTCAGTACACTGAGCTCTTTGGGAAAACACACCTGCACGCTGCATGGGTGGAGGAAGAGGAGCGGCTGAATACTCTGAGCTGGCATTTTGAGCTACTTAAGGCCAAGTTATTCTGGAAATCTTAGAATCATAGAATGGTTAGGGTTGGAAGGGACCTTAAGATCATCTAGCCTTACCGTCCCTTAGCACAAATCCTACCTGTCTGGCAAAAGGGAAATGAACCCCAGGAAAGGTCAGTTCAGGCAGCACTGCCCTTTGGACACCAGCTGGTAAACTTCTGGATCACCGATATAAACAGCTTCCTGTTTTCTCCTTCCCGAGGAGGAAAAACAATACCATCCTGTACAGCTATTTCTTATGGAAAGAACCCCTGGCTAAATAGGGCATTATTTTTCCACACTCCTTATAAAGAAGTGACCATGGTCGTTGCATGTGACCTGGGTACATTCCCAGGGATCTGCTATGTCCTGGGCATATCGCCACTTCTCCTTTCACCTGCTGCTCCTCACGACACGCAGATGTCACTCACACAACAGTCAACTGGCTAAAAAAGGACATTCTAACCAGAAACCAGGCCAGCAGCATGATCTCTGTGTTTCAACATCCTTTTCCCCTTCAACACATCTTTCCTTCACAGCCATCTCCCACTTTCATTTGAACTAAAGAGGAAGAGAAGTAAAACTGAATCTGCTGCTTAATTCCCCAATGTTTGCTTTCCACATCCACATCAAACTCTTCCCACAGAGCAGGGCTGTGGGGCGAGGATCCCTGTACGGAGAACACCCCCTCTTCCAGAAGAAGGACATGATCCCCTCAGTGGGATCAGCCTAGAAAGGAGGGAGAGACGAATCCAGGCCACATGCCCTCATGAAGTCAGCCAGGAAATGAACTCAGGAACCGGGCTGCAGCTGAATCGCAGCACAAACATCTTTATGCCACAGCGCTTCACTGTGTCCACCCTGGCACACTGCGAGAGGAAGCCTGGACTCAGGCTGAGCGGAGCTGCCCTCAGTTGGCAGCAGGCAAGCAGGGAGGAGTGTCGAAGTTGGAAGGAATTTGAGTCAGCACCTCCCAGAACACCAGCTCCTATCCTGCGATGCCAGGGCTATTGGATAAATCAGAAATATCGTTGCTGATGACTTTGGAGAGACACCCAGCAATTAAAGCAACAGTCCTACCTCCCACCAGCTCGCGAGTTTTAGCATCTGTGACTAAACAACCAACATTTTTTGGTGGCAAAGGGAAATCAGTCCTATAAAGCTTGAAAAGGAAACACGGAGTGAAAAGTACTTTGTAAGCTGTGGCTTGCACATCCTGGAGGGCCAAGCACAGCACATTTCAAGAAAAGATACCAATTTCTACCAAGAATTAACAGGGGAAGTGCTGAGTCTCACAGTTCATGCTCAGCAATGCGCTGGCAGCAGACAGCCCTCACAGGGCTGGGATTTTCCAGTGTTCAGTTCTGCACCGACTAAGGCTGAAAGCTTCTGCAAAGATAAATTCTCTGAAGGCCCAAGTAAGAACTCAGCCACAGCACCCCACATCCATCACACGCAGCCTCTAACTTGCACAATCCTTTCTAGGAGGAGCAGGTCTGGAAACAGAGAGGAAAATGTGTCAAACCTGCCTTGGCACATGACATCCACAGAACGAGGAAGGAAAAACACGCAGCAGAGTGGCACAGGGAACTTCCCATACGGGAACATGGAAAAACATCATGAATGTCAGAGATCATAATCTGAGTTCCCACAGCTAGAAGTATTCCACACCCACGAGTGATGTGAGTCTACAACCTCCCATAAAAGCTGGGTTGCCCTTTTGCCCTCCTCCTCTCTTTTCCAGGTGACAAGAGCTCTGTGGCAACTCCCACAGCCATAGGAGCAGCCCAGGGGTGCTGCCACTCTTTTTTCCAGCTCCACTGTCCAATGAAGCCTTGGGGATTTCAGCATTCAGGAAGCCACAATTCTCACATCAGAAGTCAAGCGAGCAGGACAGCTTACTGAAGCCACTAGAACAAACTCCAGCAGCCAAGCAGATCACAGAGCAGTCGGGCTGAGCAGGAGGGACTCTGGCACTGGCCGATTTCATGAGGCATAAAAAGAAGAAACCATCACATACCAGAAAAAATTTCCCAAAAGAAGCCCTACACATGACCAGCAGAATAACAGAAAGATGCCACCAGTGTGTACCAGAACTTGTAATAACATCTTGGTGTCCTACAGCCTAAAGTTAAAACAAGTACATCTCAGCAGCAACTACCAACAGTTTCAGCATCTACTGGAACTGGCCTGAAGATGAAAGCAAAATATCCCAGGACAACCATTGCTCGCATGTTCAATATCTGTGTCTTTCTAGCAAGGGCTGCTCAGACAAATTATTGAATAATAGAATCATCACAGAGTCACAGAGTGGTTTGGGTTGGAACCTTAAAGCTCATCCAGTTCCAACCCACTCCCATGGGCAGGGACACCTTCCACTAGAGCAGGTTGCTCCAAGCACTGTCCAGCCTGGCTTTGAGCACTGCCAGGGATGGGGCAGCCACAGCTTCTCTGGGCACCCTGTGCCAGCGCCTCAGCACCCTCACAGGGAAGAGCCTCTGCCTAAGAGCTCATCTCAGCCTCCCCTCTGGCAGGTTAAAGCCATTCCCCCTTGTGCTATCCCTACAGGCCCGTGTCCAAAGCCCCTCTCCAGCTTTCTTGCAGCCCCTTTAGGCACTGGAGCTGCTCTAAGGTCTCCCCTTAAGAAGCCTTCTCTTCTCCAGGCTGCCCCATTCCAGCTCTGTCAGCCTGGCTCCATGGCAGAGCTGCTCCAGCCCTCGAAGCATCTCCATGGCCTCCTCTGGCCTCGCTCCAACAGCTCCACGTGCCTCCTGTGCTGTTGCCCAAGAGCTGGATCAGGACTGCAGGGGCGTCTCTCCAGAGCACAGCAGAGAGTGAGAATCCCTTCCCTGACCTGCTGCCCACGCTGCTATGGACGCAGCCCAGGGCCCACTGGAACAAACCCGTACCAGCACTGTGCAGGGGATGGGCAAAGCTTGGAGCCTGCCAGCATGAGCTCGGGTGCTGTCCGCAGCAAAACCCGCTGCTGACAAGCTCCTGTGTAACAAACCAAAGCCGAGCCGTGTCCGCCCGCCGCAGCTCGCTCTGCGGCCGCAGGGACACCTCAGCCGCTGCCCGAGGCCCAGGCGCTGAGGCGAGGCCTGCCGGGCTCCTCCGGGCCCCGTTAACCAGCGGGCTCGGCTCCCCGGCGCTTACCTGCCGTGCAGCGAGGGAGGGAGCCGCGGCACCCCGGCTCGGTGCCTGCTCCTCCCCCGCCACAGAACCGGCCCGCTGCCCGCCGTGCCGCGGCAGAGGGTCGGGCTCCGGGCCGGGGGTAGGGGGTCAGCTCCGGAAGAGGCCCTCCACCGCGCTAGGGGGCGCTGCCGCGCGGGGGCTGCCGCCACTTCCGGGCTCGCCGGGGCGGGCGGGCGATGGCGGCGCAGTTCCGCAGCTACGTGTGGGACCCGGCGCTGATCGTGGCGCAGATGGTGCTGCTGCAGGCGGGGTACTACAGCTCGCTCGGGCTCTGGCTCGCCCTCCTCGGCACCCTGGGCAACACCGGGCCCTCCCTGCACCAAGTCTTCAGCGACGAGGTGAGGGCGCGGGGAGCGGGCCTTGCTCGGGGGCTGCCCGCCCGGGGGGCGGGCGGTGTTCCCCGGTGTTAGGGACAGCCCCCCCCCCGTATAGAGACAGGCCCGCTGCATGTGTGGGTGCCCCCAGGACGGAGGCAGGGCCCTGCCGGTGAGCGGAGGCACCCCGCTATAAAGACAGCGCCTCGCTGTGTAGCAGTACCCGCAGTAGCCAGACACCCTGTACTGGTACCCCGAGTATAAAGCCAGCATCCCCCATATAGGTGATCCCAGTATGGACGGACACACACACACAACACCCCCCTCCACGCTCTTCTGGAGATATTGCCCCTCAGCACAGCAGCAGACCTGTCCCTTTTCTATAGGTACCCCCAGACAGAGCTCTTGGAAAGACTGCTGTAACTGCTCGGGCTCCTCTCATAGATCCCAATCAGCGCAGGGCCATGCTGGTGCGGCGGGGCCACGGGAGGAGATTACTTGTTGTGGGCTGTGTTTTGTGCAGTGGCTTCCTATTAATAGTCCCATGTAGATTTTAGGATTCTCAACCCCGCCGGGGAGGCTCTCCATGATGGCCTTCATCCTCAATGCGCTCACCTGGTAAGTCAGCAACTAGCTGGAGCTCCTGTGTCTTGTTCTTTCTTAACATTAAAGAGAATTTAGTGTCTCCTGAAACCCTGTGCCTGACTGTGTCTCTTGAGGGCAATTGGGAGCTACTGACTCCCGACTTTCGGGATCCTGAATAAGTTATTACACTTCACTGCTGGGAATAAGATTTGCTTCTGTGAGAGATTTTACTGGAAGTTAGAATTAGTGGATGTCAGCAAATACTTATCTATAAGCAAGAATGTATTTTTCCCCTGCCACTGGGCAGAGATTCTGGATTTAAAAATTCCTGCCTCATTCTCTACATTAAAAGCTCATTTCCCTGCAATCATGTAATTAAAAAGCTGTAAGCATGTAAGTCTTGCTGCAGCAGCCCGGAAAAAGGTCAACCCATCCTTAAAATATTTAAGAAGCTTCAAACCAGCTAAATAACCTGCACTGACAACTGCTGATAACTCTTGCTATATCCCCTTATCCAGAGGCATGGCACAGTTTCATTAATCTCCGTGTTTATTTTGCAGTGCTCTGGGCTTGCTGTACTTCATCCGCCGAGGAAAGCAGTGCCTGGATTTCACAGTCACAGTTCACTTCTTCCACCTTCTGGGCTGCTGGATTTATAATTCACACTTTCCCTCCACCCTGACGTGGTGGCTGGTGCACATTGTGTGCACCGCTCTGATGGCTGCCATCGGGGAGTACCTCTGCATGAGGATAGAACTCAGAGAAATCCCCCTCAATTCTGCCCCCAAATCCAACGTATAGACTCGCTCTGGGAACAATATGCTGCATTATGTTATTGTTTCCAGCACAAGTGCATCTAATGCCCAAGAATCAGCTCTGAAGAAGCACAGCAGGTCTGTTTAGACTTGGGTGGGGGTTTTTGAGGGGGGACCTTGGTGACTGCATGAGTATAAGCATCTCCTCTGGCCTCAGTCGACAACAGGGGAGGAACAGATGTTTATTTTGCTAACACAAAGCATTTAATATGACTATACGGCGAGCGTGCTCTTAGACTCTTTGCTCATGAGACTGTTCAAAGCCAGGTAGCAAAACTTGATGTGTGAGGAGCCTGTGGAACTAAATGTGGGAGCGCCCTGTATGGGTAATGCAACGGTCAGCTCTTCTTGGAGGAGCTGCACAGTGAGCAGCGAGGCTGGGAGCTGCTGCTTCCAACCTTTGGTTGGGAAAAAAGTCAAAGTGAATGAATGGGGAGAAAGAAAATAGTTGTACTTACCCAGATCACCAGCTGAGACCCTAAATAACCTATGATGTTGGACGGATGTTTGCTGTTTCCATGTTTAATACGTAGAGATGTCAGACAGCAGTTTGCTGAAGAAATCTTTTGTAATAATAAAAACATGTTGCTGTGAGCGTTACGGTTCTCCTGGGAAGCTGAGCACTTCAAGGACACCATGAGTGTCTGTATCATGGCAACAGAAGGATACAGCCAGAGAACATGTGGCTGTAAGATGCCCACTCTAGGACACAAATGCCTACAATAACTGTTTCATACCTCTGCTCCAAAATGAAGACATCAGCGAGTGCTGTGGTGGAAATCAGCAGCATAACCCTCACTTCAGGAGGAGTATTGGCCAGTCCAGGGTCTCCACATGTTCAGCCTGAGCCTGGAGCTGCCCTGGGGCCATGCTGCTCTTCCTGGCAGGCTGCAGAAGCTAGCAACAGATCTGGCCTGGCAGAGGCGATGCTTAGTTAAACATAAGACTGCTGCTTGTTCCTCAGAATAGATGTGCCCTTATTTAGAGACACTTCAAAAAAGCATTACCTGTGGGCAGGCAGGGTCACCACCTTACTGCCAAGGGGTCAGAGCTGGATGGCTCCTCCAGATCCTGCAGACTTGTATCGCGCCTGGTTCCCACTGAGGGGTGGCCAGTTTGTGCAATCCCAAATGAGGGCAAACCCACTTCTGAAAACAGATTTTTCTTCTGTGCAGCATCTTGCTGCAGTAACTTTCCTTCCTATGTTAAGTGTTAATTTGAGTGAGTTATTTGCTAATTCACCTTGTTGAAATGTGGTGGGATCATTTGAGATGCACAAATTGATAAGCTCTTTGAAGCTGCTCTTTTGGCTTTTGTTACTGGGGGAGCTGTATTTCAATTCCTGCTCTCCTACTCAGATCCTGTAAATTAAGGCAGGATAACATCCTGATGTTTTAAATACTTGGCAGCTCTGCTGCAGGGGAGGATTGCCGGTTACATTTGTTTAGATAGAACTTTTTTTACACTCTGGGATTACAGCAGGACCTTTTCCTGACCAAAAGCCCCTTTCAGCACAGTCTGAACCTTTTAGAGGGAAGACTTGATGCAATTCTCTTTCTGGGCAGGAGCCAGCGGTTGCTGGAGGGACACCCAGAGGTCACTTCCGAGGGCTTTCCCTGCAGCTCTGCTGTGCAGTCAGCAAGACAGTTCATCCCTCTTCAGCATCTCGTTTCTCCTGCATAAGGATACTTGCCTGGCTTCCAGTCACCTTCAGCCTGGATATAAACTGGACTTCCAGTAGGTGCCAGTATCGCCTTTGGAAAAGAGCCGTGAGCCGAGTGCGATTGGCATCCGGCAGAGCAGAGGGCACACTGCCTCCGGGCGGACAAACACTGCCTTAGTGTCACTGGTATTTTAAGGCTGTTTCAGGGTCATTTTGTCCTCTGCAGGTTTTTGTTGCTATTCTTGAGAAATAGTCCAGCACAGGGAAGGCTTGCAGATTTAATTTAAAGCTCAACACCACAGCACAGTGGAACTCCTGTGTTCCTCAGAAGGGGTCTTAAGGCAAGTGCAAGCTGGATGATTAATAACAGCAGCTACGAGTGCAAGAGAGAAAGCAACATTCATCCCATTTCTTAAAGGAGAATAGGCAGCTGATCCCAGAGCTGCTGAGAGACTGCCTTAAAAGAGGCGCTACCTTGGTTCCCCTGTAAGAACAGCCATGAAAACTTTGGACCAAGGAACACCCCCTTACTCCCTGAATACATGAGGTATGCTCCAAGCGCTTCAGCAGCCTCCATTGCAAGGCACGAAAAGTCTAGGTTCAGCTTTGTATCTGGAGAAACTCAGGGCAAGGCCATGAGCAGAATCCTTGACAGATGGGGATTTAACACCCAGGCTGTGGGACATCCAGCGAGCTGCAGCGGGTCAGTACGAAGCATGCTGCAAGATCAGAAACGCTTTCTGAAAGCCTGCTGACTGCCTATGAGGTCTGAGTCTGTATATTACTTGTTTTTAAAGGAAACATACTGTAACAGTTGTAGGAGAAGTTATGCTGAAACTGAAATACAATCAGAGGAGGGAACCTCTGAAATTCATCACTCCCATAGTGAGACACCCAATTTTCACTCACGTGCTTTCAGCCAGGTTTAGAGGCACCTTCGGCTTAAAAAAACAATCCTCTGCTCTATACCAGAACAGTGGCAGATGGTCTTTGTTTCTTAATAAATCTTTGGGTTGTGTGTGCAATAGATGAGGGATTTGCTTCCAGGGAAGATATGCCCCAACACCTGCTCTTCTTAGAGACAGCAGCAGTGTCAGCTATTTGCACCCCTGGCTCTGCAGAAAGACTTCTTGGAGATCTCTGCTGAGATTTTTGTATTCCCATTCCCCAAAGCTGTGTAGAAGTAGGAATTTTTAACAGAGAGAAAGTTGCCAAATTCAAGGAGAAGCCAAGAGCTGTGGGATGTTGGGTGCCTGTGTCGATTTCTTTTCCTAAGGGCATTAAGCACCTATTCTAAACAAAGAGCAGGTACAGCCTTTGGATCCAAAGGACTCCAGACTTGGTTATGCACAGTACCCACCTGCTTCAGCTTCCTCCAGTGCCAGCCACAGGCAGGAGAAGAGAGAATGGGGAGTGGGGAACAGGATCAAAGAGCACTGACTGCTGTTGAATGGAATAAGAGCAAAACCCAAAGCGTTTCACTCCAGGTTTTGCAGTGCTCTGCTTTACCCTTCCTCCACTACTTCCCATAAAACTTTGGGCCTGAGATGCCAAGTACATCAGTAACAGCTCTGCTGTCTCTAGGGCACCCAGATGCCTCATGTTGAAGTGCTGTTTGAACTCCAACTGCTCCTCCCTGACTTCTTTCTTGGAATTTGCCTCAATTTATTCACTCCCTCCTGCTGCTGCAGGAGCAGAGTTAAGTGATAGGGAAGGTAAAAGGAAGAACGTGTGAATGCCAAGTGAGAGCGGTATGACCCAACACCACTACTGGCAGGAACATCCTTTGCTGTAGAAGCTTGCTCACATGCCTATAATACATCCAGTGGGATCTCTGGAACTAGCAGGGCCTCAGATTGCCTGCTCACACTGTAAAGCACACTTTCAGGTTTTGGGACACCATTTCAGAATGTCCTTATCATTCACGAGTGGTGGCATGTGCTGCTGTGCCCACTCCCATGGTGGGCAGTGCTCAAACCATCAGCACAAGGTCCTTGTTCAATGTTTCTCAGGAGCATGAGGAGCCATGAGCATGCCCAGCTCCATACAGGGCAGCTGCCTGCCCCTAGCAAAGACAGAGCAAGTGCCCTGGGATGGGGCCAAATGCTCTGTGGAAACAGCCAAAGTGATGCGTGAAAGGCAGCCTGCAATACTCTGCTAGGTATAGCTCCTATGGGCTGTGCAGCCAGGCAGGGCACAGAGCTTCCACAGCATCCTCAAACACTGAACTGCCTTGTACTGCCCAATAACGTGGTGTTTTTCTAACATACCCAGGAACCGCTTACAAGCACCTCTGTTGCAAATACGTTTGTGCTTGTACTGAAGCTGCAAAGCTAACAATGCCCTGAGCTGCAAAGAAGACGAGAGAAGACTGTGCTACCAAACAAGAGCCAGGACAAATAACTTCTCCCATGCTGTAGGCTCTACAACAAACTTTAATACTCCGGAATTACACACTGGCACCCACAGAGCTGCTTACAGGTACCTTGGGGAAAGCTTTAAAGCGATAGAGTTGCTGTAAGTCCTCTTTATCCTGCTAGCTTGACATTCCTCCACCCCCCTCCCCAAATATGTTTGCCCTCTATTTCCTTAGAAAAGGGATTTACACATAACACAGGAGTTACTCAGGAATCCAGATGCATGCAGGAGAAGACATCATGCACCTGTGATTAAGTACACGGGGATGCAGGGGTTTCACCACATCCTCAAATTAAAAGGGATAGTACAGGGAGGCAAGGTCTGCTTTCTGCCTTTAACAGTACATGCACCATCCCCTGCCCCTCACAAGTCAGCGGTGAAGATTCCCATCTTGGTTTCAGTGCCCAAATCAAAAGCCTGGAGAGTTGATCTGGTGGAAAGAGTCAGCAAAGCAAAGAGATTTCCTTCCAGCAGCCACAGAAGAATGCAAAAGCATCCAGAGTTCAGAACCAATTTATCCTTTTTCCCCACATCCTCTGCCCCATATCCACACGTTCCCAAACCCTGCAGTTGGCCAGATCTGTCTGCCTTGAGGCAGAAGGGGAAGGGCCTTACTCCAAATTACAGAGAAACAGCAAAACCCAAGAGATGCTGCTGAGCTCTTCCATGTCTCATAGGTGCAGGATGGAGCCACACGTTCACTGAGCACCACACAGTGTATTCCTCAAAGGTTTGGAAAGGTAATCAGGAAGATGCCACAACATACACTGCCACCACCTCTGCTGTGATACTCACAGAGCTCCAGTTTATAAGTTCAGCCAAGTAACGACGAGGGGGATGCCGAGGATGGAAACATTTGGAACATGTGTCCAGGCAAAGCTTTGGGCAGTGCTGGGGCTGCAGAGGTCAAACAAGCTGCCTTGAAATTTGATTTTCCGAGACTCCCTTCTCAGCATCTCCCAGATGGCTGCTGCTTCCTTCTGGCATTCCCAGAGCACCGTCAGGGCACATGCATGAAATTCATCCCAGTACCTGCAGCCAGGGAACATGACATCATCAAGCCCTTTGGGTTAGAACAGCAGCAAGATGCCGAGCAGGGACCTGCTGCCCCCTGTGCTTTGTGCAAACATAACAGACTACCAATCCCCTCCATTGTCTCCCAGAGCATAGAATCATAGAAGCAGAGAATAGTTAGGGTTGGAAAGGACCTTAAGATTATCCAGTTCCAACCCTCCTGCCATGGGCAGGGACACCGCTCACTAAACCATGCCACCCAAGGCTATGTCCAACCTGGCTTTGAACACCGCCAACAACAGAGCATTCTCAACTTCCCTGGGCAGCCCATTCCAGTGCCTCACCATGCTTACAGTAAAAAAACTCCCTCCTCATATCCATTCTAAACTTCCCCTGTTTAAGTTTGAACACGTTACCCCTTGTCCTCTCATGACAGTCCCTAATGAAGAGTCCCTCCCCAGTATCCTTACAGTCCCCGTTCAGATACTGGAAGGCTGCTATGAGGGCTCCACGCAGCCTTCTCCAGGCTGAACGGCCCCAACTTTCTCAGCCTATCTTCACACAGGAGGTGCTGCAGTCCCCTGATCATCCTCGTGGCCCTCCTCTGCACTTGTCCCAACAGTTCCATGTCCTTTTAATGTTGAGGACCCCAGAACTGCACACAATACTCCAAGTGAGGTCTCAGGAGAGCAGAGCAGAGGGGCAGGATCACCTCCCTCCACCTGCTGGTCACGCTCCTTTTGATGCAGCCCAGGACACGGTTGGTTTCTGGGCTGCGAGCGCACACTGCAGCCGGCTCATGTTCATGTTCTCATCGACCAACACCCCCAAGTCCTTCTGCGCAGGGCTGCTCTGAATCTCTTCTCTGCCCAACCTGGAGCTGTGCCTTGGCTAAAACTCCAAACCTCAGAACACACAAGTTATTTCATGCTTTGTCCTCATTCTCTGGAAGTCACAGGGCACCCTCTCCCCTGGAAGCGGTTCTCCTCCAAAATAAAGACTTCCCCAAGGCACAGATAAGGCTCCACGTGTCACTTGCCACTAACATTCCCCCCACAACTGCTCTGAAAAACAGAGTTTCGTTTACCTGAAAAGAGCTCTGTAAAAGCACGTTTCTACTGCAGCTTCTTTGGAGCAACAGGGCAAGGCAGGGACCAGCCATGAGCAGCATCCCTGAGTCCTGGCAGGCACCTGGGCTTCTGCCCGCCCCTGCCCTCCCTCCACCTCCGTTTTCCTGTCTTCCCCTTCACTGGGGCTGGGCACCACCTTTGATCCATAATCTTCCTGCATCTGGGGACTGCATAGAGGACAGGGGCAATTGCTCTGCCACCGGGACACCAGGCACACATGCCACCCCTCGGAAAGGAGATGCAGCCGAGCAGGGACCCTGCACATGGGAAAGGAACAGCTTGGTGCTGTCGCACGTGCCCTGCGATGGACATGCCAGGCAGACCCCAGCCCTCTGCTTAGCTCTCCTCCCCCGGGCTTGCGTCAGAACACCAGCTGTGAAGGAGTTCATTAAACAGAGCCACCGGGGCAGAATAAATGTCCCAGATAATAAAAGCTGGTGCCAACCCAGGCAACCTCCTGCACTCGCACCCGACCTGCAGCCGTGGCAGAAGGCGGCTCTGCTAAGGGTGAGTTAAACCTCTCCGGCAAAGGATGGCTGGGGGCAGAAGGGAGATGTCAGCTCCTGCCTGGTTCTGCTGTCAGCCAGGATGGCAGTTCCCAGTGTTTCACTCTTCACAGCCTCCATCTGCTCAGCCGGGCAGGCTGCAGGCACCCCACACCGGCTCCCAGCTCCGCATTCATCCTTCTCTCACACTCCCAGAGCGGGGACCATGGCAGGAAAGCAGAGAGCAGTGGAGAAGGCTGAGGTTAAAAGCTCGTAATTCAGAAACATTTCCTGGCAGGATGCTGGGCATCACCACCCTTTTCCTCCAGCCACAGCAATCCTGGCTAGCCATGCACCAGGACCAGTGGGAGAAGCTGGCATGTCCCACGGGTGCAGAGCCCCAGCCCTGCCAGCGGGGAAGATCCCAGGATCTGTTCTGTGGTCGTTAGTACCCCAGAGCCTGTAAAAAACCCTCAACTCACACGTTTTATGTGAGCTTCAGCAGAGGAGTCACCCTCCAGCAGTCAGCCATGGCACATGCTGCACTGCATGCTCCGTTGTCTCCTACCACCAGGAAGCCACATTTCCAGGTAAATGTATTGCAGCCCAAACCAGAGCAGTTCCCATTTCAACCCTGCCTTCAGTCACATTCCATGGAGGCTGTGCATCCTGAACTACGACCGTCTCATGGCAATAGGGGAATAGAGCAGGTCACAACCAACCTTCGATGTGCCAGGCATGTTTGCTGGCAGGAGAATGCATGAACAAAACACGTTTAAAAATAACGGGAGTTGTTAGCTTTCCATTCTCCTTGAGCAAAAGGGTTTGTTCAAGGAAAGAACAACTTAGAAACAAGGAAAACCAAAGGGAATGGCTTCCACACTGGCAATAACCAAAGTCAGGCAGGAGGGCTGGGGACCCTCCACTTACCTCGGCGGCATCATCCCATCAGCCTCCACCGACTGCCCCATCCCAGATGCTCCTGCCCTGCTGCACCCCAGCCGGCTCTGCGCAATCCGAGGAGCCATCCAGAGCCTCCATCCCATGGCTGAGGGCAATGCCTTCCCCTGCAGCCCAGGGCAGCTTTAGGCAGCTTGGAAAGCCTGACCCACAGGGCACTGCACCCTCTGCCTCGCCCTGGTAGGATTCCACCACCCCGAGGCACGTGGGTTTTCCCTTAACGGCTGTCTGCACTTCCTTACATCTCCTTTTCACTGCGGGGGACAGAGAGCTGCCCCTGTTTATCACCACGATCATTTATATCCACCTTTCCCTTGCTCCCCCCCAGCCTCACTGCTTCTCCTCTTCAAGCGGACCACTCCCGAAGCCTGCCCGACCCCTCCTTACCCAATTCCACTGTTACCGCTGCGCTGATGAACGTCCTCCCAATGCTCCGACCTTGGGGCACTTGCTACAAAGCTCACCAAAACCAGGGGAGGGGCAAATTCCAGACAGAAGGATGAAGGCTCTTGGCAGGGAGGTAAAAGGCTTGGCTCAGGCAGCAGGATCCAACTGGAAGCTGGGTGCAGGCTGCTGCCTGCTGGACCCTGGGGCACCCCAGCCACGGATGAGCCGCTGGATGGAATCAGGGTGCCAAGGGAGCCTTCCCAGGGGAGCAGAAGGGGTTGGATCCCACCCGCCTTGCTCCTCCCGGCTGTGAGCATGCAGAGGTCGCAGGGTGAATCCTGAGGGCTGGACCTATTGCCCGGCTGGAGCCAAGCAGCACATAGGTGGATGGAGCCCACCAGCTCTGTCTGAAACTGGAGCAAGTTGGGAAGCGTGTGTGCACCCACAGCTGGGATCTGGGGGGGTCAGGAGAAGACTTCAGACAGCAGCCCCGGCACAGAGGCAGTGCCCAAAAGCCACACTGCCCTTGTGCCATAGATAACCCCGGAGGTGGGGACACACAGGAGGCCCCGGCATGGGGCTGCACTCACCCGCAGACGCGGTGCAGCCCCTGCGGCTCGATGCCATCTGCCTCCTCATACGCAGCCATATTCTCCCCCAGCTTGAGGACGCAGTCCGAAAAGCCTTGGTAGATGTTGGTGCAGGCAGTACCCGATGCCAGCAGCCCGGCAAGGTGCCCTGCAGCCAGCGAGGGGTCGAGGTGTGAGCACCCCGACCTCTGGGGACGGGGTTCCCTTCCTTCACGCGGTGACATGGGCGGCCCCGGACCAGTGCCGCTGCCACCCGGACTCAGTGACCCCCCCCTTCCACGTGGGACACACACAACCCAGGCACCGTCACTCACCTCAACCCCAGCCCTGCCTGCAAGTGCAGAGAGCCTGAAAGAGCCGCTCTGCCAGGGCAGGGAGCCCACCTGAGCACAGCTGGGGTGCCCCAGCACCCCGAGCAGACGGCAGCTCAGCACCCGCAGCCAGGACCCACCGGGGAAAGACAAACGACACCGGCCACAAGAGGAGGGAAGGAGGGAGGGAGAAGTGAAAGGAAAGGAACCCGCAGCACACTCCGGTTGTCACCTGGGAAGCGGCCCCGAACGCCCACCCGGGCACCCCGAGCCCCCCCCCCCCCCCCAAGCAGCCTTACCCACTGCGAGGAGCAGCACGGCCGTACCGCGCCGCTGCCCCATGCCGCCGCTCCCGGTATCCCCATGGCTGGCAGCGCTGCCCGCCCGCCTGCGCAAGCAGAACAGCCGGCCCCAAACACCGCTAATGAGCGGCGCAGGCTAATTAATTAAGGAGGGGGCTGGGCCGCGGCTAATGAGCACCTGGGGGCAGCCCCGTACCCACACACACACCTTCCCCCCCCCGCCGCTCCCTGGATCCTGCACCCCTGGATCTCACAGCATCGCATCCCCTCGGGACTCACTGCCAGTGCCCGCGGCTCCCCACGCCCTGTACCCCACAGCCAGGGGCACTATGGGTCCCATAGCACCCCTTCGACTGCAGGGCAAGGGTTCATGGAGTCATGGAATGGTTTGGGTTGGAAGAGACCTTAAAGCTCATCCAGCTCCAACCCCTGCCACGGGCAGGGACACCTTCCACTAGAGCAGGGTGCTCCAAGCCCTGTGTCCAACCTGGCCTTGAACGCTGCCAGGGATAGGGCAGCCACAGCTTCTCTGGGCACCCTGTGCCAGCGCCTCAGCACCCTCACAGGGAAGAGCTTTCTCGTAATATCTAATCTCAATCTCCCCTCTGTCAGCTTAAAGCCACTTTCCTTGTCCTGTCCCTACATGCCCTTGTCAAAAGTCCCTCTCCAGGTTTCTTTGTAGCCCCCTTCGATCACTTTAATGGCACAGAGCAAAGTGATGGAGGACTTGAAGGAAAGAGCTGAGCATGCATCAGTTCAAAGACATACATAGCAGCACCTGCAGCTAAAAAACATTTTCCCCTGATCCAGGCACCACCCATTCCCAAGGCTGCCATGGCCTCTAGAACATTAGTCAGGATTTTGATCCTGGCTCTTGCCCCATGAGTCCCTTTTCCTACACCAGAAAGGGGAGTCAAAGGTTTCACAGCTGCTTTGATGGAATCGCCACAGGGAAGGGACATAACAGAACTCACTTTTAGCTGGTGACAGCTTTGCTGTTGGGAGCACTACTCCCCACCAGCGCACAAACTGCTGCGTTGTGGGGTTACCACCTATCACCCATCTCTGCACAGACATAACGTAAACAAACATCTCAATTTGGCGCGTGAATTGGCTAAGTGCGCGCCAGTTGATGAAGCCTGATTTTGGAACAACACCTGAGGTGGCCCTGCAAGCACCCTGCAGCCCCAGGAGTTCACAGCAAGTGGATGCAACACTACCAAAGCCGCACGTGCACACTGAAAGTGCAAAGAGAACGTGGGTCAAAGAGCAACAAAAATCTGTATACAGAGAAATGACACAACACAATAAAGAACAAGTTTTCTTGGAAGCTGCCTTCCCACTCTGAAAAGCCCCATTTTGATCAGCCCCGAAAGGAAGCAAATCCCTGCATGACAGCACCAGCGGCTGACCCTGGCTCCAGCTGCAGCCAGCCAACCTCTGGTATCCCAAAGCAGCTCTGGCCGCAGAGCCTCTTCCCAGCCTGCGGGATGGGGACCAAGGGACTCCCCGGGAGGAAGGGACGGAAGAAGGCAGAAGGCTGGGTTTGGGCAGCAGCCGGATCCAAGAGGATGGCGGGCGCAGGCTGCTCCCCGCAGTGAGCTGGGCCTGGGCACGCTGTGATGCTGTGATTCCGGGACTGACTCCTCGTAGGTGGCCGTGTGTCCCCAAATGGAGGAGCAGCCCCAGAAGCCTTGGTCAGCGCTGGCACAGGCGCTGCCGATGGCAGCCCCAGACCAGGTGCCCTGCAGCCAGCGCGGGGTGGGAGCGAGCGCCCGGACCTTTGGTCCCTGGCCTGCGCCCAGCCCTGCCCACAGCTGCAGAGAGCCTGAAAGAGCCGCTCTGCCAGGGCAGGGAGCCCACCCTGAGCAGCAGTTGGGGTGCCCCAGCACCCAGCGCCAGCCCCCGTCTGCCCTCCAGCTCTGGTAACCCAGAGCAAGTGGAAACCCCTTCTCTGCCAAAGCCACGGCTGATCGCAGAGAATACAAAGGGAGACTGGGTCAGAAAAACTTGGAGAAATGTATTTACAACACAACAAAAAATGAATGCAATGAACAACACAACGAAAACCAACTCTTTTTATGAAAAATACAACTCTTCTACCTAAACCTACACCTATTCTACATAAAAAAAACAACAATTCTTCTTAAACCTACGCCTATTCTACCTAAAACAACAAAAATTCTTCTTAAACCTACGCCTATTCTACCTAAAACAACAACAGTTCTTCTTATGCCTACGCCTATTCTACCTAAACCAACAATTGTTCTTCTTAAAACTACACCTAGTCTACCTAAAACAACAACCGATCTTCTTAAGCCTACACCTATTCTACCTAAAACCATAACTCCTAGCGTAAAACCAACAATCTTCCAAAACAACACCAATCTTCTAAGAAAACGCCAACTCTTCAAAACAAACTTCTTCAACCGTCATCCAACCTTCCGTCTCCACCAGCCCTGGAAACAAACAGCACAAGGTCATTTCAGTGAGGCTACTGATGCTCAGTGTGTTTGCCACAGGCTGGGGAGAGCGGGACTCTGCCGCGGGGCTCAGCCCGGGCTGGGGCTGGGAGCCGGGCTCGCCGCGATCACCCTTGGCTCCCGTGTCCCCAGGGCAGCGCAGGGCAGCGTGGCGGTGGCGCTTGTGGCGCCAGGATGAGGCCACCGGGCACCACGTGCCTGCAGCGGGGCTGTCGCACACAGCCCCATCCCCAGCGCGGCAGCAGCAGCCGACCCAGCCTCAGTGCCAGCAGTGGATGGGGGGCACGTGCTGCCTTACCACTGCTCACTCCACCTCCATGGCCTCTTCCTCCTCCTCCACCACGTCCACCTCCATCGCCTCCTCCTCCTCCACCATGTCCACCTCCATAGGCTCCACCTGCAGCCCCACTTGGGTCCTGCTGGCGGCCTCGTCCTCCAGCAACTTCAGCTGTTGGAATAGCCTAAGGCAAAAGCCAAGCAGAAGAGTGCGTTGGCGCTGCCCAGAGCAGAGCAGCGCAGCGCAGCGCAGCGCAGCGCAGCTGTGGGACAGGGCTCTGGGCAGCCCGGTCCCCTCTGGCTGCGCGGGCAGAGCCGGGGGGCAGTGGGGACCCGGGCACGTCCCCAGCAGGAGCTGGTTGGAGGCCGGGGGCTCCGTGTCCAGCAGCACCCACCAGCTCTGACAGGCTGGCGCCTGCAGCTGGAGGACCCTTCTTCGGCTTCTCTTGAGCACCTTGCGGGGCGGCAACGGCTTGAGGACCTGGCAGAGCAGAGAGGGCAGGGGTGAGCGGCCGTGCTCCCTGCCTGCGGGGCCGGGGCACAGACCCTGCCCCGCGCCTGCCTCGGCACCCACCGCCTCCTTACTCTGCGTAGGCAGCCCTTTGCGTCCTCGCCTCCGCAAGGGCTGAGCCTGGTCACCAGCAGGACAGAGGTGTTCTTCTTTGGGGGCTGCATTTGGTGGAGCCAACAGAGTAATCGATTGCCAAGAATGAAGAAATGGGATGGGGAAGGAGCGGCAAGGGCTGGGAGCAGGGTAGACGGGCAGAGCGGGAACAGGGCGCAAGGGATGGGAGCAGAGAGGAGGGAGTAGAGGAAAGGTGTGGGGTCAGGGGTGAAGGTTTGTGTTGTTGTGTAGGCAGGGGCAGTTGCCGGTGTAATGCACGCGTGACATCAGCCCGGAGTTCCAGAACTGCTGCAAGCAGGGGATGGGGACGAGCCCTGAAGGGGCTGCAGCTTCATGGGGGACCCTGGGCAATGGTTACGTCACCCCTGAGATGACAGAGACACACTTGGGTCCTTCAATAATCAATACAATGGGTGAAGCCTGCGCTGGCCAACTCCACAAGGGCCAGGACCATCTCCTTTGCTCCTTCCCTGTCCCTCAAGCAGTCAGTGAGCGACCGGAGCAGTGCTCATGGGCTGCAGTTGGGATGTGCCCATGGGGTTGCAATTCAGCCCACAAATGGCCTCCAGCCGTGCCCGTCAAGGGTGAGCTCGCGCGAGAACCTGCGCCCCACGCGCAGGGAAGGCTGCGAGGGCAGCACACGATGTGGTGCCAGCAGCGCGTGTCGAGGGCTGCCTGCTTCAGGAGGGGTCTGCAACAGCTCCGGACCGTGTGCTCGCCTGTCCCTGACTGCATTTAGAGAGTCATAGAACCAGAGAAGAGTTGGGGTGGAAAGGACCTTAAGATCATCCGGTTCCAACCCCCCTGCCATGGGCAGGGACACCTCCCACTAAACCATGCCATCCCAAGGCTCTGTCCAACCTGGCCTTGAATGCTGCCAGGGATGGAGCCTTCTCAACTTCCCTGGGCAAGCCATTCCAGTGCATCACCACCCTTACAGGAAAGCATTTCTTCCTTCTATCCCATCTAAACTTCGCCTTCTTAAGTTTGAACCCATTACCCCTTGTCCTCTCACGACAGTCCCTAATGAAGAGTCCCTCCCCAGCATCCTTACAGTCCCCGTTCAGATACTGGAAGGCTGCTATGAGGGCTCCACGCAGCCTTCTCTTCTCCCAGCTGAGCAGCCCCAACTTTCTCAGCCTATCTTCACACGGGAGGTTCTCCAGTCCCCTGATCATCCTCGTGGCCCTCCTCTGCACTTGTCCCAACAGTTCCATGTCCTTTTAATGTTGAGGACCCCAGAACTGCACACAATACTCCAAGTGAGGTCTCAGGAGAGCAGAGCAGAGGGGCAGGATCACCTCCCTCCACCTGCTGGTCACGCTCCTTTTGATGCAGCCCAGAATATGGTTGATTTCTGGGCTGCGAGCGCACACTGCAGCCGGCTCATGTTCATGTTCTCATCGACCAACACCCCCAAGTCCTTCTGCGCAGGGCTGCTCTGAATCTCTTCTCTGCCCAACCTGGAGCTGTGCCTGGGATTGCTCCGACTCAGGTGTAGGGCCTTGCACTTGGCATGGTTAAACTTCATACGGTTGGCATCAGCCCACCTCACAAGCGTGTCAAGGTCCCCCTGGATGGCGTTCTTCCCTCCAGCGTATCAACCGAAGCACACAGCTTGGTGTCATCGGCAAACTTGCTGAGGGCGCACTCAATCCCACTGTCCACGTCACCGACAATGATGTTGAACAAGAGCGGTCCCAACCCCGATCCCTGAGGGATACCTCTCGCTACTGGTCTCCAGGTGGACATTGAGCCATTGAGCACAACTCTTTGTGTGCAGCTAGCCAGGCAGTTCTTTATCCACCCAGTGGTCCACCTATCAAATGGATGTCTCTCCAACTTAGAGGCAAAGAAGTCGTGCGGGACAGTGTCGAACGCTTTGCCCAAGTGCAGGTAGGTGACATCAGCTGCTCTACCCCTGTCCATCAGTTCCGTAGCCCCATGGTAGAAGGCCACCAAATTGGTGAGGCAGGATTTCCCCTTAGTGAAGCCACGCTGGCTGTCAGCAAGCTCCTTGTTGTTTTTCATGTGCCTCAGCATGCCTTCCAGGAGAATCTGCTGCGAGATGTGGGCAGGCAGGGAGGTGAGACTGACTGCTCTGCAGTTGCCCGCGTCATCCCTTTTCCCCTTCTTGGAAATGGGGGTTACATTCCCCTTTTTCCAGTTGCACGTACACCTCATGCACGCAGCAGCTCCCCCTGCACCCCGCTGCCATTCTCCTGCTGGCAGCTCCCACTGCCTGCCCGCTTGCAGGGTCCCACAGGACAGCGCCGGTGGCTGACCCTGGCTCCAGCTGCAGCCGCCAACCTCTGGTATCCCAAAGCAGCTCTGGCCGCAGAGCCTCTTCCCAGCCTGCGGGATGGGGACCAAGGGACTCCCCGGGAGGAAGGGACGGAAGAAGGCAAAAGGCTGGGTTTGGGCAGCAGCCGGATCCAAGAGGATGGCGGGCGCAGGCTGCTCCCCGCAGTGAGCTGGGCCTGGGCACGCTGTGATGCTGTGATTCCGGGACTGACTCCTCGTAGGTGGCCGTGTGTCCCCAAATGGAGGAGCAGCCCCAGAAGCCTTGGTCAGCGCTGGCACAGGCGCTGCCGATGGCAGCCCCAGACCAGGTGCCCTGCAGCCAGCGCGGGGTGGGAGCGAGCGCCCGGACCTTTGGTCCCTGGCCTGCGCCCAGCCCTGCCCACAGCTGCAGAGAGCCTGAAAGAGCCGCTCTGCCAGGGCAGGGAGCCCACCCGAGCACAGTTGGGGTGCCCCAGCACCCAGCGCCAGCCCCCGTCTGCCCTCCAGCTCTGGGAACCCAGAGCAAGTGGAAACCCCTTCTCTGCCAAAGCCACGGCTGATCGCAGAGAATACAAAGGGAGACTGGGTCAGAAAAACTTGGAGAAATGTATTTACAACACAACAAAAAATGAATGCAATGAACAACACAACGAAAACCAACTCTTTTTATGAAAAATACAACTCTTCTACCTAAACCTACACCTATTCTACATAAAAAAAACAACAATTCTTCTTAAGCCTACACCTATTCTACCTAAAACAACAATTCTTCTTAAGCCTACACCTATTCTACCTAAAACAACAACAATTCTTCTTATGCCTACACCTATTCTACCTAAAACCACAACAATTCTTCTTATACCTACACCTATTCTACCTAAAACAACAACAATTCTTCTTAAACCTACGCCTATTCTACCTAAAACCATAACTCCTAGCGTAAAACCAACGATCTTCCAAAACAACACCAATCTTCTAAGAAAACACCAACTCTTCAAAACAAACTTCTTCAACCGTCATCCAACCTTCCGTCTCCACCAGCCCTGGAAACAAACAGCACAAGGTCATTTCAGTGAGGCTACTGATGCTCAGTGTGTTTGCCACACGCTGGGGAGAGCGGGACTCTGCCGCGGGGCTCAGCCGGGGCTGGGGCTGGGAGCCGGGCTCGCCGTGATCACCCTTGGCTCGCATGTCCCCAGGGCAGCGCAGGGCAGCGCGACGGTGGCGCTTGTGGCGCCAGGATGAGGCCGCCGGGCACCACGTGCCTGCAGCGGGGCTGTCGCACACAGCCCCATCCCCAGCGCGGCAGCAGCAGCCGACCCAGCCTCAGTGCCAGCAGTGGATGGGGGGCACGTGCTGCCTTACCACTGCTCACTCCACCTCCATGGCCTCTTCCTCCTCCTCCACCACGTCCACCTCCATCGCCTCCTCCTCCTCCTCCACCATGTCCACCTCCATAGGCTCCACCTGCAGCCCCACTTGGGTCCTGCTGGCGGCCTCGTCCTCCAGCAACTTCAGCTGTTGGAATAGCCTAAGGCAAAAGCCAAGCAGAAGAGTGCGTTGGCGCTGCCCAGAGCAGAGCAGCGCAGCGCAGCGCAGCGCAGCTGTGGGACAGGGCTCTGGGCAGCCCGGTCCCCTCTGGCTGCGCGGGCAGAGCCGGGGGGCAGTGGGGACCCGGGCACGTCCCCAGCAGGAGCTGGTTGGAGGCCGGGGGCTCCGTGTCCAGCAGCACCCACCAGCTCTGACAGGCTGGCGCCTGCAGCTGGAGGACCCTTCTTCGGCTTCTCTTGAGCACCTTGCGGGGCGGCAACGGCTTGAGGACCTGGCAGAGCAGAGAGGGCAGGGGTGAGCGGCCGTGCTCCCTGCCTGCGGGGCCGGGGCACAGACCCTGCCCCGCGCCTGCCTCGGCACCCACCGCCTCCTTACTCTGCGTAGGCAGCCCTTTGCGTCCTCGCCTCCGCAAGGGCTGAGCCTGGTCACCAGCAGGACAGAGGTGTTCTTCTTTGGGGGCTGCATTTGGTGGAGCCAAGATCTTAACCGATTGCCAAGAATGAAGAAATGGGATGGGGAAGGAGCGGCAAGGGCTGGGAGCAGGGTAGACGGGCAGAGCGGGAACAGGGCGCAAGGGATGGGAGCAGAGAGGAGGGAGTAGAGGAAAGGTGTGGGGTCAGGGGTGAAGGTTTGTGTTGTTGTGTAGGCAGGGGCAGTTGCCGGTGTAACGCACGCGTGACATCAGCCCGGAGTTCCAGAACTGCTGCCAGCAGGGGATGGGGACGAGCCCTGAAGGGGCTGCAGCTTCATGGGGGACCCTGGGCAATGGTTACGTCACCCCTGAGATGACAGAGACACACTTGGGTCCTTCAATAATCAATACAATGGGTGAAGCCTGCGCTGGCCAACTCCACAAGGGCCAGGACCATCTTC
The DNA here is from genome assembly GCA_017639245.1 of Myiopsitta monachus. Lineage (NCBI taxonomy): Eukaryota > Metazoa > Chordata > Aves > Psittaciformes > Psittacidae > Myiopsitta > Myiopsitta monachus. The sequence continues at coordinate 36,414,236 of CM029928.1, forward strand.
TTGGCTCCTTCCCTGTCCCTCAAGCAGTCAGTGAGCGACCGGAGCAGTGCTCATGAGCTGCAGTTGGGATGTGCCCATGGGGTTGCAATTCAGCCCACAAATGGCCTCCAGCCGTGCCCGTCAAGGGTGAGCTCGCGCGAGAACCTGCGCCCCACGCGCAGGGAAGGCTGCGAGGGCAGCACACGATGTGGTGCCAGCAGCGCGTGTCGAGGGCTGCCTGCTTCAGGAGGGGTCTGCAACAGCTCCGGACCGTGTGCTCGCCTGTCCCTGACTGCATTTAGAGAGTCACAGAACCAGAGAAGAGTCGGGGTTGGAAAGGACCTTAAGATCATCCGGTTCCAACCCCCCTGCCATGGGCAGGGACACCTCACACTAAACCATGCCATCCAAGGCTCTGTCCAACCTGGCCTTGAATGCTGCCAGGGATGGAGCCTTCTCAACTTCCCTGGGCAAGCCATTCCAGTGCATCACCACCCTTACAGGAAAGCATTTCTTCCTTCTATCCCATGTAAACTTCCCCTCCTTAAGTTTGAACCCATTACCCCTTGTCCTCTCACGACAGTCCCTAATGAAGAGTCCCTCCCCAGCATCCTTACAGTCCCCGTTCAGATACCGGAAGGCTGCTATGAGGGCTCCACGCAGCCTTCTCTTCTCCCAGCTGAGCAGCCCCAACTTTCTCAGCCTATCTTCACACGGGAGGTTCTCCAGTCCCCTGATCATCCTCGTGGCCCTCCTCTGCACTTGTTCCAACAGTTGCAGGTCCTTTTAATGTTGAGGACCCCAGAACTGCACACAATACTCCAAGTGAGGTCTCAGGAGAGCAGAGTAGAGGGGCAGGACCACCTCCCTCCACCTGCTGGTCACGCTCCTTTTGATGCAGCCCAGGATAAAATTGGCTTTCTGGGCTGCGAGCGCACACTGCAGCCGGCTCATGTTCATGTTCTCATCGACCAACACCCCCAAGTCCTTCTGCGCAGGGCTGCTCTGAATCTCTTCTCTGCCCAACCTGGAGCTGTGCCTGGGATTGCTCCGACTCAGGTGTAGGGCCTTGCACTTGGCATGGTTAAACTTCATACGGTTGGCATCAGCCCACCTCACAAGCGTGTCAAGGTCCCCCTGGATGGCGTTCTTCCCTCCAGCGTATCAACCGAAGCACACAGCTTGGTGTCATCGGCAAACTTGCTGAGGGCGCACTCAATCCCACTGTCCACGTCACCGACAATGATGTTGAACAAGAGCGGTCCCAACCCCGATCCCTGAGGGACGCCACTCGTTACCTGTTTCCAGGTGGACATTGACCCATTGAGCACAACTCCTTGTGTGCAGCTAGACAGGCAGTGCTTTATCCACCCAGTGGTCCACCTATCAAATTGATGGCTCTCCAACTTAGAGACAAAGAAGTCGTGCGGGACAGTGTCGAACGCTTGAACAAGATGTGGGCAGGCAGGGAGGTGAGACTGACTGCTCTGTAGTTGCCCGCGTCATCCCTTTTCCCCTTCTTGGAAATGGGGGTTACATTCCCCTTTTTCCAGTGGCACGCACACCTCATGCACGCAGCAGCTCCCCCTGCACCCCGCTGCCATTCTCCTGCTGGCAGCTCCCCTTGCCTGCCCGCTTGCAGGGTCCCACAGGACAGCAGCGGTGGCTGACCCTGGCTCCAGCTGCAGCCGCCAACCTCTGGTATCCCAAAGCAGCTCTGGCCGCAGAGCCTCTTCCCAGCCTGCGGGATGGGGACCAAGGGACTCCCCGGGAGGAAGGGACGGAAGAAGGCAAAAGGCTGGGTTTGGGCAGCAGCCGGATCCAAGAGGATGGCGGGCGCAGGCTGCTCCCCGCAGTGAGCTGGGCCTGGGCACGCTGTGATGCTGTGATTCCGGGACGGACTCCTCGTAGGTGGCCGTGTGTCCCCAAATGGAGGAGCAGCCCCAGAAGCCTTGGTCAGCGCTGGCACAGGCGCTGCCGATGGCAGCCCCAGACCAGGTGCCCTGCAGCCAGCGCGGGGTGGGAGCGAGCGCCCGGACCTTTGGTCCCTGGCCTGCGCCCAGCCCTGCCCACAGCTGCAGAGAGCCTGAAAGAGCCGCTCTGCCAGGGCAGGGAGCCCACCCCAGCGCAGTTGGGGTGCCCCAGCACCCAGCGCCAGCCCCCGTCTGCCCTCCAGCTCTGGGAACCCAGAGCAAGTGGAAACCCCTTCTCTGCCAAAGCCACGGCTGATCGCAGAGAATACAAAGGGAGACTGGGTCAGAAAAACTTGGAGAAATGTATTTACAACACAACAAAAAATGAATGCAATGAACAACACAACGAAAACCAACTCTTTTTATGAAAAATACAACTCTTCTACCTAAACCTACACCTATTCTACATAAAACAACAACAATTCTTCTTAAACCTACGCCTATTCTACCTAAAACAACAACAATTCTTCTTAAGCCTACACCTATTCTACCTAAAACAACAACAATTCTTCTTATGCCTACGCCTATTCTACCTAAACCAACAATTGTTCTTCTTAAAACTACGCCTACTCTACCTAAAACAACAACCGATCTTCTTAAGCCTACACCTATTCTACCTAAAACCATAACTCCTAGCGTAAAACCAACAATCTTCCAAAACAACACCAATCTTCTAAGAAAACACCAACTCTTCAAAACAAACTTCTTCAACCGTCATCCAACCTTCCGTCTCCACCAGCCCTGGAAACAAACAGCACAAGGTCATTTCAGTGAGGCTACTGATGCTCAGGGTGTTTGCCACACGCTGGGGAGAGCGGGACTCTGCCGCGGGGCTCAGCCCGGGCTGGGGCTGGGAGCCGGGCTCGCCGCGATCACCCTTGGCTCGCGTGTCCCCAGGGCAGCGCAGGGCAGCGTGGCGGTGGCGCTTGTGGCGCCAGGATGAGGCCACCGGGCACCACGTGCCTGCAGCGGGGCTGTCGCACACAGCCCCATCCCCAGCGCGGCAGCAGCAGCCGACCCAGCCTCAGTGCCAGCAGTGGATGGGGGGCACGTGCTGCCTTACCACTGCTCACTCCACCTCCATGGCCTCTTCCTCCTCCTCCACCACGTCCACCTCCATCGCCTCCTCCTCCTCCTCCACCATGTCCACCTCCATAGGCTCCACCTGCAGCCCCACTTGGGTCCTGCTGGCGGCCTCGTCCTCCAGCAACTTCAGCTGTTGGAATAGCCTAAGGCAAAAGCCAAGCAGAAGAGTGCGTTGGCGCTGCCCAGAGCAGAGCAGCGCAGCGCAGCGCAGCGCAGCGCAGCTGTGGGACAGGGCTCTGGGCAGCCCGGTCCCCTCTGGCTGCGCGGGCAGAGCCGGGGGGCAGTGGGGACCCGGGCACGTCCCCAGCAGGAGCTGGTTGGAGGCCGGGGGCTCCGTGTCCAGCAGCACCCACCAGCTCTGACAGGCTGGCGCCTGCAGCTGGAGGACCCTTCTTCGGCTTCTCTTGAGCACCTTGCGGGGCGGCAACGGCTTGAGGACCTGGCAGAGCAGAGAGGGCAGGGGTGAGCGGCCGTGCTCCCTGCCTGCGGGGCCGGGGCACAGACCCTGCCCCGCGCCTGCCTCGGCACCCACCGCCTCCTTACTCTGCGTAGGCAGCCCTTTGCGTCCTCGCCTCCGCAAGGGCTGAGCCTGGTCACCAGCAGGACAGAGGTGTTCTTCTTTGGGGGCTGCATTTGGTGGAGCCAAGATCTTAACCGATTGCCAAGAATAAAGAAATGGGATGGGGAAGGAGCGGCAAGGGCTGGGAGCAGGGTAGACGGGCAGAGCGGGAACAGGGCGCAAGGGATGGGAGCAGAGAGGAGGGAGTAGAGGAAAGGTGTGGGGTCAGGGGTGAAGGTTTGTGTTGTTGTGTAGGCAGGGGCAGTTGCCGGTGTAACGCACGCGTGACATCAGCCCGGAGTTCCAGAACTGCTGCCAGCAGGGGATGGGGACGAGCCCTGAAGGGGCTGCAGCTTCATGGGGGACCCTGGGCAATGGTTACGTCACCCCTGAGATGACAGAGACACACTTGGGTCCTTCAATAATCAATACAATGGGTGAAGCCTGCGCTGGCCAACTCCACAAGGGCCAGGACCATCTTCTTGGCTCCTTCCCTGTCCCTCAAGCAGTCAGTGAGCGACCGGAGCAGTGCTCATGAGCTGCAGTTGGGATGTGCCCATGGGGTTGCAATTCAGCCCACAAATGGCCTCCAGCCGTGCCCGTCAAGGGTGAGCTCGCGCGAGAACCTGCGCCCCACGCGCAGGGAAGGCTGCGAGGGCAGCACACGATGTGGTGCCAGCAGCGCGTGTCGAGGGCTGCCTGCTTCAGGAGGGGTCTGCAACAGCTCCGGACCGTGTGCTCGCCTGTCCCTGACTGCATTTAGAGAGTCACAGAACCAGAGAAGAGTCGGGGTTGGAAAGGACCTTAAGATCATCCGGTTCCAACCCCCCTGCCATGGGCAGGGACACCTCACACTAAACCATGCCATCCAAGGCTCTGTCCAACCTGGCCTTGAATGCTGCCAGGGATGGAGCCTTCTCAACTTCCCTGGGCAAGCCATTCCAGTGCATCACCACCCTTACAGGAAAGCATTTCTTCCTTCTATCCCATGTAAACTTCCCCTCCTTAAGTTTGAACCCATTACCCCTTGTCCTCTCACGACAGTCCCTAATGAAGAGTCCCTCCCCAGCATCCTTACAGTCCCCGTTCAGATACCGGAAGGCTGCTATGAGGGCTCCACGCAGCCTTCTCTTCTCCCAGCTGAGCAGCCCCAACTTTCTCAGCCTATCTTCACACGGGAGGTTCTCCAGTCCCCTGATCATCCTCGTGGCCCTCCTCTGCACTTGTTCCAACAGTTGCAGGTCCTTTTAATGTTGAGGACCCCAGAACTGCACACAATACTCCAAGTGAGGTCTCAGGAGAGCAGAGTAGAGGGGCAGGACCACCTCCCTCCACCTGCTGGTCACGCTCCTTTTGATGCAGCCCAGGATAAAATTGGCTTTCTGGGCTGCGAGCGCACACTGCAGCCGGCTCATGTTCATGTTCTCATCGACCAACACCCCCAAGTCCTTCTGCGCAGGGCTGCTCTGAATCTCTTCTCTGCCCAACCTGGAGCTGTGCCTGGGATTGCTCCGACTCAGGTGTAGGGCCTTGCACTTGGCATGGTTAAACTTCATACGGTTGGCATCAGCCCACCTCACAAGCGTGTCAAGGTCCCCCTGGATGGCGTTCTTCCCTCCAGCGTATCAACCGAAGCACACAGCTTGGTGTCATCGGCAAACTTGCTGAGGGCGCACTCAATCCCACTGTCCACGTCACCGACAATGATGTTGAACAAGAGCGGTCCCAACCCCGATCCCTGAGGGACGCCACTCGTTACCTGTTTCCAGGTGGACATTGACCCATTGAGCACAACTCCTTGTGTGCAGCTAGACAGGCAGTGCTTTATCCACCCAGTGGTCCACCTATCAAATTGATGGCTCTCCAACTTAGAGACAAAGAAGTCGTGCGGGACAGTGTCGAACGCTTGAACAAGATGTGGGCAGGCAGGGAGGTGAGACTGACTGCTCTGTAGTTGCCCGCGTCATCCCTTTTCCCCTTCTTGGAAATGGGGGTTACATTCCCCTTTTTCCAGTTGCACGCACACCTCATGCACGCAGCAGCTCCCCCTGCACCCCGCTGCCATTCTCCTGCTGGCAGCTCCCCTTGCCTGCCCGCTTGCAGGGTCCCACAGGACAGCAGCGGTGGCTGACCCTGGCTCCAGCTGCAGCCGCCAACCTCTGGTATCCCAAAGCAGCTCTGGCCGCAGAGCCTCTTCCCAGCCTGCGGGATGGGGACCAAGGGACTCCCCGGGAGGAAGGGACGGAAGAAGGCAAAAGGCTGGGTTTGGGCAGCAGCCGGATCCAAGAGGATGGCGGGCGCAGGCTGCTCCCCGCAGTGAGCTGGGCCTGGGCACGCTGTGATGCTGTGATTCCGGGACGGACTCCTCGTAGGTGGCCGTGTGTCCCCAAATGGAGGAGCAGCCCCAGAAGCCTTGGTCAGCGCTGGCACAGGCGCTGCCGATGGCAGCCCCAGACCAGGTGCCCTGCAGCCAGCGCGGGGTGGGAGCGAGCGCCCGGACCTTTGGTCCCTGGCCTGCGCCCAGCCCTGCCCACAGCTGCAGAGAGCCTGAAAGAGCCGCTCTGCCAGGGCAGGGAGCCCACCCCAGCGCAGTTGGGGTGCCCCAGCACCCAGCGCCAGCCCCCGTCTGCCCTCCAGCTCTGGGAACCCAGAGCAAGTGGAAACCCCTTCTCTGCCAAAGCCACGGCTGATCGCAGAGAATACAAAGGGAGACTGGGTCAGAAAAACTTGGAGAAATGTATTTACAACACAACAAAAAATGAATGCAATGAACAACACAACGAAAACCAACTCTTTTTATGAAAAATACAACTCTTCTACCTAAACCTACACCTATTCTACATAAAACAACAACAATTCTTCTTAAACCTACGCCTATTCTACCTAAAACAACAACAATTCTTCTTAAGCCTACACCTATTCTACCTAAAACAACAACAATTCTTCTTATGCCTACGCCTATTCTACCTAAACCAACAATTGTTCTTCTTAAAACTACGCCTAGTCTACCTAAAACAACAACCGATCTTCTTAAGCCTACACCTATTCTACCTAAAACCATAACTCCTAGCGTAAAACCAACAATCTTCCAAAACAACACCAATCTTCTAAGAAAACACCAACTCTTCAAAACAAACTTCTTCAACCGTCATCCAACCTTCCGTCTCCACCAGCCCTGGAAACAAACAGCACAAGGTCATTTCAGTGAGGCTACTGATGCTCAGTGTGTTTGCCACACGCTGGGGAGAGCGGGACTCTGCCGCGGGGCTCAGCCCGGGCTGGGGCTGGGAGCCGGGCTCGCCGCGATCACCCTTGGCTCGCGTGTCCCCAGGGCAGCGCAGGGCAGCGTGGCGGTGGCGCTTGTGGCGCCAGGATGAGGCCACCGGGCACCACGTGCCTGCAGCGGGGCTGTCGCACACAGCCCCATCCCCAGCGCGGCAGCAGCAGCCGACCCAGCCTCAGTGCCAGCAGTGGATGGGGGGCACGTGCTGCCTTACCACTGCTCACTCCACCTCCATGGCCTCTTCCTCCTCCTCCACCACGTCCACCTCCATCGCCTCCTCCTCCTCCTCCACCATGTCCACCTCCATAGGCTCCACCTGCAGCCCCACTTGGGTCCTGCTGGCGGCCTCGTCCTCCAGCAACTTCAGCTGTTGGAATAGCCTAAGGCAAAAGCCAAGCAGAAGAGTGCGTTGGCGCTGCCCAGAGCAGAGCAGCGCAGCGCAGCGCAGCGCAGCGCAGCGCAGCGCAGCTGTGGGACAGGGCTCTGGGCAGCCCGGTCCCCTCTGGCTGCGCGGGCAGAGCCGGGGGGCAGTGGGGACCCGGGCACGTCCCCAGCAGGAGCTGGTTGGAGGCCGGGGGCTCCGTGTCCAGCAGCACCCACCAGCTCTGACAGGCTGGCGCCTGCAGCTGGAGGACCCTTCTTCGGCTTCTCTTGAGCACCTTGCGGGGCGGCAACGGCTTGAGGACCTGGCAGAGCAGAGAGGGCAGGGGTGAGCGGCCGTGCTCCCTGCCTGCGGGGCCGGGGCACAGACCCTGCCCCGCGCCTGCCTCGGCACCCACCGCCTCCTTACTCTGCGTAGGCAGCCCTTTGCGTCCTCGCCTCCGCAAGGGCTGAGCCTGGTCACCAGCAGGACAGAGGTGTTCTTCTTTGGGGGCTGCATTTGGTGGAGCCAAGATCTTAACCGATTGCCAAGAATGAAGAAATGGGATGGGGAAGGAGCGGCAAGGGCTGGGAGCAGGGTAGACGGGCAGAGCGGGAACAGGGCGCAAGGGATGGGAGCAGAGAGGAGGGAGTAGAGGAAAGGTGTGGGGTCAGGGGTGAAGGTTTGTGTTGTTGTGTAGGCAGGGGCAGTTGCCGGTGTAACGCACGCGTGACATCAGCCCGGAGTTCCAGAACTGCTGCCAGCAGGGGATGGGGACGAGCCCTGAAGGGGCTGCAGCTTCATGGGGGACCCTGGGCAATGGTTACGTCACCCCTGAGATGACAGAGACACACTTGGGTCCTTCAATAATCAATACAATGGGTGAAGCCTGCGCTGGCCAACTCCACAAGGGCCAGGACCATCTTCTTGGCTCCTTCCCTGTCCCTCAAGCAGTCAGTGAGCGACCGGAGCAGTGCTCATGAGCTGCAGTTGGGATGTGCCCATGGGGTTGCAATTCAGCCCACAAATGGCCTCCAGCCGTGCCCGTCAAGGGTGAGCTCGCGCGAGAACCTGCGCCCCACGCGCAGGGAAGGCTGCGAGGGCAGCACACGATGTGGTGCCAGCAGCGCGTGTCGAGGGCTGCCTGCTTCAGGAGGGGTCTGCAACAGCTCCGGACCGTGTGCTCGCCTGTCCCTGACTGCATTTAGAGAGTCACAGAACCAGAGAAGAGTCGGGGTTGGAAAGGACCTTAAGATCATCCGGTTCCAACCCCCCTGCCATGGGCAGGGACACCTCACACTAAACCATGCCACCCAAGGCTCTGTCCAACCTGGCCTTGAATGCTGCCAGGGATGGAGCCTTCTCAACTTCCCTGGGCAAGCCATTCCAGTGCATCACCACCCTTACAGGAAAGCATTTCTTCCTTCTATCCCATGTAAACTTCCCCTCCTTAAGTTTGAACCCATTACCCCTTGTCCTCTCACGACAGTCCCTAATGAAGAGTCCCTCCCCAGCATCCTTACAGTCCCCGTTCAGATACCGGAAGGCTGCTATGAGGGCTCCACGCAGCCTTCTCTTCTCCCAGCTGAGCAGCCCCAACTTTCTCAGCCTATCTTCACACGGGAGGTTCTCCAGTCCCCTGATCATCCTCGTGGCCCTCCTCTGCACTTGTTCCAACAGTTGCAGGTCCTTTTAATGTTGAGGACCCCAGAACTGCACACAATACTCCAAGTGAGGTCTCAGGAGAGCAGAGTAGAGGGGCAGGACCACCTCCCTCCACCTGCTGGTCACACTCCTTTTGATGCAGCCCAGGATACGGTTGATTTCTGGGCTGTGAGCGCACACTGCAGCCGGCTCATGTTCATGTTCTCATCGACCAACACCCCCAAGTCCTTCTGCGCAGGGCTGCTCTGAATCTCTTCTCTGCCCAACCTGGAGCTGTGCCTGGGATTGCTCCGACTCAGGTGTAGGGCCTTGCACTTGGCATGGTTAAACTTCATACGGTTGGCATCAGCCCACCTCACAAGCGTGTCAAGGTCCCCCTGGATGGCGTTCTTCCCTCCAGCGTATCAACCGAAGCACACAGCTTGGTGTCATCGGCAAACTTGCTGAGGGCGCACTCAATCCCACTGTCCACGTCACCGACAATGATGTTGAACAAGAGCGGTCCCAACCCCGATCCCTGAGGGACGCCACTCGTTACCTGTTTCCAGGTGGACATTGACCCATTGAGCACAACTCCTTGTGTGCAGCTAGACAGGCAGTGCTTTATCCACCCAGTGGTCCACCTATCAAATTGATGGCTCTCCAACTTAGAGACAAAGAAGTCGTGCGGGACAGTGTCGAACGCTTGAACAAGATGTGGGCAGGCAGGGAGGTGAGACTGACTGCTCTGTAGTTGCCCGCGTCATCCCTTTTCCCCTTCTTGGAAATGGGGGTTACATTCCCCTTTTTCCAGTTGCACGCACACCTCATGCACGCAGCAGCTCCCCCTGCACCCCGCTGCCATTCTCCTGCTGGCAGCTCCCCTTGCCTGCCCGCTTGCAGGGTCCCACAGGGCAGCAGCGGTGGCTGACCCTGGCTCCAGCTGCAGCCGCCAACCTCTGGTATCCCAAAGCAGCTCTGGCCGCAGAGCCTCTTCCCAGCCTGCGGGATGGGGACCAAGGGACTCCCCGGGAGGAAGGGACGGAAGAAGGCAAAAGGCTGGGTTTGGGCAGCAGCCGGATCCAAGAGGATGGCGGGCGCAGGCTGCTCCCCGCAGTGAGCTGGGCCTGGGCACGCTGTGATGCTGTGATTCCGGGACGGACTCCTCGTAGGTGGCCGTGTGTCCCCAAATGGAGGAGCAGCCCCAGAAGCCTTGGTCAGCGCTGGCACAGGCGCTGCCGACTGGCAGCCCCAGACCAGGTGCCCTGCAGCCAGCGCGGGGTGGGAGCGAGCGCCCGGACCTTTGGTCCCTGGCCTGCGCCCAGCCCTGCCCACAGCTGCAGAGAGCCTGAAAGAGCCGCTCTGCCAGGGCAGGGAGCCCACCCGAGCACAGTTGGGGTGCCCCAGCACCCAGCGCCAGCCCCCGTCTGCCCTCCAGCTCTGGGAACCCAGAGCAAGTGGAAACCCCTTCTCTGCCAAAGCCACGGCTGATCGCAGAGAATACAAAGGGAGACTGGGTCAGAAAAACTTGGAGAAATGTATTTACAACACAACAAAAAATGAATGCAATGAACAACACAACGAAAACCAACTCTTTTTATGAAAAATACAACTCTTCTACCTAAACCTACACCTATTCTACATAAAACAACAATTCTTCTTAAACCTACGCCTATTCTACCTAAAACAACAACAATTCTTCTTAAGCCTACACCTATTCTACCTAAAACAACAACAATTCTTCTTATGCCTACGCCTATTCTACCTAAACCAACAATTGTTCTTCTTAAAACTACGCCTAGTCTACCTAAAACAACAACCGATCTTCTTAAGCCTACACCTATTCTACCTAAAACCATAACTCCTAGCGTAAAACCAACAATCTTCCAAAACAACACCAATCTTCTAAGAAAACACCAACTCTTCAAAACAAACTTCTTCAACCATCATCCAAACTTCCGTCTCCACCAGCCCTGGAAACAAGCAGCACAAGGTCATTTCAGTGAGGCTCCTGATGCTCAGGGTGTTTGCCACACGCTGGGGAGAGCGGGACTCTGCCGCGGGGCTCAGCCGGGGCTGGGGCTGGGAGCCGGGCTCGCCGTGATCACCCTTGGCTCGCATGTCCCCAGGGCAGCGCAGGGCAGCGCGACGGTGGCGCTTGTGGCGCCAGGATGAGGCCGCCGGGCACCACGTGCCTGCAGCGGGGCTGTCGCACACAGCCCCATCCCCAGCGCGGCAGCAGCTGCCGACCCAGCCTCAGTGCCAGCAGTGGATGGGGGGCACGTGCTGCCTTACCACTGCTCACTCCACCTCCATGGCCTCTTCCTCCTCCTCCACCACGTCCACCTCCATCACCTCCTCCTCCTCCACCATGTCCACCTCCATAGGCTCCACCTGCAGCCCCACTTGGGTCCTGCTGGCGGCCTCGTCCTCCAGCAACTTCAGCTGTTGGAATAGCCTAAGGCAAAAGCCAAGCAGAAGAGTGCGTTGGCGCTGCCCAGAGCAGAGCAGCGCAGCGCAGCGCAGCTGTGGGACAGGGCTCTGGGCAGCCCGGTCCCCTCTGGCTGCGCGGGCAGAGCCGGGGGGCAGTGGGGACCCGGGCACGTCCCCAGCAGGAGCTGGTTGGAGGCCGGGGGCTCCGTGTCCAGCAGCACCCACCAGCTCTGACAGGCTGGCGCCTGCAGCTGGAGGACCCTTCTTCGGCTTCTCTTGAGCACCTTGCGGGGCGGCAACGGCTTGAGGACCTGGCAGAGCAGAGAGGGCAGGGGTGAGCGGCCGTGCTCCCTGCCTGCGGGGCCGGGGCACAGACCCTGCCCCGCGCCTGCCTCGGCACCCACCGCCTCCTTACTCTGCGTAGGCAGCCCTTTGCGTCCTCGCCTCCGCAAGGGCTGAGCCTGGTCACCAGCAGGACAGAGGTGTTCTTCTTTGGGGGCTGCATTTGGTGGAGCCAAGATCTTAACCGATTGCCAAGAACGAAGAAATGGGATGGGGAAGGAGCGGCAAGGGCTGGGAGCAGGGTAGACGGGCAGAGCGGGAACAGGGCGCAAGGGATGGGAGCAGAGAGGAGGGAGTAGAGGAAAGGTGTGGGGTCAGGGGTGAAGGTTTGTGTTGTTGTGTAGGCAGGGGCAGTTGCCGGTGTAACGCACGCGTGACATCAGCCCGGAGTTCCAGAACTGCTGCCAGCAGGGGATGGGGACGAGCCCTGAAGGGGCTGCAGCTTCATGGGGGACCCTGGGCAATGGTTACGTCACCCCTGAGATGACAGAGACGCACTTTGGTGCTTCAGTAATCAATACAATGGGTGAAGCCTGCGCTGGCCAACTCCACAAGGGCCAGGACCATCTCCTTTGCTCCTTCCCTGTCCCTCAAGCAGTCAGTGAGCGACCGGAGCAGTGCTCATGAGCTGCAGTTGGGATGTGCCCATTGGGATGCAATTCAGCCCACAAATGGCCTCCAGCCGTGCCCGTCAAGGGTGAGCTCGTGGAAAAAACCTGCGCCCCACGCGCAGGGAAGGCTGCGAGGGCAGCACAAGATATGCTGCTATCCCAAAGGCAGTGTAGGACTACATGGTGGTGGCAGTTGTGCCGCCAGGACAAGGATACCAGGCACCGTGTTCCTGCAGCAGAGCCCACTCCTGCTCCAGTCCCAGCCCCAGTCTCAGGCCAAGTTCTCCCTGCACCCCCGCCAGCATTTCCTTCTGGAATCTCCCCATATTCCCTGCTTGTCCTAGGTTCCCCAGCTGCCCCTCGCTCTGGGATGTGGCCATCGTGGCTCACACTAGCCATTCATTGCTCTCAGGCTTTGGGAGGACAGGCCAGCAAGTGCATTCATTGCAGAGGGGGAGCACTCTTGGTTGCACATCGAGGGAACAGGTCCTGAGAGCCAACCATCTTTATCCCACTACCAGGGTCCCTGTGGAATGCGAGTGCAGGATGCTTTGGATGGCAGCACCTTCCTGCTGCTCTTAGACAAGAGGAAAGCTAAGCTGGCCCTGCTGCAGGGCTAACAGGCTGGTAAGCAGCATGGCAGAAGTGACCGTTGTCCCTACCTAGAATGGTTGGTCAGCACCTCCTCTTATCCTCCACGGTGCATCTGGTCCTGGGCATCTCTCACAGCTCTGTTTTGTCCTCAGCACCATGCTGGGCATCTCTCAGCACCTTCAAGCTGAGGCTTGGTGCTCGCTGTCAGCCACGCTTCTCCCCGGTCTGGCACTTGTCCCATGTCAGTGTCCAGGTGTGCTTCCCTGCCGCCATCCCCTGCTTGCAGTACCGAGATGACTCTGAGCACCACTCTGCCAAGCCAGGAAAGATGTTTCCCCCCAGCCACATTTAAGCACAGAACACAAGCAAGAGCATAGGCTGTAGACATCAGGGGCTGGAGGTGGTCAGTGCTGACAGCACAGTGAGCACTGCCTGTGGGGCAGCAGTAGGTTCTGGGCAGCCTCCAGGCATGATGGCTGCAAGCAGAAGGGGCTGGGGCACCTCTCAAGCAGGAATATTATGGACTGCTTGCCCCCAGCTGGGCCGGGACAGGGCCAGCCTGCAGGATGCTGGGGCTGCCCCCAACGTGCTGCCTGTGCCCTGCTTGGCCTCCCAGCCCCTCACCTCTGCCTCCAGCCAGCACTGACCCTCTGCAGCCACCTTCTGGGCCTGCTTCCACACAGGAAGGGCAAGGAGAAGCCAACTGCCAACACAAGGGATGTCCCCACGATGCCCACACCCATCCCTACCCACCTTTTTGCCTCCATCGTGCTGACTCCCACAGGATCATCCCATGCGTTGGTCTATTCCTGGACACTCTGCCAGCGGTCTCATACTGACAGTGCTGAGATACATCCTGTGCCGGTGAGCTCTGGCTCCTGCTGCTGCCAACAGCAAGCATGGCCCTTGCAGCTGCCCCAACAGCACTGCCCAGGGGCTGGAAGAGGAGATCGGAGGAGCTGCAGGTGGAGGATTTCATAGAATCATAGAATCAACCAAGCTCAAAAGACCTTTATGATCATCAAGTCAAACTGTTACCCAAGGATTGCCAAGGCCACCACTAACCCATGTCACTAAGGGCCTCATCTATATGGTGTGTGAACACTTTACAGTGACAGTGATTTCCTGGGGTGCACAGCAAGTGCAGAGCTGCACTTCAGCCTCTGTGTAGTGAAGGGCATCCGGAGGAACCTGTGTGCTGGCTCTGCCTACCTGAAGGTCTACCCTGGGGATCAGGACAGGCAGGTGCATTACGTCCCATCCTACGGAGAAAAGGGAACACTATGGGACCTGGGAGCCTTCTGCCCACCCTGCCCAAACACACATTGTACGTGGCAGTCACAAACATGTGCAAACACCCTTTGCACTCCCACAGCTCTTGTTACCCAAAGCAACTCCATGGACTCTGCAAATGTTGTTGCAGAGGAGGACCAGCCAGCCCGGAGCAGCTCCTGGCCTCTTGATGGCTGCATTGGTGCCATTCCTCAAGGCCATGTACAGAACAGTGCTGTAAACCCTGGCCAAGCAGCACCTCGGCGCAGCCCCGCTCCCCCCGCCTCCTCTCTGGCCCTGCGGAGATGCTCGTTTCTCAACAGCCACATTCCTCTGAGGGTGTTTATGGCTTTTCTGTCTCCCCACTGTCCCAGGCTAAAATCGACCCTTTTAAGGGAGCCACAGGACCACGGGTTGCTGGAGCCTTGCCTACTGCGGGCTGCTCCCTCACAATGTATTGCCTCGTTCACTGGGAAAGCAGCCTTGCCTTGTTTTTCTCTTGGCTCCACAAGTTACTGATGGAGTCAAGCTGCGGCTCAGTCCCAGCCCCATCCACACACGTCCTAGAGAATAAGATCTATTTTCACCAGCAAGTGATTCACCTGCCTGGCACTGGTTTACCTTTCCCTTAGCAGCTGCCTCCTCCTCAGCTCCATCCTCGAAGGCAGCTCCCTGACTCACCACCCAGACCTCTAATAGATGAGAAACCTGAGCGGGAAGGGCAGGAGGAACAAGTCACATTACATTTTCCCCTGATGACGGGTGTACTTTGATGCTGGCTCCCCTGGGGACTTTCAGCAGCAGCTGAACTCTGTTGCAGAGAGAAGAGGCATTATTCCTATCCAGGGCTTGCGACCTGGATCTCCAGGGGACACCTCCCAGTGACCTGGTCCTTTGTGGTTAGGGTGAGGGCTGTTGACCCAGGACAGTGTGCTGTCACCCTGTGCTGGAGGCACAAGGGAGGCAGGGGTGCTGTGGCAGCCGAGGCAAACCCTGCAGGTATCTGGCAAGGCTTATCCTTAGAGCTCCTCACTACAAGGGGAGACTCTCAACTGACTTCAGCATCCCCTCTGTCTTCTCTCACCTTTTAGCCAGGAGCAGGCACACTTGGCCACGAGCAGAAAATCATTACGTGGAGCTGGCTTGCCTGTGTTGGGTTAATTGGAATAAAATGCGTACCCTGCTGAGCAGCACGGCTTGTGCTGAAGAGCTGGGATGAGTCAGGCTCCGTGCCGATGATATCGCTGCTTCTTCAACCCGCTCCCACAAGGCAGGACAGAGGGGCTGCAGCAGCATGGGTGCGTGTCACCCTGTGCAGGCAGCACACCCACACCCCGGCCTGCAGTAAGGCCACAGTGAGTCCAAGGGAACTTGGGGTGCTCCAGGGGACACAGGACCAGCCTCCATGCCTTGCAGCAGTAACTGGTGCCGACAGACACAGACGTGTCACATAGCAGAGACGTGAGGCAGTTCCCTGGCCCTCGCCTCCCCGCCAACAGGGCAGAGGGTCAGCAGGGAACTGCTGATGCTGCCCAGAGGCCATGCCAGACCACACAGAGCTGCGAGCAAGCCAGAGCCGGCAGGTACCTGGTGGAGATTTGCTCCTGCAGCTCCTTAGAGACAATGAAACCCTCCCCCCTACACCAGCCTGGCTACCCCAGGCCTCCAGGGCTAAGCCACAGTGCTGGCAACACACACTCAGGTGGAAACCGTCAGGCAGGATGAGGGTGCTTCTGTATACAGATAAACACTCACATGGGCGAGATTCATTCCTTGTCATCACCGTGGGAGCTGAAGCCAGCAGCTAGGGACAAGTGCTCAGGCTGGGGGCACCAGGACCCCAGCATAAAGCCGGGTTTCAGCAGCAGGAGCTCCCAGAGGAAATGGAGGGGACAGCAGAGCAACAGTAGCTAAAACAGAGCTGGGACACAAACAATAGCCAGTTATCTTTAGTCATCCAGACAGTAAGAGAAGCACACTGAGAACGGGGCAGGCGGGACAGACACTGGAAACTCCCTATTAGCCAGAGAAAAGGGCAGAGTGGATGTTCCCCCCCCCGTCCCGGCTTGGCAGTGAGCGGCTGCTGGCAGAGCTGGCGCTGGGCACGGCGAGGCACTGACTCACCCTGCTGAGATACAGGAAGGGGGCGGGCGGCCAAGTCCACTTCTCTGCCAAGGAGCAGCCCTGATGTGCAGAGCCGAACGTGGGAGAAATACACCCCGGAGTGGGATCTGCTGGGGGATGAGGGTCTCAAGGCTGGAGGTGGACTGTGAGGGACCCCACGGCACATGCACGCAGTGTGCTGTTGTCTCTCCTGTATGAGTGCGGGAGCTGGGCATTTAGAGAAGAAAAGCATTAGGAAACCCCAAGCAGGAACGCTGACAGTGCTCCGTACCCAGGCAGAGCCCCCTGCCTCCAGCACCGCCCACCCCTGCCCAAACAGCACCTTCAGCCGGGCACTGCGGGCACAGAGCCTCGGTGCACGGGGAGACCCTCTTTGGGGACCATGGACCCTGGCATGGGGGCTTTCTGTGCGTCCCGGGGACGCAGAGACCCTTCGTGAGGACCGGGGACTGCGCACGGGACCCCGCTCTCCGCGGGGACCCTGCACGGACACCCCCCCCCCCCCCGAGGACCGCAGCTTTCCCCCCGCAGGACCGAGCAGCCGTAACCCGGGGTCGCAGCCGGGAGGCGCCGCGCCGCGATGCCGCGGGGTTGGGCGCGCTGGCACCGCCCCGCGCAGCGCCGAGCACCGCCCCGCAGCGCGCAGCATGGGCGAGCGGCCGCCGGCCGTGGGGGGGTGCTGAGCCGAGCCCGACTGCCCCGGCCCGCTCCGCTCCGCTCCGCTCCGGTCGCAGCAGCCGCCCGCCGCATGTCGGGGCCCGGGGCGAAGAGCCGCAGCCGGCGGCTGCCCGGTAAGTGTCGGCGCGCGGTGTGCTCGGCAGGAGGGAAGCGGGCACCGCACCGGGCGGGCAGGGCTCGGGCTGCCCACGGCCCCTCGCATCCTCCCCGCAACACCCGCCCCATGCCCCTTGCAAAGCAGCCTGGAGCACCACGACCCCACCTGCTCCAACCTGCTGCTTCCCGTCCGCTTTGAGCACAGGCTGCCCGGGGAAGCGCCGTGCCTGGGACGGGGATGCTAGGATGGGGAGGCACCTGCCTGGGATCTGAGCTGGGGACCTGTTGGGCCGCGGGCTGGTTGTGGAGTGGCATCGGTACCCTTCTGAGCCCTGAGCCCCTCGTGGGGTGTAGGGAAAGAGGAGGCTGAGTAACCCAGCGAGCAGGGGGGATGAGGGCAGCCGGGGTAATGGGGGCTCGCACGGGGACAGCCTGCCACGATCCGGGCCCTGCCTTAGCACACCGTGCCCCGGGCATCGTGCTGCCCTCCTGGGTTTCTTGTCTTCACGCTGCTTTCTGCAGGAATCAAAGCAGGGCCCCGTAATGGCAGGGTCTTGTGACAGCCTCTGCCGCTGGGGAAGGAGCTCTGGGCGCAGGGATATTTTTAGTACTGAGACTCAGGGGATTTGGAGATGGCTCGGAGGAGTGCAGGTGATGAAACCATGGCACAGACAGGGGTTACGAGGTGCCATGTCCTCCCTCTCTCATTCCCCCCCTGCTTTTTCCCAGCAAGTGGCTCTGCCAAAACCACTGCCTCCCTCGCACTCGCCTGGTGCATTTCCTCTCACGGGGGCTACGGTTATTTTTTGCTGTGCTGCAACACGAGGTCAGATGTGCTGATCGAGAAAAGACTCTGCAGGGAATTAACACTCAGGCAGCCGGCGTGTCCGGGCATCCTGTCTCCGCGCAGCCTGATCCTGCCTTACTCTTTGGGGCATTCCCAGCTCTCCACACCAGCTGCTTCTCCAAGGGCTAAAGAAGTTCAAAGCCCTCGGGATTTACCCTTGTCCCACAGGGGTTTTGGTGGGGGCAGGGTGATAGGGAAAGGTTTGCGATCTCAGCAGAACCTCCTGTAAGATGCTGTGGCAGCTGAGGAGCTGCATCTTTCTCTTACACGAGCTCCTCTCAGCACTGCACACAGGGACCAGGAGGGCAGGATGCAGTCTGGCAGCAGTGGGGTGTCCCGCTCTGGAAGAGTGGAGTCAAGGATTCGGGCTCTGGGAAAGCACAGGGAGAAGGACAAAAGCTGGTGGGGCCAGCCTGCTCCAGCTCTTTCATGCACCAGGAAACTGGACCATGCTTGGAGCAACCCCTCTCTTGAGCTCTGCTCACCTCCCCATCAACCCCTGGAGCTTTCCACAGCCCAGTTTATGCTTTAGGACCCTCTTTAAATCCCTGCCAAGCTGTGGCCGTAAGAAAAGGCCATCCCCATCCTCTCTCGGCCTTGTGCCTCCACTAGCAAACCCTCTACCACCCCTGAATACACACCTCCTGTGCACCAGCACAGAGGCAGGTTGTACCAGGATCCCACCGGCCAAGCAGGAATGAAAAACACACCCCCTGCTAGGGGAAATGTGCCCAGATAGTTGAACTGTGCTCTGCTCCCAGCCTGGATGCTGGGTCACAGACACCCTGAGCTGGTGCTCCCAGCACCCTCAAGCCCTGTCTTGCTCTCACCCTATGCTAACTGCACCCCAGGAATGCTCTTCTGCCAGCCTGCTTCAGCAAGGGTGACGATGGGAAAGCTCGCAGCGGTTTCCTTCGCAGCCTTTCCCTGCTGCAGCGGTGGCTGTGAGCCCAAACCATGCGAGGGCAGAGGGACCAGCAGGGCCACTGTCCTCACCCACAGCCCATCCTGGCAAGGAGGAAGTCCCTGTGCGCACCTCCTGCAGGGATCCTGCCCTGCCCACCCAACCTCTGCACCAGCGCCCGGGCCTGGTTCCTCTCCAAGCTGTGCTGGCTGATAAGCTGTGAGAGCCGGAAGGATCGGAAGGCAGCGGGGCGCTGGGTGCTGTGGCAGCCGCGCTGGGCGGTTCAGCCAGCGGGGAAGAGCCTGGCTCTGAATGCTGATCAGCCTCGGCCCCTTTGCTGTAGTAATAACCATGACAATAGTAATCAAACCCAGGCCACCAGCAGGTACCAACAGATCCCCCACAGTGCACAGGGGCCGCATTGTGCGTGTGAACGTGTCCCGTGGTGGGAACATGCCAGCGGGATGAGACAATCCCCACGGCTGACAGCCCGGGAGTGTGAGCGGCCGTCACACGGGGAAGAGCCGCGGCAGGGAACGCCGCTCTCCTTTATTCCCCCAGCAAGGGCTGCTGCGAGGTGGCCACACTGGCAGGGCTGTTCGCATCCCCCAGGCCCGGAAGAGCCCCGGGAGGGGGGACGGCTCCATCATCCCCCGCTCTCACCAGGGACACGGGTCAGGCAGGGCCAAGCACAGCCCAGCTGCCCGCGTTCCTTACATAATGGGATCTCAGTGCTCGTGCCTGAGTCCCCAGCGAGAGCTCAAAAACAAGTTCATAAACAGGTCCTGCTCATTTCTCCTGCAAGAGAAATCCTGGCGCCCACAGGAATGCAGCACTCCTGACTCTCCCCAAGCACGCTTACCCCGAGTATCGGTCACGTGCTGGGAAGCGGTGGACGGTAGGAACATTAATGGCACAGCTCAGCCATGCTCACGGCGCTCGGGACAGCGCCTGCCAGCATTTTGGTTTATTCTGTGATTGCACTGCAAGAGGATTTAGAGCCTCTCCTCCTCACCTCCACACTGCCGTCCCTTTGGCACAATGCTGCACAGACTCTGTCGCCCTGAACCAGTGCAGCCTCTGCCCTGAGCCCAGCCTTCCTGCAGCTGGAGCCTGATGGAGTCCCCTTGGTGTGGAGAACTGCTGCAGTTTGCCATGGATTTGGCACAGCTGGGCTGGGAAGCAGAGCTCTGCCTGGCACAGTACGGGGCTGACTCCGGCTGCTGAAGTGAGCCACCTCCATAACCAGTGCCCTGGTCACCTGCTCCTTGTCCTGGTTCCATTCTCTTGCAGACAGCACAGGGGAAGGCAGGGGTATTTTGCTGTTCCCCAGCGGCACTGGGCAGCAGCCTCTGTCAGCCTTGTTAGGAAAGCTTCATCGGCATGGTGTGTTCCTCGCTGCAGCCGTCAGCCTGGGTGCTGCACAGCACACTGAGCCTCCGCACCAGAGCAGGCGCCCAGTGCTTAGGTCAGACATACCAAGGCAAAGGCCCCTTCAGGCAGCACAGATTGCTGCCCTGGGCATCGCAGGAAGACGCTGAGCAGCCAGAAGAGGACCAGAGCCTCTTCCAGAAAACACACGGTGACTGGCCCTGAGTCACGGCACATTCTGTGCTGTGCTGCAGGCACAACCTGGCCTCCCAGGGGGGAGTCGCCTGTAGACCATGGGGTTTACCTGAAGGATGCCCCAGAAACAGGGTGAGGAGGAGCTCTGTGGAGGGCTCTCAGCAAGACATGACATTGTTCTCCAGGACACCTCACCAGGCTCACCACCTCTCTCCCATTTGGGTCCTGTGCTGCTACACACTGCTGACAGGCAACCCTCCTGCTGTCCTCACCCCACTCCTGCCAGACAGGGTGGGGATGCTGCTCCGGCCTGGAGGAGCAGTGGGTTTGGGCCATACTCAGGCAAAGCAGAGGATGTTTGTTTGGTTTCCTTGGTTACCGCACTGCCTGCTCCACTAATCACATTTTCCTTGTGCCGCTAGGCCAAGAGCGGCAGAGAGGAAACCTGGAATAGCTGAGGTCAAACACCAGCCTGGGAACAGCCGGGACTGCCGACTCTGGGTCCTCACTGTTGTGGGTACCCAACCTGAAAGGGAGGTACGAGGCGCAGGGATGCAGCAACAGCCCAAGGGCTCCCATCATTCCCTCTGGTGTGAGCTGGGCCACAGGCATCGGCATTGAACTGCAGGAGGAATTACAGGAATGAAAATGTTTGTAGAGGCAGAAGCCAAGCTGGCTGTGCAGGCGGGGATGTGAATAAGGAGCCTGCGAGCGTGGGTGCGGCTGTATTTATAGTGACGGTGGTGGCAGGGGTGCGTGCGTGTGGGGTGACAGGGTTGCTGATGCCTTTTATTCCTTAATACATCCCAGAAAGCCTTGGAGCACTAATGCCAATTGTCCCTGGGAGTTTCCTCAGCTTGTTAGCGTTCACAGACATCCCTCTGTTTTATAGCAAGGAAACTGAAACTTGAACGTGTGCAAAACATGGCTGATCTCATAACAACGCCCTTTGCCCCCTTGATAACTCACTTCAGCAGTTGTGAACACAGTGTATGAGCTCCCCACTTCTGGCTCCTCTGCATTTCAGAAGTGAGATCTGAGGTTTCAGCACAGCAAGTGCTGGTGATCCTGCCAGTCCACCACGTAACATCTCTTCATGGTGACTAAATCAATGTGCGCTGGTAAAGCTGAACAGGAGGGACTCTCCTACCCTCCATTATGGCCATACTGCATGAGCTGGGCCAGGCGGAAGGGCTTGGACAGCCCTGCCTGGTCCAACCCTCCTCACCTTTGTCCCCAGCCAACATGGAGCAGGCACAGCGGGGCCTGGACACAGAGCAGATGCAGCAGCAGCAGCTGAAACTACGGGACCGACAGAAGTTCTTTGAGGAGGTTTTCCAGCATGATGTGGATTTCTTCTTCCCTGTGTCTCACCTGCAGATAGAGCATCGGAGACGTAAGTGCTGCGGGCACCAGCACGGGGCTGGGGTGTTTCAGGGAACAGTGACACAGGCGATAGAGATTGGTGAGACATCCCCAGTTAAAGGCAGCTGGGGACATGCATGTCCTGCCCTGAGACAGGACCACACAGGCTGCCTGTGGGTGTGCTGTGCGTTACACCACTTAACTGAAGTCACTGCACGTGGATACGCAGGCTGGCGCCCTGCACAGTCACTGGCTTCAGACAGGCGCCTGCAGACAGCAGTTTGAGGCAGGGACAAGGACTGCAGTGAGAAAGGAGGCGATTCCAAAGCAATGTTTCAAGGAAACACGATTTTTCTGGGGGCCCCTTGCCAGCAAATAGGATTCAGTTTCCCAGGGCAAGGCTGGCCTCCCTCCTGAGGGTCCTACCTGCACAGGACTCAGGGAGCCCTTTGCCTGGCAGTAGCACTCACCTTTTTGCTGGCCTCTGTCTCTGCAGCGCCCTTAGGCAGCATTTCCTCCATGGAGGTGAACGTGGACATGCTGGAGCAGATGGACATGATGGACCTGTCAGACCAGGACACCATGGATGTGTTTCTGGGCTGTGGGACAGAGGAGAGCAGTGTTGCTGGGCCTCTGCCAGGTATGTGCAGTCCCGAGCCTTCTGTGGGCCAGGTTGGGAGCCTTTCCAGTGCCCACATCAGCTTGTTCCTCAGCCCTGGCCACCTGGCGTGCAGATCCACACACACTCATGCAAAGGCACTTGGTGCTGGCGTCTGTGAGGCTGGAGGGACCTCAGGCTGGGCTGGTCCATGTCAGTATCTGCCTCCACAGCCCAGAGATACAGACTTCCTGTAAATACCTTATGGTGGAGAAGACAGGAGAGCTCGGGCACTTCCCAGAGTTTGTGGGGCAAGTTCTCGTCCTGAAGTTCCTCTGGAGCAGCCAATGTCTTGTCATGATGTCCCTGGTCCCCTCCAGACTGCAGAGCTCCCTGCACTGAGCAGGAAGGCTGCAGAACCCCTCCACCTCCCAGCCAGACCCCAGGGAGCTGGGCTCACGTCCCGCAGGGTGCAGCACCTTCCTCCACACACACACACACAAGCTGCAGTGATTCAGAGGCCAAGCGGAATGTCTCCTTGCCTCCTGCAGCCAGTGGCCTCACGCAGCACGGCTCCAAGCTGTGTTTCACGGGAGATGGAAAAGGCTCCATCGCCAAAAACGGGGAAGGAATGTGCAGCACTACCCAGAGCCAGGCTGGGGGTGTGAGATGGGGAACAGCTACAGCAGCCACATGGGGAGCAGCCAGGAAAGTATATTGTGCCAAGGAGTAAGACACGTATTGGAGGGGCTCTCCAGGAAGCCTGGGGAGCAATAAGCCTCCAGAAGCGTTTTTCTTTCTTACCACCCTCTCTTCCAGGGGCAGATGCCAGCCAGTGCCCAGAGGAAATCACCCTGCAAGTGCCCAACGCAGCCGAGAGCAAGTCACGCATTTCTTCTACGTCCTCTGTCTCCACGGATCTGAACAGCCTGGACACCAGCGAGGAAGGGGCTGAGACCCCTGTGGTGCAGTCGGATGAGGAGGATCTGCAGGAGGACAGTCCCAAAGAGCAGGTGGCAGCAAGAAGCTAGCAGCCAGCTCTGCCCTGCTCCCAGCCTCCTCATATGGACCTGCCAGCCCAGAGGAAGGAAAGCTGCTGGAGCTCAGTAAACCCCTCACTGGACTGCTGCCCTGAAGGAGGAGGGAGATGGTTTTCCCCTCCTTTCCCACTGCAGGTTCTCCTGGCAGCCAATGGAGAAGGAGAAGGGGGTATTGTAGGCTCCCAAAATTAACTCTTCAGGCTTTGCTGCTAACACTCCCCGCTTCACTCCCATGAAACGCTCAGCAACCCACAGCCCCACCATTCCCAGAAAGCCATCCCTTGGGATCCCAGCTCCCCCTGCCCTACTGACAAAGGCCCTGTCCAGAGAAGCATTTAACGATGGCATACAGAGAAATAACACTCCAGTCTAAACAACCAGTGGGTGTGTGTGTTCTTGGGAGAAAACAGCGCTGGGGGTTCGGGTTTGGTGGGGATTGCACAAGGGAGAGTGGTGTCAATCCAGCCTGCAAAGGGTGCCATGCAGGAGCATACACAGCAGCAGCAGCCCTTGCTGCCCCAGCACAGCATGACAGCAACAGCCCTGGCTGGAGGAACAAAGGAAAAGCCATCAAATGAAGCCACTTTTCAGCCCCACTACACTTGCTCCCTGCAGGCCAGGGCAGGAGGAGCCAGGCACAAAGCTGGCCAGAAGCCTGCTGCTGCTATCAGTGGCTGCAGGCCAGGAAAGTGCTGTTCCTGCTCTGCCTGTATCAGCACAACCGTGGTCACCCCCTCGAGGAAAAGAGCCAGGGAGATAAGCGACAGGAGCCAGGGAACACTCCTTATCCCGGCTGCTTCCCGGGGGGGTCAGACCTTACTACGCTCCTTCCTGCACAGCCCACCCTCGGTGAGACCGGCTGCAGCGCTCCGCTTGTCTGGGAATGAGACGTGAGCTCCACCGGCTGCCCCCCAGCCCTGCCTCGCTGCCGTTGGCTTCCTCCGGGGGCGGCCCCAGGCTGGCAGCTGATGGAAGTGGGGTGCTTCCCGATGGCTCTGCGCCCGGAGATGGGCGCTGCCCTCCGGAACGGGGACGTCAAAGAGGCGGCGGGAAGGGCTGAGACGAGGAAGTGCCCCGGGGACAGGCACGGTGGTGGCGGAGCCCTCGCACACGGCAAAGCCTCGCAGCGAACCGCCCGGGAGCTTCCCCTGCGGCTCCCGGTCTAAAAGCCGGAGGAGGGGGCACAGGACGGGACGCCCTCGCTCCTGGGCCGGGGCAGGCACAGCCGGGCAGGCGGTGTCCCCCCTCGGGCCGTGGCAGGCTCCGGCTTCGCTCCTCTCCGCGGGTCGGAGACGCCGACCGGGCCCCCCCCGTGCGGCAGCGGACGAGACCGCGCGCGCACCCCCGGAAGCCGCCGCCGCGGGCCGTGCGGCCGGAAGCGGAAGTGGGCGGCGGAGCGGCGCGGAGGGATGCTGGCGGCGGTGCTGCTGCTGCTGCTGGCGGCGGGGCCCGGGCGGGCGGCGGGGCCCGGGCGGGACGCGCTGCGGGAGGAGCTGCTGCTGAGCCCGCTGCCCAACGGCGACGTGGCCGCCACCTTCCAGTTCCGCACGCGGTGGGACGCGGACCTCCCGCGGGGCGCGGGTAGGGCCCGGGGGCGGAGCCGTCGAGCGCGCACCGGGGTGG
The DNA here is from genome assembly GCA_017639245.1 of Myiopsitta monachus. NCBI lineage: Eukaryota > Metazoa > Chordata > Aves > Psittaciformes > Psittacidae > Myiopsitta > Myiopsitta monachus. Next base: position 36,439,214 of record CM029928.1, read on the forward strand.
TGACGTTGCCGCGTATGGGGATGACGTCAGGGGGGGAGAGTGACGTCGGAGGCGGGGTGAGGTTGCGGGGTGCTGCGGTGAACGGGGCAGGGCGAGGGGATGGGGGGGGAGCTGAGGGATGCGGTGACATCAGCACGAGTGACGTCACTGCGGTGATGCCGTCGGGCTGCTCGCGATGACGGGAGCTTGGGGTGGCACTGGGGGTGACATCATATTGTGTGCAGTTCTGGGGTCCTCAACATTAAAAGGACCTGGAACTGTTGGAACAAGTGCAGAGGAGGGCCACGAGGATGATCAGGGGACTGGAGAACCTCCCGTGTGAAGATAGGCTGAGAAAGTTGGGGCTGCTCAGCTGGGAGAAGAGAAGGCTGCGTGGAGCCCTCATAGCAGCCTTCCAGTATCTGAAGGGGGCCTATAGGGATGCTGGGGAGGGACTCTTCATGAGGGGCTGTAGTGATAGGACAAGGGGTAATGGGTTCAAACTTAAGGAGGGGAAGTTTAGATTGGATAGAAGGAGTAAGTTCTTTCCTGTAAGCGTGGTGAGGCACTGGAATGGCTTGCCCAAGGAAGTTGTGAATGCTCCATCCCTGATGGTGTTCAAAGCCAGGTTGGACAGAGCCTTGGGTGACATGGTTTAGTGGGAGATGTCCCTGCCCATGGCAGGGGGGTTGGAACCGGATAATCTTAAGGTGTTTTCCAACCCTAACTATTCTATGATTCTATGTTTGGTTAGGCCCTGGTGTGACATCAGGGGGATGAGGTTACCCCGCCCATGGGTGATGAGCATCCTTTCCAACCCAAACCATTCTATGAGCTGGGCAGGGGCTGATGCTGGCTGCAGTCTCTCACTACAGGCTCTTCCCGAAGGCGCTGGGGCAGCTGGTGGCGGCACTGGGCGTGCGGGAGCTCCACCTCACCCTCACCCAGGGCTTCTGGCGCACCCAGGCCTGGGGACAGCCGCCCCTCCAGGCACCCGCTGGTGCCGAGCTCTGGGTCTGGTTCCAGCCCACCGTCACCGAGTAGGTATCCCAGCCATGGGTCTGTCCCTCCGGGTCCTCTCTGCAGCCACTGCTCCTTGAGCTGTCCCCCTCTCATGTCAGACAGCCAGGGTGTGTGCTGGGGGCTCCTGAGTTGCAGAATGTCTGCTGGAGTAAAATGCCTATGAGCAGCTCTAACAGAAAGCTGAATATAGCCCCCAGCTCAGTGCATGGGGCAGGGTGGGGTGCTGAGGGCAGACCCTTGTTCCCTAAAGGAACAAATAAGTCCCTTATGGGCTCTGTGATGACAAACCTCTTGCTGTGCTAATATGACGGGGTTGTATCTTGACCTCTCATTAATGACTTGCTTCCTTTGACTCCCATCCAATGCGTGTCACCATCTCCCTTATTACTCAGCCCCTCTTCCAGCCCCAGCAGCTTCCTGTGGACACAGAGCTCTCTTCTGCCTACAAATAGCCTGTTCTGGGTCTGCTGGTTATGTCAGCCTTCAGAGCTGCACCGCGGTGTCACTTGACAACAGCCCCTTCCCCATACACCATATGTTGCGTCCCGCATGCTCCCTGCTCCTCCGGTCTCTCACCCTACATACCACCTGCACCCACTACCATGTCCCTGCCTGAAGCCCTGCCAGGGGCTGCCCCTGTCCCCAGATCTCATGTATTAGAACAAAATACCTAGAGAGCTAGAAAGTACATGTCCTGCAGCCTCTACCTGCATGCTCCTTGCAGCTGCTGAAAACCCGAGTGAGCTCCCTGGTGTATTTATTGAATGTTGCTAACTTCATGCTTATTGTTCCAAGGATTTGAGCTGCTGAGTAATCTCTGGTGCCTGTTCTCACACAGTGTTGACAAAGCCTGGAAAGAGCTGAGTAACATCCTCTCAGGAATATTCTGTGCTTCTCTCAACTTCATCGATGCAACCAACACAGTCACTCCAACAGCATCCTTCAAACCTCTGGGCTTAGCCAATGGTGAGCCAAGCACTGCCCTCTCACTCTTGCTTCTAGCTTTAGTTCTGCACTGTACCATTGCAGGGAGTCCAGCCACAGGTCCTGCTATAGGTCTAGGTCTGTACAACAGGGTCTGTTAGCCTCCAACCCCTTCCCGGAAGCATTTCCTCTCCCTGCAAGAGAGGCTTGGATTTGAACAGAGGAAACCCACAAGCAGTACATGACAGAAGCTCCCAGGCCTTTGTATGTGTCTGAAAAATATTTTATGAAACAGGACTAGAGGATTTAAGGACTCATAAAAAAAAATCTGCTAGAATATACCCTTCCCTGTTCCTTCCAAATCTACCTGAGCATAGTGGGATCTGTTCCTGATCGAGCTCATGGCATTTTGGGCACATTGAGAGGGTTGTGGGCTGTGGGGTTTCACTGGGGTTGGAAGAGGTCCTGCATCTGTTCTCATGTCTGTAGCAGTACCAGCATGTTGACCCTCCACGTCTCTGCCCAGGGACAGATCACGATCTCCTGCGATACGCTGTCCTGCCCCGGGAGGTCGTCTGCACTGAGAACCTCACGCCTTGGAAGAAGCTACTCCCATGCGGCTCTAAGGTAACAGCAAGTCCTGCTGCTTCATTGGGCCCCTCCCAATGGAGCTGGGTTCCCTCCAGTGATCCAGGAGTGTGCACTGGGAAGTTTCAGCAGGGCTTTTCTGTCAGTGGGAGGAGAGGACAGACCTAGGCTGAGTTTCTCCTTCTCTCCCTGCAGGCTGGGCTTGCTGTGCTGCTGAAGGCAGAGCGCTTGTTCCACAGCAGCTACCACTCACAGGCAGTGCACATCCGCCCCATCTGCAGGGTAAGCACAAGGCTCAGGGCTCCCTCCTTTAACACCCCCAAGAGAAGATGCAAAGCCTTCTTATGGCACTGCAAGGTGACACACTGGTTTGCCCAACTCCCCTGTGGTGTGTTCAGTACTGTGTCTAACATAACTGTTGTCCTGCTTCCCTGCTCTTACCTGCGTCCCAATGGGATTCTTGCAGTCCTGGTGGAGTTCCAGCTCCATCCTGCTTTCCTGCCCCTTTGGAAGGTGTGATCAGAGCCACCTATCTCTCCCTTTTCCAGGATGCCTCCTGCCTGGCTGTGTCCTGGGAGCTCAGACAGACCCTCACTGTGGTTTTTGATACTTTTTCTAGTGGCCAAGGAAAGAAAGGTAAGCTTGCCAGCTCTGTGCTGTGCTCCTCTAGTGCCCCAGCCTGCAGCACATCATTCTGCCTGCCACTAACTTGGCTTCCTGCAGACTGGTCCCTCTTCAAGATGTTCTCTCGCACACTTACTGATGCATGTCCTCTGGCATCGCAGAGCAAAGTCTACGTAGATATCTCCCCTAAGAACAAGGTAATGCATACAGACTAGAGAACACCCCCTGCTTCCTCAGATCAGCCACTTTGTGTGGCTCAAGCAGCCTCCACCCAGCATGGTGGGGCCCCCCAGAAGCCCTCCAGGGGGGTTCCCTCAGTTCAGTGGGGATGAATGGGGGGTTATAGTAAGACCACTTGAGCTGGCTGTTGGGTGGGAAGCTCAGGGCAAGATGGAGTGGCTTTGCCCAGTGCTGCCAGTTCCTTCAAGGGGCACTTTTCCTTTAATGGTCCATTTGTTTTCATAGGAAAAAGAGTTACTGGAAGTAACCCCCCCTCCAACATCTGTATACGAAGCTACTGTCCAGGGAGACAAGAGAACCTATGCTGTCTACGACCTACTGAGCCCCTCACTCTTTAATACCTCTCGCAGCCTCAATGTGCAGTTCAAGTGGAAGCGTCCTGAAGACAGCTGTGAGTGAGCAGAACTTCCCTCCACCTGCATCACTGGTCAGGGCTTCAGGCCTAAAACTCACGTGGCATGACCCCCATTCCTGTCTCCTTTTCTCCTTCACAGCGGAAATGCCGATACCTGTACTCCATGCTCAGCGCTACGTGAGCGGGTACGGGCTGCAGACCGGAGAGATCAGCACCCTCATCTATAACACCCACCCATACCGGGCCTTTCCTGTGATCCTGCTGGAGACTGTGCCCTGGTATCTGCGGCTCTATGTGCACACTCTGACCATCATCACGAAGGGGAAGGAAAACAAGCCAAGTAAGTAAACCCTCCCAGGAGCACATGCCACCCAATTGATTCCCTTGGCACAAGTGGCTCATTCCAGAGATGGTTTAGTCCCTCCCTTGGGCCTCAGTGATCACTGGGAAACTGGACTGGGAAACAAAACAGCATAGGATGTTTTCCTAACCTTCCCTTCAACGCTAACAGCAGATGAGACTTTATTAAGTCTGTTTTATAAAAGGCTCATGGATTGCTTTCCATAATCCAACAACAGGCTAAACAAAAGCAAATTGATTTTTATAGTAAAGGAGACTCAACTTAAAACTGATGACTGGGTCTTATTTTGCATTTGTACCTTTCCTTAGACTTTCATGGGTCATCAAACTTTGACACGTGTTTTTTGAGCTGTTCATCTTCACTTGCCCAGGAAACCTCTCCCAGAACAGTGGAAGCAGGAGCTCCCACCCCATGGGAGATGTCCAGGCACTGCGAAATGGAACAAGGTCTCTCTGGTGCCCCTGACACATCTCTTTGGGGTTAGGTTACATCCACTACCAGCCAGCTCAGGACCGGAGACGGCCTCACCTTTTGGAAATGCTGATCCAGCTGCCAGCCAACTCCGTCACCAAGATCTCAATCCAGTTTGAGAGAGCCTTATTGAAGTGGACAGAGTACCCGCCAGATCCCAATCATGGCTTTTACGTCAGGTAACACATAGGCCCAGAAGGGGATGAGGAGCTATGTAGGACTGGCTGCCCAGGTCTCTGGGAACAAGGAAAAACTCTTGCCATCTCTTTGCTGACAGGACTGACACTAACATGTCCTCTGTCTCCTTAGTTCATCTGTGCTTAGTGCCCTAGTGCCCAGCATCACTGCTATGAAGGACGTGGACGTGGAGGAGAGCCCTCTCTTCACCTCCCTGTGAGTGTACCTGTGCTGGGAAGTGGGGCTGTACCTCAGCACCAACGAGCTGCTGGCTGCTGTCATCCCATCTGGGGAGCACAAAGCAGCAGTCCTGTGTGGGCTGACACTCCCTTTCCTGCTTCCACTCTCCAGGTTTCCCTCCCTTGATGGCTCCAGCTATTTTGTGCGCCTGTACACAGAGCCGCTGCTGGTGAACTTGCCGACGCCAGACTTCAGCATGCCCTATAATGTCATTTGCCTGACCTGCACCGTGGTGGCAGTGTGCTACGGCTCCTTCTACAACCTGCTGACCAGAACATTTCACGTGGAAGAGCCAAGCCGGGGCGGGCTGGCCAAGCGGCTGGCCAACATCATCCGCAAGTTCAGGGGGGTGCCCCCTCTCTGAGAGAAACCAGGGCAGCTCTGTGGGGAGATCCAGGGAGCAGAGCTCTGTTGCCTCTTGTCTTTGATCAAAGCAGCCTGCTCCATTCTTCTGCCTGGATCTGTCGTCGGGATCCAACAAGCTGAGAGATTGGTTCCGTCGCGAAGATGGGAAATGACTCTAAGGCCATTGACTACTGAACTGCACTGCTATGGGATTGGGAAAGGTGTAGGACTTCTGTCTGGGAGGGGGGTAACTTATATGCTGGGAATGATGCTAGCAGTAAACTTGACCAGTTTTGTACATTTGTGCTGCTCCTGGTTGGTTTTACTTTCTTAGCCCCACGTGCAGGTTTGACCCCATAAGGCCCACTAAGTCTCCAGCATGCTACCCGAGCCAGCTGGCAGGAGCTGCAGACACGGGAAAGGGATGTGACTGCAGCAAAGAGATGGGTTCATCTGTCCTACCACCTCACCTGCACAACTGCCACGTTTCACAGCTCCCTCCTGCCAGGCTTCACCACGTTTGAGCCAGTCTGCAAATTAATTGTTGGCCATGGTGTATGTCTGTCCCCTCTTCCTCAGGAAAAAACTTCTCTCGCAGCGTTCTGAAACCCCTCCATCTGCTCACCCCTCTGCAGCACAGGATCCTCCTCTGCCCCCTTGGTACCATTTCTGCACATCTCCCCAATGGCTCCCCTGCACCCACAGTATCCCCAAAGCTTCAGAGAACCTCTGGGCTCAGCAAAGCCCAAGTGCTGAGCTGCAGCCAGACAACTTTTTCGGTAGGGACACACAGCTCCCTACCAGCAGCTAAACAATGCACAAGGAGCCCATCAGAATAAATATTACTCAGAATCACAGCAAAGCACTGCCAGAGGTCCTTTAAAAGCTTCCACTTGAACAGAAAGACCATAAAACTCCCATTGCTTGCTGTCCTGCATAGAACAGTCTGTTCCCACTGTCCTGGGATTACCTTTCCCTTCCCTACTGGAGATGCCCTCTCTGCAGCTCCTTATGGATCCACTCCACTGGATGGCTCCCTGCAGCCTGCAGAGCTGCCAAAACATGAAATATGCGAGCCTGGGAGGATCCCTCTGCCCCTGCTTGCTAAGAGGGATGCCACGGGACTGGGAACTTATGCTGATTGCAGCCCCAGGACTGCTGCTACAGCTCCGCCAGCCAGCCTTGAAGTGCAAAACGGAACTTCTTTATATAGAAACTAGACCTAAAACCAAACAAAACCCGAGCAAGTGTGCAGCTCCTGCAGCAGCAGAGGGAAAAGCAGCCAGGAATCTCGGCCCACACTGCAGTTTGCAAAGGGAATTAAAGACCTTAAGTTGTTTCAGGTTGGGTCCAGTACAAATCATGCAGACTGCAACCATCAGCACGGACAAGCCAAGGTCCCACCAGCCTGGCTCCCCATGCATTAGGCGGGATCTGGCAAAGCCCCCCAAGCACTGAGGCCAGTGCCAATGGGCACAGCTGGCACCACAAGCCAAACCAGATAAAAACAGCAAGAAACGCAGCACCGCTGCAGGAAACAGTGTCTCTGAGCTGAGGAGGAGGAGGCAGCCTGTGCCAGGGCCAGCCAGGAGCTGCCATAGAGCCAGCATCAGCCAAACGGCTTGGGGCCATTCATGTGCAGTGCCATAAACCAGGAATTTAAACAGCCTGGAATGAGCTCAGCTCAAAACAACAGCAGGGCAGGAAGGAAACCATCCAGGTGGGATTCCTGCCTGTTGGGCCATTGAGAGAGTTGGTCTTATCACATCCATCAAACCCTGGGGCCAGCCAAGCAGAAAGCCCTACGGGACACGCAGGTGGTTCTGTAACCATGGCTGGGTGGGTTTTAAACAGCTGGGGAAAAACCAGATCTTAAGTGTTTGGGTTTTTTTTCCATGGACTATTTCACTCCTTCCCCTGCATGACCCCTCGTGTCAAGCTGTGCCTGGCAACCTGCTGCTGCGTGTCCTCAAAGGGAAGGGCTGGAGCTGGAACACTCGCAGCAGCCCAGGCTTTGCTGCCAGCACAGCAGTACTCAGCCAGTGTCACAAACAGAAGTGTTTAAAGGTGCTGTGTCTGCTCTACATCTTTTTGAGACATATCTTAGGAAGGGTGCAGGTGCCCACCCTACTGCAGCACCAAAACCTGGGACCTCTCAGGGCTGGATGAGACTAAATCAGCAACTGCCATGCGCGACAAGGAAGCAGCATGTAAGCAAACCTAAGAATAGTATGTGATGCAATGCAAGAAAGCATGGACTTGGCGTGGCACACAGTGCAAACACTGTGAGCACGTGGACAGCATGCAGTGCTGTGTAAGGCCATGTGCCAACCGCACACAAAGAAAAGCCTGCAACCACCATGCAGCCATGTACAAGAGAGCACACGCAAAGCAGGCCACCCATCAGAGAACCACGTGAGCTGCCTGCAGACATGCAGTGCCCTTCCACATGCAAGAAAGCAGGTGAACAGCGTGTGAAGCAGCACGCAAACAGCGTGTAAAGCTCCATGTGCACAGCACGCCATGCAGCCAAGGTGCCAGAGCCACGCTGTGCCATACAGCTGCAGCAAACCCTGTGTGAGGGAGCGTGCAAATGATACCTTAAATCTAAAAGGGGAAAGAAACGCATAAATACAGATATTTACTGTGAGGGTGCTGAGGCGCTGGCACAGGGTGCCCAGAGAGGCTGTGGCTGCCCCAGCCCCGGCAGTGTTCAAGGCTAGGCTGCTTGGAGAAACCTGCTCTAGTGGAAGGTGTCCCTGCCCGTGGCAGGATGGTGCCTGTGGAACTGGATGAGCATTAAGGTCCCTTCCAACCCAAACCATTCCATGGTTCTGTAGTTGTTTATAAACGAAGGAAAGTGGTGAGGCCGCACCTTGAATCCTGCGTTCAGTTCCGGGCCCCTCACTACCAGAGAGACACTGAGGCGCTGGAGCGGGTCCCTGCAATGCTCGGGGCCTGCAGTGAATGGGTTCGCGGTGCCCTCGGCAGCGCCGGGGCTCGGCGGGATGGGACGATCCCCACCACACCGCTTCCATGGCACACGGATCCCGCCGCCGGCGGCGCGCCCGACCCGCGCACGCGCACTGCTGCCCCCGCCCCCCCTCCCCTCCTCCCTCCGCGCACGCGCACTGCGCGCCCACGGGGGCTTCCCACGGCGCCGCCTGACGGACGGGCGCGTCCCCTGCGCCGGAGCGGGGTCCCCCTCGGCGGAGCGGGGCCGGTGCAGGCGGAGCCGGGGGGCAGCTGCGGCGGGGGCCCGGCGCAACGGCGGCGCCCTGCCGGGGCGCGAGGGCGGCCTCTCCCGTCCCTTCCCTCCTCAGGGCGCGGCGCGGACGGGTCCGCGGCGGAGGCGGCCCCGGGATGGCGGCGTGAGGCGGAGGCGCCGCGCCGTGAGTACGGGCCGCGGGGGGCGGAGGGGAGCGGGCCCAGGGCTTGTGGGGGTGTGCCGGGGCCCGGCTTACCTCCGGACCGGCGGCGGGGGGAGAGGAGCCCCCGTGGGGGGATCCGCGTCCCGCCGGGCCTCGGTGCCGGCGGAGGTCTGCCGGGCCCGGGGCGAGGGGGAGCGGTTGGGTAACTTTGGGGGCCGGAGGCAGCCCCTGGCGGGTGCCGCGCTCCCGTAGCAGAGCCGGCTCCAGCCCCGCGAGCACGCTGAGGTTATCGTCCGCCTCACATGGCAGCACCGCCGCGGCGTGTGCCCCCCCCCCTCCTCCTTCTCTTCTTCCCTCTACCCCTTTGCTCTTGTCGGCGCCTTCCAAAAACAGGCCCAGGCCCATTTCCTCCCGGAGCAGCACAACTCCCTGACATCTTTCCATCCAGCAGCGCGCTGCTGTGCCCGGCCAGGCACCTTTCCCCGTGGATGCTTTCACCCAGCTGCAAAGCAAGTGCACAACCCCTTTTGTTGTACAAGCCTTGCTTATTACATCCCAAACGTGCAAGACAAGATGAAAACAAAGCTCGTAGATGCAGCCCACAACACACCGATCTCTCCTGTACTTCATTTCCCCTGTACTCAAACATTGCAGTTGATCTTGAAAATACTGTGATAGCAGAGTAACCTTTGCCTTTCCAACTTACATGTTATAACTCCCCAGAACCTCTTGCTGGTGCTGCATTTTTGCCTTTCTTAAACTGAGATGCAGAAAACTGGCCTTTATCAGGCTGTATTCAGACTTCTGAAGCCCATCAAAGGCACAAAGAAGAGATCCAAATTAAAACTATGTTTTTCAGGGAACTTGGATTAGGCCTGGAATTGGTTATCTTTGGCAGTTAAACAAAGGCAGAGGGTGGGAATGAGGACCACTGAGAGTAAATCAGTACAAATGAAAGTAGTGATGCTTCAGATGACAACGGTTGATGTTGACACCTCTTCCCACCACAGAGCCGGCTGATTTCAGGTTTTGTTCCTGTGATTTACTGTGCAGAGGAACACGGATCATACCCTGCCCTCCTGCTCACAGGTGGGGTTTATTCACCCCAGTGCTGGCCGGGCACTGCAGTCCTGGTGGAGCAGGCGCTGCACTACCTCTGGACACATCAATCCCCAGTCAGTAATGAAGCTCAGAGAGCAGCAATGGAAGCAGTGAAGACAGTGGCTTAGCAGAGCCTCTGCTTTTCATGAAACAAGTTGCTTTGGCTTGTCTCTAGCTTGAGAAATCAGAATACTTTGTAACCCCAAGGCTTGGTTAGTCAAGGATTTGCTGCTCTTTTGGAAACTGTCTGCAATTGTATTGCACCATTTCTGAGCCTACATCAAGTGTTCAAGGCACAAACTTAACAGACTCTGGGCTGAGGCCTTTGCTAAAAATTGAAGACTCGCTTTTTCCAGCTGAGTCATACCAGCAGATAAAGCTTAAAAAAATAGAATAAATAGGAGCAAGGCCAGAAACCCTGAAATGAGATCCCTGATACTGCAAATAGGTCTTAAAAGTTTGACCAGTTATGGTGCTTGGGTTTTGAGAGAAGGGGTTGGCATCTGGAGAGCTGGTCGTCTGCTGCTGACGTTCAGCTAAGAAAAGCAGACTTGTCGCTTGATAGCTCTTTCACCTCTTTCCCCCCCAGTACTTTTAATATTGTGTATTTTTAGTAGGTTTTTGGGTGCTACATGGTATTTGAGCACATGCTGGCAGTGTGAAGCACTGCCCAGACACATTGGTTCACAGCATGTGGCTGTAACAGGGGTTTCGGTTTAAGCAAACTGTACCTATAAGGTACTGACCTATAAGGTCAGCCTTATAGGTAAGAAGCTCCGTGCAAGTCCCTGAGGCTTACTCCTAAGTTTATGTGCATTGTGTAACCTCAGAGATTTTTATCTAGGCAATGTAGCAGAAACTTCAGCTTCTGGGAAAGGGGGAGATTGACACCCCCCAATAAAAAGGTTACTCAGTCTTTTATCATAGCCCTTTTGGCTGCCAGCCTGGGTGACTGTTTCTGTAGCATCTGCTGGGGAGGTGCCTTGTGGACAGTACTGGCTTAACAGCTGCCTTGGTAAGGCCTGAACAAGCTTATCTTCTACATGCTTAGTGAAAGCTGGTTGATCATTCTCCCCAATCAGGGTAAATGGACTGCTAAGGAATTAACACTTGAGAAAGGTACAGGCTTGGTATTGACGAGCTGATGTATAAACCCTGTGGTTTAGGAACACCTCACAGCCTCTTAATTGCTGAATTATCTTGTAGAATATCAAGGAACATCTTGTGAGCTCCTCATGGATTTACAGCAAAGTGTGACTGATGCATTGCAAAGCCTTACAAACTCGGGCTGGGCTACTCTTTTGACTTGTCATAATTAAAGCTTAGTTTCTGGCTGGGAAAGGTTTGCAGCTATCTGCACTGGGATTGGAAAACCCTCCCCACAAACATATGCCAGTAGGTCCTGCTGGTTTTGAATGGGCTTGGGAGGGTAGATGACAGAAAGTAAGGCTGCCAACATGATGGAAGCTGATTACTAAGCATGTGGAAAAATATTGGTGTTTGCTTACTAGTGAGGTGAGCAGGGAACCTCCCTGGAATGCCTGCAGGAGCTGGAAGGGAGGAGGCTCTGGCAGCACATGGAGATCAGAGAGAGCAGCGGGAGCATCGCCTGTTCTCTGCTGCTGAGGGGTCTGAAGTGAGTTCAAGGGGCTCTGAGAGCTACAGAGGAGCAAGAGGAGGCAATGGTGAGGCAATGAAAAGGAGCTGTCTGGTAAACAGCAGCGGCCGCCAAGTCAGATGATTGAGCAGGAGCACGAGAGCAATCTGGAGGATAGCAGGACACCAGCCTGGCCAAAGAATGGGATGAGTCAGGCAGGGGGAGAACAAGAGCAACTGGTTGAGGAAAAGCAGGATGTGGTTGTGAAACAGGGAGTTGGTAGGAATACTGTTGGGTGACAGGTTATTATTTGCTCTGTCGTGTGGTAATCTTTAGCCTGGATTATCAGGAGGGGACAGAGGCAACAAGGTAGGAATTGTTAATTTGGGGGTTTCACATTGCTTGAGAATCAAGGCAAAACTGGATGTTGTGTGGCTTCAAGAAGGGAGTGCCTATCCTGGACGCCAGGGAGACTGATGGTTCCCTGCTCAGTAAGAGTTATAGCAGGAGATGCTGTTTCTCTTTGATTGACAGCATGGAAAGAGAGCTCTGTCTCACTGCCAGGTGTATAAAGGAATCTGAAGTGAGTAGGTAAGAAGACTGTATGCTACTAGTGGAAAGTACATGAGGAAGATAAAGCTGCAGAAATCTCTCGTAGTAGGTACCTTATCTAGGAACAGCTGTGGGATACAGCAAAGGCTCTTCAAACTTCAGATAGTGGAGAGGCATATGAAAATACAAGCAAATTGACTACAGATACAAGGCTAGCTTCAAACATTTGCATTTGTCCAGAGTCCCAGAGGCTTGAAGGGCATTGGCGTTGAAACTCAGTTAGAATAACCACTATTAAATGGTTCTTTCTTCTGTAGTGGTTGCATCGCTTGCTACAAGCAACTGGCTGTGGCAGGAAATACCAACATTTAAAAGTGTGTAACTTGTTCTGAGAGCTGTGTGTTTGTAGGAAGTGTTCAGGTAATTTTACATGCTTAAAATGAACTTGAGAATTATCACTTCAGCCTTTACTGTGGTGAGCAGTCAGACTGGAGTGAAAGGCAGCTGTATCCCAAATGATAATTACACTCTTAAACTGTGATCAGGTGTAAAGTTTAGGGGCTAAAGGCTCAGTAGTGACACATTGCCTTATTAAAGCCTACTGATTTGTGACATGGTCCTGGAAGATTCCAGAGCTTTGTTCCAGCCTTGTGCTCTTCTGACACATTGTCTTAGGCTGGTTTTTATCTGTTCCTTTAGAGGCAGAAAGCCCCAAGCAATTGACTGTGGGCACTTTGAAGCTTCAAGAGCGGGTGACACAAAGGTTGCCATGTGTCCAGCTACAAGCAAGCTGACATGACTTCAGGGTTGGATCTAGCAAGAGTGTGACGTGATGTTTAGGCAGTGTTTGTCCTGCTCAGTGTTTGGAGCACTTGGGAGAGAAAGACTGTAGGAAACTTCAAGGAAGGAACATTTCAGGAGGGTTATGGCAGCTGCAGATCATTGACTTGGTACAATTTTGTTGTATTCAGTTCAATCTGAACTAAAAAGCTGGGTGGTGGGGTTTAATTACCTCAAATGTTTGTTGTTAAATCTTTCCTCCTCATTATTCCCCTGGGGTAAAAAAAGTTACTTAATACTTCTGCAGTACTTTTACTCCAGAAACATCTCAGCGGTTCACAGAGGCTAGCAGACAGCATGGTTTGTTATGAAATAAGTAACTCATATTTCAGTTTATGGATGAAAGAAACAAGCTTGGGACTTAAAGTGTGCAACCTGCATAAAACAGGACAAACACTGGGAGTTTTATTCCTTTGACTTGGTCCATATTGCAATGTAATACTCTTTGGCTGCCTTAACTGCAGCTTAGTTTTATTAATTGAACCTGGGCTGCCCTCTCTGCTGGAGGACACTCTCTTGCAGGAGCACCAGCACAGCACTTTCCCCAAATACTCTGAATCTGTTTGCCTTGGTGGAGATTCTGGCCTGCATTCTCTCTAATATTAAAATATCTCCTGCTGCTAAGAACACAGTGCACAGCAGCGTGGTTCCTGCTTGACACCAGAGCTGGTTCATACCTGTGAGCTCACAGAGCTGTGAGATGAGTCTGACCTCAGTGGTTTTTTGGAAGAGAACCATGTGTGGTTTTCTTCTGGCTTTTCTGTGCAATCCCTCCTTCTCCCTTCCTTGGCCAGGAAATCCCTTCTCCTGCCAACAGGAGCCAGTGGAATGTGCTGCTTGTTTACCTTCTCACTCTTTCATCCTACTAACCTTCCCACCCCCCAGTTGTAATCCTGACAGGCTTGGCTCAGCCCTGCATCCTTCTGACAAAGCACTACTCACTGGAGTATTTCTGGAAAGGGATTGCTGCAAGAAGCTGTTGTGTCCAGACCCTGCTTAGTGGGGGTGAGGCCGTGGCATTCTGCAAGGCTGGCACCATCCTCTGCCTCTCTTTGTGTCCTGCCTGGCAGCTGCTTCCTTCAGCATTGCTGATGCCCTCATGATGTGCTACAGGATAGCAGGGAAGAGCTTCCCAAGCTCTTTGCTTTTCCGGCATTCCCATGCATGGTTTTTCCTTTATGGGGTATTAAGGTAGGAGTACCCTCTTCTTGTGGTTTCCCTAGAGTATGAACTGCGGGAAAACTGCCAGTTACTCCCTCCCAACAATACTGGTATCTTCTAAACTGGTATTGCTATCCCAGACTGCGAAACTCCACTCTTCTGCCCCCTTTGACTAGTTCTTGCTCTGTATAAACACCTTAGTAAGGTATTTATTATTTTTAAAGCCATCTGAAATTCCTGGATGAAGATGTTTGTACTGTTCAGAAGAAAACCCCACATACTTGGAGTAGTTGATGTGGTTGCTAAAGGCAGAAGCATGTTTTCTGGACTTGTAATGTGCTGCCATCCCTGCCACAAGCCCTTAGAGGCTGTTTCCACAGGGGTTTATAATAATCCAAGTGAGGAAATCCTGTGTTTACAGCACTTATGAAAATTACAGTTTTGAGACTCTCTTTTCTTTGATCTATTCACATTGTCTTATCTGACTTTAGCTGATTGGCAAGGACTATAAATCCTTAATCAGGGACTGTCCTGCCTTTTGTTATGCAGCCTGGACACTGCTGGGGCTTCCCTTGTTGGCTACATATAGCTTGAATTTTATGCTGCCCTGCTGGAAGACTTCATAAGGGATCTGTGCCTGGGGAGGAAGCAGAATCACACGTCCTAAACTCTTCTTACGTTAACGCTGCCCTAACTCTTTGTAGCACCTCGTAGTTTACCCCTCAGTTACACAGCTTTATACATCACTCAGGTCTTGGATGGTTTTGAATGGGTACAGGTGTAGGTCAGGATGTGGCAGCTTGTTTTCTTTTCCATTTCCCCCTCTTCCTTTCTGTTCCTGCCCTATACTAAAGAAAAGGGTCTCAGCTGTCAGCCTGGATAAAAGCCTGAGAAATTAGCAGACAGGGGATGCATTTCTACACCAACAATAACTGTCCCCAGCTGAGTGGTTCAAAAAGCTTTCCACCACCTCTGAGACACACCAGGATTTAGCACTGGGAGTTCAGGCATCAGCATATGATGCCTGGGAGGAAATGAAGTGTAGGAGAAGAATGTCTGTTAATTTTTTGCTGTATTTCTCTGACAGTCTTACATTTCCCCCCCTCTACAGAACAACCTGCCCATCGGAGGAGTTGCTGGAGACTGTTCTGGAGCACATCTGATCACTGCTGCCGCACGGCCCCAGCCAGCCATCCACAATGTACTGCCTTCAGTGGTTGCTACCTGTCCTGCTCATACCCAAGCCCCTCAACCCAGCCTTGTGGTTTAGTCACTCAATGTTCATGGGCTTCTACCTGCTCAGTTTTCTCCTGGAACGGAAACCTTGCACAATTTGTGCCTTGGTCTTCCTGGCGGCTCTATTCCTCATCTGCTACAGCTGCTGGGGGAACTGCTTCTTGTATCACTGCACAGGATCCCAGTTGCCCGAATCAGCTCACGATCCCAGCATTGTGGGCACCTAGAAAATGATCGTCTTCCAGTCTGCTGAGGGCTCTTGTTTTGCTTTTCAAAAGGGGTTAGGGCTAGGGAGGAGGGAGGGGGTGTTGGGCATGTGACTGGAGTAAAGACAGCCTGTTTCCTGTAACTGTGTGTGGACTCGAGTGGCAAATTCCTCCCACTCTGCCTGTGAAATTCGACTTGTTTACTGTGTGAACTCTGGCAGCACCACCTGCTTTTTTAGAAGCAGATATCTTTTTTTTTTCCCCTCCTTCCCATATCACTGGGAAGGGACACCAGCTCCTGACTGAGCACTGGTGCAGGACCTAGCTGCTGACCTCTGCTCAGCTGTGTGCAGTGGTGCAGTTCTGTGTCACTCAGTTGTCTGCGTTAGGCCATGGTGGTCTAACTCAGGGCTCTCAACCCTCTGATTCTGCTCAAGTAGCTGCAAGATTTTCTCCATCTTTGTGTGGAGCCAGTCTTCCCACCTTGCTGCTGCAGGGCAAGCTCGACAGCTCACAGATGCACTTGGCCAAAAGCTGCTGAAGCCAGAGGCAGTTGAGTCATCTCCTCCTGCTCAGCCTGCCAAAGAGATGCATGCACTGCCAAAGTGCTTTCTGAACTACTTATGCTCCAAGATCATAGCCTGAAAGCCTCAGTTATGCTGCTGCTTTTATAAAGCCTCACAGGTAGTGGAGACTGACTCTTTTCCTCCTAGATTTCCAGAGTTTACCAAGGCATCGGCTGTTGGGATGAATAACCAGTATGCTGCAAGATGCAGGGTTTTGAAAGCCACTGTGAACCTCACCCTGTAAAACTCATGCTAGTCCAAAAGGCCAGGCATGGGCAAGGCAGGAGAGGATCCCAAGGTGGAGTCATGGCTTGAAGCAATGAAGTGCTTCAGCCATTTTCAGTGGTTTTGGGCCAGCGGGGACAGAAAGTGCTTGGTGCTACTGACTGGAGAAGGGAGGAGGCCTGGGGAGTGCCCAGTGTTTCCACCTCCCCTGGCAGAAGGACTTCAAGAAGCCATGGTGGTAGTGGTGGGTCAGTCCTACAGCCACAGCTGTGCAGAGCCCCGTGCTGTGTGCACTGCTCTGTGCAGCCGTGGCTCCTGGGGAGCCCAGCCTGGAGCAGAAGTTGGTTTGTGAGAAGCCTTAGAGGGTAACACAAAACACTGTCTCTAAACTTTAAAGGTTTCCCTCCCCTTTGCCATGTTTGTCTTTACTTCAGCCTCATAGTGGAGAGCAGCAGAAGTGGCTGTCACTGTCCTGAGGAAGTTCAAGCTATGAGGCTGTGAAACTTCCAGAGTATTGTTTGTTCATTGCACAGCTGTTCAAAATGTTTAATAAAGCTTTATAATCTTTGGTCTATGGCCTCCTGCCCAGCATGATGCATTGGCTGCTCATTGCAAATGCCTTAGCCCAGCAATCATGTGTCTCTATTGTTCTGTTCCCAGCACAGTATAACTTCTCCAGCAAGAGGCAGAGCCTATTTGCCCTGTAGCTCTCAGTACGAGCTCTTCTTGTTGACTGTTTAACCTGACCTGAGAATCATACTGGTGATTCTAAAACAGATTCATCTTGCACACAACACAGGAGGTAGCTTCTGGTTGTATCTCTGCACTTAAGTGACACATTTCCTCTTTGCCTACTGCTTACCAAGTTAAACAGTTTAATTGCTGTGCCCTGAACGCTGCTGATCTCCAGCACCAGCTGAAAGTGTTACCTACCCAGCACCTCTGTGGTGTGAGCCTGTCCCATGACGCCACATTGTCCTGACATACCCCGTGCTGTGGGCAGAGGCCCTGTGGGCACCCAGGAACACCTTAGAGAGTTAGAGGGTGTAGGAGCTGTGCTGCTGGAGCTGAAACCAGCTTCCTCTACCTTTGCCCCAAAGCCCTGCAGGCTGAGTCTAAGCTGGAAAGGGTTCAGGGTATATTAGTGTTTAGATGCGTAAAAAACCAAGTGTGTGCCACATCACCAAGAATAGAAGTGACAGCTCTGCACCTGCCAGGCAGAGGAAAGTCCCAGTAGCTGTCTTATCAGCTGCAGTATAAGTAAAAAATAGGAACAGGGAGGGCATCCCATTTGCAAGCTCCAGCGAGACTCTGGTCTACACTGAGCAACTTCGACTTTAAATCTAATTCAAGCTAATGCAGTCAGTTCTTCAGAGTATTTTGGATGCTAGCTAGCCAGGTTGCGCTCTGCAGCAATTTAAATCCTAGCCAAGAAGCCAGACAGTCCTGTGGCTGAGAGCTTTGTGCACAGGGTTCAGGACAAGGCTGTGAGCTTTCTCTCTCTGAGACCCATCTGGGAGACAAAGGCACTTCAAAAGAGGGAGGCTGCCAGGGACAGGAGAGATCTGGGCAGATTGATGGGCAAGAAACCTTTCTGCAGCCGTCCCACCCAAGTGTAGGTAAAGAGTAATCTTTGATACACACGCAGCCCTCCCAGCACACTGAGTTACCCTCTTTAGGGCACTGAGATACCATCTTTGTTTTAAACATAGAAAATTAAAGCCACTT
Source organism: Myiopsitta monachus (assembly GCA_017639245.1). Classification (NCBI taxonomy): domain Eukaryota; kingdom Metazoa; phylum Chordata; class Aves; order Psittaciformes; family Psittacidae; genus Myiopsitta; species Myiopsitta monachus. The sequence continues at coordinate 36,457,124 of CM029928.1, forward strand.
CATCATGGTCAGACAGAAAGCCTCAGGCAGAGTGAGGAACCCAACCAGGGCTCTCACCCCATGCTAATGCCCTGCTCATCCTTCTGTTGAAAGGACCATGAAAAACCAGCCTGTGACTGCAGAACAGGTCTAACCCGATGGCTTTTGAAAAGGAGCATCGCAGCTGTCCTGCTTGTGCACCACAAACTGGGCTGAGCCCGTACAGGCGCAGCACTTGTGCTCTTGGGCAGGCATTTGCTGGCTACGTGGAAGAAACGAGCTGCTAAGGAGAAATGAGATGTTTTGACTTGGTCTCTGCCAGAAAAGCGGGGGGGGGGGGGGGGGGGGGGGCCTCTGTCCCCAAGTGTCCTGAAGGCACCAAGGGGTCCCTACATGAGGGCCACACCGATGGGCAGGCACTGCACTGCGGTAGCTACACCAGTGGCTCAAAGCAGTGGGGTCTAAAACACAACCGTGTTGTGCCAGTTCCCGCTGAGCCTGGACACTGCCCGCAAGGGCTTTGGCACAGAGTGAGTCTCATCACCTTGCTGTATTATAAAATGCATCCATCTGCCTGATGCTCCCTAGATACAGGAGCCTTAAGCTGTTCCTTTGTCCTTCCGTTTGAAGGAGAGATCATTTTCTTTTCTAGGTCACACAATGGATCAGTGGCACAGCAGGGTCAGGAAGGCAAAAACAAACCAAACCCAGGCTCAGATCCCTAGGAACAGACACAGCTTAGCTCAGGCAGTGCTGGGCTCCTCACTGCAGCCTCAAGATCCAGGAGCTTGTCACTCCCCTCCTCAGCACTTGTTGGGTCAAAGCGGCATCCCCAAGATGAACAACTGGGACACCACAAAGCTTCCTATGGAGAAGGTTTGGCCGTGACTACCAGGCTGGTTTGGCTTTTGGAACCCTAGATCTGCAGGACATCCATGTCTTGGGGCTGATGGTTGGCAGTCAAGCTCTCCAGCTGCAGCCTGCTCTCCCAGCACCTGCTGGTCCATCCCTGGATCTTGCTAGGCGATTAGTGCCTCCTGTCTGGATGCTCTCCCTGCTTACCCTGAGACAAGCCAACAACGTGGCCTGATTACTTAGCAGCAGACAGAGGAGAAAGGGTAATGCCACTAAGGAGCTGTTTGGGTTGGAGGCACCCACCACCCAGCTCAGAGGCAGCCGAGTCCAGAGGTGCAGCCCTGCTGACAATAGTGCCAGGATCCCACAGCCTCCAACCTCATCCCCTTGTGCTGGTCTATCCAATGCCCCCAGCCAGGGAAGCCACAGACATCACTCAGGGCCACGGAGAGCCCTGCCCTGCCAGCATCCTTTGGTCTTTATGGTTTCCTAGCCCTCAGCCACCATGGGAGTTAGGCTACACGTCAGGTAAGGACTTCAGCCCTTCCCTCTGGAAGCTGGAGATTAACTCTTGGCAAGAGAGTTTTGCTGCTCCTCTGAGCAAAGGTAAATCCTCTGGTAGGAGGGCAAGGGAGGACAGAAGGCTCAGGTGCCACCCAGACCTGCTGCTGAAGGGGGTGACCTGAGTGCCTGGCACTGGGAGCAGCCCTTCAGCAACCACCACCCTGCTCCTGTCCCCAGAGACTGGCTCTGGGTTGTGCGATACCTCCCAGAGCCACACCACAGCCCAGGAGTTTTGCTCCTGGGGATCCTCAGCACATGGAGCACTTCAGGGCTATCCCTTCCATACTCAAACATTTATCCTCTGGGAGCCTGGATCAAGAGCCGGGACTTGATGGCATTGGGGAAACTGAAGGGGATGTTCAAACCAACCAACCACTCACCACCATCACTTTAGAAACCCACTGCCAGCACAAACTGCCCAGCACAGGACCCCCACCACCTCACCAGACCCGGGGGTAGCCACAGCCCCACCCTAACACCCAAATCCTCTCCCAGGCATGAAGCAAACAGCAAGATTAAGTCCATTAAAGGAGGCACGTGCTGTAAATCCCCAGGCGCATCTGCCCAGCTCAGGCTGGGGATGCCTGGCAGGGGCTCCTGCTGGTCCAAGCGGATCCCAACCAGCGATTCCCACCTCACGCCTCCTGGACCAGCAAGCTCCTGCCCCTCCAGGCTGATGCCACCCTCTTCTCATACTGCTTCACAGGGCTGGCTTCTACAGAGAGCTGAGCAATAGAGAGGGGCATCACCAAGGAGGTGACTCCGTGGCACAGGAGCCACCAAGCACAGGCACGGTGGGCTGCAGGCACTGCTGGCTGCCCTATCTTTTTAAGATGCCTCATCTACCACCGAGACTGAGGAGCAGACATGGAGCAAAGGGGACAGCGAGAGGAGGAAGCAAGCGGTGCCTTAGGTAGTGCTTGGAAGTACTGAATCCATCCCCCTCATCCCTTGGCCATGACCAACCAGAGACACTCACACTGCCCCAGGGCTCAGGCTGGACTCCAGGCCCCTGCCCTCCCCACAGCACCCCTGCCTCTTCCTCTGCACACCCTCTCTGTGGCTGCCCTGGTCCCCAAGAGCAATGCCAAAGGTGCATACTCAAGAGCTGGAGGAGCCTTGGCTGCAGCTCCCCTCCCAGGCATGACCTCACCAACCCACCCCTGCCCACACATCACACACAGATAATCCCTCAGTCACTCAGGTGCTTTAGAGAGATGCAAAACACAAAGCATTAAACATTTAAGGTGATAGGACTGAAGCCACTTACCAGCCTGAAGAGGGGGAAGGAGCAGCCAGACCTAGGGGCTTGGAGCACTAAAACCACCTGGGACCATGGCGATGGGCAAGGAGCAGCAGCAGCCACCACCCTGCTTTCAGAGGAGCTGCTCCCCCATGCTGTGCTATATATCAATTACTTAATCACACACTGAGGGATCCCAATCAGCTCCTAATTACTCTGCCAGAGCAGGCCTGCTCCTTGTAGCTGCTGATGAAGCAGATTGTGCTGACGGGAGGGCTGCCCCTCATCCTGTCCCCCCCAGCCCAACTGATGGGGGTTGGCTGCCAGGCCTGCTGCCTGCTGTCACCCTGTCACCCACAGTCCTGCGGGACCATGGGCAGGAACCTGGGTGTCCCAGCATGCAGAGGCTGGGAAGCACCTATGGATCCCTCGTGGCTAATGCTACGTGCTGATGGTGTGTACCACAGCATCGGTGCTGCGGCTGGGATCCCACCAGTGATGCGGGCCGGCTCAGCTCGGAACACGCTGGCTCGATTCTGTTCCCACTGGAGCAGTCCAGGGGCTGTCCCTGTCCCTCAGAGCAAGAGGGACACGAGGGATAAGGCTCCTCTTGCAGGAGCAGGCACTGGGGCTTTGCTGGACCACAAGCCCACGCGGGCAGATGGGAATGGCTCCAGCGGCACAGAAGGGGCACCAGATCCCAGAATCATGGGCCAGAAAAACCATTGGAAGCAGCAGGAGCCACACACAGGCACTGCACATGCTCCAAGAACCAGCAGTTTCCCTCACAGGGCTGCTGAGACGTCCTCCCATACATGAGCTACGCTTTTTTGCTGTGTGTGTGAGGTCTGTTCGTATTTAATTATCAAACTGCAAAGTATTTACATCAACATCAGGGTCTCAGAGCATCTCCACCCACCACCACCACAAAGCTGGGCCTTTCATAGGGCAGGTTTTTTTCCAAAATTTTATTATTACCAAAAAAAAAAACCAGAAAAAAAAAAAAAGAAGAGCTAAATATTTTACGTAGACACCAAAAAAACGGGGTGGGGGGAGAGGGGAGCTGGGGAGAGAGACACAGACCCACATGTTGTCTGCATAGTCGGTTGGAGGTCTTACAAAACGCTGCTTAAAAAACTGCTGTCAGCAGAGGACAGTAACTTGTAGGAAGGACATTACTGACCCCGGGCAGCCAAAGAGCATCCTCACTCTGGGGCTCCCCTCTGGAGTTTATTGGCTTAAAAAAGAAAGTGGCAGACAACAATGGTGATGGAGCAGAGGCCCTTGGTCCCTGGAGCCTCTGGGTCGTGCTGGCTGCAGTGGTTGAGTCCGGAGATGCTGGGTCCCACAGAAGCATGGATGGACACACGGACATGCAGACACACAGCCCCAGCCTCGCACAGCAGGGCTCCTCCAGGATCACTCTGCTGCCTTCGGCCCCACCAGCACATCTCCTTCGTCAGAGCTTGCCAAAAGCCACGGGGAATTAAACCAGCCTGGGGGGACCCTTGCGCCAAGGCTGCGCTCCTGCTCTGCCGCTTGCTGGGGAGAGCCAGGGAATGGAAGCACCGGGTTCAGCCCGCTCCCATCCCGCTGCGTGTGTGCAAGACCCCGTACGTGCTGCAGACAACCAAAGGCCAAAGCGAACATGTGCATTTGCCTTCTCTCTCCCCAGCTTTTGGGTCAATTCTGGCTTACGCACATTAGTTTTAAGAGGTTTCTCCCAGTGATGGGGATTTTGGGTCGCTCAGGCAGAGCTACGGCACAGCCACCCCTTGGGACAGGGCTTCTCTGGAAGCACTGATGGGGATGCAGCAGCTGCCTGTCCCAGGGATGCAAACATGAAAAGACCCAGAACATCTTGATTTGGAGGGTCCCTACCCAAACGCAGGCACAGCAAACCTGTGATGAAGTGTAGGGAGAAAAGGCTCCAGGTCCCCAAATGATTAAAAACCAAAACTCCATTAAACCAGTCACTGTTCTCCAAGCCAGCAGGATCTCTCCATCCTGCTGCAGAGTCTGTTCGAGCTGATTTTGAAGGTTTTACTCATTAAAAAGGAGCTACCAACCAACCCAACGAGCACTTGGTTCATAAATAAGTGGCCAGCGAGCTGCGGGAGCAGTGGCATGCCTGGGTCCTGCTCTGGTGCAAGTCTGGGAGGCAGTTTTGGTCACCCCCATGCCCCTGCTCAGCTGTCACCCAGCTTTCATGGGACACTGGCACTGCAGCAAGGGCTGGTGAGAGGTGGTTTGGGATTTGCTGCCTGCAAGGAGGCTGTGCTGGAGAGAAACCCCATCCCACAAGTAATGGGGAGGCAAAGAAAGCCCAAGGACCAAGAGGTAGGTAAAGCTGCTGGCTTCCCTTCCTGGGTCCTTCACACCAGTGCGTGCCATCACCTCCTCCAGTTCGCATCCCACCCCTGGTGCGGGAGAGCATCCAAACAGCCTCCAGCCTGTTTCTGAGCCAGGACACCCAGGACCCAAGAGGTGATGGAGCAAAGCCTTGTGAGCCACCATGGCGAAGGGTTTCCTGCTGGAAATAGCCACAGGAGAAGGGAAGAAGCAACACATGCAACGAAGTCAATGTCTGGGAGGGAGCAGGGACCGCTCGGGGGCTATGTACAAGCAGGTGCTGGACAGAAGAGCGCAGGGGCTGGTGCCACCCCACTGGGGTTCAGCCCCATGGCATGGGGGGGGGCAAAACTGAGCATGGCGAGCCACCCACCACTGAAACAGGGCTGAGGCCCTTGGGAACAAGCAGGGGGGAGATGAGGATGCAAATGGCACAGCACAGCATTCCCCAGGTCTCTCCTCCAGGATGGCAGCCCACGGCTGCGGATGCTCCCACTGCATGGGGACCGCAGCCCGGTGGTTGAGAAGTGAGGGGCAGAGGGAAGGCAACTAAAAACATACGGGTGGACAAAAGCATCTGTGAAAGATGAGTATTTCCCCAAAACACTCACACACCCTGAAGAGCCACACGTGCCATGCACCCAAGCCTGTGGTGCCACCGGACTTGGCGGCAGGGCCAGCCCAGGGATGCTGCTGGTGGCAGAGCTGGGGAGGGCGGCTGGGGGGGGCTGTGGCGAACTTCCCAGGGGCGGCTGGAAGACCAGGAATGCTCAGTGGGATAAAGTGCCGCCGGGGTGACGGGGCTGGGGGAGGGCTCTGCTGGCAACCCCCAGTGCTGCTCCCGTGAGAACAGACGCAGCTGGAAGATGCGGACATGCACCCACGTGCTCCCATGGGATGGTGTTGGTCACTGGAGCCACAAGCAGCCACATTTCATAATCCCAGTGCCAGAGGGATGCCAGAGGAACAGGGACCATCAGCGTTCCGCTGCCACCTGACACCAGCGCAGCACCCCATCCGAACCAGCCTGGGGTTGTGCCTTCCCCATGGTGAAATGTCCCTGCCAGTGCCCCCACGAGGACCAGAGCCAAGGACGGGGGTGCTGGGGTGGGTGAAGGGGCAGGGAAATTTGTGCTGATTTAAAAAGGGGTGCAGGAGATCAGGGCCATGTGTCCGAGGTGGGGTGATGCTGCCCCCCAGTTCCTCCAGGCTCACCCCAGAGCTGCTGGGGAGGGAAAAGGTCTCCCAAAAGCCAAGTTGCTCATCAAGAGATGCTCCATTCGCCCTCCGAACCGGCTCTGCCGGCACCCACAGGCTCCTCTCGCCAGTGGGATGGCGCCGCTTTGTTAAACAGAAGTCTTAATGAGCGATGGGGACACCCAGAACCTCCCCCGGCTGCATCCGGACACGATGCTCCATCCCACCTCAGGGCTGCTCCACAAAAATCCAGCCCCTTGCTGGGGAGGCCACCCCCTGGCGCCCCACGGCGAGGATGGCAGCGTCCCTGGTGCCAGGAGGAGCTCCAGGTCTATAGGTTCTCGCCAGGCTGGTACTGGGGCTCTGTCGAGGTGAAGTAGTCCTCCAGGAACGCCTGCAGGTACTCGAAGGTGGGTCGCTCCTCCGGGTCCTTCCGCCAGCACTGGCACATGAGGTCATGCAGGGACTCGGGGCACTCGGGTGGGCAGGGCATGCGGTACCCCCGCTCTACCTGGTCCAGCACCTCCCGGTTCACCATCCCTGCGTGCGGCCAGAGGAGATACGGCACTGGTTAAAGCCAGGCCAGATCCTGCACCACACCTTTTCCAGAGGGCATCGGGATGGAATGAGCCTTACGGGTAACCCCGGTGACCCCCCAGCCCAACAGTGCTCATCCCTGCCAGCCATCATCTTGCTTGAGGATTACAGTGGGACAGGGTGGCTGTGACCCTGCTCACCCTGCCCCAGCAGAGCAGGATGTGACCTGGGCAGGAGCAGCTCACCCCATAGCCCACCATCCCTGCCCAAAGTGCAGGAGAAACATTGCACCAGTTCACTCCTCTAAAGGTGTCTCCGGGGCCACCGAGTTCTGGGGAAAAGTGCTGGGGCACTGCAATGGGGATGGGACTTCCACCAGCAATCAGCCCTCACCTGGGTATGGCACTCTGCCCTTGGTTGTCAGCTCAGTCAAGAGGATGCCAAAGGACCAGACGTCTGACTTGATGGTAAACCTGCCATACAGAGCAGCTTCGGGGGCTGTCCACTTGATGGGGAACTTGGCACCTGCAGGGGAGGCAGGGTGAGGGGCTGCAACCAGGGCCATGTGCTGCATCGAGATGCAACACACAGCCCTGGGGAGCAGAGACCAGTGCTGGTGCCGGCCCCCCCCCGGGGAGCGCAGGGCACGCACCTTGCCGAGCAGTGTACTCGTTGTCCTCGATGAGCCGCGCCAAGCCGAAGTCGGCCACTTTGCACACCAGGTTCTCCCCCACGAGGATGTTGGCCGCCCGCAGGTCCCGGTGGACATAGTTCATCCTTTCCACATAGGCCATGCCGGATGCGATCTGTAGGGACCAACACATGGGGCACCGAAGCTGGCGGGGTGACACGAGGATCCCTGGGGAGCACCCAGCACTGCCAAGGGGAATAGCTCTGCAGCAGGACCCCTCCTCGGGTGTGGGAACAACTGGCTGCTTAAGAAAACCCACACGGACACAGGTCTGCAGCAACAGGAACAGGCAAAATGATGGTCCCTGCCTGCACCCTGGCTCTGGGCAGAGCACCCATTGGGGATGGTGGAAACCACCCCAGGGGGGCTGCAGAGAACCTCACCACCCAACGGGGCATAGCCAGGGCAGCCCAGAGAGGTGCTCGGGCAGCCAATGCCTTTGGAAGGGGATGCAGAAGGCCTGGGGATGCACAAACCCACCTGAGCTGCCATATCCACGAGCTGGGGCAGCCGCAGGTACTTGCCCATCTCACCCTTCAGGAAGTCCAGGAGGCTCCCTGCGAGGAAGACCACAGTCACGGCAGTCCAGAGGAGCGGAGGACCACAGCCTCCCCCGGCATCCCTCCTGCACTCACCCTTGCTCATGTACTCAGTGACAATGTAAATGGGCTCCTCTGAAACCACGGCGTAGAGCTGAACCAGCTTCTCGTGCCGGAGCTTCTTCATGACCTGGGCTTCCTGCAGGAAGGCCTCCGGGGACATGGTGCCGGGCTTCAGCGTCTTGATCGCCACCCGGGTGGTGCCGTTCCAGGTCCCTGTGGCACAGGACATGCTGCTCAGGACACATGTATGGGGCAGGGGGCCCGCTCCTCACCCGCTCCCCAGCCCCACTGCAGGCTCTGGGCACCTGGGGAGAGGATGCGGGTGGTGACACAGGGGGACAGTGGGGTGGGAACGGTCCTTACCCATCCACACCTCTCCGAAGCAGCCCTGTCCCAGCTTGACCTCCAGCCGCAGTGATTCCCGGGGGATTTCCCAGGCATCCTTGGCAAGGCCTTGGGTCTGGGGCTTGGAAGTGGGGCAGACATTGGTGAGACGATGGCACAAGCCGTCGGCATGTTCTAGCACAGGAGGGGACAACACCAGGGTGACACTTGGGCATTTAGGCACATGACATCTTTACCCCACATCTTCCCTGTGAAGCACCTCAAAGACCCATACCCAAACCCTCTTCCCTAAAACCCAACCAGCTTTTCACCGGCATCCCCCCCAGCTGGTTTGGGGTCCCCCAACCCCACACTGGCTTCCCAGCAGCACCTATCCTGCAGTGAGGGCAGGTACAGCACCCAGGCTGTCCCCCAGACCCCATGGGGACCTCAAGTGACTACCCACTGGAGTAATAGGCCACGAGCTGCTGCAGGCTGTTGAACTGGGTGCGGGAGGTGATGTAGAACCCGCCACTGTCCAGCTTGCGGATCTTGTAGTGCTTCACGTTGAGCCCCTTGGCGTTGTCGAAGTCGGAGACAGAGAGGCAATAGGCACCTGTGGGCAGGACCGAGGGGCTGGGGGGGATGCACCGCAGACGGGTGCCCCCCATGGGGTCCCGCCAGGGGGTGGGTGCGGGGGGGCAGGGCCGGGCATGCAGGCTGCTGCTTCCCCCCAAAAGCAGAGGATAGGGAGCAGCTCCTCATGGCAGGGAGGGGGGGCACATACCCCCAGTTACAGCCACACCATGCAGTCACAACCTTGCCCCCTGCACTGCAGCTCTGCCAAGCCTTGTCCCAGCCAGGCTGGCACAGAGATGAGGGTCTCCTGGAGACCCCCCCACTGCAGAAGGAGGGGGCTGTTGGGTTGGTCACTTGGGCACAGGTGATCCCCACTGCTCCTCCAGCATCCCCACGGGCCATGCTAACAAGAGGCATCATCCCTTCCAGCCCCCCGCAGGCCCCTCTCCCCAGTGCACAGCACCGCGGACGCTTCCTCCACAAGGAATGCTGCTCCTGGCTGGGACCCACTCCCAGAGGAGCCAGCACACAGGGATGAAGCATGTCCCCCATGCCGGCACCAAGGAAGAGACCCCACTGGGTTTGGGGTGGCCCAGCAGGTGAGCAGCTCCCACGGCACAGGGATGAACGTGGCTCTGATAGCAATGAGGGGACACGGAAGCAGGGGACAGGACCAGGCTGGGGGCAGCTGCTGACCCACAGCCCCAACATCTCAGAGGGGAGCCAAGGGGCTGAGGGGCCCAACTCCCTCCTCCACAAATCCCACCGCTGGCATCACTTCGGCAGCTTCTCCCTCCTCTGGCCACAGGAGAGCAACGCTGCACTCCGCAAGTAACAGAAACGAAGATTTATGCCGCTGCTTGAATGAGCTGTTTCCACCAGGATAAAATAAACAGTGGCAAGCTCAAGGCATCAAAACAGAAAGGAAAATCAAGGAGCTTTTCCCAAAGGTGCATTTTGGAGGCAAACTGAACCACGTGCAGGTAAGAAACAGTATCCTCAGGCAGTCAAACCATGAAGATCACAACTTGCACTTCTGGGGAAACAGAAAACAGCTACGAAGAACCATTAGACCTGAAAGAAGGACCTAAAGATTCAGCAGTACCTCTGCCTGGCTGCCTGGGAAGCACATACCCAAGACTTTGCCAGTGGGGACTAGGGAAAACCAAAACCACCTACTTGGGGGTGTAAAAAACACCTCCCAAACCCCAAATAAAACGAACACCACAAAACCCCACCAAAACCCAGGAAAAAGAGCATCCTGCCTGCTGGTCCTGCCTACAGGGTTCAACTCTTTTCTCCTCCTTCTGTGTGCGCTTCAGACCTGGGACTATGCAGTGACCGAGGGGACTGGGGTCTCTGCGTGGTGCCCCCCACGTTCCGGAGAGGGGCTCCCTGGGCTGGTCCTCCCCATCCCCGCTCACCTTTCGTGGTCTCGCTCTCCCGCACCAGGAAGGTCCCTCGGGGGTTTTCGGGGTTCAGCAGCAGCCGCTCGGACTCGCGGCGCGTGATCTTCCCAAAGTACCACCTGCGAGAGCAAGGCAACGGCTCAGCCCCGGCATCACCCGCCTGCCCATCGCCTGCCCAGCAGCAGGCTCAGCCCTGGCCTCCCCGCTGCACATTGCAGAGACCACAGGCTGTGTCTGTGGGCTCGGGCTATGGGTACCGTGGGGTACCATGGGGGGTACCACACTGGGGTGCACCATGCCCACACACAGCATCAACCAAGGAACAACCTGCACCGCACAGCATGGAACGCCTGAACTCCAAAAGCCTCCCCAAAGGAGGGGCTCCAGGGACCCCTGAAGCCCCCCGAGCTCCTGCTGGGGGGATGGCATGCTGCTGCCTGGGGATGGGTAAGAGTGCTGGGGCGCTGGCACAGGGTGCCCAGAGAAGCTGTGGCTGCCCCATCCCTGGCAGTGTCCAAGGCCAGGTTGGACAGGGCTTGGAGCACCCTGCTCCAGGGGAAGGTGTCCCTGCCCGTGGCAGAGGTTGGGGCTGGATGAGCTTCAAGATCCCTTCAACCCAAACCATTCTCTGATTCTATGGCATAGGTGTCACCTGCTCTGGGACTTCGGGCCCCTGCCTGCTCTCCCTGTGTGACAGTTACCTCTGTGCCCAGCCTGACCTGCACAGGCAGCACCCTCACACACAGATGTGTGTCCACGCAGAACAGTAAAAACCAGACCAAAAGCATAACAGGTCCACCGTGGCCCCTGCCATGCCACTGCTCACCCCTCCACCGCGCAAGCTCACAGCACCTCTCTGCTCTGGGCCTTGAAGAAAGGCTGGAAACCATTTCAGGGGTTTGCAAATTCAAAGCAGGTAAAAATAACACAAAGGAAGAACCCAGGAGAGGGGCAGGGGGAGGAGGAGCGCTCAGGGTGCGTTTGCTATCGCTTGTCTTTAAACTGTCTAAAAGATGGCAATTACTCTTCAGCCTGGATGGAGTCTGAGGGCGCGACATAGTTACTGGGGATGTAGCCCGTCTGTCCTGTAGTGAGGGAATGAGCCAGCCACCAGTCACCTTCCCTGCAAGAGAACCAAAACACACTCAGTGTGAAGCCAGGAGCCACCCTGGCCAGCCCCGCAGCCCCCAGGCCCTGGCCAGGGAAGCTCCTCCTGCCAGCCCCTGCCTATGGCTCCATGTCGACAAGCTCTTGGTATTGGGACCACCCATCCACATATGGGATGCTTTAAACTTAAATCAGGCAGGGCAGCCAGTGAGCCAAAATACCTCTGGAGCCACCTGAATGCCAAAGGGTCTGGCTGGAGGTTGAGAAGCATTGGGGATCCAAGGCAGTAACAGGCAAGGGGAGGAAGGGGCAATGGGGAAAAGCAACAGAAATGATGGCAGTAGTTAAAAACAGCACCAGGAAACCCCAAGTTTGTTAAACACAGGCTGCAGAAAAGCAAGAGATGGGGCCGAGGTCTGGGCAGGCAGGTGAGACCGGCCCTGCAGTGATGCCCGGTGTGGATGCAGTGAGCTCTATGCAGCTCAGGTCCCGCTGGGCCAGGCCCCCTGCACGGCTGCGGCCCCTAACCATGAGCTGCGCTTGCACAGCCGTGAGTGCAGCTCACACAGAGCCATGCACTCCACTGTGCTTGTCCTGAGCACAGCTCTGCCCTGCAGGACCCCTCTGCCATCCCCAACACCCGGGGCTGACCCATCACCCTCCTGCCACAGGCACAACAGCCCCAAGCATGTCCCAGGAGCTGGCAGGGTGCGGGAGCCTTCTCACTGCTCTGCCCCCCCCCCTGCAGGTTCCTGCACAGGACAGGGAAGGAAAGGACAATAAATAAAGAACAACGGGACAGCAGGAGGTGGCTTCCCCTTCCCCACAGCCAGCAGAGCTTCCTCCCACCACCTGCATCTGCTCACCCATCAAAGACAGAGCCAGTTTATCCTGACCAGGAGGGGGACGAGGCTACAGGAAAACTGCATTCGTGGGAACAGCACCACGAGGATGCAAGAACTTGGCAGGACAACGTCCACAAACACTCCATAGAAAAGAATTAATGACCTTTATCACCACTAAACCACTCAGCAAATCCCACATCCAGACCTATCCCTGACCCTTGCAGATGGGTAAACCTCCATCCTTGCTCCACACACACCAGCAGCTTGTGACTCTTGCTTGTCCCAGCTAAACCAGTGATGCTTTGGAGTGAATGGGAGAAGCGGAACACAGCTCCTAGCTCCCTGTGAGCGTGTCAAGGTGAGGAAAGCGGGGACCCGCTGGGTGTCATCTCCTGTCCAGAGACCTGGGCTCTGCTGCCATCCCAGAGCCCACTCCCAGCCTTGCAGTAGCCCCCAGATGGTGTTTTAGCTTCTTCCAGCCCCAGCACATCTTGTGGCAGGTAGTTGGGGCTCCCCAGCCACCTCTCCAAAGGGGACAGGAGGCTGCTTGTGCTCCTTTCCCACGGGACCAGACAAAACAGCTTTTGCCTTGTGGCTTTATTCCAGCTTGGGCTGCAGGGCTGCAGGCTGGGAATTCCGCAAACACAAACTATTCCAAAAATGTCTCAGCGGGGAAAGAAAATAAATCATCATCATCATCATCATCATCAAAACAAAGCATTTCAACAATTCCCTGCGCAATCTTACCTAAAATACCCCACCACATCCCTGCTGGCTGCCAGCCGGCTGGGAGGAAACCTCCTTCCATTGGAAATAGTACCATGAGAGCCTTTCTGTCTGGGGGGGTTTATGGATTCAGCCCATCCAGGAGGCTGAGTGAGGGTCACTGCAGACAGCCTGAGCTCTGCTGGATTGCTGCAGGGACACGGAGGCTTCTCCTCTTCCTCTGCGCAACCCCAGCCCCGTCAGAGCATCCAAACCGTGCAGCCTCCCTGCAAAGCTGCTGGTGGCCAGTCATGGCCATGGGCTCCTGCAGCCCTTCTCAGGCTGACCCCAAGCATCCTCCGACACCCCCAGGGCACCCACTGTGCCCTGCCATGGAGCCCAGAGGAAGGGGGCATCCATCCCATGCCTCCCTTTTGCTCTCCCCAAAGCGCAGCAGCCGGAGCAGCTTCTGGACCATCCCCAGGCACGCAATGAGAAGAGACATTTACTCCTCTCAGCACTGCAGCAACTGCACAGCTTCCTGCACCACCTCTCTGCCTGTGGACATCCCACCTGCACAGCCATAGACACCAGGAAGGTCAGCAACCAGATGACACTTCCACTGATGGGCTGCACTGCCAAAGAGAGCCCTTTCGCTCCCCAGAACCCATTACACCCCGGCCCTTCCCTATGACCGAGCCTTTGACAAACAGTAGCAGAGAAAAAAGAAGGATGGAAACCCCATAAGTGGCATAAGGCATAAAGAAGAAACACTCCTATATGGGCCCAATCTGGACCCCCAGTGGGCAGAGCACACTTTGTAACAGCCCAAACCAGAACCCAAGCCTGGGGCTAATACACCGCTGAGGCTATGAAAGCAAGACACACCAAACCCCCAAAATCCAGGCTTCTCTTGAAGCGTTGAAGCCCTGCACATCCTGGACTTCATGGATTAAATGAATCACCATTAATAAACAGCATTGGAACAAGGAGAACAAGGATCAGACTGAAAACATGTTTGTGCAACACTGCCCAACCATTGCAGCAGAAATATCACCCCCGGGATGTTCCCTCCTCTTCCCACCCTTTGACCATGAAGAGTTGCTTTGGGTGCCCAGGTTGGAGGGAAGCAGTGGAGGGGCCAGCAGGAGCTGCAGATCCCACAGACCTGACACTGGCTCCTCCTGCCAGGCTCCAGACCATGTATGCCATGTGTCAGGACTGAGCACACATGGGTTTAATACAGGATCAGGTTAGGAGCACCTTCCAGCCCTGCTCTACAAAGCAAGTGGTGGGTGTGCTGCTACAAGCAGGATGGAGAGCAAACAAGCGGGAGCCAGATCCCTAAGGAAGTGCTTGAGTCCCCCGAGCCACTCACAAAAAATCAAAGTAACATTTAAAAATGCAAACATAAAAGGAGAAAAGGCCAGGAAGGAGCAGAGAGCCAACTGGAAAGGGACTGCAGTGGGGTGCCAGGAACAGACAAGGAAAGCAGGCCGGGTTCAGAGCTCCTGGGCACAGTGCTGGATAGAGCAGCTCCCTGGCACGGGAAGGGGCTCCCTGCTCTGCCCCGATCACTCAGGGGGTCAAACCCAACTGACCACAAAACCATTGGGCAACCATCTCCTCCCAGCCCTGCTCCACCCAACCTTCCCCTGTGGGCAGCAGAAGGGCTGTTGGCATTTAAGGATGCTAACAGTAATAATAGTAATAATCTGCAGTACACACCTGACATCCACTTTTCTCCTAAACGACAGCATGGCACAGAGGAGAGAAAAGAGAGTCAAGAGAGAGGTTGAGATCGGAGACACCGTGCAAGCACAGGGGAAAGCACCCGCAAAGCTGAGAAGTGCACAAGCAAAGGAGAGGGAGCTGAGCGCGGATGGGGACAGGGGACCCACGGGGACATGGCTCTGCACTGGAGGGCACGGACTGTCCAGCAAGCAGAGGGGGTGGCTTGGTGACAAGGCTGCAAGGCAACAGTGACCAGCAGGAGGGTTGGGAGGACGTGGGAGCAGGCGAATGATCGCCTCCAGCACCGGCGTCCTAGGACAAGTCACTACATCCGTGTTTTGGCACATCCCTCTTTGAGCACCCATCCCTGTGGAGGGCTGGGGCTGGGCTCGGGGGCTCCGCAGGAGGGAGGAAGGTGGCAGCTCATCCATGCGGGCTCGGCTGCAGGGACAGGGACACTCACGTGTTGTTGACGATCTGCAGGCGCTCTCCCTTCTTGAAGGACAAATCCGTTTCAGTCCGGGACTCGTAGTCATAGAGGGCCACGAAGGTGGTGACTCCACCTGCGACACAGAGCACTCAGGACAGGCACAGCCACCGGACCCTCCCCTCCCACCAGAGAGTAAGGCACAGATCTGCACCCCCTCCCGCTCAAAAGGACCCCATCATCACAAGAAGCTGGAACCAGACCCACAAAGACCCAACCGAGACCCTCCACACCGCGCCGAGCCTCAGCCCACACCAACCCGCCAGCGCCCCGGCACGCTGCGGCGACGTGACCGTGTCGGAGGTGTTGAAGCCTCCGAAGAGCTTGGACTCGGCAGCCATGGTCCCGAAGGAGCGGCTGGGGGTGCGATGGGCATCGGGAGCAGCCGCCTTGCTGGGGGTCTGTGAAGCTGGGTAGCCCCCATGGTGGGTGTTGTCGGTGGGCTCCAGGCTGCGCCGGCGCTGGCTGGGGTCTTTGGGCTTGCTCTTGCTGCTCCCCATGGTCCCGGGCTGGAGGAGACAGACGTGCAGAGGACTACTATTACTATTATTATTATTATTATTACTACTATTACTATTATTATTGTTGTTATTATTATTATTATTATTATTAAGAAGTTGCTTCCCAGGACTTGTGTGACAGACACTTGCCCACTAGGAAACAAAACAACCTTGGAGTCTGTTCAAGCACCAGCTGCCGGGCAGTCTGGCCATCCTGCCCTTGCCCCGGGATAGCATCGCTCCTCATTAACACCAAGCCACCTCCTGCATGGCCACAGCAGCCAGGAAAACACTGGGAGCAGAGAGGGAAGCACGCTTAGCTGTGGGAGTGCAGAGCAAGGATGCTGAGTGTGGAGCATGGACTGGTGCTTGGGAGAATGGCTGCTCCAGGGCCAGACACCCGCCATGGGATGCAACTCACCATCCCATACAGCCACCCTTCCTCCTACACGAGGGCTTCTACCAGCGCATGGATGGGAGAAGACAAAACCCAGGCAAATATTCATGAGTTTGGACTACTCCAACTGCAGATATTTGGAGAACCCACAGCTGCATCACTCTGCTTGCTCAGGATGGGGATTTAAACGCTGAGGATGTCCCTGTGAAGTCCAAGAGGTGAAGCAAATGGGATGAAAGTTGAAATCAGGAGCAGCTTCAGGCAGTTAGCAGCTGGGATCTTGTCTTTATATATAGACCTGCCTTCCTTTCCACTCAAGATCATGCTCTATAAATACCTTTAAGGTAATGATATAAATGAAGGAAGGGAATTATTTGCAGTCTCCAAAGATGGCAGGATACCCAGCAGTGTCCTGAAGCTATGGAAGGAAATATTGATGCTACATCACACATGGCAGGAGGGAAAAGGGAGGTGGAGACAACCAAGGAGGAAAGTATCTCTGATAAGAACAAACAAGCAGGGAAGGAATGGAGGAGGCAGCCGCTGCCCGCGGGGTGCAGACCTGGATGCGACGCAGCCACCCATGAGGCTTTGCCAAGGGCTCAGCCTCACCCAACAGATGGTTTTTCTAAGCCAGCTTTTGACAGAGGCTTGGGCTGAGCCCCCACGAGTGGGGCCGAGGCCATGGAGCAGCTCCAGCAGCCTCCGCAGCACTGGCAGTGGTGGGGCAAAGCCCCCCAGTTCCGGCTGTGGGGAAGCTTAGGGGTACCAGGCACAAGCTCTGCTCCCCTCCCTGCTCCCTTCCCCATGGCGAGGGCTTTGCCTGGCAATCAGGGCTTATTTCCCAAAAAACCCAACTTCCATATGCTGTTTTCCAGCTCCCAAATTGCACAGGGGAGCAGCAGCATTCCCTGTCCTGCTTCCACACAGGTTTGCTTCACCTGCAACCATGCTGGTGGTTGGGATCAGACCTTGCCAGGGTTTGGGAATCAGAACAAAGTGATTTTTCGGGCTGGGTATGGCTACAGCAGCCACTCCAACAGGGAGTGGAGCCATCCCTCCTCTTATGCACGCAGGCAACGAGGAAGGACCAATGCCTCTATCTGCCATGGGACATGGCCCACACGTATCTGTGCTGAGCTCTGGGGACCTCAGAGCAAAGGAAAGGTCAAATATAAGCTTCATGCTTGCAAGTCGTCACTGCCGGCAGTCCAGAGACAGATCCCGTGGCAAAGAGGAAGAGTCTGTCCCATAAATAAACACACTTTTAAAAGCCTGGCGCAGAAGATGCTAAAGCAGAACTGCAGAGGAAAGCAGGACCTTAGAAACAAGGAGAAAAAGCCCCCGTTGGTAAGGAAAGCGATCCTTCCCATGGGATCCTCCCCATCCCTTTGCTCACCTCCACCCTGGGCTCTGGTACCCGCTGGCGCTCCCGGGATGCGCGGGGAGGAAAGCGGGACACGGCGCGGCTGTGACCGTGCAGCTTGTGACTGCCCACGCGACCGTGAGCAAAGGGCAGAGCTGCTCAGAGTTTCCCCTGGAAGCAGCACTTCCCCAGGCAGGAAAACACCCAGCGCGGGCAGCGGATTTAGCAGCCCTTCGGGGACACGAGCGTCCCCTGAGCTCACCCCGCGGGGCGGCCAGCCTGGGCCAGCAACTGATTTACCAGCATCATGAGACAAATCAAGTGTATAAAATAGTCATTATAAGAGATTAGCCAGGAGCAGGGCGCAGGAAAGGGACAGTGGATCCCCCAGGCACTTCCCCAAAGCTGGGGGGATTCTCCTTACACACCCATTAGCCTGCAGGCATAGAACATGCATCCTTCAGGCATGTCCTGGTCAGCGACATCACAGACGGCAAGTTCATCCCTCCTTACACAGTGGCTTTGGGAAGGGAGAGATCTCCATACACAACACAAGCCCCCAGCTTGTGCCGGGGTGCTGACCATCCTTTGCAAGGGCTTTGCTGGGTCTGTGCTGGCCACCACATCCAGCCCTTGGGGCTTTGGCTGCAGGAGCCCAAGATGGGAGATGAGGAGGCACAAGCCTACGGTCCTCTGGGGAAGGGGCTACAGTGCAGCGACCCCTGCTCTGAGCTCTCCCGTTCCCAAACACCTGCACGCACTTGCTTCAGTTTGGCTAGTGCACAAGGTAGGCTGGCAACCCCAAAACGTGCCCAGAGGCACTGGCAGCCCCTCACTACCCCTGCTCTGAGCCCCAGGGAACTCAGCCAATGTGACCGTGTAGCTTTAGCCCTGAGCTGCCCCGGGGAGAACACTCCCAGCCCTCACCCGGGGAAGAGTGGGGGGCCCAGAAACCCCCTGCAGCCGCCACATCGCTGCGCTGGCAGCCGGCAAGGAAAGGGTGCAAATTCCTCCTGGAGGACTCGGTTGTGCAAGAGCCTGGCAGAGGAGTTATCAAAGACAGCAGGAATGTGCTGTGCAGTCAGATCCCCGGGGGGGGGGGGGGGGGGGGAGCACCAGGGAGAGACCCCTCTGCCTTCAGCAGAGCTGGCAATGAGACCCCCAGAGCCAAGGGGCAGAGAAGTGAGTGAACCCATTGCTTGGTGTGGCAGCTCCCAGCACACCCCAGCAGCATCGCCAGGAGCTGCGGGACTGCAAAAGGCACCGACCGCCAGCGGCTCTGCCGTATTTATGTCTAATGTAGGGTATTTCTACGTGTAACAGGCTGCAGGCATGCTCAGAGCCGCCTGCACGCGGCCAGGGCAGCCCAGCCGATGCCTGGTGGGATATTTCCCTGCTCCAATGCTTTTCACAGCCAACAGCGCTAGGACGAGGGGGGGGGGGGGGTCAGCATCGTTCCCATCCCGGCCGGTGCCTCGGCTTTCAGCAGGGCTTCCCCTCGCAAGGCCTGTGTGGAGACAGGCTGGCGCTCAGCCAGCATTCCCGGTGCTCGCCTCTGACTGATGCGAGGCGGCGGAGGGAGCAGCGTTCCTGCGGCGGGGATTAGCACCCCCGGCACGTCGCAGCCTGCAGGAACTCCCCTGCTTTCCGCTCCGGGGGTCAGCGCCAGCGGCAAAGCACAAACCACCGCGGTGCTGAGTTGTGAGGCCTCAGCTCTGTCCTCAACGCTGTGGGGAGCTCCGAGGGACGGGAAGGACGAAGGGAAGGCTGTGCCACCCAGCACCCGAAGGGACTGTTGCAGAGCACCCGGTACCCCAGACCGGAGCCCCCCACAGAGGGTGGGAGGGTTTCCCTTGTTCAGCAAAGCAGCCCGGTCCCCCCCCCTTCCCGGGCCGTCGGAGGTGCCTTACCAGCGCTTCCCGGCCACAGCCTCGCCGCGGGGTGGGGAGGGGCCGCCGGCAAAGTCAGCTCAGCTCCCGCTGCAGCCTGCGAGACAGAGGGGACGTCAGCGCCCGCAGCGCCCGCAGCGCCCGCAGCCCTCTCCCCCCGCGCCACGGTCTGGCGCCCAGGGCTCCCGCCGCCTTCCTCCTCCTCCTCCTCCTCGCCATCCCCCCAGCGCGGGGCCGGCAGCTCGCACCAGCGCGCTCCGATCTCTCATGTGTGAAGAGAGGACGATTCTCTGCTCCACTTCGTCAAACCCACCCGGGGATGGGAGAGGAGGCGGCTGGAGCCACCCCGGGTGATGCCCTGGGGTGAGAGGGGAGCGCAAGGCACTCCTGGCCCACCGAGGGGCTTTCGAGGGGCGATGCGAAGCCAGGTCCTCAGGACACAACAGCATCCCCGGCCCTGGCTCTCCGGACAGCCGGGACCGGTGGCAGAGAGGGTCGGCCACCAAGTGGGGACCTTGTCCCCAGGGATGAGGGTCACCTTCTCCATCCCTGGGAACACACAGATGCTACAGCAGGAACCATGCAGCTCGTGCTGCTCAAGCCCTGACTCAGCCAGAAAAGCACGTTTTAACCAATTCTCTCAAAAAGGACAGTTTTGTGCCACAAAGTGCATGATGAGGGGACGCTTTGCAGCAGCAGGGGCTCAGGGCAGAGATTCAGGTAGAAAGCAGAGCAGGGAAGTGTCAGGGTAGTCACTCATCTGGCTCTGCCATCCCCTCCCAGCCCCCAGATCCTGCAGGAACTGCCCCTTCTCCCTGCTATCCTACCAACAGCAAGATCTCTCCAGCCAGCCCTGCTCACCCAGGGCTGGGCAGAGGTTTCGGCTTGCTGGCACAAGGGGATCCAGCCCCTGTGGCACCCCCAGCTTCACATCCCCAAGCAGCATCCCACAGGCTCCTGCCCCAGCTGGAGCCCAGGTTTCACATCTCACCCAGGGGGAACATCCCAGACGGATGGGGACAGGGCAGGCAGGTTTTTGCTGCCCTGCCATCTAACCCTACTGGGAGCAAGCCTGCAAGCAAGAGCAGCAGCAGCCTCCTGCCTTCACGCAAGGGCCATCAACCTTGAAGGCGTAGCAAGGAGAGGGCTCATCCAGAGACAGCAGCAAAGGAGAAGGAGCTGCTGTTCCCCCAGCACCGAGAGCTGCCATCATTGCCTCCCCTGCCCCAGCCCAACCTGCTCAGCCTGTGCATTACCCAGACCACAGCACACACCCCCCCAGCACACACCCTGGGCCTGTTATTATGCTGCAAACACTGTGGAGTGATGGTGGAAACCACCAAGCAAACCTCCATGGGGTCAGCATCATGCCAGGCAGCCCCCCTCATCCCTCTCGCTGGGTGGGTGCTTGGGGTGGTGGTTGTCACACAGAGGATGTGCCACACCACAGGTTTATTTTGATGAGCTCCCCCTGCCCCCTGCTAATAAGTTTTGTCACTATTTTTGGTGCATTTGATTAGGATAATGAGCAGCAGCTGATTGACAGCTCTGTAAGACTTTGCATGCTTTGTAATTTGTACTTGACTAATAGTCAGTGGCAATAATTGCGCAGCAGGGTGGGAGGTGGGGGGGAAGCTGCAGTCTCAACTCTGGGCTGCAGCACATACAAATAAGGCTGTGCTGCGTACACACGTGGTGCCCATGTCCCTGTCACCCCTGCACGCTGTGCCACTGGGTTCCCGAGCCCATGTTTAGATAAAATAGGACCAAAAAAAGCCACCAGGCAAACCCAAATATGCCACATGCTGGGGGGGTGGGTGCAAGGTCCTCCAAAGGGAAAGGGACAGGTCCCAGTATGGCTGCAGGGCGGATGCACTCGCTTGGCGCTGAATGGAAGCGTGAGGGATGCAAGTGCAGCCAAGGTATTTAGTGGCTGAAACCGGCAGAGCAGCCTGCCAGCACTGCCATCCCCACCTCGGCTGCTGCCTCCTGCACCCAGAGTCTTCCAGGCCCCCCATTCCCATGGGATGAGCTGCAGCCAGAGGGGAGGATGCAAGGGCCGAGCCCAGGGCAGAGACGGCAGCAAGGAGAGAGCCGCAGCAAGAGGCCACCACCGCCCTCCCCTCTCCAAAGCAATTAAAAATGAAGCACACTCGGCTGCACAACTCAGCTCTGATCAGAGCACAGCACATGAGACAGCGGCATCCCCGCCAGGCGCTGGGAACACTGCCTGACCTGCCCAGCATCCCCGCTCCGCCGGCACCAACGTCCCGTCCCCCCCCCACATTAACTGCAAGTTGGGATGCAGAAAAAGGCTCGATCCTCTGCCCTACCTCCCCACAGAGATGCTCTCGCAAAGGCACAGCGAGGGGAACCGGCTGCTCTCCAGCAAGTCCCGCTCTGGCTGTTTTCCGCTGCGCCTGGATGGGATCTCTCAAGGATACTGGCCATGGTAACGCCAGGAGGAGAGCCGGGCAGGCGGCAGAGGGGGAAGCGATCTTATCTTCTTTTCAAAGACACTAACAAAAGACACTGATTGGGAGCAGACACAACACAGCAGCGCGGCTTCTGCGAGACAGGAGCAGAAACCTTGGGAAAGGCTGCGGCAGGCTGGGGCCCGACCCCAGACACTGAGCCTTGGGGAGGGAGATGTCTCTGGCAAAACAGGCTCCATCCTTGGGGCTGCAAAGGAGCCGGTGGGTGCCGAGCAGAGGGGCTGGGGGCACCAGTGCTCACCTGCTGCGGGCGGGAGCCGAGGCTTGCAAAGCCCCAGCGACATTAATAGCGTGAGCTGTCTCTCGCCAGACTGAAAAATGAAGCATGCAGGATGGCAGCGAGACAAAGCAGCCTCGCAGCACCCAGCCCACGGCAGCCCACAGGCACCGGCGTTGGGAAGGAGCAGAGAGCGCCCATCCCAATCCTACCCTGACACGCTCCATGGCCCTGTGCGCACAACCAACCCCCTCTCCGCCGGAGCGGCGTCCAGCCAGGGCAGGTCCATGCGGGACTAACAGAAGCCATCTACAAGGTGTGCCTCTAACAGCAGAGATGCCGGGTTAGAGGCAGGCAGCCAAGAGCCAAAATGCACTCCTCCTCTGTCCCCTGTGTCCCCCAGCACAGGCAGCACAAGGTGGCAGTGATGCCCCCGCACCCAGACAGCAGGTCAGCACCATGCCAGGAGTGGTGGATTGCTGCCGTAACCACGGTGAGGTGGTACCTGTACAGCCAACACCATCCTGTCTCTCTCCTCGCATCACCCCCTGCTCCCTCCCCACATTTCGGTAGGAGACACAGCGCCGGGCATGCTCATACGGCAGCTTCCCCCTTGGTCCCAGGGGATGCTACTGAAGTTTTGCCTTTTCCCATGGCAAACACCATGGCTGGGGCACTGGCTCAGCCACCCGAATACAGCAGGTCACTGCGTCCCCCATGGAGAAAGCAATTCCTGTCCCATGCTCTTGGGCTTTTCTTGAAGGGAAACACAGAGGCACACCTCTATCAGCCCCACTGCAGTGGGGCACCACTGCACCACCTGAGTCCTAGGTGCTGCTCCTCCAGTGCCGCAAACCAGGGTATGATGCTGCAGATCCCCTCCCTGCCCGGCTGATGTGGTGAGGGCACGCCTGGATCGTGCCTCCAGCCCTTTCCTCCACAGGGACACTCATTTCTCACCTGCACTGACTCTTAAAACAGAAGGAGAGATGCAGAGATGCTCAATTCATCTCTCAGCTTCAGTTCAGGGACTGGGGAAGCTGCAGGGAGGTGACACCCACCTTGCCCAACAACTGCATGTCAAAGGCACCTGGGTTAAGGCATCCCAGCTCATGGAAAACTCTCCCAGAGGAAAGGAATCACTGGGGGGGACAGCAGCACGGCTGCTGCATGGAGCCCAGTGGCACTCCCCACATATGTAAGTCCCAGCCCCTCCCATTGACCCTGTCAACTCCCGTTAAATTTAAAACCATCTTAATTAAAGCTCCAGAGCCCAAGTAGCCGCGGCCACTGGGTCACGAGACGGGAAAGTATAATTAAGTCAACCATCCAAATTCACCCCCTTAAGCACGGGGGAGAGTCACGGTCAGGAGTGATGCAAAATGCCTCTGAGAAGACATGTCAAAACAGGCAGCTCAAAAGACCAAACCAAACCCCTGAGAAGCACAGAAGCAGGTTCTGGATGTTCATCTGGCCAAGAAACCGGGAAACACCAGACACAAACAACGCTGTTTTCTCCCCCAAGGGATGGGAGGAGGGAAGGTGGCCATGGCTGTGTCACATCCCCATCACTGCACTGCAGCACTTGGGGACCAACAGGGCTACCACTTCAATCCCCCGGCGTGTGGAGGCAGGCAGCCTGGGCTGACCCACCACAAGGCTCACCCACAGCCCTGGCATTGCACACAGAGCTGTGCTGTGGGGCTTACCCACTGCATGGGGAGCCCCTGCTGCAACATGGGAGCGTGGGCACCCCCATCGCCCCTTTCCACCCCTGTGCAGCAACAAAGCCACCCCAAAAATCAGGGTTCCCACAGCTCTGCCAGCCCCATGCCTGGATCCAAAAGAGACCCCCATGTTCAGATAGAAAGTGTTTGGGGTTAGGGAGGAAATGAAAGTCAAGTGAAGGCTCCTGAAGCCCCCACTGTTCCCCATTATCCATGCAGGAGCTTTGGGACAGGTGGAGAGCAAACACACAGGTCCTGCAAACCCAGCCTGAGTCTGCTGCTTGCACACAGGGAGGAAAGGGAAGCACCTCACTTCCTGGCCAGCGCGCATCCTTCATCCCTTTCTGCACTGCAAGGGCATCCTGGCAATTAGTGATGGGGAAATAGAAGCTCTCTCACCAGGAGCGTGGTCCAGCACAGGACCAGGGCTGGAGAGGCGGTGGGATCTCCACAGGAGATGCTCAAAGCTGCCTGGGTGCAGCCTGACCTCGCTGCTGCTGCTCTGGGTCACAGCACGGATGCCTACAGGTGCCTCCCAGCCCGACTCAGCCAGTGCTTCCAGCATTCCCACCAGGACACCAGCCCAAGCCAGGAACTGCCCAACCAGCTCCAGCAAGCGCTCTCCAAAGGCACACAAAGCCTTTGGCCTGGGTTAACCTGAAGCCGGCTTCTCTCAGACAGGTGATGAGGGCACTGCTCTCCTCCTGCCAAGTCCAGGAGTAGGAAACAGGAAATGCTTCCAAGGGCAGGAGTGCCTGCGGGGGCCGGGAAGCACCAACATCAAGCCAGGCCAGCAGCAGATGCTGGAGCTCCTGCCCACCATGAGCCATGGGGCGATGCTTGCCCAGAACAGTCTCTAGCTCAGCACTGGGGGTTCAGCACCCCTCAAAATGTGCCTTTTTAACACAAGCCCCACCGTGAGCTCCCACTGCCCCCACCCAATTCTACAGGTTCCACAGCCCCATCACATAAACACTGTTCCCATCCTCCTCCAGGTGAAGCACTGGGATGAGGGACAAGCCCTGCTGAAAGGGGCGTCAGGGACGCGGTGACACGAGCTGGCCCGAGGAGGAGGAGGAGGGAGGAGGATTTCTGTTCCCATTTCTGCAGCAGCTCCTCCGGCTTCAGGAAATGGAGTTTGCTTCTGCTTTCTGGAAGGGGACATCTGCCCAAGGTGCTCTCTGG
This sequence comes from Myiopsitta monachus, assembly GCA_017639245.1. Taxonomy (NCBI): domain Eukaryota; kingdom Metazoa; phylum Chordata; class Aves; order Psittaciformes; family Psittacidae; genus Myiopsitta; species Myiopsitta monachus. The sequence goes on from CM029928.1 coordinate 36,482,110, forward strand.
GGACGGGCACAGCGCAGCACCCAGCTCCTGGGGAAGGGGCAGTGGCAGCGGGAGGCTGATGGGACTCATGGGTGGCTCAGATCCAGCCAAAACACCAGTGCCACCGCTGTGAGGGCTGCACCCAACAGCACCCAACAGCGCTGCAGCAGTGTCGTCCCCCCCCGGGGTGAGGATGGCAGCACAGGCAGGGGGCAAATCTCCAGGGCAGGGGGAGGAAGGGGGTAAGGAACAGGCAGCGGGCAGAAAAGCCCCGGATCTGAGCAAGTTCCCACCTTCCATGGCCACGCTGGCGTCACTGCTAAAGCATTTCCACCTTTGGAGAAACCAGCCCATCCAGTCCAGCGAGGAGAGGAGCGCCCCCGGCCCCCCCCGGGATGGAGCCGCAGCCACACCGGCCCTGCAAAGGGGTCCTGCTGGACCCCCGTGGCTGGGAACCTCCCATCAACCCTCCTGATGCGGAACAGGAACTGAAACACTCACTGGTAAAAAAGGGACAATGCAGGGGTGGTATCTGCACCCTCCACACAAACCCAGTGCGTGGGGCTGGGCATTGCCCCGCTCCTGGCTGCGAGCCACAGGCATTCAGCAGGACCCGTGCCGGGGTTCACTGCAATGGGAGGGTCTGAGGAAGAACCCAAGCAGAGGCCAAGGATCCTCCATCACCAATGTCCAACACTTCCCCCTTTGCAGAACAGTTTCAAATAAGCAGGATCCCATGCAGCAAATTTATACCAATGATTGGCTTGTTTTCCTTGGTTACTCTGGGGCACCTGCCTGACACAAGCCACGTGCTCCAGAGAGCTGTGGGGCCACCAGCCCTAAGGCACATATGTGACAACGGGGACAGCGGGTGGCTGTGGGTCAAGGCTGGGTGATCAGGATCAGCCCCCAGCAATGCACACTTGCCCCTTAGCTTTCACCTCCGCAGCCATGGTGAGACCTGGAGCAGCTCCTGCAGCAGTGGGCACAGCCCAGGACCATGGCTCTGGTCTCAGCACCACCAGACCCCATGTTAAGGCATGCCCGGAATGCCTGGACTTCGCAGAGCCCCAAGAGATGCTGGTCCCCACACATGCCACTCCCATCTGCACCACCAAAACAAAGCAACTCGCTCAGGATGCGTCAGAGGAAGCGAGCAGGGAGGGTCTTGGGGGCAAACGGAGAAGATCAGCATTTCCATACCCAAAAAGCTGCTCCAGATTCACCCCATCACTCCCGGGGTGAGCGGGATGCTCAGCGGCTCCATCGGGAGAGGAGCCGGGAGGGAGGCGCAGCCCCAGACAGTGCTTGTGATAAACAGCCCGAGCTGATGAAAAACAAAGGAAAACGCTGAGCTGGTGTCTTTTATCCCTGCCCCTCCTGGAGGGGAGAGCCCGGCTCCACACACACCTCCAGGTCCTGCACCATGCTGCCGCGGCGGTGAGGAGCGGACTCCAGCTACGGGGGAGATGGATGGGACCAGCCCTGGGCTGCAGACACCCCGCAGTGGCACGGGATAACCCGCACGTGGACCTTGCACTCTCCCACAGCAGCTCTCCTGCTGCTCTTGCTACCTGGAATAACCATGCCGAGCTGGAGCTGCCCCCTCCCCACCCCCGGGCAGAGCCTGAAGGGACGGGATGAAGGGATGAAAGAACAAAGGGATGAAGGGCATCTCTGCTGCTTTCCATCACCTGTGGCTCAGGCGGCTTCAGCAAAGCCCACCCAGACCACAGCACCAGAGCTATCCCCATCCCCAAGCGCTAAGAAGGGCTCAGATCAGCGCATGTACACAAACATACATGCACATCCACACACGGCTGTGCACACAGGAGGGGTCGGCAGGCAGCTCCTGGCAGCTGCCCCATGTCTCCCTGCTCAGCCCCTGCACTCTTTCCACCCCACACACTTCCAAACTCAACTATCCACGATGCTGCAGCATGAAACTCATCCTACTGGCAGTGACTTCTGCAGCTACACACGTACCCTTCCCTGCCCCATGACACCCTCCCTGCCCAGCGCAGCGGGGCGCTCATTGGCAGCTTCCCCTCATCCACATGGAGGACTTCTTGATCCCTTCCCTGCAACCCTCCCCTGTTGGGCAGGGGAAGGAAAGGGCCCAGCTGAGCAGGGAACCATCCCAACAGCCCTTCCATGGTGGTTTATTTTGCAGAAGTCACCAAGCTCACGCTTCCTCCCCGGCAGCATCCAGAGCCCACGGCACAGCCGGACCCCAACGCCACCGGCTGCCACCCGGCAGCACCACTGCGCTGCAAGGGCTGGGTTTGGCTGCAGACGTCAGCGCTCCTCTGAGAAGGAAGCCCTTGAAAGCACCATCCGAGAGGCTACAGCCAAGCAGGTGAGAAGGCGGCGGCACTTCATGGAGGTCAGTTCATACCTGCCCTGCCTAAAGAGCTTTGCCCACGGAGCGTGCACAATGCAGGGCAGCGTGGCTGCGGCTGGTGGGAGAAGGGGAAGCCTCGGTGTAGAGCTTCAGGGACACCAGCTTCCCAGGCGTTCCCTGGGGAAACTGAGGCACACAATGCTCCTTACGAGGTGGGGAAGCAAATGAAACCCAGAGACGACGCTGCACCTCCAACCCCAGCATCCTGCGAAAGGATGCCCCAGGGTGAGACACTTCTAGGGTTGATTCAGCACCATCGCACTGCCCCCAAACTGGGGCACAGCAGGGGAAAAGGGGCACATGGCTCAGGAGAGCCTGGACTTGTCAACCTCACCCACGGTGGAGAGAGCCACGCAGCAGTGAGCTTTCACCATCATTGCTCAGCTTTTGGTGGCTGAGACCGCCCAACACCATCGGGAAGGCTGGGAGCCGCCACGCTGGGTGGAAGCTGTCTTGCAGCACACAGTCAGGTTTTCCTCCATCCACCCTAACACAGCGGGCTCAGGGCCAGTCGAAACCTCACGGTCACGGGAGCGAGACCGCAGGAGGTCAACCACGGGATGGGACCGGGAAACTCGGAGCCGGCCTCCAACGCTTGCACTGCGGGGAAGGAAGCGCAGCACAGCCCAAGTCACAAGCGTCTCCTTGCCACGGGTGGCAGAGGCGCTGACCCAGTGCAGCCCCAGAGCCACTGCAGTGCCCTCCTGGCACTGGGGCCAACATCTGCTTGGACACACACTCCCCGCTGCAAGGCGAGGGCAGGCTGGCTGCGCGCACCCCCATTTCTGGTATTTTTGCCTTAAACGCCCAGTTCTGCTCCCCAGATCCCTCCAGATGATCCCGCACACCACGCTATGGGGACATCGGACGCTGCACCTCCACTGACATCCCCTGGAGCCAAGGGGCTTGGGCGGATTTCTTTCAGGTCTAAACTAACACCAACTACGAGCACACCCCCCCCACTAGCCCTGCCAGCCCCCCCCAACACCTCCCTGCTCCGCAGCCAGATCCATAGCCCGAAGGGAAGTCAGTGCAAGACGCAGATTTGCAGGTCCTGGTTCCTGGCCCAGGTTCAAACCACATTTGTTCCTGAAATCTGTTTCAGGGCTCTGTTTTCAAAGCACGCGTGTGCAGAGGCATGTGCAGAGCAGCACCGGTTCCGCTGCAGCCAGCGCCTAAGTCACCTGTGCCAACACGGGGCCAAGCCGGGGGCCTGGGTCAAACAATACGTGGTACTATTTTTGCCCTCCCAAGCACGCTCGATGCTGGCCTAGCTCACAGCTCCTGCCCGTTTAAAAGACGAAGGACCAAAGGCATGGCTATTTCTGTGAGCTCTGCCTGACACACTGCACATTTCTTTGCTCCCCAGGGGAGTTTGTCCTCACCACCCGCGGCTACAGGCATTGAAAAGAGGAATTTGGACTGGATCCACGCTCCTGTCCCGGGAACAGCCATGCAGGGATGGTTATTTCCATGCAGGGGTCCGAGCTGCTCTCCAGGCATCACATTAAAGGGATGTCTCCCGCGCGGAGCAGCACAGGGATGCTGGTCTATGGGATGGAGGCTGGATGTGTCTCCAGGGCGAGATGTGGAGCGCTGCGGAAGTGAGCTCAGATGGGAAATTGTTCCGTGAGATAAAGGACCAAGTTGGAAACCGAGCTGTAAAATAGACTACAGGAAACAATAGCGCTTCAGATTAGGCTTTCCAGTTTCCCCCAGTGATGCCAGGAGCTCAGCGCTTTGGCCAGTGATGCTCGGGGGTTCCTCCCCTTAGAGGCGCTGGCAGGAAGCTCAGGCTGTTTGCTCACTCCTACCTTCTCTCTTTCAAGCTGTTGCAGGCATTTGCTGGTTGTTAAAATGAGAGGTTACGGACCAAGTCCTTCAGGTCTCGTTAGATAAAGAGTTTTAGCTCTGCAATGACTTCAAAGGCCAGGCGTGATCCTGGCTCCAGCAGCAGGGAGAGGCAGGCGGGACGTCGGAGGCACGGGAGCCCTGTGGTCCATCCCCTCCTCGCCCCGGTGAGCCTGCAATGCTGCTTCCTATGCTGCCAAAGGCCTCCATCCTCTCTGGACCAGTGACATCCCCTCCATGCCGCTGAGGCAGCAAAGGAGCCTCTTGCCTCTGCAGCAGAGCCTTCACACAGGTCGGTCACCACAAACCACAGCTCTTCTCTTTGTTTGGTCCCCCAGGGAGGACTCTTTCTGCCTCCTGTGGTACCTCCATGATTTTCCATCAGTCTGGCACGAAGTCATTAAATGGGCAGAGCCATCGTTAGGGCATCTCCATCAGCACAGGGAGCACTGCAAGGCCACTAACGATCGAGGCAGGGGACATTGGACCTCCCTCAGCTGCTGCTGCGCCAGCCTGTAAATAACCCATCTGCCATACAAATACATACAAATACAGGGCTGTGTTTTGGCAGAGCCCCCGAGGAGAGGCGTTTGGAGGAGCCTCTGCCCCACTGCTCCCGGGACAAAGCGTGGAACCAGGAACCGACCCTCGATCCCTCAAGCAAAGTGCCCTTCTCTGACAAACCAGCATTAACTGGCTAATGATTACAGAGACGGCTCCCTGCGGAGCCACACGCCAGGCTCCTCTCAGAGACACCAACGGCCAAGGTTTTGCTATGGGCCAGATCCTGAGCCAGCACGAAGTGGTGCAGAGCAGCTGGCGTAGCACAGGGCAGCCCAGGATCAGCCCCTCTGGCTGGGAAGGTGTCAGGAGGAGCCCCACAGTGGAAAGAACAGACAGGATATTGCTCGAAGTGCACCACTGTGGATGTGCCCCTGCACGTCCCCATCCTCACGCCTCCCTGGAGAGCCCTGCCAACGCCTGCCCTTGTCCAACCTGCACGGGGGGAGTCTGGGTGTGTTTGAGGTGCGGGGTGCTGAGGGGGTCACCCCCCCAGCAGGGATGAATAGTTCCCCACTGTTAATGGCTGGACCTTGGCAGGGTTTGCATGACTCGGCTCTCCCACCAGCGCCCTGGTCCCTGCGGGCAGTGGGTATCTCCTCGGCTGGGAGCAGTGACAAAGCTCTGCAGCTCCCTCCTGCCATCGCCCTGCTCCTCTGGGCAGCACCAGCCGGGTGGGAGGAAGAACACTCAAGTGGCCATTGCCTCCCTCCTGCAGCTCAGTTCACACGCGGCACTGCTGGGTACGTGCAGTCCTGTCCTGAAGCACGTGCCTGCCCCAGGAACCCTCTGGGCTCTGCACCCTTATCACTGCCCCCAGCTCCTACTGCCACGGGGCAGTGGGTCCTGTCCCAGGGGACACACACTGCGCTGAGCAGCCACTCCATGTCCCCTCCTTCACACGGCTCCTGGGGAGCCAGGAGGCCGAGCGAGCCAATGGCACACAGGGCAGCACAACCCACTCCCTGCCAGCTGTGACCTTTACTGCAGCTCCACAGCACTGGGACCAGGATGGGGACTGGGACCTTCCGGCTCCGAGGCCAGGGGGCTGAGCCCAGGCATGCACAGCAGCCACGGGGTGAGGGAGGCCTGGGGAAGCAGCGCACTGTGCGGGGCCAGCAGAACGCGGGGAGCTGCAGCAGATCCCCACTCGTTCCCAGCAGGCTCACAGGAGGCTGCACGGCTCCCCAAGACGATGCTCAGCACCAGACAGGACCACACCAGGGTCAGCGCCATGAAATGCCACCCCCCTCCAGCCCCTGTACCCAGCCCTGTGCAGTGGGTCCAGCCCCACAGGCTGCCCCATGCCGGACCCAACAGCCCCAGGACGCAGCACAGCCTTCCCGAGCTCCTGCAGAGCTCCCGGGCATCGAGACAGGATGAAAGCCTACCCCGACCCCACGATGCGCTTCCGTGGTACCAGGGACTGTGACAGGGACAGTGGGGACGTGCCAGAGCCACCACTCACAGCCACACATGGGAGTTGTTGGATCGCCCAGGCTGTTATGAGGGAACTTCCCGGCTGGATAAAGCCTTTAATCAGGCAAAGCAGAGCTCTGCAACCCTCCAGCTCCAGAGAGGGGCAGAGCCAGGAGCCCGGCCGGACACAGCTCTCCCGGCCCACCGGAGCTGGACACGACCCCAGAATTACCGGTGAGCAAACACGACAAGGGAAGCGGATCAGGAGACATCAAAGCAGGGGGGCGATGAATATTTCATGTCCTGGCCTACATACAGCCCGGCTGTCCCCGCCCTGCGCTCCCGGGGGTCCCCCACAGCCCCCGATCACAACAAAGGGGAGTTGCGGACAGGCGGGGCCGCCCCGCCGGACCCTCAGCATCCCCGGCGGGGCCCGTGCGCTCCCCGCTGTACAGCGGCATCCCCCGCCAGACCCATCGCTGAGGCACCCCGGAGCATGTGCACCCGGCCGCTGGACACACCGAAACCCACGGCCAGACCGCGAGCATCCCCGCCGGGACCCACAGCCGGCTCACCGGACCGCGGGCACCCCCCGCCGCCGGACGCACAGCCTCCCCACCGGAGTTCGGGCACCCTCGGCTGGACCCGCAGCCTCCTCACCGACCCGCCAGCATCCCCGGTCGGACCCACAACCCGCTCAGCCGCTTGTGGGCACCCCCCCCGCCAGCCCCGCACCCGCACCCTGTGCATATCCCCATCCCCACCGCCGCCCGCTCACCTCCCGCCTGTGCGCGCAGCGGGGCCGACCCCTCCGCTCGCCTCCAGCGCTCGGCCCCGGCTTTGTCTCCGCGCCGGGGGCGCGGCCGCCGCCCCCCCGCCGCCGCCGCCGCCGCCGCGCTGGGAGCCCGCCCCGGGCCGGGCCGCGCCGCGCCGGGCGCTCAGGGCAGCGCCGGCGGCAGCAGCATCGCGCAGCGCCGCGCACCCGGAGCGCTGCTGCCTCACCCCTTGCACCGGGGCGGGGGGGGGACCCACGGGGCGGGGAGGGGAAAAAATAAAGAGGAATATGGCAGCAAACCGGAAACGGCGGAGGGGGGGAGAGCGCAGCCCCTCCCCTGCGCGGGTTTGGTTTTAAGGGAGGAGGCTCCGGGCTGCGCGGGGATCGCCCGGTCACGGCGGGGGGGGCACGCGTAGGAACGGCGGCTGCCCCGGTCCCGGTCCGCCGATGGTGAGGGGCTGGAGGGGACTCGGGGCTCCCCGCGGCTGTGGGGTTGAGAGCAGCGCTCCCCGCCCCGGCGCTGTTGTGTTTACCTGGAAGGCAGAGCTGGCGACGGGAGAAGGGGTTTTCGGGAGGTCAACCCCCGGCTGGTCCGGGGTTTGCGTTATGGAAGAGGTCTGACAGACTGCGAATAGCAGGGAGGAACGCTGCGCTTCAATCTGTGCATCGCCGTCCCCAGAGGGACGCCTCGCTGCGGTCACGGGGGCTGCAATAAACGTACCCCCCGTCTCTGAAGGCAGAAGGAGGCAAAACTTGAGTGTCGAGGAAGAGCAGAGAAAGACAGAGCACCTCCGAGGCCTTCCTGGAGCAGCCACGGGGCTCTTCGGAGGCAGCCGCGTGTCCCGCTGGAGCATCTGCCCCGTCTTGGGGTTAAAGCGCCCCCAGGTCACCCCTGCAGCCGGTGCCACCGAAATGAGGCAGAACGGAGCTGCGGGTGTCCCTGGGGCGCCCGGTCCCTGGCTGCCAGCATCCCCCTGTGCAGGGCTGGGGGGGGTGTGTGTCCCCACATCTCGCTCGGGCAGGTGGGCACATGGGGACAGTTCCAGCCATCCCTCCCCTTGCTTCTCAGCACCTTCCCCTCCCAGCACCGGGAGGAGGTGGAAGGTGCTCAGCTCTCCCCTGGCACAGCGTAGTGTTGGGGTGCACAAAGCAGTGCTGGGGCGCACGCATGGGCTCAGGGCTCAGCTGGGTGTCCCAACACCTGCATGAGCACCTGCGTGAGCAGCTCAGTGGCACTGGCAGCCCTCCCACCTTCCCCAGTAGCGATCCACTGAGGTGTTCCCTGTCCCTTCATCCTGCGGGAATAAACAGGATGAAGAGCCACTCCTCAACCCCCCATTAACCAGTTTCTGAGGCACGCTTGGCCGCTGGCCGGCTCCAGTGACCCTTGGGCTGTATTCCCACAGCCAGCACTGTCTCCGTCATCCCCTGTCCACCCCTGCGACCAACCCTTGGAGATGCTCCACAGGGATGTCTTTAAAAACCCATTCCTCTGAGCAGGACCCGACGCTTCAGCAGCCATTGGGGAAGTTAATAAGGCGCAGGGAACTACGCGGTGGAGTTTTTCTTTCAGTTTCCCACCCCCTCCTTGAGTTATTAACAAAATATTTCCCATGACACTGGCGAAGGCCAACGAATCCATGAGTCACCCGGAACAAGGAGTCACGCACACACCGATCCATCAGCCCTGGCCAGCACACTGCGGAGGGGCCCTTCCCTGGGAGGAGCTGCTGATAAGGGCCCTACAGCCGGGCTGAGATGGCCAACGCCAGTGGTTTCACGCTTTCCTTCCAGCCCCTCCGCTCCTTCCCAGGCCTGGGAGAGGGAGTCCAAGCTCCCCACACCCGCTGGGGATAGCAGCCCTGCTTGCTCCTTGCCAGAGCATCAAACCACAGCCTGGTTTGTATTGAAGCTTTTTGGGGGTGTTAATTCACAGGCACCCCCTCTGCTGTCCGACTGGCATGGGGAATGATTCCTAATGACCAACATGGGATCAAGGAATTAACCACTCAGTGTGGGTACTGCTCTGCTCCCTCATGCTTTGGACATCCTGTAGGGAAAAAAGGGGGTACGGTGGTGCCTGGGGTCCCCCACTCCTCCTCCTGCTGCGCCTGCACAGGGACATGGGATGCTCCCCTCTCGCCCCTGATCCAGCAGCTCCCGCTCCCACAGTGCCAGAACTGGAGCGAGGAGCCACTGCCGGAGGGGAGCGTGCCCCAGGGGAGCAGGGACCTGGGCCCAGCGCTGGGGGAGCTGGTTGGGGTGACTCAGCCCCCCCGGCTCCAGAGCCAAGTCTGAGATACAATTATGACTTGTGAATATTTGAATTCCTCTTCTGCAATCAGCTCCCTTCCTGCGGGCTCTCCTGCGCTGCTGCTCGCAGTGCTCCTCCCCGGGGGTGCGGGCCTGTTGCTGGAGGGCAGACAGCAAAGGCCCTCTGCCTTCAACGCACTGCACCTCGTCCGCCACATAATCTCTTCCTCAAAGAAGATGCCAGTGTGCAAAACGGCAAACAGACAGTCTCTAAACCCAGCCTTGTATCTTTTGGGCTCGGATCCAGGAATGTGCCCTCACAGGACTCTGACATTAAACATGCAGTGCTGGCGATAATGCGATTTAAGAACATGTAAGTTTAAGCAACCCAGTGCCCCTGGGTGCAGTGACAGCACTCCCCAGCCACCCACTTTCCCTCCTGCCTCACTCTATTTGCCTTTAAACAGTCTAATTCACAATGATTCTTTTTTTACCAACCAGGGATTTCAGTGCCTTATTTCAGAAACTTATTTGCTTGAGATGATTCTCCCTCTTCACTCTTAAATAGCACCGATACAACCCACCACGGGGCGAGGAAGAGGCTGCACAAACTGAAAGCCAGGTAACTCTCAAAACCAAACTATTTCTGGTGGCTCAGTTACTACAGCTCGCCCTGAAATGATATTCTAAGAAGAAATCAAGATGGGCTAAGGTATTTCTGTGCTTTCCTGCTGACTTCTACATGAGTTCCATCAGGGCAGAGAAGACTGAGAGTTAGTACAGGCAATGCACTGTCACATCATGAGCAAGTACGTGACGCCTTCCCCCACCGGGTGAGCAGATCAAACTGCTCCACAGGGCTCCTGAGGAGCTTTCTGGATCCAGTAATTGATCTGAGCCCTGACCTCTCCAACGTAGCTGTGGATTTACAACAAAACATCTATTCATCTCCAGCCAGATTTATTTTTAAGCATCCCCTTGGCAAGTGTGAATGCGTTTTGTGTAATGGGTTCTGCTCCTGAGGCGAACTGCACTCGGTTCACTGCAGATTCCAACTGTATCCGCACAAATTATTACTATTAATAATTTAATGGTTGCGTTTGAGATGCTGGATAGAAGCAGCCCCAGCTCTTGCCCTGAGATTTTACAACCATTGAGCTTTACAGCTCTGCAAACAGTGAGGGTGTGATAGCAAACCGTCGGCACCAGCAGCCGCCTTAGAGAAGCTGCTGTTACAAGCTCAGGAGTTATTTTCTAAGGGAGATCGAGCAGAACAACTCCTCCACTACAAGCCATTTGGCAATATTTCATGGTAGAAGTCTCGTTCTGGCCATTCACCATTCACCCCAGCAGCATCCCGCTGCTCAGTGGCCCACGAGCAGCTGCAGCCTGCGCAGAGCGGAGCTCTGGCAGACACAAGGGTGGTTCCCCTTCATCATCCAGTCTTGGTCCTTCCAGCGAGGGATGGGCGAGGGAGGCCAGAGTCTGAATCTGAGAAATTTAAACCATATGACGTTTGGTCTGTGCTCAGTTTGAAGTGAGCTGAATGAAGGGAGCAGAAATGGTTACGGCTTCTCCTCTTCTCTTAAAACCTGCTTCCCCTGCTATTCCCTTCACTGCAGAGGCCTGAATCCATGGGGACATCTGCTTCAGTCACCCAAAGGAGCCGCCGCAGCATCACAAGTAGCTGCTCTGTGGGGAGCACAGCCATGAGGACCCTCCTCTCCCATGCAGACCCCGGCAGCCATGGTCCAGCCATTCACTGCAGCGAGGGCCCTCCATGTGCAAAAGCTGCCCTCAGGAGGCAGGGGGACACAGCCTCATGCCGGTTCCTGCCTTCACTGCCAGAGCCAAGGCACAAATACCAGCAGGAAGCATCTGGAGCAGGATCCTTGAGGGAGGGAGCAGCTTTGCTCAGCGCGAGCTCACCAGTGCCTGTCATACTGCAAACTTCGGCTTTTGGCAAGGTGAATTCACAAGCTTGGGATGGCTTTTGAAGCAGCAGCAGCCGAAGGGAAGGCAGCCGGGATTAGCCTTGGAGCCAGGGAGTCCCAGGTTGTAGCCTCAGATTCAGCAGAGTATGAGCCATCTCAGGCCACTGCTGATGCCTTTCCATGGCCCCAGTCCATGAACTGGGACCGGCTGACCTTGACACTCAGAGAGGGGCGGCACCTCGGAGGCTGGGACAGCCTTCTGGCAAGGAACAGCGCGGGCTTCACAAATAAGGAACACTGCTTTTAGCACGTAAATAGGACTGCTATCAGAACATGGTACTAGCTCCTTGCCTAGAACTGAAGATAAGAAGTGAAAGCCCTTCAACCCCCTCCATCCACAGCATCCCTCATTCGGGAGCCAGGCTCTGCAAGTGCGACACGGGACATCAACCAGGCAACAGTTGGGTTTAAAAAGCAAAGCAGATGTGATCCAAAGCGGGTTTACCTTGTACCTACCAGCCAGAACGGCTGGACTCAGGCCACAGAGGAACTTGTCAGCTTCCCTCCTCTGGTCTATGTCACTGTGGTCCCGGTAGGACTGCGGTTTCCTGGTGCGTGGCTGCTCAGCAAGCAGGGTGCAAGGAGCATCAAAGCCACATCGGGGCCTCCAGGCACTAAATAAAAGCAGGGAAGCTGGAAGAAGCGAGCACTGCAAGAGGTTTGGGATTGCACAAGACTAATCTGTATGCGCTGACAAGGAGGAGCAGGATCTGAATGAGTGGTGTGAAGGACGCACAGCACCAGAGCACTCACTTATCACAAGAGCTTGGAATCATGGAATCGTATCATAGAATGGCTTGGGTTGGAAGGGACCTTAAAGCTCATCCAGTTCCAACCCCTGCCATGGGCAGGGACACCTTTCCCTAGACCAGGTTGCCCCAAGCCCTGTTCAAGCTGGCCTTGAGCACTGCCAGGGACGGGATGTGTAATATTTGATCGCTTTAATTCCTCTTGGCTCAGGGGAAGGCTGATGTGCATGGCACAGCTTCCTGGGTAGACCTGGGGCTTCCAAGGTGGAGGAGAGATGTCCTTCTCCAGCAGTTACATCTGCTGGTTGAAGAAATCATGAGGGAAGACAAACACGCTAAAAGGGCTGATTGCAAGGGGACACCTTTCTCCATCCTGGATGCTTCTCCACGTGTTCTTTCTTTGTATCAGTGACAGCAGGTGAGACGCACTGACTGCCACTGGCAGGTAAAATCTGGCTGCAAGGACAGAACTGCAATGGCCATGAGTATACAGAGTGGAAGCATCAACAGGGAGCATGAGCGGGAATTACGGTGACAGAAAGGCCACAAATTGGGAAGAATCATGATGAAACAGGGAAATCAGCTGAATTTCAAGGGAGAGGCAGGAAGCTGTGGTCATTGCCCTGCGACTGCCAGTCCTAAGCAAGAGACATTTTGATCAGCCACTGTACACTGGCCCATGTACCAACATCCAGGGAGCATCCCCCAAAAACACACTCAAAAGCCACAAACTACCAGAGGAGACAAACAGGACCTTGGACCCACAGTAACTGCCAATTTAAGAAGAAGTGCAAGCACTGATTACAGCCCATGTCTCTTGCCAGAGAGAAAGGGAATGCTCCCTAACCAAATCATCCCTTCTGGCTGGAGGAGGAGGAAGAGGAAGGTCAGATCCCTTTCCACTGCCAAAGCTGGCAATCAGCAGCAGCCAAGCAGCCATGCTCTGTACTCCAGCACTCTCCATTCATCATCCCAGTTTCTGGCTGCAGTCAGTCTCTGATGCCTCATGAGATTAATAAACAAACAACTAAATCAATAGAGTCATCTCGATCCCTGCAGGCCATAGGCTGCGAACAACATCACTTCTGCCTCAAAGAAGTATCAGCGTAAGAGAGGCTCCCAAGGGACAAGTCCAGCACTCCAGATCTGTCCAAAATTAACACACGCACACAGGGGAATAGTTCAGCAGTGCCCTGGGAAACAGGAATACTGAGCAGGTCCTCCCCTCCTACAGCTTCCTTGTTTTCTCCTCAAGCATCATCAGATCCAGCCCTGTCCCTCCCTGAAGTCCAGCCACTGAGGGAGTATTTCCACATTCTTCATGACTGGGAAATGACCTTGGTTATTGATTCGACAAGGGGGCTGCTCTGCAAACACCAGTCCTCCTCACAGACAGCCTTGGGCTCTCCAGTTCCTACCAATAGGGAACCTTACCAGACCCCCTCTGAAGCAGAGAGCAGCATGTTTGTGAGAATGAAAGTAAATTAGGTCTGAACAAGATTAACAGGGATTTAATTGAACTGTGTGAACTGGAACTCCAGTCACAAGCTACTTATTAGCCTGCCTCAAGGGACTGTGCTGCTTGTGCCAGAGGAGCACAAGGATGCATTGTGAGCGTGGGACAGCTCAAGGGGATGGCGATGGCCACAGCTCTAAAGATGAGTGTGGTCAGAGAGGCAGAGCTGTGGGAATGGGATCAAAAACGAAGCAAGGAATTCTCAACTCCCCACCATGTTTCTTCAGAGCTGAGGCTTGGCCTGTGGAGGGAGAGGAACTTCATGACACACAATAGCAGAGGAAACTCAGCTCTCAGGCCAGCTCCTGGGCCTTGGGTGGCAGAGCAAGGTGCTGCTTGTCCCATGCTGCCAACTAGCTGGTATCTGGAGGCAGACCTTTGAAAACTTCCCCTTCAGTAAAATTGACTTAATGAGGCCTTCAGCTCCCTTTGGGATGTTAATCACAAAACAGCCTGGAGAAAAACGCTTGGTAATTAGAGGAGTCACCACACTGGTCCTTCTCTAGCTTTAAGTTTTCTGGTGAAGAAACCAACAAGACCCTTGCCAGAGCTTGGCTACCACTCTGGTCTTACCACCGCCAAGAAGAGCCACCAGCCAGCTCTGCTCTCCTGCATGTAAACCTGAGCTACAGCCGAGGGGCTACTGAAAATCCCTACAGCCTACTGAATCCCATCTAATCCCCTGCTTGTATTATTAACAAATGATGCCTTTATTATTGCTACCTTCATGAGCCAAAATGTCTCATGAGAAGCAAATTCATTTAGTCATTGCACCATTTCCTCCATCCTTCCCAAGAAGGTGAAGTTGTACTGGGAAATAGCTCCCTACTTCCAAGTCAAACACAGATAGACATGCCTGACAGTATTAACTAACCAATTTCTCACAGATTAAAGGATCTGAAAGGCTTTCCCTTAATGGATCATTTTTATGAACAGATTATTTATGTCCCTATGTTCCTATAGTGTGAGTCCTGGCAGCTTTCACAATGAATGCATGGAAAAGGCAGCACAACTTTAAAGAGATTTCTTTTTAAACAAAGAGATTCTGATTGTATTTATTACACATGTCAAGAGAAACTAAAACACATGGGATATTCATCATCTCTAAAAACACACTGTAAGTTCAGCTAACAAAAGCATTCAAATAGGTATAATACTGTTAGGAACAGACTGGGACATTTATCTTAATCCCTCCTCCCCCAACAAAACCAAACCCCAACCACCACGATTTCTACTTAGCAATGAGTAAACCAGCCTGCAAGCAGCTAGATGTAGATGTGGATGTAGTAGCCTGCTACTTCAGGTAACAACCACACAGTGCTCATTGCTAACTGGTTCTTAGCTGTAGAAGCACTTCTATATTTTGGGTAATGCATGTGCTACTCTTTCAAGAGTTGCAGTTCCGTTAAAGCATTAACCGACTCCTTTAGGCAACCTGCAGAAAACCAGAGTCTTTTAGATAAAACCACCACCATCCTCTTTAATTAAAATGGAAGAAATGATCTGCAGTACCTGTCCAGAGCAGTGGCCACACTCTTCTTTCCCCTACAGATTCCAGACAGGAACACAGGTCCGTAATGGAAACTTACAACACAATACTGTTCTTTGTTATTTGCCTGGGAAGTTTCTGTAATGTTTCTTTGTACTGAGGACTCAAAGCAACTGTAGAGTGCTTGCGTCTCCCATGCTTTGTTCTGTCCTAGTATTGCCTTTATGTAGCTCAAAAGAAGGAAGAAAAAGAAAATGCTGAATTTAAAGCAGAACTCTAAGCTGGATTTTAAGCAGTGCACCTTGGTGTCAGCACTCTGGTTAAGGGAAGCAGAGAGCCTGGAGCAGAGGAAGCAGGTTAATCAAACTGGTACTGGGATCCATTTGTCTCACCCACCAAAACCAAGAGTGAGCAGTGAACATGGCTGTTCTAAACACTGATGGTGTAAAATGTTGTTCAACTCCTGTTAAAGAACACCCAGCACAACACTGCTGCCGTATCTGGGCTCCCAAGGCATTTGTAAATTGAGGATGGGAGGCTACGTATGCAAAAAGGTTCTCAGACTTCCAGCCCTGCTAGAGAGAAGCCTGTCCTTCAAAGCCGCTCTGAACCCTGGGTGCGCCTACAAGAGCAAGTTCTCCTCCCATTGACTCATTCATGATCAAAGATGTGAGCTGGCTTCAGGAAGCTCGAGCTGCCCTACAGAGACTCTGTGGCTATGTCACCACCTATCTCTTTCCAGTCCTGTCTAGCCATATTTAAATCTAATACTAGGTTGTCCCTGGGCCTGGGGGGGCAGAGCCTGAAGGAACATTGTGTATATGTCTCTTGCCATATAGTCATGGTACACAGGCAGCTTGCCACACCTTGGATCTCCTCAGGCTGAGATCATATTTAACTTCAGGGAGAATTCAGCAAGAGGAGATGCAGCAGACTGCAGCAGGTAAGGCTGGGAGGGAGATTGCAAATGCAACAACCCCCAGCCATGTTGAAATGGAGCATGTGGTTAGCACTCAGCTGCCTGACGGGAGGTTTATCAATAGTACAGGCAGGCAGTGCTGTTCGATACACAACCAATTTCCTGCTCCAAGACTCTCACCTCAGAGCTGCTTTTCTCCAACATGCAGTACTTGGGAAAAGAAACTTGGGAACCCCACTAACACACACACTGAATTTTGCACCTCCCAGAATCAAATTGTTCCCTGCTTTTTGCAGTCCCCACCACAGCCTTAATTCCCTGAACTGCACCTGCTTTCCAGGGTGGGAATGTAAAGTGCATGGGTGGGGAGTAAGAAAGGCAGCGACGCTGGAGAAATGAAAGCTTTCATCTACTGCAGTCTGGAATCTGATGACTTATTACCTAAAGAATTAAAGAATATGACAAAGACATTATTATTAAGCCATAAAATGCAGCTATGTATTTCAGACTAGATGACAACAGAGATGAACAAATACAAAGCTGTGTAGTGTGGTATCCTTGATCCATTTGATCCCTCTGCCTTGAAAAAATACAACACAAACCAGTATCCAAAGTAGCAACCCATGCTCCACCTTCTCCAGAGACTGGACTAGGAACCCCAGCCAGCGTGGTGGAGCTAGGACAACAAGCCTCTCTACCCAGCAGGAAAGACAGAAGTCACTTTAACGGTGATTGACACATTAATCATGTCGAATGAAGTCCTGGACATATGAAGTCCTCTTTGCTTATACGAAATCTATGGTAGAACCCCACCTCTTCCACTCTTCTAAGTTCCTTCTCCCTTGTCTCTGAAAGGTAAAACATGGCAATGCCAGAGAACCATTTAATCTAGTGAGTTGCCTTTGACGTCATCTCCGAGGAAGCGTGATTACAGGTGATTATTTTGCCTTTTGAGGCTCATTGCTCATGCCTTTATCGTTTCTTTTTGGTTTCCTTCTTAGGTTTCTTGCTTATCTGCGGAGCAGTCGCCTTCGGCTTCTTCACTGTCTCTGAATTCTTGGGCTCAAAACTCTCAGAGTCCTACAAGAATCAATTGAGAAACAGTCAGTAACTTGTTCTTATGATTTGCTGACAGCCCACTTTGGGAATCTGAGTATAAGCCAAAGGCAGCAAATGCTGGGTGTCCCTGTTGGAACACTTCTACACCAAACTGAGCCTACGTTTAATGAGACTCAAGCAGCACCATCTCTGCTTCTCCTGCATGTGCTTTTTGATGAGTGTGAGTTTATGCACAGAAGCAGCTTGTTACCACAGAAGCCGTTAAAAGCTGAAGTGTCTAAAACAGCATTTGGAAAAGAAAAACAAAACCAACTTTAAAGGCAAGAAAATCAACACTAAATGAAAACTATTCAAATTAGGAAAAGGAGAAGATATCAGATAACCGCCAGTGTGCATGGAAACATTCACGGGTATTTCTGCTAAATGTTAACCATTATCATGGGCAAGACAAAGACTACTCCCCCACACAGTAGTAAGAATGCACAGTTCAAAGACTCCAAACTGAGCCCCAAATCCAGGGAAGGAATTGCAGGCAAAGCTTTTTTCACCTGGACTAACAAGGAATGCTTAGATATGCTGCTTGTTTCCTTCAGGGAAGATGACAGAGAGTATTTCAGCCCTGGGAAATAAAGTCTAGTTATCTTGTAAAAACACAGGGGAACAGCGCCAGTCTCATCTGAGAAAGCACACACATGCAGATTGCCTCCTTTCATTAAATGCATTTGAGTATAAATATTGCTTTAGCATCTTGGTTTCTATCAGTCAGTGTGTGCCAACTGGAAAAGGACACACAAAAAATGGCTGAGCAAGACGTGCTAGTTTCAGGCTTCCAAGACAGCGCTCCAGATAATGGAGGGGGAGGCGAGCATCTGACAGTATCCTTTTAATCAAAGAGCTTGGTTCAAACGTCTCTCAAGTTATTGGGCTATTAAGAGTTCACATCTGTGTGGCTTTCCAAGGAAGGAGACTTGGCTGGCTTTCCAAGGGCTGTAATCAGTGTATGGAGAGCCAGCGGGCTCTGGAGGAATGGAGCAACATGCAGAGCTCACGGATGCAGCTGCTGTGAAGTGAACACTGCTGCCTTCTAACGTTCAAACCAAGGTAGACGTCAAAGCCCAAAGCCTCCAAGACAGAGATCCTACTATCCTACCCAGAGTCAAGCACCATTCGCAAGATCTGGAGGGGGGGAGCCTCTGGTGTTCACAGCCTTGTAAATTAGTCATACGGACAGTAAATCTAGAGGACATGTGGAGAACGTAAAAGGTAGAGCAAGCAAACATCAAAGCACACTTGCAAACTCAAACAGTAACAGGTCCTTGAGCATTGGCAATTTAATTGCAGGTTTGGTCTTCACTTTCACACTTCAAACTAAAGCTCTCACTCTTTCCAGCTTTCAAGAATCAGGCTCCTCAGTGTTTCTTAAATATTTATCAGGGGAAATCATGGACTATAACAGATGGATGCTGGTGGCTGTAGACTGTGCAGGACTTGCAGTGCCACTGCATCATGACCAGCAGCCATGACCATCATCTCCCTGCTGGGAGCTGCAGCTCCTGAGCAGGACAGAATGCACCCATGCTGGGGCAGTTCACTAACCCAGTACATCTCTGCAACTTCACATCACACCAGCAGTTAGAGGTGGAAAAGCTGGGTCATGAACTGCATCCTTCACACCATGCCTCGCCCTCAGGCATTCCCTTCCCCACATAGGCTGAAAATTTCCATGCTTCCTTCTGCACAAGGCAGATAAAGATAGCCTGAAAACAACACTTCCCATGCTGAGTTGTTACTGAAAATACACCACAAGCATTTAGACAAAATCTGTATCAAACCACCAAACTTGCTGCCTGATCACCAACACTGAAATCCCTGTCCCCAGCACCACAGGCACATGGAGCTCTTTTATCTGAAAAGCCAGGGGGATGGAGGTCATCCCAGTGTGGTCCAGTTTAGAGGAACAGGAGCCCTGTAGCTCACTTCAATCTTTCACTTGAACCTTTTCCTGTACCAACTGCATCAAAGCATCCTTCACTTGGTGGCATAGGATTGGGTGTCAGTACTGAAAACTGCCTTCCTCACACTGGAATTCCAGACTGGTTTGGTTTGAAAGAGGCCTTAAAGCTCATCCAGTTCCAACCCCTGCCATGGGCAGGGACACCTTCCACTAGAGCAGGGTGCTCCAAGCCCCGTCCAACCTGGCCTTGAACACTGCCAGGGATGGGACAACCACAGCTCCTCTGGGCACCCTATGCCACCGCCTCAGCACCCTCATAGGGAAGAACTTCTGCCTAAGATCTAATCTAAATCTCCTCTCTGGCAGGTTAAAGCCATTCCCCTTGTCCTGTCCCTACAGGCCCTTGTCCAAAGCCACTCTTCAGGTTTCCTGTAGCCCCTTTAGGCACTGGAGCTGCTCTAAGGTCTCCCCAGAGCCTTCTCTTGTCCAGGCTGAACAAGCCTAGCTCTCTCAGCCGGACTCCAGAGCAGAGCTGCTCCAGTCCTCAAACCATCTTTGTGGCCCCCTCTGGACTCCCCTGAGTAGGCCCACACCCTTCTTTTGTATCTTAGGTACCCTGTGTATCTTAGAATATACTAGAAATATCACCTGTATCTTGTTCCCAACAGCTTTATACAAACTAGAGCCCAAAGTCATTTCCTGAAAGGCAGGTCCTGCGAAGGGGAAACTCTGGCAATTAATAAAGCAAATCAGTAGGTGGATAGTCTGGTGTTGGGACTAAAGGCATTTCCTGCAGTCAGGAACATCATGTACATTTAGCACATCTTGCCAGTACTTCGGGTCCCTTTTTTCACTGATACTTAGAGAGCCCCTGGCTCAGGTATTTGTTCCTGACTTTCTAGCATGGTGGTAAATCACAACACAAAAGCTGAAGGTGGGAAAGCTGGAAGGAAGGAAAGAGAACAATGAGACTGTCATCAGTCTCAGGGGCAGATCACTGTGTCTCCATTAGCTACTCAAAGTTGCCTCCCATCCTACTTTCTCCAACTCTGCCCATCGATATTAAAGAGCACTGCTTACTGTCTTATGGGATTTGGACACTGGCAAGATTATGGCCAGCACACAGATAAGCTGGAAAATGGCTCCAAAGAAGAGTCCGTAGCGTAGCACATTCTCCATAAATGTGGGCTCAGGGATTTCGGGTGGGGAGAAATCCAACTCAGCAGCCATCGTGGGTGCACCCTTCCTCTCCTCTAATGCTCTCAAGAAGATTGGTTACTACAAGGAGGGAAAAAAAAAAGCAATTATTTGAATCATACCTTCAGACATTCACTTTCCATTATCAATAAATGACAGACTATCTCACGCAGGTTTGCTGATGATACCCTTGATCTACAGAACCAATAATAAAGAGGGAAATGTGTTACATTTTATTTGGATGCTTCTCTTTTACCATCTGCCTATGAAAATAGTGCACCAATGCTACTATCGGTTCATTTGCAAGCGAGGGGAAGACAAACACAACACGAACCATGTTCACGAAACAGTAAAGGAAAAGCTTAAGAAGAATAGATTTCTCCCTCTCATGCAAGATGACTATTACACTATATATGTGGTCACAGCCTTGTTGGTTTAGATGGTGTACAAAGCCAACAGCTACTTGAATAAACCACACAGAAGGCAGATCTATTGAAGACAGGGATGAATTATGTGTTTAAAGTTAAGCATGGTTTTAATGGCCGGTTACACTAAGCCCCATATACCTTGATATGGTCACAGGTAGTTTGTGGCAGAGCTAAACATTGACCTCCTGGGTCCCAAGCTAGTTTCTCAGCCACAGGACCATCCTTCCTTCCTTCCTTCCTTCCTTTATCTTTTGCTAATGGAGTTGTCAATTCATTCTATGAATGAGTAATGCCTTTCTACATTAAGGGAGAACTCTCCTGCCAGAATCGCTGGAACACACCACAGAAAGTCCCAAAAGGGAAATGCGATTAGTTCGAGATGCCATCAGAGCTCAGCTGTGATTACTGTCTGAATCAGTTCTCCTGACCTGTATGAGCCTGGTGCGTACTTATTGAATCAGCACTACTTATTGATCCTTACAATTCTTTGTATTACTAAAGCTTGGGCGTGAGATTGTGCTGCGTGAATGTTTCAGCTGAATGGTGGTGATCTGCCTCCTAGAAATTATCTCCAAAGCAGGCTCTGTATTTCTCAGCCTAGGAGGAGATTTTTCCACTCTGCAGATGTGACCTAGTTCAGAAAGATGCTAAACTTATATGTATAATCTGAGTAAAGTTGATAAATTTAAGACAATTTAAGACAATTCTATGCTATTGCATAAAAGGCAAATGCCATGTGGCAAATGTCACAACATACTAAAAGGAGAGGTATATAAATTACAAGAAATAATTTTAATTCAACTGAAATATGGGATATTATTTTGAGTTTTGAAAGATGGGAAATTCCAAACTCATGAGCTGCAGCCACAGGAAAGCAGAAACTGTGGAACTCCAGTTACCGGTGATCCAGAAGAACAGAGCAGATAAGCCTTCGCCTGGCATGGGGCGTGAGTGTCTATAATCCTGCCTCTGAATCAGGCACTAAGAACAAGCAACCTCTCATGGTCCCTTCAGGTCTGGACTTCAATTAAAGGGTTGGGGTTTTTTTTCAAATCCTGATTAAAACTCAGTAAGCAAAAGCCATGTGGGACCTGTGCATGAAGCTAGAATGTACACTGGGCCACTCAGGCTCAGCAAGTCTCAGCACAGCCCCAAAGGCTGCACAGGACATACCATAGTGTCAACAAAGCGCAAACGTGGCTCATCCCTAACTGCTTTTAAAGTTAAAAAGGCTCTCTCCTCCAATCCACTAAGGCAGCAGTTCCTCAGCAAGAAACAGAACCATGGGAAACTTCACCCTTGAACTGCATTTTATCACAACGTTATTTATTGGCATATCTCTTGAAAACATTATTCTTGCCCACCCCCTTCCTCCAACAGCACAGGAAAGGATCTGGCTTCATTCCTCACCTGGAGTTTTCTCAGGACAAACTCCTACGGAGAATCCTGACTCATACACCTGAAACAGAGCACACAAAAATAAACTGATACAGTGAAAACAAATAATCCTCATCTTCCGCAAGTCTCCTCCTTTCCCCTTTTCTGTTTCACTTCCCTTGAGAGTATTAGTAATTCTCTAACAAATCCCAGGTGACGAGACCAGCATCAAGAGCTCTCAAGCAGGCTGGGAGCAGCTGCCACTACCATTTTTAGCATTACCCCATGAAATACACTCAGAGGACCTGACGTCATGCTCCAACTAGTCAGTGTCCTTGCCTGCACAGGAGCCACAGCAGGCATCCCCCATTCTGATCTATCAGTGGACCTAAAGCAATATTTGCAAAATTCTTCCCTGTTTTAAAACTCGTCTGGTTAACACAGCACCCAAACCTGCCCAGGCAAGGAGGCTGAAGCTTACATATATGTGCAGAGCAATGCTGAACCTGGGGGAAGCAGGGTTCAGCCTTCCCCACCATACCCAGAGCTTGCACAGTGTTTCCTCACTGCAAGCACAACCTCCTTGCACTGTACCTTACAGCTCATCCAGCAGATGCCTGGATGGTAATGGAGTTTTCCACCCTGCTCCCGAGAAGCTAGCAGTTTCACCACCTCTTCCTTGGCTGTTGCTTCATCTCTACAGGTTAACAACCACCTTCTCCTCAGACCACACCATCTATTAACATGGCTACACTTAAAGTAACTGTTCTTAAAACTGCATTTAAGGACGGGTACCCTATGTCAGACCCTGCGAAGACACTTCCCCTCATCCCTCCAGCTTACTTATCAGGTCTCAGAGCAGCTACCCCCTCTCCCCACAAACTTGGCCACCTTGCTGGAACACCACAGCAGAAACAGGTCACAAACACATGCACTGTGCTATGGCAATTGATTCTGACTATTTGCCTCTATCAGGATTTTACAGCAAACAGCTACCCCTGCACAAAAGGATTCTATGATCAGGCAAAGCCAGAGCTGTATCACAGGACCGATGAGGGGCTATTTAGGGCCACAGGCTTGTGCTCTTCCTCAGTGCCACCACTGAAGATGCAGCCATCCCCCTGGACGCAGGATCAGACTCGATCATACACAACTGTGTGTTTTCAGGATCAGGGCCATAAACCAGCCACCTCGATGGAGCTAGGGCACTCAAACCTTTCTTCTTGCTTGTCCTGTGCTTCCCAGCTGGCATCTTCAAGACCTAGCACTATATAACAATCAGTGCAGGACAAAGCTACACAAGCACTTGAAGCGATACACATTAACTTCCTATGGGGGTGCAAAAAAAGAGCAACAGAACTGGTGCAGAAGATAAAAGCTGCTGTCAAAGGATAAGGCAAGAAACGACTTAGTAGGTGCAAGGATAGAGACTGGCCAATATCGCCTTCAGGGGCACTTGTGTGTGCTCAGCACCGCTACAACAGCCACCACCGAGGCTGAACAGCCCGGCTGCAGGCTCACGGGCCCGCTGCCCGCAGCCATCCCAGGGTCCGAAAGGAGAAGCAGCCGCGCAGTCAGCGCCAAGGGACACACACAGCTCCTCCTCCCTCCCAGACCGGACCGCGCTCTGCCGCTTCTACCCGCGACACCAGCCCGGCTGCAGCAGGAGGAGCGGCCGCTACGGAGCCGGCGAGGCTCCCGCGGGGCAGTGCTCCAGCAGAGCCCCTTCCCCTCCAGCCGAGCCCGTTCCAGCGGCCCCACCGCTCCGGACCCCCCTTCAGACCCCAGCCCCGACCCCCGCTCACCGCCCCGCTCGGCCAGGCCTCACCGTGCCGGAAATGATCCCCGCCCAGCCGGAAGCGCGCCGCGTTGCTAAGGGCGGCCTGCAGGGAGGCTCCGCCGCTCGAGTCCCGCCGAAGGCCCCCGAGGCCGCTCGGCTGCACCCGGCCCGGCTGGGGACTCCTGTGGGTGCCGGCCCCCGGGGGTCCCCACAGCAGCCAAGCACCCCAGGGTCCATGTACTCACCCCCTAAGTCAGTGCAAGTTCCTTAATCCCCACCGTCAATAGCGTGTCCTTTCAGTGCTAGCGGGTTTCTCTTTACCCACGAGGTTTTGATGCGCTCCCTTTAAGCGCTCTGGCAGTAATAATTAAGACGCACGCCTATGGCTTTGCTTTTGGCCAGGGATTTAGTGTGGTTTTAATATTCCGATTCAGTATCCAGCTCTGAAATGGAGATGTCTTGATAAGACGGAAAATCAGCTTGTGCTCTGTTTGGCCCGTTTGTGGTATTTAAAGAATGTGATTTGTTTTGCCCTTTTCCTAACCCTAAAGTGCCAGGAGTGCCAGGTTAGTTTTGCTGCAGAGCTTTACTGTCAGAGAGCCTAACTACTCTGGGGAAAACCTAATCAGTTGCTTATCTACTGAAGGGAGTGAGGTATGGCATTTGAAATGAAAGGACTATCTAGGCTGTTACCAAGCATTTGAATTAAATGGGTATTAATGAAACTATTTCAAAGGTTTTGGGCAATTGGATTAAAAGCCTTTCATCCCTTTTAGTGCAGAAGACCTTACAGACAACTGGAGAACGCACACGGCTGTGAGCGGCAGAGGCCGGAGACACTTGGGACAATGAAATTCTGCTGGCATAAAAGAACCTAAAAAGAAAATGACTCTTCAATAATTACCAGAGCTTTCACTGCCCCTGGTGAGCGGCTGCACAGGGTGAGGGATGAATGCAGAGCTCAGGGAAGGTGGTCAATTCTGCCCTTTCCGCTCCCAAACACTGGCTGTTGAGGACACAAAGATATTGAATGTATTGTGACTGTCAGGAGGGATCCTCTCAGTATCAAATTCCTCCCCATACACTGAATTTGGTGGTGCTGTTGTCCACACACACCTTCTCATGGGCTCCAATCCCCCCACTTTGATGTTTGCTCACAAAGGGGAAAATACACACTTGGACTGCAACTGATCTGGTACATTTTTCCTCATTCTCCTCCTCTCCCCCAACAGAAACGACCCTACTTTAAGTACAAAGAGGTAAGTGACATTTGCAGATCTGATACAGCTCCTGCCTGTTCCCTCTGTTGCTATCCAGCCCCTGGGGCTGCGGAATCCAGCAACACCAGCTCTGCTCAGGAGACACTCACCCTTCCATCCGCAAGCAGGTGGTGCCATTAGCCTGCTACAGCTGCCTGTCACCAGCACCTCACTGCCCCATTCCATTCAGCTGACTGGGGAATGATTAAAAAGGAAGCTATTTATTTACATATAAAAGAGAAGATATTTTTCCAAAGCCCATGGGATGTGAGTGGGTTTCAAAGCTCAAATTCATTCAACAAGCAGAAATGTCCATTTTGTCAGCACTCAATTCTAAGCAGAGACAGAGCTCAGGCATGAAGTGCTTCTCCACATCCAAATCATCTTTAGCTTTTTTAGTTCTTTCTACAGTTCTCCTTTTGTTTGCACTGCAGTGTTTCCTGCACGTCTTTGCAGTGAGACCTATCTGTTATCATTCCTTAAACATGTACACCATATCCTTGTGCATCCTCAGGTTGTACCTTATTCAGACAGGAAAAAATTAGTTACAACTGCTTTCACTTTTCAGCCCTTACTGGAAACGTGGCCTTCCTCATTCCCTCTCCATAACCAACATTTTACTTTCTTGGTACCAGTAACACATCTCATTAAATTCTATGTTTTATCAGAAGCTTTCAAATTGCTTTCCCAAGATGAGCAGTAACAGCAGCATCTGGATTCCAATTGGAAACCAAGTCACAGAAAACACACAAACCAACACGCAGGTGAGAAGCAGTGGTGCTGGGGTAGTCACTACAGCCCTTTGAGCAGAGGGTGGGTGTTCACAGACCCTGCCTTACACTGCTTCTCCATCCTAAAGGTCTTAGTGTTAGGACTGAGGCCAGCTCTCTCTGGCTGGAATGTGCTGTGTGTAACCTTCTAGCCAAGGCTCCTTTCCTAACTGAAATGAGAGTGGTAAGACCAAATTAAAACTCCTTAATTACTGAGATTCACTTCTGGCATCTGAGCTCTGGCAGCCGGGACTGGAAGAGGAAGGAGGTGGAATGTAGAGAGCCAGAAATTGAGGAACCAGTAACTCTTGAGCCTACAGCTGAGTGTCACATGCTGACGTCTGGCTGAAAGTCTTGGCATTTCACTTGGGTCATGCTGAAATGCTCCAGCAGCTCTGCTAGGAAATAAACAGCACCAGAGAGGTATGAGCTCTATAAATGGATCTCACCCACAGAGCTCCTCAGCCTCCTGACAGATACACACCTTGCAGGCTGGTGCCATTTGTTCCATTGTACTCTCAGTGATACATTAACATTTGAAGATGAAGCAGGCTTTTCAAGCAGACTTTAAGCACTATGAGACAGTCCTTTTTAACAGCACTTGCACATTTTGAATGACTGATTTATTTTGCCTATTTCAAATCTGATCCCATGCTTCACACTCATCCAGAGGGACTCCCTACTTGAGATTATTTTGATAAATGTTTGTATTCAGCTTCCTACCAATCCAAACTCCTCAAGGGAAAATTCTCCCCAGGAAATCTACTGATCTTCAAAGGGTTGAGTCAGGAGGACCTGAAGATCCAAGTCCCCACTCTTTATCTTGCCAATGTGAAGAAACCAAGTCTCATATGGTTTCTTAATGGCAAGTCTCACCTGCTGGGTTTAAATTTTGGGTTCTCTGCTTCTTCCTTAGAAGAAATTGGCAATGTGGGACAAATCCTGTCTTTCTCATTTTATATTTCTACAGAAAGCATGGAATCAGAGACTGTTTTGATTTGGGACTTTAAAGTTCATCTAGTTCTGAACTCCTGCTACAGGCAGGGACACCTTGCACTAGAGCAGGTTGCTCCAAGCCCTGTCCAACCTGGCCTTGAACACTGCCAGGGATGGGGCAAAAGTGATTGCAAACCTAGGAATGGAAGCTCCTGTGTACGCACTGGTAATGGACAATGTAATCAAATGATTGATGATGAGCTTACTTATGCCTTAGTTCTGCCACTTTGGATATTAGAAACAAAATATGTCACATCCTTCCACTAAGATGGCAAACCTAGGCAAAAACGTAATTTCTAAGGCAGTTCTGCTTAATTTACCACTAGAGAATTTGTGGCAAGTTAGTCACCACTACATCTCTCACATAAAGAAAACCAGGGGGAACAGCTGTGTGGGACTCTATCAGGAGTGGTGGAGATTAGAGAAGCTGGGGACCAACAGCCACCATCTGTGCCATTTTGGGGAAGTGCAGAAAAGCTTTTGATAGCTGAGAATAGGGGATAGTTTTTTTTTTTGCCAATCGATGAGTTACTTTTTACTGTCGTTAGTTTCACCTCACAAAGTGAGCAGGACCATTTCACATCCCGCTCAGCCTATCTGAAGTGCTATGTTCTGCACCTGGAATAGACAGGGGCCGTTTTTTAAATCATGGCATGGAGACCGGAGGAGGTAAAGCTAAGAGGAAATCAATACCTGGGAAATTCTGCAGGATCCTAACACTGTCCTTTGTCAGCAAAGGATTGACACTGGAATAAAAGAAGCTGGTGTGTCCTTCACCCAAGGACCCTACAGAGGTTAGGTCTGCATGGATGTGACAGTGATCCAGCAGTTCCAGCAGCAGAAGGTACCTGTGGCAGCTCATACCTGGCTGTAGACTCCACTGGGCTTGCACCCAGTGAGGACTTGGATTTAGAGGGCAAACAGACAGTTATCCACTGTGTGATGCTAACCTGGGAGGTAATTTGAGGTACATACCTCGAACAGGTACATACCTGTGTTCTGGGAGCCAGCAGATGCTACCAAAACCAGCTGTGGTAGGGACCATGAGAACCAAGACCATAGTTGCCAGCTCAAATACACACTACAACACAGATGGATGGATGCAAAACCGGCTCCAAACAGCACTGGATCCTATCACAGCCTGTAGCATCTTCATGCAGAGACAGCAGCAGCCAGAGGACTCACTGTGGGACTCAAGCAGAGGCTGAATGCTGGCAGTAGTGGTGATCACAGCCATTTATGCTGCAGCAGAAGCAGCCTCACTAACCAGAGGGAGAGCTCATGGCATCTGCTGGAGGAGCTCCACAAATAACCCTTCTGGGTCCTCGAAAGATACAAAGGTTCTGCCTGAAGCTGGGACAGGAAATCCCGAGGACAGAAGAGCTGCTCTATTTATGCTATTTCAGAACTCCTAAGCTGGTTACACCCAACAGGGCCTGGAGGGGTTTTAGGCACTTCTGCTGCCTCCCTCAATTAAATCAGAAGTCATAAAGAAAGCTTGTGTGTGTCTTGCTGGGTCCAGCTGTGCATGACAGGAGCCCAGCCCAGGCAGCACAAGGAAACCCCTAGCATGATGGAGCTTTATATAACCTTCTTTGAAAGCAGCTCACTTGAGATATGAATGTGGATCACAGCCCTCCTAATCCAAGCTGGGCAGCAGGCAGCTATAAACAAGTCCATTACAGACTGATTCTCCTTGATCTAACAGATATTGCCCAGTATCTCACAGCAGCTTTGTGTAAGGCCAGCCAGAGAATCAGCTCAAAACCACACTATAGGATAATACCTTGAAATAGTGTTGGCTCTCAACTGGTTTAACAACATGGTCTGATTCATCTCTTCAGCCAGCGTAGCACCAAGACAGTGGAAGAAAAATAAGTCATGCTGAAAAATTGGTGCAGCCGACCTCACACATGAGAGAACATGAACAGATTGCTTCCAAACAGCAGTCTGCAGAGACAGAGCAAAGCTGTGTGCACCAGAACAGGCATTCCGGAAAACGACCTCTGTGCTACCCAGAAATCCCCTTCTCCAGTGCTCACGAGTAGATGATACAACTGCTATACCTGCTGGATTTGCATGGTAGATCCTCTCCCCATGAACAGGCTGGTGGAGGAAGCTGGAGGAAGGCAGTAGTTCTCGCTTCTTTTCCCACTGTTGTTCTGTTTCTGGATTCCACCAGAAGGACCCTGGCTCAGTTCAGGGTCAGCTTGCTCCTGCTTTGGTCCATTCAATCTTTTTTCATGCTTTCTCTGCAAAGTGGCCTGGTCCTGACTTGTTACCAAAGGGAACATGAGCCCTTGGAGCACTCAGCGGGGAGAGCCCAAAGGCATTGGTGCACAACTGCTATTTAACACCAGAGTCATCTGGCATGCTGAGCTCACTCCAGCCTTTCCAACTGTTGGGTTATTGCTTACTGAGAGCCCACAGTTTGGAAGGAAGATGCTGCTGCACTAAGGAGTGAGCCATAATCACAGTGCTGATTTCTCACCTTGGCAAGTAGCAAAGGGGCAATGGCAGAGCATTAGAGCAGCGCTGAATGCTTCTGCTCCCCTGCACACACAGGCACTCATGTGCACACCAGAAGCACCATCCTTCCCTACAGCCCATCTCTGCCACCGATAGCTGCGATGAGCACTCTGGTGCAAGGTGAAGGTATGATAAGCATGCATATGAAGGCAGATATGAGTCAGCTCACCTGCTGAAACTTCTTCCCAGCATCAAGTCACACAAGCCTTGAGACATGAAGGTCTGGATCCCCATCAATTCTGGGCATTATAAAGCCAGTATGAAAATGTGGCAGGTGGAGCTCATGCTGCCACCTCATTTTTCACTCCTCTGAACTGTCCTGATCTTCTTGGCACCATGGCTATGTGTTCCTTTTAATGGGGCTTTCACAGACCTTGTTTCAGGACTGAAAACAGCTGCCAGCGCATGCAGCACCCCAGGAAAGAACCCTGCCTTTTCCCAGAGCACATGGAGGGAGGAGGCTCTCCACCTGCTCTGTGAGCTTGACGTGAAGCTGTGATGTCTGCGAAGGACTGAAGCATGGACTGTCCCGCTAATGCTGCAGGTGTGAGTAACAAAGGAGAAGGAGGAAAAGGCTGATAATCAAAGAAAAAGAAAACAGCAAAAAGATAAACCCTCCTGAGCAGGCAGTGTGAGAAATATTAATGGTTAACTCACTGTCATTGTGGAATAAAGGGAAAAAATGCAATTGCAAAGGGAAAGAGAAGTTTACCTTGTAAAGCAAGTTTGCCATTCACTCCACCAGATTATTGTTGTTGTTACTTGCTCTTCACCCTTTGAATGATAAAGCGTGCAAATGGCCCTTACTTAACTACAGGCATAACCCTCTGCCCGAAACCTCCCTGCCTGTATCCCTGCACACACACACAGAAAGAGGATGCTAAACACAGCATGGAAATGCAGAAGGATAATTGATTCTCTGACGTGTAGAAGCCCACAGGACTCCTGAGGGAGCACAGGTATAAAAGGAGGAGATGCACCTCGCTGGCAGCCAGAGGACAGCCGGGGGACATCCGAGAGTGTCCTCCCTGCTCGGCACGTGTGCGGTCCCCAAAAGCTCGCAGAGCTCACAGAGGCAGCTCTAGAGAAGAAGCTGTATTTGCAACAGCGGAAGGAAGCACCAGGGCAGGAGCCGATCGAGGAAGCGTCTGTTTTCTAAGGGTAAGCTTGAGCCTCTGTATGTGCATGTAACAAGATTATGGCTATGTGGAAATTGGAGACAGTTAAATTACACTGAAATGCAATCAAATTGGCATCAGTAATCAGCTTTGGCAGGTACAATAGCCTTTGTATCATACAAGACTACTTTGTAACAAGTTATAGAATGAAACAATAATTGAACTATAGGATAAATGCAAACAAATAGGATTATAATATAGATGAGCCTTGTAAAAACATGCTTATTGGCTGTAGCACAGTTTTTTCTCTTTTCCTATACTGGTGTGAGCTCCTTTTACCCTGGAAAATGAAGGGTGTTTTACTCACCTGCTGATATAAAACTGTGTTTGAGCCAAACCAAAGTACGAGGAGAAACACAACAGTGTTGTTGCAGATAATGTGAAGCCAACTACAACAAGGCACTAAAAAGGATTTCTGCTTTTCTAATGTAGGATTTCATAGTAGAAAAGTCTGGACTTTACAAAACAGCAGGCATGGTAAATGCTTCATTTCATCTACACAGTGGTATTTTTAAGAGAGATCAGGTCAGGGTTTCAGAACCAGTAAGATGTAAGTTATCCACCTCTCCGGCATCATTTCCACAATGCTGCTGTTAATGCTGCGCAGGGTGGAATGGAGCTATTAGGCTTTATCTGCTGGAACGGTGCTAAAAGCTCTTCATCTTCAGGGCAATTTATTTATTAATCATTTTTGCACATGCTGCCAGACCGGAAAGGAAGGTGTCCCTCACCTCAGGGGAACTGCCAAGGTGACAAGGTTTTGCAGAGCTTCCAAGTTGCAGGAGACACTTCAATTCCCAGTGTCTCTTCTGCAATATGGGAAGGGGTTCAGGACCCTGATTTTAGACTCCTTCCCAAGGGAAAAAGGGGGACAGAAACACCCCAGAAGCTAGGATAAGAAGCAGACTGTAGTTAAGGGAGAGAAGATAAAACCAGACAGGAGGAGAGAGGCAAAGCCAGAAACAATTAAAAATAAAAAAATCAAATAATAGAGAAAGAAAACCCAAAAAGATCTCAAAGGGACAAAAACTGGTCCTGGAGAAAACCCAGCATGCAAGGATGAGAAACCAGACACAGAAAGTGGTAATTGGGGCTGTATCCTAGGAAATAAAAAGGGCTTGGTTTTCATTTACATGGGTACTTCTCAGCTCACACAGCAGCTTTCCCGGGACTGATTAAATCTCCCAGTTGATACTTTCTATAGATGCAGGTGCCAGAGTCTCCTGATACCTCCCAACAGATGCTTTAGATCATTTCCTCTATGTGAAAAGACTGGATTTGGGATTTGTCTTGGGGCTATTTAGGGGAGAGCAGAGATGAGGCATGTCTTTTCAAGTTCAAACGAAAAAGAGGGCAAGCAGGAAAACTGCACTAAACCCAGAAGCCCTGTAGGTCTCTTAAAGTCACTTCTTTTGCTTCTTCTGAGCATTCCTCAGCTGTCCGAGGCAGCCAGAGCAATTCCATAACAGACCAGGTATGAGAGGAAGCCATGAGCTCACAAGAAGCTCTGTTGGAGCCAGGAGCAATGGTGCTGCTCCCAGGGGAACGGACGAGAAAGCTGCTGGTCCTATGGCTGAGAGCACAAGCAGCAGGAACCGGGCTGAGAATGAGTCAGTGATAAGAAACCCCATTTCTTAGAGCACCACCTTTCCCCATGGCTGTCCCTGCACTTCTGACACTGCCACTAGTTCTGTTCTCTTCCATGGTATCAAGATCAGACCCACTTGCAAGATCCCCAGTCCTTACCCAGCCTTCCCCTCACTGCGTTATCTTACAGTCAGGAGAGTGGGCAGCTATGCCCAAGCAGGAGAACAGAGCTCACTGCTGATGCTTCCCATCAGAAGAGGCCCCCTCCTACCACCACCATCAGTAAAACCCACTGCTTGGAAAGGCTGTTAGGGCAATTAGAAGCCCAATCAAACCCTTTCCATTTAGAAGCTGCTCTTTTTGAAAGAAAGTATTGGTATACATTTGGAAGGTTGTTTTTCTTCTCTCTTACAGAGATCAAACATCTTTCTGCTCTTTTCTTCTACAAAATAAGACAGAGAACAGTGAAACTTGGTATTTTAAAGATTTCTATTCACATTCTTGAAGAATCTTTTTCGAGCAAAAAGATCAATCACTTTCAATGGAAACTCAGGAAGTGCATTCACTGAAATACCTTCCTCATGTCCTTCCTTCGCTTCCAGAGACAAAAGCTCCTGAGGGTGTGCAACCTCAGCCCACTGTCCTGAGTCATTCCCAGCTTCAGGACATGAAGCAGCGTCTATCAGAAGGCAGACAAACACGGCTCAATTCCATCTCACCTTCCACCAAAGCTGGTGCTCAGGGCTGTGTAGGCATCTCACCAAGTGGTGCTGGGGGCTCCTCTCAACACAGCAGCAGATCAGCTCTCCTGAAGGGATGTGTTTTGTCCAGTCCCCCCCTCTACCCAAGCACAGTGACTGAAGATATCGTGGTTTGTTTGGCTAACCAAGCTCAGCACCTGGTCTCCCCTCACTGCCACTGACTGACTGCTCTGCATTTCAGGTGACTCCAAAGGGTGGAAGATGCTGGATAAGGCCACCCTGCTCCTGTTCCTGCATTTAGTCACATGCTCCATCTCCTCTCCTCTCTACCCAGCTCTCAGGTAAGCTGCTGAATGTTTTGGCCATGCTGCTTCATCTTTGTGCAAAATAAGCATGTGCCAAATGAACTGTGTGTGTGTTGGTGAAACCTATTTCTTTGCCACGGCTCAATTTTCTGAATACACTACCAGCCTAAGGGTGGTTTCCAAAGGCAGGAGGCATCTAAGGGAGTATTTCAGCCCAGTTGGTTTTAGAATTGAATGCTGGGTTCTGTAAAGGGAAATTGGCAATCTCCAGAGCAGGCAGCACCTCCAGCTTCATCACTGGTTACAGTCTGTGCCTGCAAGTCAGAACGGCAGATATTCTCATCCATGAGCTCAGCAGCTGCTTAGTGTACTTCCTATTACAAATCAATGGAAGCACAAGGTCCTATAATGTGGATTTGCACATTCCATAGAAAATGCTTTAGCCTTGTGCAAAGCCATGGCATAATGATACTAGAATTCCTGGAATTTTGCTTGAGGGTGCTGGGAGCTCAGCGGGGAGGAAGTGTGTTCGAGGCAGCTCTATCAACCCTCTTTTCACTGCGGAAATAGCTTCAGGGCAGTTTCTAGTTCTGGAGAGTGACAAACACCATTTACATTACTGAGGAGATGGGGAAGGCAAAAGGAGAAAGAAAAAGCAGAACAGGGAGCAGTGGTCAAGAAGACTGACCCCTGACTGGCTACTGAGCACATCTCACTGCATGCCTTGGCTTCCTCTTGCAGGTACAGTCCAGGGCTGGTTGCTGGCAACTTCCAGCTACAGCACAGCAGCCCACTGCAGAGCCATAACCCCTCAGCAGAGGAACAGGAGGAGGAGGCTTTATCAACAGACCCCACTGAGAAAAGGTTTGTACCTCACCTCTCAGCCCTGCTGCAGCAAGAGTACACTGGTTATGATCTTCCCCCAGCCCAGGAGCAGGCCAGAAGATTGCTTAGTCCCACCAGCACCAAAGTCCAGGCTTCAGCTGAGCCCTGCAACTGCAGCAGGGTCCGATCCCTCACCATCACCAATGTCCAGCATCCTGCTGTCCCCCAGCAGCAGGGATGTACTGATGGACCTGCTCACAGACTAGTCACAGGGCTCCTGCAGGGAACATAATATCCACCAAGCCCGGGGAATCCATCTGCTGGTCATTAGAGCTTCTCCTTTCCACCCCTGCCAGGAGATGGAGGATGGTTATTTCTCTCTAAAGCACAGAGGACTCATTCTTACAACAGCAGGAGCAGCCAGGTGGCTTGTGCTCCCCTTAGCTGTGGATATTTAGGAACCTGGGTCTAACCACAGGCTAGAGACCTGCCGGAGGCTCCTGTCACCCTGACCCAGGCACAACCCTCCCAGGAGGTAATGGTGCTGCTGCAGAGCACATAATGTCCCAGCCCCCGCTCTGCCATCTCCCAGCTTGGGGTTCTCCACCTCCTTTCCACGACTTTTGGTTTTCAGGCACTTCTTACTCGTTTTAGTTTGGATACTGATTAACAGACATTTTATTTTGCCTGCTGCCTCCATGTGAGGAATGAGCTCCCTCAAATCCTTTCACCCTTCAACACTAATGCAGTCCAAAAGGCATTTGCTGTGATGACCTGTCCCTGACAGCAGCAGTGTTCCATCCAGTGCTTTTCGGTATGTGAACCACCCACTTTTCACCTGGAAGGCTCATGGCTGGCTCAGAGAGCACAGCCTGTGCTTGTCTGTCCCAGCAGGACGCAGCGCCACGCGGATGCCATATTCACTGACAACTACCGCAAGTTCCTGGGCCAGATTTCTGCCCGCAAGTTCTTACAGACCATCATTGGCAAACGCCTTGGGTAAGCCACAGCCCTTTGCTGACATTGCATTATTACACTGGGCACTTTCTTTCATCCACGTAGCAGAAATAGCTGCTTCTACTGCAACAGAAGCAAGCTCTCGTGCTGTTCCATATCCCAAAGGGCATCCTGCATCCCTATGTCTCAGATCCCCCTAATCACAACTATCATTAAGCAGCTTAATTAATCTTTTCCTCCAAGTCTATAAGTGTCAGATCAGCTCAGAGCTCTACCATAATACCAACAAGCAATAATAGTTGCAAATAATATTTGCAATGCTCATTCAGGAAACAGGCATCCCTGGCCTTTTCTGAAGACAGAAAACAGCCTCTCCACAATGATTCGGGGAGCTCTGGCTGGACAGATCAGTTCTTGCCACTACATAAGACCAACTAGTCACTCGAAAGCCAGCTCTGCTCCCTGTGCTAACACAGGAGCAAATAGAGCTGACAATTCCTTACTGAAATTCAGCAGAATGGCCCCAGGCTCGGATCCAGCAGGTTTCCTCACTGTGCTGCTCAGCCCGAGCCAAACTTCGAGGGAGGGACTAAGCAGCATCTCTGAAACAAAGATGTCTTCGCATAACAGAAGCAGTGAGAGCAGCCCAGGAGAAAGGGTGCATGAACTCCTGACAAGGCGCCAGTCTGACAGCATCCAGACGGACAGCCGCTACCACCAGCACATGGTTCTGCTGGACTTCCTGGGAGCCATTCTGCAGAATCAGAGGTAGGTGGGAATCAGTTTGTTACCTGCTCACTGCAGGAATAGGACAAGGTCCTTATTGCTGTCTGGCTTCCAAAGCTGGTGGATTAATCTCATATTTTAGGTACACTCAGGGAAAAAATAAAGCTCTGACCTAACCCCACAACCCAGCCTTACATGGGCAAGTAGGGTGCAGATATGAACAGCCTGCCCTGAGCCAGCCTGCACCACATCACTGTGCTGTCTTCTCAACCCCCTATTTCAGTGAAATACCAGTGGAAAAACAACGTATTTGTCCCTCAATCCCAATTCTACCATCACTGTCCTATTCTCTCCTTTCACAGGCCTCAGGACTTCTCCAGCAGTCGGTTAGAAGGCTTCCCCAGCACCCTGGCTAAGCTCATGTAAATATTTCTCCCTTTTTCATCTCCCCATGCTCTGGTGAGTACCATTCCCTGCTCAATTCTGTACATAACACACTGCTTCTGCGCTGCTCAAGCTGTTTGAAGGCTCCCTTCAGAGACACCGACTCCCACTGCTGCCCATGAAAAAAGGCGCTTGCTGCAATTTAAGGGGAAAAAACTCCCACTCAATTTTGTCAAGTACCTCAAGTCCTGCCAGGCTGAACAGACAGACCACGAGTGCTGTGAACCTGCATGTGGATGTGGTAACAGGCTTACAGCCTTGTAAAGGTATCTGAACCTGTGTGCCCATGTGTTTAAGTTGGCTAAAGGCAGACAAAAGTCTTCCCCCAGGAGCAGACTCTGCCTCTAGATCCCCAGGTCATTTCAGGTTTTCCCTGTGCTGAATAGGAGGGGAAATCTAAGTTTCCTGTACCCCTCACTCCTGAAAGTCATCACCTGAACCTTGAATTACACTCTAAACCCTGCCAGGATGAGGGGCTGAGAACTGGCAGACAGTCCAACCTTGGGGAAACCTTCACTTGTACAAACATCAGTTGCTCTGACTGAAGCAACCTCATCTTCTGTGGCACTTCTCTGTCCCACAGAAATTAAACCTGTCCAACCAACAATACAAAGGGGCATGGAGAGACCTGTGTGCGTACTGAAGGGGGCTGAGGGGGAGAAATTGTGCCTATAGATTCAGCTGGGAGAACGTGGCCTTTCAGCATCTCTCTTGGGATGCTTCACTTGGTTACCTTTCCACAAACAAGGTCAGCCAGGAAAAGCCTCCAAAGAATTAAAAGACTTCTGTGTGTGATCACAAAGTTTCCTCATAATTCTCTTTTCCTCCTGCTTCTGTCTAGAATAACCCAGAGCTCATGGGCCTGACCGTACAGTAACCTCCACAGCAAGGAAGACATTCCCAGGTGTGAGCAGCTCAAAACTGATGCATATGCTCCTCAGATCTGTTCAAAGGAACACAGTTCTGATGCATTGCTTCATTTACTTCAGTCTTTAGAGTCTCACTGCCCTCCCTAAATACTGATCTGTGTACTGAATCAGACAAAAATCCCACCTCCATGGCTTAACCTCGGGCTGCTTTACATACAAAACCTAAGCCAACCAGTACACTATGATCCTGGAGACATGTTGTCTACTGATTAAGGCTTTCAAATCACAAAGCAGAGCAAAATTCTGCCAAGTCATCATTCTGTTTGAGGGCCTGATTAATAAACATGAAGCCACCCAAAGGCCCCTTTAGGCAACTTTGTACATTGACTGCAGCCTCCTCTACATAGATGCTGATGGCACAACCACATGCAGCTTAGATCAGGGGGAGGCAAGACATGAATCCACATGTCTACCACCCATTAGAAACACCTCTGTGGGCTGCTACTGCTACCCTTGGCAGCAAAAACTGAACTCTAAAATGCTCAGCTGAAGTTCCTGCTCAGCCTTGAGGTGTCCAAACTGAAGCTACAGCTCTGCAAGAGTTAAAGGAGATGCCAGTGCATCAGATAGGGCTGGCACTGTTTTAATTCAATGTGCAGTGGCTCTGAATGCCACGGCAGGTTACAACTGTAAATGTTTATTAACCCAGTGCTCTCATGCAGCTCCTTCCTTCCCTGTCACCCCAATTCTGTTGTTTGTGTAATAATTATGTCTTCAGAAATGTAAATAACATCTGGACGGGGGCTGCTTTCCCCCATTAGCAAAAAATAAAAGTTGTTCTAAATAAACCTGTCCAACAGCAGGTGAAGATGGCTCTTTGTCTGTTGAGACCTTAGTTTCTTGGTTCTGGGCCCAGAATGAAAGATGTCACTCAAAGACAAGTGCCTGTGCTAATGAAGGTACCAGGTACAACACCAATAACTTCAACCCGGTTGGAAAAAGTGGCATGCAAACATATATTAAGCTCTCCGTAACCATTCCTCCTTGCACCCAAACAGTTCCTCATTAGCCTGCAGTAGAGACCAGCTTATTTTTCCTAAGGTGACTGTATTTTAGGACACGAAGGTTCAGTACACGTGGAAACCTGTTCATACTTGCACCAGATCCCTACCACTTACACTCTCCTTGTTCAGGTTGTACAATCCCAGCACTATGAAAGTATTACAAACTGCCCAGCAGGACTGGGAAGCAAAAAGGGGATGCTGAGGGAGATCAGTGAAGCTGTGGCAGCAGAAAGAGCACCAGTGGGCAATCTGTTACCCCTCCGCAGGCAGGCAGCTGTCAGTGAGACATGAGCCATCCTTCTGCTGCGCATACAGCTGGGCAAAGAATGCACCCAAGTAAAAACAACCCCAGCAGGCCTGGTTCAGAATGTGTTTGTGAATGTTGTGAAAGGTATTCTGTGATTCTATGTGTTCAGTAGCAGCTAACACACTTGAAGCCATTAGGACTTACTTGTTCCAAGGAAAGGCATTATGAAAAATGAAGCAGCTTCTTGAAGCAGTAAGTAAACATGGTAGCAACAAGTTAAAGTTCCATTAAGTGGCAGCAAAGCTGTATGCAAACACTGGATTGGATACTCCCAATAAAATCAAAAGGCCTACCAAAACCACTCTGGAGAGACCTAAGTCTGCATGATAAATAGCTGCGTGAGTGCAGCTATTTAGGTATAAAAGGGACTCATCTGAGTATGCATCAAAATGAGGAGACAAATGCTCAAACTCTAGGAGATCAAATATGAAACCAGAAAATGTCTTGAGGAATAAAAGGCCAAAAGAATAAAAACCACCTTCCCTAATGCAGAGCCAAGGAGGTAGAAAACCAATAGGAACACACACAGCTTAGAAAAGGCACATCACATCTATGCTCACCTTGAGTAATGTACCAGAGCTCTACAGGCACAGGAAAAGGACCGTCCTAGCACCAAGCATCAGTGGAAAAACAACAACAAAGTGGGCAGAAACAAAATATGAGGCTCAAAAATGCTCACCAGGGTGAAAAGGAGCTCCACAGTACAACACCGTAAGTAGTAGCTTAACTATTTCTTGCTTAAAAGTCCATTAGTCCCACAGGACTTGAATGGAGCATTGGAGATCAGGTTTTGAAGGAGTGCAGGGGAGTTCATTAAACCTCTTTGTCATCCTGTGTAACATTCACAATGAGCAGAGAGGTAGGAACTATCACGAAGAAACAGCGAGCTAAGTGTGAACAACTGCAGCAGGGAAGAGCCGGGATGGCTTTTAGAGAGCAGCCACGCCTCACACGTGAAGTTCTTTGGAGGATTCAGCTCCACACCTTTATCCGCAGTTCTGCTGGTTGATAAAATTTTCTTGGATCTCCAAAAGCCATTTGATAAAGTTCCTTTGCCAAAAGGCCTTTAAAGAAACTGCTCTGACATGGGACAAAGAGGCAGGGAGGAAGTAACTGCCAAGTTTCCCATGTGTTTCCCAAGTTGATCATCAGGAGATTTTGGGCTTTGGTTATCCCTATTAGCATGTTCCTCAGTAAAGCACAAGTGTGCTGCCTGAACACTTCTCAGGAAGTCCTGAAGGTAATTACTATCACCTGAGAAGTTAGAGCTTGAGTAACTCAAACGCGGCCACATGGCAACCAGCAGATTTCTGGCATTGCTTCACAGGACAGACACAACAACCTCAATCAAACTTGTTCTGGGAGTGAAAAGGTTACTTCCAGGGCCTGGAAAGGAACTGAACTCACTCAAGGGATCCACCAACCTGCCAGGGTAAGACACGGCCAGGCAGGCAGCACCACAGCTCCTGACACAGGCCAGGCCCCAGGGACTTCTCCCACCTGAGACCCAGTGGCAACTCAGCACAGCCCAACACCATCCTGAAGCCACAGAGAAGAGCCATTAGAGGAGAAGTGGAGATGACAGTGTGACACAAGGGATGGGCAGGGGTGGGAAGTCCCCCCCAGTAAACATGTCCCTCTGGGAAAGGACATGAAAGAACAGGAAGCTTCACACACAGCAATGACTCACACACAAAATTACCCACCAGAAAAAGCTCTTTTCAATCTCATGTGAGCCCAACTTCCAATCCCAGCCTCAGAGACAGCCAAAGAACACAATTCAGGACCGTTCTTTCCTCTTTATTCACAAACCTTTCAGGATGAGGAGAGACATCTGGGGAAAGGCAGAAGGGTATTTGCTTTTTCCTCTTTTTCCTAAAGGAAATTCAAACGTCCTGGAAGAAAAAGGGGCAGGGAGGATCCAGTGAAGAGGATTTTCTGGATTCATATGGAAAGAACTGAAGGAGCATGAAGACAATGATGAAAATCAGATCTTTTCTTTTTTTTTTTTAAAAAAGTGTAACTGGCACCTTTTGACTTAATTAAAAAAACAAAACCGAAAATCTGCTTCTGCCTTCTTCCTTCTGTCATTTATTCACCTCTGCTCTGAAGGCATTTGCTTTGTTTTTCCACATTTCTTCCACTCTTCCGGGACTAGTGTGTCCTGGAAAGACAAATCCAAGAAACATTAACTCTTCCAGCCAACAAAGCACTTCCTTGAACAGAGAAGTGTCCCCAGACCCCTCATTCGCTCTCAAAGGAAGTGTTTCAGAGCAGCCTCTCAATTGAAGCTTATTGGAGTGATAAAACCAGTGCTGCAAGGGAACCGAGGGCTGAATTCAAGGAGGATGGAAATGATCAGACAAAATGAAGGATAATCTCTGGAGCAAAAGGGATGAATGAGCCTTGTGAATTACAGAAGTGAACAAAAAAGCTGGGCTGAATGCAATGCCTGCAGGTACCTGAACTGCTCTTCCACTTTCAACAGGGCCAATCTATCTGCTTGGAATCAAGTGGTCCATGTAAACACAAAGTTCTTTAGGTCCTCAAGAAGAGGAAGCAGTTTGATGCGGGCAAAGCACGCCCATCTTTTACCTTCCAAGATGCCAGACTGGCATAGCTATGGATGCTGAGCACTTGACAGCCCAGCCCTAAAAGACAGTAACAATGCACTTTAACTGACATAGCTGGGGCATCAGAAACCCCAGAAATAAGGAAAAATGCTTGTGAGTGCACATGGCAGCAAAATGTAACTGATGGTTTGTGGATAACAAATTCCGTGCAAGATCCTCCAGGATTAGTCACAGCCCATGGGGAATTAAGGACTTAAAACACCATGCTGGGAGACAGAAAACATGCAAGCTGTGGAGAACACAAGCGAGGCATTTGGTGACAGGCCACTGAACAGCTGAAAGCCCAAAGCTATGGTAAAAAGAAGCATCCAGGGATAAGAACAGCACCAGCAAACACAGCCAGGAGGCAGCCAGCATTCATCTACTAGAACAAGTGACAGCCATCTCCAGTTCCTCTCCAGTTACTTGTCACAGCTTGTTCTGTGCTCAGGTACCTCAAAACACTCCAGGGAGAGAAGAGATAGGAGCAGGGTGTTTTCCTTTGGGACATGATGCCAAATTCTCCTTAGGTAATTTTCATGAATCCATCTTCCATACTATCTGAGCTGCAGACAGGAGCTTACACGACAGTGCACATGGTTCCTGTGACAGCCACCCACGATGGTTTTGTTTTACACCACAAAAACTGAGCCCTGTGTGTGCCCGGAGCACTATGAACATGAGAAAGCAGATGCTCATGAGATGTATCACTGCAGCAATTGCAGTTTCATCACAGGACTTCTCCCAGATGCTCACTTCCTTCCCCAAAATAAAACGGTGCACTGACAGAGAAATGAACTCCCACATGCACATTCAGAACTGGGCAGCATGCAGAGCAGCAGGCAGTCCTGCCTCCTATACCACTGTGCGTACAGCAAACTGGGACCTTACCTGCTCAGAACGAACGGAAAAGAAGGGCTTTGTACCAGTGAATGGTAATGGAGACTTATCAGGTGGTTGTATTCAATGGAGGGGGCTGACTGCTGCTGACTGAGCCATCATGACCAGTTCGGTGTAATGGAAGGGTGAGCCCTGGACTGGGTCGTGTTCTCATCTGAATGAGGGGCTGCTGACCTGAGTCTGCTGCACACAGAGATCATTGCTGCCCCAAATAAGGACGTAATTCAGCAGTCAGAGTGCCTGGCAGCTGAATAGCCAGAATACGGCAGATGGGGATAGCGAGTACCAACAGCAGGATGGGAACAAGCCAGGTATCAGCCACGTTCACTGTGGTCTCCTCCAGCCAACATTACTAATAATTTATTGACAGGAACAATACTGCTTAAACCAGGTTTATTTCATCACCAAATTGCTGCTTGGTGCCCAGGACAGTGAATTCAGATGTGCACGTATTACCATACAGGATTCAGATGATGAAGGAAATCACACAAAGACAATTTTAGTCTCAGAGGACACGTACTGCTACTATGCAAACCCAGCTGCAGCCAAGGACACCCAAGGACTGATTTAAAGCCCAATGAGCAATGCTGGAAGGATGCAGTTTCAGCTCAGATCTCTTTTTGTACACAGAGTGAGTGATGAAGTGAAATGAAACAGGCAGCATGCCCAGGAAAGGCAAATTCCAAAAAAGCCCTTACTTCTAGAAGAGCTGGTCACTAGCAAAACCCCCTTTTACCGCAGCGTTCTATACTTTGCCAACCTACTGCTCTGCTCTGCAGCGATCCTGCCAAAAGGAAAGAGGGAGAAAGGTTCAGAGAGGAGAGGAAGGAGGAAAGCAGCCCTGCTCCAGGAACCAGAGCCAGTGATAGAATGTAAAAAGCAAAACCAGACCTTCTGGTAACTTCTGTAAAAAGATGGTTTATACAGTTCCCTTCCTACACCCACCAGCGGTGTCCATAGTGGAAGAGCAGCTTTGCCTCAAAGTGCCATGTAGTTAATTACCACTGCACTTCAACATCTGAGCCAGGCTAGCAGCACCTCACAAAAAGATGTCTTTTTGAACTTTAAAGTCATGTACAAAGGGTTTAACTTTAGCCCAAGGTAAAAGTTTTACTTTCAAATTTGCCATTGTAGTTGCAGCTTCATGTTGTTCACAGTGAAAAAGCACACGGACACCCCCTGCAGTGTTTTGAAGTAGGAACCAACCACCTGCGTTTATGTGTTAACAGAAGCCCTGGTTGAGCAGAGACACTTAGAAGTAAGCTTCATTGTATTATTTCTCCCCAAATCTGTATCCTAGGCAATCTGTAATTAACAGTGATTTTATTGATACTCTCTAAATTACAACATAGCCCTGTTGGCAACAAAATCCCAATAGGAACCGGCATACTAACATGGGAAAATGCCACAGCGGAGAGAGCTGGACATCCAAGGGAGCAAGGCTGAGCAAGCTGGGAGGATGGCATGGAAAGGGTTGATTACAGTAATCATCCTCCCTGCTGCAGCCATGCAAGTAGAAGTGTTTTAAAGACAACAAACCATTGCAAAACCCCTGGAAGTCATGTTCTTGTGTTTGGGTTTTTTTCTTATAGCTCTTATCCTGGTTTTAATATGGTGTAATCAAAAAGTGAGAACCCAGAGGTATCTATGCAAACAGGTTTGCAAAGATAAACAACTCCCAGTGGCTGCAAAGGGGAAAGTAAGAAAAGCACAGGTTTGATGGCAAAGCAGGCCAGTAAGATCATCTTCAAAGCCAAACTCTGCATTAGTACAAAAGGGCCAAAACGTTAAATCTCACATGGAAACCCCACGTGGCAGAAGGGAAAAAAGAGGGAACAGTTTGACCTCTAATTAATGCACTGTATTGGCAGCCTGGGTCAGCGAACTGCCTGCAGGCTGTGTAATCCATGGCACGTTCACCAG
Organism: Myiopsitta monachus; assembly: GCA_017639245.1. Taxonomy (NCBI): domain Eukaryota; kingdom Metazoa; phylum Chordata; class Aves; order Psittaciformes; family Psittacidae; genus Myiopsitta; species Myiopsitta monachus. Next base: position 36,525,766 of record CM029928.1, read on the forward strand.
ACACTGCACGGCAGAAGACTCAAGTGTGAGGAATCAGTCCAATGCCAGCATAGAAATGAATGCTGTAGCCCTCACATTTTCCACAGTTTTGCTTGGGTGTGTTGCCCTTTATTGCTGCACACCTCTAACAAGCATCTGCTTCCCCTCCCTTCCTCTATAATTCCCCTGTAGGGAGGTAAAGACAGCAGTAAAATACTCCCTTCTTACTTTCCTCCCCTTAAAACTTATCTCATAGACACAGGTACAGAAGAGTTAGGCCTCTTCTGCACTGACAATGGCTTTCATTATCTAACAATATTGCGAGAGCTTGATAGATCATGTAGCAAAATGAACTTGTCAGTGAATGGGTCTTGCTGGATGTGGGTTTCCCACATCAAAGTGCACATACTTCCACCCCGTGCCTACTCTGTGTGCCTGATCACTTCAGCAATGGCCACATGAACCATTCTCCCTAAAGGAGCTGTACCTCAGTGACAGGACCTCACTGCCCCAGTCAGTTCAAACCCTTACTCTGAAAACAGGCACAAAGCGGGACTGAGCAGCACATCCCACACAAGATCCAAGAACCAAAAGCAGTGCTCACTGCTGTATCAGCTACTGACACATGGTAGCATCAATGTCATCTCCTTTCCACTGATTTTAGAAGCAGCTCCCACCAATGTGTCCACCCCAGCTTACCGTTTTACTGCTTTCTGCGCCAGCATCCTGTTGCCTGCCAGGAATGTGATGCCACCCAAAATGGCCAAGTACTTCAGAGTCTGGAACATGTTGAGCTGAGTCCAGTAGACATACATGAGTCCCAACATTGCTGTGAAAAAGTAGACAGAGCCCATGGCTGAAATTGCATTTCAAAGACCATTCACTATCCTCAGAACACTTGTTATGTTGTACTGCCAGACTGAAGCATTTGGTTTCCATCTCATCTCTGAAGCCCTGAAATGGCAGATCTGACACTACACATTATTGCCAGGGAAAAGAGGCATCTGGGTCTCCATCCTGGAGAAAAATGTGACACTGACAGCTTGTAGCCAACCCTCTTGTGGCAGGATTATGTCTCTAGTCTGGACATTAAGGGCTATTAGAAGGAGAGGATACTCTGGATTTCAGTAAAGAATATTAACCTTTGCACATCTGTAGGAACTTACAGTTTTATAAAGCTTCCAAAGAAAACAGTTTGGATTAAGCAACACACTGTCATTTGGGAAACAGCAGATGCAATGTTCTCTCAAACTGCAATGTTTTTGATATTCTACCAAGACAGTAAATGCCTGTGCAAGCAAGGGCACAGTAAAGTTGATGAAAAAACTAGTCCAGCCAAAGAACAAGAACTTGCACAGAAAGAGCTTTAAAGGAAAGCTGCAGTCTTTCACTGTAGAAGCAGTCCTGCAGGTTTCAATCCCCACAGAAACTCCCTATTACAAAGGATAAACATGCAATAAAGAAAGTGTGACCTCTGGAAATAAGAAGTTCTATTAAGTACAGATAAATAGTGTGAGAGAGGAGCCCGGATAATGACAGCTGCCACAAGCTGATGGCCAAAACAGCTTTATCACCATATTAACAATGATGAAAAGCAGGAAGACAGATGAAAACAAGAGAACAAATGTTATGCTATTATGTCATTATAGTTAATAAAGCAAGCCCATTAACCACCAGGGCTTTCATCTGTAACTCCCAGGTGAGAAGGTCAAACAAATCAGAAAGCCTCCGACACTTACCAGCATGTCCCATGTGAAAAACAATGGTGCTGGGAGCAAAGCTGAAGTTGGAGATGTTGGCACCTATCTTTATCCACTAAAAGGAAAAGAAACACAGCTTTAATTGCAACAGCTTTGTAAATGCAAGCTTGTATTTTAAAATTCAGTACCTTTCAAGCCTGTTTCAGTTCTTCAATGACTACGGTGTATTCTCTACAGAAGCACTTGTTTAGTACTACGAGAGCACAGAGTAGTAATTTTGCTAGCGAGAACCGTTAAACTCCTCTAGTGACAATTTCTCCTGCTATTTCCAAATGCCAAATGCAGTTTCTCACTTATGTTTCTTAAGCTGATGAGAGGATGCTGCTCCAGATCTACATTTTCCAGAAAAAGCAACACTGCTATTTCTATCCTGCTGAATTAATTTCAATCCAAAAGAAAAAAAGGTGAGGTTCTAGCTTTGCCTTCAGCAAAAGAACAGCAAGAGATACAAAATGCTCGCTCATAAAACCCTTCTCAGTGTCTAGAGGACAAAAGAGAAAGGCACACAGATGTGAAAGATGTGTAGTATCAATGGGATTTTTCACTGAAGTGTCATCAACGTGTATATTGTGAACTTCAGAGACCAGTGGACATGACTATCCGAATGCCAGCTTTTGATGACACTGGGAATAGGAAATCACTGCCAAGCAAACAGGGATGAGCTTCATCCTCTAAATAAGGAATAGTTTAACCTGCCCAGATGAGATTCTGTATTGCATTAAGTTCAAAACACTGATCTGATACTACAGTGAGTAGCAGTGGATGTTTCAACTACAGACACAAATACGAATTATATCCATAAATGGGAATCCATCTGATAGGATTAAGTAACACACATTTGGTGATGGATATATTAAGCGCGTGGCAGAATCACTGCTTTTTTCCTGTGTAATTCTAACATTAGTTATAATTTAATCTGCCCACTGTTATTCAACATCCTGAGCAGAAGCACACTGGAGAAACTCACCCACCTACTTCTACTCGCCAGCAGTGTTTTTCTGCTTTGACTATAAGGTCAACTCCTTCCCCCCCCGCCCCCAACAGTTTGGGAAAGAGACCATATCAGACCAACACCCTGCACTGCCATTGCAAGCTGTGACTCCAGCACCGCTGTGCTACTTGTGATTAACCTAGAGTTTTAATAAGGAGTTTAGCTGGACAACCTCCTGAGTGACTTTGGACTGGACGGGAAAAGATGTTGGTCTTCTGTGGCCCACTTCACTCACCAGAATGAGCAGCAAAAGCAGTGGGGAGAGAATCAGTGCTGTGAAAGTGTTGGATACCACAGTGGGAGGCCTCTTCTCAGGTTCCCTGAAGAGGTGCTGCAAACAAACAAAACCAACTCATAAGTAGGAATATTCCAACAGAGCTTCCCAGAGGACCAGCTGCAGTCCTGGTGCTGCTCCCAGATGTTACTTTGGATGATAAGCATTCCTCTCTTAAGGCAAAGAGACTTTAAAGCAGTGTCTGTTCCAGCCTCTGCACATTTAATCTCTGGCACAGTTCACTTTTCTTTGCGCTCACAGAGGCACTTGTCATCAGCACAGATGGCTGGAATGAGGCAAGAGATATCTTCAGAAGCAGAGAGCTTCTGTGGTGCTTCCCTAGTCAAATTTACATGTTCCAGTCTTTTCAGTGACATTAGCTGCTCTCTCACAGGTAGGACACAGAGCTTAGTTATTCATACTCCAGAGGAATTCAACACATTTCCTTCCATTACGCAGTAACTCTGCTCTTCCTTTACTTACATCACTTACACAGAATAAGACATGAATTTTCAAAAAATACATGACAAGGAGAACAAATAACCCCGATAGGACTGGCCCCCATCCCCACACATTGCTTTTGACTGTACCTGGATTTCAGGTTTGGGAACAAAGAGGTTCTTTGACTGGACTGTGGATGGCGCATCCTCTTCTGGGAATGTGATCACAACATCAGCCTGGAATGAAATCGTGCAGCTTCATAAAGTTTGATCTTAATGTAATACAACTTTTATAAACCCTATTCCATTACTGTGGCTTATTTCCTTATTTGTCAATCTCCAATTGACATGATTTTTAAAAAGAAACTAAGAAAAGGCCACCAGATTTTTTAAGCAGCAGTTTCTCTTAAGCAGAGGCAGCAACAGAACTTACCCATCTCTAAGAACTGGACTTATTTCTAGCATAAAAGGCTAAACCTTGAAGTGCTTGCTGTGAAATTACCAAACCCATAAAGGTTCTGAAGCTTCTGTTCCACCATGAATGAATGTTTATTTCTGTCTTGCTTTGATGCTTACTTAAAAACTTAAAGCAAACAGCAAACCCCAGAGCCCACAAACAACCAAAAGGATTCTGGTTCACTACAAAGAACAAAACATTTGAGCTTTCTTATACCCAGGCCTGTATCATGCCCTCCTCTTCATACTGCTAGTAATCTCAGAACCACATGTCCACATTTTCAGCTACATACCACATTCCACAGGATTGGATTTTCCAGAGTGGCATCTCCAATTATCAAGTAAAGAGTGTAGGTACCAGAGGCAGAGTCAAATTCAGTCTTTCTTTCAGAGGTATCCAGTTCAAACTTGTAAACGTTCTTGCTATCTGGTTCTGCAACAAACACCACCTCCTGGCCAGTCTTTTGGTTGTGAAGTCGGACAAAAGTCTGAAAGGAAAGATTGTAATGTTTATGGAATATCTCAGAGTTTATAAATGACAGAGAAATGAGAGACTGACCCCCAAATCAGAAAGCACATTAACAGAAGTCAGAGTATAAACTGGGAGTCCAGTTGTCTGCAAATCAGCAAAGTTCTGTGTCTCTTTGAGTAACAGCACTAACACAGGACCAGACTGGCGAATGGTCCACTTGGGGTAGAGGGTAAAATACTGAGTGCTACTCCACAGGATATATGCAACAGCACACAACAGGGATGTACACACAGATGGGTTTTGTTGGGGTCTTCCCTCTCCCCTTTTTTCTATTTTATACATAAAAAATAAGGTTTTAAGGGAAGTTCACATTCAGTGACTTTTCCAGCAAACAATCTGTATTTAAATAATCAGAAGTGTGCTTTTACAGTGCAGGCTACCTGCACTCATTCTGTTGAGTTAAATAAAACATAGCACCAGAGCCAAAAGAGGCTTCATTTAACATACAGCCAAAACAAATGAACCCAATCCCCTTCCCATCTACCAAGACCAGTGATCTTTCACAGTCCATGTCAGAAACAAAAGGCTTCCCCAAACCTATCAAATCTTTTCTAAAGCAACTGCCACCACAGATGCTTCAAGATGGAACATCTCAGTGACACAGCAATGACAAAAGTCTCTCCTAACCTGGTGAGGGATGAGTTCGGCTCCGCTGTTCACGTCTATCAGCTGGAACGATAATGCAAAATTCTGGTGGCTGTCAGCAGTGAATGAGCCCTTGGCTTTGGCTGGGTAAGCCACCCTGGGAGGAAGAAACCAAAGAGAATTGAGGTGATATCCCAAGAAAATCCCTGGTCTTCGAAGAACCCGAGGCACGCAAGCCTTCCTGGCAGTACTGCAGTCTACTCAGCACAGATGAGCTATTTTATGAAGTCAGATGAACTAACAGGTCTTTCTCTTCCACCACAAATTTAATGAAAATTAATTAATGGAATGACATCAGGTCATTTTACCTGGTTGTTTTTGGTGCAATGCTCTGATCTTTATCCACAGTAGAAAGATCCACATTAGTAATCCCAACTTCTGTGGAAACTTTTACTTTCAGCTGCAACAAAGCACAACAGAAATTACTACATACACTAATTATGGTCAAGTTCACAGCAGAAGCTTTAGCTCTTTGTCCCCTTCCCCAGAGACAGTCTTACACTAAGCCAAAAGACAGAACCTAATCAGAAGGATCTATAGCAATTCTCTCAAACATAAGCAGTTACTGCAGTCTGTAGGTTTTAATGAGCACATTTGTTCTCCCAGTTTACAAATGCTGCCTCAGAGAACTCATTGCCAAGATATTTTTCACCATAAACTGCTATTTGTTACTACAGGTTTGCTCATGTGAACCAGTCCCATGCCCTCACCCTGAAAAATAATTCACAAGGAACCTGTGGGAGAAGTATGTAAAAACATGAACTAAACCATTCAGGCCAGACTTCAAACACAACAGTCTTGGTGGCTCCTTTACAACAGAAGGTGTCATTTAAAATAGAGGCTACCCCTGAAAATGCATCCATTAACAGGTGGACTATTGAGGTTAATGTCAATAAAGCCTTAGTTTGTTCCAAGATGGGAGCAAAGAAAGATAGACTAATGAAATATTAATGTTAGAAAAGGTATGTGAAGACAACTCCGAGCTGCTGCGCGTAGCCCCTCCAGCTGAACACGACACAAACATCTCACAAATATTTTAATGCCAGGAAATGTGGTCTCTGCTGGAGTAATGACCCACTGGTTTAGCTCATTACTGTCAAAGTGATGGTGCATTAAGGACAATTAATGCTAATAACAGTAAGGAAAAAAAGCAGCTCCCCAGCAGCCCTCCCCCGTACCAATGTGTCTTATTAGAAGCGGTTCCCACAGAGCTGCCCCAGTGTTAACACATTCCTACTGTGACGTGGGGAGGAATGTGTGCCAGCAGCCAGCTTCAGCAGGGCCAATCAGCTCCCTTCTGACACTCCTAAGTGCCATTACTACTACAACAACAACATCAATTCGATACACAGGGTAAAGGTCAGTTGTAAGTAAGCTTCTTCCTCCAATCCAAGCTGGCTGTGTTGGATGAGCTTTTAAAATCTTCTTCTCCTTGAACAGGTGATTGAGGATAAACACTACCCTGGGAATAGACATCACTGGAAAAGCTCAGCTATTGATACTGGGGTGACTATATGAATAGTTACAGATGGCACGTTCTTCTAACTGTAACAAACTTGAGGGGGTACCTATGCATGAAATAAAGACTTCACTTGCATTCTGCTTTGGACACTTTCTCCACTACCAAAGCATTACCATATACTACACAGTTAGGAAACATCAAAATATCTCCTTGACTCTTTCCCACTGCTCTAGAGCTTATATACGCAAAGAATAAATGCCCAGCTTCTGTACATTGGAAATCAGCAGACAACTGCTAGGCAAGCCTTGAGATTTACAGACTCAGATCTTGAGCGCTCTGAAGAACTGTTTTTGCATGGCTACTTTGGGCTGCTCTATAAACATTTCCACTGCTAGCCTTTGTTTATATGTTGTCAGATCAGCATCTAAGTACTAAGTCAGGTTTGAAATGTATACAAATCTCTTGGTCATGTATTAATTTGGTTACTGGTCATAACCCAGTCAAAATCCAGTCCATTACAGAAAAAGCATGTGATAAAAATGCCATGCAACTGGCAACGTACTTAATGGGTATAAATAAAATGCTGTTTCAGTGAATAGCACAGAATTAAAATGCCATCAAAAAGTATACCCACCTCAACCTTGTTAGCAATAAATCGCTTATCTCCATCAACACTGATAGAGAAATCATAATATCCACTTGCAGGTTTCACATTCATGAAGTTCAGCTCAAAGACATCTCTATAACAAAAAAGGCAGTGTTAAGTATCCTGTAGGACACTGAAGAGATCATAGCTTGCTACTAAGAAGTCTCCAGATATGCCAGATTAAGCAGGCAAAAAGAGAAACGCAGCAGAAAACTAACATCAACTGCAGCAGAAAAAGCATTCTTCGAAGTCCCCCCTGAGGTCAGAAGAACACTGCAATTTCCTAATCCCCAATCAGAAGAAAAAGCAACAGAAATTCACCATCACTATGAAACACGCTTAGTCACCCATTACCAACAAAACACAACTACAGCCGTCCAAGTTTTCCATTATGCAAATGTTTCTCTGGCAGAAGAACACATGAGGAAAACAAGAACAAAGCTGTTTGAACAACACCCTTTTGCCTTACAAACTGAAAATATTATTTTCTCACCCTGACAGAGCAAATGCTGTCTGTTGAAGGACAGTGGCTTTGCTAGATGCAGACCTGGCGTAGTCAAGTTTTACAGAAGCTTGAGTCAGTGGCTGGGACATAACATCAGTCACTTGTAGCTACAAGAAAAAAACAAGAATTTCCATTAAACCTGTTGCCCCAAAAGGAAAGCAGAGCATAAACAATTCGCTACCCCCTGTATTATACACCCAGAATTCTTCCCTGCCCAGCATCCCAGATTCACCTAGTTCTTTCTAATGTAATGGGAAAGCTGAAGTATGAAATCAGCAGAGCTGACTTCCACACAGTGCCTTCTTCGGTTAGCTGCTAAGCCCTGGGTAAGCAGAGGCTCCCAAGAATCATTTCATAAAAGCACTAAAGCCCCAGATCTACTGGAACCAGAGGCCTGGAGTTAAAAAGGAAGGACATCACCTCACACATTCAGTCAGCTTAGACCTACAGTACTAAAGACTGACCCAAGAGATGAGGTTAAGGACTCACCCTGAGTACAGGCTGATGGTAAGACACAGCCGCAGGACCGTCAGGGATGACAATGACAGGCAAGTGGTAGCGGTTCCGGGATAAGGAACCTGCAGCACAAGCAACGCTGAAAGCCTCTGAGAGGGTCTCAAAGTTCTTCTTACTAAAAACTGCATTCATCAACTGAATGATTTGATCCTGAAAGAGAAAGAGCAAATTACACAGAAGCATCAGCACCTTAACGCTTGTGCTGGTTTTGGCCGAGGTAATTTTCATCACAGCAGCCAGTATGGATTTGTGTTTTGGATTTGTGCTGGAAACAGTGTTGATCAAACCGGGATGTTGATACTGCTGAGCAGTGCTAACACAGAGCCAAGGCTTTTTCTGCTCCTCGCCCCACCAGCAAGGAGGCTGGGGGTGCACAAGGAGTTGGGAGGGGACACAAACAGGACAGCTGACAGGACCCCAACTGAGCCAAGGGATATTCCACACCATATGGAGTCATGCTCAGCATATAAACTGTGAGAAGAAGGAAGGGGGGAATGCTCGGAGTGACGGCATTTGTCTTCCCAAGTCACCATCACACATGATGGAGCCCTGTTCTCCTGGAGATGGCTGAACACCTGCCTGTGGTGAATGAATCCATTGGTTTGCTTTGCTTTGTGTGAAGTTTTTGCTTTACCTTTCAAACTGCCTTCATCTCAACCCAGGAGTTCTCTCACTTTTACTCTTCTGATTCTCTTCCCACTGCATGGCTGGGGGGCAGTGAGAGTGTGGCTGCGTGGGGTTTAGCTGCCAGCTAGGGTGAAACCATCACACCACAACATTGCAAACTGGCTCAGTATAATGTCGTTAATAAAAACATCATTTATAAAGACTGTTTAATTTCCCACTTGCTTTAAAAACAGCTCAAGTTATGAGGCAACCCCAAACTAGCTTTCTTTTGAGTATCACATTAGCATTCTTATTCTTGGCTGGGAGGTTCCAACCACAATCACTGTGATTGTGCTAAAAACTTGCCACACCAGAATGTGGATCTATGTCTTCAAACTACATGTCTGAGAACGGAAAATACCATCAGCTCAACTATCCAGATCGTGTGCAGCTGCAAAAAGACAATTTGGCTCCACAAGCTGTACAATTGCCTTCGCGCAGTAGAGAAGGTCCTTGCTACCTGCCAAGCTGGGAAGGCCAAGGAGCAGTGATGTAATGCATCCCAGCGGCTCTGGAAAAAGCCAATCCAGGCCCATGCAGACTTATCCCCTTAGGCTCAGAAGCATCCTCAAACTAAGAGGATTTGCTTTAAAGCAGTACCACCAAGAGCACAGAGCTAGCTCTGGCTCTGGGATGTGCCAAAGCTGATTTGTTCTCTCTGAAGTAGGAGTGGGATCACATCCCCCAGTTGCTTTTGCAGTGCAAATTGTAGGGTTAGTGCCACACTGCCCAGGGTATCCCTTATTATTCAGATTCTTCCATCACTCCTTGCTAGTCTAGAAAACAGAGGGATTGGTTACCTGTACTTTCATACAAGCAAAGAATTGCGGGCTAAATACTAATCAGAAATGAGAATAAAAAAGAAATAAAGCAATAGGCATATACTTAGTAAATTAATGAGCACCAATGTACATCACAACTAGAGAAAGCATCCAGATGCTGCAAACCTCCTGCTTAGTACAAATCCTGCTACGTTTTTCATTTATACGAGGGCATGGCATAGCTCCAGACCCTGATCAGCATCTGACACTCATTTAAACTGGGGAGGGAAACTCTATTTTCCAAGTAATACACATCAATCTTCAAAGAGTTTTGTGGCACTCTGGAGGCACTCTCACCATTCACAGGAGATAAAACTTTAAGCCCCAACACCGGCATTTCTGACAGCACAACACTAAACAACCTTCCTTAACTGGCCTTTTTTTAAACATTCATTGGACACTGACAGTTTGAATTGTGTGTAGCAGAATCACTACCTCAAAAATGGCACCAAAATGACTCTGCATTAGCCTGTTTGACAGAAGCATGGAAGAGAGCCAAGAATGAACTCGGATGTCTTATGCTGGGTTCTGTCTCAACGCTGCCACTTTGGCTTGTGCTTTAGGGAGCTCCCATTCTCCATCACAAGTACAGCTAAACTCAGTTAACTTGTGGATAGCTTGCAATAATAATTTCTGGCTTTATTAAGCTCAAAAGGAATTTCTGACAGACTTTAATTTTAGACAAGCTTTTGTATCTGGTTTCCTATTGGTGTATGGTACTAATGCTGTCTCCCTTTTGGGCACCCCAAACTAGGGTGCCTGCATTTCCTTACAGGTAAATAATATTTACAAAGCACTTTACAATGCTGGAGAGTGCTAGATAAGTGCCAAATACCAGAACAAACTCCAAAACAAGAGATTTTTTTTAGCAGCTTGTCTCAATAAACAGAAGCAAAACTAGGCCTCATTTGCAATTTCCTTCTATACATCTGAAAAACAAACCAAATTCAGGCAGTGATCTTGAAGGTGGAATTTCCTCCTGGATTCTGCTCCTTAGCATTCCCTCTCACATGTCCCTTCTCACTGAGTACGTTCATTATTTTTTCCCAGTAGAAATTCTACCCAGTTATAGTGGCCTCTTTGCATGACAGGGACTAGGCAGATCCTCTTTGAGAGCTACAGTGTGCGAGGGAGGAAAAGGCAAATACAAACCTCCTTCATTGCTGGCTCTGTACCCACATGGTCCGACAGTTTATAGGCAGCAGCCACAAACAGTGCAGTAGTCTCAATTCCTTCTTCAAACTGCAGATAAACTCCACCCAAGTCATCCAGGCGAGCAACAAGATCCTGACAGAAAGAATTATTAAGGTTTAAATTGCATTCTAGTAGATAAACAGAAGTTAACCCTACTGTTAGACCTGTAATCAAGAGTATCTGTATGGGATCACTGACTTATTTTGTCAAAGTCATTTGGAAACAGGATTTAAAAATAAACCATTAGCCTTTAGTGGATTTAATTGCACTTAAAAGTCATGACTTTCTGTGTTTCAGTCTGCTGTGAAACAGTTAGAAGTCCAGAAGAAATATCTGCTTGGAAGAGCCAAGTCAACCAACATGATGCAGGCAAAGATTTAGTAAGGTTGGTTTTCATTTTGTATTTCACATTAGTATCTCTTGGTACTACAGAGGTCTACAATTCCTGAATAATTACAGAGCAGTGTGTTCCTACCTCTATCTCCTCAACAATGCCACTTAGATCTGCCTGTTGGGACAAGTACGATGCAGTCTCCAAAGCCTGGATGGTTCTTAAACAAGAACAAACAAAACCAAACGATTGTATGAATTTTCCTTCCATAAAAGCCAAACATCATTTAAGTCAAAGCAACTACAGTTTGTATCCTGAATAAAGTGTAAACCAGCTGTTCTTGCAGTCCACTCAAGACAATGAATCTGAAGTAATTCCTCCTTACTGTCACGTTTTTTCACCTCCCAGTACAGGCATCCAAATGTACAAACAACAGGGCTGAGGAAGAGCATCAAGTCTACAGCAACCATAAATGACAGAGAACCGTGGCTGGGTTTAAGCCAAAAATTTGTTGTGAATCTTTTAAAAAGAGAAGGCTTCTTTGGGATATGTTGTCTTCAGTGAGCACTACTCCTGAATACAGAAAATTGCCCCCAAAAAGAATTTTTCATGCCCCCAGAGGGACAAATATGAGCTGGACAAATCACAGAATCCCAGACTGGTTTGAGTTGAAAGAGGCCTTAAAACTCATCCAGTTCCAACCCCCTGCCACGGGCAGGGACACCTTCCACTAGAGCAGGTTGCTACAAGCCCCATCCAACCTGGCTCTGAACACTGCCAGGATGGGGCAGCCACAGCTCCTCTGGGCAACTTACTCCAGCATCTCACCACTCTCATAGTAAAGAATTTCTTCCTGATGCCTAATCTGAATCTCCCCTCTTCCAGCTTAAAACCTTGTCTGATCCCTACATGCCCATTGTAAAAAGTCCAGATTTCTTGTAGACCCCCTTTAGTTACTGGGGGCCTGTTATAAGGTCTCCTTGAAGCCTTCTCCTCTCAAGGTTGAACAAGCCCAGCTCTCTCAGCCTGTCTTTATAGGTGAGATGCATCAAATGAAAGCACAGCACCTAATCTACTACACCCATATTACAAAAATTAAGTGTTGAAATACCCTTTACTCTAAACCCCAACTGCCTAGAGGATAAACACTTAACAGTGAATTATTTCCAACTGAAAGACTTACGCCAGCACATTTTCCTCTTTGCTAAGACGAGCAGTAAGAGCACTAAGTGCCTCCTGAGATGCCAAAGGAAGGCCAAAGCCACTCAGGGCCCCAACAGCATGGAAGATCTGGGTGACTGAGGAATCCTCACTGACAGCTGCAAGCAGCAGCTCCCTGGTCTCATTTGAAATGGTAACCTGAGGAAAAACACAGGGAACACATTGATTCACACATGAAAAACCACAGCCTTCTAATTACCGCTGATTGCTTCCAGGAAGACCACACTTATTGGTGAACTCTGGAAGCTTTTGGGATAAAGTCCTTTATTATTAGTTTTATTAATTAAATCCCAAAGTTTTCCTGTTATCAAGTCAGGATAATCGAAGATTCAGATTTATCCTGGTAATCTGCTACTGCTTTTCACCTGGCATCACATCCTTCTGCAGCAGCAGTACTGCTGAAAAATGGTGCCTGGATAGCCCACCCACAATGCAGCAAGGGTGGCCTGCACTTGTATCCTTGCTGTGGTTCAGCACAGGGTTTACATCCAAACAGTTTCTCATCTACCTAAAAAGTTTTTAATTGATGGTGTGAATTCCATTAGAGTGTGCAGGCTCCTTTTTTCTTAGCCACCAATATTTATCAAGTAACATCCCCTCGGAATTATTATGAACCCAAGACTCGACTGAATACAACTCACTAAAAGAAAGTAAAAGTTATGCATAAAATAAACCAAAGAAAAATATCGAGGCAAGCATTTCACTGGTAACATCTGCCTTTGGAGCTCAGGGCTCCAAACCCACCTCGCAGCCAGCCAGGACTCTGATGGACTGTGCAGCATAGAAGAGGGAATCAACGCTGCTGGAGTCTACATGAGACTTGATGAAGTTGCATGCAGCCTGTGAAGAAACAAAGTTAACTGACAGCAGCAGTCTCAAAGCCACCAAGGAGATGTAAGGAGTACTCTGAGTCAATTTCATACACGCTGCTGTGCATTTTTAGACTGAACTAAAGGCAAATTACACCTGTAGGAATATTTGCAATCCTACTCTGCACAGAAACAAACAAAGGTGGTTGGTTCCTGCTAAAAGAGATGAATGATTTTCACACCAACTGTACTGCAACCAGAATTCAAATTTAAATTCGAGTATAATTCTAAAACTTACCAACTTAAAGTCCCGTGGGTATACTTATTTTAGTCAGGAAAATCACCCAGGACAGAGAGCAGATGAACAGAAATTCTGTGGGGGAGTTTCTTTCCCAGCTATACAACACACACAATCATTAATGGAGGCAGAATAGAGAGTTTTAGAGCATAGCCAGGTAAGCAGCTACAGTGTGAAGGCAAGCAATGAGACTGCTCAGTAATCTACAGCATGTTTTATTAACTAGTTATTAACTGTGTAGGATATTAACTGACCACTAGATAGACAGATCATTAAAACTGCATTTTAACCAGAAAATAACCAAGAACTTAACTGCTCATACATAAATTATAAGGTTTTAAGTACGCGGAGCACAGGCCTTTACAAGCAGGGCAGGATTTTCATGCTGCAGTTACCCAGGAATACCAACAGATGTTCAAGGGTTTTGCCTAGCTATTATTTTTATTAACATTATTTTTACTACCTCTACCTTTTAAATAGTCTCACCCCATGAAGAGGTACACTGTCCACACAGAAAGCGTCATCACAAACCCCGAGCAACAATAATTCCTCTTTATCTGCAGAAGCAAAGGCTGTGCTATCACTGCTGAAATTAGGATGTACTAAAAACCCAGCCACACTGACATAAACGAAAGCAGCAACGCTCAGCCTTGCCTGCAGGAGACCAGTAGTGACCACAGCCAGATGTGCAGTGTGGTGAACTGCAACACCTTCAGGAGTGTCACGGTTAAAGAGTTTGTGGTGCAAATGCACAATACCCAAAGAGGAACAAAGTCCAAGTGGTTTAGAACTACTGAACTAGCTGAATTTTTGAGGAAAGAACAACCTTCCATTCACAGCTCAGGTAAGCACACGTGCACAGAAGCAGAGGTGCCTACACAAGCACGTTGTTACAAGGCCAGCCTTTACTAGGTGTAAACTAGAATGTTTCAAAGCATGAAAGGGCAGTAAGCATCATGCTGATACTGCAAACCTCTGCTTCTAGTCTGGGCACACAGGAGCATATTTTATATGCAAAAATAATGAGATCATGGGACCCGGCTGAATTCAGTGTGAGAACCGAAATGAAATAATGAGAACTCTACGTAACAGGGCAGCAAAGCAAACACGCTGCAGGCAGAAATCTTTTGTACAAACCAGGAACAAACCGACAGCTGTAGCAATGTCACAACAGGCTACGGAGAGGCAAGTCCTGAAACCACCACTTAGAGGCACCAAGTGTAAGAGAGCCCCTGGCTCGTTAGTGCTCAAACATGCCATTTACTCCAACAGCACACCTTAAAGGCTGCCAGAAACCACCACTGACTTGCTGCGATGCTTGCTAAGGACACAACGCACACCCATCTGCCTAAGATTTCCCTCACGGCCCGCAGCACGCAGAGCTCCCTGCACAGATCACCGCGTCTCGCGTTGCGCAGCTCCTCCGCGCTGCCAACTGCTCACCTTTTCGTCCGCCACCCGCACACCCAGGCTGGCGAGGCCCACGATGGAGTAGAAGGCGGCCTGCACGTCGGCGAAGGGCCGCTCCAGCGCCGCCCGCAGCCGGGCCAGGTCCTGGGCGGTGAGGCGGTGGCTGGGGGCCAGAGCCTGGGCACCGGCGAGGAGGAGGAGGAAGCCGAGGGCCGCCGGCAGAGGCAGCCGCGGGCCTGCGGAGAGACAAGCGGGTTACCCCGGCCCTTCCCCGCGGCGCCCAGGCCGCACTCGCCCTCCCCGCCTCCCTCCCGCCGCCGCCCGCGCCTCACCCGGCGCCGCCATGATACCGCCTGGACCACAGCGCCTCTTCCGCCCCGCGCCCCTCCTCGGCCTGGCCCGCACCATCGCCGCCGCGTCACGGAGGGGGTGGCAGGGACAGCGCATTTCTCGAGGGGGCCTCAGCCCCACCGGAACCCGCGCCGAACACCGCGGAGCTGTGACAGAGAGCAGATCGCGGGGAGGGAGAGCGGGAGGCGGGAGAGGGCTGGGCGGCCGGAGGGAGCCCGAAGAACAGGCAGCGGCGGCTCCCCCGCGTGGCGGCAGTGGTACGGGCCTCCCGGCGGCCATCGGCAGCGGGGGGGGCGGCCCCCCGCGGGATGTGGGCTGCGCTGATTGGCCGAGCCGCCTGCGGCGCGCAGCGCGCCATGGCGCCCCGGGAGCGGGGCGGTGCACGGACGTGGCTGGTGGAGTGTCCGTGTCGTGCTCTGCATCCCGTCCCGTGCTATCCCATCTCCTCCAGTACCATCCCATCCTATCCCATGCCATCCCATCCCATGACATGTCATCCCATGCCACGCCATCTCATGCCATCCCCTCCCATGACATGCCATCTCACACTATGCCATTCCATTCTGCCCCATGCCATGCTGTAGCGTCCCGTTCTGTCCAATTCCATGCCATCACATCTCATATCACGCCATATACATGCCATGTAACATCCTGCCACGCAGTTTCATGCTGTGCCATGACATGCCATGCGTGTTGTGCCGCAGGCTGTGTGCCAGGCAGTGCTATGTGGTGCTGTGCCAGCACACACAGCCAGACCTCAAATTTCACCTTAGCAAAGCAAAACACACGTCAAATAGCAGGCTGTTATTTTAGGAGCTGATGGAGTCAGCTGCCTCAATCTACTCTCGTCTAGTTTAAAACTACCACCCCTCATCCTATCACAACAGGCCCTGCTAGAAAGTCTCTCCCCATCTTTCTTATAGGCCCCTTTTAAGTACTGAAGGGCTACAATAAGGTCTCCCCAGAGTCTTCCCCAGGCAGGACAAGCCCAGCTGTCTCAGCCATTCCTCACGAGAGAGGTGCTCTAGGTCTCTGATCCAGATGAGCAGTTCTATGGACCCTCTCCATAGGTCCATGTCTTCCTGCACTGAGAACTGGACACAGACTCCAGATGGGGGTCTCACCAGAGCATAGGGACAGAATCACCTCCCTCAAGCTGCTGCTGGCCACACTCCTCTGGATGCAGCCCAAGATACAATTGGCCTCTTGGGATGCAAACACACATCGCCGGCTCATGTCCCATCTCTCATCCACCAGTACCCCCAAGTCCTTCTACTCCAGAGTACTCTCAATCCCTTCATTCCCCAGCCTGTATCGATACTGGGTTTGCTCCAACTCAGGTGCAGGACCTTGCACTTGGCCTTGTCAAACCTGATGAGGTCTAATGGACTCATTTCTTGAGCCCGTCCAAGTCCCTCTGGACAGTATCCCATCCCTCGTGTCAGCTGCTCCATTCAACTCGGTATGAAATGGTGGGCAGGGAAAGGAAAAGAAGGGAGAAGTGGCTTTGGGATTATGCTATGCTGTTTTTCCTAATGGTCACTTGCAACACCCTGTTTCATACTGCATATTATTTGCATCTAAGTCAAGAGTCCAGTGGCTCAGCTGTCAGCAGTGTCAAGTCCCACTGCTTTACCTACATCAGCAGCAGGCTACCTACCTGCTGTGAATAAAAAGGCACAAGCAAGCCCTTGGGAATAAACTGTTTATTCTTGGAGCTGCCCAGGGCCTCTGTGGCCCTAGAGCCACACATCTCTTTGGGTTCCCAGCTACTTCCCTCTTTAATGAGTTGGGCTGCAGGGGCTCCTACAGCCTGTGTGGGGCTCCTGCCTGCACAGGGGGCTTTGGCACATGCTTACTTTTTTTCTTTAACTTCCCCTTCACAGTTTCCAGAACTTCAAGGACAGCGGCTCTGACATACTCAAGCTCTGCATCCTGCTGCGCAGCTCTGGAGACAGTAGCAGGGCTTTGCACAAACGTTGCCTTGCTTGCTCCTGGGATCTGCTGTTCCAATGGTCTGGGTGATCCTGGCCTTGACACACCCTGACAATTCAGGAACTTAGAAAATGGACAGCATCCTACAGAGGATGACAAGATGGAGCCAACACTTTCAACAGCTTCTACGGTCGTTTCATCAATACAAGTCTGCAAAGATGCTCTGCTGGAATCTTCTGGTTCTTCTCCAGATTTGCTCACTGTGGAGGCTCTTCTGGCACCTGGCCCACTGGACGCCAAATGCTCCAAGAAGATCTCCAACACCGCTGTCACAATCTCCTGAGCCACCAGTCTGGTTTTGTCCTGGAGATCCACATAAATCTGCAAAAGCTCTGCTTCACTGGTCCTGGCAAACAACCCTCCTTTGACCCCGTGCGGAGCCTTCCCAGAGGCAAGGTCAGACTGATCCTGCGCTGTCACTGTCTTGACCTTGTCCTCAGCCAACTCTTGAAGCTCCTCCTCTTCTTCCGTCAGTAAAACCTGCAGCTGGGGTATGTTCTCAGTCTCTTCTTCTTTGGCACACTCGGAAGGCTAAAATGAGGAGCAGATCATGAGTGACTATGATCCTTTGCCTTGGTTTGCTTTCCTCTTCCTCCTCACAAGACCCCTGCCCAAAGTCTCAGCAATCAAGCTTGAAAAGCTCTGGTTTCTCCATAGGCCACCCAGCACACAGAGCTTTCTGGTCTCCTGTGACCAGGAGACAAGTGTTACGAGCACTCCTCAGAATCAAGCACGACCATTTCTCTTAGAGCAAAGGGCACTGTAGCCCCACTGGACCTAGCACGGTGAACTATGTGCCATGGACCCTGAACTGCAAGCTAGTGGCTGCCTGGGTACTGCTGGTTGTGGCTGGAGGACAGGCCCCTGGACACAGTGGGTACCCACAGGGGCTGGTACTTCCTGTGGGCTCACTGGCTCCAGAAGTGGGATAATTCACTGGGCAGAATTGAATAGAGGTGGGAAAACAATGGAAGGTACTGCAGCAGGCTCTCTGCTCCAGTCTCTTCTGCCACGGGTCTCAGCCACTCTCAGCTGAGAATGCTGCTCTGAATCAGAGCAGCCCATTTACCCCTTCTTGAGGCCAAATGCCAAGAATGGTTGTTTTCAGAGCAGAAACGGGAACAATCGTTTTTCTTGTGGCAGCCGGTTATTACCTGCCAGCCCAAGGAAATACATTGGCACTGGTGAGGCTGGAGCACAGTGTGATGGGGAATGGCTGAGGGACCTGGGAGGTTCAGTCTGGAGAAGAGAAGGCTCGGGGGGACCTGATCACTGCCTACAACTGCCTGAGAGGAGGTTGTAGTGAGGTGGGGTCAGTCCCTTCTCCCAAGTAACAAGTGAGACGACAAGAGGAAATGGCCTCAAGCTGCAGCAGGGGAGGTTTAGATTGGATATTAAGAACAAATTCTCCACCAAGAGTCGGGCATTGGAACAGGCTGCCCAGGGCAGTGGTGGAGTCACCGTCACTGAAAGTGTTCACAAACAGTGTAGATGAGGCCCTCAGTGACATGGGTTAGTGGTGAACTTGGCAGTGCTGGGGAACGGTTGGACTTGATCTTAAAAGGTCTTTTCCAGCCTGGTTGATTCTGGGATCCTTTGGACAGGAGGCAGCCTCAAAGTCTACCATGGGCTGCCAGCCTCGTGCAAATCTGGGAAGAAGCTGCGAGTCACGAACAGCAGCGGTCTGAAATTGCCCTGTGCCATCATTTGCCATTCTGCAGTTTGACAGCCTGGCTGCCACGGCAGTAAGAGCTAAACCCTTCACCCTGGCATAGATACCACCCCAGGCAAAGTTTAATGCGGTCCCCGCTTCTTGTTTCTGACTGCAACTCTCTAACAAGGACACATCACACACCAGCGCAACCTCCTCAGCACCAAGCAGTGCCCACAAGCACGCTCTCCTGAGACCTGGGTACCAAAGCGCTGCTGCACAGCAGAGGTAGTCCCCAGCATCCAACAGTTCCTACTCACCACACCCTGTAGTGTGCTGACTGTGTTTCTCCTCTTTCCCAGATGCATTTTGCAGTTGACCTCCTGGAGGAAGCGTTGCACTTTGTCCAGTGCCTCCAGCCTACCGACCCGTTCCTCGATGTCAGCGAGAATCCTGTCAAGACACAGGAAAGCAGCTGAGAAGGAGCTGCTCTATCTTGCCCATGCCCCTCCCTGCTCTGCCATGCCCATCATCCTGCTCCTGGTTGCTTTGCTGTAGCAGTACCCACAGCAAATCCCAGCTGCTTGCCCAAGGCTCCAAACACAGATTGCACCAATGTGCTCACAGCCTTCCGTGAGTGAGTTCACTTTCTCTTGGGGACCACAGGCCCCCTTCAAAAGTGAGCGTTACTTGGCCTTTTCTTACCTCTCTCTCCTCTTCCTCTCTCCACTTGGCAACCTCTTTCTTTGCTCGTGCACCAGCCACTCTCGCAGCTGAGAAACGTGCAGCTCATCTGGCAGTTCAGTGGCACCCTCTAATTTGTCCACTTCTTGCCAAAGCTTGTGCTGAAAGGTGACACAGGTTGTGGCTTACTGTTGCTGGACAAGTGTTCATGCCTCTGCATGCTGAGGCACCCCGTGGGCCCAGGACAGTGCTCTGCTTCAGCCCTGCAACCAGGGCAGAAGAGGAATACTTCCCTCGGGAGCCTGAATGTTTGTATGGACCCTTCCTGCCCATGCCCAGCCCTGCACCAGCTCAGGCAGTAGCAACACACCAGCTCAGGCAGCAGCACAGCCCTCACCTCTCCTGCTTTGGCCACCTCCCCAGGATGCCACAAGCCCTTGTCACCATACCACTGACCCATGTCCATGAACACTGTGCTTTGCCTACCTCCTCTCGCCTGAACAGGTTCAGTGCATCCACCTTGAGCCTGACCAGATGCTGCCTGTACTCATTGAACTGCTTCAAAGAGCAAACCACCTATGGAAAGATGAGAGTAGAAATCCCCCCGGAATTGTCAAGCCAGCTACTTGTGCTCCCAGGGACACGAGCCACACAGCCCTGTGCCCTCCACCAGCAAGCAGCGGCTGCAGCAAGTGCTCTGGGAACCCCGCTTGATAGGGGCTGGTTTTATCAGCCCAAGGTCCAAACCTACTTTGCCATCATAGGTGATGGAACCCTCTCTCTGCAGCATCTGCAGGTGGTCCTTGCGATGGTGGTAGGCCTGCAGATGTGGGTCATGCAGGCTGTTGTATTCCATGCTCAGCAGGCGGCAGTAGGGATCTTTCAGGTTGAAAAAACCTGAAGACTGGAAAAGCTGCAAGGGAAGTTTCCCAGAGCATGAAGGAGGGAAGAGAGAGCAGCAAAGAAGTACCAACGGCTCCGCATCAGGGAGCCAGGAGCTTCCCTCTACTCCCAAGCACTGTCAGACTGAAGGGCTACAGTGCCCACTGTAGAGCAGGTGGCCACAAGGACTTCAACTTTGAATGATGGGGACCCCATAAAAAAGGAGAGATTTCCAAACCCTTCCCATTTCCTTTACCTTTCCCCCTAGTTTTGCCCTGCAGAAGACAGGCTTGGTGCCGGGGTACACAGGGATCTTGACCCCGAGCGGGAGATCCAACAGCTGAGTATGTCCTTCTGCCAGTAACAGCCTCCTGCTCCTGAGCTAAAAAGAGGGAGGAATCAGACGTTACCTCCATAAACCTCCCACCCAGATGGCAGTCACCAGAAAGGCTCTCAGAAGACTCCAACCAAGGGGAGTGCCAAGAGCAGCCCAATGAAAAGGTGCTCTCTGCTTCCTCACAGCTCCCATCCCTTCCTCAACACTTCCCGCCTGCTTAGCCACAAGCCAGGCTGGGCAGGGAGGCAAGAATCCCTGAAAACCCTTCCCAACCACTCTTGGACCCCTCCCAGCTCCCGAAGCACATCAGAAAGCCTTAGAGCAGCCTCACAGGTCCCGCCCTGCTGGGCCAAGTCCTCACCATCAGCCTGTTGCTCCTCTCTGCCCGCTTCCCCTCTGCGCTCAGCTCCATGTCCGTGTCTCCATGGCCAGCAGAGAGAGAGTGCTCCATGGCTATTCCAAGTGTTTTCCTGGGGCTGTAACACTGCTCTGGCACATCTCACTCCATAGGCACCCAGTGGCAGCCACCACAGATGCTGCTAGGTAAAGCAGCTGCCCATTGTTGCATTGATGTGTTGCCATGTCACTGCCCGGCCGTGCCAGGGGCCTGCCTGAAGCCCATCTGGCCACGCATTTGGGACACCCATTCATGGGCATGCGAATAGCATGAAATAGCACAAGAACAGATAGTGGTAGTGCTTGGACAGGAGGCTTTGGACCAACTGCAGACAGGAACTGCTTTGGAAGCTGCGAGAGTGCCTGCAGTGCCCCTGGCCCGAGTATATGCAGTTTCCCATGCAGGCACTGAAGAGCTGCATTTGTAGAGAAATTCAGTCAAAATAGGTAGAAGCTTTACCATCAGCATGTGGGAATTAAGGCGATGCCCAAACCCAGGTCATAAATGAACTCCTCAGATTTTATTGGGA
Source organism: Myiopsitta monachus (assembly GCA_017639245.1). Taxonomy (NCBI): domain Eukaryota; kingdom Metazoa; phylum Chordata; class Aves; order Psittaciformes; family Psittacidae; genus Myiopsitta; species Myiopsitta monachus. Next base: position 36,547,548 of record CM029928.1, read on the forward strand.
AGACCAGATGGAGTTCCAGGAACCTTTGCTCCAGCACACACAAGCCTTTTGCCTTGGGACAAAGCAAACAGCCAGCATATCTGATAGCTACACAACTGCCTGGGGGAACCAAGTCACCCTTGGACTCTCCCAGGAGGTAGCAGGCAGCACCTGACATTCTGCATGGGTACAGGATGGTTCCTCTCCACCTTCCCCCTCCTTGCCCTTCTGCTGCCCCGTCCCTCTCACATGTTCCTTCTGCTCTGGCAGGACTCCTTGACAGGCCACAGGCCATAGTCATCAGAGGTACCATCGCTGCTGCCACAGAACACCTCTGGCCCGCAGTGTGTCCCCATCAGTGTCCCCTTCCATGGGTTATGCTCCCCAGACTACTGCTGGTTCTATCACTACTGGGAATCCTGGGAATATTGTTGGACTTGATGATCTTAAAGGTCTTTTTCAACCTATTTGATTCTGTGATTACCAGAACTCACATGGACCACTAGAAGCAGGTAGCAGGCAGTGGGACTTACTAAACTGGGCAGCCTCTTGGCAACATCTCTGATCCAAGCTCAGGGTAGGCATCACAGCTCCCTTGAGTGGGTTAGGCTGACAGATGGGGGCCTCTGTACCTTTCAAAGTAGAGTCACCCACTACCATCACCTGCTGCCTTTTCTTGGAAGCACTGGTAGCTCTCTTTATTGGTGGGGCAATTGGCTGCTGTTCTGTTGTGGCAGGTAAGGCTGTTAGCTCCCTTGCAGAGCTGTGAAGCAGTTCCGGGTAGGAATGTCAGGCTTTGGAGGAAGCCCCTTGCTTTTATTTGTGTCCTGGGTTCAGCAGCAGCAGTCATTTTTCTCCTTCTCAGTAGCTGGTGCAGCGCTGTGCTTTTGACTTTCAGCCTGGGAACAGCACTGATAACACCGATGGTTTCAGTTGCTGCTCAGTAATGTTTACTCTGACCAAGGACTTCCTGAGCCTCATGCTCTGCCAGGGAGGAGGGGAAGCCGGGAGGAAGCAGAGACAGGACACCTGACCCAAACTGACCAAAGAGGTTATTCCATAGCACAGCACGTCATGCCCAGTATATAAACTGGAGGCAGTTACCAGGACGGGCGAGATCACTGCTCAGGTGGGCTGGGTATTGGTTGGCGGGTGGTGAGCGGTTGTATTCTCTTCCCTTGTTATTTCCCTTGTCATTATTATTATTGGTGGCAGCAGCAGTGGTTTGTGTTATACCTCAGTTACTGGACTGTTCCTATCTCAACCCGTGGGAGTTACATTCTTTCGATTCTCTTCCCCATCCCTCCAGGAGCAGGGGAGAGGAAAGGGGGGGAGTTGAGCTAACAACTGCGTGGTTCTGAGTTACGGCTGGGCTTAAACCACGACAACTTGTCCTCTTCCTCCTCCTTTTGTTGTTTATTTCAGTTACAGATTCCTAACCCCCTGGATTAATGTGCTCCCTCCTTTCTGTGTGTACCAGGGGGGACGTCTGTGGGCTCTGCCTAGTGGTCCCACCCAGTTAGGCCTTGGAGCCAGCAGCGCAGCACCCTCCCAGCCTCCATGATGTCGCTCAGTCTTTTGACTGCCTATTGCAGCTCAGCCGTGTCTTGCTGCATCACGGCTTGTGTGCCCACCCAAACTGCAGCGTTTGCCCCACTTGCCTGCTCAAACAGCAGTGTTACGGCTGTTTGCCACTCAAACTGCAGTGTTTGTCCTGTTTGCCCGCTCGAACCGCTGCTTTTGTCCCATTTCCCCACTCAAATTGCCATGCCGGGCTCCCCAGGCAGTGTTTTATCCTTTTGGAGGTGGCGCTGCTCCCACTCCTGTGCAAGTCCTGACATGGACTTTAGCCCCCTTCATGGCTCTTCCCATTCAGCAGAGACTCCTGCCCACTGGTTTCTGCATCAGCTCCGGTGCTGGAGACAGGGGCTACCTTGGAAACACTGAGAGGTGAGGGTGCCCATGGTGCTCCGTAGCCTGCATATATGCAGTTTCCCACACTTGCACTGAAGACCTCACTGTGGCTCTGGAGGTACAATCCTGGGCCTGCTGAAGGTCTTCTGCTGCCCCCTGGGCACCTTGCTCAGTGCCTTGCAGGAGGGATGGGAGGAGAGTACCTGAGCTCCCCCATTTCAATTGTCCCTGCTTCCTTTGAAGGTGTGACCAGCACAGGGAGGCTGAGCAGTGGCAGGACCTCCCTTGGTTGAAGCTTCTCTGATTGTTGCTTGGATTTTCTTTCTTTAATACCTTCCTTCATGGTTTCCAGAACTTCAAGGACAATGGTTCTGGCATATTTCATCGGTTCTGCACCCGCTGCTCAACTCTGGAAACAGTCTTTTGGGTGCTCCCCTTGGCAATCTCACACCTCACTTGTGAAACAGCAGTGTTTACAGTGGTTGCAACACAGGCAGCTTCGCTCTCTTCCTTCGCTCTTCTAAAGAAAGCAGAAGAGCAGAGGACATCATTGCAAGGAGATTTCTGCTAAGAGCCTGTGCAGTGTTTTGGAGAAATAAATGTATTGGAAAACTAAAACCAGACACAAAGTCTTTGTATACAGTACAGAAACTGTATACACAGGAACAACCTGATTGGGAAGCCTGTGTGGAGACTGATGAGGCAGGCTATCATGGAGTGCTTTGTAAAAAGGAGGAAATTTTACCTGCTCATCAGGTTCATCCTGCTTTTCCAGGCCTACAACCGACCCCATCCACATAAGCCAGCACCAGTTTTGTCTCACCACTGCTTCTGCTGGGCCATCTGCAGTGAACACTGAACTTACTTTGGGACTCGGACCTTGAACAACCCCCTGTCACAGTTCACCTGCTACAGCAGGTCCCCAACTTGGCTGCTACCAAGGCCTTTTCTGTATACTCATCACGTTAACTCAGGTCATCACTTGTGCCAGATCTGGCTGTTGAGTGCAACAGCTGTCTCTCAGGAGACTGATGATCCAGAGGTATTAGTGCCAAGCTAAGGTTCAGAGACTGACCCAGCTTCCGAGTCTCTGCCTCCAGAACAGCAGCTTTGGGCTCCCTGAGCACCGCTGCTAAGGAGTAAGACAGCTCTTGGTGAAGGTCCGACAGCTCCTGGCTGGTCTTTGCGCAACACTCAATGTAGTCCTGCTTGTATTTTCGTTCTTGTGCCAGCTGTGCCTGCAGAAGGGAAACCTGAAAGAGGCAAAAGGCCAAGCTCAGACAAGTCCACACTGTCTGGACCATCCATAGCTGCTTAATACTGGCTGTCAGAAGATGCACCCTCTAATTCCAGCGCTGACACTTTGTCCTTGCGGAATGGGAAGTAACAGGTTCCCAGAGTCACCCTGTACTGAACTGAGATTATCAACAACTCTGAGTTTCTGTCTGGCATTCCTTTCACGTGTATGACATCGAGACATTATATGTGTATTAGAGAGGAGGGTTCCTGCAGGATTTAGTAATCCAGCTCTCTTTCTTTTCAACAGAGAGATGTGGGCTACTGACACTTCAGTGCCACAAGCTGCTTCCTCAGTGGGAGTGCTACTGGTTACACAAGGTACTGAAGATTTGTGCTGTTATGAACAAGTTTAAAACAAGGCTCTGTTATGAACAGGCTTAAAAACCTGACAGCTAACACACAGGAAGGGAGCAAACCCTTTCTCCCTAACTAAAGCATTTCACAAATGAGCAGAGCATAACGTAATGAACAAAGACCAGGAGGAAAATGATCCTCAAAGGACTGCCGAGGCCTTGAAACTCCTCAAACTCAATTATTTCCTGGCAACACGGGGGTCTGCCTGCTGGGCCTTTTATTGGGAGAGACCCACAGCTCTCATATGCTGTTAGGTTGGCACTGCAGTGCCAGCAGCTCTGGCGTGTTGCCTTCTGACTGCTTGGGAGTCGAGGAGATGCACACAGCAAGTAAGATAAAGGGCTGTCTTACAACAACCAATATGCATAGGTTAGGGAACACCTCCACTGAAGGGAGGGACAGATCTGAGCTTCTTTCTGAAACAGTAAAGACACCTTTGGGAAACTGGGCTTGAGAAACCTTCGCATGCTCTGGAAGGTAACCCAGAGTATGACTGGGAGAAGTGGCCATCTGCTGCAAAGAGCACCTCTCAGGAAGCGGGAGATAAAGTTCCAGTTCTGCTGTTTTCCAGACCCAGAGGAGTGCCCTAAGTAACCAGCTGAGGACTACTTTTGGAGCAGAGCACCCCACTTTTCCTGCTGAACTGCTGAAGTAGGTCCACAATGCAGGCAGGCACAGCAGTCACAAGGGGAAGGAGCTTCAAATCATTTTCTGTGGCAACAGAACTTCAGACACTGAGGCTTCCTGGTGCAGAGGAATATATCTTTATCTCATTAAGATATACCTTGATGGCTACAGCAGCATTCTTGGCTCGCTCGCCAGACCTAAGCATCACACACTTTACTCACACAAGTCTTACATACATTTTGCTCTGACCACCTGCGAAGGTTCACCTCCTCGGGGAGATCAGGGTGTAACAGCCCCAGAAAAGTACACGGAAGAGAAGTCTGGCGGCTGCTGCTACTGCCAGTACCACTGTCAAAGGATGCAATAGGGTTCAGTACCTGGAATGCACCTTCTTACACAGATAAAACAAATGTCCCTACAATGCTTAGGTCTCTGATTCTGTCCAATACTGGGATAGTGATTAGCACAAAATAGCGATACAAGACTAGTGACTGCCTGAAGGCTATAAGCTCTGGCACTGCCTCAGTTCCCTGAAGCTCTGATAAGATGCAAGTTCCACTGTTAATTGAGCCAAGGGAAAACAGGAAGAGTCAGCAACATGAGTAAGACTCAATGGGAATGTCATAGAATGGCTACGGCTGGAAGAGACCTTAAAGATCTCCTAGTTCCAGACCCCTGCCATGGGTAGGGACACCTTCCACTAGAGCAGGTTGCTCCAAGCCCCATCCAACCTGGCCTTGAACACTGCCAGGGATGGGGCAGCCACAGCTGCTCTGGGCAACCTGGGTCAGTACCTCACCATGCTCACAGGGAAAAACTTCCTAATATCTGATCTAAATCACCCCTCTGGCAGCTTAAAGCCACTGCCCCTTGTCCTATCCTTATATGCCCTTGTAAAAAGTCCCTCTCCAGATTTCTTGTAGGCCCACTTCAGGTATTGGAAGACTGTTACAGAGTCTCTCCAGAGCCTTCTCTTCTCCAGGCCGAACAGTCCAAACTCTCTCAGCCTGTCTTCACAGGAGAGATGCTCCAGCCCTTGGAGCATCTTTGTGACCCTCCTTTACATCCTTGGAACATTCTCTATTTTCTGTCAAGTTCCAGTCTTATGAATCTCCTCTCATACCTCTCCCACCCTGCCTGACCTTTAGGCAAGTCAGAGACTAGAGGCCAGCAGATGTGTCTGACTGGGTATTTCCACTGCCCAGTGTAATCACTTCCTGACAGCCAAACAAAACTCGGGCTGTAGCATCATGCAAAGTTGTGCCCGTCAGTACAGCAGCCACAGCAGCTGCTGCTGAAAGCTTTCCCACTTCTCACCTGGTTCTGCAACTCAGTTAATCGACGACTGCAGTGTGCATGAGACTCGTCCTGTGAAGGAAACACAAGGATTTCTTTTTAGTCTCCCGTTTCACCACCGCCATTGTCTATATTCAGCTCCTACCGGGTCTGCCACTGGGATTTGCGATCATTCCCCCATATGGCCAGAGCCTCTTCTCATCAAGTGAGACCCGGTTCTCACCTGTTTTGAGGATGGCACCTTGTGCTTGTCAGATGGCAGCGACCCATCACGGTAGAACCTCTTCAGCCTCCTCCGTTCACACTCCACCTGCACGTTGGATAGGAGAAAAGGTCAGAGAAACCTGCCACCAAACAAGGAGCAAAAGGACCTCTGGACATCATGGTAAGGAAATTTCCACTCAGAGACTGTTAATTGCACTAGGGAATGTTAGGGGCAAAAAGCTACTTCAAGCAGACTATAGAAGAGAAAGCGCAAGAGGACGTTCTCCAGTAGACCATGAGGCTTAGCATAGGCAGAGAAAGCCTGTTTTACCTGCTCAAGAGTCTTCTTGAGCTCTGCATTGAGTTGCTTCAGCTTGGTCTTCTCAACTTCCAGCCTTGCAACCTCTTGCTGCAGACATTCCAGCCGCTGTGACAGGAGCCTCTTCTCTGAGAGCCATGATTGCTGCTCTCCTTCTGCAACAGCCTGGTGGGTATTCAGAGGAGATTAGGTGAGCTGGTGCCCCATGAAGGTCAGAAGGTTGTTAGAATCAGCAAGCTGGGGAAAGTGACAGGACTCAGAAATGGACAATGCTAAGTCCCTTCTCCTCCTTCTGGTCCACAGGCCAAAACAACACACACTCTTCCTAGGAGCCTTCCTCCAGATCACCTCAGTGAAATGGAGTTGTTTGCTCTGCTGATACATATATAGTGCTATAAATAGCCTTGATATCACCACCGTAATGATCTATGTGGATGCCACTGAAATCTCCCATGGTTTTTACACTTCCTGCCCTTATCACTTCTCTGCTTCAACAGAGAAGAAATTCACTTCTCCATCAATAGATCCCAATACCTGTCATCATCCTGATCAGGCTCGTAGCAATATTTATCAAGTAATGTGTAAATGTATAATGCATTTTATTAGTAGCATTTTTTATGTTTGTATACTAACATAATGCTAAAATTATTGGCAGTCCCAGGCAAGTATGCAGCACAGGCTGTTGCAGCAGTTCCACTGGCAGTAGCTAGGTCAGATCCTCTTGGAGAAATCCACACTAATTTGCCTTCCTGCATTTTGGCACAAGTACACCCTGAATGTGCAATGAAGCCTTTAACCTGACCTGGCAATGGTACAAATTCCATTGGTTTCAACACATGGGAAAATCTGTACCTCAGACATCGACATCTCTGAAAGCATCCTCTAAGCACCATCAATGTAGCTGCTGAGCAGCCATTAACATCAAATTGTAAGTTTAGCACACCAGATTGGTTGAATGAGCCCTTCCCTTTCCATGCCAAATCCTAAATGTAACATGTTGCCTAAGCTTGCATAACAAGAGAGAACCAAATATCCATCCCCAGCTTTTGCACTTGAGTTAGTTTTAACAGCAAGCTCCCTTTTTGGCTAAGAAGATTGTATGTTCATGGGGGTATATATTCTCGTATATTTATGGGAAACATCATTAGAATCCTTTCTAGATGTTTTAGTTGACTGATGAACAATCATAGTGCCTACCTGGTGATGAAACCGGTCTGTGTCCCTCTCTGAAACTGCAGCCTGTAGGATGGCTATTTCTTTCCTCAAAGTCCCATTGGCCAATTCACACTTCCTAAGGGCAAGAGTCAGGGCTTGGGCCTTCTCCTTCCATTCAATTTCTCCACTTTCAGTCTGCTTCAAAATAGCAATCACACACTCCAATTCTTTCCCCTTTGCTTTCCTTTCATCTTCCAGTTGTTGGGTTAGCTCCTTCTGCCTTTGCAAGGAATGGTCTCTCTCTTGGAGCACTCTCTTCTTCTCTGCTTCCACTTCCTCCCACTTTTGGATTTTTTGGATCAGTTTCTTTAGGGTGTCCCCTTCATCTTTCCATTGCAAAACTGATGTGAATTGTTTGAGGAGTTCACTTTGCCTCTGAAGCTCTTGTTCTTTTCCTGTCAGAGCCTTCTCTAAATTCCTGACTCTGTCTTGCTGGTATTTTATCTCTTCATCCTTCTTTGTCAGAGTCTGCTGAACATGCTGGAGATCTTCCTGAAGAGCTCTTACTTCCTTTTCTAACTCCTTTTGCACACCTTGAGCCTTGGTCTCTCGCTCCCTCTCAGACAAGACTTCTTCCAGGACCTTCTCTTGCTCTCGGTGATGTCTAACCGCTTCGTTGCTTTCAGTTAGCCTAAGCTGGAGATTCTGCAAGGTCTTTAATTCCTCTTCTTGGTGCTGGAGTTTTTGCTTCAGAGCTTCATTGTCTTCATCTCTCTTCCTCACCACTTCCTCAAGCAGATTCACTTGCTTCTGGCATGATGTTAGCGCTATTTTCATGCTTTCACCCTGCAGCTGTAACATGCTCATTTGCTCTGTCTGCTTGAGGAACTCCAAATGCTTCTCCTTCAACATCCCGCTCATTTCTTCTAGCTCCTGCTCTAGATTCTTGGCCTGCTTGCCTTCTAACTCCTTCTGCTCCTGAAGGTCCTGCACACACTCCTGCAAAGACGCTATCTCTTGATCTTTGGCTTCTAGAGAAGATTTAGCATGCTCTAGTTTTTGCAGTATGGCTTTAGCCTGCATTGCTGTCTCCTCCTTTTGCTGCTGAAGCTCAGAGACAGCCTCCTCCAGAACCTCTACCCTTTTTTCTCTTTCTTGCAGAGTCAGTTCTGTAACGTGAAGATTTGTTTGCTCAGCTTCAAGCTTTTCCTCCTTTTCCCTGCATGCCTCACATCGCTTTCTAAGGGATAAAATTTCTTGTTCCTTTTCCTTCAGTGCCACTTCAAGATGTAGCAGAATTTTCTTCTGCTGTTCTTGTTCCTGTTTTTGGAAGGTCTCAATCACTTCCTTCTGAGATTCAATCATGGAATCCTTATCTTTCAGTATTGCCTTAGTGTATTCTAAGTCTCTGTGTAAGACATTCATCTTTTCTTCTGTTTCTTCCTCATAGCTCCTCGTTTGTTGCTTTTGGATGTCTATGAGTCTGTCCTTTTCTTTTAAGGTGTCTAAGGCCTGGTCCAGTTGGGCACGGAGAGTCCTCAACTGCATTTCCATAGTTTCTTCAGCTTCCTGGATTTGTTTTTGTTGTGACTCAAGCTCTTGATCTTTTTTAGATAAAGAAAGTGCCATCTTTTCCACTTTACCATGAAGCTCTTGAAGTTGCCCCTCTTGCTGCTCCTTGTACTGCTGCAAGAGTCTTAACTGATCCCTTTGAGAATCACACTCACTCTCTCTGTCCCTAAGACCTGCTCTCAGGTGTTCAAGGCTTGCCTGCAGAGATTTCACCTGTTCTCTGTGCATTTCCAGTTCTTGGATTTGCTGAGCCAGAGACACAAGCTCCGAGTTTTTCTCCTTCAAGTTTCCTTTCATATGATCAAGATCCAGAAGCAGATTTCTCACTTGTGATGCACCGTGGTGTTCTAGCATCTTTATTTTCCCTTCCTGGAACTTGACCTCCTCATCCCTCTCCTCCAGCTCTTTGCTCACCTTGCTGACAGCAGTCCTCTGTAATTCTAACTGCTTCTCCAGCTCCCGTATCTCTTCTTGCTGGGACCTGATCTCCAGGTCCCTCTCCTCCAGCTCCTTGCTCACCTTTCTCATCTCAGTCCTCTGCATTTCTTGCTGCTTCTCCAGCTCCCATATCTGCTCTTGCTGGGATCTGATCTCCTGGTCTCTCTCCTCCAGTTCTTTGTTCATCTTGCTGACAGCAATGCTTTGTTTTTCTTGCTGCTTCTCCAGCTCCTGTATCTGCTCTTGCTGGGATCTGATCTCCTGGTCTCTCTCCTGCAGCTCTTTGCCCATCTTTCCCACCTCAGTTCTCTCCAGTTCTCCCTGCTTCTCCAGCTCCCATATCTGCTCTTGCTGGGATCTGATCTCCCAGTCTCTCTCCTGCAGCTCTTTGCCCATCTTTCTCATCTCAGTCCTCTGCAGTTCTTGCTGCTTCTCCAGCTCCTGTATCTGCTCTTGCTGGGACCTGATCTTCTGGTCTCTCTTCTGCAGCTCTTTGCTCATCTTGCTGACAGCAATCCTCTCCAGTTCTCGCTGCTTCTCCAGCTCCTGTATCTGCTCTTGCTGAGATGTGATCTCCTGATCTCTCTCCTCCAGTTCTTTGCCTGTCTTTCTCACCTCAGTCCTCTGCAGTTCTCGCTGCTTCTCCAGCTCCCGTATCTGCTCTCGCTGGCATCTGATTTCCTCGTCTCTCTTCTCTAGTTCTTTGTTCATCTTGCTGACAGCAACGCTTTGTTTTTCTTGCTGCTTCTCCAGCTCCTGTATATGTTCTTGCTGGGATGCCACCTTCTGTTTTTTCTCTGTTAAGTCCTTAAGAAACTGATTGAGAGTAGCTTTATGCATTTCTTCCTGGTTTTCCAGCATTCTTATCTGTTCCTGGTGTAACTTCATTTCTCCCTCCCTCTCTGACAGGCTGGCAGTCATATGAACGAGGGTCTCCTGCAAAGCTTTTATCTCCGATGTCTCTTTCTGGAGCATCTGGATTTTCTCCCGCTGGGTTTCCACTTCCTCATTTTTAATTTTTAAGATGGACAACGTTGTTTGAAGCTCTTGTTCGAGGCAGTGGTTCATATCTGTTGCTGTGTTCGCTCGAGCTTCAGAGGCTGACACTGATTCCTGAAGAAGTTTTATCTCACCTGCCAGTTTCTCTTTAACTGCCTGCAGTCTGTCCCGTTCGTGCTGCAAAACAGGGAGAAAAAGGTTCAATAACTCCATTGGTATGTGTTCCCTTTTCATATTGGATTTGACTCCTGCTCTAGTGGCAGTGGCTGCCTCCTCTCTCCCTGCCTCTTGAGATGCTGGGCCACCCCATACATTGCATCTTTCCCAGCTGACTCAGCCAGTTCCATCTTCCTTTTTGCCCTTCCCCGAACCTAGCTCCAGTGTGTTCTTTTGAGGAGGAGCTGCTGGAACTGCAGCCAGGATTTAAAGTCAAGATAAAGCATGATTTAGGCAGTGGCTCGATGATGCCACTCTATTAGGAAGAAAAAAAAAGAGAACACTTCATTTCCCTTTTTGTTGTTTGTTTGAATCTCTATTGTGCGGAATTGTCATGGGTCCGTCCTCTAGAACCCCACTGTCCTCTCTTGAAGGGGTAATAGTTAGTTCAGTGTCTGTCATTCTGTATGTGAAACCAGGTCTAGTTTTCCCCTTGCAGACATACATATTTAGCTGGATCAGCATTTTGGTTTCTCAAATTTGTCTACTTTCTCCCCACTGTCTGCTCTCAGATGGGTAACACTGAACAGTTTTCTCTATTAGCAGACTCTGCCTTCTCACCCCTCTTTCCAGATCGGTATTCAGAAATCTGCATCTGGATTTGGACACAATAATTGGACAAACCATGAACTGTAAATAGAGACAAGTTTGAAAATTACTTTCACTAAAGCTTCAAGGCAAAAAGCATCAGAATTGAGGAAAAGAAGCACCCTGCATCATAACTGAGGTTTTATGTGACTGCAGCATCTTTTCCTACTTATTCAGAAGGATGCAACTGGAAAAGTTAAACTGAAAAGCTTGCTCTTTTAGAGTTATTAACAGAAGGCCAAAGAAATGTATGAAATGGCATTTCACAGCATCTGCCAGCCTCACCAGGACATCCTTCCTCTGCCTCTCAGTGCTCTCAAGTTTCCTTTCCAAAGATGCCACCTCTTGACGTAGAGTCATAGCCTGCTCCTTTAAAGCAGCGGCCTCTTCCTGCAGGATAGCTTGTAGAGAGTTCTTCTTGTGCTCTGCCATCTGTGTCTCTGCAAGCATAAAGGTGAAGGTGAAAGGGAAAGCAAGACCAAAGGACAGAGAAAATGTAGTATCTGTCTGCCTGTGGTTTCCAGGCCCACAAGGACTTTCAAGGCAGACATAAATTAAGGAAAATTCAGTCAGAGAAAAGAAGAATTAAAGTGGCAAGGTTGAAAAGAACGTGAAAACGTGTTTGCTCTTCCACTTATTGAAAGGCCAGGGCTAAGAGCATGGCACCACATCACCCACAGTGTCAGATGCAGGTAGAACTGACATCGATGCAACAAGGAGAGACAGTAGATCAGAGCCAGATCTACTGTCCTAAATGAAAAGGAAGAAGCAGCAAGAAGTGAAGACTGACTGTGACACAATTAATTGACTGGGAAGGCTTAAGAGATGTTATAGAGAAGGACAGACATCAATGTTGTACTTGAAGTGTACAAACTAAACTAACAGACAGGAACTAAAGGTGAAAAGAACTAAGTGGGACAAGCAGGATCCATCCAGTGACAGAATTTAAAGTCTACAAGTGGTTATCCTATGCAGTAGGAACGATAGATGTTCCAGAAAAAGTGATGATCTAAGGCTTTGGAAACTGTCCTGTAAAGACTGAAAAATGATGGGCAGTTCCATCTCAGAGAGGGAACAGGAAGAAACACTGATCAGGTAAAGGTACTACATGAGTAAGTGACAACCTGTGGGGGAGGCACTGAGCAATGCCCACATTTCCCTGTTCCTGTAGTCTGAGAGAAGGAAAACAAGACATGAGATGAAAAAGCAAATCTGATGGGGAGAGTGGGAAAACAAGGACAGAGAAAGGAGGGGTGACACCTGTCCATATGTGATGTAGACAGGCCAATACCCTGGAGGCTCTGAGCTGGCCTGGAGATTAGAGGAAGAGGTGATAGCTACACATGAAAACAGTTCATAGATAAACACAATGTTAACATGGTACCAAAGGCGTAAGAAAGAAGTGGCCAGGGATGTGAAAACCTGTGTTTGCTATGGCAGTGAGCTAAGGCATGAGATCAATATCAGCAAGAAAACAGGTAAGGAGGATGGAGGAGCTCATACATATATATAGGAACTCAACATTGAACTAATGCTCTGTGAATCTGCCATCTAAGAGGAAAAGTCAAGACAGGCAAGGTGTTTTGCTGGTTGGTGCTTTTAAGGAGCATACAGAGAAGGATGCTGTGAGGCATCAAGCTGCACTGCATCTTCTTAGCAGTGACATGCGACCTGAAAGGCACCATGTCTGCACATTATCACTAGCAGCACATTGGATCTTTCTCCATGAAAAGCCTTCAGGTGGTTCTATTGGTGAGTCTCATGCCTGTCATTCTCCTTCTCTTCCCCTCTCCAGGCACTGCTTCCCCTGCCTGGTACGAGAGATCCCTGCTGGTTAGACAGTCAGTGGGGTGGAAAGGAGGAGCTGTACCTTCCTGGCTTTGAGCCAACTGTTTCTGCAGCTCTTGATTGTGGGCACTGAAATGGTCCCTCTCAGCTTGCCTCTCACTCAACTCCTGCTCAAAGTCCTGAATCTTCTTCCTTGAATCACTCTGGAAGGGGTAAGAAGAGAAGTATCACCTCGCAGAGCCACTGCTGGCAGGAGACAAAGAAGTGCAAACACTAAGGCAGAAATAGCCATGGCAGGAGGGGACAACAGGACAGCCATTGTGATTATGATTCTCCTTTCTCCCTACGGCAGCAAGCCAACCTGATCTACAAGAATTTACACCCATTCTGGCTTTGGCAATCTGCTTGTCACTTCAGTCCAGCAGAGGTACAGGATTTCTGGATGCAATGGATGCACATTACCAGATCAAGCTGAGTCTGCTTCAGGTGCTGGCGCAGGTCTTGCAGGGCTGCTGCCACTCTGTCCACTGTGAGCTCTGCAGGGAGGTCCCTGGCCTGAGAAACAGTCAGATCCCAGATATGGCCCTGTTCTGAAGAGAGAAGCCATTCTATTTCAATCTCCAACACACAAGACCTCTTTATACTGGAGAAGGTGGCAGTGCCTTTAAAACTTCCCAAGGCTTGAGTCAACCTAAATTGAAAGGATGATTCTATCATATCAGGACTGCAAAGAACCACATCTCCCTCCATCTGCTCTCCTCTACGTGCCCTATAGACTTGTTAACCCAGTCTCCCACACTTGCCTGAACTCCAAGTGACTAAGTCTCTGCTGTCACAGATCATGCGGTGCAGAACCAAGTGCAGTTTGTCCAGCTGGGACTGGGCTTCACAGTGGGCACTGTTAGCCTGCTGACACTCCATGGCCAACGCCTTTGCTCTGTTCTCTGTGCTACAAAGCCTCAGTTGCACTTCAGACATCTCAGCCTCCAGCATGTGCAGAGAGTCCCTCAAGCACCGCTCTCCTGCTCGGGACTCCTCCAGATCCTGCAGCAGTTGCTTTTCCCGAGCTGCCAGGCCAGCCTCCTTCTCCAGCACTACCTCCTGCAGTGACTGTATCTGTAACACAGATGCACAGAGCCTCAGGGACAGTGCTGCTGCTGAGGCAGCAGAGCGGGAAGTAGAGGGAATGAAGGAAAAATTACTTCAAACAAAAACCACATTGGAAACAGAAGGCTCAAAGCCAAGGACTCAAACAGGGCAAAATCAGCTAGAAACAGGTATGTGGGGGCTAAAGGGCCAAAAGTAAGTTTCCCCATCCCAAAACGAATGGCCAAACTGGCCAGCTTTCATGCTTTCCAACCTCAGAAATTAAGTCCTCCCATGTGTGGAGGTGGGTTTGTGGGGAAGCAGCGTTGGTTAGAGGGTGAGGGGGCAAATCAAGCATCCCTGCATGGAGGGTGGGGCTTCCAGGGATGCTCGGAAGTAGAAAGGAAGGCAATCAGCATCCTTTATGGTGCATCTCCAAAAGCTCAGATGATCTGACTGCGCCTTCCACAGACTGCAATAACCACTTCTGCAATAACCAGGTTGCTTAGTGCCCAATAGAGGTAGAAACACCATCTAGGGATGACGTTTATAATAGAGATCCTGGGAAGCTCCAAAGGAGTCTTCCATTTCTCCTCAGAGAGTTAATGCCTCAATGTCTCTGGGCAGAATACAGGAATGTATGTTGTTGGGAGGGAAAACAAGTTGGGGCCTACAAGTTGTCCCCAGAGAAGAGGATGCTAGTGCCCAGGTCACCTGGTTGTTGAGCTCTTTTATTTCTCTTCTGTGGTCAGAATGGAGCTGCTGGGCCTGGTGAACAGCAGAAAGCAGCTGAGACACCTCGTTATGCTGGGCAAAGTTCTTTTCTTCCAGGGTTTTGAGGCTCAGCTCCTTCTCTTCCAGAGACAGTGTCAGCCTGAAAGAGAGAGCATGCAACCCATTACTACATAGTATAACATTTAATAAACTCTTAGGACATTGTCCTGGTTCAGCAGCAGCAGTCATTTTTCTCCTTCTTGGTAGCTGGTGCAGCGCTGTGGTTTTGATTTTGGGCCTGGGAGCAGCGCTGATCACACCAGTGTTTTCAGTTACTGCTTGGTAGTGTTTTGGTCTGACCAAGGACTTCCTGAGCCTCATGCTCTGCCAGGGAGGAGGGGAGCCGGGAGGAAGCAGAGACAGAATACCTGACCCAAACTGACCAAAGAGGTTATTCCATACCACAGCACGTCATGCCCAGGATGGGAAAATGGAGAGCAGAGACCCGGAAGGGTGTGGTGGTGCAGTGGGGGGGTTCACTGCTGGGGGGTGCACTGGCTGGGTTGGGCTTGGTGAGCAGTTGTATTCTCTTTCCTTTTATGTCTCTTGTATTATTACCGGTGGTAGCAGCAGTGATTTGTGTTATACCTCAGTTACTAAACTGCTCTTATCTCAACCTGTGGAAGTTGCATTCTTTCAATTCTCTTCCCCATCCCTGGGGGAAGAAAGAGAGGGAAGTGAGTGAGTGAGCGAACTGGCTTAAACCACGACAGTTCTTTTTGGCACCCCACATTGGGGCAAAGAAAGCGACTTCCACAGGTTGAGATAAGAACAGTTTAGTAACTGAGGTGTAACACAAATCACTGCTGCTACCACCGGTAATAATACAAGAGACATACAAGGAAAGAGAATACAACTGCTCACCAAGCCCGACCCAGCCAGTGCACCCCCCAGCAGCGAACCCCCCACTGCACCACCACACCCTTCTGTGTCTCTGCTCTCCGTTTTCCCATCCTGGGCATGACGTGCTATGGTATGGAATAACCTCTTTGGTCAGTTTGGGTCAGGTGTTCTGTCTCTGCTTCCTCCCGGCTCCCCCTCCTCCCTGGCAGAGCATGAGGCTCAGGAAGTCCTTGGTCAGACAAAACACTACCAAGCAGTAACTGAAAACACTGGTGTGATCAGCGCTGCTCCCAGGCCCAAAATCAAAACCACAGCGCTGCACCAGCTACCAAGAAGGAGAAAAATGACTGCTGCTGCTGAACCCAGGACAGACATCACCAAGGGGAAAGTTGCTTTGAGGTTTGTCTACACAACCAGGCTGCTTGTTCAGCACTCTTGTTTCTTGGGTGCCTCACAGGGGAATCCAGCTCAGTTCAAAATCATGGTTTTCAGATGGCTTCTGCCAACCAAAGGTGTCAGGGTGGAAGATGGATTCAGACCCCCAATATTTAAAGTTTACTGGACTTGAGGTGGAGCTGATCCTGCCCTCTACTCTGCTCTCCTGAGACCTCACCTGCAGTACTGTGTGCAGTTCTGGTGTCCTCAACACAAAAAGGACATGGAACTGCTGGAACAACTCCATAGGAGGCCACGAGGGTGATCAGGGGACTGGAGCACCTCCCGTGTGAAGATAGGCTGAGAAAGTTGGGGCTGCTCAGTCTGGAGAAGACTGCATGGAGACCTCATAGCAGCCTTCCAGTATCTGAAGGGGGGCTATAGGGATGCTGGGGAGGGACTCTTCATTAGGGACTGTAGTGATAGGACAAGGGGTAATGGGTTCAAACTTAAACAGGGGAAGTTTAGATTGGATATGAGGAAGAAATTCTTTCCTGTAAGGGTGGTGAGGCACTGGAATGGGTTGCCCAGGGAAGTTGTGAATGCTCCATCGCTGGCGGTGTTCAAGGCCGGGTTGGACAGAGCCTTGGGTGACATGGTTTAGTGGGAAGCGTCCCTGCCCACGGCAGAGGGGTTGGAACCGGACGATGTTAAGGTCCTTTCCAACCCTAACTATTCTATGATTCTACGATCTATCTAGCTCATTATACTGCAGCTGTCCTGCCTCCTTTGGTGTGTTTCAGGTTTGAAACCCCTGACAGTTTCATTTACACTATTAACATGCTGATTTAACAAAAGAACACCTTTTCAGGAAAGGACTACTCCAAAAGCCATTGTCTTGAGAAAAACTGTCATTGAAGGATTAAAAGAAAATGAAACACATCAAGTGAATGAGACATCTACACGCACAGTTCAGAACTCTGCTTTTTTAGAAATGCTGCCACAGCCACTTCTGTATGCAAAGATCTGGAAGAGGGAATCCATTAAGCAGACTGGAGAGTCTCACAGGCTTTCACTTACCTGGCTTTTTCACTCTCTAGGACCTTCAGCGAGGCCTGAAATTCTGTGTTTTGATGCTCTACTTCTTCCCATCGACTCCTTTCCCCCTCCAAGGACTGCAGACACACCTTCAGATCCTTGTTCTGATGTTCTACCTCCTCCCATTGACGACTCTTCTCCTCCAGGATCTTCTGGAGGTGCACAACCTCCAGCACCTTCTGTCTTGACAGCTCCTGTGCCTCACTCAGATCTTGTTGAGCTTTGCGGCCAGTCACTTGCTGGGACTCTTCAGAGGCTGCTAGCTGAGATGTCAACTCCTCCACCTCAAGTAAAACATACGAAAGCAGGCAAAGACTACAGCTTGTCGCAAGTAGCCATATCACATACTGTGAGCAAAAGGAAAGAACAACTCTAAATTTCACCCTAGCATGAAAATATTAGATCCACAATGGAGAGAGCCAACTTGCTTAAAACTCTGAGTGGGTCGTCACGTTCAACTGAAAAAACGCCTTAAAAAGCAAGGATAGCAGCAACAGGCCAGCAGAAATCCATTTTGATGATGGATTCATTCTAGCAAACAGGCAAAAGGACTAGCTCATCTGTCCAGAGCAGCAGCTGAGATTCAGCTGACCAGTAAGTCTCCTTCAGACCAGTGGAGATGGAGACCACAGCAGCCCGAGGGACTACCCCATCAGCCTGCTGTTTGCAGTGTTTGCAATGCTGTTTGCAATGGAAAGGCAAGAAGGAGACCAACCAGACGCCACCTATTTGATGACTGGAGTAGCTATTGCTGTTTCAGTCACCTGTTTCTGTAGGGCATCCCTCTGCTGAAGAAGGATATTCACTTCCTCTTTGATGGTTTTGATTTCTTCTTTGTGCTGCTCCTCCACTGCTTTGATCTTACTCTGAGCTTCCTGCAGCTCTGCTTGCAGCTTTTCTGTGATATTCTGCAAACATAAATGGAGAGCAAGTTACTGGGACTGGCCATCAGGTTTAACTTGTTCTTAAGTAAAGGGACAGTACTCTGATGCCCTAGTCACAAGACAAGCCATGAACTTAAGCATCAGAAATAAGGGGCCTGTTACAGATGCTTCAAGCTCAAATTTAACACCGCTGTCGACCACGTGAAAGGACAGAAATAAAGGAACAAAGCTTCTGTGACAGCAGTTGCCAGCAATGTTAGGAGTCACCTTCATGGTACACTGGAGTCTGGTAAGATCCTACCCCTTGCTGCAACCTTCTGTTGAACTCGTCTTAGGCCCACACTGAATCTGTGGCTGCATTTACTGTCCCACCATAGGCCTGTGGGTCTCGACATGTCTTCAAGTACAAGGCATTGGCTCTGCTGCCTGGCCTAGCAACATGTGGCTTATGACAGATGCCACTTCACACCCTCAGGCTATTACTAATCTAAAGCCAGCCCACAAAGCTTGCTGGAAGAATTCAGAACCGTACTGGTCCCTACCAGGTCTTGCAGGAGCTTGTTTATTTCCACTTCATGATCACTTTGACAACGTTTGAGAGTACTGTCGTACTGCTGCTCTGTCTGCAGGAGCTGTTGTGTCATGTCTTCCCGTTCCTGCCTCATCAAAGATCTCTCTGTTTCCAGCTCCCATTGAAGGCACTTCACTTCCCCTGCAAACACAAATGGCAACATTCAGAGTCTACAAAGAAACGGTTCTGACTACTGAATGTGAATTTCAGTGTAGGACGGATCTCCCTCCGGCTCCTTCACTCCTCAGAAGCACTGCAGAGAGCAAGTATTACACCGTTTTCCCTGGGCAGGAGGGTCACCAGAAACCAAACACATGAAGCTCTCACCTTGTATCACCTCCTTGGCCTGCGTGACTGTGTGTAGCTGGATTTCCAGCTGACTCCTGGAAATTTCCAGCTGAGATAAGTGCTGCTGAGCCTCAAACAGGCTGGATTCCAGGGTGTCCTTCACTGACCTGCAAGTTATGAATACAAAGAGAAATGTGTTTCTTGCCCCTGACACCCACAAGCAGTTATTCCAGTAAGAAATCATTCAAGATCCCTATCCCTGAGTATGGAAAATAGGTTGCATGGAAAGTTGTATACAGGGAGCATATTTATACCATTTAAAATAGCAATGCAGGCCCCTCTGAGGGAACGCCCAGGCCTTCCTTGTGACCTACAATACACAGTAAGACCCTTTGAATTGGATCTCAATAGCCAAATCTTAAATTGTTGTTGTCTGATCTATGACACATGGGTAGCTCTGCCCGCAACGTGTGTGCCAGCAAGCAAAAGCCCAGCCTCTGCTCACAGCCCTTACAAGTAGCTGTGCAGGGGGACAGAATGAGTATTTCCCTGGCTGATCCATGCCTTTTTAGTGGAGGTCATAGCGTAGCTCTAGGTAGGTATTTTTCCCCTCTGTTTAAAAGGGACTAAAGAAACACATCAGATGATACAGTAAAATCTCATGCTTGCAGCAGCATTTGTAACTAATCTAAACTAGATTTTATCTGAACAAGTACTACTTGAGAGAGACGGGTATCCTTCAGTTTAAACTGCTGGAAGTTCAAGGGAAAACTTGCTACTTTTCTCTAAGCATTGCTAACCATGTAGGCAATAGCCCAAACACCTTGGCACTCTTTTAAAGAGAAGCTTTGGTACAAATCATGGTATACATTTTTTTCCATTTTGCTCAAGATTCATTTTCTGTCCATGGAAGGTGAAAACACCAGAAAAGCACACAGGATGCAATGAATCCTTGAGTAATGATTCCCACCTCTATAATCACAGACCTTTGATACCATCCTGCCTAGGGTACTTCTCCCTGCCTTTACCTGGCCTCTTCCAGCTGCTCTGAAAGGCCTTGTCTGTCCCTCTCCACAGCTGCCAGTCGCACCTCTAGGGCAGCCTTCTCATGCACCAGCAATTCCTTCTCTTTGGACACTTTGGCCAGCGCGTGCTCTTGGCGAGAGGACTCCTGGCGCAGCTGCTCCAGATCCCCTCTGGCCAACTCTTGCTGGTGGTAAACCTGAAACAGGACAAAATACAGTGAGCTGTGCGCAGAGCCACCCAGTGCCAGTCCTGAATGAGCCAGAGGAGAAAGAACTCCTGTACTGTGGGCTGAAAGCTTCAGAGCATCTGCTGCACACTGCACTAATACCTTGGGCTGCCAAAAGGAAAGTGCCAAAAGGCGCTGTTTACTTGAAAGTGATAAGTAAGGCCGCACTGGGTTGCCTGGGACCAGACAGCTCCTTCAGGGCAAACATACATACCTCAGACTATGTATTTCGTGCAAAGTGCTGCATCTTCCACAACTGCCACCCTGCAAACTAAAATCCTATCAGAACCTATTCCCGTGCTGGAAAGTTTCAGGAGAGGTTGAGCAAAAACAACTGCTCAGAACATCCAGGCTAAACCTCACTCAGCATAACTTGAGGCTGCTTCCTCTTGTCCTAGCACTTGTTACTTGGGAGAATTGATCAACCCCACCTCACTACAACCTCCTTTCAGGCAGCTGCAGGGAGCGAGGTCTTCCCTGAGCCTCCAGACTAAACAACCCCAGTTCCCCCCACTGCTCCCCATCACACTTGTGCTCCAGACCCTTTACCAGCTTTGTTGCTCTTCTTCGGACACACTTCGGCATCTTACCATCCCTCTTGTGGTGAGGGGCCAACAAGTTACATGCGATTCCACGTGCAGGCTCACCAGTGCCCAGTACAGAGAGACAGACGATCACCTGCCTCATCCTGCTGGCCACACTACTTCTGGTAACAGGCTAGGATGCTCTTGGCCTTTTTGGCTCTGTGGGCACAAGCTGGCTCATGTGCACTTGGCTGTTGACCAACATCCCTCCCAGGTCCTTTTTCCTAGGCAGCTTTCCAGCCACAAAGCTGCGTGTATGTCTTAAAATACAATTTCAACAGTTTCAAGATGTCACTCCCGTTCTTAGCGGTACAAACCAGCAGACATTGACTCGCAGCTTTGTCCTGCTCTCTAGGCTCAAACAAATGGAGCCTTGAAAGCAGCAGATTTCACAACAAAAAGCATAAACAGAAACATGCAGCCCTGGGTTTTGCTTCAGAGAAAGGACTCGGAGCTACACAGTTTGTTTCTTCTGATACATATGAGAGTAGGAGCCCCACTCAGATTCATGGACAACACAGTCACCTCTTTGCAGCTTATCAAAAGACAGGTCAACAGAGACAGGTGGATTAAAAGAATCCACAGAAGCAGAGGACAACATAAAGAACCTCACAACAGTCCGCAAGCCACCAATATGTTTCCAACAAGAAGGAACCAAAAGCCTTGTGATCTCCAGCACTACCAAGTGTCTCCTTGACAAAACCAGTACAGAATCCAACAGATACAGCTTCACTGAGCCAAGCAGCCAAAAGCCCACCCAGAAAGCAACATGGTTTTGGTCTCACCTGACTGAGTTTCTCTTGGGTTTCTGCCTTCTCCTTTGTCAGGGTCCTCAGCTCTACCCGCAGTACCTCCTGTTGCTCCTCTGCTTTCTTCAGCAATTGCTCCAGATGGGCTTTCTCTGTGCTGAGCTCTTCATTTGTCGTTTCACACAAGCTCAGCTTATCCTGGCCAGAGATCTTTGCTCTCTCCATCTCATCCACTTTCACTGACAGAGCTTCATTCTCTTGCTCCAGCTACAACCACAGAAGCACAGAGGGAATAAAATACAGGAACATTTACTCCATAGGAGGTTTGGCTTGAACAGATAAAGGAACGTTTCCGTATTCTGTCAGTCACACTGTTGAAAGGCAAGAAGGCTGAGAAGCAGCAGGAACAAGAGACAAACTCCTGGCAAGATCTTTGGCAACTCTGCTCACCTGCAGCACAAGTTGGTTCAACTGCACTTTATCCAATGCAAGAGCTTCATTGATACTGCTCATCTTCACTGTTGCAACACGTAGATCAGCTGTTTCAGCACTCAGCTTATTCTGAGCCCCTGTCAACTCTGCCACTGACTGCTCTGCCTGAAGGGACAAAAGAACAACATGACAACAAAGGCAGGAAAGTCCCTGACTTCCAGCAGCAGCTCCGGATCCCCTTTTATGTCTCTGAGGTACTCCCAGTTCAGCACTCCCCATAAGCACTACCCCAGAGAAGCTGTATGGTGTGATCACCATTTTCCAAGGGGGAGAACAACATTTTCCCTGTCTTCTACTGCCAGAAACAGCATCTGTGACGGTTTTGCTGTCGCAACTCCCTCTCCCACAAGTGCTACCTAAGAATAAGGTGATCATACCTTCTCCAGTGCCACGGTAAGCTCATGTTTCTCTTGCTTCAGCAGGTCCCTCTGAAGGTGCAATTCCTCCAGTGTCTCTCTTGCAATTAACAACTCACTCTGCAATAATGAATTTTTTCCTTCAAGTGCCGCTAAGTCCTTCAGTCTATGAGAAGGGGAAAGACAAACAAGTTTTTAATGTAAAATACATTCTCATTTCCAAAACCAAGATACATACCATGCCCAAGACATGACAGTATGAATGACTTCTAACAGCTTTCTGCATACAACTAAAGAACGCTGGAATTGCCTGACTAGAGCTGCATCACTCTTTGTCACTGATGGAGGTGAAACATTTGCCATTGAGAAAGTGAAACAAGCTTCCAGAATTCACAGAACATTTCCAAAAAGCTCAGTTCAGCTGAACAGCTTCCTGCCTCTTAGCTCTTGCTCTCCTCTTCAAGGTATTGGCTCCAAGACTTTGCAAAGTTCTTCTTTGGGCAAGACAGACTTTTTAAGTCAGATTCGTAGTCCCACAATTACTCTTGCCTTCAGCAGTGAAACAATGAAAGAGTCTGGAATCTATGTGGGGAAGAGGTGTGTGTGAATTTCCAATCCAATAATCATAGGGTCACAGGACGATTCAGGCTGGCAGGGAACCCCAGGAGGCCTCTAGCCCAAGCCTGAGCTCAAAATAGTTGGGGTCAGCTAGGGATCAGTCCAGGTTGCTCAGGCTTTATCCAGTTTGGTCTTCCAAATTTCCAGGGATGGAATCTGCACAACCACTCTAAGCAACCTGTTCTGCTGCATGACTGCCTTCATGGTTCCATTCTTTGTTCTCCTTAAATCCAGCTTGAACCTCTCGTCTCAGCTTGTGCCTGTCACCAACTACCCTGGTCAGGTTTGGAATGATGTTTTTAAAGGGTCATAAAGGAAGTAGAAGGAGGCAGCCAGACTGCCCATGTGCTCCCTTCCCATTTCTGTGCTACAAATGATGAGCATGCAAAACTTATTATCTTTATGGTGGGCCTCCTAAAGCCCAGCAGTGCCCACCCATGCCCAGAGAAAGCTTTTAACACTCACAGGAGCTCCTTGTCATGATGTGCCCTCTCCAGTGCCTGCTGCTGCTCCACCTTTTCCCCCTGGGCTGAATCTTCCTTCAGCTGCAGTTCAGTGTTACTCTGACGCAGACATGAGGCTTCTTGCTCTGTTACTTCAAGCTGTTGCTGTAACTCCTCCCTGGTTTTCTCGAGGTTTGCACAGTCACTGCAGAGACAAGGCTCAGTTAGAATGAAGTGGCCTGAAAGTCATAGATCCCATTTTCATCACTCCAGGATGGAATTTTAAGGAGCACAGTAAGGAGGAACTTGCTCTTCCCCTCACAAGGTAACTGAAGAGAGAAAGAGAAAGGAAGGCTTTTGCTTTCATTCAGTGGCTAGGAAAGGGCACCCAAAGAACAAGAACTCAGAGAAGCATCATGTCAAGAGGGAGGCATACACACAGTAGGGCAGGCAAGTTCTTTGCCCATAACACCTATGTACTCCCAAAACTGGAAGCAGATTGGCTCCAGAACACAGGGGGAGGAGGAAACACTCACCTTCTGAGTGCTTCTACCAGAGACTGGAGGTGCTGCTGGTGGCTGCTGGACGTCTTACATTCCTCCTCCAGTTGTTCAATCCTTTGCTGCAGCCTCCTGCACTTCCCTTCCTGCTCTCTGTGCTGCTGCAGCAGGTCCTTGATAGCGTCCTGCCTGGCAGAAAGCTCTTCTTTTAGGGCCTGCAAGGGATGGGCAGGGAAAGAGCACAAACAAGCAATAAGGAACAGTGAAGATGGCTCCAGAGAGATAAGAGAAGCAGCAAGCAGAGAGATAGCTCACCTGAAGGCAAAAATCTATGATAAGGATTGGAGACCAAGGAGAGAAAAGGAGTAGAGCACAGAGGTGGTGGGACTGGCAAGACAGTACAGGACCAAGGGTGGGAAGGCTAGAAAGCAACCAGCTAGAATGGCTAAGCAAAGGAAAAGGTTTCAAGCTGAGGCATTAGCAGTTGAGCCCGTGCCCAGCAGTGAAGACAAGCAGAAGTTCTCACCTGTGTTGCCCCTCGCCTCCTTGCCAGTGCTTCCTGCACCAACACAAAGGCATGCTCTGCATCAGTGAAGCTCAGAGAAGAGAGGATGTTGCTAGACTCAATGTGCTGGGAACTGTCACTGGAGGTAAGGCTGACCATGCTGTCACTGTCATCTAACACCACCTGAAAGCCCACATCAAGCTGTTATTCTTTTTCGTTCTACTTGCTTTTCTTTATCTAGTTCTCCTTTTCTCCCCACTTCACCACAGAGCCATTAAAAACTCAGTTCTCTCATTCCCTCAGTCCACAAAGAATTTTTGCCCCTATGGCTACAAATACTCCAGAGATTTCTGAATACAGCTACTACAAACAAGAAAAGATAAGTGTGAAGTGGCTGGAGGCTGCCTGAACACCCAGTTTCTTGATGCTTTCAAGAATGATTTCGTTCTCCTTCAGTTTCTTAGAGCCACAAGCACTAGATCGACACCGGAAATAGCGAGAAAAGGAAACATTAATGCTGCCCAGGGAAGAAGGAAGCTGATGAACACTGGAAAACATCAGTGAAAAAGCTAATGTTTAGAATTACTCAGAGCAGTAGCACAAGAGGATAAATACAACTGTGTAAGGGGAACAAACTGACTTTGTGAGAGGCTACATAAGAGATCTGATATTAAACCCCCCTTCACAGAGTGAAGTTTAGGACTAAGTTAAGGTTACCCCTAAACAGTTACATCAGTTGCAATTTTGGGGAGATAATAACGGTCAATGAATGCAGAGTGAAGGAGAAGAGCTGGCCAGAGAATCAATTGAGTCAGTGACCTTTTATAAAAGTCTGAGGAACAGAGATATTGCTCAAGGAAGGTGGGGGAAGCATCCAAGAAAAACTGGAATACAAATGTCAAGCAGCCAACTCAGAAAGCACAGTCCAAGAGAGACTTTAGCAGGACGGTGAAGGCAAAGGCACTGAAGCTTCTAGCCAACACAGCCTGAAGTGTCTCAGGACAACTTGGGAGTTCCAAACAGGTTTTATGTCAGAAAAGTGGTATAAAAATGAAACAGTCAGCAGCAGTTAACACAGTTTACAACACAGACATCTCAACCCTGGGCCTGTCTGTGGCCTTCCTCAAGTACTTCAAATCAAATTTACAGGAATGTGGTCTTAACTCCGTACTTACCCCAGTTATAGCTTTGATCAGCTTCTGGAGGCAAAGATTCTCTTCTTCAGCACTTTTAGTCAATGAAGCTTCATATTCTTTCTCTAACCGACTTGCTTCCTGAAAACAGAAATAAGGAAAGGGTGGGCAGGGAAAAGCTGCTCCCCTCTGTAGCATTCCCATCCTCAGTAGCATTGTCATGCTGACAACCCTCAGCCTGAGCGATTCCAGTATAGTCCTTCCCACATCTATGCAATTTCTTCTTTGCTAAAACTAAGAAGAGAAAGCCCAACAGGTAGTTTTTATAGGCTGCTATGAAACTACCAGTTCCAAGGAACTTTGATCCCCAGAGATTTAAACCACAGACAGAACAGCACTGGTGGTACCTCCCTGAGGAAGACACCTGCCTTGTGCGCAGCTCCCCTGCCACTGCCTGCACCTGACTCCACTTGTGCCATGACACAAGGAATATTTGGTCAATGTGCCTCATGTTCCACACAGTCAGCATCTTTGTCACTCTTTCTCTTGAGGAAGCCACACCTCCTTGCTAAGGCTGAAGAGCAAACACTGGGCTATCTCCCAAACAGAAGTAAAACATACTAGAAACTCCACAGTGCTGTTCAGTGTTTTCATGGTCTTCTCCTTCTCCTCGTTTTCCTTCTGAGAAAGTACAAGCAAGGCTGAGAGCTCCACCACCCTGAGGAGAGAAGGTCTATGTGCCATTCCAAAAGCATTGCCCACCACCACCTGTTAAAGAGCTAAGCAGCTCCCAGAAGCACAGCAGAGAAAGTTCAAGCCAGAAAACACCGCAAAGGCAGCATTCATCTCTATAGGTTAACATCCTGGAGGTTGCAAAACGGCACTTCTGGCCCCAAAGGCCTTCTGTACTGACAGCTCCTTGCAAGCCTGAGCACAGAGGTGCTACACAGCTTATGATGACTCTGGGCAAATTCCTCCCAGCTCCTTTAGGAGACCCCTGGGTAGCAAAAGGGCTGTACAAGAGACAGCGCTCTCTTTACATCAGTCTAAATTTCTCACCAAGAATCAGTTAACAGCAAAAACTTGTCAGATACAATCTCTTTCCCAGTCTTGTCCTACTCAGAAGAGCTTCTTCTGTCAGCCAGACATTCATTTCTATCCTTTTTGTTGAAGGCAATAGTTTGACAAGGGACAGAAATAAGGCTGTGCAGAATGGCTGTGTTTTAACACTGCTCATCCACGAATCCAAGAAGCAGCCACAAAAGATAATGCTGGCATTGACAAAGCTGAAAACACCTTTACCTGTCTTGAAGCTGCTTCTTCTCCAGGTCCTCCTTAACTTGTAAGCACATCACTTCCTGAGTCTTCTGATTTATTTTCTGTCCTGCTTGCTGCTGTGCCTGATCCTTCAGGGCAGTTCTACCCAGAGTGACAGACTCCCAGAGCTGTATGCCAGGGTTTAGATGGGAGCAGTTCACAAGTATAGCTCCAGAAAGCCTCATCTGCTCTGCCTTCAGCTCTGTAAGATCTCTGAGGAAGAATAGAGAGCAAGCTAATGTTCACACCACATCTTTAACAGCTGATTCACTTCTGGAAGCACGTGATTGTGCAACAGTAAAAGCTGGCAGGAAAGAGGACAACTTTGTTGGGGACAAATCATTCATCTGCCACTTTGGGATCAGGACACCTCTTGACAGTTGAGCAATGACTACTGGATAGCTGAGCAATGAGTCCGTTTCCTCCTCAGAGGTAAGAAGGCTTTGAGGACCTCAAATTACACTTACTAATTGTTGCTCCTGCTCTATCTTATTAACATACTCCAATTTTCATTAACAAAGAATTTTACCATGATCCCCAGCTTTTACACTTAGGTGATTAACCTTAAACAACCTATTAGCATTAACACTTGGGATGGCCAAGAGGCTCATGACAACACCTACACAACAAACACTTGAGGAAGGTGCTGTAAAAACAAGCCTAAAACGTTGTAACAAAAGAAGTACAAATAACCCAAAAATTAACTAGTAGGTCAGGCATACTCTACACACTAAAGAAGGCTTGCAATCAAATAAGATAAACGGCTGACAGTAACCCGGAGTTTGAAATTGCATGCTGACACCACAACGATGTACTATTACAGCTACACTGGTTTTGTTTGTGTAGAAGGCAACGGTGAGAAAGGAACCTTGCAGAGCCAAAGAACAAGAAAACAATCACAGAAAGAGGTATCAAACTAAGCAAAATAAACTGAGGAAGTGCCTCTGCATTGCTCATAGCCTGAGCCCCTCAGTTTTACCTGAAAACCAGCATCAAACAAAATGATTCTGAAAATAGCCTAAAGCATAGCCCTTCAGACTACCA
Source organism: Myiopsitta monachus (assembly GCA_017639245.1). Lineage (NCBI taxonomy): Eukaryota > Metazoa > Chordata > Aves > Psittaciformes > Psittacidae > Myiopsitta > Myiopsitta monachus. Next base: position 36,575,208 of record CM029928.1, read on the forward strand.
AAGGAGAAACCATATCTTTAGCTGCAAGTAATACAATGTGGAGCTGTGAAGGGAAGCTGCCTTTTTCCTGCAAGAGCTCCAGCCTCAGCTTCCACTCACCGGTCAGTGGCAGTCTTCATCTCCAGGAAGTGCCGGCGGAAGGTCACCACCTCACGCCACAGGCTGAGTAGACGGTTATGTTCACCCCTTACGTAGTTGTCATAAAGCTAAACACGCAGAGATAAAAAGAAATGCTAGTTTAGCCTTCACTGCTGCTGTACAAGTCTTTCAGATAGGAGAGGGTACAACCGTTTTCAGCAGGTATCCTTTAGTAACTATTGCAACTGGAGCATCAAGGACTGAAAAGGCACCACTTAAGCACCCTCAGTAGACCTGTGACCTGACTTAGAAGAAGGGAACATCCACACTTCTGCAGGAATGGCTGTCAGCAAACTGATGTTGATTCTTCAGCTCACCTTGCAGAGGTGTCTACAGTCTTGGTGGAGGAAGACAAAAATAAGTCCCTCCAAGAGCAGTGTCAGGTTTACTTACAAAAGGCTATGGGTAAGGGAGGCCTATCCTCTTCTTCTGTTGGCTACACTGACTCTGCAAACACACAAACCTCTCCAGTCTCCACTGCTGTAGACGGAGATTTAGGAACTATTAAAAAGAAGAGCATTCCTGTGTGACTGACCTTCAGTGCCCAGCAACAGCGTTTGCCTTCAAGAGTAAGCACTACAGTCAGAGCAGGCGAGCATCTTTCATCACCATAATGTCCTCACACTCCTCCATCTCACACCCATCTTCTGCTTGTCAACACTAATACATCCTCAGTGTAGCCACAGCTTTCACACAGCAAGTTCTCTATGCCAGCAATAGAATGCATTCCCATTCCACCCTGACATCACATCTGACATTCCCGTAGCCTGACTTTTACCTCACGTTCATTGCGCCATTCACTCTCCTTCAATTCCAGCTCCTCCCGTGCCCTCATCCAATCTGCCATCAGTTTTCCAACATCTTCTTTGAGGGCTGAATTAACCTCATTCGCTTTATCAAGGTGCTCCCGCAGGAAAGCGTTCACTTCTGCCAGATTCTCACGCCTTGGAAAGGGAGAAACAACAATAAGGTCACTGAACAACTGCTATCCACAAGCAGCATCGCCATGTATTTCCAACTCCCTCAGCCCTGACTTTGTTTTCAAACAGAGGAAGTAAACGTACTGCCTCGGGTTAACTAAGAGCTCTCTGTGACAGCAAACTCATTTGCTTCTCCTTGCTTTGAGTCTTCATAGTTGTGGAGTTCCATCTACAATTTCGCTTCCCCCTTCCTCTTCAACTTTGATGATGGCAATGGTTCATGTCTTGCCTCCCCTTTGTGCTGTCTGGTTGCTGGATGCACCACCTTTCTCTAGCATTGTCACTTACTGAACCACAGAGTCATTTAGGCTGGAAAAAGACCTTTAGAGGTCACCTGGAATAACCCCCCTGCTCAAAACAGAGCCATTCAGCACACAATGCTACAAATGCACCACAGAAACAGATTGAGGACCTGTCTCCCTCTGAAGCAGCTCCCCCAGCTGCTTCCCCTGGGGAGCCCAGGCAGTACCCATAGCTAGCTTTTCCCTCACTTTGAGGAGCATTCAGGATACCAAGTATGAGGGAACACTTCTTTCTTTTACCTTTGATGCTCCTCTTCCAACTCAAGCAGTGCTTTCTCCAGGCTCTGGTCGTCATCTTCACACCTGCCTGGAAGGGATCCCTTTAGAAGAAAGGAAATACTAAATGTTTAGTTAGATTCTTGTGTTCCCTTCACTACTGTTAGCACCCATCACTTTCCTCTCCATTTGTTTGGTACCCCAGGAGCTCGTGGCTTCTTCCACGCATACCAGTGCCATAAGTACAGAGAGGAAGGGAGTTACTCGGTGAGGAGCTCTCCTCAGTCTCCCACGCACTCTCACACTAGGTAAACTCAGCTCATGACCTTGAGTGCTCACTTAAAACTTGGAGCCTGGGAATACTCTCCTACCCTTCATTCCCCAGGTTTACTTTAGCTGTGAAGCATAAAGCAAGCACAGAGGCAGCTCTGTATGTGAATGCCAGCACTCTCACCTTCCAAAATGCGATGCTTCAACCAATTCTTTTTCAGAGACAGCCAGAGAATGAATGTTACAGGCAGTGTAGCCTAAACCTAAAATCCTTCTTGACAGGGTTTTCTGGACTGGCATTTGCAAGACTACTGCCTGCTCTAAGAATGGCAGCTGGACAAAACACCAATGGGCAAACGTAGAGTGCTTCTTCAGACCAGTCCTGTTTCCCCTGTGATTGCTTTGGGGAACTTTTTGTCTGCATTAACAAATACTACATACACTACCTTTACAGGGCACCCTACACACTCACCCCTCCTGCTTCCAGCTGCTGCTCCAATTCTTGACACCGAGTCCGGTACTTGAGTACCTAGATGGATACACGGAACAAAGGTGAGCAAATGCAGCTTGTAACTCGGCTCCTCCTGCAGCAGCTTTTCTCTTAAGTCTTTACAGCCCCAGCACAGCATGTTTCACAGTGCTGTGGATACGGTCAACAAGCCATGATATAGGGAAGCTTCACTTTACCTCGTAAAGGCATTGAGGCAGGGTTTCTTTCCCACACAGCGCTTGCTGCTCACCCTAAGATAGCAGTGGCAAGCAGAACGATGAAACTGACTTAGCCATGCCTGGCCTAAGGCCACCACGGCCCCAAAGAGGCACGGTCCGGCCCCCGCCCGGCTCCGGCCGCCTCCTCGCCGCCAGCACTCCCGCGGCCCAGGCGAGCCCGGGGCCGTTCAAAGCCACCCCTCGCTGGCTCAACAACTCCCGCGGGGACAGCGCGGCCACGCGAAGGCGTTTGTGAGCCCGGCATCTTTATTCGAGCACGGCAAAGACCGAGCGAGAGGCCACGGGAGGCGGCAGCGCGGCCAGGGCCGGTACCCAGCGCTTCCCCCGAGCTCCGGGCTCGGCGCCATCCCGCCCGCGGCAGCGCCGGGGAGGGCCCGCGTTCGCCGTCCCGGGCGGCTCTCCCCAGCCCCGCTGCTCACCTTGGCCTGCAGCTGCCGCACCAGCACCTCTTGCCGGCGCTGCGCGTCCTCCGAGCTCCGCAGCCGGAGCCACAGAACCTCCTCACCCCACGCCTCCAGCCCGGGCTCCGCCGCCATGACCCGCCCGGGGCCGGATCCGCTGCCTGCGCGACTCCGCCCCGCTGCGGCGGCCGACCCCGCGGCCTGCCCCCGGCTGCGGCCTGGTACCTGCCGCGCCGGGACGAGCGGCTCCCGCTGCCCGCCGGGGCAGCTGCGGTGCTGGCGCCGCGGGGAGGCCGCTCCTGGTGCCGGTTTTGCGCCAGAAAGATCGATATTTACCCCAGAAGAAGGTATGTAAATATCTGTCGGGTTTAGAACTGTCGTGTGCTAACACAACCTCAGACTGGTTTGGGTTGGAAGGGGCCTTAAAGCTCATCCAGTCCCAACCCCCTAGGGACACCTTCCACTAGAGCAGGGTGCTCCAAGCCCCTCTGTCCAACCCGGCCTTGAACACTGCCAGGGATGGGGCAGCCACAGCCTCTCTGGGCACCCTGTGCCAGCGCCTCAGCACCCTCACAGGGAAGCGCTTCTTCCTTAGATCTAACCTGAATATCGCCTGTTGAAGTTTTAACCCATTGCCCCTTATGTTGTCGCTGCAGTCCCTGATGAAGAGTTGCTCTGCGGCGTTCTCGTAGGCTCTCTTCAGATACTGGAAGCTGCTCTGAAGTCTCCACGCAGTTTCTCTTCTCTAGGCTGAACAGCCCCAGTTTTCTAAACCTGTCTTTGTATGGGAGCTGCTCTAGAAAAGGCCAAAGGGCACCAGAGGAGGAGGGCAACATCCTCACACCTGTGTCTCATCAACAAGAAGTTGGCAATGAAACTAAAGGTATGCTGGAGTGGACTGCCTTCATGGTAATACTAAAAATGGCACCCCATTGAGATAAGAGACCCTTGCCCACAGAGACCCTTACTCACAAACCATGTGTAGTAAAATAAACCCATGTTGTGTCTTTAAACAGAGAAAGTAAGAGCTAATGACTGTAAAGTACCGACCAATCACTGTACTATGTAATAACTTCTGTGTATAAATCTAATGAAGAAGCTGGCACGTGGTGTGCTCCGCTTGTGGAAATACACCACTGAGCACCCTGCGCAGAATAAGCAGAATCTCCTCTCTGAACAGACTTGGAGTGTATTTGCAGAGTTCCCCTTCAAACAGGCAACGTTCCGGCAGCGGTTTGCTCTGACAAGTGCTGCGCAGAGACCACCATCGCCCTGGAGAACGCTGCGGGCAGGACACGCTGCCCGAGGAGCCTGGGAGAGAAGGAGCGGAAGGGAACAGCCCTGACCCTGGTGTTGGCTGAGGGGGGGCATGGGGACACTGGGCTATGAAGGATATGAGCACAGCGACACCAGAGCAGGTCCATTGCTCAGGGAAACCAGGAAAGGAGCTGGAACTTCCTATGAGCAGCTCAAACTTCAGCCCTCGTCTCCTGCTGGCGCAGGAGTTCCAGTCCAGTACAAGAACCAAACGTACACAGGTGGCATTACTGACTCTTTTCCTCCCTGTTTTGCAGCAGGAAGTGGCCAGACAGTGAGAATAAAACTGGTATGGCAGAGAAAACATCATGCCGACAGGACAATGTACTCTGTTAAGCTTTATTTCATAAGCTCATGCAGAAATGCCACAAACAGACAAGCGAGACAGACTAGTCTATTACACAAATTCACTTATTCACCACTAAATCATAAGGTTTTGTTATAAATGCCAATTTTGTTAAAGAAAACCCAACGCCAGCACCGACATTAGTAGCCAATTTCTTTATTGTGCTCGTTGATGGGAGATAAGCAAGCAGCGCTGGGTGGGTGCGCGGGGAGTCCTCACTCCACCTAAGCCGCACACCGAGGGGTTAAGCGAGTAGATATTTATTACACACAAATATGCATATTCAGTAGGTTTCCGAGACAGAAGCGGGGATATTACAATTAGTTCAGGTACTCATTATCATAAGCCCCCTCCCTTTCGTGAGCTTGCGCGCTGCCCTCCGATAATTGTGGGTCAGGGTCTTCGAGATGAAGCAAGCGGTCTTCCTCAGGATGCACTTTTCACCGTTAGCAGGTCCGATGCCTTAGTCATCACAATTATCTTAAAGATCAGCCTTGTCTGCAAGTTTCTGACAGTTGGCTAAGATTGAGAGCAGTGCGGTCGTCCTACAAGCATAAGCAGCACCCGATGCACGGACGAGGAGTACACAAAGTTAGCAGATTTAAGGGAGACACTGTTTTTAGGGGAACTACTAAATCTCATTATCACATCACAGAATTGCAAAACAGGCACTTCACGGGAAAGACATGGTAAAAGGGCTATTACTACTTCACAGACTTACATTGCTCTCTATGTTAAACTAGAAGTATTTTAATCCCATGTTTCTAAATACTTGCTTATATTCAATGAAGTTACAGGTGGCAACTTTCATTGACGTTGCCTTAGACATGTGGATATAATAACTCAATTTTTTGTATAGTTAATTTTCGCCCCATATTAATGGTTTCTCATTTCATAACTTTCCTCGCCACATTTTATAACAAACTATCACTTCTCTAATACCCATCATAGTCTGTTATATCACAGTTTCCTAACTTATAAGCCAGAACTCTTCGTTTGCAGTGAGGCCATGACAGGTCCATGGTGGTCCTGTGTCCCAGCTGGCAATACCTGCTTCCATGGGCACATCCTCACATGCTGTCCACATGGTCCTGCAGCCTCCTTAGCACTCCTTGCCCCCGCTTCAGTACCTCCTCCTCATCCACACTGGGGAAGGCCTCGGTGGGGGTGATGGGGAAAAGGTGGTAGCTTGGGTACTGTGTGGCTTTGCCATCCATGCCATAGCTACGCAACCACTGAACCTCCTCTGCCAGGCCCCTCAACTTCGGCTCTGCCACCTCCAGCCACTGGGCCAGCGCCACCAGCTCCGTTGGGCCCTCAAAGGCTTTACCACGGCAAAGTAGGGCAGCCACCAGTGCCTTCTCCAGGGCCTGGTGCACCTTGAAGAGGACCCAGTTGGTGCAGCAGCGCCTGATGTCATTATGGGCTGCCTGAAGGTCACTCTTCGCCTGCCGCAACCACCGCTGAGCTTCTGGAATGGATGGAGTCAGAGCCATGGCCTCCTCTTTGCACAAGCAGGAGCAGCGCTGGGCAGCACCCAGCAACACCTTTGGCTGCTTGGTAGCACTCCGTAAGGTTGCCATGCTGTGACGTCCCCTGCCCTTCACCTCTGGCATCAGGCTGTGGCAATCCTTCCGTGGCTTCTCCCTTGCCACAGCTTCCCCATGCAGCCTCATCTCCAGCTCTGGTGCCATGACCTCCTCTGCCTCCGGTGCAGGACCCACCAGTGCCACATCATTCTCCTCCAGAACAGAGGCCACCTCCCGTGGCTCCTGGCAGACTAGCATTTCACGAAGCACTGACAAGGCTTGTGCTTCCAGCTGTCCACCCAGGATGGCATTGATTTCCTGCGCTAGTGTCTCCAGGACCCTCAGCTGGTGCCGGTCCAGCACCATGTCTGCATGCCGGATATAGAGGAGCCGCTGGGCATCACCAGCCATACACACATGGACAACCCGTGGCTGGGAGGTGCCCTCTAGTTTGGCACCACGGTGCACCAGCACAGTGCGGATGTCCTCACAGCACTGCACTTTCAGCTTCTCCAATGCAAAGCCACAATCCCCTTCCATTCTTCTCATAGCCCTGTGGCTCTGCCACTGGAGCAGGGACTTCAGCCCAATCCTAAACCACGGTGATACCAGGAGGGTCTGCAGCCACCTCTGCCCAGGGCACTGAGAACCGTAGCGGCATGGCTGCAGACTGCCCTCCAGCTGCTGCTCTGTCACCTTTGAGAGTGCCTGTGGCTGCAGATGCTGTGGTAGCCTTTGCAGCAGCCACCGGGCATTGTGCCCAATCCCCGGTTGTTCAGCCATAAACACAAAGGTGTTCTCCAAGACCTTGGAGGTATTCGAGGACACGCAGTCATTGAAGTACATCCTGTGGGATGACTCTAGGCAGTCGGCAGTGCTCAGCAAGTACAGCTCAGACACGCTGGAGAAATCAGGGGGCTCCACTGCCTCCCACAGCAGCTGGAAGAAGTGATGCATGGCCTGCAGGACTGTCTTCTTCTGGTTGGTATTGAGGGTCCCACTGTCATGGCTCTCCTGGTGGATTTGGGCCAGGACACGGCTGTAGTGAGTCAGCGTGGGGAGGACCACCCCAAGGTGTTGCAGGAGGTCTCCATAGACACATATGTATGGGTGAGGTGTGAGGAGATAGGGGTAAAAGCAAGCCTCATCTGGGAGTGATGTCACTACTCGCCATGGCACGGCCATGTCCCCTGACTTGGCCAGCACCACAGGTAGCTCAGTGAGGTGCCCTGCGTCCACCTCTCTCAGATGGGTCTGCAAGAAGTTGTACACCTTCTGGAGCACTTTGGCCCGTGTGTTCACCTGACATGGCGTCTGGCAGGCTACCCTGCACATCTGTTCCAGGTTGGCCACCACCAGGGCAGTGGGTATCTCTACAAGGACTCCCATGGCCTCCAGGAATTCTTTCTTGGGTGCAAAGGACTTTGGTAGGATAGCGGCTGATGTCCACAGGAGCTCAGCCACATCTTCTTGGCAATGGTAAACACTGCCCTTCAGGGCCACGGGCTTAGGACAGGCTGCAAAGGGGGGGTGGAGGTTCCTCAAGTTTGGGGGGATGTCCAGTGGAGGCAGGAAGCGGATTGAGGCAATCTGCTTCAGGAAACTCCCTGGGGGGGGTTCTTTGGGATTGAGCAACAGGGTACAGAGATTTTTGAGCATCTCCTGCTGTCGCACCAGCAGGTCTTCAGCATGGCACCCAGCCTGAGTGGCTTCTTGTTCTATCTCCAAGGCCAGTGCCACAAAATCCTCCACAGAGAGGCTGGTGCGAACACCTGCCCGAAGCAGGAAATGCGTAGCAGCTTGCTTGTGGTAACCTAGCTCCTCGAAGAAAGACTCGGGCACAAAGCGGTGTTGGAGCCGCAGGGTGCTGAAGGATTTTGTGTTGGTATAGAAGTAGGAGGCCTGGTGCAGCACACCTTGGGCATCAGGTATAAAGGCCACAGTCCGAAAAGCTGCCACAACAGCTTCCTCCAGTGTAGCATCACAGGTGTATTTCAGCTGAAAGAACAAGCGCAGAGCACTCATAAGCTGTTGTGCTGTGAAGTGGGACAGCCGGGGCAACACCACAGTCTCGAAGAACTTCTTGTCATCTGTGACCTCCCACTTCAAATCCTTAGCAAGCTGTTGGGGGATCCTGTCTGCTGTGAGTATCACCATGTCCTCCTGCAGGCTGTACAGGGCTTCAACATGCTTGGGCAGTTTTGGGAACTGGCTGTTGAGCAGCAGCACCTTGGAGTAGGGTGCCACAGAGACGTAGTCCCCATTATACTTCTGGAAGAGAGGCAGGAGCTGGAGCTGCTTCAGTGCCAGTGAATCCAGTTTTCCTTTCACAGAGTACAGCAGGGTAGTCACATCCCTCGCTTCCAAGTCTCTCCAGTGGAGCTCAGCTCTGGTGCCTGCCAGCTGGGACACCAGAGCCCCGGGCTCTGCGGCTGACAGTGTCTGTGCTTTCAGGCAGCAGCGGGCAAATTCAAGAGGCAGCAGGAACTGCTGGAGCACAGGGATGCCCAGTTTGTGCAGCACCTTGTCCACTTCTGTCTCACACTCAAAGAGAACACTGGGGAGGGAGGAGAGTGGCAGCAGGCGCTGTGAGCCTGGCTTATTCCCCTCAACAGGCAGCACTGTCACATCCTGGAGATGATTCATGAATGAATTCATGTTTGCCTTCAGCTTCTCTTTGTCCTTTGTGGATGTGTAGACCACAGTGCTGAAGAACTCCCACAGATCCTTGAGCCACTCATTCTGCTCTGTGGTGCAATTCAGGTGACCCAGTGCCTCCTGGATGAGTGGTGTGGCCTCCTGGAGGTCAAGCTTCTTCACAAAGCAAGGCAGGGTCAAGCTAGAAATCAGCTTGTTGGCAAAGCGGTGGCAGTGGAGAGGGGAAGAGGTGGGCAAAGGAGCTGCAGAAGACTGGGTGGTGGGTGCTGAGGGCATTCAGGGAGCCGTCTTGTGTGGCCAGCAAGGGCAGGCCTTCCAGTTCTGCCTTGTCCTCATGGCAGGACTCCTGGCAGTGCCTCAGCAGGATGGCGCAGCTCTCTGGGGTCCTCAGGGGTGTCTGTGCTAGCGTGCAGGGCACGGGGAGTTCCAGGGCCTTGAGGAAGCGCCGTAGAGAGGCTGCCTGGAAGGCAACAGCATCCACATGGGCTTCAATGAACATCTTATAGATCTGCCTTAGGTGAGTGCATGGTGGCACCAGGTTCATGTTCAGCTGCTGCAGCACCTCCTGGAGATCTGGCTCAGGCATTTTCTTGAGGAAGTATGGCTCTGTTAGCACATTCCCACCACCTGGAGATGCCCAGGTCACTGTCACCGTGCTGTCAGGTGGCTTGCTAAGTGTCTCGATGCGGTACACAGGCACCAGGCGTGCACAACTGAGGTGCCTATAGACATTCCTCACCATGTCCTGAAAGGTGGGTGGTGCCTCTTTCACAACAGGGAAGAATTGGAGGTAATGGGAGGCCAGATGCTGCTGGCAGACGTTCAGGGACTTGTACGTGAGCCCTTTAGGTCCCAGGGCTTTCCACTGCCTGGTGAGAAAGGCACAGTATAGTGGAGCCACCAAGCGCAGGAGCAAGAAGCTGTTCCAGGCTGCCTCTGTGCTTCCTGAGTCCTGGCGGAGAATGCGTCTGGCTGCATCCACAGAGAAGTTGGCATTGATGTGCACAGGTAGCCCTGTCTTCAGAGGCAGTGGGAGGGTGCAGAAAGCTTTGCCCGTGAATTTATGCAAGTCCAATGGCTTCAGGCAGGCAGCCACAGCACCATAGGGCAGCCGCCCAGGCACTGGAGATTCCTCAGTCCCCTCCTGCACCCCAATCTGGGAGATCACTCTCCACACAGTGCTGGCACTGGACCTGCTGGTTTTGACTGTCATCATATAGGAGACAGAGGTGGGGCTGTTCCCATCCATGTCTTGGCTCAGTCTCACTTGATATGACCGTCTCAGCTCTGCATCACGATCTGTCAGCAATGTGTCCACCCGCAGCCTCTCCAACAATTGCTCCCCATCTGGGGGGATCTCAGAGAAGACCACGGTGCGGACGTGCCGGAGGAAGAGCACCAACTCCTCACCTTCCTCGGCCAGTACTGTCTGCATTGCCATGATGTCTTGGTCTCGCACAACTGTTCTAGACACCTTGGAGTTGAGAGCCCCAGCTGCAGTGCGGAGGGGCAGGCGGAAAAGGACACCCTTGTTCAGGTTGAAGAGGGAGGGTAAGAAGGTGCCATAAATATCTGGGAAGCTCCTCTTGAACTGAGGGGTAACAGCAAACATCCCACCAGGTCTCTCAGTTGTGGCTATGGGCACAGTAGTGGAGATGGGGATCAAAGACACACAGAGCACTGTCTCCAGTAAGGAAGGCTGGGCAGTCAGTAAAGTGATAGACACTGTTGAAGCCAAGGCCATATTTGCCTGTGACATTCTGCTGCCCTTGCTTGCCACCCACCCCCAGAAGCTGAATGCCTTCAATGTCCTGCTGCTGGAAGGGGCTGTCATTGTAGATGCAGAGGGCTGGGCCCTGCAGCATTGTCCATTTTTCACTGAAAGTGGCATCTGCTGGGTGCTGCCGGCGGTCCCACACGAAGTGCACAAGCGTTGCACCAGCATCATCTGCATTCTGAACCAACTCTGTCATGATATCACGAGCAGATCCTGGATACTCACTCAAGATGTTCTTCAGCCAGTGTAGGCAAGTCTTCATGGGCACCAAATGGCTGTGCCCAGGGGCTCATGCCTGCAATGAGTAGTTGGCTTTTCTCCAGTGCTTGGTGGCGTGTGGTAGGCACACTGCAGCGCTGGGCTATGGCTGGGGATAGCTGTTCATGGCACAGCAGGACATCTCTGTCCATTGGCATCCATGGCATATCATTGAAGTGGAGCTTGTCCCGTGGGCGCAAAATGCCCTCCTGGTCAGGTAGAAAGAGTCTTTGGGTCTGGTAGGCATCCGGCTCTTTGTCATCCAGCATCAAGCCAACAGACACCAGCCGCAAGGCCAGAGCCAGCTCCGCGGCAGGCAGGGGCTCTCCAGCGTGCATCTCTGCCAGGGTGCGGAGGACTCGGGCATAATCATCCCAGGCGAATGTGTGGCGCAGCCCCACACACTCCCAGAGCTGCTTGTAGGGCTGGTACTGCTCTGGAAGCTGGTGAAGATATGGGGCAGCCTCAAATGACAGTTTCTCAGCCACAGCCATGACTGGCACAAACTGGGAGCCCACCAAGATGAAGGGCTTCTCTTGGGCCACTGCAGAAGCCACCTCGCCCCAGATGGAGTGATCTTGCTGGAGCAGTGTGTGCAGGTAACTGTAGCAGCAATGGGCGCTGTCCTGCAGGTCCTTCAAAGGGAGAGCATTGGAGCTGCAGCTCAGCGCCTTCAGCTGCTCAAGGACTGTAACTGCTGGTATCTGTCGGTTCAGTCCCAAGAAGGATTCCATTTCCTCGGAGAGGCTGAAATTTTTCCCCAGCACTTCAGGAGCAAAGATAGGGTGGATGAGTCCCACTAGCCGGGCTTGGAGGTAGAGCTGGTCAGCTGGCAACAGCACATGTTCACCAGTTGGCAGTGTACCAGGGAGGAAGGGCACAGACTGGAAGTCTACCTGCATGGTGTTGTCCACCCTCTCTTCAACTGCATCCTGAAGCAGCTCAAGGATGCAGGCAGCCCTCTGGTAGCCTTTGGCATGGTCCTCAGTCCAGATAAGTTTCACTGTCTTTGCCCGCTCCAGCAGCACTGGCAGGGTCGTTTTGTCCTTAACCATGCCCAGCCTCTCCAGTTGGCTTAGTACTTCTGGAGAAAGGAAAGCATCCCCAGTGGGGAAGCGCCCATCCCTAGGGTCATATAAAGAGGCTGTGCGGCCTCTGGGATGCACCAGGCAATCGATGAGCTGCAGGTGGCCATGAGGGGTGGCAGGAATGCAGGGCACTGTCTGCAGCACTTTGTTGACATCATGATGGGACATATCCAGTGCATGGAGAAGCAGTGGGTCCCGATCAACAACAGAGAGGTCTTTCAAATTGGGAAGAACAAGCTCGCAGTAAAAGCGGGGCCAGTCATAGGTGCCAGCCTTCACTGCCTCCCCGAGGCCCTTCTGCACCTCCTCTGGCAAGGTCACAGCTAACAGGGGATAGGGCAGAGTGGTGGCAAAGACGTGCTTCGCCACAGCACCCAGCTTGGGGTGTCTGACCACAGCTTGGTGCAGGAAGCGAGCATCCTGCAGTGAGCACCATGAGCGGCCATCAGAAAAGAGCCTGAGGTCATTCCTGGATGCCAGAGCTTTGTAGAAACCAGTTACAGCCTCCGTAAAGGGGTAACGGGCAGTGTTAGCGTCCGGCCAGAAGTTGTGATATTCATAGTTCTCCAACTCACCTGCCTCATGCATGGAGCGGAGGAGATCCAGTGCCCGGAGCCAGGCAACAGGCACAGCATTGCGGAGCAGCATCCGATTCCATTCACCTTGCTCTTTTGTGTCCCACAGCCCCTTGCGGTTTGAGAGGATGCTGAAGGCCCCATGCACATGGATTGGCAGCCCTGAGGTGACTGGCATGGGAAGGTGGCAAAAGACTTGCCCCTCCTCGACACCCAGACGTGGCACCCACTTGCCATCTGCAGTAGGGGCAAGGGGAAGGGCCACACCAGCCACGGGAAGTGGAGGAGGGTGCCCTGCCTGTGTATTCTTGCGAGACAGTTCCAGCAGCTCCCCATCACCATGACACACCAAAACTAGGTACTGCCACGTGGTCTCGGATGCTTCCTGACAGGCTGTGAGCTGTTCAATGGCTGCCCAGCTTGGGGGGTCCCCAGGGGGGCCCAGGTCTCGGATCTCCTTTTGCAGCAGTGTGGCCAGGGGCATGGTATCCTCCGCAGAGGTGGCTGTGTCTGGCAGCATCTCCAGGGACACCTCTCTCACCTTCCGCAGGAAAAGCAGTAGGAGCCGGTTAGAGCCAAGGAAGCTGGTGCCAAGAGCCTGGATGCGCACTGTACCAAAGGCCTCTGAGCAAATCTTTGATGTCAAAGCTTCCTCCTCAGTGCGAAAAGGCAGACGGAAAAGGCTTCCTGGAAAGGGTCCTGGCTTAGGCAGGCAGCACCCAAAGATACCATGGTAGGGCCAGAACTGCTCAGCAAAGGCACGGAGGATGCGTGGTCGGCTGGAGAAGTCCAGGCGGATGCCAGGGCTGCCGCCCCTGGGGATGTGCTTGCCCAAATGGGTGCCATTGGGATCAAAGATGAGCAGTGTTTCCCCACTCAGCACCGCCGGCACATCTGTGACACGGTAGACAGAGCAGAAGCCCAGCCCAAAGCGCCCGATCCGGCCTGCCTGGCCCTCCTTTGTAGCAGCCCCAACTCGTGTGATGTTACGGAGGTCATCCTCTGTGAACAGGGCATCGTTGTAGGCCCAGAGGGCTGGGCCATGGCAGGCAACCATGCCGGGATCTAGCAACCCAGAGGTGGCCTTTCTGCAGGGTCGCAAGTCCAGGAGGAAGCGGCACATGGTAGCTCCAGCATCCTCTGCATTCTGCACCATCTCTGTGAAGAGGTCACTTTCCTCGCCATACTCCCGGAGGATGTTGCGGAGCCGTAAGGTGATGGACTCCGAGGGGCCACAGGCGGTGAACGGTTCTGGCCCCAGCACCCGTGTACTGAGCAGCTCCGTGCCAAAAAATGTGGCTGTGCTGGATGGCACCGCCTCATGCACCACCTCCTGAACGTCCTCCTCTGCATCCAGCTCCATGTCCAGGTACACGGTAGTGGCAGCCGGACGGAGGGCAAAGCCCGAGCCCTCCAGGATCCTCACAGGAACTGGCACCGTGCCTTCGCCCCAGTGCTCTCGACTCTTAAGCCACTGCAGGGCAGCTACAACCACCTGCAGCTCTGCTGCAGTGCCGGCTCTGGAGCTGCGTGTGTCTATGTCCTGCCCAAGGCAGCGCAGAGCTGCTACTGCTCTCTCCTCACTTACCCTCATCTCCACCCCCCAAGCCCTAAAGAGGCAGCTGTAGGGCAGGAAGTCGGGAGGCACCCGGGGCACCAGCATCCCCAGCTCCAGCTCCTCAGGATAGCTCAGCACAGCATCACGGGGCAGGACAAACCCAGCTCCAGTCCACACCACAGCATCGTCCGGCGCGATCCCAAAGGTCTTTAGGTTTTCCTGCATGTGCTGGTAGACAGGCCGGAGTGCAGCACCAACCTCACCCACGTCGCTGCACCCTGCCAGCTTCCTCAGCTGCTTCCACACTCTCTCTGGTGGTGGAGTCTGGCTCAGCCCCAGCTTCTTCTCTGCCTCTGGCCCAAAAGCAGCAGTCAGATGCATGGCAAGCCCCACCAGGGGCTGGTACTGGGTGGACCGCAGCTCCTTGGGGGACAGGAAGGGTTGCCCAGGCTTGCCAGTGCACTTGGAACAAGGCACCCATGGCAAGGCTTGGAGCTGCGAGAGCTGCTCATTGCTGAAGCCAGACAGTGCCTTGGGGTGATTGCAGACCTCGATCAGTGCCTGAGCTCTGTCCAGAGCCACCTGGTCACCTTGACTCACGCGTGCTGCAGCCTTTAGCATGTCCGAAGGCAGCAGGCACCCCTCACCGTGCCGCAAGCCCAGCCTTCTCAAGGCACGGAGGACAGGCGGGCTGCGGAAGGCAGCAGGAGGAAAGCACTCGGGGCCCAGCAGCGCCTGCAGGGTGCTCTCGCAGGGGTCGTAGAGGTCTGGTGGGCATGCAGGGCCATTGGGGGTCTCCAGGAAAGCCAGCTTGCTGCAGGCCTGCTGGAGCGGGGGGCTCAGTGCAAAGAGGACGTCTCCATTCTGCAGCACCCAGAGCAGCAGAGCCTGTGTCTCAGCTGCCCGCCCCGCATAAGCACCTCTGGCCACAGCTCTGACGGCCTCCAGCATCACTTGGACTACACTGACGAGGGGCTTCTGGAGCCTCTCCAGGAGCCGACGGTCAGCTTCATCTCGGCACTGCAACACAGCCTCTGGCAGCACCACATCTCCGGGCAGCTTCGACTCTGGCTCCATTGCCGGGGTGTCACCGGCTGGTACCAGCTTTGTGGGCTGTGGGGTGGCCAAGCAGGGCAGTGGGATGAAGAGGGGCAGAGCAGCCAGTGTGGCCCTGTCTTGCTTTGTCAGCGCTGGGATGTCTGCCAGGTAGAGCCGGAGGATGTCCACATCCGCAGCAGGCAGTGAGGCCAGGCGGGATGCCGCAGCTGCAGCCCCCTGCCTGCCCAGGGCCCGCAGGGCATTGAGTGGGGATGGAGGTAAGACATAGCTGGACAGGCAGTGGTGCCATATGCCGGGGGGCACCACTGAGCAGCCCAGGACCTCCAGCACAGAGCCCACAGCAAGTGGCAGGCTCTGGTCCTCCCATGCCTGGAAGATAAGGCTGGACTGGGGAATCAACGGAGCCAGGCGGACGCTGGGGGCATCCAGTGGGGACAGGGCGATGAGAGGGAGCCCCTCCAGAGGGCCCAGGTCTTCCATGTGGCGGGCCAGGAATTGCCACAGGGCTGGGAACCAGGAGGCTGGGGGCTGGGGGGGACCTTGGTCCAAGTACCAGGTCACTGGGGTTGAAGACTGGGACATCCAGGCAGGGGGCAGAGCCAAGCGTAGGGTCCGGGCAGTCACGGCTGGATCCAGCAGAACCAGGTTGGGGAAGAGACCTGTGTGCGGGAGCAGAGGCTGCGTGAGGAGTATGCGGGAGCAGGGGCCTGGGAGAGGGTACCCAGGACAGTGGGGGAAAGAACCTGAGATTTGAGGGGGGGGGGGGGGTTGGACGGACGACACCGGGGATAGGAGGACCTGGGCACTGGAGAGATAGATAGTGGATATCTGGATTAGGAGGAACAGGGGAACCCCAGACCCATGGCAATAGAGAAGATCTAAGAGGAAAAGAGGTGTAAGAGGGACCAGTATTGGGGGCCACAGAGGTCCTTGGCTAGGGAATACAAGGAGACCCAGGATCAAAAGGAGCACAGAGGGGATGGGAGAATGTGGGAAGAGCAGCAAGGACAGCAGAGTAACCAGAGATACGAGGAAATACAAGTAGGAGAGGTGGCCCTGGGCTCAGGCAATGCACCCCAGCATGGATGGACAGTGAGATTTGGGATCTACAGTGCTGTTGAATGGAATGCTGGGGGAAGCCCAGGAAGTGGCCTCAGGCAGGGGCTCAGGGACCCCAGGTATGTACAAGGGAGCATCACTGTGGCACAGGGAGATACTAGGGCTGCAGAGGAGCCCCAGGCCATACAAGGGTGCCTAGGGGTGTAGGGTTTAAAGGTGGTGCAAGGACTCCCCATCTCTTACCCGCCTTGGCAATGCCTCTCAGGAGGCTGTCCAAGCCTGGGTCCAGGTCTGAGGGCAGGAAAGACCCAGCCAGGCCAGGCAGGAGCTCCCTGTGGAGACAAGCCGAGGTTCTGGGGGACCAGAGGGGTAACGGGGCGCAGGCAGCCTCCTGGACCTGGCTCAGCTCCCACTCGGTGATGTGGGAGAGGAGGGCAGTGAGTGCCCAGGTTTGACTGTGGTCCCTCTTTCAGCTCAAGAGCGGGAGCAAGCTGTGCCCTGGGCAACCAGCTCGCATGCCCACTCCCGCAGGGAATGGGGCTGCCTGGGGCCACGGACTCACCTGGGGCAGTCGCACGTGTCCACGTAGACAACGTCTGATGCGGTTCCAAAGGCCACAAATGTCCCATCGGCACGAGGCAGGAGGGGAAGACCCCGCAGCTCAGCGTGGCACCCGTCCCCGGCCACATAGCGCAGCAGGGCCAGCCGGTCCGCATCCGGGACGCCCACGGCGCCGTGGCTCCGCAGCACCTCCCGCACGTGTCCTGCTGTGGCCTCCCGCACGCCCTGCTCCATCCCCAGCGCCAGAGCCCTCCTGACATGGGCCGGGACCTCAGCCACCGGCTCCCCGGCTGCCACCAGCAAGGCCCGCACCGCGCGCTGGGCATCCCCAGCGACCGCGGGCAGCAGCACAGCCTCTGCAGCCCGCAGCCGCCCCGCGGGCCCCGCTGCGGCCGGCACCAGGGTGCAGGCAGCTGCCAGCCCCCGGCACACGCTGGTCACCAGGCTGTGGGTACGGCCGCAGCTGGGCACGCGCTCGGGGTCTGGCCACGTGCTGTAGGCGTCCATGTCGGGCAGGGCCGCGGCCACGGCAGCCATGTGGCTGTAGACCCGCGGCAGGAGGCCGAGCAGCAGGAGGGTGTTCCAGCGAGCATCTTCCTCACCCTCTTCACCCTCCTCGGGCCAGCGGAGGTGGCGACGGTCGTCAGAGAGGGCGAAGGGCGCACTGGCATGGGCGGGCAACCCTGTGGCAGGTCTCGTCGGTGGCTGGCAGGGGTAGGAAGCAGCACAGCCGCCCTCGGCAGGGCCCATGGAGGGGGTGCGCCAGGCTCAGCTCGGGGCAGCACCCCAGCTTTTCCCCCAGCGCCACGGCCGGACCCTCTGTGGCCCTGCCCGTGGCCACCAGCCACTCGCTCCTGTCCCCCACTCCATCCCCATGCAGGGCCACCAGGCACCACTGCCAGGCTCAGCCCCTCATCCCCTGATGGCGCTGGGACAGGGAGAGGCTGAGGGGATGCCACGAGGGTCCCCATGAGTGTCTGGACCCCATCTGGGGCCACATGGAGCAAGGTCACGCGGCGGACGTGGCGGAGGAAGAGGAGGGCAAGCGGGGCCTCAGTGAGGAAGGTCTGGAGGAGGCGACGGATGCGCTCAGGATGGGAGACCCCTGCAGCGATTCCCGAGGGCTGTCGGCGGAGGGGGAAGCGGAAAAGGGTGCCCTGGGCAGAGCCACGGCGCTGTCCCACAGCCTCCAGCCCAGCCCAGAAGGGCTCGAAAAGGCCAGGAAGGTCCTGGGCTGCAGAGACATCCCAGCGGGCACCGGCGCCTGGCAGCACCCGGCATTCGGGGTCCAGCACCCCCAAGGACGGGGGGCTCAGCACACCTGGGAGGTCTGGAGACATGGGAACCATGAGGCCATAGGGGTGGCATGGAAGCTACCGCCTCCCCACACTATCCCAACACATCCGTGTCCCGGGTGCCCGCCCGCTTACCCCCAAGTGCAACCTCACAGTGCCTCCCATGTGCTGAAACTTAATCCCACTTCATCAAGCCTCCCCCAGTCTGCCCCTGCAGCCCTGCCCTCCATTGCCACTCCAGCCCTGCCCTCCATTGCCATCCCAGCCTCTCCCCAGCATCCCCCAGCTTCAGGTGTCCTCAGTTCAGACCCCCCCCCCCCATTTCACGCAGCCTCAGTGACCCCCATCACCCACAGCCAGTTCAGTGCTCCCAGTACAGCCCATACCCCCAGTTCAATTCCAGTTGAACCCCCAGTGCCACTCACCGGTGAGGTGGTAGACGGAGGTGAAGCCCAGGCCAAACCGCCCCACGGTGCCGGGGTCCTTCTGCTTGTGTGACACCCCTGGGCTCAGGATCCCTTCCCAGTCCCGAGGGGACATCAGGGCATCATTGTAGGCCAGGAGAGCTGGGCCTGGGGGGGGTCAGGGCCATGGGTTAGGGGCGACTTGGGACGCATAGGGGGAACTGTGACCCACGCTCAGTGCCCCCACAGTCTCAATCCCCCCCCAGTTCTCCCTGTACTGAGTCCTCCCAGTACCCTCAGTGCCCCCAGCACACCCCAGCACACCCCACTGCTTCCAGTTCTCCCCGTCCACTCTGACTCCTCTTCACGCATATCCCCCAGTCCCTCCCAGTGCCACCCCTGCCCTTTGTCCAGTCTCTCCCAGTGCCCGCAGCGCCTCTCACCCTGGGTGCCCTCCAGCCCCCCCCTGGCGATGTCGAACTCCCGCTCATCAGACACGAACACGACCTCCTTAGCGCCGGCATCGTCAGCGTTCTGCAGCAGCTCCTGGATTCGGGATTCAGGGATCAGTGCCCGGACACCTGAGCCCCCCCCCCCAGCCCGCAGAGTAAAGCGGCAACCCGCGGACCCAGCAAGGACCACCCCGCAGCCCGGCTGCCTGCAACCTGCTGGGCATGAGAGCGGTGGGTTCCCGGGGGGGGTCTCACCTTGAGGATCTGCCCCCCATCGGGGTACTTCTGCAGGATGCTCTGCAGGTAGTCAAGGAAGACGGGTGCCCGCTGGAAGAATGCCTGCCTGCAAAGCGGAGAGAATGGGGGCTCCGGGGGTGACCAGGACCCCCTTGGAACCCACGATGTTCCCTTCCTTGGGGGGGGGGGGGGGTCAGGGGCTCCATCTCCTCGCGGGACGCACTGGAACCACCTCAGGGATGCTCCGCACCTCCCCAAACCCCCGTCCCTCCCCGGGTCTGCTCCGGCAGCTGAAACTTCTCTTCAGCCCTGCATAATCCCCACCTCCCGCAGCAGCGCTTCGGGTCTCCCCACCTACCCCCGTCCCACCGACAGCCCCCGGTGCCCCCCGGCGGGCTCCAACCACCCCCATACCCCCCGTAGGCACCCAGCGTCCCGCTGCTCGCACTCACGCGTTCGGCTGCGCCGCGGCCATACCGGGCACTGCCGGGTAGAGGCGGTCCCTTCTCCTGCAGCCCGGGCAGTTTCGTTTCCCCGCAGCGCCGAACTTCCCTTTCCCAGGCTTTTTATCCCCAGAATTGCGGCAGGGGAGGGGCCGGGAGGATACGGAGCGGTTGGGGGGGAGGGCAGGAATATGGGAATAGGGCGATGACGCCTTAGGGATGTGGCAATGCTATGGGGTACATGGGCATACGGTCATGGGGCAAGGACCGTCAGGGTTATAGTGATGGGGGGAGTGGCTATAGGGTGGGGGCCATTGGGTGATAGGAGTAGGGCTATGGCAGAGAGGTATGGCTGTGGGTTGGGGGTGATGGCAATGGGGCAGTGGGGACATGGGAAAACGGCTATAGGAATGGGGCTACTGGGGTATGGCGATGGGTCAGAGATCCATGGGAATATGTCTATTGCGCAGAGTACAGTGGGAGCATGGCTATGGGACTGAGGCCATGGAGCCACGGCCATTGGGAAGGGCTCTAGGGGCATTGTTATGGGGCAAGAGGCATAGGAATATGATTCAGGGCACCAAGACCATAGCAGCGGGATGGGATCCACTGGGGTATGGCCCACAAGACCATGGGGATAAGGCTATGGGGCAGGTGGCCATGGGGCTATGGCAATGCAGTGGGACCCATAGGTATACAGCTATGGGGTGATGGAGCTACATGGGATATAGCTATGGGGTTGGACTGCTGTGAGCAGGGGCACACCACAGGGCACATGGGGATATAGTTGGAGCAGGTCAGAGGGATGCTGACATGTGGTATATGGTGGGAGCATGGAGGACATAGTGGAGTGGAAAGAACATGGAGATACTGAAATGGGGTAGGGAGGAAGTGGAGCATACGTATGGGGTGATGGATACATGTAGGACATAGCTTGGAGGGGACAACTTTGGGTCACATTTGTGGGATGGGATTGCTGTGGGATGGGGGAGACGTGGCCATGGGTTGAAGGGCTGTGGTGGGACTGATGAGAAGGAAGGCTCAGCAGCCCTCTTCCAGCTCCCCATGCCCTGGGCAAAAGGTAACCATGAGCCCACCCGGCCCCTTCAAACGAGTCACCTCTGTGGGGTGTCCCTGCCTGCTGGACCTGGGTCCCCATGAACAGGCAGCCAAGGGCATCCCCCAGGCACAAGAACTGTGTGGGCACAGGAAGAATAGGAGGGCACTGAGAAAGACATCCTCAGGGACACAGGCAGTGGGGAACAGTCCCACAGCCCACCCTTTCCCTGCTCCCACATCACCCAAAGCATCTTCCCCTATTTAATTAACCCTTCGTTATTGCCAAAGGGAACTCTGGCCGCAGCACTGGCCAGCCCCGACCATGCAGCTGAGGCTGGAGGCCAGGCCCCAGCTGTGCCGGGGGTGAGCAGTTACTTGGAGTAAGGACCTTGTTATTGCTCCAGCAGAAGACAGGGGAGGCCCGGATGGGTGACGCAGACCTACAGGCAGAAATTACTGCTAGCGTCGCTGTCCCTGCTCCAATGAGAGACGCTGCAGGGCAGGTGGGATGAAAAGGGAGGAGGCCAAAAAGAGCCCAAAGGGAAGCCAAGTTAATTCCTTCCTATTCCACTCTGTGGAGTCACCAGACTTGTGCCATAGCAGCGGGAGCACAAGCTGGACGCAGCCTGTGGCCAGAGCAGCTTTAACCTGTCAGAGGGGAGGCTGAGATGAGCTCTTAGGCAGAAGCTCTTCCCTGTGAGGGTGCTGAGGCGCTGGCACAGGGTGCCCAGAGAAGCTGTGGCTGCCCCATCCCTGGCAGTGCCCAAGACCAGGTTGGACGGGGCTTGGAGCACCCTGCTCCAGTGGAAGGTGTCCCTGCCTGTGGCAGGGGTTGGAGCTGGATGGGCTTTAAGGCCCCTTCCCAAACCAGTCTGGGATTCCACGACCCGTAGAACCCTTTCCGTCTCCACCAGCTGGTCTGCACTGCGCTGGGGGGGGCACCGTGCAGGGCTTCTGGGCACGACAAGGGGGCATGACATGGTGCAGGACTTCCCGGACCTCAGTGAGAAAGATCTGAGAGCAGATGGAGTAATAAAGCCCCTGGTTTAGTGGCAGAGAGGAAACAAGAACAAAGACTTTACATCCCTTCAGACGCTGGGGACATCTCCGCAGATGGGGCCCATCGGCGCTGCAGGACAGTGGAGGGTGTTCTGCCTCCAAAGGCGCCTAAGATTTACTTGCATCCTACATCCCCTTTTCACTCCATCTTACTGAATCAGCGATTTCATGGTGTCACGTCTCGCTGGAACCTTCTCACCAAGACTCTGAAGGAATCCTGCAGCTTCCCCCCACCCCGCTTACAAAACACCACCCTATTTCGCAAAGGCAGAGAGGAACCATTTCCCCTTCAAGTGACCAGGGCCGAAAAAGAAACGAAGAGCCCGGAGAGCTTCACTCCTGAGGTCAGCAGAATCCTAAGACCACGGCGTCACAGATGCCCAGCTCTGGATTGGTGGCTCAGACATCCTGGTTCCCGTTCCACCATCCCAGCCCTGCAGAAGCCGTGGGGCAGAGGGTGGTTTGTGGCAGCAGAGGGATATCAGGACCCACAAGAAGCTGCTCAGAGCCTCCAAAGCGTTCCTCTGCTTGAGCAAAGGACAGGGGGAGCCAAGAGGGACATGGTGCTGCCCGCGACGCCGGTGCTGGCTTTCGGTGAGTGCCAGGGGCTGTGCGGGCTCTCAGAGGGTGACGTGAGGCATCGGGACGCTCCACAGAGGTGTTACACAGCTGCTTCTCTTGCAGGCGCTTGGCTGCTGGTACAGAGCAAGGCTGCAGCCGGTGAGTACCATGAGGAGGTAGGTGGGGAGTCTGGGCACATCTCTGCTCCCTCACCCATCCCCCAGGGCTTTTCCCCAGCACCACAGAACAAAACGGTGTGGGGACGGGGCCTGAAGCCATCTCCAGGCTCTCCACAGGGGCTCGTGTCTGTGTGACAGCACCTCTGTCCCTGCGCAGGTGCCTCCACCATCTCCATCTTCCTGAAGCCGCCGGGGGTGATCCCACCAGGAGGCTCCACCACCATCTGCTGCAGCTGCCAGTGCGACGATGGGAACGTTGTGCTGTACAAGGACGGCAAACGGCTCCGTACCCGGGAGCTGCGCGACGGCAGGGCCGAGTTCCCCATCTCTAACGCCACCCAAAAGGACGCGGGTCCCTACAGCTGCCATTACCTGGCTGGAGGCACTGTGCTGGCTCGCAGTGAGACCCTGGAAGTCACGGTGAAAGGTGAGGGACGTGCGGTTACCCCTTCACGTGGGGCACGCAGGGATGCACTTGGCTTCCCCATGCGCATGGTGGGCAGGGCTTTTCCCTTCATCCCCGGTTTGGAGAGGTGGGGACCACCTCTACCTCTGCCTGAGCAGGGTGCAGGGGTCACGGAGACGCTGGTGGCTCCCAGCACCGTGTTAAAGCCCAGCACCCTTCTCATGCCCTCTTCTCTCCCAACAGAGTTCCGTCTCCCCAGGCCCGTCCTCTCCGTCCTGCCGGGACTCGAGGTGGCCGCGGGAGCTGGTGTGACTTTCCGCTGCACCATCACACACCCCCGGGCTGGCTGTTTCCTGTACCTGGAGGGCCAGGACAAAGCCCCTGACTTCATTCATAAGGATCAACATGATTTCAACCTCCCCCGTGTGCACAAAGGCAACGAGGGCCGCTACAGCTGCCAGTGCTACAGCGGGGCTGCTTTGGTGGAATGGTCTGAGGTCAGCAACAGCCTGGATTTGGTGGTGAAAGGTGAGACATCCCCCAAGCTGCATCTGACCCTTCTATTCCTCTGTTGCCACATCCTGGAGGAAGTAGAAAAGAGGATGTGGAGGAGGAAAGCAGGTGCCACAGCGGTTCACGCAGAGGGTTGCAGCTTCCTTCGGACGTAGGTGAACCTCAACAGTTCCTCAGAGACCCAAAGATGGCCAACAGACAGAGGGGCGGCGCAAGGGTCCCAGTGACAGTCGTACATCTTGGACCGTCTGGCTGAGCACGGGTGGCTGGGGGCCAGCTCCATGTCCGTGCTCCACTCTCTGCCACTGGTGCCGGGGGGGGGGGGGGGGGGCAGGTAAGAGACTGTGGGTAGGGGGTGTCCCAGGGAGGTAGAGCCCTTTGGGGTCCCTGTGTACACTTTATCCCTCTTTAGCCCAGCAGTGTCTCCCGGCCCATGTGTCTGCCCTGGGAGCCCCACGCCTGCCGCTTCTGTCCCCTTGGGTCCCCTGTTGCCCCTATGGGAGGGCTCCTTTGGTCTGTCAGCAACGTTGTGGGGGTCCCCAGTGACCGTCCCTTCCTGTCCCCTGCAGATTACACCTGGAGCAACGTGGTGCGCCTGGTCCTGGGCGCCGCTGTCCTGGTCCTGCTGGGGCTCATCGTGGCCGAGGACAGGCACAGGCTCCGGTGCATTTGGCCTGCGGGGAGAGGTGGTCACCACGCTGCTCCCCGCGCCCAGAGCTACCTGTGACTGGGACCAGACGAGAACTGGGATTGCTTCAGCTTCTCCTCACAGTGGGATAAATCACCGCTCCCCACTGGCTACATCTGGAGACACGGGGCAGGATGGGAGAGGGAGACCCCATGGCAGGGGGTGAGCCCTCCCTGCGGTGTGTGTGCGTCTGTCCCTTTCCTTCTGCCACCAGGGGCTGAATAACCAGTGTCCAGCTGCAGAGACTTCCACTGCTCACAGTCGTTTATTACTTTAAAACACTGACGAAACACATCACGCCGTCGTCTATATATATAAATTTACTTTGAGGCAGCTATAAATTTATATATATAGTAGGACCTTTAAACCTCTTTATACTCAGGACACCAAAGCTCCAGAATAGCTTCACCGGCTACAACAGAAGCAGTTTCGTTATGAAAACACAAATCTCAAGGGGGGGGGGGGGGGGGGGGGAGAAATTAAAAACCAAGTGCAAAATGAATGAAAGTGCAAAAACGTTTCTGCTGCCAGAACCACGCTCCTGCCCCCTCCCCGTGCCCCCAGCCGGGACGAGCAGCCACCAGCCCCACAGGGAAGGGGTGGATTGGAGGAAGGAGCAAGGCTGCAGCCCCCGGCACCTTCCCTCCCCTCCTAAAGGCTGACTGAGGAACAGAAGTGGCTGAGTCACATCCCTCTCCCAGCTCCCTCCTCCTCTTCCTCAGCTGCACTCACAGCCTCAGCTTTGCCGCTGCAAAATCTCTGTCAGCCCTTCGAGGCCATTTGGAGGGTTTCTGCCTTGTCTCAAAGTGCCTGCGATGGATGGGGAAGGCACCAAGGGAAGCAGAGGAAGGCACGGCCATGCTCCTGGCTGCTCTCGTGGAGACGGAGACCTTGGCCTTGCACCACCACGATGCTGCCCATTTCCACGAGGAGGGAGAGGCTCCAGCTGCTCCCATGCCCCAAAACACCTGCAGCCCCGAAGACACTTTGTGCCCGAGCCTGGAGCACATGGTGGGACATCTCCCCAAGCCAGCAAGAGCAGCAGGAGCGCAGGCTGGGGGCCTGCTGCCCAAAACCCATGACTTGAACAGTTCTTCATTTTCTTGGCAATGTTGGCTGCAGCCACATCTCTCAGAAAGACCCCAGCAAGGAAGCTGTGGCCACACTCAGCCTCACTGTCCTTCTCCAGCACCTCAGTGATCCGGCAGCGAACATCCCCCTGAGGAGTTTGGTTGGGCAGCAGGGGAAGGATGAAAAACTTTGGTGCTTCTGCCTTGGTCACAGCTGCCCTCGATGCTACCTGAGGGGGGACTCCCAGTCAATGCTCTGTGGAGATGGAGGACCTGCAGAGGCCGGGGGTGCCGCAAACCTTCCTTCTCCTGACCTCCTGCTGGGACCAGAGACAACTGCTCCCAGAGGACACAGCACCCGAGACCCTGGCCCAGAGCCTGCTGCCTCCACAGCCACAGAGACCACTGCATTAAAACAGCGACGCACAAACAGAAGGGGAAATGGTGTTGTGGTACTTCCACAAACACCCATCCACACACACACGCACACACAATGCTTTGGGTTTGGTTTGGTTTTAAAGAAAACAAGAAGAAGGTTCTAAGTTTTAACAGTAAATAGCCCTTGACCTCCTAAAAACCCTGTAACTCTCACCCAGATGAATCCAGAAGCTTTGCATCCAAATGGCTGAGTCGGCCGGAGGGGCTGATGAAGTGATGCTGGAGACAGCGGGTAAGTGCGTGTGACAGAGGCCTCACACCACCCTTCCAGTGGGGCCAGTTTTCCTGGCAGCAGCTCCCTGCGCAGAGACCTGGGGTCCAACCGCACAGCCAGGCCCCAGAGCCAAGGGGAGAACCTTGGCAGCGCTGTCTGGTTTGTGATGCTCGCTCAGCGGGAGGTCAGAAGAGCCCCAGTAAGGCAGCACCCCATGGGCAGAGCTTTCTGCTGGTGCCCAGGCAGAGCATGGCTTTATAGCACCCAACAGCAGAACAAGAGCTGGTGGTGTTGGTTGTACTCAGTCTTATGGGTCAGCCATGGTGTGGCTCTCGGCTCCTCTTCCCCTCCAGCGGGGATCTTCTGAGCTCACCACCACCTCTGCTCTGCAGGGCAGCACGAGGCTCTCCATGCTTCACACTGGTTTCAGATCCAATACCAGGGTAGCATCTCCTCTCTCAGCACCCGGGGTAAGGCTTAGTCCCTTCCCCAATAGAAGGAATGAGTCAGCATGACAGCATGGAGCAGACCAGAATAGGATGGGTTTGTAAGATGATTCCTCACAAGCTCAATAACCACATCCCGTGAAAGGAGCTGCTCCATTCCAGATCCCACCTGGAGAGTCCCGGCACTGCTCACAGTCTCACAGCTGAAGGCCCCAGGGCTCCTCTTCTTCCACCTCAGCACACAGAGGCCCAAAAAGACTCCCCATCAAGTGAAGAGACCAACATTGGGACCATTTACTGTGGATCAAGGGCGACCTGGGGAGTGAGTGTGGGAGCCAGAGACAGGCCTGTTACTCCCACTCCCCTCTCTCCACAGCTGGCCACAACGCAGTGCTTGAAGAGATGGAAGAACATACAAAAGGAAAGGAGAGGGAGAGCTGCCTAAATCAAACCCAAGCATCGACAAAACAAATACGCAGAGGAGTTGCAAGTCCTGTGTGAAGAGCAAGCAGCAGACGACTCAAGAGCAGGTCAAACGTGACCCCAAATATTCAATAACAAAGAGTCAAAGTGCTACATTTCCATGGGAAGCCTTGAACAGATTGACCCAGGTGTGACAGTGGCTCCCAAGGCAGTGCTGCTCCAAAACATGTTGCTGGTGCACTTGCTAAGATCTCTTCATCCCTGTCTTTGGGCACTGGGAAAGGGGGAAAGAATGTTTTGCTACTGACACGTCTTTCTTGGGAATGGGAAAGAAAGTGGATGTGGACTCAGATCACATCACTGTAGGTCTGCCAGGACCCCCAGGCACGGAGGCTTTCCTGGCTTTGGAGTCCTAGACTCCATTACAAGGGACAGCATTCCCAAAGCACCTGCACCCTTGTTGAAAAGGCGTTACGTTACTGAAGGGACAGAAAGAAATCCAGTTAACTGCTCTCTTCCAGCTCTGCAGATGAGGGATCCAGAGCCAGCAGAAGATCCTGCTCTTCAAATGGCAAAACCTGAAGGGCTTGTGAGGGCAAAAGAGGGGGAGAAGGTGGCTTGGCAGAATTGAGTCAGCCAACTCAGAGACACCTCCAGAAGCAGATGTACCTATGGAGGAACAGATGCTTCTTGTCCTTGGCAGCTGTCTCTGCTCTAGAAAGGGCCTTGCTCCCAACACATGGAACAAAGAGGGTCCAAATCTCCTTTGCAGAGCATTTTCTAATTGCTGCAGGGGGAACAAGTTAACCAAACATCCATTCTCACAGAGATGTGCTGGCCAAGACAGCCTGAAGCCCAAGAGGAAATAAAGCTTGCTCTGGACCCACCAACCCGGGCCCTGTGGAGTCCTGGAGTGCTGCATTACCATAAAGAGGAATAAAGCAGAGACACTGCTTGTAGGCAGAGCAGCAGCCAGGACATGGTGCTCCTTGGAAGGGGCAAGAGTTGGGCCACTGGTTCCCAGTGCAGTGAAGGAGCAAAGCAAAGTCATCACCTGGCCTTAGAATGGGAAAGTCAGAAGAATTCAGAGACAAAGGCAAAGTGAGCAGAAGCTCCTCAAGAGTGACCCTTGGAAATGATGTCAGCACAAGACCCCCCGGAGGACCACCTTGGGGTGAAAAATGAAAACCTCTCTCAGCTGCTGAGCAAAGCCAAGACTGGCCTTTAAAGGGGTGCAAGGACGTATGGAGGCAGTCAGTCCTTCCCTTACCTGGGTGATTTGACTGGTGGCATCAGCCCCCAGCTGCTACACCCTCCACACTTCTCCCCTGTCCCCCATCACTGCTCCGAATCAGTGCGGTCACAGCGGGACATCGGGTGCTGCTGTCACACTAAGAGAGGCCAGTTCCACATCAACCTTCTGCCCTGCAGCCTCGCCCGAGGCTTGGGGCCAGCCTTTGCCTGGCGCTGGAGAAGGGCAGTGTGGAGTGGAGAGGAGAGGATGGGAGATGGACTGGTGGGAGAGCAGAGATGCGGCACCCGAGAGGACATGAGCAGGACATGACAAGACGTGGTCGGTCGGGGGGAATCTCTGTCTTGACCAGTTTGGCAGCACCGATGCTAAGGGAAGGTCCCAACTGGGTGAAGAAAAGTCACTTTAAGGTGTCATCAGCATTCTTGAACATGAGGATGGCATTGTAGATCTTGAGTGCGGGGCCCAGCTTGACACTCATAATCTTGACGATGTCAGCCTGCGTCAGCAGGAGGAAGGCCTCGCCATCGATCATCTGGGGAGGAGAGCAAGGACAAAGGCACTCACCGAAAACCCAGGCTGTGACCTCCTACGGACAGCATGGGCATAACCGACCATCCATCCATCCTCCAGGTCCTGGCAAGTGTGGAGGCTGTTCCCAGCTCAGCTTTGCAAGCCTGAGCACTGGGGCCAACCAGGCTGGGATAGTTGCTGTACCCAGTGTGCCCAGGATCAGCCTGCCCTGGGTGCACTGCACATGTTGGAAAGCAGCTCCTCTGTGTGCCCGTCCACAGAGTGGTGTAATAACAATGAACTGGCCAACAGACAGCAATGCACCTAATTGCTGTGCTGGTAAGAGGATGCAGATGGGGAAGGATGAATGGGTGAGGAACAAGCAGCTTCTCTCAGGAGGGGATGGTGCCAGTACCACCCTCCTCCTGCTCACCCACCTGAGCCTCCTCAGAAGTGCCCTCCCCTCACCCATGCCAGGAAAACAGGGAAGCACAGCTCCTTGAGGGTCAGCATCTCCCCTCTTGGCACCACATCTGCACAGGCAAACAGCTGTACACTCCAATGCAGCAGCACTGCTGCTCCCAGGGCTGCAGAGTGGGAACACTGTTGGGTGCTGGATGTTCATTCAGCAGCAGTGCACTTCAGGGGGCTCACTGGCCAATTCCTCCCTGCCCTGTCGGCAAACATCCGACATCCTTGCCCACCTGCACTCATCCTCCAGCACTTCTCACCTCATCTTTGAAGAGCTTGGCTTGGTCCTCACAACCAGTCAGAGTCTGAACAAAGCTAAAGACCTTGGAACAGACAGGGAAAAATGTCACGATAGAAACTATGCTTCTGGCTGGAGACCCCCCATGACCCCACACCCTCACTTCCACAGAGGTGTTTTGTGCCCTGTAAGGTAACATGCGGCTGTTAGGGCAAAGGCTACAGTTGCAGCAGCACTCATCCCTAGAGATCACCCTTGCACCAGGTCACAAGTGGCTGCCTTCTCCAGCCCCAAAGCAGCAAGCGCTGCAGCCGCTTCATCTCCAACAAGGCATCTCCAGCATAGTGAGACAATGCTCACTGGGGAGCATGAGAGAGGCACACAGGAGATTAATGAGCAAACTGGGCAGGGCTGGCTGCTGGGGCTGGTGCACAAGGAAGTGAATGAAGATGACAATGAAGAATGTGAGGTAAAGATTTCTCTTTCAGAGGGAAAGGTGGACCACCTTCTTGATAGCCCAAGGAAGCAGCTGCTGAAGCCCATCTATGCCTGGTTCATGTACCATGGTGCTGCACAGCCATGCCAATGAGTTAGGAACCAGCACACAGTGTTTAAAACCATCTTACCTCATCAATGGTCCACTTGGCCACTGTGGTTGCTGTGATGCCAGCCACCCCAGGCAGGAGTTTGCAGTGCTGCTCCCAGCAGAGCGAGAGGGAGCGGTCAGGGTGTGCAGACAGCGCAGACATGAAGAGTGACTGGTGCATACTGTCTGAAGAAATAGCTGGCAACAAAAGTGTAAGATGTGACCCAATGCAGAAGGACAAGAACATCCCATGCCATCCCATCCTATCCTATCCTACAAGGCCTTCAAGAGGGACCAAGCAGAGCTCTGGTAAAAGGCAGGGATGATCTCTGTCAGATGGTCAACCGTGGTAGTTGACCACAAGCTCCTCACAGGCGCTGATCTGTGTGAGGTCTGACTGCGTGAGCCAAGGGAGACCTGCCTCCAACAGCCACCACCCCAGCTCTTTGAGCCCTGCCTCTGCAATGAGACTGTAGAGAGGACAGTACTTACTCTGGAAGTCTTCCTGCTGGATCTTCCGGTACTTTGGAGGTCGCCCTCTAAAGAGACAGGAAGACTGATTTCCAACTGGGTTTGGACTGGCCCGAGGGCTCTCCTCCACACCGCACAGAGCAACGCTTTGGCAGTGGGAGCAAGAATTACCTCTTGGACCCTGACCCAAAGGGTTGACAGCTAAAGACACAAAACATGGGAAGAAAAACCAAGAGAGGTGCCCAACAGAGCTGGGAAGACAAACGCCAGGTGCCAGCAACCGTGCTCCTCGTGGTCAAGGAGCCTCAACAGCTTGGCCAGTAATGGCAGTGGCAGCACAGAGGCCCTGTGCTGCTGATGGACTCACCAGGACTGCCCCTACCTCCCATGGTGCCGAGACTTCTTTCGCTGAGAGAAGCCGATGAGGTTCCTCTTGCGAGCCGAGGCCTCGCTGTCGGACAAGTCTGCTTTCAGCCTGCCCTGGTTCTTCTCTGCCAGCGGGCACCCTGAGAGGCAGTAATGGGCTGTGAATCTCCCAGTCACGTGTCCTGACCCATCGCATCCCGGCGTGGGGCACTTCCTAGAGGATAGAGGGGAGGCAAGCATTGGACCAGGCTCAGAGCAGCAGTTGGGAGCACCCCTCTGGCCCTAAGCATGAGAAGCTGGAGCCCTGGCCATAGAAGGTAAAGATGTGGTAAACAAAGTCCCAGTGTGTAAGGCTGCTGGGTGCATGGGCACACCCAATACCTCCAGGTACAAACACCCATCCCACCTTCTCCCCTGCTGTCACAGTGACCCTGTGCAAGTCACCAGTGCCGATCCTCCCTTCCTTGCTCCCACAGGCATCCAGATGAGACTAAGGAGGAAGAAAGTGTCATGAGTGTGGCCAGTACAGAAGCCCCTGGCTGCCAGATCTGCCTTCCTCATCCTCACAGATGCTCCACCATACTCGCTCCTCTTGACAGCAGCCTGCTGTACTGGGGCTGGCATGGCACTGTGCTGGTTTCCCCTGAAAAAGGCCTCACAAGTCACTGACTGAGCTGGGGCAGATGCACTGCTCCTTCTCAGAACTTCCCAAGCTCACAAACTCACAGTGAAAGGCATCCATGAGGGGTGGGAGCCACATCTCCGTGAAGCTGGTATTAGTTAACAGCATCATAGGGGCACTGTTCCCTATGTAGTCCCCACAGGTAGATGGGCACATAGGGCACCGCCAGGGGCTCTGGGTACACAGGACAAGCATGGAGCAGGAGCTCACAGGTGTTATACCAGCCACAGGCTCCAGGCTGCTTTGGGGCCTGGCCTGTGGAGAGCAAGGGCTGACCCTAAGCATGGGGCAGAGCCAGATATGGGGTGGGTGCAATGAAGGGCTGGCTGCTGGTGTGGGTGATGGGTATGGAAAAGCAGAGGAAGCACCATAAGGGAAGCTGTGCCCCTCTGAGCCACACTGGGGAGCTCACCTGTGATGAAAGCTGTACTTGGAGCTCTTGGTGTGAGGGATGCTCTTGCAGCCCAGCGTTGGGCAGCCCCCATGGGCAGAGGAGGCTGGTTCCTTTGGCCCTAGATCAGGAGTAGAAACAGGAGAGAGACTGTCATGGCTGCAGCCCCAAGCAGAGCCAGGGCTATGGGCTCCCTGCCTGCCCCAGACAGGGAACAGTTTTCCAACAGACAACCCCACAGAAAACCCCTTCCTTCTTGTCCTTCCTTGGGCCATTTCTGCGCATGGGCAGCCGGTGGTGAGGCTGGGGATCTGGCACACTTGGGCTCTGGCCGTGAGGGACTGACCCAGGTACAGGACTTACTGAGAGGAGGCTGCAGTGGGTGTCCAGTTTTTGAGCACCAGCCTATGGGGTGGATGTCCGGATGATCTGCATCAATCCAGAAATCATAGACATGACTCCAGCCATCAAAATGGATCTGGGGGAAGACAAGAAGAGGGGTCACCCTTCAAGCCTAAGGGCACCTCCCTGAGGAGTTCTGGAGCCTTCCAAGCTGACAGCAAGCAGCAGGGTAGAGCTGAACTGCAGCACAAGGCTCTCCTCCACTCCTGGAGCCAGGCACTGGGACCTGCCAACTTCCACACATTGTACTTCCACAGACCTCCACACGCTTCGCTACTGGAACCGGCAGTGAGGTGGGAAGGGTAGGATCAAGCCAGCACAGTACTTGGAGAGAAGCTCAGCACTGATACTCCAACACCCACCTTTATCCTGTGATCTTCCACGTCCTCCACACTGGCCACTCGGATGAAGGATGGAGTCCTCCTGTCCACTGCCTCCAGCTTCATGTTGACCAGGAAGCCGTGGGGTGGACGCTGGGGCCAGGAAGAACCCAATGGGTCAGTGGGGAGCAGGGCCATGCTTCCAGCTCCTGCACCCCTCGGCAGCTTTCTCAGCAGTGAGCACTCCTCAAACCCAGCTCCCAGCCCTGGCCTATCCCAGTAAGAGCCAGCCCAGCTCACAGTGGCAACAGGAGAGTGGCTGCAGGCCTCCTGCATATGAGCTGTGTTTTAACAAGATGTGAAAGCTGTGTGATTTTGGGGCTCTAATCTTGCACTTGGCTGGACACAGCTGCTGTTGCTGCAGTTAGACAACAACTATCAAGCGAGCCTAAATGATTTCCCACCACCCAGCTCCTGTTTAGCTGAGGCTATGGTCATACTTCCCGTTTTTCCAAGAACTGTTTGCACAGGGCAATCCTGACTTCTGGAGTGTAGATCTGAACCTCAGGCCTGTGGCAGGAGCATCCTGAACATTACTTGTCTTTCATAAAGGCAAAGATCTGACAACAAAGAAAACCCAAGTCTCTACCAAGGCACAGTGCAGTAGATGATGGCACTCACCACTTTGAAGGCCCAAGCTGGGACAGCAGATGCTCCAGTTTCCTTTAGGTACTTTTCCCAGGTGAAGTTGTCAGGGTCAGGATAATCTAAAAGCAGGGAAAATACAGAAGGTGAATGCTGCAGGAAGACAGCAAGTACCCCAGAACGTCCTACTGCTTTGAAGGACCAAGCAAGTCTGAGCCAGGAACACGGGAACCTGAGAGACATCAAGAAATGCTACTATTTTCTCATGGACAATGAAATCCAGGGTACATGGAAACATAAGCATCTGGGCCTGGACAGACAGCTTGGGTCCTCCTTGTGTGTCTACTCAGTCCAAGGCAACCACCCAAACATGTGTACAGGAGCCTTGGCAAGAGCATGGCTGTGGCCTTGCTGAAGGAAACTGCCTGGGCCTGCAGACAAGCAAAGGCTCCAGGGTTCCTTGTGCCACCCTGGAAGCCTGTCCCCAAGGGGATGCACCACTGAGGGCTGTGCTCCCAGGCCATTTACTCACCTTGAGGAGGTGTGAGGGGTTTGCCGTGCTCCTGACACCATCCAACTGGGTGGATGTATGGACTGCTGGGGTCACACCTAGAACACAAACCCAAACTCTTACACAGGGCTGAGGAACCTGGCTCAGCACAGACAGCATGGGCTGCAGGGGTCCAGGGCAGGCCACCTGGTGCACCTCTAGGTCTGCACCACCAGAAAAAAACCCTGCATAAGTCAAGGTCTTCTATAGCATCCTTGTCCTCGAGTGACCCAGGGAACCATGGGCCCTGCAAGGCAAGGACTAGGACAAGAGAATGACAGCTCAGAGGGGCAGGACATGAACATGCCCTGGTTTCAAGCCCTGCAGCAGACCTACCCAGGGAACAGCAACTGCTTGCTGCAAGTGGGGAGACAGGCTATGCCTTTTAGAGCTTGGAGTGGTGAGAGCTGAGGAGTCTGGGGGAGGCTCTTGTCCTGGTCATGGCTCCCAGTAGGTCAGAGCACACTCATGCACTGCTGCTTCACAGGTCTGCCCTAGGACAGCGCAGGGAGCTGCCCAGCACCACCAAGTGAAGAGCAGCTGGGGACAGAAACTGCTGCAGCCCCAGGGCAAGAAGAGGTCAAAGGACTCCAGCCAAAGGAAAGGAGTTGCTCTCAGAACCCTGATTGTGCTAACTGGCCATTTTAATTGGCCTTAAGCAGCCTCAATTGGGACGCTTCCCCACCCTAGCCACAATCCCCCACCTACAGATGCAGAAGCTCCTCTAAGATCAGGCCTTCAGTCTCTGCATTGCTCTCTGCCTCCCAAAAGGATTTCAGGGTGAGCCCACAGCATGTGATCATGTCTGACTTTCCCCCCACATTAACTAAAGGGCTATGGCAATGTCCCGGGAGGTTTGTCCCCAGAAGGGTGACCCTCTGCTTCACTGGTGACCTGTGCAGCAGCATGTTGGGATTGTGCCATTCTTTCCCAAGCACCCCGTCACTCTTGCTGTAGCAGCGGCAGCGTCTCCCAGCACTGGCAGCCCAGGAGCCTCTGTGCACTTACCAGTAGTCGTAAGTATCATCCCAGTTGTCAAAGTGCACCAAAAAGCGATTGTCCACCACATCAGTCACTGTGGCAACACAGATGAGGGAAGGGTTCATGCGATCAACAGCTTCCAGCTTCATGCCCACCTCGAAGCCCAGGGAAGCCTCGTGCTGGGGGATAGAGGTTTCTTTCAGAGCCACGGTCTCAGCGCCCTCCTCGCCACTTCCCTTGCCCACTGCAAGAAGGCACCTGCCCAAACTCTCCCTGGCCTCCAAGCAGGACCAGACCACTTAGGATCCCAGAAGGGCAGTGCTCTGCTGTGCATGCAAGAGAAGAGGCAGAAGGTGAGTAACTGAGCTTGGCCAGACAAAGAGGAAAAGAAATCTTCACTCTCAGAATCTCCAATAAGCAGTGACCTGCCAGAGAAAAAAGTCTTTGACTTATACCAGTTCACAAAGGACTTGTTTGTAGTTATGAACCTCCAGTGTTAGCAGCAAGCAATGTCCTAGGCTTAATAGGAGGAGCTGCGATGGGACCTTCACCCTATCTTGCCTTTATTTCTTGGATCCAAAATCTGTGCCAAACGCTGCCTCACACACACACGTGGGATTATTGCAGCAATGAACAGCAGGTTTAGGCACAATAAATAACTTGGAGAGGCTGATTTATCAGAAAGGCTGAGTTTCCTCTGCAGCTGACAAAGAAACCATTAGCATTTTGCACTCTGCTATATTCCCACTTTCCATGCCCAAACCGCCATATGAAAAATAAAGGCAGAGACAGAAACAATGAAGCCACAAAACAGAGACAAAAGAATTCTACTTAGAAAATGTTAACTGAGGGGCCTAAGGCAAAATAATTGCAGAGAGCAATGGTTACACCTCCTCATCAGTCCTTTTGCAACAAATTTACCTGTCCTGGATGAAACAGTGAATCAGACCAATATCAGTTTTGGGCACACCAAACTAGTAACCGCGTTACAGATCCACAGCAGCCGAACATGCCACATCCCATTGAGCAATGCCAGCAGTACACTCTCTGGCCCCCTGCACCACGGGCTCGAAAAGTGTGGGGTGGACAGAGAAAAGCCCAGCACTGGCAGAGGGATTCTGCTCAGCTGAAGGGGAAGAAGTCATGCCTGAATCTGGCAGGAAGGAAAAGGCGCTACTCACAGCATTTCGGACCATGAAGAGGTGCTTAGGAGCTGCCTGAGCCTTTGTTATCTTCAGGTAGTTTGTCCAGCTGAATTCTTCTTCCTTATAACCTACAACTCCTCAAGAAGAGAAATGAGAGCAGCAAGTTCACAGAGAGCATCCAAGTGGTCACGAGGCTGAGCCTGGTTATCCGCAACCTGCCCTCACCCTGCCAACCATGTCCTGCTTTGGGCAGCCCTGGGAAACCCAAACGCTGCATCCCAGTGCTGGATTCAGAAGGGGTGCTAGGAAACATACAGTGGAAATCCAGAGCTCAGCTCCTCCCTGGAGAGCAGCAGTCCCATCCGCCCTGGGGCACAGCTGCCGGCTCCAGCCTGGCACTGGGACATCCAGGGTGACAGGGCTTTGCCCCAGAATGGGAGCGAGCAGATCTTTAGCACAATGGGTGCCTGAAAGGTAGTCCTGTGGAACCCCGCACCCAGTACAGCAGCATCTCCTCACGGGCCCCATCTCCAACCCTACATTTATGAGCCCACTACTCATCCACCTCCTTCAACAGCACCCACCAACTGAGACGTGCTAACTCCTTACCTTTCGGGGGCTGGAGTTTGTGCCCAGTCTCCTCAAACCAGCCAGCGGGGTGGATATCGGGGGAGTCAGCATTCAGCCAGAAATCATGGCACTCCGAGTAGCCATCAAAGTGGAGGCGCATTCGGAAACCGCACACCTACCAGCAGGGAGGACGGGAAAGGACCATGGAAACCTCCTGCTGCCCCTGGCTGAGCACTTGCACACACCTCTCCTGTATATTATCTCAGCATATCATTTAGGGAAGCAAAGAGTCAATCATAAGCCAGTGCTCAAATTAGGAGGCACATACCAGTCCCAAAAGGCATCCAGCATGGAACAAGATAATTGTAAGGCCACCACAATCAAGCCCTAAGAAGGGAAGTTTAGTCTGGTGTGTAAATGCCATGGTGGGGCACCATGCTATGTCCAGCAAGTGCAAGGATTACCTTTTCTGCACCTGGGGCAGATGCTGGTGCAGGGATTTTGACTAAAGGAAAGGACCCACAAGTGACTTACCTCAGCCACTGTCAGGATGAAGTACATAGATGGGTGCTGCGGGTCGATCCCTTCCAGCTTCATCCCCACTTTAAAGCCATTCTTGTGCTGGGAAGCTATTTGGTACTGCAAACAAATAAATTAAACTACAATGTAGGAAATGACACAGATAGGACCATCCCAAGGAGCACCCATCAAGCAACGGGAGCTGCTGGGACCAAGAAATTGTGGGCCACAGGTTATGTTGCCATCCAAATTTTAACTCTTCCTGTAGAAAACCACATTCTTCCACCTCCGTGTGGGTTTATGTCTCTTGCTACTGGCAGGGTAGGGTGTCCCCAGGGAGATAGGGACATGGGCCTGGCTCCTCTTCTACCTTGGCTATCAGAAGCCTGGGAGCAGGGCTGCAGCTGCAGCAATGTGGCCTCAGGAGAGCTGACATGTGGCTTTGAGGAAGGGCTGGAAAGGCTCCACCACCCTGCCAGAGCCACAGGGGTGTCCTAGACAAATGTGGGGTGCTTGGGATGGGAGACGGCACCCGCTGGGGAGTGGGACCCAGGGCAATCAAAACTGGAGGCTGACTGGTCACCTATGGGTGAAGATGGGAGCTTGCTTATTGCTCAGAGTCCCGCAAAACAGGGAAGCAAGGGAGAGAGGAGAAGGAAGAGGGCTGGGAAACAAAACAGGGAAAGAAAAGAGAAGATGAAAGAAGGAAAAAGACAGGAAAATCCCAACTCACATCCTGGAAGAGATTTAAAGGGGCAGCGACAGCTTTCTGCTCCTCCAAGTAGGACGCCCAAGACCAGCCTTCTTTCTTCTCTTCACTGGCACCTGAGCGCAGCACAAACGCACACACAAGAGGCGCTGCTGAGGGTCTGCTCCAGCCCCTGGCCCTGCCTGCCTCGGAGCAGTGTGCAGGGCAGGTCCTGCTGGGGCCACATCCTGCTTTCATGCACAGTCCTGCATCCCTGCAAAGCTCAGCACCATCCTACAGGGCCCTTCTCCAGCAAACCATTGAGGGACAGACCGAAGAGGCCCCCTCTCACACAGGTCCCCATGACCCAAATGTCCTCTTTCACTCTAGTAAGGCACCTAAGGAGCCTGAGGGACAAGCCATTCCTATGCCATCAGGACACCTCTGCAACCAGTCCTCCTCCCGCCAGTCCATCTGACCATGGCACTGATGGATTTGGGATAGTCAGTAGGATACATGCAGAGGTCTGGGAATTGCTCCTAGCTGCAAGGGGCATCTGCCCAGTCAAACTAGCAGCGGGTCACCTCCCGCCACCACTCCAGAGGCACCAGCTCTGCTATCCTCTGCTCCCAGACAACCAGCTGAGCCCCCCTTGGCACACCAAGGCCACACTGATGCCCTAGAGGTGCATTTACCTATCTGGTATTCATGAAAAGACAGCATCATCTCTATAGGCAGGAGGTGACCCTTCATTCCATTGACCCCTTCGGGAAAGCTACAAAGGCTTTGTCCGAGGCACATGAGACAATCCAACTGTCCAGCCACTTTCTCTTCCCTGCTTTGTAGCACTTGAAAGGACTCCAGGAGTGCCAGTGCCTATCCCAGCACTGAGTAATTCACACCTACAGGTTAGCCATGACAGACAACCTTGGGTAGGGCAGGCCAAAAACACAGGGGAAAAACCAACTCCTTCCCTGCTTGGGCTTAGGGGAAGTGAAGGTGGAAAAAATAGGAATTTGTGGGAGAAATCAAAGCTGAGCTCCACTGAGCAAAGTTATTAACCCAGTTGCTTTGCTAATACTTAAGAGTGACAAACATAGAATCATAGAATGGCTTGGGTTGAAAAGGACCTTAACATCAGCCAGGTCCAAGCCCCTGCCATGCGGAGGGACACCTCACACTAGACCATGCTGCCCAAGGTTCTGTCCCAACCTGGCCTTGAATACTGCCAGGGATGGAGTGTTCTTTGGACACTTCTTTGGACACTGTACCGCTTTTTTGGACAGCCTGTGTCAGGGCCACACCGCCCACACAGTAAACAACTTCTTCCTTATACCTAACCTGAATTTCCCCTGTTTAAGCCTGAACCTATTGCCCGTCGTACATCTTCATTATTCTTTAGGACTTTGAAAAAGAGTGGCAGGCATGTTTGGGGAATCTGTGAGTACGAGCTCCGTGCTTCTGGAGAATGACAAATACACCTGGAGAGAGAGCACACACAGACTCTGCTACACTGAAGCATCCAGGTGTGCCTTTTGTTTGCTGATGTACTTCTAAAAGAAGAGAGAATGCTGAAATAACCAGGCTTACTTGCATGCAGCAGGGAAGGCTCATGCTCAGGGCTCAGACTGTAGAGAAAAGGACCTGGCAAGTGAGTACGAAATCTCTTTTTAATAGAGGCTAACTCAGTGTAACATGAGGGGCTAACAGCATCTGGCGCCTGCTGCTGTCCCTACATTTGGCTATGGAGAGGAGTATGAAGCTGGAACAGTTTCATATTAAAATTACTTTGAATATGACCTTTCACTATTCACAGACAAAAGGTTTCCTACAAATATTTATTTTTAGTATTTTCCCAATTTTTCCTTCCCCCTCATCCCATTGCACTGCAGGGATAAAACCAACCAAGCAAATGCTGCATCCCCAGCTTGTCTCCTACCCCTCTGTGTCAACAGCTCTGCATTTGTGATCTCCTCTGATATGATCCAGGAATAGATTCCTATGAGATGAGACAAGCCTTCAGCAGCACCACACCTACAGGAGCAGCTCCCAAACTTGTGAGCTCCCGATCACGTGAGGGAAGATCTCCACGAGACCATCCAAAGAGGGAGTCAAAGCCAGACGTGGCTCAGTCATGTTATTGCTCAGGATAGTGCCTCTCGGAACAAACACTGTACCCATGAGTATGTAATAAATTCAGCTCCCAAGGGGAGGGACCAGAGAGCACTGTACAGTACGGCCCAATGCCTGAAGAAGACACAGCCGTATCTGTAAGGGTGCACCCTTCCCATGGAGAGAAAGACAGGAAAGGAGAGAAACGGAAAGAGAGAGAAAGAGCAGGATCAAGCAAGCAGAGCAGCTTACAAGCCTTCAGGAACATGTTGCACTGGGTGTTTGACTCTGCTGGAGCACCAAAATGCTGTCCCAGACCCACAGCAGGACCCTGCAGCTGTGGTGGGAGCACTGACCCCACCACCTGCCCAGCCCTCCGTACCGTGCTGGCTCCCATTCCACGTGTCAGCCTCTGGGTTGCTGATGGCAGAGTCCTCGATAGAGTTTTTCCTCTCTTCCTGCTTTTCCTCCTAGACATGAGAGCAGACAAAACAGAAACCCATCATGCTGGAGGTCTGCACACAGGTTTGTGCTGTTTGTTGCACCCTTAGACCAGTGCCAAAGGCCATACTGCGCCTTTGCAAGGTCCATGATTTGACTGATGCTTGGCAAAGAAATGGGCAGCCAAGAGGATCTGATGATGGGAGCCGATTTTCATGCAGACTGGTAGCAACCACACCTGGAATGGATCTGCAGAGCTTGCTTGCCTTGTCAAAGTCACTGTCCCTTCCCCAGGATACACATCACACAGACACACACTTTTACTTCAACACTTACCTTGGTGACCCACATTCAAGAGAGCAGTTGAGCGCACTCGGTACCTACAGCCCAACCAGGACATGTCTAGCACTGCCCAACCTGAGGAGTCTTTTTGTCATTAATAGCCAACAGGTTACCCCCTTGACATATAGCTGACATAGCACTGAAAGACATTGATGAGAACTGTGTACACATGCAGTGCACAGAGGGGTGGCCCATGACCCACCCTTGAAATCAGCATGGGTGCACACACACACCCCCTGCCCTCTTCCTACCATTTGCTCTGATTCATATTCTTCCTCCGAAGGGCTCTGGTAGTCCTTCCTCTTTCGTTTCTTCACTGGCTTGAGGATTTCAGTGGCATTGGTGCTGCTGGCAGAGTTTTCCACAATGACAGACCTGCATGGAGTAAGGGAGAGTAAACCACTATGGCATGGTAGCTATGGCTGGGGTGTTGGTAAGGGACTGGCTGCTGGAGAATCCCTGTCACCCCACTTCTTAACTCACACATGCTCCCATCCCTCCCGACTAATGTATGCATTCCTTTCAGCACAAAAGTTGGCATGAGGTTAGAACCAGTGTACAGAGCAGAATCATCCTCACACACCTGGGTGGCAGAAACCTGAACCCAGGGATGGATCAGAAGTGATCTAGTTTTGTAGCAGGGCCCTAAGCTGCATCAGAGCCACAGAAAGATGCTATAAAACAAGTCCCAGGAATCACACATTAGTAAGTGGTGGGGCTGAAAATGCCTTTGTTGACCCATGCTTCCCACTGCTACTCTGCCTGCAAGCACCCACTGCAGCAATCTCCTGCTTCGCCACATACATGTTTATGAGGCCACAAATTGAGCAGGAGAAAATCTGGGTCCTGTGCTTCCTGTTGTGTCTGGGACAAATCTTCATCCCCCTACACTGCAGCCAGAGCACTCTGCCTATAGGCAAGAGGGGAACAAGTGGGTTCCCCTCTTCATCCCTTGCTGGAACATGCAGACCAGGGGAGGGAGGACAGACAGATGGATGGATATGGCTCTACTTGAGCAGACTCTCCTTCCTTTACCTCTCTTTAAACTGCTGGTGACAGTGCTCGCTGCAGAAGCCTCTGCCTTCCCGGGCTCCATCTGACACATGTCTGCGGCCACAGGTATCACAGTGGCACATGCTTTCTGCTGTTGGAAGCTTGGTCTGCTCTGGCACATCTGAGTCAGAGAGAAGAGGACCAGTGAGGCACAAGGTGCGGCAAAGGAAGGAGAGCAGGAAGCAGAAGACGTGCCTCACTCAGGGCCTACACCAGCAGTGCCTGCTGAATGATGGTACCCACCCCAGAAATGCCACTGTGGCACCCTTACCCTGAGCCACAGTAGGATTGTCCCTGCTGGTGGGTGCCACCTCTGAGTCCCCATCTTTCTCTGTGTGACCCTCCTTTATAGCTTCCACTGGAGGCATCTTATCAGCACTCACCACCTTCAGCGTCCCGTACTCATTAATTCGGAACTATATCATTGAACCAAAAAACAAGGAAGAATAGTTAACAAGGAGGATAGGAATGCAATTTGATAGCTAGTGGGTGCATGTGAGCTCTGTGAATAAGAGGTATATGGTTCAGCCATTAGTGCCTCCAACAACAGGACAGCTCTTAGAGGATCTTTAAGGTCCCTTCCAACCCAAACCATCCTATGATTCTACAACAGAAGCAAGCACAGCACTAAAGTCTCCTATCCTGCTGCCCCTCCCCACAGTCTGTGCTATCCTCTGAGCCTGCTAGGGCAAGGACACTGCCTGCCTTGGGTGAGACCAGCACCAGCAGGCAGCATGAGGGGCAGGGGGATGGCTGAAGGATGTCTGGTGAGCGTAAGACCATTGTTTCCAGAGTGAGTGCAGGAGCTTGGTGAGAGTCAACTCCACGGCACAGCTTGGAAAGGAAAGATGCCCTGCACAGCAAGCAGCAGTCCTCTGACTCCCTGTGCAGGGCAGACCTGCTGCAGTTCCCCAGGCACCATGTTATTTGCTTCCTCTGCTAAGGTCACAAGATGGCAGGGGCATAGTGATGAGGCACAAGAGCCTCAAAGAGCTGGAACAGCCAAGGGTTCCTCCAGCTGGGGTGCAGGTAGTGAATCCTGGTGGTTCCTGCCTGCATCAGCTGGGGACTGCCACTTACAAAAGCAAGCAGCTAAGGGAAGTGGTGAGGGGGGACAAACACAGTGGCCCAGGGCTGAACTTACCCGCAGGTTACTCCCAGGCAAAGTAGCCACCCCATCTTTCCACTCCAGCACACGGACTGTGCTGCAGGTTTGCACTCCGCTGATCTGGGGAATGACAGCAGCTGTGATGGGCTCACTCCCTGCTCCCCTCTCTGGCCTCTCGGCCCCTGTGCTTCTCTGTGGTTCCCGGGGAAATCGCTGGATTTCTAAGGTGCTCGTGGGAAGGCTGATGGTAGTGGCATTGGCTTGAGAAGAGAAGAAAGGAAACAAACAACCAGAGGCAAACGCAGAACACAGCAAGCATCAGATTCTGCACCCAGGATGAGGTAACCCAGGTTATATGTACAAACTGGGGGAAGAGAGAAGGAGAGCAGCCCCATCAAAAGAGATCTGGGGGTCTGGGTTGGTGGCAAGTTGAACAGGAGTCAGCAGTGTGCCCTGGCAGCCCAAAGAACCACGTTTTGGGTGCACCAGCACAGCACCACAAGTAGGTCTGGGGAAGCGACTGGCCCACTCTGCACGGCACTGGTGTGGCCTCAAATCAAGTCCTGCATGCAGGTTTGAGTCCTTGGTAGAAGGAGGACATCAAACTACTGGAGTGTGTCCAGAGGAGGTGACCAAGGTCTCGAGGGCAAGACTTAGGAAGTGTGGCTGAGGTCACTTGGCTTGGAGAGAGAAGGCCGAGGGGATGGCCTCATCACAGTCTACACCTTCATCACAGAGGGCAGCACAGGAAGGTGCTGATCTCCTCTCTGGTGACCAGCAATAAGACATGAAGAAATGGAATGAAGCTGCATGAGGGAAAGCTCAGTTTGGACATAAGGAAAAGATTCTTCACTGGGAAGGTGGTCAGTCCCAGGGCAGTGGTCATGGCACCAAGCCTGTCACAGCTCAAGGAGTGTCTGGACAATGCTCTCAGTCCTATGGTTCAGTTTTGGGTAATTCTGCAGGGAGCAGGGAGTTGGACTCAGTGATCCTTATGGACTCCTTCCAACTTGAGATATTCTACAATTCTATGATAATTCAGCAACCTGGGAGGACACATGCCCTGCAGAGCAGGCACACAGCACACTGTGCTGCACTGGCACAGGGCCCCAGACATCAGGGGTTTGGCTTAAAACTCAAGAGGTTTTGATCAGCCAAGTGACATGGGATAGGCACTGAGAACCTCTAAAATGGCAACAGCAACAAGGCTTTACCTTCCAGGATTTGGGAAGAGCACACATACACAAGGAGTGTGAGGTATCAGTGTGGGCAGAGAAGGCCCCAGGTAGGACAAGTCTGCATACCTGGTATGATGAAGGCAGTTGCTGGTAGGTGGGTGCTCTGCACAGTGCTCTCGGTGGTGACCACGTGGACGCTGACCTCCCCAGCGGCATTCCCCTTCGTGCTTCTCACAACCTCCATCTCTGCTCTGCTGTCCATCACCTTGCCAGGGCACAGAGCAAGACACTGTAAGACAGCAAGT
This sequence comes from Myiopsitta monachus, assembly GCA_017639245.1. Lineage (NCBI taxonomy): Eukaryota > Metazoa > Chordata > Aves > Psittaciformes > Psittacidae > Myiopsitta > Myiopsitta monachus. The sequence continues at coordinate 36,619,245 of CM029928.1, forward strand.
CACAAATCAAGTTGGGTACAAGTACAAACCTGACAAAGGAGTGAGAAAGAGACTCGGGAGGATGGTCCCCTCCCTTTCAAGCACCTCCCAGCAGAAACCCCTGTAGGACATATCAAAGGCCTATTGAATCCAACAAAGAAAAGCCCCTATTGTGAGATCCCAGCTCAGAGCCTGCAAACACCAAGGGGTTTTTCTTACCTGGCACCACCATAAGATGGTCTGAGCACAGCAGGTCCACCACAAGCTATGGATGCTCCTGGCTCCCACTGATGTAGGCTGTGACTGAGAGTTAGCAAATCCTACCCTGGAGCAGACACAGGTTCCTCCAGTTCCCCTTCAAATTCTCCCACTGGGCAGTCACCTTTTATCTTCTAACTGGCTGTAGGAGAGGAATTTCACAAGTGGCAGGAATTAACCAGGAGGTGGAGGGAACATGAAGTCCACTAGATGCAGCTGAGTTTCTCACAGGGCTGGTGATGTTCAACCCATTTAGGCATGAATTTCAAGGAGGAGGCATGGTCCTGAGGGTACTACCAGGCTTAACTGGCCCTGACCAACCTCCTCTGGACCACCAACCCATGACACACCGCATCAGCCCCACCATAACCCTGTCTATGCTGCACCGCAGCACTGCTGGTCTCCAGCTGCTGCCTGGACCTGACCTGCTGGCTGGATCTCAGACCTTGCCTGGCGACCTGAGCTCTAGCTGGACCTTGTGACAGTGACCCTGCCATCTGCCCTGCTCAGTTCCCTGTCCCTGGGGCAAAGCTGGCCCCTGTTGTGCCCCATCAGGCAGCAATTCCAGTAACACCATACAGAGACTGAAGAACGTGGGAAGCAACAGATTTAATAACCCATTTAGAGCCAATACCCCAAAGCACAGCACTGCTGATCTTCCACTTCTTTACTTGTCTATCCTCTCCCTTGAGCCAAGGCCCATCAGGCCCTGTCACTCCTACACTGCACACCAGAATCCCTTCTCTCCTTCCCACTCCTCTGCTCCTCATTTCAGCTGTTCTGTCCACCTCCAAGCACGCAACATCAGGGCTGCTCTATTAGCACTGCTGAAACTCAGCAAGGTGAATCAGGAAAAGATGAAGAGTGGGACAGATGGTAACTAAAAGCCCCTAATCTAAGCTGTTTGGTTGCTTTTGTTTTTCAATTAAAGCCACACAGTTATATTTATACAATTATATGACAAACCACCATTTCAAAGGCAGAAGATGACAACAGCTCAGACGACCACACACAGTAAGACAGTGAGAATCACCCCGTAACAGTGGTGCCTACACCAGGATGTTGTCAGGAGAACTGAAGGAACTAACCCAGCTGGACACCAGACTCAAACTAAAAGCCGAAAACGAATCTGGCAGCCGACCTGTCTTGGTGCTTCCTAATACCCACCAGCAACCTATCTGCTTTCTTAGGCACTTAAACCTGATATTTATCCTTGATTCATCACTTGGGTCAAATGTTTCAGGGTCAACTCTTTGTTTTCTGTGAGCTATTGGTGCTTTTTTATGTATTTATTTAAAGAGAACTCGGGACTGGAAATGCCTGGAAAAGGAAAAGAAATAACCAGATCCAGTGCTCAAGCTGGGTGATGCTCAAACCCGTCTCCGTAGAGCCATCTATGATGTTGGCCAACCCCCAACACCAGTACCCTGGACCAGCAGCTTGGAAAGCAAGCATTTTACACACAAGCCACCAACTCTGCTGTAGTCTCACAAAACCACAGCAAAGGCAGGGAACGATCCGCTGTTTGGGAAGAGGAGGGATACATGGTGCAACAGGCCATAGAGGAGCATAGAGAAAAGTAGCTCCCAGCACAGATATGCTGTACAGCAGCATCAGCACTTTTATAAAGGATGGCCTGGTCAACACATGTGCTTCTTTTCATCCCAAAACTGGCTTAAAGTAACTGTACTTTAAACAATATTCATACGTTTACTGGCTCTGTGGCTTCTCAGATTTTTAAGTAATCCTGAAGTGTGCACTGGAGCCACCCATTTGGAAAGCAAAAGTGTGACAGAAAAGGACTCGGGGGGTCCTGGTGGACACCACATTGAACATAAGCCAGCAACCTGCCCTTGCAGCAAGAGAGTGAAAAGTGTCCTGGGCTGCCCTAAGTGTCTCAGTGGACAGAGGGATCCTCCCCTCTGCCCAGCACTGGTGAGGCCACCCCTGGAGTGTTGAGTGGAGCATCCTCTCCATAGCCTGGGCTGTTTGTTGCGCCCTGCTGGGCTGAATTAACACTCCCCATGCTACAGGACCCCTTCAACCACTGCAGCGGTGTCCTCCCCAGGCTCCAGGTCAACTCGTGTTTGAGAAACATCAGAAAGAACATGGTCAAGCGTCCACCCTTAGAAGGGATTCTCAAGCTCTTTGTGTCCCAGAAAGGATCCATTGGGAAAGCCAGGGATGAACAGCTCCATCCCCTGTGTCTGATGGAACCGACTGGGTCACGCCTGGGCAGCGCCTCACCCCACACCCCCCCAAACTGAGACCAGTGCTGCTGCACCGGTACAGAACTTGTCCAGAGGAGTTAAGCACCTGCACGTCCTTCTCTCCAGTGTTCGGCGGGACAGGACCCCAGCTGGGAGCAGAGGCTTGACAAAATACACTTGGCTGCACCCAAACGTTACACTCCCGAAACGACCGCTTACAGCGGGGCCGCCAGGCACGGCTACGGCACAGGCTCCCGCCTCCAGGGCCCTCACCTCGGCCCGGCCGACCCCGTCCCCCCGCCGATCCGCTCCGCCCCGCTCTGCCCGGGCCGCGCCGCCCGCCCCGGGTGTCTCCCGGTGAAAGGCGGCCATGGCGGAGCGTCCCTCCCCCGTCGGGCCCGGGGCCGCCCCGCTGCGGGGGGCGGCGCGGAGCGGGCCCGGCCCCGCCGCCCCGGGCCCCAGCACCCGCTCACCCAGCCCGGGCCCCGCCTGTGGGGCAGATCCGAGGCGGCGAGGCCGGGCAGGGGAAGGCGCCGCGCTCCTTACCTCCGCGGCGGGGCCCGGCCAGGCCGCTGCTCCCGGCCCGGTGTGCGCTGCGCAGAGCTGCGTTCGGGCGCGCCGCCCGCACCGCACGGCCCGGCCCGGCCCGGTGCTGGCGGGGGCTGCGAGCGGGGCCGCACCGGGCGGGCGTGCGGGCCGGGGGATTGGGGGGGGGGGATGGGGGGTGGGGGGGGGAGAACCCGGCGGCGGGAGGGGCCGTGCGGGAGCGCGCGCGGGTGCGCGGGGAGGGGGCGGCAGCCGGGCCGGTTGGAACGCATGCACTTAATGAGAGCGTCGCCATGGCAACCCGCGCATTCCGCCACGCCGCAGTGCCGGGGCCTAATCCCGCCGCAGGATTTTGGGGAGACGGGGAAGGGGTTGGGGGGAAGGGGGGAGGGGGGTGCCGGCGCCATGGCAACGTCCGGCCCGAGGAGATCCCCCCCCTGTAGCCCCAGGCCGCCCCTTGATCCTGGCCCGTTCCGTGCTGGGGGCCCTGAGCTGGCGCTGGGGTCCTGGCGGTGAATGTTGGGCACCGTGCGCGGCGCTGGGAGGAGGCCGGAACACGGGGCTCCGCCGGTTTTGTCTCCTGGGTCAGGTGGGATGAGATTGAAAGGCAGAAGCTGCTTGAGCGACTCGGAAAGTCACCAACAGCGACCTGACCCCAGCGGGAGCAGCCGGACCCCATCGCTGGGGTGCAGTGTGCTCTCCTCAGCAGCCGAGACCCCTCAGTGCCGCAGGCCTTGCCTGAGGTAGGTCCGGGTAGCCCGAAGCCTCTCCTGTGCAGCGCTGAAAAGCGATGGAGAACATTAACACGGAATCCCCAGATCACCGGGAAGCTAAAGGATCCCTCAAACTAGCTCTCTGGAGAAAGTGCAGGGCAAGAGGAGTGCTTCCCCAAGTGTTCAAAACCCAGAGCGGCATACCTGCGCACCCATTTGTATTTTATGGCCACACAAATGTGCCTTTCAGACACACATTCTGCTTATCCACAGAAGGTGAGAGTGGAAGAAGCCAAGACTGGAAGCACAAGGACCAGAAAATGTGCAAGAAGCTGCCAAGAACAGCACTTGCTGTGTGTTGGACAGGCCAGGGAGAGGCAAGATCCTCTCAACTCTGAACAGCTCAACTGCAGCAGATCTGGCAGGGCCAAATCCAGGGCCCCAGAGGGTTCTTGGTCACCCTGGGGAGTGCAGGAACAAGCTCTTTGTTTCTAGCATGAGTATTTGTCAGGTTTGTATCACCTTGAGTTTTGTGGTCCGAAATGTTTAATGCATTAAAAAAGGTGAAGCAATTACAGAAACTGTAGTCAAAGACTGATGAAGCAATTACATCCTGAAAAATCAGGAAGTAACAGGGGTTTCCTTTACTGCCACTGCCTTCACACAAAACATTCAGCAGCACAGGACAGAAAAAGGTCTTCTCATATAAAGCGCTTTCTCCTGCAGTGGGAGCAGAATCAGGAATCAGGGAGCAGAGTGAAACTCAGTCACTTGAAAAGAGACCCAGCATTCACCTTTTCCCATCATTTTTGTTCCTGGCTATGCTTGCCATGAAAAACAATCGTGAATTCAGAATGATAAATTCCTGGAAACCAGCTACTTGAGGCAAAAAAGAGGAGGCATCACCGGCTTCCCAGTGAGCTCTCTGGATGGTGTAACACCAGGGCATTCCTCCATCCTGTGCCTCATCTTCCATTTCCACAACCTGTTATAAAAACATCTGAACTTACACATACAAACTGGAGGACGGGAGGGCTGGGAAGCAGCCACGCAGAGATCTGGGGGGGCCGTGTTGATGGCAAATTGAACAGGAGTCAGCAGTGTGCCCCAGCAGCACAACGGGCCAGATGTGTCCTGGGTGCACCAGCACAGCACCATGAGCAGGTGATGGGTGGTGAATGTCCCACTCTGCATGGCACTGGTGCAGCCCCACCTTGGGTCCTGCATGCAGACATCTTCCTGTTGCTGCTACTTTGTCTGCAGTACAGATTACACCAGCTGCTGTGATCCATTCCTTCTCGCATAGGAACGCGGCCACCTTCATCCAACCAACTTAGATACATTATTGACAGATGCTGCCAAAAGGGTGCAAATTTATAAGCTACCTCAGAGCAGTTTATTTCAATTATTTATTGGATTATGAAACAACTAAAACTTGCCCTTGACATCTACATACACATTTAGCAAAAATAGTAATGCAGGAAGAAGCTTTGAGAGAGTTAAGATCCCACATTCTGCTATTTACTTCTCTCCACCAAACCACGAAACAAAACATGGGGGGAAAGGGCTGATCACACTGTTAACAAATACCATTATGACCCCAAGAAGAGAGAAAGTTCTTGAACTGATTATAGCTGCCACTATGCAAAGCAGTATCTGTTTTCGTTGTGCTGCTCACCTTTTATAGTAATGCATTCCTACTCATGTTAAATAGACATTACAAAGCACTCAAGAAACACAGCCAAGATCTGCTAATCCCATTGCAGGAACTTTATCTTCTGATCAACATTTGAACTCTTCATCTTCCAAACAATCACAGCATTTTGCATCATCTCTCAAGGACATTCTGAATGTCCACTCAGCTTAATTTTCAGGATTGCTAAACTCCTGAGCCAAATTCCCAGATTTTGCCCTTTATGTCATTGCTCTGTGGATGTTACAATGCTAACCTGAACAAGATTGGGAATTGGGAACAGTTCAAGTTAGTCCATATGAGTAATAAATCCAGCAGCCATGTTTTAAATGCCCCTCCCCATGGCTCATGCAAAGAGAAAGACAACCTTGTTTGGGACTGGAGTCTTCTTCCAGCTGTGAATCAACTCTGAAACTGCAAAATTTAGAGGTATTTAGAGTTAAAAATGCTTTAAGTAGGAAAAAGGAGTGTCACCTGTTCCAGACACTTGCAGTTTCACTCTAAGCATAGTAATATTGCTGGGTGAGACACTTGTTTTTGTGTACATTAACCACAAATCTGTGCACTTCTAACTTACAGCGAGCCACTGCACTGTACCTGCTTTCTTCGTGATATAAACAGCTATTTCAAAGGGTATGTTTGGTGACAGCATATTCTAAATCATTTTGTTCCTAGATGTAAAGGCTAAGGTGGGCCTTTCAGGGCCTTGGCATCCAAGAGGAAGTGAGCACCTCTATTCTCTGCCCCTTCAATTGCCTTTGGGGACAATCAGATTACCTTCCTTGCAGCTAGATGCTCACCCAGCATCACCAAACCCTACAGCACTACCTCATGTCATGCTTCAGGGCTGGAATCAGACACCTACCTACATCAGGAATAATCCTATTTTGCAGCTTGCTTCCTCACCAGCCCTGGCACATCAGGGATTTGTTCTCTTCTCCCTCAAAGCACTGAGCTGGAAGCAAAAGCCTGGAAGAAAAAACCTTTTTGAGCAGGAAAAAAGAACTCTTTGATGACCTGACACAGGCAGTCAAGGAGATGAAGTTCAAAGCACACAAACAATAGGTCACCCAGAAATGCATGTCTAGGGTGTTGGGTAGCTTCATGAAGAGCACTCTGACTCACCATGTATGTGAAATAGAAACACTTTCCTACTATGTGCCAGAGATTGAGAGACACAGTAAAGCAGAAAAGGGCTTTCACCATCTGACCTTGAAGCAGGTATACTACATCACAGGAATCACTAAGGACAGAACTTGCACTTTTGTCCAACACCAAAATACAGGAAAAATAGGTATTTTTCAAATACAGGAAAAGGCTAGGAACAGCCTCCAAATACAGCCCCAGATCCTAAGCCTCCTCTTTAACAGTGGTGTTAACTTCTCCTTCACAATTTGCTATAGGACATGGACATTTTAAGTCAATCCTGCACTCCGCAGCTGATAAGGCGTATTTCTATTTAGTCTTTTTAAGAACAGACTTTTATTGGCTATAGCAAACACAGAATAAAGTCAGGATACTCAGTGCTTCAGCACACCCTGAAAAGATGGCTCCACAGCTCCACATTTTGTACCCAAACTGAGACAGACAGGACCAATGCCAGATGGTTTTGCCATTAACTATTGCTACTGCTGCAGATCAAAGCAAGGCACATGCTGCAACACACAGCAAGCATGTGAGTCTACAGTCTTTTACTGTTCTATGAAGACATTTATCCAAACCACACTTCCGTAATACATATGAGAGATCTCGAGAATAATCATACTTGTGATCACACACACCAGACCCAGACTTCCACTCCTACAAGAAGCGATGCTGACAGAGTGAGAGGCATTCCAGTGTGTGGGTTTTGCTGGTTGTCGCAAGCCTTGCACTTAACTACACTGAGTCAGTACCTGGCACTACTGAAATCCTACCAGCTTTCCAGGGGAAGCAAATCCAGAACGGTGCGAGTCACGCCAGGGAATTCCTGCTTCATTTGCACAGCACAGGACTGTTTCTCTTGCACAGCAGCCAAGGGAGACATCGCATGTGGCTCCAGTAAAAGAAATCCTTGGAACTTAAAGCAGGTACAGGCAAGTTGGTTAAACCCAATCTAGGGCCTTCCTCTAATTCACGAATAAAGGTGACTCCAGACAACTCTTGTCATAACAACCTCATTTCAGAAAGCTAAGAATATAGTTGGTACAAGCCACCATTCTGCATTGTTACCCAAGACTGGGGTGCTACCAGCCAAGGCCTTCTCATGCTGGCACTGAAAGCCAGTTTTAGAAACAAGCCATTACCAGGATCTATGAGCATGTGCAAAAAGTAGTTGTTACCATTGTGTTTTATTACCACAATAATACACAGAGATGCTGAGAACAGGCACATAATCCCTTTTAATCTACTGAGCTCAGTTCATGTTCCGAGTGCCACATGTATTGTAGTGATGACTCCCCACAAGCAAATCAAAGAGGAGCAGCTCTCCATGGAGTCTGACATACTCCATAACCAGCATAAATAAAATCAAGGGACATAATGCTTTTGTATGAGGTTTAAGGGAGGTCAGTATTTCCACAGGTGTAGCTTAGGGCTGTAGACCTACATTAAACTATTCTTGCAGTCTGACTTGTGCAGAAAGTCCCCAGTACTCATTCACACCTGAAATCCAATGCAGGGGAAGCATTACCTGCACTGACCAGAACCGCAGCATTGATTTATTCCAGTCATTATGCTAAAATACACCTTAACTAAACCAGCTTCAATAAAATAATAATAACTTATCACAAATTAACTGAACACAGAAGTCACCTCATTCCAGATGCAGGAAGTTCAGCAGTAATACCCTGTGCCTTTAGTCATGCCAGAAATACCTGCAAGACTCCATAGTTGTATGAACAATCACTGGGGAAACTTGGCTTGGCAGCTCAAGATTTCCATGTGCGGGATAGAAACAGCTTGGACAAGTGTACAGTAAACCAGCACCAGTAACTGGGCTGATGGCAACACTACACCATGTAATCACAGCCATTCAGATTACATCAGGGATGTGAGATTATCAGGCAAAACTAAGTTTGCTTACCCTGGGATCCCTCCTCACGCTACCAAAGCTACTTACACACAGCAGGCAAAGGCTCCAGCTTTCTAGATATGACCAGGAAATGGTTAAGAAACTGAGAATTAAGTTTCAAGAGAACTCTTTGCATCAGTGAAGCAATTCCAGGAAAGAAAAGCTGGCAGAGCTGCACTTGAACACGCATTCGATGTGCTCCTTGTGCCTGATGCAATTCATCTGCACAGATGGGCAAAATTCTGAGCAGTCAGGAGTGCTGCTTCCACATCCAGTCACGCTCCAAGGAAGGGCAATGTGTTAGGCCAAAGGGTGCTTGGCTGGCTAGCTGGTCTCAAGCACAAAACCAAGTGCATTTCCAGAGCTCCCAAGTCTCTTACTAAAACAAAGAAGTTACTCCAGCAAAAGAGGTAAGTAGGATAAACTGTGATTTCCCCAGCATGAGGCAGAAAAAGAATCCCATTACACTGCAATAAACACAAGAGTTTGAGTCACCAATTTAATTTTATACAAGTCAAACTACACGTTGTATAAAGAGTACAAGGCAGTTCTAATGGTCGCTATTGCATGTTACAAAAATCAATTTAGCTAGAAAGGGGAATTTTGACGAGTCCTATTCCACAATTTAAGTGAGTTGGCAACTGTGGTTTAGCAAAGCCTTTGTTAAGACTAGAACTCTAGCTCAAAGACTACATTTCCCATAAAAGTTCAGACTCACACACAACAGGATTATAGTTCTCATCTGAAGCAAAAAAGTTAACATAAATGAGTCAAAAAGGAGGGAAGACAGTGTTATTTTAGCTATTTTCATATCCAATGGGTATTTAGAGGCTGACAAACCATACAACATACTAGTGACTTGGACCACATCCAAGAGACACGTGAGTGTCTGACAACAGAGTGACACTGACACTCAAGCTAAAGCAAAAAGTCAGAAAGCTTTTCTTTGTTCAAGTAGGAAACACAGGGGGTTTCAGCAATACTGTATGATACAGGTGCCAGAGTACCTTTATTACCTTTAATACAGTCACAGTACTGGGGTGGGGGGGGAATGTTCTTTTGGCAAGTTAAAATACAACAAACACACTCCAACTTGGGTTTATTGCTCATCTAAAATCTTCCCAGTATTGTTACCGGTTTATGTAGTTTGCAGCCTGCTTCCGCAACTTAAGCTGAAACAGAATTCTCTGAGCTGACCAGCAAGGCAATCCTGCCCTTGGCAGCAAGCCGGAAGCTATAAGCTAATGATATCCATAGTTCTAAGACAATGAAGCAAAAAAAAAAAAAGAAAAAAATTGATATTTTTTTTAAAAAAAAAAGCCCAGATTTAAGCCTGTTTATATTCAGTTTATTTTTCTTTATAAAAAACCACTTTGCATTTAAGAGTAGTTAAGTTACTCCTATGGAAATGCTATAAAATCAAAGTTTTAGCTGAATTTCTACAAAAGGGGGAGTTTTAGTGCTTTATACCACCATCCAAGCTCTTAATTTCCAATTTGGGATACAAATTAAACCTTTATGCCTCAAACTTAGTTCTTAGGCCATTTGCTCCTGCAAGAGAAAAAAAAACCCAACTTCTTAAGTACTAACATAACACTAATGGCCTGACAAGTAGGAAAGTGTTCCATAATAGTGTGCAATGTAAGAGGAGAGTTCTAGTCTTAATCTCTTGAACTAGATCTTGATCGTGAGCGAGATTTTGAACGAGATCTGGAGCGGGACCTCGATGCAGCTCTTTTGGGTGGTGACTCTGAACGAGCCTTGGTAGATGGCTGCTGCTGCGGAGAATTGGAACGAGACCTACTCCTTGACCTGGACTTAGACTTAGCATCTCCTTTACCATTTTCTTTGGGAGATCGAGACCTGGACCTGGATCTGGATCGAGACTTCTCAGACTTCTCCTTGGATCGGCTGTGAGAGCGTGAAGCCCCTGTCAGACTTGGGTTTTGATTTGCTCTTTGATCTAGACTTCCTGCTTTTAGATCTGGAACGTGAGCGGTCTTTGCTTCGTGACCTGGATTTAGAGCTTTCAAAAAGAGATAAAGTTTATTCTACATGAGCTGAAGCGTACTTACAGCAGTTGGCAGTATCTATCAATGTATAAGCAGCAATTCCTGTACTAACAGAAAACCAGGGATCAACTCACCGCGAACGGCTTTTGGAGACACTACGGGACCTGCTGCGGCTGCTCCTACTTCTACGACTTCTGCTTCTAGACCGTCGTCTAGATCGTGACCTAGAAACACGGAACATGTAATTTATCCCTCATTCCTTGCCTAGTGTGCTCTGCTATGTAACAGAGAAAAGCTGCCCGGGAACTTCTAAACAAGTATGGCCATATCAAGATGTACTATTAATATACCTGGATCTGATATGCTATCAATTAATTGCATCTGATGCTTCACAAGCAAAAAACTCCCGAACCTGCCTTTGCTGTATGTGAAGTAATTCCTTCTACATTCTGAGGCATCATCCTCTTCCTAAATCAGGCTGAAGGCCACTCTTGCCTGAAGGGCTACCCAGACCCATTTTTAGCCTGAGTAACTTGATACAGAGACTGACTTGTCCCAGACGTTACCTTGACCTGCTGCCAGAGTATGATCGTCTATGGCTTGACCGTGGCTTGTCTTCAACCAGCCTGATCTTCCTTCCATTTATCTCTGTGCCATCCAGTTTGTCCAGGGCACGCTTCATGTCCGAGTAGGATCGGAACTCAATCACTCCTTCATTTGTACGCTCTTTAGTGAGCATCTGCATAGGTTACCTCACCAGCCTGCCTCATGAAATCCTGCAAGGAGTAGATGAAGAGTTGCATAACCAGTTCACCACACTTACGCTTCACAAGTACATGAGCTTAAGACAAGTCTGAGCAAACACAGAAGTATTAATTGCATGTAAATATTCACACAAAAGTATCTCAATTACTTCCACCTAAATCAAAAGGAACATCAATCTTAAAGGAAGCCATCGCTTCCTGCTAGTCACAACAGGCTCCATGGTAGAACATTAATACATACTTTCAAATCCTGCCAACTACAGCGACTGGAAAGGTTTTCAACAATCAGTCTGTATTCTGTACGAACAGGTGGTCCGTATTTATCTCTTCCAGATTGTCTCCGACTGCTATATCCGCCACCACCCCCACCTTTATTGTACAAAGAAATAAAGTTAGGTTGTCTCCTAGCATGAAGAAAACTAAATGTTCTGAAAAAGTTAGTTAATACAGTTATATTTACTGGAGTAGGACTTTATTTCTCTAAGCCTCCAATAAACTTTGCAATTTTGCCATGATCTATATTAATGGCAAATCAAACAGACTAAAATCCTACAAGTCTGTGCTCCTAGGATCTGTTAGAGAGTGACTGCTCCTTATTAGATTCACCTTGCTAAGTTTTATTTTACAGAACATTGTAAAATATAAAACTTAACTGATTACATGCATTTCTACAATTTACAAAAACGTTTACTAGTTACACTAAGTACTTACATCACAGCATGAGGTTTTTGGTGGTGGTTTGGCCACAAAACACGCAAGGTAACAGTCACCTAGTTCAGTTTAACCAGTTTTGTCTAACCCTTGGAATCCTCACCATCACCCTGCGTCTAATGGCAAAAGGCTGCTGTCGTCATGGCTTCCGGTAAGGTCAGCCAAAGGGTCATAGGGCAAGGGTCACACAATGTATGGAAAAGCCATGGCCAATCAGGAAAGGCAGTCATCTTAGCCTCAGTGGACACAGCCTCAGCCCCACTGGTCACTTTTAAATTGAAACATCAAGGACTTGTTAAAAAGTTTGAATTGAACATGCAACAATTTTAAACAACATACATTTGATTCTTTTTAAGACAGAAACCCACCCCCCCCAGACACCAAGCTCCTAGAGATTAACCAAAGATGAGCCTCAGTACTTTGGAGTTACAGTACCAGGCCAGTTCAGCTCTGTATAGCTCAGCTCAAGAAGATACTCGAATCAGCTGAACATGGAACTATTTACAACATCCCCCACTCAGCCCAACAGATTCCTACTTAAAAACCTCCCCCCACCCCTTCTGTATATTCAACTGAAACATTCACAGCTGAGTGCTTCCACCCCAATTATGCAACAGTATTTATCAGTATCAGTGATGCGACATCACTGTTCGATTTAAATGCTCCCCAAGAAAACAGAAGCTCTTAAATTAGCAGAGCATTCAGTTTCTAATTAAGAAGAAACCCTTTCTAGAAGGCCACAACTTGGCAGCCAGAATTGCCCTCTAATCTCCCAACCTATCTGCCCTCTTAAATTTCTTAGGGGATACCCAAGTGCACGGCTGGTGCCAGGAAGGTCTGCGGCGCTAGGCCTGCAGCTTGCTCCCTGCCATGCACCGGGTACCCCCCCCCCCGCGCCGTGCTCCCCGAAATAGCAACCCCCCCTTTTTCCCCGCTCCGCCCCAGCCCGCGGGACTCGGTCCCATCGCTCCTTCATCCCCGGCTCTGCCCTGCCACACACAGCCGAGCCGCCACCCCTCGCCCACATTAGCCTCACAACCACGCATTAAGACGGGCCCGTACTCACTGCGACTACTGTAGCTATACCCGTCCCTGTCGCGGCGGGGGCCGCGGGCGTGCTCCACGATCACGCGCTCCCCGCACAGATCTTTGCCGTTGAGCTCATAAACGGCATCATCGGCGTCTCGGGAGTCCTCGAACTCCACGAAGCCGTAACTGCAGGAAGAAGAACGGCGCCATCAGCCGCCCGCGGCCCCAGAGCCAGGACAATGGAGCCGGCCCCGCCGCAGCGCCCCCGCTCCCCCCGCGCCGCCGCCATCTTGAGGAGGGCGCCACGCGGCAGCGGCCCACAACATGGGGGATGGGGGGAAGGCCCCGGGCCGGGGAGCACGGGCCGCGGGACGGCGCTCACCCGTTTTTGAGGTCGACCTCGAGCAGGCGGCCATAGCCGCTGAAAAAGCGTTGGATGTCCTTCTCCCGGACGTGGTAGCTCAAGCGGCCGATGTAGACGCGCGGCATGTCCGCGGCGGAGGGGAAAAGCGAAAAGAAGGGGAGAAAAGAGAGAAAGGGAAGGAAAGAGACAGAGAGAGGCGGCGAGAGGGGCGCGGCGCTCGGCCCCGCACACGACCCCGCCGGCGTCCCGCTCCGCACCACAATGACGCGCCCGCCGCCCGCCGGCGCTTTTATAGCGAGAGGCGGAACAGCGGCGCTAACGTCACCGCGCAGCCGGGAGGGAGAAGGGCAGCGCGGTGCCTTGCGTCATCACGCTCTCGCGAACGGGCGGTGGGGGGGGGAGGCGGGGCGGATGGCCGCGCGCGCTCTAGAGGGGCGCGTTCTCCACTGCGCATGCGCTGGGGCTGGGGGGCTGCGCTGCTCCGCTCATGCGCAGTGGAGCGAACCGCTCCCGGTTTGTCCGGTGTTGTGTCCCGGTTCGCCTCGGTGCACGTCCCGGGTTCGCAGCGCGTCAATGAGCTCAGGGTGTGGGTTCGCCGCACCGCGCGCTGTGCTGCTGTTTTACCGTGTGTGCTCTGTAGGTGTGATGCAACGTAAGGGTACGGCCGCATGTACTACAGGTCTAGGCCTCCGGCGTAAGGACCTGGAGCTGCCGGAGCGAGGCCAGAGGAGGCCATGGAGATGCTGCGAGGGCTGGAGCAGCTCTGCCATGGAGCCAGGCTGAGAGAGCTGGGCTGGGACAACCTGGAGAAGAGACCTTAGGGCAGCTCCAGTCCCTAAAGGGGCTGCAGGGGACCTGGAGAGGGGCTTTGGACAAGGGCCTGTAGGGGCAGGCCAAGGGGAATGGCTTTAACCTGCCAGAGGGGAGATTGAGATTGATAAAAGGAAAGCAAGTGCCTGGAAAACGTAGGGTTGAAACACTTTTAACTTAGGTCTAAGAGAATAACGGTTTGTGTTGTAAGTCTGTGGTATGGTAACAGAATTTAGTAGTCTTACTAACAAGAGTGAATTATTTCTTTCCATCCTTCTGATGAGTGAATTCTTTCTTACCATCCTTCTAATTATCGGTAGGTTTGGAGACAGTGACTCCCAAACATCTGCTAGCTTAGGATGCTCCTTGTCTGCCCATCCTGTCCTGCTTGCAATAAATATTGTACGAAGGTCACACTGCTCTGAATCTTTGCCAGCTCTCAGAAACTTGCAGGTATGGCTGTTTTCATCCTAATTGTGATTACTGGGGCATCCAACTCTGCCAGAGGTGAAAAGTGCACCCTGAGGAAGACTGCTTACTTCATCTTGAAGACTCCTGCTCATGACCAGTCTGAGGGGAGTGCACAAGCTCCAAAAGGGAAGAGACTTATGATAATGAGTACCTAAACTAATTGTAATGTCCCCCACACACACTCTCTCTTGGGAACCTAATGAATATGTATGTTTGTGTGTAATAAACATCTGCTTGCTTAACCCCTCGTTGTGCAAGTTAGGAGGAGCGATCCCCCTTGCACCCGGCGCCGTAATAAACATACCTGCTTTAAAACTCTCCTTGAGTTGTAGAGTCTGATTCTGTGCTTCAAGATGAGCTCTCAGGCAGAAGCTCTTCCCTGTGAGGGATGCTGGGGCGCTGGCACAGGGTGCCCAGAGAAGCTGTGGCTGCCCTATCCCTGGCAGCGTTCAAGGCCAGGTTGGACACAGGGGCTTGGAGCACCCTGCTCTAGTGGAAGGTGTCCCTGCCCATGGCAGGGGTTGGAGCTGGGTGAGCTTTAAGGTCCCTTCCTAACCCAAAGCATCCCGTGGAGTCTGTGATTTTTTTCCCAGCTGCATGAAAAGCAGCTCATGGTCACCTACTGCTCCAGTGCTGTGAAGCATCAATATCCCTAATGCTACTGCCAAAGACACTACGATTGCCTTCAGATTAGCTCAGATGTTGCCCTGAGTTAATCTGTCACAAAGGAGCCAATGAGTTTCAGTTAAAGAAGTGGGGGAAATCTTGATTCTCACTTTTTTCTCATTTAATTAAAGCTTGATTCATATAGTACAACAGACAATGAGTGACCTCTTTCTCTTCCGTTATAGTGGACATTGCTTGGAAGATTTCCTCAGTTCTGTGAGTGTTTTCTGTCTGCTTTAGAAAGATTTATGCAGGTAATGTCACTAGTTTACAGCCCTGCTGTAATCTTTTCATATAATATCAGCCAGGAGATGCTTGGCGGTAAATTTAACCATTAACCAGGCTGTAGTGGTCAGCAGCTCTGTGTAGAGAATTCAACAGGCTTTTTGTTAGTCTTGAACAGCCTGACACAGAGATATGTTGTACCTTGCCCTGAGCCTACTGAAGTAAAAGCTGTCCTGGAGGAGCTGGGCTGTCTCTCACACTCATGGTCTTCAACGTTCAGCTGTTCTGTTTAGAGGATAAGCACCAGTGCTTTCTCAGGAACAGGTATGTGGGAACAGTATCATAGCTATTTATCGCTAGAATGCAATAATATCTCTGAGCCTCTCCCATGGACAGCAATACCACTGCATTAAGTTTTGTATACACAGAAATAAAGGATGGATTCTCCTCCCAAAGACGTGCAATATAGGAAAACCCATTTGTTTTAAGCCATCTGTGTCTTCTTGGATGTAACTGCAGGTTGCAATGCCTGACCATGAAGGTCTTCTCCCCACTACAGTTGTATCCTGTTATTTTCCACTCCCGTTCTCATGAAAGGATAATGATTCACTGGCCTAAATTTTAAAAGCCTTGGATATGAGCATTCATCTGAAATGTCTGTGCTGGCACCTATGGGGTAGGAGAGCTGCATGCTAAGACTTGCTGGAAGCAACCCAATTAGATAGTTCTTGTTAAAACATCCTGTGGTCAGTTGAAGACAGTGCGTAAGTCTGTCCTGAAGTTCAAGGATAAGAAGGAAAGCTAAGCCTGTTCTTAAGGGCTTCCCTGTAAGAGGATGCTCTTCAGGTTCAGAGCCTTAAGTAACTGCCTTTCCAGAAAGATCTTCGGTACTTTCCTCGTGGCCCGTAAAAGCTGCCCTCTCGTAGGTGATAACATTCATTTCAACGTCTCTGCATCTCAGTAGAAGGAATTTCTTTCCCCCTTCCAACAGGGAAAGAATAAATTCTTCATGGCAGAAACGCTGTTTGTGTATCCTCTGAGCTCTGAGACCTCAGCTGGTATTTATATCCCTGCTTATTTTCTGGGGAGAATATCCCCACATGATGCCCTAGAAATGGATGAAAAGCAGTCTGGTCAGGGCCATATGGAGCACAGGCAGTCCCTGCACTTTCTGACCTGTTTTTCTGCATGCAGAGAACTGAGCTGGGACTTCCCCTTCCTGAGTGTTGGGATGTCAGGCAGCAGCAAACAAGAGCAAACGAGTGAGTCAGTTCTCCTGTAATGAGACAATTAGACAAACCCACTCCCCAGTGCAACACTGAGTTGGGAAAAGTCCCCAAATGAGAGCCTGCTTATATGATGGCCCTCTCTGGGAGGACATCTCAAAGCCTCTTGGCAGGTGGCACAGCCTTAGGGGGCTTGTTGGCTGGGTTAGGACCAGCCTGGTGCCTAGAAGGATAATGACAAAACCTCTCCCTATTCCAAAGCATTTTAGGGACCTATCTGACCAGCTTTGGCTGTAGTTAGAATGGTTCAGCCCTGTGCTGTCTTATGTCTTACAGTCTGTTGGTAATCCTGGAAGGTGAGAAGTGTCTGTATAACAGTGACATAGTGACCAGAGATGAACCTCACCTCTTACACAGTCCAGGCAGGCTGGTGGACGTTGCTCAAAGGAGATGCACGTAAGATCCAATTACCTTCTTCATCCTTCTGGATCAGTTCCCTGATCCCAGTTCCCTGACCTCTCTCTGTTTTGTCCTGTTGTTTTGATGCCCTTGACATAATAATCCTATTTCTGATGTGCACGAGCACACATGCAGCTGCACATTCAACCTCTGAATCAATAGCCTTTCTCACACAGAGCTGTGAGTGCTCCTGACCCCTGGGAACCCAGGACACATGTCTCAAATGCGTTAGTTTTATGCCCTGATCCACCAAATCAACTGGCACTACTGGAAATTGCAGCTCTGTAGTTCAAACCCTTGCTGCTTTTTCCTGGGTGCTTCAAACAAACAGAGAAATGGGGAAAGAGAACTATCGCAGTCATTTCATACCATTTCCATGGCAGAAGGTGGGAGGAGCATCATAAGAAGAAATTGCGCTTCATCTTTTTTCCTCCTAAGGGTAAAAGGCTCTGATCTCTCCAGACGAAGGTTTGAAGTCTGTAATTAATCACAGTCTGTGAGATGTGCAGCAGAGCTCTGCTAACCTTTCATGGGCCTGTTATTGGTAGTCCAAGAAAAAGTATCACCTGTAATTGTGTGTCCTGTTGAGGGCTAATATTTGGGCAGTGATTATTCCTTATAATCTGTTGTCAGAGGAGCCCTTGGTGTGAAAGTCGTGTTCTTTCTCCAGCCCTGCCAGCAGCAGGTATGGCCATATGCGAGCCTCATGAAAACAGCATAAAATATGCATATCATGAATTTATTATGCACCAGCTGTTTGTGGCAGGACTGGTGTGTCTCAAGATGCTGCTCTCAAGTGTCTGACTTCGTTACACTTCCCTCTCCCGTCACCTTGTCCTCATCACATCTCTCTTGACAGAGAACCCAGTTCTGAACCCGGGTGCTGCTTACGAGGAAAAATGGGCAGGCTGGCAGGTTTTCTCACCTTTTCCATAGATCCTTTGTGTAAATCCCGTAGGCCCTGATGCTGAAGGGCAAATCTGGATGCACATGCAGAACATGGGCAAATTCAGTTCAGGTCTTTGGCATCTGGAAACTGTGATCATCGGGTGTTCCACTGCAGAGGCTTAGGGAGAACGGAGCCTGTGAGGTCTCCCTGTGGCTGTCTGCAGGCCCTACCTGCGAGGGTCCCTTCTTCTCACACATGGCTTCTCCTCCCCAGAATTCAGGGTCAAGGAGTGTTGCAGGGGATGAAGTTCTCTTCCATAGGATGGGGGAGGAAGGCAACCTGACAAGTGCTGTTGCATAGACAGGCCGCTGCAAGTCAGTATGCTCTAAATAGATGATTTCTTATGGATTTTCAGTCCTCCAGCTGCACAAAGCTGTTAAAACTTGAGAGCTGCTGTCATCCAGTCACAGCACAAACTGAAACCCACCTCTAAGTGAGCCAAGGAGCAGGAGATGTTAACGGGAGCTGTTGTTCAAGCAGCTCCTTCTTCTGCTGTGCCTCAGCAGCTCCTTTCTTCGCTGGATCAGCCTTGCCATGGACTCCTGAGCATCATTCCAGGCTTTGGACCAAAATGGGGCCTTCTGACACATATGTATAGAACTGCTGAACTGACTATGACTGTTTCTGTGCATTAGTGACTAGGATGTGACTTTTTCCTGCTGCTCTTATAGCAATATGTGAGTGAATGTCCTTATAAGCCTTGTGGCTCCCCTCTGGGCATGATCTTTGAACACTCAGATCAGGACAGCAGCCACACACAGATGCACATGGGTTTAAGTGGCTTCCATGATGTACATGCTGTAGAATAAGGGTGGAGAATGTGCTGGTTTTGACTGGGATAGAGTTAAATTTACTCACAGTAGCTGCTATCAGGCCATGTTTGCACCAAAGAGATGCTTCATACCGTTGGACATCATGCTCAGCATATAAACTGTGAGGAGAAGAGGGAAGGGGGGCATATTTGGAGTGGTGGCATTTGTCTTCCCAAGTCACCATTACACATGATGGAGCCCTGCTCTCCTGGACATGGCTGAACACCTGCCTGTGGTGGGAAATGGGGAATGAATTCCCTGATTTGCTTTGCTTGTGTGCGGAGCTTTTGCTTTACCTTTTAAACTGTCTTTATCTCAACCCGGGAGTTCTCTCACTTGTACCCTTCTGAGTCTCTTCCCATCTCACAGGTGGGGAGTGTGAGCAAGCAGCTGTGTGGGGCTCAGTTGCCAGCTGGGGTTAAACCTTGACACCCAATATGGTGGCTGGAATGGGTTTTGACACCCAACACGGGGCTGGAAGGGTTCACAATACTGACAGGTTTGATTGGAATATGCTAGATCAAATTTATAGCTGTTATTGCTATTTAGCTATTAATTGTCAGGCTCCTGTGCTTGCCATGGGGCTTGCTTGACTTACGGTATCTCAGAGTCTAGTGCTTGTTAGTGGCTGCTTTTTGCTTCCAGTCCTTGTTGTCCTGCTCTGCTGCTTATCATCCAACTCTGCTGTGCCTGGGAATGCTTTGATAAGAGCGGTGGCCACGTGCCTGGGCTGGTAGATGCTCAGGGTATTGCTGCTGTTTGTGTGATGCTGCACTGCACAGGCTGGAACTCCAGTGTGAACCAGAGGCGAAGGGACTGTGACCTGTGGATGAGTCCACATGGGAGCAGAACACCCTGAAGCATCCGTGGCTGTGGATAAGTCCACACCAGAGCAGGTATAACCCTTCTGGTTCTCTCCCCATCCCATCGCGGGGAGTGAGGCAGTGTGATGCTCAGTTGCTGGTTCGGGTTAAACCACAGCACATCACAAAACGCATGAGAAAAATTTGGCTGAATTTAGACTAAGAAACCTTTGATCTGAGATGTCTCCAGGCCTGAATCCCAACCTGTGCTGCCTTATAAGCATGTAAAAAATAAGTGGTACTATTTTATATGCCTCCCACCCAGCTCTTCTAGAATGTAAACCAGGTAGGGTTTGTTTTTCCTTCCTGCTAGCCCTCGTTCCTGCCCATCGCTGCGATTCTCTGCCACGGTATTGAGCGATTGTACTGACTGCCCAGCAGAGGGGTGTAGAATCCCAGAATCCCAGACTGGTTTGGGTTGGAAGGGACCTTAAAGCTCATCCAGTTCCACCCCCCTGCCACGGGCAGGGACACCTTCCACTAGAGCAGGGTGCTCCAAGCCCCATCCAACCCGGCCTTGAACACTGCCAGGAATGGGGCAGCCACAGCTTCTCTGGGCACCCTGTGCCAGCGCCTCAGCACCCTCCTAATAAGGGAACTATTTCCTCCTAATATCTAATCTAAATCTCCCCGCTGTCGGTTTAAAGCCATTCTCCCTCACCCTATCACTACATGCCCTCATAGAAAGCCCCTCTCCAGCTTTGTTGTTGGCCCCTTTAGGCACTGGAAACTGCTCTAAGGTCTCCCTGGAGCCTTCTCCTTCTCCTGAAGAAGAAGAAATTGGCAGAAAACCAATATACAGACAGCAAACCTGCTCCCATTTCCCCTGTTTTCCCATCCTGCTCACTGACAGGCAGCTCCTGCCCTCATCCCAGCATGTGAGCCATGGCAGTCCAAAGGCAGGGGACCACCAGGGTCACAGGACCCTGGGGCACTCATCCACAGAGTCACTGTGCTGGAGCCTGCCCTGCTACCCCCAGGCAGCCATGGAGCCGGTGTGGGTATGTCAGGGAAGGAGGGAAGGCAGGGTGATGGAGATGAGAAGCAGCCTGTCAAGCCACCCAGGAGCCTGTGGTGCTGTGCCCCATACCACTGTCCTGCTCTGGACACAGCACTGGTGACATGCCTTGCCCATCACTCTGGCTGTCCGTTGTCCCCACTGGTGACTGGAGCATGCTGTGACCTGCTCATGAGCAGTAGTGATGCTTTGCCTCCTCTTGCATGCTCTCCTTTCTACCTTCACATTCACGGCTGCTCAGACAGCTGCCTGTGATGTGTGTTTTCCTAATGAGACACTTTGGGGCCTTCAGATTACATCCAAATTTCCTTCTCTCCATCTGCTTTCCAGCCTCTGTCCATCTGCTCTCAGTTCACGTCAGGCCTGGCTGAAGTTTGTCACCGTGGGATAACACTTCAGAGGAGGTGCACAGCACAAGGAGCCCTCTGGGACACCCTGATAAGGGCTCAGAGCCCATCCCCAATGCTGCTGGTGCCTTCTGCCAGAGCCATGGCCAGGATCTGCCTGCACCCAGCCCTGTTTGTCCCTGCAGGCAGCGTCTGTGTCCCCATCCTTGAGATGCGCTGCAGTGTCCGGCATGGAGGGATCTCAGGGTAGGAGATGGGAAGAGCCTGGTGTAGGCACAGGTTTGGAGATGGGGCTCCAGAACCTCTGCTGTGAGAATGGTGATGTGCTGAGTCCCTTTGTGTGCCACCCTGAGGGGCTTTTATCCCCACCTCCTGCTGTAGTCCTTCCCCCTGGCGTTCAGCACTTTTTATTCTGAATATAAAGCAGGAATTCTCTGGACTCCAGGAGCTGAATGAGTGGAGGGACTTGGCAGCCCCCTGCAAGCGTTGACTCATTAATCTGACATCACAGAAAATGCTCTGCATTAAGGAGATTAATCACAGCTTTAAAAAGCCCAAACCCAAACCTCTTTAACTTCCACGAATCCTCCCCATGAATCCCTCTCTGTGCTGCCCATGGTACTTGGCCTCCTCGGCTCAAACTGCAGCTTATTTAGCATTAAAAATTGCACTCCCAACAGTATTAATAAAACCTAACCCCTTTCGGGATGGACATTCAAAGCGATGATCTCCCTAAGAGAAGCAACCTGTCAGAGCTCCTTCCAAACCACAGGGAAGGAGCAGGATTTGCAACGGGGGAGCATGAATACAAATGTTTCTGGAAGGAAGCGGAGGTTTAAAGCTTGGCAGCACGATGCCTGACCTGCTATCATGGAACTGGTGGCACGTGGAGGTTGCACACGTGTCCTTCGCTCTGCCTGCTTGATGGGAGGCTCTCCTTGGGATGCCAGCAAGGATTTCAGCTGGAGCACCGGGATGAAGCCAAGCAGCAGAGTGGAACCCTGGAGCAGTGTGGGGGAGCCCCAGCTCCAGGAGATCTGTTCCCCAGAGTTGTTGGGAAAGAGCAGGCAGGGAATGAGGTGATTCCATCCTGCCAGGACAGAGCTGGTGAGCAAATAGAGGCATCCTGGTACTCAGAAGCAGGGCTGGGCTCCGCAGTGGCTTTTAGGCAATGGCCCTTTATTGCCCGGGGAGGGGAAAAGTAATTCATTCACTCTGGTAAGATTTCAGAGCATTCCTGTTGAGTGAAGAGACCAGCAGCCAGTACTCATTTGCTTATCCTGAAAGCCAAACATCTAATGAGTGATAGAAGCCTTTCGCACATGCTGCAAGGATAAACATTATCAAATAATTTATTCTTAGATCTCTATACATGAGCAGAAATAGAGATTTATTCTCAGCAGTGCAAACTGCTTTCCATGAAGGTTATATCTTTGGGCTTTGAATTAAGATGTCTTGAGTTTATTTTTCTCTGCCAGAGCTTTACGTGCTCAGACTTCAGAATTAACCTGGTAAATCCAGCAAAACATCTCTAGGCTATGCCGTGTGTGTGTGTGAGAGAGGCAGATATTTAATGCCACACATAACTAAATGGAAAAATGACTTTGGTGAAGGCAACTGCTTGCGCAGTTGGGCAGTCTCTTGTGCTGTGCTTACAGAGCCTGGGATGGAAGATGTGACTGAAATGAGAACATTTTGGTACCTTTTGGGTGACACGGAGGAGGAGATCAGCATGTTTGTGGATGTTTCAAGGTAACCTCTGTCAGAAGAGTTCGTTCATTTGCCTCTCCCAGATTTTATGGAGTGGATGGGGTTTGGTTTCCTGCCATGTTGAAGCATTGCAGCTTTTCAGAGCAGAAAACAGAAAAGATTGGAATTCATGACTTAATTTTACCCTTTCCCCACAACTTACTGGCTGGCTGACAAGCCTATTTATAAGAACGGTTTAGTTTCCACTCAGCACAATCCTAGGTAGAAGATTGCTTGTGAATCATCTAATAAGCTAAAGCTTGTTTGTTGCTTTGGGTTTGTTTTTTTACAGTAGAACCTAAAATGTATCCATTGCTCCAGAAACAATAAACCCAGGGATTCCCAACCACGCTCGCGGCATTTGCCACGTGGTCTGAAGACACTGGAGCTGGCCACACTCCTGGCATCTTGGGGGTGCCTGGGTACCGCAGGCAGAGCTTGCCCAGGCTCCTCAGGGCCATGGGCAGCAGATCTGTGGGTTTCAGCTGGAACCAGGTGTGGATCTGAGAAGTTCCATGAGATGGCAGAGTGGACCTTGAAAGGCTCTTGCTACCACTGTGGTGACCTTCTGAAAGCTTCTTATATGGCCTATTTCCACCTCTGCTTACTAGTCCTCGGGAATGAAGCCTTCAGCAGCTACTTAGAGATTCAGGTGTGACTTGGCCAGCTGAATCTGAGCCTTCAAGTCCCTACAGCAAGTCCAGCCTCCCAGGAGGCTCTTGAAGTTGCCATGGGCCAGACTGTGGCTTATCATCCCTGCGTGAACCACACTGGATACAGCCAGGCAGATACAGGGATGTAAGGAGAAAAGGAGAGCTGCACAGGGTGAGAAGCGATGGCATTAGAGCTGAAGACACATTAAGCTGTCTGTAGGGCTTGTGGGAAAGCAAAGCTGATTTTGTTTAGGCAATACAGGCACTGGAGCGGAGCGGCTGCATTTCAGCCCTGTGCTCCCATGCCTGGACAGGGAGAGCTGTGGGAGGGCAAGTCAGAAACTGGCCTGGGCCCCATGGATCATGCGCATTCTCTGGGATAGATATCCCTGAGGTGTACGTAAGGGTAAAGTTCAGCCCAGAGGGTGACACTTCACGAGCAGAATGCTTCACTCGGCAGTATGAAAAAGCAATCAGCCTGTCTTGATTGTGATTACCAATGACCTTCCCTGGCAGCTCCCCTGCTCTTGTTTATGAATCTGGAGACATCAGCGCCTTCTAATAATGCTGGACTTGCTGAGAGGAGATGGAAAATAGATTGTTTGACTGACGCTGCCCCATTTGCAAGCATTTAGCCTCCTCCCCTGCATCCTCCTGCAGGCACAAGGGAACTGGGCCAGCAGTGACTGAAGTGTCTGCTGCTCCTGTCCATTGAGCTTCCTCCTGCAGCAGCAGGACTGGATCACTGTGAGATAGACACTAGTGCAAAAGAATTCACACTAGCAGATCCTGTCAGCACCCCCTCTGGGTTCCCTGGATGCCAGAAGCATGCTGGAAGTCCAGGCACAGGCTGGGCTTTGTAGACCACAGTGCTACACAGCCATAGTAAAAACCAGGTTTGCTGTGCAAGCTATGTAGGAGAGTAGGAAAAACCTGACAGTCAGCTAGTGCTGGCCCCAGAACATCTCAAAGCCTTTGATGGGGTAGCAGCACACGTTAGAGAAGCAAGTTTCTCATGAGTACAAAGCCAGCAAGACAGGTAACAGCCAGAAGAGGTGATGGTCCTGTAATAGAGTAATAAATACTTTCCCCTCATCCAGGAAAAGGGATACGTGATGCGTTTCTGCCTGCCATGTGTTTTAGGAGCCTTTGATGGCGTATCTCCATGAGTGGGGTTTGCTCTTGCTCTGAAGATTGAAAAGAGCATCCTGACTCAGTAAGATTAGGACAAAGCCTATTGGCCTTCTTGGTAAAGCAAGCATTGTGGAAGGAGAGAGAGCTGTACTTGGTGGCAGAGAGGATAAAGTGATACGCAGTGGGATGGGATCAGCCAAGAATGCCCTCCTGCTTTCACCGCAGACACAGCCAACCCCCCTCCAGCACCTACCTGCTCTCTGATTCCTGCAGAGTTAGCACATATGATCAAAGCAGCCAGTCAAACCTCCTTCTTCCCTACAGACTATTGGTGGCAGAGATTTTGATCACTTCCAAGGGAAGAGGCAATTAGCAACTAACTGAATTAAGCGGAAGGTGCAGCGTTTGAGCTGACTTTCTGCTGCTTCTGTGGCTGCCGTGAAGATCACTCATACCAATGAAATAATTGTTTCCATAGCAACTAATGTACTTCATTGGGGAAGAACCGGAGACACAAATAACAAAGACAAAGGCCAAATCTATAATGCAAAGAGGCGTTTGCAAACAGAACAAATCACAGCACAGCGCCTGGTGATGGCTTCGGTGTGTGTTGCCTCTGACACTGCATGGGATGGAGTAAAGGGAATTCCACAAGCAGGGGAAGGTGGGGAAAAACCTGGGCAGGGCAAGAGGCTGTGTGACTTGGCACAAGGGCCATAATCTCTCCGAGTGAGTTTAGGTGGCTGTTGCTGCAGGATGTCTTGCTCAGAAAGCTCCCCTTAAAAGCATGGTGATTTTAAAGGTAGTCCTGTATGTGCAGAAACAGCAAAGCAGGGATTAAATCTTCCTTTCACCTCTGCTATGGGATCATAGTATCATATATTAGTTAGGGTTGGAAAGGACCTTAAGTTCTTCCAGTTCCAACCCCCCTGCCATGGGCAGGGACACCTCGCACTAGACCACATCCCCCAAGGCTCTGTCCAGCCTGGCCTTGAACACTGCCAGCGATGGACCATTTACCACTTCTCTGGGCAACCTGTTCCAGCACCTCACCACCCTCAGAGTAAAGAGCTTCTTCCTTATATCTAACCTGAACTTCCCCTGACTTTACCCAGGTGAATGATCCATAAGGGTTTTGTCTTATTCTGGCTGCAAGTCCTGTTTTTATAGCTCTGAAATTCCGTGATGCCATACACAAGAGCAAACTGCCTCCACCTGCCAGCACCACCCTTCTTGTTGTTCCCTAAATTATAGGGACTGTGGAGGAATGTGCCCATGAGCAGCCTGGCTCCAGCCTACAGCACCCTTGGGCATTACTGCAGGTCCAGAATGGTCTTTATACCTATCCAGCCTTGTGGAGTCCCTTAACTGCAAAGGTCTGAAGAACAGGTTGGACGAGTAGCCGCAAAGGCTGGCCTAGTTTTATTCTCTGTCAGATCAGAGGGGGATGCTGTGATCCCTAAGGTGTCCACACTCCCATAACCTGTTATGCAGCCACTACTCAATAAGTCCTTCTTGTTTTCTGCACCACATTTTTGTCTTCATCTTTGAACCGAGCAGAGTAAATGTGGCCAGGGAAGGGGATTTACCTGCTCAGCCATCCAGCGCAAGGTCTTACTTAGCTGTCAACTTTCACTTGAAATGCACAAGCACAAGGTCTGAGCTCAGCAGGAGCCTATTTTGCTGACGTGGTTTGGTCCCAGCACCAGAGCATCCCCAAGGAAAGAGACAAAGCAAATGAGAGCTGTGCAGGCATCTGTGCAACCCCTTGGTCCAAGTGCAGAACCATGCACAGAAGGGTTGCAGGTCCGGTTTCCAAAGCTCCCAGCACCACTCAGCATCTCCCTGCTAAATACCTTCAGCTGAGATCATGGGGCTCACTCAGACATCAGCTTGTGCCATGTCGTTTCTATTTTCTTTGATTTCCTCATGTTGATGGTCTCTCTGTCCCCAATCCCCTCTGATAAGAGAAAGAAATGAACAGCTGATGCACATGTGGCACTCAGCACCTCAGAGGGAGAGAGCTCACCTGTCCTTTACTGCAGGTGGGACTAATCAGCCTTAAATGTTGTGACTGATGCTCCACCTGGGGCTGGTTTGGACCTGAGTGGGGTATTTAAGGCTGGGGGATGGCTCCCAGTAGCCTTGGTTTTTGTTGTGTAGTGTGGGAGTGTTTTCTATGGCCTGATGCCTCATGCTTGATTCAAGGACCTTCTGGCATGGGTTGTTCTGCAGGTTAGCTGTTCTCTGGGTAAGGAAATGCTAATTTGACTCTCCGTTTTTCCTTGCTGTCATCTCCATACAGGCTTCAGGAGTGTGGGACTTGGTCTTCCATGCGGACCCTGGGATTTTCAATATACTTTCCTTTCTCCCCCACTGATTATTCTGTGGACAAAATGATTTTTCCCTTTTCCTTGGCATGTGCTTCAGGCTTGCTGCCTACCTCGGATTTGGGCCTCTCAACTCACTTTGTGTGGGCCACTGTGTAGCCCTGGGCTTGGGTTCTCATCTGGCTTTATATCCCTGGGGATCTTTTGCTCAGATGAGGAACGGGCCTTTGCATGCCTCAGAGAGAACCTGTAGCACCCACCCCTGGGAAGCTCCACTCTGAGCGGACCTTGTGTGGTCTCTCGTCCTGCAGAGCATCCCAGCCATGGCTCGGACAGAAAGAGAAGGTGAAAGCAGTTGATGTGCTCCATGTGGAGACTGCTCAAGGGTTGCAGTCCTTGGTTGAGAGTGACTTAGGGATGTGTTTCCCTGCCTACCAGAGACAGCCCATGATTTTGACCTATAAGACTTCTCTGGAGTATTGTGGAGCTTCAGTTCACCAGGATGCATAGGTGCTTGCAGTGCCTGAGGAGGAAGGTACTTGAAGAGCAGCCAATTAGCTTGATATAATGAGTCTTAAATACTTCCCTTGTCATCCCCCTCTTCTAGCTGGTGCTGGTCTTTGTGCTCAGGCATGCATTCAGGTTTCTATAGGCATTCACTCCTATTTCTTTGCCTATGTGATTACTTATAATTCCTGTTTAAATTCTTGTCACTTTCACAGTGTAATTAGGCAGAGGAGTGGCTTTTGTTCTGCAGTCAAAAAGCAATTAGCTGTGCTTTTTGCTTCATAGTTGTTTTTTAATAAGGACTTCGTTGATGGCTTTTGTCCTCAGTAGAAAATAAGGGCTGAGGGTTTATGCGCTGGAGGGGCTGCCCTGCCTGGTGAGATGCAGGACCTGTGGAGGTGGCCCAGAGATGCTCCCTTTGCTCCCTATTGCATTCCCATTCTCTGCTCACTGCAACCTTTCACTTGCCCTCAGAGTTAAGGCAACTTGCAGAAGTTTCACCCAGGTATGGGTTTGCTCACTTTCCCTTCTTTATGATGCCAGTATTTGACTCTAAGTATTCCCTGGCACCTTCCTATGGGGCTGAGGCATCTGCCTCTAGCAGGCCCTATCCCTTACTCCCATCTGTAGCCATGTGCCAGTTACCAAGCTTCTGTCCCAAGGTGTTTGTGCGTGGGTTGCATTGTGCAGTTGGTGCCAGCACAGCTGAGGATGGAGACCTGTGCAGGAACACATGCTGGTAATAGGCAGCTCCCTAGGACTGAGAAGATATGCTGTGAAATCCAATTGCTTCCAAAGCCACTTGTTATGCTGTAAGTGATAGCAACATCCACGTGGTTGTAGAAGAAATGAGTACAGGCCTGGCACTTAAATCCATCACTCCAGGACACATGTAGCTGCTCTGTCCTTTGCAGGTCAGGGGAAGCCAGGTCCCCTGTGTCCTGTAAAGAGGCAGATACTAGTGAAGTATTCATTTCAAATGAGGAGTAGTAAAAGAGTCCCCATTAGGGGCTGTGATAATGCAGCCAAGCTGATGCAGTGGGGAGGAGAGCACTAACTCCATGCAGCGGGTGCAGACAGCAAGGCACCATGGCAGAGCTGTGCTGAGCACCAGCCTGTTTCTTCTCTTGTTGAGCTTCCAGGGAGGGTTGGAAGCAGAGGAGTGGGGCTGGCTGCTCTGAGAAGCACCTCCCTGGACAGCACAGCCTGGGTATTCTGATATTTAGAATCATAGAATGGTTTGGGTTGAAAGGACCTCACAATCATCCAGTTCCAACCCCCTACCATGCGTGGGGCCCCCTGCTTCATTGTGCTTCATTTTGCTGGCTCTGCTCCCTGCAGGTAAAATCACAGCTTTTTGCACACAAGTTCAGGCCATTCTTGCTCTATGCAGAAGAGATCTCTATCCCCCTTCTTCCTCCACAGCCCTCATTTCTGCCCTGTGACCTGCATCTCCTGCCCGTAGTTTCCATCGTTTATCTATTGCAGTGGGTTCAATTGCAGCATGGGTGCGTGCACCCATGTAGTGTTTTGCAGCAGTATCCCATAGCGGTTGGTGGAAAAAGGAGAGTGCCCACATCCTCCATGGGAGCTGGAGAGGGTGCTTGAGGTGAGCCAGAGCAGCACCTCAGACACCCCTGTGCATGCCCAGCTCTGCCTGCAGCTGATCTTGCTTCATCACTGGCATGGCTGATGGTGGGAGCCAGGTTGGACTTTTCCCAAACCTGGCAGCTGGATGATGGGAGCGGCTTCACTTGCCAGCATGGGTACAACTCTCCCTGCTACACCTGCCCTCCCTGAGTGGCTGCTGGGATTAACTGAACACTTCCCCTTAAGGAGCGCTGTCAGCACCATTAGGCAGAACACAAAAGACAAGATGTCGTGCCTGTATCGATTTGCTCGCTGCACGAGCAGTGCTAAGCCAGGTGGCTTTGGGGCCGATTCAGTTGGAAGAGGTGAGATAATGATATGCTTAATATCCTTTCAGGGGAGCTTGGCATGAGGCAGATGTCACGATGGGGAGGGCAGACAGCCACTGCCAGCCCAGCATCCCACAGGGGCTGGTACGGAGACAAGGTGCCAATGGTCCGTCTTGCCATGGGGATCCAGGGGTCTTGGCTGACAGCATGGCAGCCCCTCAGCGCGCTGACCCCATAGAGCTGCAGCTGAGGCCAGGCAGGGATGTGTCCATGACAGACCACCTAAACCATCCTTGCTCTGGCTCTTTCTTCTCTTCAAGGTTTGTCAGATAATGGACACAATTGTCAGTTCAATGTGAGGCTCAATGTTATGAGCGGCAGGTACTTTCAGATGAAGATTATTTGCATGTAATAATACAAGGATCCAACTGTGGACCAGCTCTCCTGGGGAATAATGACATCTCTCGCTGTGCAGGGAGCCCGGACAAAACCCACTCCCTATTTGTAATCCCCTGGAAGCCACTAAGTAGCACTTGAGCAGGGCATAAGCGGGGCAGGGCTCTGTGCCAGACCTCTCCCTGCAGCAGAGGATGCTCTCCCGGAGGCGTTATTCAAAAAGGTGTCAGTCCAGCTTTTTGCGCTCGCTGAAAGCAGAATCAGAGCCATTTGAAGCAGGCTTTTTGGGAACTGAAATGATCTTCGCATCGTATTTCTTCTCCAGTAATTCCAGCATTAAATTTTCTCAAATTCTGAGTCAGACGGCAGGAAAAAGGGGTAAAAATGGAATTGGCTCCAAAATTGTAGCATTTAGGGAAGGATCACAGTGTCAGGATGGTTTTCTCTTTTCTACTGTCTCAGCCTTTCAGACTGGAGCTGTGGTTTTGTGTGGGGGTTTGGAGGAGCCATAGAAATTTCCTGTTCCTTTATGTTTTAAAAGGCCAGTGCTTACCTGCTTTGCTGCCTGCAGTCAGTGTCTGGCCAGCAGAACACTGATGCTGCTGCAGGGGCCCTTCCTTCACCACTTAATGCACTTAATGTATCTCCTCTAATGACTGTAAAAGCCGAGTCCTTATCATGATAACCAGCATCTAAATGTAAAATGAAGAGAAGCAAACCTGCCTGTTCCCTGAATGCTGGTGAGAGAAGCACCAGCCATTAGTGCAAGGGTTTCCCCTCCTAGGGCTTTTGCATCCTGATGTCCTCTCACTCCTTTGGCTTCTGGCTGTGGTGGGGATGGGGATGTGGCAGAGAGGTGCTGCCTCCTGCCAGGACCACTTCAACCACCCTGCCCTCTATCTGCCAGGGGAGCTGGCTCCTAAAGCTCAGCATCTTCTCATGGCAACTGCTGACCATCTGCCTGCTCCCTTGTGCTGCATCCCCCTCATACAGGAACTCCCTGAACCTCTGCTCTCACTCCTGCAGCAAACCAGCCCTTACGATGAGACAGCACATGCTCCAGCCTGTGGCTGTGGGTTTGCAAAGGATCCAACCTGCCTCTGTGAGTGAAAACACAGCAGAAATCAGCACTGTCTTTTCCAGAGCTGGTTTGCTGAATGTACCATCAGCTTTGGGAGCTCTTATAGAGCAGTATCTCGATCCATGTGTGCTGCAATAGTGGTGCAGGTGTGCTATTTAGAAGGCATAATACCATTTGAGCAACTCCAGCACTTGTGGATGAAACCCTATCTGGTCGGACTCAAATGATAAGTCATGTTGAAGTGGTTTTTGGGGGTGGGTTCTTCTTTTCTGTTAAAAATGAAAAGGAGGATGATGTGGTTGGAAATGTCAGGCTTTGTGTGGTGGGGGCGGGATGCCTCTTATTTCTCAGCCAGAGTAAAACTGTGTTATTGAGAAGCTCTAAAGGCAGACAAGCTGAAAATATGCGGTATTTTAAACAGCACACGAGAGGTTTACAATCTGTCACAGGCGTCTAATTGGCTTTATTATATGTGCAAGCTGATAGCTTCCAAATATGTGCTCAATCGTTCATCCCCTGCCACTGCGCAGAGCTCATTGCCTCCTGTGGCTGCTGCTGTGCTGCTGCTGCTGGCCAGCTGCACTGCACCTCTGCCCCAGCCTCCTCTTCTCACCATTCCCCCTTGGACATGGAGAGCCCTTCTCACTGGTGTTCATCACACTGCACCAAGGCTGCGAGACCCCTCGAGTGCTGTGCAGAGAGAGGAACGGTTCTTCTGGAAGAACCGTGATATGAGGCTAAATCAATGAATGATCAGAGAAGTCATTGGCTGCAGACTGCTGGATGTGCCACTGCACCAGGGGAAGGACCATCTGCGGATCCAGAGAACACCTCCGGGCCAGCAACACACAGTGCAACCCCCTCTGTGGCTGTAGCCTCTTTGCCCACCCACATTTGCACCCCGCAACTGCCTAAGGCAAAGTGCAGCCCCCCCCGTCTAACTTCTCAGGGGGTCCAAATGATCTGAGGTAGCTCAGCTTGCTCAAGAGCCGTTTTCCTCCAGGACACTTCTCTGGAGCTGTTTCACTGAAATCAGCTTTTTATATGAATTGTCAATGTCAGTGACTCCTGGTTTTGAAAAGAGAAGTTCTTAAAAAGTCCTCCCTTTAAAACACCTTTTTATTCCAAGAATGTGTTTCCTATTGTGAAAGAGAATGCAACGTTTTAAAGGGTTGGAAGGAAATGTCCCAACTTTGTTGAAATAGAAAACTTCCAAAATGGGTTTTGGTTTGAAAATATGAATGTGATTCTTCTTCTTTTACCGTGGGGTTTTGAAAAGAGTAAAGGAAACATCATCGTGGTTTGGATGAGAAGACAGAAGTGTTTTCCATTCTGCAAGAGAAATAAATGAAAGCCAGAGGAGCCTCAGTGCCAGCCCTCCTTGTGACCCACCGCCGTGGCAGCGCTGAAGTGCAGCAGATCCTGGGGTGAAGTGTGAGGAGTTAATCCTGCCATTGAAGCAGCAGAAGAGCTCCCTGTCGCATGGATCCTCCCTGCAAAGGTCTCTGTGCTGGGAGGTTCATGATGACTCAGGCCAGCCTCTCGCAGAGGTGAAATGGATGTGGAAAGCATCTCTGGGCTTCCCCCGAGAGGTGGGGTTCATGTCACAAGTGCTCCAGAGCGGAACAAAGACCCTGTGTGTGCAGTGCTCTGCATGGAGCCCGTCTGCTCCTGTGTACCCAGGGCTTGTGCGAGGCATGGCCTCGCTGCTTTCCCCTGTGGCCAATCGCCCCCGTCAGTGTGAAACCCACAGCCCTGCCCAGAGCGTGGCTCGCTGTGGTTAAACAGCCCCTTACACTGGTCCCTGCTGGAGCCCCTCATCCCGCAGGCTGGCGAAGAGCAAAACGCTCCCCACTTACCGCGCTAGGAAGGCTGACATGAGCCCAGAGTGCCAAAGGCAGCATCCCTGGGAAAAGAGCGCTCTTTTATTAGCTGAGGACAAAATGTGCATGTTCTGAGAGCCCAAACAGTGCTCGTGATGCTCAGGGTTGCGCTTGCTCCACATCTGCACCCCAGGAGAGTGCGGCTGTCCTGAGCCATCCTGACCCACAGCACAGTGCAAGAGGAGTGCCCGGGGCAGGGACCATGCTGAGCCCTTCTCTGTGCTTGGTGGAAGCCTGGCAGCCTTTGAAGCTGTACGAGCATCAGCCCGCTGGCAGCGCTCCCGGGTAAGATGGGGACATGGTTGTCGGGGCCTGGCAGCATTGCTGATGGAAAGACATTCTTTGTGCAAGGAAAGCTTCCAGAGCAGCTTCCTCCCTGACTCCCTCCTTTTCTGTCTGAAGGTGCTGCAGAGAGATGCCTGTGCTTTCAGAAGCCATCTTGGCTGGGAGTTAACTTGAGGCCAGGCAGAGCAAATCTGCTGGAAGTGCCTTGGCAGGTCTCTTATCTGCCTGGTGCTAATCCCTCCAGATTGAGAGAGAAGGGAAATGAAGCAAGCCTCACATCTTAATGACCAGGATTTGCTTATCGTGTTTCCTCCTTTCCAGGGCTTCCTGATGTCTTTCCCCATCACCTGTCAGGAATGATAGCACTAATGCGGTGCTGAAGTGAGCAGAGCAGGGTGAGAGTGGCTAATGCTGAGTCAGACATCACGTTTTATGGGAGCTGTGCCAGAAAGGAAGGAAACAAAATCAAGTGGACAGAAGCTGATGCGCGGCTCGAAGCATCTCCTACCTCCTGTCTCACCTTGGGCGAGTCACTTCTGCCTCAGGTTGCCCTCTGGGGTGGCTTCACACTGGGTGCTTTTATCTGCAGGTTGAACGAGGGGCTGGAGGGCAGCACTGCCCAAGGGGGTCCGTGCTGGGATGATGAAGGCTGAGTCTGGAGCACAGACCCTGCACCCATCACACCCATCCTGGGGCAGGAGGGAAGGCTCATGGATGCCCTTTGTTTATCCAGAGGTGATTATTCCCAGTGCAGCATTAGCAGCTCTCTGCCTGTTAATGTGTCTGTGGTGAAAATCGCCTGCCAGACACCCAGGCAGGGGGCACAGGGATGCACTGGAGAGCAGCCTGGGGCCATGGAAATGGAGCTGCTTTTAACCCTGCTGCCTTTTGCAGAAGGGCCCTTTCAAACAGGCAGCTGCAGCTCCTCTGTGCTGCATCCATTAACCTCAGCCTGATGTGCAGAGAAGCCCCCTTCTCTCCAGGGAGGAGGAAGCTGTGGGCTTCTCTCCCCCATGGGTGAACCTGCCGCTGGTCTTGCTGTGAGGAAGAGCACTTAAAGAAGCTCCCCAGTGTCCAAAACCCACTTTGGTTTCTGGCTATGGAGAGCCCAGTAATGTGATGCTGGCACTGGCCATCATTGGGTGCTCCAGAGGAAGCTGTGGGCATCCCACATTAGCTGATGGGGGAAAAAAATCTGCATCAAGCTTTAGGTGCCCTCTTGAGCTATGAGCATCATAGGAATTAGTTACAAGAGGCCAAGCACAAACACCATTGCCAAGAAAAGCAGAGGGAGTACGAACAACACTTTGCTTTTAAGGGCAATTAATACTTTCAAACACTTTAACGAACGCTACCTTATTAATGCCACTCTCAACAAGCAGTTACTATTCACTGTGATTCTGTGCACTGCCTGCAACATTGCAAAATCTACCCTGTTTTGCTGCAAAATGAACATCCCAACCTTCTGGTGTTTGACTCAGTTCCTGATTCAGGATACAATTCAACCAAAAAAGGCAGAGCCGTCCTTTCTTCCCCATCCTGCTTAGAGCAGAGGTGGTAGAATTGGCTGGCAGTCATGGTGCCATCCTCTTTATTATGTGGCCGGTACCTCAATGGGAGAGGGAGAAATCAGATGTAAGGAAGCTGCACCATGACCTTGCAGATGGGTTTGTTCAGAGATGGAGAAAGACCCATGTTTGTACCAGCACCACTGCAAAGGGTGCACAGCCTCTTGCTGTGCTTTGGTTTCCCTGTGTGTAAAGCATTGCTGTGTTGCCGCTTTGTTGTCAATGTACATCACCATTGTGCTCAGGGACGACAGGTAAGCAGATCTCGTTTGCACGTAATGATCAAAGCTCCTGTATTAGCAGAAGTGAGATCAAAAAAGACCAAAGGTCCCTGGTTTTCTCATCAGTATTCCCGTTAATGACTGCAGTTAACTCCCTTTGCCCTCACTTCAGATGGATCTGGCTTTTTAGATGCTCTTTTATAGGCCTTAATTACCTATACATTTCCTCTTCTCCTGGCCTGGAGGTCTGGCACATCTGAGCAGGCTTGCTGTTGTTTGTCTTCACTTCCATTCACACTGTCTCTGCCGTGACAGCCAGAGCATTAGTCAGCCCAATCCCTGCTGAGGCCCGGGGCTGCTCCCCCAGCACCCTGCACTGCAGAGCAGCTCCCAGGGCTCAGCTCTGCTTCAGCCCCACAGTCCCTACACTGCAGCGCACAGGGAGGCATCTGAGTCCCCTTCCCTCCTTGCCCCTATTCCCCATCTGACCTGCCTTTCTGAGAGCAAAGCCCTCACCCTTCTTACTGCCCTGGGGTTCAGTTCAACATGTTCGCTGTTTTATGAGCGCAAGTTGCTCACACGACACATCTCAGCAGGGCTGAAACCTTACGGGGGTGTTTTGGGAGTATTTTCAATGCAGGCAAATGGGCTCTGGAGCAGGAAGAGGGAAACAAAACACTTCCAGAGTCGCTCAGCTGACGGCAGCCTAAAACCTTGCACGGATCCTTTGGAAACACTGCTGCTGGTTGCACATGTGCAGAGCAGCTCTGAGAGCAGCGTGTCGCAGGGAGGCTCCTCTGCGGCAGGAGGAGTAGTCGGGATGGAATCTGTGTGTGCACAGTGTGGGCTGTGCTGGTGGCAGGACCTGTCCGCATCCCTCAGGGGAGGCTGATGTTGGATCCCGCGTGCCATAGATATGTATTGGCAGAGCTGGAGGAACTGGAGCTGAAAACACCACTGGCAGGCTATGGCTTTTCCAGCATCATAGAGGAGCTGATGGCCCTTTCTTTACACATCTGGAGATGTTAAGTGAATTACTTTACTCAACAAAGATCCACAGGATTGCTGAGGTTGGAAGGCAGGGCTGCAGGTGTCCCATTCAACGCCCTGCTCAAAACACAGTCAAGGAGAACACATTGGCTAGGGCCATATTCAGCTGGGGTTTGAGTAGCTCCAGTGATGGAGACTACAACCTGCTCCTGTGTTCAACCACTGTTGCAGTAAAACAGCTTTTTCTTATGTAGAAGTAGAATTTCCCAGCCTCATCTTCTGCTTCCTGATCAAGTGCTCTGCAGCAGGCACCCACAAGCTGCATCACCCACATCAGTTTGCCTTCCAACCCAGATACCCTGGAGTGGCTTGTTCTATGTCCCAGAGCAGAGCTCCGTGCGTTCCTGCTGCTCCCTCACAGAAAGAACAGCTCCCTCCCCTTACTTTCTCCTAGGGGAGCGCTGCCTATGCATGGAATGAGGCAGGGTTTTGGCAATTAAGTTCACAAGCGTCACAAAAACTGTGGCAAAGTGCCATGGGAACAAATGGGCACAGGGACCCTTCAGCTCCAGCGCTGGACCTTGCTACCTTACTAAGTCTCCATTTGAGCATGCAGTTGTATTTCACATTGCAAAGGAATCAACTCTGACAGCTGACGTCTGCCTCTCAGTTTCCCTCGCATCTCCTTCTGTTTTCTCTCTTCCTCTGGACTCTCATTCATGTCTTATATTTAACTCTTCCCTTGTTTTCTGACAGTTTTGATAGCTGCTCAAAAATGGCCGTATTCCAAACGTTGTGTCTGCTCGTGTAGTGCCTGTATTTCCCCGCCAGATTTTGCCTCCTCTAAGTAGGATGCAGCTTTATGTGGAGGGTGCTGCACTGCTCTGCTTCCAGTGCCACACTGGGGACGTTGCCATTGCCCACGCTGGCCTTCTCCAGGCACACGCAGCCCCTGCTTTCGGTGATTGCCCTGGGAAAAGAAGGGACCATTTGTTTTTCCCGCTCAGGATATGGGAATGTTTACACAGGCAAGGTGTTTTCCATTGGTATTTTAAAGGAAAGGCAGATTTATGTCTCCTTTTTACTGTTGGGGAGACCAATGTACAGGCTGGGGAAGTGATTTGGCTGAGCCATCCGTGAGGTTGGTGGCTTCCAGCCCTAAGCAGACGGTGCCATAGCCTTGCTTTTACATCCAATAGATGCTACAGCATGAAGACTCTTGGCTGCAATACAACGGTCTTCAGGCAGCCAGGCTCTTGAGGGTGGCTGGGGATCTAAGAACAAATGTAATGAACGTGGAATGGAGACATCTGGAGACCATTCCTCTCTTATCCACCCAGGCACAGCTGGCGCAGGGACCTGCACCTCCCGCTCCTGCTCAGCTCTCCCAGGGGCTCTGCTTTGTATCAGCTTTCCCCAGCCAGATTGTGTGTTTTGCTGTTTGCCTCATGCCATCTGCAAGGCTCTCTCTTCCTTTGCTCTGATTGTGGCACGCGGTGGTGGATGAGTGATGGCTGGGCAGGCTCCTGGATGTTCAGAAAAGGAAGGAGGGACTGGTCAGGTACACAGGGGCTCCTGGCTCCTTGGCACAGCATTTCCCTATAGCGTGGGCAGAAATGCAGTCCTATGGGTACAGTGAGTTTGTATATCTATGGGTACAATGGGTTTGAGCACCTCAATGCAATGGAAGAAGAGAAGAAACCATGCCAAGGCACCCCTATTGCACCTGGGGCCCGGGAGCTGCCAAATCCTGCCTGCGTGCTGTAAGAACACGCTGGGCTCTGGGAAATGCAGCTACCATGGGACAGTGCCTGGGATTTTGGATGGTCCCTCTTCAGTCCTCCTTCTCCTGCCTGCCCTCAGCACTGATGAGTAATACAGCATCATGGAGGCAGGGCGAGGAGGAAGGATCCTGAGCCTTTGTTTGCTCTCTGAGTTTCAGAACATGCTTTGATTCAAGAACAAAGCTGATATTTGCCTTCTCTTCTCTGCCCTCAGCTATCAGCTCAGGCCAAAACTGGTGCTAGGAAAACCAGGAAACCAGGGAGAAAAGGGATGAGACTGAGGCAGGAACAAGAGAACAGGCAATGAGATGCTGGAGGATGGTAAAGAAGCAAAGCAGCATAGGAACTGAGCGTGGAGGCCTCCAGCCAAGCCACTCAGCACTCCTCTCAGCCTGTCTTTCATGTATAGCAGTGTTTGGGTTTCTCTAAACATAGAAAATTCCCACATAAAGATTTTTTTTATCCCATTACCAAGACTGCTGAGTACAACCCAAGCTAAGAGACACTACACAAGAACAAACACACATTAAACCCACAGAAATCACACGCAAATGCTGCTTGTTGATATAGAAATAAAACTATATCAGCCCCAGGAGTTCCTGTGGTGGTTGGAGGTAGCAGTGGGAGAGGAACCAACAGAAATGGAGAAGAACCTGGTAAACTTGGGAGGAAGCCAGGAAGGGGAGGACCACATGGGTACAAGACTCAGCATCGTACATCACCAGAGAAGCATGGACTTGCCAGCGCTCACGTAACCCGAATTCTGACTCTGCATTCCATTTACAGGTTTAATTCCGATCTAGGATAACTTTCTGTTTCTTTCTAGCCTTAAACATTCAGTGTTGTTCTGTCATTTGTGTGCGCTGGGTGGAATCCCCAGTTTTTACTGCTTTACTCCACCGCCAACTCTGCATTTCCTCATGAGCTGCATTCACATCCATGCAAGATCTCGTTTTGTACCATGGATGTATTCTCTCCATGGGGAAGCATTGCTATTTGAAGGCTATCTGTGCAACTGTCATCCCAAAGGTCAGAAACCTGAAGGTTACTTGTGGCTGCCCCATCCTTGGCGGTGTTCAAGGCCGGGTTGGACGGGGCTTGGAGCACCCTGCTCTAGTGGAAGGTGTCCCTGCCTGTGGCAGGGGTTGGAACTGGATGAGTTTTAAGGTCCTTTCCAACCCAAACCATTCCATGGTTCTATGAAACCTGTCTGACAGGCCCTGGCTCCTGGGCTGGGCTTTGCAGTGGCTGTGAGCTGCCATTGGAGTTGCAGTCTTAGCCTGGTGGGAACGGTGCATTCTGGAATATCTGAGCCTTTGGCCACGACTTTTTAGAAAGTTTGACCCAAGATGCCTCAATCTGAGCACTTGAACTTTGCAGCAGTCAAACTTCGGGCCAGATTCTTCCATCTTTACCCATTTTCACAACATTTCCCAGCTCAGTCGCTGGCACAACTCCTTGGCAAGGCTCTGCTGTTCAGATCCTGCTGAGCCAGATGTGGTGCATAGCAGATGATGTATCACCAGCCTGACCAGGCAGTCACATCTACCCACGGGAGCTCTCTGGCTGGGAGATGACTGCAGTGTGAGTGTTGGGACACAGCTTCTGCATCCTGGGAGCTGATGGCAAAGGGAGGAAGTGAAAACTGAGGTCTGACATGGCTCCTCCTGCCTGTGATCCTGGCCATGCCCGCACTGCCACCTCCCTCCTCAGCTGCCCTGAGTCCTGTCCCTGCTCCCTGCACCCTGGATGTCACTGCTGCCTGCGGTGGATCTGGATTGGAGCCTGCGGATGGAATGATTCAGCAGACATCCAGCCACAGAGCTAATTGCTTCCTCTCCTGACTCCTGTATCCAGGAAGCAGGCTGGAGCTGCACAGCCTTGAGTGTCCATGTAACTGGAGAGCCAAGACCTGGGGATGTACGTGCAGCCCAGGCTGGACCAGTGAGCAGCTTCCTGGCATCACTAACTTGGTGCAGCCTTCCCCACTTCCCAGGGGAGATCTTCCCTCTCCCCCTCCATCAGTGGCTCCACAGCTATCAGCCACCCATGGTACATGGCAAAGCTTAACCCTCCAGGGAGCAGTGAAGGATGTGATCTGCATATTGCAGCTGCAGGAGCCCAGCTGATAAGTGATGCTGTGGGAATGGGTTTGCTACTGCCTCATATCCCCCCCATTCATTTACTGGGGGGCAGGAAATCCAACCCACTCCATTTGAGCAGCATCCCCTGCTGTGCTCCGGTACCAGAAGGTTTGGCTGTGGGAGACCAGTGCTCACTGCTGCATTGCTGGGCTGGTGCCATGAGCAGAACAGCCTTTGCTCACCTGCCTAGCAAACAGCAAGGCTGCCCTGGGGCCTTGAGCCACCTCTTTCCCCACTCGCTGGACCTCATGTGTGGAGTACAGGGATGCCTTGCTGGAACAGGCATCCTCCGGGTATCCCGAGAGGAAGTTTAGCACCATTGAGGAAGCTTCTCTGTTCTGGGTTATTCCAGCATGGCCAGACACCCGAACTGGGACATGCATCAGAATGCGGATGCAGCAGAACCAGCCAGCACCAGAGCTGTGCATCAGGGGAGCACCAAGAAGAGAGGAGGTCCAGGAGCTGAAAGATTTGGAGTAACAACTTAGTTGTTCCTCTGGGTGTTGAGAACAGAAGGACCTGCAGAAACCTCTGCTGTGCCCTTGTGCTGGGAGCACAGAGCCCACACGTGGCAGCAAGGGCAGGGATGGGAGCTGCAGGGTTGGGGCTGGCAGGCAGAGCGCAGCACTCCCAGGGATCCCTTCTGAGTGTTTTGCTCATCTCTCTGCAGCCGAATCCCATCTGCACTGAGGGGGTGGAGAGCCTGAAGCGCAAGCAGGAAGCACTGTCAAAAAAAGCCTCTTCAGTGTTACGCTGGTGCAGTCATGTCAAAAACCCAAAAAGGCATCGCCACCTGCAAAAGAGCAGGCGCTAACTCTGACAGCCTCGGAGCTCCCACCGCAGCAAGAGACAGGCGTGGGGCTCCTTCCTGGGTCCCTGCGCTCTGACTGACCCAGCTGGACCCCCCCAGCCAACAGCACAGCTCAGGTCTCCTGCACTGACCACCCCCCAGCACTCCACCAGCAGCCCAGAGCCACCAGTGCAGCCATCAATGCAGCCATCAATGCACCAGTGGTCCCATCAGACCCTTTGGTCCCAGCATGAGCCCGTTCCCAGAGACACAGCCAGGGGAAAATGCGCCTCCTGCTCCATTGGCTGAGCAACAGTGGGACCAGCCACTGAATCAGACCCATGAGCCCTCCTTGTAGCTTCAAACCATGTGAAGATGAGTGCTGTAGCCCGGGGACAGGGTCTCTGCATGTGCCAATTGCATCTAAAGAACATCCCTATTTGATGCTTCCGGCTCTCTGCCTTTCTTTCCTGCTTACCCAAGCAAGCTCCTTCTGGTGCTTGGGGAAATGAAGGGCCATACTGAGCCCTTCATTAGAGTGGATGTCCCAACATCCCCCGCAGCCTGGGGGTCCCGGGGCACCCAGGCAGTCCAGTGTGGTTCTTACCCTTCGCCAGCTGGATTTCAAAGCACTCACACAACATCACCTCGAGACTCGTCTGACAGAAACGGGAGCAATACATGCTCCATGTGCAAATCCAAAGGGATGACAATCCCTGAGGATAAGCAAAGCCCTGACGACAGCTGGCATGGCCTGCAGAAGCAATTCCTGCCAAAATGCTTGTCTTCCCTGAGAGGATTTTCACTGGTGCTTTCTGGCATCCCTGACCTTGGTGCTACCTCCCAAAGGCTGGTGAGCTGCCTATGGAGCCTGTGTGCTCATCTCCACTCCTCCAAAGAAGTCATTGCCATGCTCCTGCTGGCCACATCAGGCATCCCTGGCACATCCCCTCCACACCATCTGGTGGACCCAGGTGATGCAGTGCAGAAGATGACATGAAGAGCGAGATGAGGGTGCCTGGCTTCTGAACCCGGGCACCAGTGAGGCATCGAAGGACCAAAGAGAAACAGATGAGTCACACTGAACTGACCCATATTAAGTGGGTTTGATCTGCTCATCAGACTACAACAGTTCTTTCTACCTTAGCAATACCTGCTGACTACACAGCAAAAAACCCCTCACCTGGTTCCCTTTCCAGCAGTAAAATGTGTGTTTTGTTCCACTGAATGACAAAGTCTGAGATTTCCCTTTTGCAATCTGGATAAACTGAGTTTAGGGAGTTTTGTGCAGCAAGGCAAGGGCACACCGGGCACTGACAGCAAGGTGGCCTGGGAGAGCCACAGCGCTGCTCTGCTTGGCCTGGGGGGGATTTCAGCCAGGGATCTGAGCTGGTCATCGCAAGGAGGAGGTACCAAACAGGGAAAGATCCAGAGGAGATGCTTACAAGGTTGGTTATAAGTTTGGAAAGCAAGAGCTGCAAGAAGAGGAGGAGCAAATCTAATCTGTCCAGGGCTGGCAGGGAGAAGCCTGGGCAGGGATACAAGAAAAGCCTTCTAAAATGCTACAAAATCACTAGAAAGAGATTAGCAATCATTCATTCTTAGGTCTACCAAGGATATTTTGTGCTGTAATTGGCTTAATTTGCATCTAGAGAGATTTAGGGTAGGTATTAGGATTGCAAGGGGATTTTCCTTGGGTCGCGTCATGATATGTCAGAAGCTGTCTGGGATGTAACTGCTCCAAAACAGCATGCGGAGGAGCAGCCCCTTGCAGTCCCACTTGCCCTTTGGGGCTGTGAGGCACCCTGGAGCGACCCCACTGTGCCAGAGACCATGGGGAGATGTCCCTGTTGAACCCAGGCAGGGAAGGGCAAGGCAGGGCCATCTCCGAGCACCCAGTGCTGGGGGCTGTGGGAGCAGGGGAGAGGGGAGCAGTGGGTACTCTGGCTCCCACTCCTTCCTCCCTCCTCGCCATGGGAGAAGGAGATCTTTGCCCAGCGGCAGAGGGTGGAAACTGTTTTGGTGAGCTGCACCACTGAGTATGAAAACCAGCTCCACAGCTGTACCGCCGGTTCTCCCTTTTCTGATCTCCCCTCTTGCCACGCTATCCTTCCCTCTCACATCTCTCTGTGCCTCTGTTTTGCGTCTCCTCCATCATCTCTTTTCTGCCATACCCCTCCTGCTCTCCATCTTCCCCATCCCTCC
Organism: Myiopsitta monachus; assembly: GCA_017639245.1. NCBI lineage: Eukaryota > Metazoa > Chordata > Aves > Psittaciformes > Psittacidae > Myiopsitta > Myiopsitta monachus. The sequence goes on from CM029928.1 coordinate 36,662,061, forward strand.
AGCTGCACTCCTCCTCCTTTCTCATCTCTCCCTCTTTATTCTCGCGCCTTCTCACACCAGCTTTTTCATTCAGCAGCACGGCATTTCCATTTGAATCGCTTTCCTGACTCCATCCAGGACAGGAGCCGAGCCAGGGTGCTGCATCCTGTCCTAGCCCCGCATTCATGAGCATCACGTGGACGGTGCTGGCTGTCACCAGCAAGCCCATTCTGTATGCGTGGCAGCATTGTGCTCCTGCACCCTCCTGCCTGCCCACTGAGCTGAGCTGAGCATGGATTACAGAGCACATGGAGAGGGAGCGATGGTGAGTCTTGCCTGGAGACACGCTGAGTGCTCCCCACTGGCATCCCCAGAGGGGTAAAAGGGCACTGGGCAGCCACCCGTTTCCAAGGGATCTGCTGGGTCTGCTGGCTGCTTTTCCAAGGGTACAAGGCACCCATCGGCACCATCTCTGCCCATCAGTCCTTGTGGGCCAGCCCTGCCAAATCAGGTACCACAACAGCAAAGGCAAGGGGTGAGCGTGGGGAGAAGGATCATGTGGTGGACGTTGGTACGATCTGCTGGCTGGGGGCAGCCATCAGATGGTCCTTCCTGCAGGCACTGGGTTTGCCAAGAGCGAAGGTCTGCTCTCACCAGGATGTGCAAGCTCAGGTGTTCACTGTGTGGCCGGGTGAGGGTGCTGGGCTCACCAGGACCCTGCCCAGGCTCTGGGGTGAGAGGTGCCCCCTTGGCTCTCGGTCTGCCTGTGTGTGTGTACCCTCAAACGCTGCTCATACGCATGTGAATTCACTTCTTGCACATCAGCACATGTCAACACCCATCAGGCACCAGACTGCATCATGCAAGGGTCATTGAGTGGGGCTTGGGTTCCATGGTGGCAGCTCTTCTGCTTCCCCTGGTCCCCCGGGGCTGCTGGCTGAGGTTCCTCAGCTCCTTCACCTGGCGGAGGAAGAGCCAGAAATCCCATCCTGTGGATATCTCCATGGATAGGAGAGGCCCTGTGTGAAGTGCCCAAGACAGGACGCAGTTCTGCCACCAGGGCATATACCCTGGAGTTTCTTGGTCTAGAAGGCAGGGCTGGCTGCCCACCCTCCTCTCTTCTCTTGAGGCTCATTTGCAGAGGTCTGCCTCTCACCCTCCTAACCTTGCAGTCTGCCCAGGCTAAATAAGATTTATTATCTCCCCAGCATCAGGCGGACACAGAGGCAAACAACTTCCAGCCTCATGGGGTGTTTCTTTCCTTCTCTATCAGGTGGTGGTTAATGGATAACTTTCAGGAGTTTTCCTCCTGGCAAACAGAGAACCCTTCGACATTTTCTTTAACCTCTGGGTTAAAGAAAAGCCAAGAGCTGGTCAGTGCCTGGTGAACTGCTCTCCATGGCCAAGTGGAGCTGGTGCCCGCTTTGCAGATACTCCTGTGTGCAATGGCAAATGGGTAGGGCAACACTTCCAGGCCATGGGCAACCAGCCACAGCCACCAGCAGCACAGGAGAGGGTCTTGAGGGTTTGGCTTCATGTAGAGGGTGTAGAAGCTTTGTCTGGTGGAGGGCTGAAGATGCAGCTCAGGACATGGGGGGCCGGTGGCAACTTGGTTGTTTGCCATCAGGAAAAGGGCTGTGGTCCCCATTGGGCCGTAAATCAAAGTTCTGCCCAGGGACAGGGTAGGTGGGAATGGGGTTGGTGCTCTGCTATTCTCAGGGGAGCCTCAAGCCCTTTACCACTAAATACTCAAGACACCCTCACCATGTGGGCAGTTGGTGTTAAGCATCAGGAGTGGCAGCTATGGCCATCGTCTCCTCACCATGGCATTAAAGGGGTGCCCAGGTTTCTGCTCAGTCTCTAAAAGCAGAGCTGTTACCAGGAAGTTCAGCATTTGAAAGAGGGTCACATTCTGCTCCTAACAGTGCAAGGGGGGGAATATTTTGCTGTCTTATTTGTGTTTCGCTGAGGGCCATTCACAGACCCTTGACTCGTGGTGACCCTTGGACCACACGAGCAGAGGGACTGGGCTGCCTTTGGGTGCCAGCAGCACGGCGCAGCACCTCAGCCCTTCAACTGTGACTGGTGTGTTAAAACATCACTTGATTTCCATTCCCTCTGCCACGATGGAAGAAGCAAACAGGCAAAGAGGCTTTGCGCTTGGGTTAGTCAATTTTCATGGCAATTTAGCAGGGCTGGTTGGGAGTCATTTTCCAGCTAATTTCAGTTTCTTTGCACTGCTCCTGAGCTGCAGGGCCTGGGCTGCAAATGTGACAGCAGGGAGCTGCTCAGAGCCTTGTCATGGAAAAAAGCTGACCTGGGAAACATGGTTATCAGCATTTGATAAAAGATGATAATGCTAATTTTGGTCCTGAAATCTTTCCTTAATAGAAGCGATCAGCTCGTATTTATCCCAGCAATTACAGCTGCAAAGAGCTCAGGCAGTTAGAGGATCTCCACCGTCTGCAGCTGAGAGGGAAAGGTTTAGATCATGAGAACTAATGCTAACATGGCTTTTTGAAGGGAGTTCTCCCTTTGGAGGATAAATCAGCACCTACCTGTTAGAAACCAGGCCTGTTCTCCCACGAGACACGCTGCCCCACATCTGCCTGATGGACGGGTGTCTTGCCAGTCCTCTGACGCATCTGGCTTTTGTCCTTGCAGGAGCCAGGAGGCAGGACCTGGCTCTGCTCCAGTGCCTGGGGTGGGCTTATGCTCAATCTCTGACATTCTGAGGGGTATTTCTGAGGGTGCCTGCAAGGGGCTTTTGCCAGAAAACGTCCCTTCCATAGCATCAGGTCGAGGCGGGCTCACACATCCCAGCCTACGCTTGATCCCTGAATCCCTCTGCAGTGATGCTCTGTGCAGTGTGACCTGCTGAGGCGTCACCATGCATGTGCCAGGGTGTGATCATTGCTTGCAGATATTGGCAGCCCACATTTCTCCTCTAACACGTGCGGCCTGAAGGCTTAGCCCGACACAAGGCAGAGCACGTATGGCACCACAGTGGGGATGCTGGAGCTGCTGCCAGGGAGCTTGTGCTTCAGGGGCATGGGCAGACCTGCAGAGTCTTTGCAGGGCAGATTCTTACATTCTGCAGCAACAAGGAAAGCGTTTTCCCGCCGCTCCAGCCCTTGCAGCACAGCGAAGCGCAGTTCTTGGCTCAGCACAGCGCACTGGCTGCTTTCTGCAGCACCAGCCATTAACCTTTCTGCTCTGCCCAAATAAATCAGGGCGTCTGCAGGGCCTTTGGAGCTGGTGAGCGAAGCCAGCTAGTGCCGGGGGTGGACCAGAGAAGTGAGGAGGAGTGTGTCAGCCTGGTTTGTCTGGAGCTCATCTGGCTGATGGGGGATGCGTCACTCAGGAGGATCAGTGCACTCCACGGCTGCAGGCAAAGGTGCCCGGACACCCTAGAGCATGGATAAAAAGACAAGGGCTGAATGGTGTTTTATGTGCAAAGCACCAGAGCTGAGAGGGCAGAATGAATTCCCCAGTGCTCCCACAAGCCAGTCCAACTGGTTTATGCAAAGAGGGAGTCACTGGGGTTTCTGTGTTGGTGCTTGTGTCTGGTGCAGGTGTCACACACAACAGCCTCAATTTAAGCATGCCAGGACTTACAGACGTTTTCAGCAGCTCTGCCACCCATGTGAGCTCCTCACCCAGGGCATTTGGGGCAGGACCAGGGATGGCAAGAGGACCCTCCTGGCCTTGCCCAGTGCATCATGGCCCTTTGCTCCTGCCAGCAGTGTGCTCTGGGAGGGTACCAGCCGGTGGCGTGAAGCCTCCATCGCTCCAGCCCTTCACAGGCAGCCCCCGGAGCCTGTGCTCAGCCCCCATCCCATCAGGCTGAGGGAGCCTTGGGCAAGCCCTGCACTGTCTGCAGGGGATCAAGGAAGACCTTGGCAACCACAGGAGTCCCAGCCAGGGAGCAGAACTGGCACCAGGGCAAGCTGCCCCTCTGGGCCCCATCCCTCCTGCTCACCTCTAAGTCCCATTAACCAGCATCAGCTGAAGCTGGCAGAGGGCTGAGGACAATTTGCATTATCTCAGCAATGTAAATAAATACCCTGAAAAGATGACCCTACCTTCAAGCCTGATCCTGTGCTGCCGGCAGAGGCTCTAGCTGGGTGCTGGACACCCCTAGCAACGGCTGGCTCTGCACAGGTCTGTATATTCCAATAGTATCTGTGACTCTGTATGTGATGAGCGATATCAAGGCTGGGGCCTCCCTGTGTGCTGCTGCACAGGGAAATTGGCTACGGAGGTGTTTGAAGCGCTCGTGCATGCGGGGGGCTGAGCCCCACAGCCACACTGGGGAGGCTGCTCTCTGTGCCCTTGGCCGTGGGGTCGGGGGCAGCTCATGCCAGAAGCTGCACTGGAGGTTGCTCGGAGCCCAGGGAGGGAGGCAGGAATCCGGGACAAAACAGGGTTTGTTTCCCAGCCATGACTCCTCTCCTCGGCTCAGCTGCAGGCCTGTGTTCCCACGGCTCAGTGGGGTGGCAGCCCCCAGGAGGATGCTGCTCTCATCCCATGGCATCTGTGGGATGGAGGCCAAAGGTCCTGTGTCCTCAGTGGAGCCTTGCTGAGAGCCTGCCAGCCCTCTTCTAATGGGGCTGGGCTCCATTGGGAGCACTCCTACCCCAAGCTGCAGAGGAGAACTTAGCAAGACCCTGAGGCACTGACTGTGTCCTGCAAGGGGCTGGGGGGCACAGGCGCAGGGAAAGGGTGATCCAGTGCATTCCCAGGGCTGAAAGGGTGCAGAGCTCCCTGCATCATCCTGTCCATGGGACATCTGCAGGCGCTCAGGTGCAGGAGAGGAGGACTGCTCCCTGGCCGGGGCTGGTCTCTGGCCCAGTCTCCTGCCCTCCATCCATGGGTACAGCCGCACTGGTGGTGCAGCCACAAGCCTATCGCTGGGGATTTGGCTGCTAATCCTCTCTGGAAGAGCTGGCTGTAATCTAGCAATATTGGCTCAGGCTTTTCTTATTAACTTCTCCCAGGCTGCCTGGTGCTTCTGACCAGCACATCCAGCGGTGAGGGTCTGCCCTCCCCACACCTTCCTGGGAATGCCGAATGGGGAAGTGAGATGAACTACACAGCACCAGCACTCCCTGCTTTGCACTTTGCTCTTTATCTTCCCCTGCTTTCCTCTTTAGTGCCAGGGGTTTCTGCTGGCGTCTCTGCTGTTTTCAGTGGGGCCAGGCTATTGTCACGCTCATCTTCGTTCAATCCCTGCATCTTCAAGCTGGCAGCTAATTAAGCTGTCAGAGCCTTCCCTTTAATCAGAGCATGTCAGACCAGTGCCAGGGGCTCCCCTCAGGAGGACTGTACTTTCCTGGCAGCATCAGGATGGAAAGACACAGGATATCCCATTGCTCTGCCTGTGGTGGTCTGGGGCAGAGCCTCAGCCTCACTACATTCCTAAACAGGATGGGACTGATGCTCTCCAGGGACTCACAGCCCAGGGCTGCACCCAGCTGGTCCGTGCAGAAAGCTCAGCTAAGGAAGGAGGGGATCCCACAGGGCTCTCCCCTGCGTGGGGCAGGATGTGCGCAGAGGCTGGAGCGGCTGCTGGGAGCGGGACCTGCCCGACCCTTCCTCCTTCCTCTCACGGCACACAGGACAGGAATAACCCATTGCCAATATCATCAATCACTTTGCTGGTGGCTCCCAACCCCATTGCTGACTCCCTGGGGACCCCGCAGGTCTGCTGAGATGGCCGCCAGTGCTTCCCGTGGTCACTTTTCACCTTGGTACAGCTCTGTTGGGGGGCATCAGGCAACCCACATCCCACCCCGACTCTCAGGTCCCCTGCCTGGTCAAATATTCCTTCCTCCCTGTCTCCTGCAATTCTTTCCACTTCAATCCTCCTACCCCTGCAAGGTGTCAAGGTGGGATGTGCAATAACTGCTACACAGGTCATTAATCTCTTTGAGTTAATTATAAAATAATGCATTTCCTGCCCCTTTTATTCCTAGCTCTCCACCATGTGCAGAGCTATCTGAAGCATGCCCAACTGTCTAAAGGTCAGCAGGCCTTGACAGCATTTGGTACTAGCCCCTGTTCCTTGGGAAGCAGAGGATGAAGGCAGTGGGAAGCCTGCTTGTCCCCCAGGACATCAGGTTTCCAGACAGGCAGAGATAACAAGGGCTTGATCTGATGTCTCTGATGACTTCTCAGTCCAAGGGACTTCTTTGAGCTTTGGATCCCACTCGAACAGCCTGGGGGAAGATGGCACCAGGAGCTGGAAATGTTTTCTTTGCATGGAAACGTGTGCCTGGAGCTCTTGGATGTCATCATCCAAGACGTGTAAAGGGCAGAGAGTGGCCAGGAGCTCAATGTGAGGAGCTGTGCTCCCTCTCCTGCTGGGTGGCTCTTTCTTGGAGCCCTCCTCAATCCATGGGCACAGCCTTGCTGAGGAGGATGGAGCTGAAGAGCACACAGGGAACCTCTCACTCCTCCCAGCTGGCAGCCAGCTCCCCAGGCTGCACAAAGGGCCTTTTCATGCCCCGCATAAACAAGCGTGAGGCATGAAAGGTTGTTATCGCAGAGCATCAGCACTAGCAGCAGCCCAGGCAGGGATTCCCAAAATAACCCTCCTCCCAAGAGCACGCAGAACATGCACACCCCTTTTTCCGTGCTGCTGGGCATTAGGGAATAAAGGTTTTGGGTGCATCCAGCTGCTCTGCTGAAACCTGGAGCCCAGAGCGGGATCCTGCCATGAGGCAGAGCTGGTGGTACCGCAGCACATGAATGTGTGTGCACACATCGGTATGTTCACCTTGTGTTGGAAGTGAGAAAGAACACAACCACACTGCAACTTCTGCCGCATCCTTGTGTTTGTAAGTGATGAAGAGTACTTTGCAATGATTATTAATAGCTGATGGTGTGCTTCCCTGACACTGGTATTGCAAGGGCTAAATAACAGTTTGTTCTCTGCTTGGGAAGTGGAGCTCCAAGCTGCTTTTCCTTGGAGGATGCTTCCTCTCCATGGCTATACCTATGAAGCTGGACCGCTAGCTGCATCCCCATCTCATCTATCTTCTCCAGGGAAGAGCAGGTTCCCATGTAGAAATACATTCACTACTGGAGAATGCACTGACCCTCTTTGCTTTCTATCCTGTAAGTCCAGGCCAAAGTCACTGTGGAGTCAAATTGTAAGGGGAAATCTTGCTGGGATAAAACAACTTGGAGGCTCTCATGGTGATCAGGCAAGGCCCTCGTGACTGAACCTGTCCTAACGCTGAACCACGAAACATCTGCAATTTATACCGGTCCTCATTTATTTGTATTGGCATTCGTGTTTTCTTATGTTGTTGTTTCAAGTTGTTCTGCTGGACAATGGGAATCTGGCCAGGAGATCCTCACTTGGGCTGGAAAAACAACTTGACTCCAGAGAGAGGGTTTCCCATGGAGCTGCTTGGTGGTAACGGGAAGGCAGTTCAGCCTGGGCTGTTTGCACCAGCGCAAGAAGGGGAGTAAGGGATCCACCGGAAGAATTTGTCCTACGCGTTCTTCTCCCAAGTCCTTGGCTTGGCACAGGGAATGCTCCCTGCGGTGGGTACTGGGGAACTGCACCAGGGATATCTGGGCTCACAACTCTGCCAGCGGGGTCACCACTGACTATTGACCCAAATTCACATTTAAATTTCCTAGGTTTTCTTTTAGAGCGTGGCAGAACCTCGCCCGTTGAGCAGAAATCCCTGTTTTCCCTTTGAATGACCAGAAAGATGAAACCAGACAGTAACAGTCCCCAGGGCACCACACAGAGCTACAAGTGCTGTTATTTCCTGCACCACTACGGTGCAGCTTTTCTCCTGTACAAGTTCCCTACAACCCAGCGCATCAGGGCACGTGAACTATGTCACACGCAGCACATCCATCCCTGCAGCAAGGTGAAGCACCCAGAGTGGAGGTGAAAACCATGCCTGCAAAGGGAGTCTGAGCAGCCTGTTGAAATGCCTTTTATCTGTAAATGAATGCCCTCCCTCACGCTTGGCTCCCATGTGGTGGGTTATTTTTTCCAAGAGGTTCCTGCTATTTACCCAACTTTCCAGCTGGGCTTCTCTAGGCACAAAGAGGCAGGACCTGCCTGAGTTTGTACAGTGAGTCAACAGCTCAGCAGGGGATTAGAGCCCACAATCCTGCTGGCATCACTGCCTTGGCTCGAACCACTGGACCATGCAGCCTCATTTTGTTCCTGGTACTCTCTGCTGGTATGTGGTTTGTCAGGAAAAAAGCCCCAGTGTGGCTAATAAAGGAGGCACTTTATAAAGCAGAAAAAAGAAGCCCTCCTCATCCCAGCGCCTTGTCCTGGTAGCGGTGGTGTTGGGGTCAAGCTCCCCATGTGAGTGGGAATGGCAGGTTTCCTGAAGGCTGGCAGAGAGGAAGCTGAGGAGCAGCACCCAGCACAGAGCCCTGGCACCCACTGCTGCCAGGCAGGCGACTGTGCTGCTGACACACTGTGACAGCCACCACGGGCCAGCTCTGCCTTGCAGAGGACAAGCAGAGGCAGCCAAGTCAGCCCTTCGCTGCTGGGAAGAGTCCCCAAACCTCCTCTCACTGCTGGAGACCTGCCTGTCCTGGGGTCCAGGCGGCACCCTTCTGACTTCAGAAGACCCAACGCAGGAACTGTTGTCTAGTAAGTAGCACATCTGCCAACAGAGCAATGCAGAGGCTCTCTTAGAGCCCTATGTGATACAGCAAATGCTAATGGGCCTTGGGTACCAAATCAGGACTAGCCGCAGGCTCTGAGAAGGAGGGAATCCATCTCCATCACTAACCTGTGGGTGACACATCCCCTCTGTCCTTTGCAGCTCAGCATCTGCAAGGCAAAGAGGGCTGAGTGTGCTGTGCACCTCGCGTTCATGAGTGTCAACCTTACTGCCGGAAAGGTTTCACCTATGGTCACTGCAGCCATGCTGTGCATCCAGTTCATCCACGTACTTCAGGCATTCCTGCATCCCGTTCATCTCTGTACCCAGTACATCCCTGCTGCGCGTTCAGTGCACCCATGCACCCAATGCATCCTTGTGCCTAGTGCACCCCTGCACCTGATCCATCCCTGCACCCAGCACATCCTTGTAAGCAGAGCTTCCTATGCAGCGCACGCAGCTCACCCCTGCTGCGCATTCACGAGTGTGTGGTGGGGCCCCGCTTTTCCACCTGCCTCCCCCGGAGGGGGCTGCTTGCCCTGACACAACCGAGCTGCACAGCCGGGTCCCCTGCCCACGCTGAGACCTCCCGCGGGCATCTCACGGGTGCTCCGCCCGCTGTGCGCGCAGCCCGGGGCCGGAGCGGGGCCGAGCCCCGCACCCCCTTCCCGCGGCCCGTGGGCGGCTCCCGCGCAGCGCGGGGAGGAGCGGAGCGGAGCGGAGCGGCCTCTCCCCCTCCGCAGCGCCGCGCCCCGGCCCGCCCCGCGCTGCGCCGCGCTCCCGCCGCTCGGCGGGCAGGGAACGGGCAGCGGGCAGCGGGCGGGCAGCGGCGCGGGGCCGCGCCCGGGAGGCGGCGGCGGGAGCGGAGAGGAGCGGAACGGAGCGGAACGGAGCGAGCCGGGCTGCCGGGCCGGGCCTAGCAGAGGTGAGAGCCCGGGCGAGCCGGGGGTGGGGAGCGCGGGGACGGACAGTCCCGACGGCCCCAGGTGCGCTGCCTGCAGCGGGCAGGGATGCGGGCAGGCGCAGTCCCGCCGCTGGGAAGGCTGTTCCAAGCCGGGCCTCCCCTCCGCGGCGCATCCCGCACCGCGCCCTGCCTCCCTGTTTCCCTCCATCCCTCCTTGCCTCCAGCCTTGCCGCGGGATGCTGGGGTCGGGCGCAGCTCCCGACGGGGCCCCAGCCGGGCACGGGATGTGGGGTGGGGGGAGCGGCACACACCGCGCTTCCAACCCGCGAAGGAGCAAAGCGGAGTGCGGAGAAGCAGCAGCGCAGGCCGGGTCCTTCCGCCGGGATGAGGCAGCCCCAGGGATCCGTAGCCCCGAGCTGCGGGTTGCTGTAATAGCATTTAACTGCCGGGCTGTGATTTCAGGGAGACGATTTACATTAGAGCGAGAATGTGGAGGGAGCCAGGAACAACTTGGAATGGGTCCTCGCATATTTCTGTGGTTATTTTTGGAGTCTCGTCATATGGCAGGAGGTGGGCTCTGGAGGTATCCTTGAGCTCAGCATTTTCTCCATAGGCTGGTTACCCGGGAGATCGTACTAGAGGACCTGCATGGCCCTTTTCTCTATCAGTGCCTTCTGTATAAAACACTATTTCTCTCGCTGTTTCCACGGTGGTATTGTTTCCCTCCGGCGTGGCCAGCCTTCAGCATGTTATGGTGGGGACCCTTCTGTGGACAAACAATGGTCTGGGTATGCGTGGTTGAGTATTCACAATGTGTTGCAGGAGCAGGCGATGGAAAAAGCTGTGTTTGATTCAGCTGCAGATGGTGTGAGGTGACTCCTGATCAGCCCTTCTCCACTGCCATGGATGAGGTGTGGCTTCTCCAGCATCCCTGGAGAGACCAGCCCTTGCATCAGTCTCCTTCTTGCACTTAACCGCCGCTTTCCCTCCAGCTCTGTCATGCTAGACTGGTCCAGAGTGTTTTTCACTTCCAAACAACTCAGGATGTGGGAAGCACACTGCTACCCAGGCCTGCTCTGTGGGGCTGCCTCGCAGATCTCCACGTCCTTTGCAGCCCGCTGGAGGACTCTGAATGTGTCAGATTGCTTTGACCATGACTTTGCAGGCTGGAGAGCTGTTCTTTTTGCTGCCAAGCAAGCTCGGGGCTGTGGAAGGCTGGGTTTGGGTGATGATCCTTGCAAGAAGGGAATTACTCTTTAATTATGTTTTTTTGGAGACTGGTTTGGTAGGCGTGGAGCCTGTCTGTGAAGGCTTCTCCAGGGTGCTCAGTGATGAGGTCTCATAAGGGAGCTCAGAGCCGTGGTCTCAGTGAGGACCCCGGTCTCTGCGGCGTGCAGAGCTACAGGGCATGTTCTGGAAGGTGTGGCAGACCCTGGCTATTGTGGCATATGGCAGGTCCACAACCACCCCCTTTCTCCCAGTGCATTCCCTCCTTATGCTTTGTTTGGGGTCAAAGGACCATGATGTACCTGTCCAATGGGGGGTGTGAGTTGCTTCCCCACCTGCAGACCTTGATGAGAGCAGAGCGTTCACCTCTCCTCTCTTTTGTGCCTTCCTTGTAATGTGCTGACTGCTTTAGCCATGGTAGCCTTTAACCGGAGCTTTGGGTGCACAACAGAGCCCTGCCTTGGGGTGCAGGGTGGCTCGGAGTGCATGATGCAGCGCCCTGTTCGTGCTGACGGTGGGCTGGCTTTGGCTGCGGGTGATGTGTTCTGCCCCTGCTGTTTTGGTTACTTGTTGATGTTGTAGCTAGAACTGTCTAGAACTGTTATTTTTACTAATTTGTGAGAAGTCAGCATTTCCCCAGACTCTCAGAGGCGATGCTTTGTTTTGGAGGAAGCTTCTAAAAAAGGGGGTTTTAAAGTCCAGTGTTGTATTTCTGGTCAAAAAGCAGGAGTGTAGAAGAGAGCTGTGTTCCTGGGATGAGGGAGGGTGAAGGTTTTGGTACCTTTCCCGTCCAGTGCTGGCACAGAGCTCACTGGGCTCTCTTTCCTGAGCTGCTGCCGTGGTTGCCACCACCACAGCTTCCCAGGGTAGGTGTGTTCTGGCATGTGGACGGGTGGCTGGAGGGGTGGGTGGCTCAGCTGGAGAAGTCACTGCTGTGAGGAATGGGGAAAACCTTAAAAGTCCATTTTCTTGCCCCAGGCAGTTGAGCTCTGGTTGATGACCTTGGGCCTGGTGAGGAGCTGGATCTCTTGTTGATTTGCACAGTAACCTTTCACACTTTCTGCTGGCAGCACTGAGCCGTCATCCCATCTATAACTCCATCATCACCCCGTGTTCCCTGTGTTCCTCTTTGCTCTAGCACTGCTGATGACTTCTGCATTACTGGAGGAGACAGACAGACAGACAGACAGACCAGTCAGCTGCCTGATTAATTCTGCCTCTAAAAGAAGCGCTCTTTCCCAAAGCTAATTAAGGATTTCTAAATTAGGAAGTCACAGGGAATGGCCTCTTGGTTAAAGGGCAGGGGTGGGCTTGGTTCTTCCCAGGCTCGTTCCGAGTTTCCTGCGCAGTCATCACTGGAGTGTCCTTTGCCTTAATTTTATTTGGCTATGGACCGGGGATATTTCCCTGCTGCCTTGGACACAGCGCTACGGCGCCTGAGTTTCAGCTGGGATACCGATGGGAGAAGCAAGTGTGTGTGAGGAGATGGGCTCAAGCTGTGTGGCAGATTAGTCTGGGTGTCTGTAAGGCCTGTGTTTAGCTCTGTGGTAGACTTGAATGCGGTGCCTGTCACTTGGAGGTCTGAGCTGAGCCTGAAGCTCTGTTTTAAGCCTAGATGCAACAGAAGAAGCACGAAGCGCAGGGGTTCCTGAATCTCCGGTTGCTGGAAGCTCCTGTGCGGGAAGACTTGTGCAGCTACAGATACGTGGCTCTCATACAGCATCTAAAAATGTGCTTGTGCTGAGGCTGTGACAGTGATGGCTGCGTGGCTTATTGTTCTCATTAGAGCAGTCGGGTGGCTCTGAGTCAGCAGGTTTGCATTTGCCACAGCCGGGGTGATGGCACTGGGGAGACCTGCGAGGGCCTGTGTGGAGGGGATGTTGGGCTCACTGTTGGTTCGTGCTGTCACTTGAGCCTGGAAGCACTTGTGTGTATTTGTGGGTGCTGGGGAACGATCTCCTTTGGGAGCTCCTTTCCAGTACCTTCCTGTGCCATAAGGATCTGTAAAGTCGAGCACTGCTACTGTCATTGAGGCGGCTTGTCCAGTGGACCTGTCTTCCATATGCTCATCACCTTGTCTGGATTACAGGACATGGGAAGCGTGGTGGGAGGAGACTGTCTTTGGTGGCGACATGCTGCACTATTTCCCTGTGGCTGAACATCCAGTTTTCCTCTCCTCCCAGACCTTGAGTGGAAGCTTGTGGGCTGTCCGGGACCTAAGTGTGCCTTAAAGGGAAGAGGAGGAGACTTGGGCAACCACGTCTTCCACTTGTGAAAGCAGTGGCTGCTTTCTGCAGCAGCTCTCCTGTTCCCACAGTGTGCCCTTGGTGCAGAGCAGGATGCTGGGCCCAGGTCCGATGTGCCTTGTCTCCAGTGATGGGTTCTGCCTATGCCCTGCCTTGCTCCAAGGAGGTGGTTTGGGGGCACATGGAGGCATCTGTACCAAGAGCTGTGGGGTAGCACTTAGTACCACTGGGACAGGACCCAAGCTGTGCTCTCCTTGTGCTCAACAGGGAGCTGTGGGACTGCATGGAAAGTGGCAGTCATCCCAGAGCTCTAGGTGAGGGATTCGGTACAGATACTTCACATCTGCTTGTCCCACTGCACAGTTGACAGTGACCTGAATTGAAGCTGGAAGTGAGTCAGTGCCCTGCCTATGACATGTGCATGCGCATGGGCATGCTCATGCACACTCCCAGGTTTACTGTCTGGGAGGATGGGAGTCGCAGACAGCCTTAAAATCTGGATGATAATGCTCTGGAAGAGGAATTTCTTTCCATCTTCTGCTGTTGGTCTGTGTTTTGCCCTCCAAAGGGCAATATTCATGCCCTGGGCTGGGTCTGCCCCATGTAGGAGCAGCTGGGTTTGTGTAAGCAGCATCCCAGGTCTGTTGTGATAACAGCACAGAGAGGAGTCTAGGCTGACCCTATTGTGCTCAAAACACGAGCCAAATGAGGCTGAGGCTGCAGATCTGCAGTTGCCAGCAGGTCAGCAGTTTTACTGGGGCACTTGGCCCCTTTGTGGAGATGAAATGCGGTGACAGTTTAGTATCTGCTCCATCCTCCTGCTAGAAACCAGTCCTTTGCACACCAGCTATAACTGGACCCCGCAGCCACCTCACTGGGCTTTGCTATCCCTGACCCCTTCTTGGTCCAAAGGACTGATGCTCTTTTGCAAGGTATTGGTGATGAGGTGGAAACCAGGACCAAGTGCTGTGCTAGTGTAAAACGCATCCTGCCTCTGAGGTGATGCTGAATGAGGATCCACAGCCCAGCCCTGCTGCCAGGTTCCACCCACCGGCTCCTTCCTCCCTCTGCTCCTACTAACCCAGTGCCGGGGCCCTGCTCGCTGCCTGGCAGCGGAGCAGGGATGTGTGCTGGTATCCTTCCCTCAGTATCAGATGGAGAGGAAAACACAGGGTGGAGTCATCTCTCGCACAAAGGAAATGTTGAGGTATCGTTTCTGCCTTCGGTGGATTGGGGAGAGATTAAACAGGATCTTAACACATTCACAGCCCCCTTCTCACCTCGTTTTCCTGTGAATCTGTTGCTGTGTGGTATCTTTCAGAAGATAATTTTAGGTTTGCCTTCTCCCCCCCACCCCCCTGCTCCTCTCGTCAGGCTTTTGAAGGGAAACACGTTTCTATGGGAGAACAGAATGAGCCATTTCACGAGACATTTTGTTATGGGCAGAAGGGCCGGGAAATCTGATTGTGCGTTTGAAATGACACGTTCCCCTTTGTAACCAGCTAATGGGACTTGCTGGGGTGAGAGCCAGCAGAGAGCCACCCTCCGGGCCTGGGGCAGGCAGATGCATACCCTGACAGGCTGTGGGGTGGAAGGGGGCATGGACCAGCCCTTCACATCCTCCTCCTGCCTTTCCACATGGGACCGTCACCCAGGTGGCCACGCGTGCGGTGCTGCAGTGCTGGGAGGGGTCCTGCAGGTTTTTCTCTTCAGTGATGCTGTTGGGGAAGCAGTACCCCTGTGTGTGAGAGGAGCAAGCGAATGCTCTAACGAGGTGCACTGTTCATCTGGAGGAGCTCGTGCTGAGCGTGGGACGGCACGGCACCTGACACAGCGTTGGGTCTCTGCTTTGCTGGTGATGAGAGGGAGGTGGCAGAGGTCTCAAAGTGGGGGAGCAGTGCTGTGTTAAGGCCTGAGGGGCGGTTATAGAGCCAGGTCTGCTGCTTGCTGTGGGAAGGTGCAATGTTTGACAAAGAAACAAACTTCGGGGTGGGAGAACCTCCAGTCTGCATTCTCAGCAGTGTTGCGTTCTGGATTTAGTGCAGGTTCTGATGAAGGTCCTGCAGAGTGAACTGTCCAGAACAAGAGAAATCTCCTTTGAGGTCTGATCTGGCCCTGGGTATACGCATGCCTTGTGTATAGGGGCTATTACCTCTGCAAATTCACTGGGGCTCCTCTTCAGCAGCCAAAGAATGCCTTCTGGTGGTATGGCATGAGTAGATCTTTATTGGTCACCTTGGTCTCATGTGCAGTACATCTGTAAGAAATGCAGCTGCTTCAGAGTGACCAGCGGAAGTACCAGCCATGGACAGTTGGACACTGCTGCCCAGGCTGCATTTTGGTGGCTGTATTTGGCTTCTGTGCTGCTGCAACAGCTTTGGGGCTCCGTCCCACCATGGCACAGTGTTGCTGGCTGTAGGCAGGGCAGCCTGGAAGGCCCATGGTGGTGTGGTCCATGGTCATCTCCTGCTGAGCGCTGGCTGGGCTGCTCCCTTCTTGGCTGGCCAGAGCTGATGTGATCCCGGTGCAGTGTGGAACCATGCACAGCTGGACCTCTCTGCTTCATGCTCAACTAAGCTGCCCTGGGGCTGCGGCACTGCCCTGCTGCTGTTTATGTTCCTGCTCTGATGGGTGTGTGAAGGGGACAGAGTGAATCCTCATCCCCTTCCTCCCCTTTTATTGGACCCATCAGCATTTCTGCAACATGCTGTCCTAGATCTGTGTGAGCTGGGATCAGCATATGGCTCCCTCCTACCTGACCCCAGCCAGTGTTTGAGCCTGCAGTGGTGCCGGCTGGGCTCGGCCCCTTAGCATGGACCATAGCCTTTGTCTGGCTGCTGTTGGTGTCCCAGCGCCTGCTTCCACAGCCAGTGCTCACGCTCGCCCTGCCGGGGTCAGGCGGGATGACTGCGATGATGATGTTGTGACAATGTGGGTCACTGTGGGATGTTTTCAAGCCCAGGGCACTGTCTGTGGCCGAGATGGTGCATGCACTGGCCCGGCGCCGGGGACAGCTGCATGGCAGGAGATCGTGATGCATTCTAGCATGGATTTTTGCTAGTGGCAATGTTATGGGGAGCTGCTTGTTTGCAGGCAGAAGTGAGTGGTGTTGGGGGAGGGTCTTGCTCCCAGTGTATTCTAAACCACTTCATTAATATGATACTAATTGATGCAATAGTTCAGATCCCGAAATGTCCATAGCTCAGAGCCTGTTGTGGTGCCGGCTGCCCTGGTAAATGCTGCTTCACGCAGCAGAAGATGGGAAGGAGGGATGGTCAGTGTGTGATGAGCACAGGGCTTTGTTTGGCAGCATTAACACACGCAGGCTGGGGAGTGTTGAGTGTCACTGCCCTGCCTTTGGGGCAGTGAATACCACATCCTTCCCTCACAGGAGTAACATGGTGCAGCCCTGGTGAGCTCCAGGTGCTGGTGTGATACCCCTTCTTCTGGGTTGATGAAGAGCTGGCTACATCCTGCTGCTGGGAGAGGCAGAGCCCTTCTGGTGGGGCTCTTCCTCTCCTTTGGCTCCTTAGCTTCTGGTCAGTGGCGTCTGCATGAGTAATGGCACAGGACAGCAGCCTTCACACACCACTGGCATCCCTTGCTCAGTGGGCAGCACAGGCTCCGTGTGTAAGTGGAAAATTGGGAAAATGCTATTTTGAGGGCTGGGAGAGCAGCGAGTCATGCACAGGGGCACGTGTTCAGCTCCTGTGCTGGGCACTGGGCAGCACAGGTGCCAATGGATGGAGGGGCCTGAGGCTGCGGGTGCAGACAGTGCTGGTCCCACAGGGATGCCCCACGTTGCATCCCAGCCCAGCTCCCTGTGCAGTGAGCAGTTGAATGAGTAAAGTCAGTCTGCATAGTGGCTACAAAGGAGCCTTTCCCTGTGCATGATGACATCCTGCTTGTACTTCCCCTTGTGTGACAGTGATACAGAGTTGGGATGGGACCATGCACGTGGTGGTGACTGTAACTCCCTCCTCTTTCTGTATCCCTCATGCAAATCATTTGAGGGTGCAATTTCTCTCTGCTCAAAGGTGATTCTGTTTCCTGGGGGACAGCGCTGTGTCCTGTTCCTGTCTTGAAGGGAATTCTGGAGCTCCATAGCTGCCCAGCCAGCTATCGGTCACTCAGTGTCACCCTGCTGCTAGGGGACTCTGTCCAAATGGAAAGTGGAGCAGCTTTTATGCCCCGAGCAAGCTCTATGGAAAGCTGCTGTGGGTCAGTGTCACTCAGGGCAAGCTGTGTCGTGCTATGCACAGCTGATGTTTGCTCAGAGAGTGACAGGTTTTTGCTGAATCCATGGAAGAGGTATGTGCTTTGCATAGGTGGGTTATCCTGACTGCTTTGCTTCTGTGCTTATGGAAGGATGGTCCTTGCCTATTGAAGATACGTTTGAATATTAATCCTTAGAAAAGCAGAAGGTATCTTGGTGTATTTGCTGCGCTGTGAGGCTGTGCTTCCTCCTTCATGTAACTGCCCTGGTGAGCAGTTTTTCCTCCTCCCTTGGATGCAGTTGTCATTTAAAAAGTGGCCCTTAAAATGCTGTTTCAGCGTTGGGGCTGTTCCTATTAAAACCACTGATTTACTCCTGGTGTGCAAGAGCTGATGGTCACTCCATGGGTGGGTGAGTGAGGCTGGCTCCCATGGGTCCTGCATCACTGACCTGCATCTCTACCCGGGCAAAAGTCCTGCTGACCAGATGTTGGCCTTGGCGTGACCGCAGGCTCTGCACCAGTGAGCCAGGGGCACGGGTGGCAATGGGCTGGCACAGATGGGCCTGAAAGGAGAAGCTGGGTGGTGTGAGCCGGGGCGGTATCTGTTTCACTTGAGAGGTGGGTTGGTTCTGCGGCACTGCCTGTAGTAAATATTTGCTGTTATCACTCAGATGAGCAGAGCTGGCTCGCAGCGGGCAGGCTGCCTGCCTGGGAAGGTGCTGTTTTCACATCAGGCTTTCCGAGAGTGAAGCAGCATCTAATGTAATCGGGAGTTTACGTTCTCCAGCAAGCAGCTTTGTATGGAGTCAATGCAGTGCTGGAGCCGTGCAGGCACCATCTTGTGATGAAGTGCCTGGCTGACGTCCTTCCGTGCACTCGCCATCAGCTCTGGGAAGGGGTTTTATTCCCTTTTAACCAAATCTGATCTCTCTTCTTTGCAGGTTCTGAGCTGTGCCTGAGCGGAGAGCTGAGAGCAGCCCCTGGAAGCAGCGTGAGTTTAGCCTGAAAGCTTTTATTCTCCTTTCCAGATCCCACGTAAGGCTGAGTGGGTTGTGGAGTGTAGAAGGGGGCTGCTCGGCACGGAGGTGGTGCTGCAGGGAGGTTTGTGTGCCAGAAGCCTTTGGTGGGATCGGAAAGCTGGCCTGGAAATCACCAACGCACAGAGCTGCTGGGCTTGGGCTCCTTCTGGCTGTCTGTGTGTGTTGGGTTTTCGTAGTAAGGAGTAGGGCAACAGCCCCTTTGCCAACAGAAAGGCTTCCCGAGTCTTCGCCCACCGACGGAGCAACTTGGGATGTCACGCTTAGCGCTGAGTCTCCGTGCTCTCTTTTGGGTGCAGGGTTTGAGGAAGGTGACGTGTTTGCAAACCAGGTGTTGGGTTTTGTTTGCGAGGATCCAGGCCCAGGGTGTAGATCCCTGGGCTTGCAGGGACTGGCCTGAGGTGCATCCTGGGGAGGCTGCCACTGCCAAGCAGCTGGGAGTGAAGTTCGAGAGGGCAGCGATGGGTCTGAGCTGCAGAATTAAATGGCTGGGGTGCCGGGAAGGGCTGAGGGCTTCTGGTGCAGGCCTTCTCCCAGACCCCTGCGGTTCCTCTGGTTGGGTGGGCTGCTTGGCTCCAGGGCACAGTGGGTTTGCATGGTGCTGTCCATGTGAAACCGCCTGTGAGCTGCTGCTGCTTTCACTCCCTGACCTGCAAGGGCCTGGGCAGAGAGCAGTGCAGCAGTGCTACCCTCGCTCTGGGTCATCATCTGAACACTGGGTTCAAGGAGCTTCGTGGCTGCACTCCGCTGTCTTGGCGCTTTCCCGGTGACAGGAGCATGCAGCAGCGTGTCACCGTGAGGCTCACTGCATCTGCAGAGCTCCGCTGCCTGCAGGGGCTTGGCTCCTGCCCACACAAGGCAGAAGGTGGGCAGCGGATGCATGTCCTCGCTGGGGGCTGTGGTGGGCTGCTGTGATGCGTTCCTCAGGGCCGAAGGTGTCTTTATGAATGGGTTCTCTCCAGTTGTGTCGCAGAATCGCCCTTTCCAAAGGGCTCTTTGTGAGTCCGGAGGGATGCCATCGCTTGTGTCTGGGGTGCGTGTCTATAGGGAAAGCAAGGAGAATGACAGGGTGCCTTGTCCCGTTTCTGGGTCAGTGGCCAGGTCTGGGTGTCTTTGGTTTCCTGATGCCCTCTTTCAGCTGTATCTGATGAGCCTGAGGAAGCGCTTACACAGCAGAGCTGCTGCGCGGCTGCGTGCTCCGGGCACACCTGCCCAGCCATGTGCCTGTCGCCTGTGGGTCCCAGCTCCATGGCAAGTCTGGGCAAGCAAAGCCTTGCCAGCACAGCCCGGGCTGTGCTGCTTTGTGCCGGGGGAGGTGTCCCTCTGCTCCTGGCAGGGTTGGTGACAGCGCAGGGATCGTGCTGGTGAGGAGCTGCTCGTCTCTCTATTTCTACAGCTCCCTCACAGCTGATGTGATATCCCACCTCCTGGGTGTCATGAAGGGCTTGCTGCTGGGATTTGATAGGCAGGAAAGGATTATCTCCTTGGGAGCTTGCTCAAAGGAGGTGGTCATCTGTCAATTGGACTGAGTGATTGTTGTAGGTCCCTTCCAACTGAACTACTCCATTCTCCTCGGAATTGGTGCACAAGACCTGATGGTTGCCTTAGGGAAAATAGCACTTTTTAGCTGCTGCTTTAGACCCCAAACAAATAAGGGCTAAACAAACATATAACACCCTAAATGAAAGGGCTCTTCTGGGGCTGCAGACCAGAGGATGATCACTGTAGGCAAAGAGCTTGGGCCTTACTTTGTAAGGATGGAGATGGGAGAAGGCAGGGCTGAGCCTGTGCCTGAGCTGGGCTCCCGGCAGGGCCCCCTGTGCTCCCTGGATGTGGCACCGGTTTATCATAGAATCCCAGCCTGGTTTGGGCTGGAAGGGACCTTAAAGCCCATCCAGCTCCAACCCCTGCCATGAACAGGGACACCTTCCACTGGAGCAGGGTGCTCCATGCCCCTGTGTCCAACCTGGCCTTGAGCACTGCCAGGGATGGGGCAGCCACAGCTTCTCTGGGCACCCTGTGCCAGCGCCTCAGCACCCTCACAGGGAAGAGCTTCTGCCTAAGAGCTCATCTCAGCCTCCCCTCTGACAGGTTAAAGCCATTCCCCTCGGCCTGTCCCTGCAGGCCCTTGTCCAAAGCCCCTCTCCAGGTTTCTCGTCAGCTTAGGAGCGTGTTTAGACCCGTAACTCTGCTCAGGCAGTTCCTAATGGCTGCAAAGCACAAATGAGCGCAGAGCAGCTCCTGAGGCCAGTCCCAGCACCCTGGGCAGGATTAGCTCCTTATTACAAGCATTGGCTCAGGATGCTGCAGGGATCATCCTTTGCCTGACAAGCACTGTCAGTCTGTTCTACAGGGTAGCTGGGAAAATGAAGCTGTTCTTTCCTCCCTGCTCTTCACCCCATGCAGGCAGTGCCGCAGCCCCTGGCAATGCTGCTGTGGGGCAGGGGTTCACTTTCCTCTTGATTTGGGGCCCATCCTCACTGGGAGAGATGCCTTGGTCAATGAAGCTTGCTCTGTGCCACCCCAGCTGCTTTGGCCTGGGCTGAGCAAACAGGTTTGTGGTATGTGGCAATGCATACCCTGAAGGCTGCTGAGAGCTGCCAAGCTCCCTTAAACTCAGCTTGGGAAAGGCTGGCTTCTGCCCAAACACCCTGCTTGCTTTGGCTGGGACTTTGAGCCTCTTGTGCATCACAGCGTTAGGAGCTGGGCTTCCCCTGTGCTGCGTTAGAGCTGGGGTGAGCCGGGATGCCCCCCAGTCTCTGTCCCCCTCTGCCTGGCTGTTGAAGGCTCTCTGCCCGGGAGCCATGCTGGAGCTATGATCTTGCCCTCCTGATGTGCTGTGCCTCCTCTCTGTGCTTGGGTGGCAGGAGATAGGGCTTTCCTTGGAAGATGCAGCTTTGCTGCCCCGGCTGCAGGGAGTTCTGTTCCCATGTGATGTACCACCCTCACCGCTGCTTGTGGGTTGTGTGAAGGGCTGGGATGGGCTCCTGCCTTGCTAAACTGGTGATCCCACTGGGGCTGGGGGAAAGGAAGAGCTGTCTGTTCTCACATCCCTGTGGAGGACTTGCCGCCCGGGACTGGCGTTTCAGCAGCTTTTGTGGCACAGCAGGACCCAAGGGATGCGGAGCTGTAGGCAGCATCGGAGCAGGCGCACTGTGGGGTGGGATCTGCAGGACTTGCTCCCAAGGGTGCGTGTGGAGGCTGGACCACGCGCAGGAGAGCTCCCAGCCCGGCCGTAGGTACGCTCCAGGGCATCGTCTTCCAGCTGATGGGTGCTGGTGGTGGCACCTCCGTGGGCTTCTCCCAGCCCAGCTTCCCCACAGCCCTTGCTGCTCTCTCCTTTATTCTAGGAGAGAGGCTTTTGGTTTTCCTTTCTTGTCTTTCCTCCCTGTTCCTGAAGGGGTTAAACAGTGTCTGGGCCACTTCCCATCCTCAGCAGCTACAAGAGCAGGTTCTGAGAGCTGCTCAGTGGAAGGCCATCAGCTTCTGTGGGATGTGATCTGCTCCCCTCATTGCAGCTTGCCAGGCTCAGCCCCATCCAGGCTGGGGTGCCAGGGTTCACCTTCCTTCCCAGTGCCTCCCAGGGCATGCTTCTTTAGAGGGGTCTGAGTGCTTGTTGTGCCTCTGCATACAGTGTCTGAGCCTGCTGAGAGTCTCCTCGGCGTGGCTGGTGCTCACCGTGGTGTTGCTGAGGGATGTCTGGAAAGGGCCAGTTCTTCATGGAGCTCTGTGTTGCTCTGGTCTTGGCTTGTGTCCTTCCCCACCTGCAAAGAAGGCAGGACACTTGGTAGGGTGGTGGGAGAGCTGACAGAGCACCAGAGGGGCTTTTGTGTTGTGGTGAGGAGGTTTTGGAGTCTTTAAGGCCACCAAAGGTGCTGGATGTAGAGTGAGGTTGGGTTTCCTTGCCAGTGGTGTCACCTGGAGGATGCTCATCCTGCTCCCACGTACGTGTAATGGCCCAGGCCATTCGAGGTAGCTGGCACTGAGATGGTGTCCATCACCCAGTAAACCCCGTGGCAGTGGTGGCTGGCAGGGTGAGCAGGAGTGCTCCCTGTGACCCTGGAGTGATGCTTCTTGTTCCTCGCCACAAAGGTATGTTTTAATGATGAATTTTGGATGGAAATGGAAAGAGGGCGGGGGAAAGAGAAAGCTGCTGTAATCCTCCTGTGGATTCAGCGTGGCTTTTGCTGCACAAGACCACTCAGCTGCATCAGAAGGTGCTGGTACCCAGGTTGCCAGGGAGACGGAGACATTCAGACATGGTGGGTGCCATGACCATGCTGGGCAGATTGTCATCCCGCCTTTTTCTGCCACCAGTGATGGCCCCAGTGGCTGTCCCTGATGCTGTTGCTGAGCAGTGTGTGTGCGCTGCCTCATCCTGTGAGGGGCTGGTGACGGAGCCCCCACCCCAGCGGCTGTGGCTGCAATGGTGCTCTGGTTTGATGCTGGGGGGAGCTGGATGAATGTGGGTGCTTCTGGCATGGATCAAGGGCCCACGCTCCAGAGCTGTCTCCATATGGGTCCCTTATGCTGGCCCCAGTGGGGTGATGCTGGTGGGGGTGCGAGGCTGTTCTGGGGTGGGAGATGGCCTTGCTGCCACTCAGCACGTCCACCTGGTGACTGAGATGGTGAGCCCCATCTCTTGGAAAGGCTGCACCTCTCCTCTTCTAGAAAGGCACCCGCCATGGGCCGCCTTCAGGTCCCTGAGGAGTGACCAGGGACGGGTGAGTAGAGGCACATGGTGCTGTGCCAACCTGGGGGTGGTTGCCGCATGTTGGTGCTCTGCCAAGGCTGTGTTTAGCTGGGAGGGCAGGGGCTCTGCCAGCCTGTGCCCAGGTCTGCTTGGCACAAGTCGTGTACTGGGGAGTGCTGCCACCTCTGCCAGCCACGTGTATATAGAACCTCCCGTAAACACTCAGCTCCCTTGGGTTGTGTTGCAGCGGAACCAGCTCAGCTGCAGTGATGGGGTCCCTGCTCCCTCCTGCAGCACCCTCCTGTGCTGGGAGCCATTCTGTGCGCAAGGGGCCTGGACTGGGACCTTCCTCTCCTAGCACCAGAGCAGGAGGTGCTGGTGGTATTCTCAAGCTCTGCCCATGGGTGCGGTGGGGAGGAAAGGCTTCATTCAGGTTTACTTTTTTCCCCTTTTATTTTGTTTCATTTGTCAATAGAAACTTCTCCAGCCCTTCCTTCTGCTGTCATTTAATTGTCCAAGTTCCCTGAATACCCATCACCTGCCTGGGGGTAGAATTTGAGACACATGAAAGCTAGATGAGCTTCTGCAGGCACTGAGCGTACATCCTCTGGGAGCTGGGGAGAGATTAAACAGCCGAGAAAAACAACTGCTCAGGATTGTCCAGGAGGTAAAATGGAAGGGCTGGGGGAGAACAAGGGAAAACCAGCAGTGTTTGCTTGCCGGAAGATGTCTGCTTTGTGCCTGGGGTGGTGGCTGGGGTGGTGGGTCCCCTGTGGTGAGGCTTGGAGGATGCTGGATGGGGGAGCACCAGACTGGAGCAGTTCTGCAGTGAGAGCTGGGGGTCTCCATGCACCTCTCCCAGTTTTGATCCTGGCATGGGTTCGTAGAGCTGTTCATCAGGATTATATATGTGCGTCATCTGACTGACTCCGATTCCTGCCACCCTTTTTGCAGGGTTGGCATCTTCTTGGTTGGAAGTGGAGGAGTGGTGCCAGGGATGGAAAAGGCTTAAAATGAAGTGGCAAACGTGGTGTGATACCTGGGCTGGATTCATACGTAGGGTCTGTGGGAAGATGTGAGTCTGGGCAGTAGGAGCACACACGCAGCCACCCAGCACCCTGTGTGCAGTGGGGTGTTGCTGCCTGGGACTGGCAGAGACCTGCCTGGACCTGAGGGGTAAATCACACTTCAACTTGATAGCTGAAGAGGGAGGAAAATAAAGGTAGTTTAAGCTTTGTATTTAGGAATAATACAAAGCAAACTGGATAAATACACAGGGCCTTTGCCTCCTGCGCTGCTGGCACCCAGTGCCAAGCTGCAAGGAGGCTGTTACTGTGGGGTTGAAAGCTTGCGGAAGCCCCTCAGCATTCTTAATGAGGGGTTGGGGCAATGTGCTTGTGGTTGCATTGATTTCTCGCAGCACCGATGATTAATCAGATTTCCAGGTGCCAAGTCAAAGGAAAAGCTTGGTTTGCCCTCCAGCTCTGACCCATGGGAGGTCAGACCTTTGCTAGAGACACCAGTGCTGGGGATAGTTTAAGAAAGCCCCAGAAGGTCTATTTTCCAGTCTTGATTTTCCATGTTAATAGCAATTTCCTGCTCCTCTTTCCAGACAGCTAATCTGTCTTCACTCAGAAGTGAGATGAGCAGCAGCATAAATTGCAGGCGCTGTCCAAAAAGAGCAGTCTCTTCTTTGAGCTACAGCTCCTGCCTGTTTCACTTATCGATCTGCTGCTTTTCTTGCTGTGAACTTGTAGCATTTTCTTCCTTGCAAAGGAATTTTGGGATGTTTGGGGGGGATTTTCACAAGTACATTGGCCTCTATCAGCTGGGATGCAATAGCGATGCTGAGGCTTGTTATTTGCCTGTTGCAGCTTGGGGACTTGCTAGGAAGGATGCAAGCTGTGAACAATGATGCTGATCAAAGCACAGAGGGGCTCAGACACATCAGTGTCCCTGGAAAAGGAGGTTGCGTGATACTGTGGGAGATGCATGTGCGTGGTCAGCTGGGCTGGCTGCTTGAGATGAGCTCAGACAGCGTGAAGTGATTTCCATTGTCCTTTCCCTTTCCTTTATAGATGGTTTTCCTTAGCAACTATCAGCTTCTGGAGGCAGCAGCTGGATTTTGGGTGGGAGGGCTGCCTCACCTAGAAGCTGTTCCCTTTCCTGTAGGCAGGACTGGGGGCTGAGATGTGAGGGTGAATGGGGTGCAGGGATAGATTGCAGCAGAGCGCATCCCCAGCACAGCCAGGCCCTGGTGCTTCAGCAGGAAGGGGGAAGCTGATGGATACCAGGAGGAGATGTCTGGTGTCACCTCTGTTGCTAGAGCCTTGCAGCAGAGCTAGTGCTGCTTGCAGGGACTTACAGACAAGGTGGCTCCTGCGGGATGCTGGTCGCTAAGCAACCAGCAGAGGTGGAGCTTGGGTACCATCCCCTGCGCTGCTGCCTGTCTGCACTGGCATTGCCCACATCCTCCCCAGGCAGTGCAGTGCGAGGTCCTGCTGGCTGCACCATGCTGTCCTGGGCACCCCAGGGTGAACCCTGGTTTGGGGTTCCTCTGCCCAAGATCACTGACACCCTCACCCTGGGGAAGGAGGTTGTCTTGAAGCTGTGTTGATCCTTTTGTGTGGGGCTTCCACTTCAGAGCTGCTTCCCTGCCTGGTTCTGCACTAAAAGCAGGGCAAGAAGTGGAGAGCCCCAAGGCTCCTGCGCCCTGTGGCTGGGCCAGGGGCTGTGGATGCAGGGTGAACTGGCTGTGGAACACTGGGATAGCGTATTTCCCCTCTAGGACAGTTGTGCCAATAGAGCCGAGGTGCCTTCGGTCTGCTTCAGGTGGTGATTGTGCTGAGACAGGGGTAATCAGGGTGGTAAGGGAAGTTTGGGCATGCAGAAGGGTTTGGGGAGGTGTTGATGTCTACACTGCTCAGATGTCCTTACTCAGGGCTACCCCTTAGAGCATCTGCAGCCCTGCCTGGGTTGGTTGTGGCCATGGGTCCCTTTTCCTTATGACCTTCCCCTGGCTGGGTGTTTGTAAGGTGCTTGGAAAGTCCTTGGATCAAATGACATCCTGCAGCATGGGATGGAGCTGTGCTGATGTCTGCTCAGAGGCTGAAGGATGGGGAGGTTGCTCAGGACAGTGGCTTAAACTCTTCAGTGCATCCACAAGGCTGGTTCACCATGTGCCGTCACACTGGAGGATGTTGTGTGCTGAGTGTTAAGCCACCTGCTTTCTTCCCTGCCCTCTCCTGTAATATTCCTGCCCACAGCCAGTGCTTCTTGCTGGACTTCTGCTGGAAGAGCTGAATGCCCTGGGCACGCCAGTGTGTCATCAATGTCCTGTCTTCTGCCCCTTGGTGTGCTCTGAGCAATGTGGGCAGTGCAAACATCCCTTTTAAAAGGTAAGTATTTGCCTGGAAGAGGCACATTCCTGCTTTGCAGGGCTGCCTGAAGTGACAGAGGGGGCACACTGGGCACCCTTTGGATTTGCAAGCAGCTTTAATGAACTTCCACACCCCGCTGGGCTCTTTCCTGGCGCAGTGGGCAGGCTGTGGAGGTTGATGTGGTGCTGGGTTGCTGGTGGCTGTGTGGTTTCTGGATCCCGGTTTGCTGCGGGATCCCGCTCTCTGGGAGCAGCAGCAGTGGCTCTGCCTGGGAGCAGGGGGTGGTTTTCAGGGGATGATGGCAGTGGGCATTTCTGCTTGTGCTATCCAATGGCTGTTGTCAGGGGCAAGGAGCTGCGCTGTGAGGGAGCCAGGCTCTGGAATAGCATTGGTGCTTTGGTATTCCCAGAGGCTGCTGGACTGCGGAGCTGCTGCCCAGGCTGGGCATGGCTGAGGGCACTTGGCTTTTGGAGAGGGAAACGGGTGACCCTGGAGGGCCCTTTGGGTGTCAAGGAAGGCAAAGAAGTCCCAGAGTGCTAAGCTGGAAGGTCATGTTCTGCCAGCATGGCAATGCTGCACTGTTTGTGCTCGTGTGGACCTTCCGGAGCAGGGAGAGCAGACCAGGAGATGAGGGGTGGCTGGGGCTGCAGTCTGCACCAGCTCTTTCATCTCACTGATGGGTGCTGTCTGGGCTGCACTTTCATCTGGAGAAGCACGGGGTGTTTTCGCAATGGCTGAATCACCGCTCTCCTGACCCCACTGGTTGAGAGGAGATCATTGTTTGCACATTAAAGCTGTTGTGTGGAAGGTGTTTCTTGGCTTCTCAAGTTGTTTGCTGTGGGGGGGTCACAGCAATTTACTCCTGAACTTATTTATTCAGCTGGGAGGTGTCACTCAAAAGGGAGGCAGTGAAACCTTGTTTAAAACTGCCCAAAATTGCTCAGGTCTTGCAAAACAACCGTGTGCGTGGTGGGAGCAGGGAGGAGGATGTGCTGCTTCTGCATCCTGGAGGAGGAGGTGCCTTGGCCCCATTCCTACTGGCTTTGCAGCAGAGGTCATGCTCTTCTTCCCTGGGTTTTCCTAGTGCCAAAATGTCTGGGGCCGAAGCATGGATGGAGCAAGCAGAAGGAGGGCTTGGTCTCTTGAGACAAACTCTGACCTGGCTGCTCTCAACGCTGGCAGCTAAGCTGGAGGGGGTGGTGGGTTGCTATTGCTGCCTAACTCAAAGCTGACTTAGGGGACAGCCCTGCCCTCTCCCTTTGAACTCGGTGGCTTCTTAACTTTGCTTTGTTTGTTTTCTCCCTAACTTTCTCATGATTCATTTTTGATGTATAGCATGATGCCGCCGGGGGGCTGAGCCCAGCTTACAGGGTACAGTTTGCTGAAGTACTCAGGCTGCTCTATTAACCCTGGAGCAGGGGGATGCCACCACAGGCAGCAGGTCACTGCCCATCTCCCAAAGGTGATACCAGCAGAGGACAGTGAGGTTTGCAGCAGGGGAGGCCCTTTCCTGCCTGTCATTTGTGTTTGCACAGGGCCAGCATCCTGCTCCGGGGTCAGATGCCTCCGCGCTGCCTGGCTCGCACATGATGAGCGAGCAGATGTCTGGGCTCTTGGCAACTGCTGACATAATATAAATGCATAATTGCCCAAACACAGATTCAACACGTGTCAATTAGGCCTGAGCTTGCTGCAGAAGAGCAGCTTTGCCAGCCCCAGTCAGAGAGGTGGGAGAGACCCCTGCCATGGGCTCCTTCTGTGTGGTGGATCCCAAAGCTTGTGCAGGTGTTGCATAGGATCACTGCCCTCATATGAGCATGTTGCCGTGGGATTATCTCATCCTTGCTGCCCTTCCTCTAATAGTTTCCCTCACTCAGTTAATTGCTTGGCAGCTCCAGCCTGGCCATTGGGCACCCTGTTGATAAAGAGCCACCATCCACTTCTCATCGTGGTGCTGGGTGGCTGCTTCAGCCCTGGGCTTGACTCCTTTTCCCCAGCTCACTGTCCCTCAGGAGCTCCAGGTCAGATCAGTGGTTACAGACCATGCCAGCTCAACAGCCCGAACTTGCCAGGCTGGCTTGGGGCCAGAAAGTAACCATCTCTCCTGACAAAGGTGTTTGTAGTGGCCATCAAAGCCCTACGCTGGTTTAAGGCGCATTGATAGAGCAGGCTTGGGCCTGTCTTCAGGAAGGGACTGGTCCAGGCAGCCTTGATGAGCCCTTCCTGCCCTCAGTCACCAGGCAGGCTCTGGGGTAGACCTGTCCTTTCTGCTGGAGGAGCTGACGTGTCCCTGCAGTTTCCCTGGAGCAGCCTCTTGTGGTTACTTGGTGGTGATCTTCACCACCACCAGGTTAAACCTCTTTGCCCTTCCCTACCTGAAGGCAGGAGCTGTGGCATAGCTGGGTCCTCCTGATGGTGTGCTTTTTTGTGGTGGGTCAGCCTGGGTCTGGTTAACAGGACAAGGCAGCAGAGCTCAGTTGGACCAGTGTGAGGTCTGCTCATGATCTGGAGAGAGGCATCTGAGGTGAAGAGGGAATGCTCATGCTTTCCTTCATGTTCTGGTTTGACCTATATGAGCTCATGCTATCCTGCCAGGCAAGAGAACATTGTGCTGTATTGGTCTGACATCTCCGTTCTAAATGCTCCTGGCTATCAGATGGGAGGGAGACTTACAGGTGATGGGAAGAGGGTGAGTGATTGGCAGTGTGGCTGTGAGACCACAAGTGATTGCAGTGACTTGGATGGGTGTATGGTGCAGGGCTTGTGGGTGAATGGAGGGACGATGCCTGCAAGCACCTCATGGCTGCAGGGAGGGCTGGATGAAGGGGATGGTAGTGGCAGAGGATGGAGGAGCAGCAAAGCTTGCCCCAGCACCCCAGCGTCCTCCTGCTTCTACAGCAATTGAGTCCTGCCATGCCGGGTGCCTGTGGGATGCGGTGCCCGTGCTCTTGTGCTTTTGTCCTGCCTTTGTGTGCGTATTGAAGTGCTGGCTGGGCAGAGGAGCCAGGTCATTGGGAATTAGAGGATGCCTTTGGTGTGAGGCAGAGGTGGAACTACTTTACATTAAATGGAGAACATCAGAAGAGGTGTGATTGTCTGGAAAAGGGCTTGGATGCTAAAACATCCATCTGTGACTGATCTGAGGGACAGAGAGAAAATAATGGCATATGAAGAGGGAACATAGAGACCAGGCTTGACACAAGTGAGCAGGCATGAGGAGTCCTTGAGAGCTGTGGTTACACACCCGACTGCAAATCTCAGTGCTGTGGTTGCAAACCTTTGCTGTCCTGGCTAATGGGGATCTGCAGGAGCCAGGCAGAGGTGAGAAGTGAACCCCAAGGTCCATCCAGCTACAGACAGCAAAGGCATGTGGACCCTTATGGCACAGCCAAGGTGGCTGGAGGAGAAACTAAATGCTTTCAGTTTGGACACAGCAGTACTCAGTGCCAGCCCACCCATGCCTCTGCTGGCTCTTTCCTAAGGGTTGAGCAGAGAGGAGCTCCAGGGGTTGGTGCTGCAGGGACTTCCCTGGGCTGTCTTTGCCGTGGCTCAGTGGCTCTGTAGACCTTCTGCTCTCTGAGGGTCTGCAGAACCTCTGGGAAGGATCAAGGCTGGAACCTGACGGAGCTGAGAAGGTGCCTTCCCAGGTCCTACTGGTTGAATGATGGCCACAGAAGGATGCTGTCCCTGACTGAGTGAGCTACCGCGGGTGTTGCCTTCTTCTTCCACGCAGGGCTGGGCTGATGTCAGCGCCAGCAATCTGTGGGGCTGCTCCCATGGAGGGGTCACAGTGGCCTGGGGATGGTGGCAAGCTGCACAGCTTGAAACAGCGGAAAGACAAGAGCTCTGCCGTGGCTCATCGGGGCAGTGACAACCACAGCCTTAGAACTACAGGGAAGGAGATTGGATGGAACGCCAGAGAATACCTCTCTGATGTGATGAGGATAAAGCCCTGGTGCAGGTGGTGGTGCAGGGAGAGGAGTTTCCACTGCTGGAGACTATTAAAGGCTCTTAAGGGCCAGTCTGGATGGAGCTGCTCCCTGTGTTGAGCCAAGTGGGATTAAACGACTTCCTGTAGCATCATCTCCCTGCTGCAGTGGAGGCTGCTGCAGCCTCCCTGGGGCTTGCGGGGGCGGGTTGGGGGCCTGGAGGAGAGGGTTGTTGGGGGCGAGCGTGCAGGAGGCTGCGGGGAGCGGGGCTCCCGCGTCAGCCGCATCCGGAGCCTCACCTCTGAGTCAGCGTTTCGCTGGCGATGAATCACAGCGGTGCTGCAAGACACGGCTGCTGCAGGGCTGGAATTAATTGTCTGGAAGGAGGGCAGCGCCAGAGGAGAGAGAGAAGTTGTTTTCCCTCATCTTATCAGCGTTTCCCAAGCCTGGCTGGGAGGTGCACCACTGGAGAGAGATGTGCTTTGCCTGCAAAAGGGAGCTCCACCTTTTGGTCCCCTCCCTGGCAGTGCCTGGGGCACAGGGTTTGGTGAGCTGGTAGCATCCAGCCATGCTTGTCCTGACCCTCTGCCTGGCTGGAGCTGCTTCGGTCACAGGCAGCCGCTCTGCCCTCCTGTGACCCAGCAGGGAGGATGTGATGACCTCCCTCCTCCCCACGGGTGAGTAGGGAGGTACCTCTGGGTCCTGCAAACCACACTGCAGGGATCCTTGAATCCATAATTCAGGTTAAAAGTGGGGGTCACCTACTTCCCTTTTCCTGGTGGGGAGCAGGTGACCCCCAGCACATGTAAATCCATTACAGCACAGCTATAAATCCATTGAGCTATTCTGAGCCAACTCGAGGGTGATGGACAAGCTCCATTGTCATGCTTCAAAAATGTTATGAATGTCCTTTCTGGACTCAGATACCCTCAACCTCAGATGTGAGTTGTCAGAACTGCCTGCAGGTGTAATCCCCTTCAGAGGCTTGGCCCTGTCCTCGATGCTTTTGCTCACAGCTGGGTTGGAGGCTGAGTACCGCATCCTTAGTGCACGCATGTCCAGGTTGGTGCTTTCCAGCCTCTGATTTTCCTTGTGAAGGACTTTTGCGGACCAGGCGCCCTGCAGCAAGCTGGAGCCTGATGGTGGGTTTATTTTAGTTCTGTTTTGCAAGTCATTGAGGAGTTTTCTGTTTGTCCCTGCTTTGTGCATCCATAGTGCCTGGGCACTCAGATACCAAAGGACGGATTCCTCTCAGCTCTGCAGGGAGGCAAATGCTGTTGCTGCAACTATGTCTTGAAGTGAGACTACTGAAGTATTTTCTTAGCGAGGCAGGTAAGAAAGGTTGTTCGAGGCCATGAACCTCCTGCCATCTGTCTCCACCAAGCGACCATTGGAAGGCTGCCTTCTGAAATGAGCAGCCTGATGGGGTCCTTCCCAGCACATGGAACCTAGGCTCCTTGTTGCTATTTCTAGCTCCTGCTCAGCCCTGTGACTTGTTCAGGCCCCTTTGACACCTCGTTGGTTCTTTTGCATATCTGTAAAATGCCTCAGAGCATGGAAATTTCCATGTTATGGTTTTCCTCACGGCAGCTGGGATCCAGCTATGCTGCACTTATGGTTTAGGGACTCGGGTGCAGGAGCAGGCACTGCAGTGCTGGTTGCTCTGGGCATGGCTGGGGACCAGCATCACGGCGGCTTTGGGACTTGGGCCTTCTGAAGTGATGGTGCATGGTGTGTTTGCACAGTGAAGATGCTGCATTAATGTGTATAGTACGTGCATTATGTATGAATGCGAATGTAAAGCGGGCAGGGAAAGCAGCCTGGGCAGAGCTAACTGCTGCTGAACGACAAGCAATGCAGGGATAAAGGATATACGGCAGGAGGGCATCGTAGTAAATCTGTTCCTGAGAGCTGGTTGCCTGGTGTGCGGGGTGAAGCGGGGCAGGGCTGGAGGGAGATGGCATCCCAGCTCCTGGGGGATGTGATGGGGAGCGGATGGCAGAGGAGAGGGGGGCCGGGATCATGTGTGGCTCACGGAGGTGGACATGGAGCAGTGCAGGGGCTTGGTCAGCTCTGCTTCTGCTCCTCCAGGCTTGGTAGCATGGCCTGACCCTTCCCTGTCCCCTCCATGGGGCATGGGGAGGGCTGGGGGTCCCTTTGCTCCTTGCCCTTGAGGCTTACCCTGTGCAACCGAGTCCTGGTCTGGTGAAGTGGGGTGATTCCCGCAGTGGGTGGCTGCCAGAGCCCTGGAGGTGCAGTGTGCCCAGTGCTCTGGGGTGGCAGGAGGTAGCAGGACCCTGGTGCGGGCAGCACTAGTGGGGGTCCCGGGGCAGGACCGAGGTACCGTTTCTCCGCAGTAGCCCCAGATCTGCCTGCGTGGCCTCAGTCCCCGCTGTGCCCCACAGTGTCCCATGGTGTCCTCTATGTGGAAGATCAGTACTGATGAGGGAGATGAGGGAAGCCTGTGCGCTGCATCCCGCCCCGCTGTGGCTCGAAGTTGACTTGCCGTTTCTTCTCCCACCCTCTTATCCCTCTTCTGTCCCATTCAGCCTTTAAAACATTTATCTTTGATAGTTGCCTGCAAGGCTTGACCATCTCCAAGGCCTCAGAGTGCCCTTGCCTTGGAAGATGCTAAAAAGCTCTTTTCTCCTGTTCCTGGGCACCCGCAGGGGTTGTGTGTCCTTCTCTGCAGGAGCCTGGAAGCTGCTGCGTTGTGGGGACCAGGGGTGGATATTCCTGTGCATTGGAGAGGGTTCCTCCTCTTCTGCCCTCCTGCTCCTAGTTGGAGCTGTGGGTTCACTATCAGACAGGCTGCTCCCTGGTGTCCTCCTGCCCCTGCTGCCCCAGCAGACCTGGCTTCATCACTGGGATGTTGACCCCGAGATGGCAGGTATGGGCTGTGAGTGCTCTTATTTTGTCCAATTCAGTGATGCTCTGGCATTTCCTGGGGTCCTGATCCTGCTTCAGTCTGTTGTCACTGATGAGGATGTGGTTCATGGCCGCACAGCCACAGGGGTGCCGTTGCTCCCCCTTCCCGGGCATACATTCCTTGTGGTTGGGGGTTCAGTGATGTCCTTGATGGGGTGCAGTGCGAGCACTAATACCACAGGGACCAGCAGGACCCCATTGGAAACCTGTTGCTGTTCAGGTCTTCCCCATGCCTCACATCTCACCAGCAGTTTTTTGGAGGCAGGGAGAAGAGCGTTTCCCCAGGCTCCCGCTGCTTCCCTCCTGCTTTGGGCCCTGCTCCTCAGGGTCAGGGAGCTTGGCTGGGGCACAGGGGCTGTGCACAACGTGCTGAGTGAGGTTCTTCCCATCGCACGTCATGTCCAACCTGAGGCACGGCTCGGGTCTCGGGGTCTTTGTCTGCCACAATCTCTTTTCCGCCCTCCTTTTCCTGTCTGTGTTTTGTCTCCTCTCTCAGCTCTGGGCTGACTCTTCCCTCTGCTTGCTGACACTTCCCTCCCCCTCCTTATTCACGCAGCTGCTCCAGACAAGGAGGTTTTACAGTTGTGGGTGCTCACAGATGGGTGATACCAGCCCTGACTGCAGTGGGAGAGGTGCAGAGCAGCAGAGAACTGGTGGCCCCCAACCCCACACCTCCCAGGACGAGGAGGGGGTTCAAGCTGGAGGTGCCATTGAGAATGCTGAGGCTGCCCAGGCTGAGATCCCCTTGCCAGTGGGGTTTTCTCCCTCTGAACCCAGCACAGTCAGGCTCAATGTGGCTGGGCCATGCAGTGGGTGCCTCCTGATGGCAGGAGCCTGCGGGACTCTGCCAGCAAATCGCCAGACTTTGCCTGGCTTGCGCTTCTTCTCCTGGGGCTCCCGGTGGCTTGGTGTGCTCTGGAGCATGTGTCCAAGCCAGGGGGTGCTCCCTGGTACGAGGCACCTCTGTGGTGTGTTACCTGGCCCCAGTGTTGTCCCTCCCAAGGGACAAGGAGCATTGTGCCCTGGAGGTAGGGATGTGCTGGATGTCTCGCTCTGCACTTGACTGTGGACAAGGATGACGGAAGAGCTTCTGTTCAGTTCTTGCTGCTGGTACATCTCCAAGCTGAGGAGTGCAGGTGGGGCGCTTGGAGATGTGTTTTGGAGGCAAGGTAGTGTTTGCTGCCCTAGAACCCCATGTAAGAGATGGGGCCAGGGGGTAATGCAAGAAAGTGCCAGATTAACTTGGGATGAAGATGTACAATGGGTCTGGCTCCTTGCTGGGCAGCCAGTGCGGAATCGGAGCCCTCCCTTCCCTGACAGTGCAAAGGGAAGGATCCTGGCAGGATCGAAGCCTGTGATCCTGGCCCGTGGTGAGTCAGGGAAGAGGTGCAGATGGGGCAGGCACCAGCATCCGTGTGGGACGGCTCCTGCCATGCCACAGGGCTGCGCTGCGGACACGGAGCTCTTGGCGAGGGGGGGGCCCGGCAGTGGGATGGGAAAGCAGCCTGGTTCCCAGCTCTGCTGTGGCTGCGGTGCACATCAATCACTGCACGGGGGTGTTGGGGTTGGGAAGAGGCGGCTCTGCAGAAGGCGCTGCCTCGGACGCGGCGGCAGCCTGGCCGCGGTGAGCTGTGCTGGAGCCATGGCGAGCTGGCACCAAGGTAGGGCTGGCCCCTCGCAGCGACGGCAGCTCCGCGGGATGCTCTGGGCACGCTGGCAGCGGGGCCCAGTGTGGGGAGCACCAGCCTGGGGGGGATGCAGGTCCTGGAGCCTGGATGGGGGCCAGGGCTCTGTTCCAGCTGGGAACAGTTTGGGGCAGTGCAGGTCTCTGCCTGGCCGGTCCTGCATGAGGAGGGCTGTGCAGGCGCTGGGAGCTGCGGGCACCCTGCATTTCTCTTCTCCCCTCTTCACCACAAACAGGGTGGCTCATAGGAATTTTGGCCCTGCTGCAGAGCAGCACAGGAGAGCTCTCCGGGCTGCCTGATGCACTGCGGAGCTGGCTGGGGATTTGCATGTCCCCCAGTGCCGGGGCTGAGTGACAGAGGGGCTCAGGGGGCTGCATGGTGCCGGGGCTTTGGGGACCATTTTCCTTGTTCACTTTTTATGTGTCCTTGGAGGATGCCCAGGTTTCCCCGCTGGGACTCCTCTCGTGGTTCCAGGATGGCTGCAAGCTGCTGCCTGGGCTCTCATCCTGCCTGTCCCCTGCCAGCTCAGCCTCTGCCCCACAGCACGGGTGCTGGCTGCCGGCATGGGGCTTTGCACAGAGACTTATGCCTGCCCTTGTCTGTGATGCTTCACAAGTGAAGTGTTGTGGGTGGGCAGCATCTTTGGCAGGGAACAAGGGGGGGAAAGCAGAGCCCAGGAGCAAAAGGCTCAGCCCCGAAACCCAGCCCAGCAGCAGGGAGTGAATGGGGAAGGGGAAAGCAGGGGCAGGCAGAACCCTGTTTGGAGGTGGAAGGGAGGGAAAGGCTCTATGGGGGGAGTGCTGCGGAGGCTGGAGCCAGGATATGCTGGGGAAGTGTGGGGGCAGAGCGTTTGGGAAAGCCGTGAATCCACACTCCAGCTTGAAGGGAGGAAAGAGGAAAACACCAAGGCAAGGAGGAGCAGGCAGAGAGATGATGGGAGGAGATTATAGGCATGACAAGCAGGTCTTCTTCTGATCCTGCTAAGGTTGTCTTTGCAGTCAACCATTCCCACGTGCCTGTTTCCTAACCCGGAACCCCGAATGTCTTCAGCCGTTTCTTGCCCTGAGGAGAGCGTCCCTCATTTTGGACCCATTTTGGGTTCAGCTGTAGCAGAAGCGAGCCAGCCCTTGCCAAATCCAGGGCTGTGGGTGTGGGGGAGTCCTTCAGCCAGCACCCTGCACGAGAGGAAGGGTCTGGGGGATGGTTCCTGCTGCCTGGGCAGGTGGAGCTGCTCCAGCCCTGGCTGCAATTCCAAGCATGAGCAAGGCTAAGGGCTGGGATGCCCGGCCAGGCTGCCAGGATTGGGTGCTGCTCCTGCTGTGGGTGGTATTTAGAAGCAAAAGATTTGGGACAGTATTTCCACCAGTCTCAATCAGGGTTGCTGCAGTCTTGGTCAAAAACTCTTCTAAAGGTTTGCGATGGCAAATACATCAGTTGCGATGTCCCTTTGGCAGCATGCTGGGACCCGTGTCCTTTCTCAGCCCATGGTCCCCCACACTGGGGTCTCCTGGGGGGGCTGCACTGCAGGATGGGCCAGCAGGAGCAGATGGAAGCAGTGCTGGGGCCAGTGGCAGTGCTGCAGGCAGCTCCATGCTTCTGTCCTCTCTGCTCAGCTCCACCGTGGGCAGAGGAGTGCAGGCAGCAGCGCTGCCCGCATGGACATTGGCACCAGCTCCTGAATGCAGCCGTTGTGGCTGTGCCCGGCAGTGCCAGTGTGACCCCCCTGCCTGTGCTGGGACCATGCACATCTGCAGGGCCCAGCTGCGGCTGTGCTGTGCCCCTGAGGTTGCTGGTTTCCCTGCCATCCCCATCTTCCTCGGGACATCTCGGGACCCTTTTAACACAGCAGTGAGTTTGCTGCCCCATGCAGGGGAGAGTGAGTGGCTTCCTACTCCTCCTTGAGCCCATCCTGCTCTGGGAGCATGGAGAGGCTCATTCCTCCCTCCTCCCATGTTCTGCGCTGCTGGAGCAGGAGCAGTGCTGTGGGGATGGGCTCAATGGGACCCATTGCTGCACTCATCGGTGCGTAGATTTCTTCTGAGCCTGATCTCCCTTCCAGGGTGCAGGAGTTGTGGTGCTGGGGTCCCCATTGGGCTGAGTTGTGCTGGAACCTGGGAAAGGTGTCAGTGGTCGGGATCCCAAAGAGCGGTGGCAGGAGAAGCCAGTCTGTAATGGGAGCAGGAGATGGTACCCAGGGGCTTGCCAGACAGACCCCTTTGATGGGTCTCCTCCACCCTGGCACCCTGTGTTGTGCTCTCATTTGGTCCCTGGGTCAGGCTCCTTGCCTGTTGCCTGAAGGATTGAGCTGGAGCTTCATAGGCAAAGTGTTGGAATGGCTGGGAGAGATGGGATAAATTCCCGGTTTGGCACCTTTAAACATCCCCCATCATTTCCCCAGGGATCAGTGCTTCCCAGTGCGGGGAAGAAACAATTTGGAAGCAAGTTTAGAAACCCCAAGCGTGAAAACTTTTGGCCCAAAGTGCTGGTTGTCGTTTTAAAGATGAAAAACTTCAGACGCCGAGATCCAAATGGCAGCGGTTGGGAATGATCCGCGCAGGAATTGGAGCTGGGAGCGTGCGATTGCTTCAGTTCACAGCGGCCCTGTTTCCTCTGTGCAAAAACCAAACCACTGGTGACCTCTGGAATCTTCTCGTGCCCTCGGCCGAGCCCTGGGCTCTGTAGGAGAAGCTGAGCTGATGTTTCTCAGGGGCCGGTGGCAGGTTGTCCTGTCAGCGTGGGTGAAATCCTGGCTCTTGGTGTGAACCAGCTCCCTCTGCGGTGTCAGTGCTGATGGGCTGTGGGACAGGGCTGCTCCTGGGCAGGGTGCCTTGCTCTTTCCCTTCCCTTGCCTCCTG
The DNA here is from genome assembly GCA_017639245.1 of Myiopsitta monachus. Taxonomy (NCBI): domain Eukaryota; kingdom Metazoa; phylum Chordata; class Aves; order Psittaciformes; family Psittacidae; genus Myiopsitta; species Myiopsitta monachus. The sequence continues at coordinate 36,699,795 of CM029928.1, forward strand.
TCTGAGCCGGTTTTAGCAGTCTGTCCGGGTAAGGTTTCACATCCCCCCGTGGTGCTGAGGGCACAGAGGTGGGACGCGAGCTGTGGTGTGCAGTGTAAAGGAAAGCCAGCACCTTTGTGAAGGGCACCAAGCTGAGTGGTGCAGCTGATGGGCCACAACGATGGGATGTCACCCAGGGGGACCTTGGCAGCCTGGAGAAGGGACCCCGGGTGAACATCAGGAAGTTCAACCAGGCCAAGGGCAAGGTCCTGCGCATGGGTCGGGGCAATTCCCAGCACCAGCGCAGGCTCGGGCTGGGTGGGATGGAAGCAGCCCTGAGGAGGAGGACTTGGGGCCCCTGGTGGGTGATTGGCTGTGTGGGGAGCTGCCTGGGGCCTGAGCAGCTCGAGTGGCAGATGGGTGGCAGTCACAAAGGGTGCTGGATGTCCTGTGCATGTGCGGATCATCCCAGGAGCGCTTGCCAGCCCCGTGCTGTATTTGCATAAAGGTTTAAAAACCATAAAGGTGGCAAAACCCCGTTACTGAGCCCCCCCCCCGCGGGAAGTGCTTCCGCCCCCTCTGTTCCTGGCCTGGGGTTTGGTTTTGCATCTTGCATGGGACAGGCAAGTTTTGTCCCGCTGCTGTGCAGGGTCTGGCCACGCCAGGCGTGGGAACCCAGCAGGCTGTTGCTGCTGTTAACTGCAGAGGGAAAACAGCAGCCATGCCGGATGCAGTATATGGAGATGTCCACGTTTGCCATTTCCTGTGTGAGTGCAGCCTTTAACCTGACTCAGCTTGGTTTTTCCTCCCAGAATAAACCCTTCTGCTCATAAGAAATACCAGCGAAGGTTCTGAAGGCCCCAGGGCTGTGGGGAGCAGGGGCTTATGGCCAACCCCACTCCCATCTGTGAATGTAGGCATGGGGCGTGAGCCCTGTGTCCTGACCACGGTGGGTGTCTATCCCCACACTGCTGGCTCATCAATTCCAGCTCATTCATGAATGATCATGGGATCATTCCCAACTGCTTCCATTTGGATCTCAGCATCCTGAAGGATGCTGGATTCACAGTGAATCCTGTGAAATCCTGCTGCCACCGCCCCCCCTTTGCAGAGCCACCTCCTGGCAGGGACTGGGAGCTGGGTGTCCAGCAGCAGATCTGTGCGTGCAGGCAGCGGGGCAGAGATGGGCAGGTCGCATTGCGTCTGAGGCATCCCAGGCTGCTGGCTGCCCGGCAGCATCCTCCATCCCCACGCACCCAGGTGACATCTCCTGTCTTCCATTGTGGGTGCTGGCAGTGGCAGGGCTCGGTGACCATCGGCCATGACGACGGAGACGGGTCCTGGTTCGGATGTGAGGAACGCGCAGGAGGAGGCTCCACAGCAGCAGCTGGAAGCAGCCGCAGCCACCAACCCCACCGGCCGGGACACCGAGGTCAATGAGAAGCCTGGAGCACAGTCTGATGCCCGAAGTACAGAGCTGGTGAGTGAATGAGTGGGTGCTGTTAGATGCAGCAGAGAGGAGGGCACAGCAGAGGAATGCACTCTTCATCAGGGACTGTAGCAATAGGACAAGGGGTGATGGGTTTAAACTTAAACAGGGCGGATGCAGGTTAGATATAAGGAAGAAGTTCTTCACTGTGAGGGTGCTGAGGTGCTGGAACAGGTTACCCAAAGAAGTGGTGAATGCTCTGTCCCTGGCAGTGTTCAAGGCCAGGTTGGACAGAGCCCTGGTGACATGGTCTAGTGTGAGGTGTCCCTGCCCATGGCAGGGGTTGGAACTGGATGATCTCAAGGTCTTTTCCAACCCAGACCGTTCTATGACATGCCACCACTCTCTGCTACCCATCACCGTGTCCTTGCTGCAGGGCAGGCGCTGCAGGGAGCCCAGTGAGGTGGGCACCTGCCCTGCGCTGCTGGCCCCAGGGGAACATTCGGGAGGGGCCCAGGGCAATGGATGGGCTCTGCCTGCACAGGTCCTTGTGAACAGGCAGGAACAGTGTGGCAGCACAAGGTGCTGACTGTGCTGGAAAAGGCCAGCGCAGGAAGGGAGGAAGCGGGTATCCCGTGCTACAGGATTGAGCTGCCCGTGATGGCAGCCTTGGAGCCCCCAGGGAACTGTGCTGCTCCTCTGCTGCCTGCTGTTAGAGGTCTTTCCCCATCTGCCTGTCTGTCCGTCCTGGCAGCGGTGCCAAGTAACCCTGTGTATGTCCCCACTCCAGGGCACAGACATGGAGGAGAAGGACTACAGCGAGACGGATGGTCTCTCTGACAAAACAACCCCCAGCAAGACCCAGAAGTCACCCCAGAAAACCAGCAAGAAAGTGAAGAGTACCCTCTGCAGAGTGACCCTGCTTGATGCCTCCGAGTATGAATGTGAGGTGGAGGTGAGTCCCAGCTTCAGGTGCCGCACTGGCGCCAAGGGGAGGACACGTCTCATCCCAGACAAGAGAGTCGCCAGTGCCAGGCCTCTTCCAAGGACAGCTTTGTAGTACCTGTGTCCTAGAGAAAAAGATCCACAGAAATAGCCACTGAGGTTGAAATGTTGAAATTAGTGAAAAATCTGGAAAGACAGACCCTAGCAGGGAATTTCAGCCCAGTGAATCCCAATTTGGCAGCTGCTCACAATAGAAAACCATGTCTAAAAAGCAGAAGCTTAATAGATGGGGGATAGAGCTCCGCCTGCCAATATGTGCGCGACACATCCATGTGCCAGCCTGTCTGCTGACACCTCAAGCACGCAGCATGTTGGCTGTCCCGTGAGCTGAGGCAAAGGATGTGTGTGCACGTGTTCATGTGAAGAGGCTGACGCGCGTGGGCCCTCCTGCCTGTGTGCCTCGGGTGGATTTGTGTCCATTCTCTCTGTGTTCATCTCATCCCTTGCTGTCCCTCCACACAAAGCCAGCAGGACAGGGATCGTGTGGGGGGGTGTTGTGTGTGTGTATGTAAGGGGATAGACGTGCACATCCTTGTAGCTGCATCCTTGTGAGTGCAGGCGGGGTCCAGCACCCTGCTCCAGCCACCCACTATTTGTGCCGTGTCACAGGTGTGTGGCATAGGCTTGCACAAGTGCACATGGGTGCACATTTCCCTGGTAGTGGCTGTAACTACAGGAGGAGAAGAGGAGCTGCCTTGACACTGGAGGATGCTGCAGGGCTGCTTCATCTGCTGCCAGCACAGGGACCTCTCCCTTCCAGGACAGCCTGGGGACACCCAGGGTTAAATCAGGAGTTGAGGCTGGGTTTTGTGGAAGGGTCCTATCCTGCAGGGAGGAGCAGTCCTTGCCAAGATGCCTCTTTCTGTCCCCAGCACTCACTGCTGTCTCCTGCCGTGGGTTGGGGAAGGTGGCACTGCTCTGACCTGTGGCGTCGTTCTGGTGGGACGGGCATCTGTAAGGACTGGCAACTTTGCTTAAAAATGTGAAAAGTGAGTTGTTGAGGAGCAGAGCTGCTGCGCCTTTGCCAGGGAGAGCTTTGCGTTTGCTGCTGGCGAGTGGGCAGACGGGTTTTTGCTGGCAGCAGCTGGGAGCTGGCTGCACAGAGTGAACCTGCGTCTGTATGCGGGTCCTGCCTCCCCCAGGACTTGGCTGCACAGGATTGATGAATGCGAGGAGCGTGGCTGCCTGGGACAGGGGGGTCTGGCCCCCTGCCTGTGGCACAGGCAGCAGTGCCTTTGATCTCAGCAGCCCTGACTGTCCTTTAGCAGTAAAATTTGTCACAAAGCTGTGGAAAGATGGGTTGTCACAAAGATGAAAGCCCTCCTGAAGAAGAAAAGGAGTGGAGAGCACCCCAAGGACTGCAGGAGGCTCATAGGGCACATGAGCAGCTTGTGTGAATCGTCCATCCCCTGGCTCTCCCTGTAGCACTGGCCGTGCCAAACAGGCATGCAAGCACAAACCTGGTTACAGGCTCACTGGCAGCTTCAGGAGCAGAGCAGTACCCCGCACTAGGTGTGGGCAAGGATGAGCCATCTGCTGCTGTAGTGCAGAGGATGGGGTCAACTTTGAGAGCTGCTGCTCTCTAAAGAAGCTACCTGGGGTATAGAGGGAGGGTTTAGTGTAGGAAGGCTGGTGCTGCTTTTCTTCTTCCTTTCTTGCAGGCCCCATGGGAATTGCTGTGCCTTGCCTACATGCTTAATGGAGGCTTAATTCAGTTAAAGTCAAAAAGGGGGGTCAAACTTCAGTGTGACACCCTCTCTGGTTTGGCATCACTGTCTCCTGGTGTGATGGCGGATGAGCTGTGTGGGTGCTGGGTCTTCCTGGCTGGTGGGACCTACCTCTGTACCACACTGAATGGGCTTGTGCATGCCCTGGGACCACCTGAGTGTCCCCAGAGCAGTGCTGCTGGGTGAGAGGCTGCTCCCAAAGGCAACCCAGCACCTTCTGGCAGTCATCCGGAGGGGCCAGGGCTGCCCTGACCCTCCCCAGTGCTCCCTGCCAGCACCCAGGAGCACAAGGGAGCTGGTTCACCATCAGCCTCTCCGTGTCTCCAACAGAAGCACGCCCGAGGCCAGATCCTCTTCGACATGGTGTGTGAGCACCTCAACCTCCTGGAGAAGGACTACTTCGGCCTCACCTTCTGCGACTCGGACAGCCAGAAGGTGAGGATGGGGGAACCCCCTATGGCCGCCCTCTCTGTGGGTGGGGGACACCCCTGACCTGCTGTCTCCTCCTTGCAGAACTGGCTGGACCCTTCCAAGGAGATCAAGAAGCAGATCCGCAGTAAGTGCTCAGTGTCCATCTTCCCAGCCCTGGAGCGTCCTGGGGGCCTCCCAGATGTCCTCTGGCCAGTCCCCTTCCCACCTCTGCCCTGGGGGTGCCTTTGGCAGCTGGCGTGGGGACAGGGATCCAGTTGCTGCCTGTTACCTACCTCTCCTCTTACACATGACAGGCATGGGAGTCCAAGGACACTGGCTGAGACCTGGTCCCTCTCTGGGTGCCATTCCCACCTGCCCTGAGCTGTGAGGACAGGGATGGGGGCTTTGTTTGGAACAGGTCATGGAGTGCCTTTGCCCATGATATTGCCTTGCTGGGGCAGCAGAAGGGCTGTTGCCCAATGTGTCACCTTCTGGGACATGGGAGGCTTTCGCTGTGACATTGGTAGTCACGCTCAGCTGATGGCTCCTGAAGTTGTGAAGCCTTTCTCCCTCCAGCCATTTGGGGGTGATTAACCAAGTCGTGCTGCTGTCCCAGGGGCTGTTCTGGCAGCTTCTGGAGCCCCCTTGTGCCTGCCCAGTGTCAGGCGTGGGGAAAGCAGCGGGACCGTTACTGGATGCTTGGATGCTCCTGTCCTCACTGCTCTCTCCCCTCCTCTCCCCTAGGCGGGCCCTGGAACTTTGCCTTCACTGTGAAGTTTTACCCTCCAGACCCTGCCCAGCTCACGGAGGACATCACAAGGTGAGGAGCATCCCTCCATGGGCACAGCTGCCAGGGCTGAGACTGGCTGGGAGTACGTGGAAGGGCAGGATGTGGGCAGCCAGGGGATGTCTGGTGGCTCGTTGCCCATGTAGCATGTCTGAATCATGCAGAACAGAACCAGGAAGGTGGCCATGGGAGGTAGCAGTCCCTGTGGAGAGCAGTGCACGGTGGGGTGCATTAGGGAACCCCAGCCTGCTCCGGAGGGCACGTGCTCTCACCCTCTGCCTCCTCCTGCAGATACTACCTGTGCCTGCAGCTCCGTGCGGACATCATCACGGGGCGCCTGCCCTGCTCCTTTGTCACGCATGCTCTGCTCGGCTCCTACGCCGTGCAGGCTGAGCTGGGCGACTACGATGCTGAGGAGCACGTGGGCAACTATGTCAGCGAGCTCCGCTTTGCCCCCAACCAGACGCGGGAGCTGGAGGAGCGCATCATGGAGCTGCACAAGACCTACCGGTGAGCCCCGGCAGAGGACAGGCTGGTGGCCTCATGCCTGGTGGGGCACCTGAACACGTGTCCCCCTCTCTGTCTCCCTGCAGGGGAATGACCCCCGGGGAAGCGGAGATCCACTTCCTGGAGAACGCCAAGAAGCTCTCCATGTATGGGGTGGACCTGCACCATGCCAAGGTACAGGGCTGTGGGGCTGCCAGAGCAATGGCCAGTGCCAGCCCATCCTGCCCGGCTGTTTGCACACCCCTCCCTGCCCACGCTCTCTTCGCACCATGAAGGTTCAACAAGGACATGGCTCTGGGTGGCTCTGTGTTGGACCTCCCGAGATCCAACCTCAACCAGCCTGTGTGATGCAGTGACCTCTCTGTCAGCCAGTCCCCCGTAGCAGAGCGCCAAGCAGGAGGGAGCATGGCACTTCTGGCTGGACTGGTTCTTACTGGGCAGCTGAGCAGTCCCCTCCTGTCCCTTTTGCTTCCTGCAGGACTCAGAAGGCATCGATATCATGCTGGGTGTCTGCGCCAACGGCCTCCTCATCTACAGGGACCGACTGAGGATCAACCGCTTCGCCTGGCCCAAGATCCTCAAAATTTCCTACAAGAGGAGCAACTTCTACATCAAGATCCGCCCGGGTGAGGTGGGTGCCATGTGCAGTGCAGCCCCGGGCACGGCAGGGTACCCTCTGTGCTGACTGCGGCTGCCTGGTGGGGACGACCTCGCGTGGCTCCAGCCTCTGCCCCAAGGGTCCCAAGCTGATGTTCATGCTGGCCCGGAGAGCACATCTCCTGTGGTGGATGGAGGCTTTCAGCAAGTGCTTTCTTGTTTGTGCCCTTGTTTTCTCGCTGGCAAAGTGACTTCAGCAGGCTGAGGGCACCCCAGGCTCCTTCCCCCACCAGGCAGATACTGTGAGGCCAATGGTGTAGGGAGGTCACCCAGCAAGGGAGGTGGAAGGCTGTTTTTGACGAGTCTTCCATGTTTCACGTGCTTTTTTGTTCGTTTTCTGACTTTATTTTCACTCTTTTCGCTTTGATGTGCACTGATGGGAGAGTGCATTTCCACCCACATTCTCCAGCAGGCAGCAGGGCAAGGAGAGTGCATCTAAAATGGAGAGTAATGCCTTCTCACCAAGTTGAGCTGTTAAAAGGGTTTTGTTTCTTGAGGGAATTTATCTTGTGCTAAAAAAGCCATTTACAGTTGAGGAAAGTCCTTAGGGCAGAAGTGTTGGGATGTAATCTCACCACCGAGTGGGGCTGGGCATGGACCTTTGCAGCACTGCTTTAAAGAAGACTTCTTTTGCATGGTCATGGCTCCTGCCAGGGGAACCTGAGTGCCTTGGCATCCCATCGTGTCCTTTAGGGCAGGATCTGCCTATAACAGCGTGTCTCTGTCTCCCCCAAGTACGAACAGTTTGAGAGCACCATTGGCTTCAAGCTGCCCAACCACCGCTCTGCCAAGCGTCTCTGGAAGGTCTGCATAGAGCATCACACCTTCTTCAGGTGAGGAAGACCTCCAGGCCTCCCTTCTTGGAGGCAGATACACAGTGAGTACACCTGGAGGGCACGGCTGGGCTTGCTGATGGCATTCCATCTCTCTTGCACCTAGGCTGGTGTCGCCGGAGCCGCCTCCCAAGGGATTCCTGGTGATGGGCTCCAAGTTTCGGTACAGCGGGCGCACGCAGGCGCAGACCCGGCAGGCCAGCGCCCTCATCGACCGCCCGGCTCCCTTCTTTGAGCGCTCCTCCAGCAAACGGTACACCATGTCTCGCAGCCTTGATGGAGGTATGCCCCAAATTGGGGAGGGGGAGGGAGATTGGTCGCTGGCGGGAGCGAGGGGGATGCTGTTCGCCTCATCCGGCAGGGTTATAGTATCCGGCAGGCTTCCTTCTGGAGGCTGTCCCCAACCGCATCCCCATAGCATGCCAAGTGATAGCGTAGATTTCCCTCACAGGGGGACGGGGATGGGCAGCTTAGGGACGGGACCCCAGCAAGCTCCCTGTGCTCTGGGACCCCGTGCTGTGGGGCACTGAAGGCTCCTGAGCCCCCAGGTGTGAGCTGGCAGGGCTGGGGATGGGGCCTGTGGGGCTGGGGAGGGCTTGGGGCTGGCAGGGTGGTGACCTGGGCTCTCCTCCACGGGCAGAGTTCTCGCGCCCGGCCTCCGTCAGCGAGAACCACGACGCCGGGGCGGAGGGCGAGAAGCGGGATGAGGACGGTGAGTTTGGCAGCAGGAGACGGTCCGAGACAGAGGACGAGGAGGTGACCACCCCGACGAAGATCAAGGAGCTGAAGGTAAGGTTGAGACAGGCAGAGGAGGGTGGATGGAGGGAGTAGGCTGGCTCACATCTGGAGAGGGCTGGTGGGATTCTTGGGACATGGCACTTGGCCTCAGCAGTGGAAATGGGGCTGTCACACGTGCTCGGCTCAACTCTGATTCCCCACGTGTCCAGGTAGTCTCAAGGTTCATCCTGAGGCAGGGCTGGATCTGGGAGCAGCCCCACTCTGGGACAGGGGTGGGGATGGGGACAGGCCAAGCACACCGGGCACCCACTCCCCGCCCTGTCCCCCAGGCTGGCCCAGGCACACCCCAGCCTGGTTTAGCCCCATGCTGCAATGGGAGGGGGGATCTGGTCCTTCTGCACCCCACCAGCCCATCGACTTAACTGTGATGTTTGTGACAAGTTCCCTCTACTGACCCTGCTGGTTACTTTTAACCCTCTCTTTGCTGCCAGCCGGAGCACGAAACAACCCCCAGGCACAAGCAGGAGGTATTCTCTCTCTGGAGTATCTTAGTCCTCATTGGTGCATCATATTGTCCATCCTTTCCAAAGCAACACTGTGTGTCAACCTATTTACTGGAATACAAGATGCACTGGGGCAGGGGGTTGGATGCTAGAGGAGCCCGATGAGCAGACAGCTGGGGGTCTGCCCCAGCGTGCACACGGCATCTTCTATCCCACTAAGTAAGGTAGTCCTAATCGTACGTGTGAGCAAGAGCCCTCCCAAGGTGCAATGGCGCCGAGTCCTTGGCCTGTTGGGAAGACCTGGCTTCTGCTCCTGTTCCTGACTGCGCCATGTCCTCGCCTCGTGTCTCCTCTCCGCCCAGCCCTACAGCCATAGCTCCTCGTGCAGGCTGGTCCCATTGCTCCCACTGACACCCCGACCCGTGCTCTGCTTTGCCTGACCCAAACTACCACCGTCACCCACCCTGCTCTCCTGCAGCCTGGCTCTGCTCCGCAGGGAGCGGGCTGGAGCTCTTCATGGCACTGCAGCTGCCAGCCCACCCCTCTGGGGGCAAGTGAACGGCCTCAGCTGCAGCAGGGGAGGTTTAGATGGGGATGAGGAGCAATTCCTCCCCCAAAGGGTGCTCAGGCATTGGAACAGACTGCCCAGGGCAGTGCTGGGGTCACCGTCCCTGCAAGTGCTCACACACCGTGGAGACGAGGCCCTCGGTGCCATGGGTTAGTGGTGGCCTTGGCAGTGCTGGGGAATGGTTGGACTTAAAGGTCTTTCCAACCTGGTTGATTCTGTGAGTCTCTGAGCTGCCTTCAGTGCCAGCAGCAGCACCCATCCGCATGCGTAGGGCAGCTGCCTGGCCGGGGTGCCGGCTGTTGTGGAGAAGAGGGAGGCTGTGCCCTCCCCTGCACAAACTGCCAAGTCTGTGGTGGGCCCCCGTCAGGAATTATTCATCCCAGCCTAGAATCCACAGCTGTTCCCAGGGGGTTCCCTCTCCACTCACAGTGGAACATGGATCTTCACTGGGGGTATCCATAGGGGCAAACACAGCCAGGTGATGGGGTTTGCACCACACAGCCCTCAGCATCCTGCTCGGCACCGCAGGCAGACCCTGCTGGGGTGGTGGGCACTGGTCCCAGTCCCTCCCCTGGCCACCTCATTGCTTCCCCTGCTGCATGTGCATGTGCTGCTCCCCCAGCGCACCCCGAGCCCAGAGGTGGGCAAACCATGAAGCACTTCTCTGCGGCTCCATGGGCGAGTCTTTTCCATGAGTTGTGCTGAGCCTTCAGGGTCTGTGAAATTCAGTAGGGCTTCTCATGGGGCTCTCTTGGGTCTCCGGGCTGTTGCCGAGAAGGAATACTGGGGAAGCATTTTAGGTGACTCCTTTCGAACCTCAGAAGAGGTTTGAGTTTGAAGCAGAAGCCAGGGTCCTTGCTCTTGCTGGTTCTTGCTCTGACCCGGTTTGCCCACCTCTGCGGCAGGACCAAGGGAGCCACCCTGGTGCCTGTACCGTCACCAAACGATGCTCTGATGCCTAAACCCCACCTTGCACTCGAGCGCTCTGAGCTGTCCTCTCTCCACAGCAGGCTCAACCCCACCTAAGTCTGCTGTTGGGCCGAGGCTGGTCCATGGCGATCCAGGCTTGGATCCATGCTGGACATCTCTGACCTCCTGCCCTTCAGCAGAAGCCCAGTTCAGATGAGCTCCATTGGAAATGCCGGTTTCCTGCCCTGCTGGGACAAAGGCTCGGACTTCCTTTGTGCCTGGCACAACAGAGCACCAGAGGAGGCTGCTGGTATTTCCAATAGGGTCTGATCCCTTGCTGATCCCAAGGGAGAGCCAACTCTTCCTCCAAGTGGCTTAGCTTGCCCTCAGCAGGCCGTGCTGGAGATGCCAAAGGGGCGTGCTGTGCCCATCACAGAGGGAAGCCTGCTATGCGCATTCGGCCGTGTGCTGCCTTTCTGCTGCTCCCTGCAATGGTCTTAGTGAGAACTGCAGACCAGGGTGCTCTGATGCACTGTTCATTTGGCTCTCGAGGCCCTAAATTCAAGCCGAATGTGAAGCAAACCCTCCTAGTGCCCTTGCTTACCTCTTTTGCCTTGGCTGGTGCTTTAATCATCCTTTGTCTTCCTCTCTGCTTCCCCAAGTTTTTAGACAAGCCAGAAGATGTTTTGCTGAAGCATCAGGCCAGCATCAATGAGCTGAAACGGACCCTAAAGGAGCCCAACAGCAAGCTGGTTCACAGGGACCGGGACAGGAGGCTGCCTTCCTCACCAGCCTCTTCCTCACCCAAGCACGAGGATGAAACACCAAAGGGAACCCCAGAAAAGGCCAGCGAGGTTTGTTCCACTGCTTCTCTCATGGAGGGGATGAGGCTGTTTGCAGGGAGGTGTTCCTTATTGTTGGCCTCCTGTGCTACGCTGGTGATGGAGATTACATGATGGGGATATGAGGTGGAGAGGGAGGATCTTTGTCCAGGCCATTGTCTCCAAGTTTTGTAAGGATTTAACCATTTTCACAGTGCTGGTAGTGATCTCCCCTTGTGCCCAGGCACTTCATGGTGTTGAGCTTCTCATCCTTCCCCAGAGGGCTGTGTTTTGGGGTACCTGAGAGTTGGGCTGTGCCTTCGTTACCCCATGAGATGGGGCTTTCCCCACCCTTCCTACCAGCAGGGCTACCTTGGGGCTGTGCCTGGGGGCTGTCCTCAGCAGAACAGGACCCGGCACTGCGCAGAGGTGCCCCATGGTGCTCTCACCAGCCGAGACCTGGTGGAGGGGCGGGTGGTGTCCCACCAACATCCTGCACGCACATCCTCCCTGCTGGCTTTGTGGTGGGACCATGAGTGTGAAAGGAAGAGAGCTGGAATTGGGGGTGCCGGGACACGCAGAGCTCCCAGTGCTGTGGGAGGTGTGTGAATGGGGCACAGATGGGTGCTCTGTGGTGCTCGGTTCCTGGTTGGCTTGGGACAGGCATTGTGTGGCAAGGGCATCCCCACTGCCAGCTTGCATGCTCTGTCCCTGCTGGCTCTCCACTCCGTGGTGGTCTCTCCCTCAGGGTGGCTCTGGAGCCAGTCCTGTGCCCACTCCACTGGGGATGGCTCCAGGCAGGGGGGATCAACGCATGGGAACCTCTCTTGAGGATATGGGGCTGGGCTGCGAGGAGGGTGTGGGGTGGCTGGGTAGGGGCTGTCTGCAGGGGATTCGTGGTGTGCGCGTGTGCCTGCTGGTCCCCACCGCTGACCGGAGACCCAGGCAGAGGTGGGCTCGCGGCCCTTCATCAAAGCACTGAGCTGGGAAGAAGGACATCTCTTTTACAAGCAAATATATAAAGTGCAGAGATGTAAATGCAGCATCTCGAGCTGGTATAGCTGTGACCTCTGTTCATCCATCTATCTGTCCATCCATCCACCCACCTACCCATTTGTTCCTTCATTCCTTCTCATACTCTGTCTCTCTCTGTCTCTCTCCTTCTCTCTTTTTCTCTGTGGGTGCTGGGGTTTCCATGCTGGCACAGACGATAGAAGAGGACACCCTAGACGATTTTGCATCTGACCACGGAGCTTCCCTAAGCATGGAGTCTTTCACGCAGAAAAGCCTTGTCTCCTCTCCTGAGGTTGTCACCATCCTCTTTCACTCTCCCCCTGCCCTGCCCTCACGGTTTTACCCCTCCGTGGGGCCCTCCAGCCTGCCGAGGTGGCTCCTTGCCCTCATGCAGAGCTTGAGCCCTTTGCTGCCCTCCCTGGGTGCGTCCCCTCCAGCAATGGGCAGGGCACCTCGCCAGGTGAAATCTCTTCCCCTGACTGCTTATTCTGGGCTGCGAGACAGGGTCCTGAGAGAGGCCTTCCAGTGGAGCCCTGGTGTCACCCGCAGGCTGGCTGTGCTCTGGGTGAGGGGGCCGTGCTGGAGACCTGGGATTCCTGAGGCAGTGCTGACCCGATGGCACAGGCGGGTGTTTGCTCCGTGTGTAAGCAGGCAGCTACAAGCCACCTTCAGCAGCCCCTTGTGCTTTCCTTTCACTTTGGCTTCAGTTATACTTCCCCAGGCCCCCTGAGGTAGGGTATGTCTGAAGGCACCAAAAATGTTGGACTTAAGTCACGCTGCCTTCGATGCCTTCAGTGTCACCCGAGAGCCCAGGGGTGAGGAATGTGGGCTCTCAGCCCTGCTTGCAGGCAGGGTTTGTCTCACGCAATGGTGGTTGCTTCTCAGGATAGACAAGAGAAGAAGACAACTGGCTTTGAGACTTTGTTCTAGACCAGCCCGGGCTCCCCAGCGGGCCCAACACAGCAGCCAAGTCAGTGATAGCATTGCTGTCATGGGTAAAACCCATCTATGAAAGACCTCGGTGCAGCCCTGTGCTCCTGGCAGTCGCTGGCTGCCTCTGTTCCCACCTCCACAGATTAGGAAGCACTGAAACCTGCACTGGAGGCAGGTGTGGAGGAAGGGACCTGGAGAGCAGGCAGTGATTGGTAAAGGGGTATCAGAGAGCCAATTGTGAGTGGTGCCGCAGGGAGCAAGGTCCGAACCAGCCTGTGATTCTATGATTCTTTGACTGTTTCTGATTCCCTTCCTTGTGGAAGCCCTTCCACTAGTAATTGGTTTTCTTCCTTTCTCACTCTCCTCTAATCTCATCTTCTTTTCTTTCCCTCTTGTTCTGCTTCCCTCTGCCCCCCTCTTCTCCCTTATTCAATATCAGTTATTGGGTTTCCAATTTGGGCACGACTGCTCCAAACACTCGCCCTGCCCCCTGCATGGGGCATCACTCACTTTTGAACGGGTTCCTTATCCCAGTTAGAGCAGGCAGTCAGCCCCCCCGCACTGGGGCCAGAGAACGCCCTGGTGCCACAGCCTGCAGAAGTGATGATTCTGTCATGGGCAGAGCCAGCCCCATGGTGAACGCTGCAGAACCATGTCCCAGCATTGCCCTTTATGTGTGTGCTGCCGAGGGAGGGTGGTTGGGGAGGCTGCTGGGCTTCTGCATTGATGCAAATCTGCCTTCTCGTGGATTGTTTTCTGCCTTCTGCTCCAGAAGGGGTTGAATTTTAGCAGTGCTTTGTTCTTATTCTTGTGAAGTCTTCAGGACAGATGCAAAGGTACAAAGCGTACAGTAATCCATTTTCCTTCCCTGTGGAGCAGCAGCACACATACGCTGTGTGGTATATCACATACCCACTGTGTCCTTGCTGCAGGATGCTCCACAACCTTTGCTTGATCCTTGCCTGGTCCATGCCTGTCTCAGCTGCCAAGCTTGTGGTCATCTGTTACATTTCACAGGTAACCTTTTACAGGTTACATTTTCTGAGCCATTTGGTTTCAGCATTGCCCAAAACCTCAGCTAAATAATTGCTTCTGATGAGATTTCCCTGGAGAGCTGGAAAGGAAGGACGGACTTTGGGGTGAATCTGAGCTGCAGCATCTGGTAGGGAGGGGAAAGGGCCTTTCTGATGCCTAAAAGTGGTGTTTTCTCTTGCTGATGCTTTTGGCAGCTTCAGTAGTTCTAGGGCACACAGGTGAAGCTGAGAGTGAAGCTACTCAGAACACAGACCTTTGCTTACAGTGCAATCTCGCTCTTTGCTCATGGAGATTGCCAGATCCAGCTGAAAACAGGAGTCAGATGGGGAGTCCCAGTTGAGATGCCCTGGTGGCTGTTAATGTGTCTGCTGGAGCATTGCTCCCACTCCTGTGTTTCCAGCAAACTGCAGATATGTCAATGAGCCACCACCCAGAACAAAACATGGTCCCTGGAGAGAATAGAGGGGCGTAGTCCCTGTCACAGCATCAGCCCCTTTGTTTTCAGTCCCTTCTCTCCATCAACAAGTTGCCAAAGCTCTTTGTATAGACCCTGCCTCAACTCTTGCATGAACAATAACACTTTAGTCATCCCTGTCCGAGGCAGGTCAGCTTTCTGTTACTCATGACAGCAGTCACCAGCAGTTAGGTAAAGTATGTTTGATGCTAACTCTTCTTGCTCCAATTGCAATGCAGGGCTCGGAGCATTGGGTATTTATAGAGAGAGAAACTCCTAGAGTGGAAGCAGTAGCTCTAAGGAAAGCTCTGGGAGTCAAGAAAGAAGCACGTGCAGGTACCTCAGAGGTGAAAATGAGCACGAGTGTATCCAAGGTGGAGATGGCAGTAGGGAAAGCCAAGGAAGTGGCAGGCCAGGAAGAGCCAGCAGATGCGGCCCTGGATACCCGGACGAGAGCAAAGATGATCGCTAGTCCTGAGGATTTTGAGTCTGTCTGGGAGGATGAGGTCTATGAGAAGGAAACCAAGGGGGAGCCCAGCCTGAAGGCAGAGCGCCTGCCAGCTGAGAGCAAAGAGGAGCCCCGAGAGCAGGGCAAGGAAGTAACCACCGCTGAGCCAGCCCTGCCCAAGCCACATCAGCAGCCTGAAGAGAGGCAAAGGGCCAAGACCATGGGGCCAGAGCCTCCCCAGGGAGAAAGCAAGCTGTTCTCCATGGAACGTGCCTCTGCAGCCTGCAGGAAGCAGGAGGCCAGAGCACCGGCCACAGAGCTCATTAAAATCAAAGTGAAGGCTAATGACGAGAGCTCGGAGAGCTCTGCAACCCAGCGGATCATCTACCTGGGAGATCCAGAGGAAGAGGAGAAGGACAGTAAAAACCTGTTCTCAGAGACTGGAGGATGGCTTGGCTTGGAGGAAAGAGCAGAAGCTGCTGTGAATGCACCCTGGGAGGGATCTGGGCACATGGTGTCTGCAGAAGATGGGTGCCAGCCCCTGTCCTCAGCAAGTCAGCAACACAGGGCAGTGTCTGGAAAGCCTGCCGAAGCACTGCAGCAGCCCTGGACAGGCTGGGATAGGACTGGGCAGGAGGAAGGGCTGCCCTTACAGCAAGAGAAAGCGTCTGCTGTGCTGACAGACTGCAGAGAACCTGAGGGAGGTGAAGCGCTACTGAGTTCTCAAGATGTGGGACCAGAGGATACGGATCGAAGACCAGTGGGAGGCTCGAAGCCATGTGGCCTGGCAGGGGATGGCCATGGGGTTGAGGAGCACAAAGGGAGCCCAGTAGAGAGCCCGGATATCTGCATGGCAGTGGAGGGGCTCTCAGGAACAATTAGTGACAACGAAGAAAGTGCCAGGGTGGTTCTTCAGATGGAAGAGATAGAGACCCAGTCACCTCCACCAGCTGTGCCTGAGCACGGCCACCCTCACACCACCATGGGGTCAGAGGGGGATAAACCCAGCTCTCCTGCCCCTATGTCCTTTCCTCATCAGTCCTCCCCTGTCCCTGCAGAGCCAGCCCCAGGCACTGAGGCCAGAGATGTGTCCCAGGGCACCGGCCCTGTGAGAGGTGTGGGCATAGCCAAGGACGTGAACCCCTCAGCAGAGGTGGCATGCAAAGAAGCAAGCCCTATGGTCGGCAAAGGAGCACCCAAGGAAGTGAGTCCTGTATCAGAGGTGGCAGTACCCTGGGGCACCAATCCTGAATCTGAAGACCAACCCCAAGACGTTGCATGGAAACCGTGCCAAGATGCAAGTCCTGTCACAAGAGGACTACCCCAAAACACAGATGCTGCAGCAGAGCCCATCCAGATCAGAGACCCAGCCGCAGGGGAAGTGGCCCAGGACATCGGTCCTGTCACAGCGAGGGCAACCCAAAGCAAAGCCCCTGCCACAGAAGAGCCACTCGAGGAGGAGAAGGCCATGATAAAAGAGTTCTCATCAGGGAAGTTGACCAGAGATGAAGGCTGTGGGATGGAAGAATTGTCCCATGGCAAAAGCCCTTGCATAGAAGAGCTGCCTCCCAAGGCAGAAGAACCAGAACAACAGGCCATAATAAGAGACCTGCCTCAAGAGGGTCCCAGGGCTGAAGGGCTGCTCCACACTGCAGATCCCACAGCGCAGGAGCCACCCTGGAACTTGGAGTTTAATGTAGGACAAGATCTGCAGTGCAGGAGCCCTACAGTAGGAGAAACTGCCAGGGAGAGTGGCCTTGCCCTGAGGCAGCCAACACAGGATAAGTCCCCTCCCAGAGAAGATGCTGATGTTCTGCACTCCAACACCCCTGCAGCAGGATTGTGTAAAGGAAGCAAGACGCACCGGCTCTTCACCTCCATCTTTGAAGGTGGGGAAGAGCTGCAAGTGAGCAGTGGGACACATCCAGTAGAGTCTGGGTCGTTGATGTGCGTGGCTGGGAGGACCGGAGCTGTGTCCCAGGAGCATGGAGATGTGGCCTCAGGTAGCAGTCAGGACAGCGAGAGCTACAGGAAAACCTCCGTGGCTTCTAAGATTAAGATGTTTGAGCAAAGCGAAGAGGAGCGAAGGGCAGCCCAGGAGGAACATGAGCCTATGCCTGAAGCTGAGACAGAAGCAGAAGCAATGGGGAAGATGGGTCTGGCGATGCCTGTGACTCCGGTGGGACCTGTAGTCCAGTGTGGGCTCCTCAGCCCTGGGGCAAGGGGCTGGTTCAGGAGACACCTCCCAGGCTCTGTCTCTGAAGGAAGACGTTTCTGTTGACGTGGAGCACGAAGGAGAAGACAGTGCTGACCTGGCCTCCCCCGACTCTGGCTGTGAACTCACACTGGCGGAAGCCGTGGTAACTCTTCCAATGAACTGTCCGGATGGAAAGTTCATGCGCATGTTGTGTGGCTCTTTATGATCATGTCCAGTGGCTCCCCACACATCCATTGACTGACAGCAGTTGCTTTGCATCCCCTGTCCTATGTATGTGTGTGTGGTCAGGCTTCCTTGCTGAACGCAGACCCGCTGGCCAGCTGGCTCATCAGCTTTTGTTTTGTGACACCCCCCTCCCAACATCTTGGCTCCCTGGAGAATGCCCCTGGCTAAACCCAAGAGCGGGCACCCGAGCTTCATGTCCAGGAGCAAGAAAGGGAGATGGGGGTGGCTGGAGGAGCTGTGACTGTCACAGACACGCACACACACACAGCAGCAGCGTGCCCATGCTTCCAGCTTCACCCTCGCATTTCTTACGTTGATATCCCTTCTCGCTTAGCTCGCCGGCCTCACCCACCCTCCCCTGTCTTGGGCAAGCTGGTGGCTGGATGATGAAATAGCTTTCTTCGTTCTTGTAAGCACTCGGTCAGCTCCTGTAGAGTTCGTTTCCTTACAACTAACCGTTTTCTCTAATCCAGAGCAAATCTCAGGAACCATGTGGGGAAGAAAAGGATTTATCTGACCCGTCAATAAAATCCAGCCTGAAAGAAGAGAATTTAAAGACTGCTGTTCCAGTGGTCTTCCAGGTCTCAGTGCTGTTTTACTAACTGCTTCTTACTGTAGTATGAAAGCTCACCTTAACCAGCTGAGGGCTGTGTGCTTCCAGCTCCTCTCCCCTTTGCAGAGCTGTTATGTATATATTTATACATACACACACACACAAACAGTGTATGCAGGTGTGTTCCTCTCGAGTTTGTTTGACACCCTGTTTCTCATACCTCTCAACCTCCAGCAGTACCAAGGAAAGGTTGTGCCAGCCCAGCCTGTCTCACTTGGGGGGTGGCTCTGGTTGCAAACACTCGGCCCAGAGTCCAGGCCGTGGGTTTCCTGTGGCATCAGTGTCCTTAGAGCTGTTCCTAAGGGATATCTGCCTAGAGCAAGATGCAAAGTCCAGCAATGGGTCTAGATTTCTCATGGCAAAGTGTGGTGAGGGCAGATGTACCCTCTGATGGCGGAGTTGAGAGGTATGTCCATGTCTGGAGAAGAGCTGATGGAGGGAGGTCATCCCTCGGCTCTGAGTGTACTGTCAATTACACTGACCAAACCCTCACCCAGGTCATCCCTAAGGCTCCCCCCGGCTGTGTGGGGCCTCTGAAGGGGGAGCGTTGTGTTGGTGGGGTTGGTCCTTCTCCCTGGGGTGATGCTCCATGGGTCCGCGCGCCTGCTCAGTGGAATTGGCACACTCCTTTGCTTCTCCTCCACCGTGCGTGGCTGACGGGGCCCTTTCCTTTCAAACTCTTCTCTTTCTTTCCCTTTGTTTGTTTCTGAGTGCCCAACCTGACTGATGTACAATAGCACTGGCGTCTGAGCTGTTCTGAATGTCTCTTAAGCAGACCTGTTGTTTTGCATACATCTGCTTCCACCGGGTGCACTGACATGCCTCCAAGCTGGCCAAGCTTTTCTGTGTGACTGACCCTTTCTTGAGATGATTAATTACCAATGACTATTGGCAAAGTCAGATTGAACAACCCTTCTGTCCCCACCCCGCCCCTGCCAAGTCGCTGCTGTCAGAAAGGTTTCAGTCTCCGTGCTTGAGTTGTGTTTGACTCTACTCTGTGATGTTTGCTGCAGCCTTCTTTCTCCTCCTCCCCTCTTCCCTGTCGGCACTGCCAGCACTGCCGCGCCGCGCGGTGCTCACTGTCTCCGTCTGTCTCCACCATTGTGTCTCATTCAGAGAGCGGGCTTGAGGGAGGGCACAGAGGAGAGAGCTAAGCCACCGCGGCACAGGGCTCCTGAGAGTGACACCGGCGACGAGGAGCAGGACCAGGAGAAGGACTCGGTCTTTCTGAAGGACAACCACTTGGCCATCGAGCGCAAGTGCTCCAGCATCACAGGTCAGTTCAACCTCCAGCCTGGAAGCAGAGGTGGACTTCACAGTGATCGGTGACTTCCACGGCACAGCCTTTGAGGACATCTCTCGGAGCCTGCCCGAGCTGGACAAAGACAAGAGTGAAACGGAAGATGAAGGCCTGGTTTCCTTCCGGGACATTGACAAAGTAGTTCCAGGACTGGAAGAGGATGTCAAAGGCGGGGAGAAGGTCTCCCAGCCCAGGCCAGATGCCTCCCAGCTAGAGGTACACAGGGATGCCATTCCACCAAGACTGTCTCAGTGGCATCATGCCTCCATGTTCCTTGTCCTCGTGTCTCGTATTGCCTCGCTGGCGTGCACTCCATGCTGGTTTGGAAGAGCATGCTAGCTTTCAGACATCCCCAGGTTCCTGTTTTCCACTGATGCACGCTGTCATCTGTGTTGCATGGCTCTGTCGTGTGTTTTGTGCATCTGCTAAGCAGGAGAAGTCATCATTGTCTCCTAATCCCCTGTGTTTGGCTGCCTTACCCCGTCCCTCGCACCACTACAGCATGTCAGCAGCTGGGACAGGCACGTGTCACTAACCAACGGCTCTGTCCTTGTGTTTTGCATGAAGTTAGTGACCAGTGTGTGTAGTGAAGAGCAATGTGCTGCCAACTAACCTCTCTGGTCGTGCCGGGGCTGGGAGGGATTTACCGAGTAGCTTGTGGGAGCTGCTCCAAAGCTCCTGGAGGGTCGCTCCAATGCCAGGAGTGATTATGAGAGGGCTCAGATGCATGCAGCATGTGCGTGAAACTCGTGTGTGTGCCACAGGGAGAGGACAAGTATCGCATTGAAACCCCATCCTTGCCAGGGTAGTGTTCCAGCCCGGGCAGGTAAGTCCCGAAAGCTGCCTGGAGCTGCCAGGGTGAGTCCAGACCTGGAGCCAGGAAGAAGCTGCAGAATTAGAGGGAGTTTGAATTAGACCCAGCCTGGAAGCTCTTGTGCAGAACATCTGACACCGTGGGCTCCAGGGTCACAGTGGGTGCATGGGTATGGGTGATCAGCTCCAGGGACCATGCACCGGGCAGGGAAAGCTGCTGGTTCGGGAATGCTGAGCATTCCCTGCACAGAAGCCCTTGGCAGCTCCAGCTTCCTGTAGCAGGGGAGTGCTGGAAACCTGTCTCCATTCCCCTAAGGTTCTGACACCCCAGGAGCTGCTAGGACCTGGTCCAGAACATAACCTGCTGCGGGGCATGAGTGAAATGGATTTGGTGGGTCTCTCCCGCTTTTTGAAGACCAGTTTGAGCTAACCCATGGTGTCTATCCAAAAAATCCCTGAAAACCCCAGGGACAGAGCATCAGGTCTGATTTGGGCTATGTCAGTCACACAGGGCACTGTGTTTGGTGTCTGCCTAGGGCTGTCTGCTCTTTGCCCAGGTAGGGTTCGGTGTGGTGCTTGCAGGACATCATACATGTGTGGCACTTAGAGGAGTGGAGCAGGGATGCCCTGCTCATGAGGACACAAGGAGTGCTCAGGGCTGTTGGCATCATGCCGCAGCGCCTGACTTGTTTTGTTTCTTCTGCAGCCATCAGCCCCGAAAACTGATGCTGTGACCATTGGCCAGGGGCTGGGCATGAAGAAGCCTGAAGCAGACGGCTCTGCTCCCCACCAGGTTGGCACCACAGATGCAGCCCAGGTGATGTGGTGGCTGTGTCCTCCTGTGGCCGTGTTCCCTGATGGCTCTGCAAAGCCTCAGTCCAGCAAAACCTGTCCTCAGGCAGCAGCACTGGGAGGGCAGGGGCTGAATGGGGCGGTCGGGGGCCTCCGTTCATCCTTGTCTTGCTGGAGTCATAGAATCATAGAACGGTGAGGGTTGGAAAGGACATGAAGATCATCTAAGTTCCCCAAAACATCAAAGCCTACCCAGGGAGATTCTGTGTGTATCCCTGGTCCCATCTGCCGTGCTGCCAGGCAGGACTGGCACATGGGGACATCTCCAGAGGGTGACTGCCCCCATGCATGCTGCACCACACATGTCCATGGCCGCGCATCCCTCTGGCAGCAAGGACAGCCACGGTGTCCCTGTGTCACCCTGTCTCTGGCACCTCCAGGCTCACCAGGTTTCCTCTGCAGGTGGAAGGAGGCACCCCAGGCAGCAGGGACGCCACAGCCACTGCTCACGCTGGCACCGCAGAGGCAGTAAGTGGGGCTGGTCCCTTGATATGGCGGGGGGGGACCCTGCAGTCCCTCTGCTCCAGTGAGGGCGACTGGGACCAGTTGTGCTGGGAGGGACCCTGCCCCACCGGGGATGTGATCTGCTGTGTTTGCCCCCATGTTGCATCTGAGCCATTGTGCCCGTCTGCTCTTCTTTCAGGATCACAGCACCAAGGCTGGGAAAGGGGCTCCCATGACAGACCTTCGCTCCCTCTCACCGGTGAGGGGGGGACATAGCACCACCAGCCAGGCCAAGTGGTGGGGAGGGAGGGAAGCAGCCCTGCGGGGCTGCACTTGGCCCCACAGGGACCCCTCCTGTGTTCCCAGCACTGGCACCCTCTGTTGTTACTGGGAGGAGCAAAGTGATGCTCAGAAGGTTGGGGTGGAAGATGGAGGAGACTTGCTGCCGGTGGCCATTCTCCCGTGCTAGATACACACCTTGAGCATCTGCAGGAGGAGGAGAATTTCTAACAAATAGTCCAGTCCCTGGAGAAGTCTATAGTGGGCTGAATTTTCCTACTTTATTGCCTCATTTTGATGGCATCAAGCCCTGCCAAATGCCCCAGGCTCGTGCAGGGAGAACATACCCAGAGGACAAAGCCAAAGGTAGCCTTAGAGCTCTGCAGTTAAGGTGGCCCTGAGGGTGGATGGGGAAGAGCGAAACTCAGCCATGAAATCATCTCCCTACTGCAGAAGCCCTTTCCTGCAGCTCTGGGCTTGGGGTAGCTGCAGGAACCTCTCCCTCGTCCCCCCAGAACCCAGGTCCTGTTGGAAGCAGAGTGCCGTGGTTTTTTCCCTTACCACTCTCTCCCCTCCTGTGCTCACCTGAGCAGTTGCATCCCATTAGGAAGGTTGCAGCTCTTTGGGAGCCAGCACTGGGGCCTCCCCCATGGCAGCCCCACTGATGCTGCTGCTCTCTGTCCTGCAGATCACCAGCGGCTCTGCTGGGAAGGACGTGCTCACCAGCATATTCAGTGCCACTGCGGAAACCCTCTCCACTTCCACCACTACCCACGTTACCAAGGTAAGAGCAGCTCCAAAACGCTGATGCAAGTCACTGGGATTTGAGGGTGGGGGGATTTATATTGTGGTTGGTACAGCAGAAAACACCCCTCTCCATACAAGCTGATAAAGGATGTGCTGTCCCATGGGGGATGGCGAGCCAGAACAGCACCCCAATATCTGCTCTGAGTGCCCCATCCCCCAGACAGTCATGAGCATGCGGGTCTGCAGGCAAGGACACCCATGTATTGGGTGTTCATCACCTGTGTACCACCCTGTGAACACAGGCTGTGCCCACCTCTACCTGCTGGTAGGTTGGGAGAGCAGGGAGTGGAAGGGACTCTGAGTTGGCTGCCAGCAGCAGTATGTGCAGGTCCCTGCCCACGCAGCTGGGATGGATGCTTCCAGAGGTGCCTAGAGCCAGACCCCAGGTCCCCCTGGCCCAAGAAACCCACAGCACCAGTGCTGGAGTATCTCACCTTGTGTCAGCTATGGGAGCTGTATTAGCGTGGGGTGTATTGGGTTTATTAGAGCTGAAGTGATGCAGGCAAGGGGGAGTGTGGTAGGAAAGGAAGGAGATGAGGCTGCATCAGAGGGCCTCAGCCATGGCCATTTCTTTCCTCAATGAATTGCACATGAATGAAAGCAGGAGCTCTGTAGGGACAGCTGTGGGTGAGTGCTTTCCTTCTTCTTGTGCAGACTGTGAAAGGAGGGTTTTCTGAGACTCGAATAGAGAAGCGCATCATTATCACAGGAGATGAAGATGTGGACCAGGACCAGGTAGGAGCAGGACATCCTGGCTTTGCCTGGCTCTGGCTGCCCGCAGCTGCAGCACCACATGCTTCTGGTTCTGCCTTGTACCCATTTACTCCTTCTCTCCGCAAACTGACCCCGAGGCCCCAAACCTACCAGCTCTGTTTGGCAGTGCAGGTCCCCATGGTGTGCAGTGGCACCATGTGAAGTTCTCACTCAGCTCCCATTAGTGTCTGCTGCAGCAGTAAAGGTGCCAGCACAGAGCCCAGTGATGGGACACCTTTATATTTTCTCAAAACACATTTCCAGTTGCTCTTGCTCTGCTGAAATACTCCCAAGTGACCCAGGTCCTTCCTCTCTTTCCAGCAGTCTCTCTATAGGAAGACTAACTCCAAGTGATGGTATTCTGCATCTGCCTCCATGATAGAGGAAAAGAAAATGGCAGACTTTCATGATAAAATAACAGAGATCAACACACATCTCTAGGGCCACAGGGTCATTTTCCTGCTGGACTCTGGCCTCTTCTATCAGTCTACATTGGGTTCAGCTTTGAACCTCTGCATCAATGTTCTCCTGGAATCCCACTCAGCTCCATCTGCTTTCTCTCTGCTGGTTCTGCTTGGCTGAGGGCAATGGACCAGATTTCAGGGAAGGGATGATAAATGATTTCCTCCTTCTGGGTTCTAGGCACTGGCTTTAGCAATCAAAGAGGCAAAACTACAGCATCCTGACATGCTGGTAACCAAAGCTGTGGTATACAGAGAAACAGAACCTTCTCCAGAGGAACGGGACAAGAAACCTCAGGTAGGTGGACAAGTTACCAGGTATGACTTAGATCTGCTGTAGGGGGTGGATGTAACTGGGCAGATGCCTCTGGTCCCCACCAGCTGCAGGGGCTGGCAGGGGTTGCTGCTCCTTGGCTCTAAGGATGGCAGCTCTCAGCCAGCGGTTCCAGTGTGTCAGTGGCTCTGGGCATGATCACCTGGTTGTGGTTAGAAAGCTGGTGCCATGCCACCAAAAGCAATTCTGTAGATGTCACTTTGCTGACATGCTCCGCACAGGGGCCACAGTCATTTGCATGTAATGAAGAAAGGATCTGCTTGTCCCCTGGGGCAGGGAGGGAAAGAGGTGATACCAGTTTTGTGGATGGGCTGAGAAACTTGGCTACAGGCTCTTGAAAAGCCAGTCCAAAGTGTCCGACCAGTGTTTGCAAAAAGGAAGGTTTCCTCAGTTCCCTTCGGATCCCCAGGCTGTCTGTTTATACACATGCAGGTAGAGGCAGCAGCACACAAGGTTTGCACCTTCTATCGCAGCCCCAGACAGTTTTTCCCCAGGGCAAAGCTTGAGGAGTCTTGCCCCACTCCTAACCCCCTACTCTGACCCTGTTGCTCCTCCATCAGCCGGATTGCCACAGCTCTTTGGTGGTGGCACAACCCAACAGTGCCCTGTGTCAGAGCAGCTGGGGAGCAGAGGAGCATGGTGGAGAGATGGGAAGCTTCACTGCTCTGTCACCAGCGAGGCTGCAGGTGCATTTTGAGAGGCCCCTTTGGAATTGTGGTTTTGTGTTTCCTTATCATCTGAAGATTTTGATGGGCAGCTTTTAAGCTTGGAAAAGTGACCAGCTCCATTGCAACCTGGAAGGTCAGAAGAGGCTCTTGCATCTGCCTAATCTTACCTCCTATCCCATACTACAGACAAGCCCAGACGCTTCTGCATCACTTAGGGAGATGCCCAGTTTTAACTGAATGGCTTAAAGTAAGGGGGCAGTGACACACCACCATCTATACCAACACCAGCCCAGGGAATTAAGTGTTCCTCCTAATTTACAGAGGTCCTGGTGATGAAATGCAAAGTGTGGCCCCAAGTGTTTGCAAATTTCCTCTCTCCAGTGTCCTCATACAAAGAGGAGCCCTTTCATAGCTGAAGAAATGAGCTCCCCATGAACGGTCATTTCTGTCTGCCTTGTACAGGAATCTTGACCAACATGTTCATGGAAGTCAGCATCTGTGTTCAAACCTGGAGAACAGCGGAGAAGGAGCCTTCATGCTGGATTTGTCAGCAAGACGTAGACATCCTGGCTGCAATGTTCATGGCGAGAGACAAAAATTTTTAACAAAGGAATAGCAAATATATTATATATATATATATACATACATACATATATATATATATAAAACCAGGAAACAAAATGCATCCTTGCACTGCTGCTATATGCTGGAAATAATAGCAAACAACACCACCAACAAACAAAGCCAACCCTCTGCAGATAAATTGAAGAATTTACTGGATTGGTGATAAAATAAGATTAAAAAAAAGAAATTAAATCATAATAATAACAAGAATATTGTTAACAAGTAAGCCACCATCTTGCATGTTACATTAAAGGATACACAATCATGAGTTCATTTGTTGCACACTGAATGGAAAGGAAAACTGCTTTGCAACAAAGCAAGAAATAAGCAAACTTGAAATAAAATAACAAAACCACAAGCAGAAGCAAAACCATTCCCCACCTCTGGAAAGAAGAGAGAAAAACCTTGAATTTATTACCTTAGAGTTATTTTCTGACTCACAAGTGTCATTTTGCCCTTCTCTTTCCATGCTGGTTCTTTTGCCTCCTTTGGGGTTCTGTTAACTCTTCCCCTTCCCTTCCTTATCTTCTCCTCTGTGCACTTGTCCAACCTCTTGTTCTCTGAAGGTATTTAAGAATGGGTTTCATTTCAAACAAAACAAATGATATGTATATGGTTTCTCATTTATAAAGAAGCAGGCTGTAGGGGTTTCATATGGATGTGCATTTAAGTTATGTATATTATTATATATAACGAGGGGGGAGGGAGGGAACAATACTGAAATAATTCAACAGGGCTGGTAAACATGATGACATTTGTAAATTATTAACTCTTGAGGGACTGTGGTTGGTGTATTTTGAGACTCTTGGATCACACGTGGGACTCCCAGTCCTGCAAGAAGAGAACGGGAAAGGTTTCAGGCGCTGCTGGATTTGGGGAGGAAGGGAAGAGGGTGAGAGATGGGAGATGTCCTACCAGCTGATCTGCAGTGTGTGGTGGTTGGATCTGGAGGGTCAGTGGTGACTTGGATGGGCAGGGAAGGAGGTTGAGGCTGTGGCTCCAGCAGTTGTAGGCAGGATCGTCTCCCTGGCCCTCACCCAGAGCTATGGGAATCGGCTGAAAGCAAGGTGGCAGCCGCAGGACTGCGTTCATCGCTCCCCTCCAGCCCATTGAGCCGTGCCGGTGGTTGGGGTGGTTTTGCTTTGTTTCTGGATCCCAGTAATGAAGTTACTTGAGCTTTGTAGTAGGGTTGAAAGCAGAGGGGTTGTGTCTGCTTTGCCTACCCTGCTGCCCAGGGTGTGATGGCAAGGGCTGCCCAAGGCACTGTGGCTGGTGACAGTAGTGGCAGGGTGGTGGCAGTCCTTCCCAGACCTGCCTAGGGATGGGCAGTGGAAAGACTGAGCTGTCTCCATCCCCTTGGAGTGTCCCCAGCATCACAGGCTGGACAAGAGAGCCCTGGCCCTCTGCGTAAGAAGGTGTGTATGGAGGAGATGTCAGTGGACATGCCTTCCCCCAACTCATCCCAGCTTCGGCCCTTGGCCACATGCTTCCTCTATGGCTGCCTTTGGAAGAGGATCATGGGCCAAGCCCAGGGCCTTGTACACTGTGAACCAGGCAGTTAGGGTAGACTTGGAACCAAAATGAGAAAGTAAAGGAAATAAACGGGTTTCCTTCTTGGAATCGTCTCTAGCTCCTGCGGAAACAGAAGGGCCCATGACTCTGCACCATTTTGCCTTTAGTCTCCCACCCCTCACCCAGACTGTGCCCAGAAATAGGTGCATTTAGGTCCTGCAGTGGCTTGGAGGATGACAGCAGGAGAGCCTGCGCCACGAGGATGTGAGCAGCCCCTGCTCACTGCTTCTGCTGTCCTAGGAGAGAGCCGGCTCCCTGGCAGCCACTGTTCACCACTACGTCCCTGTAAAGTCTGTTCTTCTTCTGGCAGAGAGTTTTCTCCTGCAGGCATGAAAGGCGTGAGCGCAGGCTGCTTGGGAAGAGAACAGAGCTGCTGGCTGGTGCCAGTGCTGCCAGGTTGTGAGGGTCTCCCCTGCTTCCATCCCAGCACCTTTAGTTAGAGACCAGACCCCCAACCAAAAGAGTGAAAGCAGTTGTGAAGAGGCTGCTTTTCTCTTTTCTCAATACACCCAAACCAGTTGTAATCAGCAGTGGTACTTTTGGAGAGAGGCAGGGAGGTGGAGGACCTGTGGTCTGCACAACAGTGCTGGTGTTCAGCACGCTGCGTGTTCCACGCTCTGAGGAGCCCACCTGGCTCGGACACCTTTAGGACCCAACCAGAGGCTACTGTGAAGCTAGATACTTGCTTTTGACATCGCGTAGCTGTAAAATGGAAGGTTCCTGTTCAAATGATTGGCCTTACAGAGTTAGACTTGATGTGCGCTTGGACTGAAGTGAGTTACCTTTGGAGTGAGCAGATCCAGGCCCTGGCTTCTGCAGTGTGCTCAGTGGGTGACAGTGTTTAGAAACTATAAAAAAAGAGGAGAGAAACCAAGGAAAAAGGATAGGAAAAAGCTCCCAGCTTGTTCAGCAGGCGAGGTGTGGGGTTTCTGCTGCTCAGCACCACCTGAGGCCCCGTGGGCTCCGCTCCCCCAGCCTGCCCATCACCTTGCTCTGTTTCAGATAGCTGATCACTGCTTGCTTTCTTCCCGGGACCTTTCTGTTGAAAGGGGTGGGAGACACGAGTGCCTGTTTTTACCTGATCCCACAGACTCATTCCAAACCTGGCCTGCGATTGCATGAGTAATAATAACAGTAACAGTAATAATATTTATTTTTATTTGAGAAGCACCTTACCAACCAACTGCAACGCTCTGTTGTTCCTTCACTAACTCTCCTTTTCCCTTGTTCTCCCTCTCCCCCCTTTGGTCATACTCCTTTTCAGTGCTTGGTGGTGTATGCGTGTGTGCTCACTGTTCTTGTATTCAATAAAAGTGAAATAAATGTGTTTGATGCTAAATCACCTTGGGGCCTCAGTGGACTCTTTCCTACCAGGAGGATGGAGAAGGGGGAGCTGCAGTCATGGTCTCCGCACATGGAAATGCTGGACCCTGCTCTGCCTGGTGCTGCCATGCTGGGAGCGAGGACGTGATGCTGTCAGGGCGCGGGTCCCGCTGCACTGCGAGGGTCTCCGTGTGTCTGTCCATGGCAGGACCCCTGTCCTTCTGCCCAGGCCACGGGGGTCGCTGGCTCACAGTGGAGCAGCCGGCAGCCACGGAGGGGCTCGGGAGGGCAGAGGGACACAGCTAGCTGCTAGCTTTGACGGGCAGCGAAGGGCCCACTGCGGGTACTGGGGCGGTCCGGAACGGCCGCGCCCGGAACGGCCGCTCCCGGAACGGCTGCGCCGTCCGGGCACTTTTTAAGGAGCACCGGCGGGGCTCGGCGGTGCGGTTGTGCCGGTAGCGGCCTCCCCTGCCCGGGCCATGGCGGGCCCGCGGCTGGAGCCGGACCTCGCCCGGCAGCTCTTCTTGGAGGGCGCCGCGGTCGTCATGTTGGGCGTGCCCGAGGGCACCGAGTTCGGCATCGACTACAGCACCTGGACCGTGGGCCCCAGGTTCCGCGGCGTCAAGATGATCCCGCCGGGCGTCCACTTCCTGCACTGCAGCGCGGGGCGGGCGGGCGGCCGGGAGACGGGGCCTCGCACCGGCTTCTTCCTGAGCCTGCAGCGCCGGGACCTGCGGGTGCTGCGCTGGGACGCCGGCAGCGAGGCCGTGGAGCTGGGGCCGGCGGGCACGGAGGAGGCCGCGGCCTTCAGGGAGAACCTGCGGGAGCTGGACCCGTTCCTCGGGCCGTACCCCTACGAGACGCTCAAGAAGTGGGTGTCCCTCACCAGCTTCATCAGCGAGGCGGCGATGAAGAAGCTGCAGCCGGAGAGCGGGCGGATCTGCGCCTTCTCCGAGGTGCTGCCGGTCGCGGCCGGAAGGCTCTCCAGGGACCGGGCCGAGCAGCGCCTGCCGCCCGTCGATGCCGAGTGCCGGAGCTACGCCGAGGGCTTGGCGCGGCTGCCCCAGATGAAGCCGAGAGCCGGCACCGAGATCAGATTCACGGAGCTGCCGAAGCAGATGTACCCCGAGGGCGCTACGCCGGAGGAGATCACCAGGCACAGCATGGACCTCAGCTACGCGCTGGAGAAGGTGATCAGCCAGCGGTACGCCAGCCAGCCTCGGGATCTGCTCGGTGAGTGCCTGCGCGTTGCACGGTTAGTGCTCGGGTGCTTTGGGAGAATAAAGGCATTTCCCTGTAAAACCAGGGCCCCAGGATGCAACCTGCTCTTGTGCTGTGGGCCCTGTTCCCTGGTGCCCCGAGGTCTCTCTCCATTGCAGTCTGTGGAGTTTTCAGCAGCTTTAGGGCTGGTTCGCAGTTGTGCTGGTGTGAGGACGCGGTGCTCGGTGGCCAGAGCTGCCTCTCGTGCTTTTGGGCGCTCTGTAGGGAGCCCAGATTGTCTCAAATTAAGTCAAAAGCAGCAACCGCATCTTGTGCAAAGGGGGCCTGTTGCCTGGCACCAGTTAAGTGAACTTCTTGAACACTGAATCATAGAATAGTTAGGATTGGAAATGGACCTTAAGATCATCCAGTTCCAACCCCTCTGCTATGGGCAGGGACACCTCACACTAAACCATGCCACCCAAGGCTCTGTCCAAGCCTGGCCTTGACCACCACCAGTGATGGAGCATTCACAACTTCCCTGGACACCACATTCCAGTGCCTCACCGCCCTTACAGGAAAGAATTTCTGGGGCTGAGCGTCACCGTTTTCAGATCCCTGTTCTCAGTTTCGGGGTGCTGCCGGGTGGTACCTGCCTGCCAGCAGAGCCCAGTCCCTGCCTGGCTGGAGCGGTGGCAGCTCTGCTCTGTGCTGCTGGTGACTCTCTGTGGCAGCTTCAGGGCTTTGCCAGCCCTGCTGCAGGGGCGTACCCCCAGCGGGGGCTACAGCTCCCGGTTGCAGGGTCTCCATTACTTGCCAGGCTTTTTTGTCAACTTGTGATATGCATAAATATCAAATATGTGGAGGTCCTGGGGGTGTGTGTGTGTTTGTTTTGCGGCAGGAATGGAGGGAGGGCTTGGGAACACAGCCAAGCTGCAGCATTGGTTCTGCTGAGGTTTGTGATAATCCTTTGGTTTTCCCTTTCTCCAGTTTCTCTATATTAACGTTATACAACTTGTTCTTTATCAAAAGTATCAAAGGCAACTCTAGGCTATGCAAAGGATGAATTACCTTAGGAAATGGTGATGCCGTCATTCTGGCAAAATAGCTGATGCTAAGGTATCCAGCAAACAGAACGCTGGCTCTTAGTTCGACAGGGGAGAACATCTGTTAATGTACTACTCGCCTCCCCCGGTGTTCCCACAGCCCTTGTGTTCAAGGGCAGTAGCATTTTCACTCCTGTGTGGCTCTGGAAACCTGGGTACGGGCAGACTCGGTGCTTGCAGAGCCACAGCAATGTCTGATTTCCTATTTGGGTGTCATTTCGAGAGCACAGATGACAGTGGGAGTCCTTAGTTTGCTGTTTATTCTGCCTGTAAAGTCAGTCTCTGAAGGTGATAATTACAGTTACAGGTGGATGTACCCAATTATGCTATGCTTTTCCTCCAGCTGAGAAGCAGAGAGTTAGGGAGTAGTCTATGCTCGGAGCACTGATTGCTGTTAGCAGAATCGGGAAGGGCAGAATACATGTATGAAAGGCAAACCCAGAGATTTATGCTATCATTTACAGTGTTTTTGAGAGGACACATACCTTGGGTATGTTTTCACTCTAATGTGTGTTTTGTTTTCCTTCGCTGAATATGTACAGCTGAGTTGCAGTTTGCTTTCATCTGCTTCTTGATTGGAAATGTGTACGATGCATTTGAGCACTGGAAAAGACTATTAAACATCCTGTGCCGATCTGAAGATGCCATAAGGAAGTATCAAGACCTTTACGTCAACCTGATTTCGGTGCTGTATCACCAGCTTAATGAAATCCCAGCGGATTTTTTTGTGGACATTGTCTCCCACGACAACTTTTTAACCAGCACCTTGCAGGTATTTTTGTTGCTGCCTCTTGAAAGATGGGAGTGGGAGGAGAGGGCACACAAGACATCAGAGAAGCTGCAAAAGCAATTAAGCTACTGTTGAGCTGTGTGGGAGCTAATGAGCCTATCTAAGCACACACATGTTTGCTTTTACTTTTTCCTTATGTTATTTCTGAAGGGATGCCATTTGCTTGTCATCTCAGAGTTTGATCTGCTCAAGCTGTGCCTAGAAGAGGCTAATGCAGTATAAAATTGAGTTAGTCTGCATGCAGAGAAGCCAGCAAAGTAAGGCAACGAGAGGAACAGCTAATGAAGATGGCCACAGCAGAGACTGGGGACTGTTGTTTTTATGTTATATTTTCCTTGCAAACAAGTGCCTGTTAGTTTGTTTTTTCTCAAAGGCCATTCATTCTCTAGCACAAAAAGCAAAACTTTGCCATAAAAGACTGATGATGCTGATTTCTGGTCAGCTTGGATGGTCTGCTTAGTTTGCAGAGAAGTTGCAGTGAAACCTTATTGAGCTTAGGGCATTGATAGGATTTAAGAAGTCAGCCTTAGTGCGTGGGGAGTTTATCTCTGTTGGCTTTTGCTCAGCTTTGAACACAGCAGCTTTATTTTTGGAGTTTGCTCCAAGGTAAAAAGAGTACAGTATAACCTCCACTGAGTATGCAGCCCTAACAATGTTCAAAGGGAGGAAAAAGAAATAACTAATTTAATAATATAACTGTATTTAATAATAGCTAATTGCAGTTATGGAGAAGTGGGAAGTATAATGTTTTAGTTAGGTTTTGTAATAACGGCCTTGCTGTGTAACACAGCTCTGTTAAAAAGAGGCAGTTTCATGGTAGAATGAACAAGGAAAAGGCAAATGATCATGAATAAAGCAGCGAAACTTTGCTGCTCTTGTCAGTGTTTTATTCAGCTGTCAGTAGGTCTCTCCCAAGTAAGAGCCTCCTTTTTCCCCAGAGGGTTTTCCCTTCACTTTCATTGTGCAACAATTGTTTTGGCTCTGAAATAGAAGTTTCTTCCTATGGAAGTGAGTTCTGGCTCAGAAGAGGAGCAGGGGCAGGCTGGTGAGAGATGGGCTCTGGGTCTAAATGCCCAGTTTAAACACACACAGGTGCTTTAACTCTCAAAGTGCTCGCAGAAGCTGTGACTTTGAAAAGTTAATAGATCCGTATGTGTTTGGATGATGGGGGGAGCCACCTTTAGAGGTCAGTCCAGATTTCAGTGCCCTGTGCACAGGGAAGTGTCTGAGGGTGTAACTGGACTTTTCCCAGCCAGCTCCCATGAAAACTGATAGTTCTCTTCTTTTTTCCTTTTTGTTTTCTTACTCAGAATTTTTTCTTTGCTCACACTTAAGCACATTTCATAATTCCTTGGTGCATATTTAATTGCAAATATACCCCTGCTTCAAAGAAGGTTATTGCCTTAATGCAACTGTTCCTAATGCTGACTCAGTGGAGTGAAGGCAGGATGTCTGTCTTAGCTCTGGGATGAGAGGAGAAGTGTGGCCTTTGTTTAGGCAGCCCCAAAGCTGGAGTGATTCCCAGGGTGGGCAGATCCCTTACCAGTGGCCTAACCTAAAACTTCTCCTGGTGCATCTTCTTGATGATGTCCTTGTAGGAAAGAGATGCCCAGGCGTGTGCCATGGCTGAGTTCTTACTGACTTCTCCTCTTCTAGGTGTTCTTTTCCTGCACGTGCAGCGCAGCTGTTGATGGGACCCTGAGGAAAAAGGCTGAAAAATTCAAGGCTCACCTAACGAAGAAATTTAAGTGGGACTTCGAGGCAGAGCCTGATGACTGCGCTCCTGTCGTGGTAGAACTTCCTGAGGGTGTGCAGGTGGACTAAGCAAAACCCTTGCTTACAAACAAACTGCTTCTTAAAATAACTCCTCTCCACGTTTTCTCTGGCCTTGTCAGCTTCGTGAAGTCTGTTCCTGAAGCTAGAAGCAGATGTGGAAAACCCAGAAGGATTCCAGGAAATGGAATTATTGGAGTTTGAATACTATCATATGGCTGCTTTCGACACCTTGGTTTTTATCCTTAGCTCTTTGCACCATCTCATTTTGTGCTTAGCTGACCTCTAGATCCTGTGTCCTTCTGGTCCTGAGCTGCAGGGTACACCCTGCCTAGAGGGCATCTGTGATTTACACTTGAGGCCCTTGTTGCTCTGATTTAGTGCCTCCTGAGCAAGGAGTGGAAACCCACATGGCTGGTCAGAGCAGCTTCTGACAGCCCCAGCCCTGTCTGTGAACTAAGAAGTTCTGTTCTTCATAGGCTGGCATTACAGGGATGTGGGCACAACAGTTTCAAAACTGTGTTGGATGCTTATGTTTCTTACTGTGATTTATTGCAATGATCAATAAATCGTTTGATTTGAGTCTTCCTCACGGAGGAGGACTCAAAACCACAATAAAATGCTTCCGGTTACATACCCTGAATACTGAGGTATGTTGTTCGTCCCATCCTGTTAAAGCGTTCTGTAGTCACTGGCTGACACTGTTTAGCCCGATGTAAAAGAAAATTAACAGTTTAGTAACAAGAAATAGAGTTATTGGACTGTAGTCACCCACTCTTGAAGAGCCAGCATGAGTTAAAAGGTCAGACTTCCACATGAACTGGATCCTCTGGTTTATTACAATTGGAAATCTTATGTATTTTCACTGGTGACAGTATCTTCTTGCTCCCCACAGGGAGGATATAAGAAAACTTGTGCTTATTGAGAGCTGCAGAGGGTTTTAGTCCTACCACTCACTTGTTACTTGCTCGGCTGTTAGACTGGCTCAGGAACTTGTCTGTATGCATGTCTAACAAGACAACATTGTTTGTTACCATTTTATAGTTCAAAATAAATCTCGACAGACCCTTTCCAACAGAGAATGTGTGCAAATGGGTGGTTTTGTTGCTGAGCCAAAGCTTATGGTACAGTGACACTGCCCTCTCTTTCTCATCAGGGATGTGCAGTGTCCCCAGAAATAATATCACAATGGTAAGTGTGACATCCAAGGACAGCTCATAGAATAGCGCATGGCATGGAGGAAAGCACAGTGTGTTCTGTGAAGAAAGTATGTGATGAGGTGTTTCTGGATAAGTGAACTTACCACAGGAAGCAGCTGTCAGGAGCTTCACCCACTGCTCTGTGCTGTTTCTTCCCTCACCTCCCTTTCCTCTGCACTCCATTACTCTGGTGTCTTGGTTTGTCCATTTTAAATGATCTCCGTATTGACCACAGGCCCTTAGGGGAGGTTACTCTGATTTGGCAAGGGTGGTGCTTTTAAATCTTTATTTCCATGTTTCCTTGTCTGTACCGCCCTGAGAACTTTTGTATGGTAGTTCGACTGTGCTTCCCTCATGCCTTCTGCCTCTTTCTTTGTATCCACAGGCAGTGCTGTCTTTCCAGTGGCCAACTGGACAAATCGTTTGTAATGGATGGTCCCAGCTTTGAGGAAAGCTCTTTGCACCAAGCTGATGACTGGTTCTGTTGCTTTGAAGCAGAACACCAGTCACTGATGTAAGTAGTAAGCAGTGAAGGAGCATGAAGCCTGGGACCTGCGTGGCTGGAAGGCAGAGAGGAGCAGTGCTCTGTGGCTGCAGACCAGGCAGTACAAGTGCTTTGCAGGCTGTTCTGGTACTTGTTTGAGGGATAGGTTAATTTGAGTGTGTCTTTGTTAAATCTCAATAACAGTAACTGAAAACTAACTTCCGAAGCGCGTAATCGTATTCCCATAATGAACTATACTTCTAGCAACTGAGAGAGAGAATATAATTATACTTCCCTTGTGCTTTTTTCTTGTTTGCAAGGTTTAGTAGGGAGAGGTGGTATCTCTTATAAACACCACAAAATAGGTGCCTTTGGGGACACAGTCCCTTGGTTAGATAAGAAACAGGCAGTGAACTTTCAGCTAAATACTGGTTGAGGTGATCAGAATTCAACTCTATTATATGACTCAATTGCACACTTTGAGGGAAAAGGGAAACTGGCACACGTGAAACAATCTGTGTTGGATGTTTGTAAGGGAGAGTATAAATCTGGGAGGGCAAAGAGTGCCATTATACCTGTTGAAGTCCCCAAGGAGGATATAGAAGGAAAGTTGTAACATGTAATAGAAGAAATGTTTTCATGCCCTTACGTAGCCCCAGGCCAGCTGTGGTTATGATGACACTACCCCTTCTTCCAGCTAAGATGAGTACAATGATCTGAGAGCAAAAGAGATAGTGTGTAAATACACATTACTGAAAGTTAATGAACTGTAATATGTGATGTGTTTGCAACACTGATTCAGCAATGAATTCGGGTCAGGACAAGCAGCTTTTGGTGCGTTGTGAAGTGGCGCTGAAGCATGAGGTACATTGGCCTCCTGCTTATGTGGAGAGTTGTCCAGCTGCCAGAGTTGTGCAAGTGAGGCAAACTCCCATCATTCCTGTCCTGTGACTTGATTTCACTGTGAACTGTGTTGGAGTGTGGGCCCCTCTTAGCCCTAGGTGAGGTTGATCATGTGTGAATGAGCAGTGGCATGAACTGACCACTGGACACCCCCAAAGAAGCCTGGCACACTACATTTACAATGCAAAGCCTAGTGTAAGTATATTCAATCCTGAGAGCTGCTGCTCCATCTTTTCACTTCCCACATAGGCTCAGTAGCATCAGCCAGACCAGAGATTTGAGAGTGATCTTTATCCTTTGTGGGGTCCGTTTATTGTCCTACACTACGCCAAAGACAGTTGTTTCTTGTTTTATTGACCCTGCAAGTTCATAGATGAGGAATGTGCCACCTGAGGCTGTAGGGAGCTTCCTTCCTGTCCCAGTATTGGTGTACAGCTTTTTTTGTTGCGAAGAGAAATGGCACATCTTGCTCCGCCAATTCAAGCAGCGTTGTATGTGATTTCCACCACCTCCTCCTCCGCAGCCAAACAAGCAGGCAGACCGCTTCTGTCTTCTTCCAGGTGGATTGCTGCTGGTGACTTCATCTCATCACTGAGGAACATGCACAGTGTAGCTTTGCAGTTCAAATTGGTTTTGTGTGGCAGCTGTCTCAGCAATGCTTTAACTCCCATGACATCAGTGCTTGCAGACCTTGAATACCACCAAGGTGGTCTCATGTTACCCAGAGATGTAGAGGTGGTGTTCACTTGTCCCACTGCTCTTGTCCTTTAAATGCAAACTAAAGATGAAAGAGTGCAGGTGGGGAAGCTGTGGAAAGCAATCAGTGACTCTCTGTAGCTTGATAGTGCTGTGGTTTTAAATCTGAAGTGAGCTCAGGGTTAATTATTGAACCAGCAGCTCTTCCTTGCTGCTGCCACTTCTACTGCTTAATGGTAAGTTGAATTTTTGGTTATTTGCTTGCGGTAACTCCAATCTTTCTGTGTGCATCTTCAGTTCTTTTTTTATCAAGCTTTTCTACTGTTTGTTAGTATCATACCCTTATTTTTGTAATCCAGAAATAACAAATGATAGATATCCATTTGGTGGTTGTGTGTCTAACAAGTACCAGAAGTGGTTTTTCAGGGTTTCTTAGAGGTGCACCACTTTTGTTTCGAGCAGTGTTTATTTGTGCTGCTGCTTTGACAACTGGACATGAACTGTGCCAGCTGCTGCAGATGGAGTGGCTGGCACCGAGCTCCTGGAATATGGAAAAAGATGAAATGGAACATCTTCATTCCTTTCCCTGAAAAAGGAAATCATTGGCCTCTGGTACTGCTGTTCATTGTCGAATGAAGCTGCGACAGTGGTTTATTCTGCAGCCTTGCTGCTATAAAAGGGATGTGTTGTGAATGGTCATTCCTTCCCAATGTGCTCAGCTATTCCAGAGCTGTTTATGCCCCCCCTTCGAGAACGTGCACCTCTTGTCCTCCTGTGAGGCTGAGCAGCCCAGGGCTGGGACTTGGCAGTGCTGGAGCCTGTCCCACGGAGGCAAGTGTTGTACAAACCACAGTGTGGAGCTGAAGCATGGGTGGGAGGATGCTCCATAAAGCATGGACTGTGCTGGAGCCTGTAATTAATGCGCAGGAGGCATTGCCTCTGCGGGGGCCTCATTAAGGGAACATAAATGAGCTGCAAGGCAGCCTTAATACAAATAAACAACTCCAAATGGGTTAATCAATAGGAGGGAAAATCCATACACGCAGCCTGTCAGAGCGGCCGCTTTGGGTATGCGGTCCTGCCTGCTCGGTGGGTTCCAGCTTTGTGTTTTCATGAGGAATGAGCTGCCATCGGGGTGCTGCAGAAATGGATTGTGCAGCTGCAGCCTGGACAGGTCTGCCCCTTGCCCACTGAGCTCCAGGCTTCAGCATCTCTTTTCCCCTCAGCTTAAGGGGCTCCACAGACTGGAACCAAAAAGGCTGTGCTTGTGTTTGTTGTGGCATGGTTACAAGATGAGACAGCCCCTGCCGGGTCTCACGTTTGGGCAGGCAAGAAGTGAGGGGGAGAAGGAAATGACAAGAGTTACCTGTAGGGCTCCTCCTTAGCTGTGAGAGTTGCTCATAACATCACTAAAGTAAGAAGCTTGTGAGGGTAAAGTTCGAGGAGCAGTGTGGTTATAATGGGAGTTTTCACAGCTTCCCCCTAGGAAGGGGACATTTGCTCTGCCTTTGAAGGCTCCTGCAAGGAGAAAGAGCATCACTGGCAGGAGCTCTGGCTTCTTCATGTGAGTGAAAACAAACGTTACCATTAGGATTGGATGGAGAAAGTTTCTACTTTGCGGAGAACGG
This sequence comes from Myiopsitta monachus, assembly GCA_017639245.1. Classification (NCBI taxonomy): domain Eukaryota; kingdom Metazoa; phylum Chordata; class Aves; order Psittaciformes; family Psittacidae; genus Myiopsitta; species Myiopsitta monachus. Next base: position 36,737,618 of record CM029928.1, read on the forward strand.
GTTTTCAGTGAAGGAGAAGGACCTCTGGGTGGCTCCACCTTCACAGGTCTGGCATTGGATGTTGTCATTCCTGCAGGCGTGCTACAGGAACAGCTTTAATATCCCCGAGCCATCCTTCGGGTTAAGTACTCGGCAGCAATGGATATTCATGCCTGGCTAATGCAGCTAGCTGGAGACTTATTCCAGGCAGGAATTGCTTATAGAGGTGGTTATCCAGGGGAACACTGCTTCATCACTTAACACTGGTGATGTATCCTGAGTCTGTACTGGACATCCCAGCTAGAAGGGGTGCTTCACATGTGTGCTGATGCCCTGCGGTCACAAGTTGGTCTGGAAATGGGCTGGCTGCTCCAGCACCCAGTATTGCCCACCAAACCAAGCAGGCTTTGCACCATGTAGTTCTGCAATAACCTGCATTTCAGGGATGGCTGTCCCCAGTAATGTGAATTGTTCTTTTAATAAGGTTTACTGGAGGATTTTATGGATCTATATTCACAAGTGTTCCCTCGGTGCTGCTTGTCCCTTCTCTGTGCAAGTTCTTGTCCCATTCAGACTGCTGTGAGCTGCTCAGACATGTTAAATGGCAGGAACCCAAACCCGTGGATGCACCGAGGGGACTCTAAGCCTGGCCACAGGCAGATGGGGATGGTTCTCTCCAGGGATACCTGTGAAGAGAAGGTGCAGAGCAGTGACATGGGCACAGCCCAGCTCACACCATGCACACCTGAATGCATCTGTGAGAGTCACAGATGCTGCTGAAGTGAATTCTGGGCAGGAGGTGATGGAGCAGGGATGAGCTGGGAAACTTCATGGCAACTGGGAAGAGGAGACAATTCAGGCAGGAGAAGCGCTGGGTGGTCCCTTGGGCTTAATTCTTCCATTTGTGCTGAGCATGGCCTCTTGTCTGTGGTATTTTTGTGGTGTTTTTCAAACAGCCACTTCAGGATTTAAAAAGCATCACTTGAGAGTCTGCTGATGGCTGCTGTGAGCTTTACAGGCTTCTGGGAGACCTTCCATGTGCAATCCAGCAGGGACCTGTTAAGCGCATCACCCGGCTGTGGTGGGTGGTCACTCATGGCCCTCTAATGGCTTTATTTCACTAGCAAGAGCTCGCTGGGGAGGGCTGTTCTTGTCCATCGTCGCTGGAAGTTCACGCTACCCAAGTGCATTCATTTAGGGGGCTGGTTTTCTTAACAAGACCAATAACCAGTGTGATCTAATGTTCCATCTGGGGCTCTCATTCACTTTATTCCCCAGCAGAAGCAGGCAGGTCAAGAGCTCTCCTGCATTAGCAAGAAGATGTTGCACCTTCCTTATTATCTACCATTCCCTGCAAAGATTCTTTTAAATTCCAAAAGAAAATGTTACCTTTGATTTACCTTTCTTCCCTCCCCCCTTTGCTTCTTCAGACAAAACATTTAGTGCTACTTCAAAAGACCAGACAACTTACTGTGTCAGGCATCCTAATCCAATCTAATGTGATCGAACTCCATCACTCATCCCAGTGCTTCAGAGCTGAAAGGAAATGGAAGGGGTTTGTCTTGTGCCAGCAGTAACCCACTCAGTAATAGCATCTTCTGGCCGGTTTCACCAGTGCCACCGGGCAGGGTCCCTCAGAGTTGGCTGACAGCCTGTGTACAGGTATGTGGGTGCACAGAGAGCTGAGCTACCACCATTTGCATGGTAGCTGAAGTTACTGAGCAGCTGGGTGGGTTTGGGCCCTGGTTACTGCCAATGCCCTCCCAAAACCTCCTCTTTCCCTTTTGTACTAAAAGTACTCTTTGTCAATAGCTGGCAGTTATACTTGGATTTCACCTGGGGAAACTGCGTGGTGTGATCTCGGATTGCACAGCAGGAGCGTGACAGCCAGGAGGAAACCCAAGGCTTCTTCAAGCATCCTCTCGGCTTCTGCTCCTCTGCATCTGGCTGCTGAGGCAACACTGGTACCCGGCTGTCTACCACACAGGTTGATGGTGCTGAGATTGCAGCACAGGCATGGCCAGAGCACCCACATACACTCAGGACTGCGGTGGCACTGGGGCTGCAGATGAAAGCAGCTTGTGCCTAAGGTGTGAGCCCTGACCCCTCAGTGTCTCATCAGTCCCGGGAGGAGCTCCCAGCCCTGGCTGCTTGTTGCGCTGTTGTCCCTGCCTGCCTGGCGCAGCGGAAGGATGGGTGAGTGTCCCCTTCCCACATGTAGCAGCCCTGGTGCGGAGGAGTTGAGGAGCAGCTAATTGCTGTGCTCCAGAAGAAGAAATGAATAAAAAGGACTTCTGCAAAGAATACAGTCTCCTGGGGAAGAAATTACTGCTCTGCTCCACCCACACCATGCATGAGTGGCCTTCATGGATTGACTCATCCCTTCCTTTCCTGCAGGCAGGGCTCTCTGAGCTGGGGGTGCTCCACTCGCCTTTCTGCTGTGGGGCAGAACCAGGGCTCCCTGCCCCTCTTACCCTTGTGCAGGGCTGCCAGGGCTCAAAACCTGCAGTAAACCATATCTGTGGCTTGGGAATGAAGACTGGAAGTGGCCGATCCAGATATCCATCTGCACACGTGCTGTGCGGATGCTGGTGAGCACATGGCAGGTGACAGGTAAGAGTTAGCGCTGCTTTGCTCATCGCAGCACAATTTGTCTGGCTTATACCAAATGAAGCGTTGAGCTGCAGGGAGCTGCGTCCTGATGAGGACACAGTGTACCAGAAAATCAGGTGCATGGCTTGGTGATACAATCTGGGCTCATACAAGCAGTAGCTCTCAAGAGACAAGAGCAGAATTCAAGGAGCCAAGCACCTCATGAGAAAACTAGAGAGACATGTGGGAAGGAGACAGTGAAGACTATATCTAGGCTGTGATGGGATTGTTGCCTCCAGCTCAGGGTTATGGATCCATCCTTCCTGGGGTGAGGACAGTGGTCAGAAGGTGGCTCTTCACCCTCCACTTGGCAGTGTGGGGTTGGCTGCTCCATCACACGTGCGGGAAGGTGATGGTGTTGGTTTGCCCCTCTTGTTTGAGGTCTGCTCTCCCTTGGCAGGACAGGCTCAGCTCCCCAGGCCAGGCTGGTTTCATATTGTGCTTTGAGTTTCATTTTCTTGACAGAATAAGGTATTCTGAGATGCAGCCACCGACTGCATGAGCAGGCTGCTGGTGCTCAGGGGGAGGCTGGCTAACAGTGCAGGAAGCATCACTGGGGGATGCTTCATGCAAACGCATGATATGCATAATTCACCAGACATGAATATTAACGAGCAGCCCAACCTAACCCCTTGTAAATACAACCAGCAGCAAAACTGCTCCTGCAGCTGTGGGGAGGTCTCGTTTTCCCATCATCAGCAGCAGGGCTTTCTTCCTGCTTCCGTCAATCCCTCGCTCTGGTTCCCAGCTCCTCCCTCAGTGCCGGGTGAGGCGGTGAAAGGCAGCTTTCAACAGCTCCTTGCTGCTCTCCAGGGCCGCACAGGAGCTTGGCCTGGGCCTCTGAGGCTCAGGGCAGCCTCAGGACTCCCTGCTCCACCTTCTCTGCCTTGCACAGGGGAGGTTTTCATAGGAGTGCCTTTGTGACCGAGGTATTTCTGTTTGGTTTGGGTTTTTTAATCCATCGTGGACCCATCTGATCCTGACACCTCTTTTCCCACCCTGCTGCTCTATATTACTTTATAGCCGCTGTACAGATTGTGTCAGCTGGCACAATACAGTGTATGAGTCAATGCTGTAGCACTAAGAGTAGGTTGGCGTCCCCTGTAATGTAATGTAATGAACCTCCATTCCCATGATCAGCTCCATGTAGACCTTCATGGATGGCTGCCTTCAGTCCACCCCAAAGGAGCTGGTTCCAAGGAAGTGGAGCCCGGGTCTGACCCCTGAGACCATGGCTCTGCTGCTGTCCTGGTTTTGGCTGTAGTATAGGAAGTATAAAAACTGGGGGAGTTGGCCAAGATCCACCTTTCACTGCTTGGGAATGGGCTGGCATCAGTCAGGAGATGGTGCACAATTGTATTGTGCATCACTTGTGTTTTATTCTTCTCTTTATCATTATTATTAAGTATTATATTTTACTTTATTTCAATGCTTAAGCTGCGCTTATCTTGACCTGTGAGTTTTCTCTTCTTACAGTTCTCCTCCTCATCCCTCCAGGACATGAAGAGTGAGCAAGCAAGTAAATGAGTGGTACTCAATTGATAGCTGGGGTTAAACTATGACAGTTGCCAAATTGCTTCCAATTGCAGCCACTTCTGGAGGCAAAAGCATCGGAGAACTCCTCAGAGCATCCCCAGGGAGCCTGGTCCACTGAACAGCCACAGCCCCGTGGGCCGACCTCCCTGGTGAGCAGCACCCTGGTGTTTTGGAAACATTCCCACAGTTCTTGCTCCTGAATCTTACTCATGGTAAATGCTAAATGGATGCATTTATCGTGCCCAGTGACGTGGGTTCCCAGCAGCCTGGGAGAAGACATTCCAAGTTGTGGCACCATCAAAGTTTAGGAGAGGTCGGCAGCGTGGGAGGAGATGGGTGAGAGGGGTTTGGTGCAGGATGATGCACCAGCTTCTTTCCAGCCTGCCCTCACACCACGAAGGCAGGAGGCCAGACCAAACTGGTGCCTTTTCCAATGTATTTATGTCCCTGCGCGTAAGCTGGTAGGAGGGCACGGAGAGGGCTCTGCAGTGCAGGAGGCTGGGAGTTAGCAGGTCCCTGTGTGCAGAGCGATGTTTTGCCTCTTCAGAGGGATTAACGCTGAAGCAGTCGTGTGCCCGCAGCTCTCCTGCTCTGACCTTCCCTGTCCTTCCCTTTCCTCTCTGCAGACACCTTGGCCTTTTGTTCTAGAGCATCTTGAATTGCTTAAACCTGAGTGAGACTTCCACTTTTGGGGTTGGGATACAGGAACTGCTGCCTTCCTGAATGGCTGCACTCGAGCAATCTTTCCTCCCAGAAAATGGGAGCCTGAATGGAGAGCATCAACCCATAATGCAGCCTTCCTTTCTTCTGCTAATGCTCAGTCACCAGTGAGGAGGGAAGCTCTCAGCTCCTGCCAACCAAGTGATGCACTATTATTAAAGCTCTGAAGCAACAAAATGCTTAATATCTTTGAAGTGCTTTCCAGAGCCTGGAGTGAAATCTCACAGCTGTGGTGCAAGACTGAGCCCCACCAGATGCTCATAGGAGCTCTCCATTCTCAGCTCTGTGCCAACAGATGGGACAGTTTGGTGCTTCTCCAGGCCCTGGACAGCCACAGTCCAAGTCCATCCCTTTCCCTGGGCTCACACTTCTCACAGGGACAGGATGGGTCCCTGGAGGACCCTTGGGAAGTGGGGTTTGTGTTTCCCTGGCAAAGCTGACCATGCACATGGGTTTCTTCATTTACCTCCCAGAGTTTTGAACCAGGATGGGGGACACATTTGGACTGTGACGATGATGGTCCAACTTGGTGATTGGCAGAGAATTCTTACCTTTCGCTGAGGAAATAAGGACTTCCACATGCAGGATGTGTGTGGGGTGCCCTGGGATCCTGGCTCACCCTTCTGGTGGTGTCAGAGACACAGCGCAGGGCTGGCACAAGATGGGGAGTGCAGGACCTCCTGTTCTGCTTTGCCCCTTTGGGCACATCCCTTCTCCCTGCACCCCAGAGGTTCCATTCCCCACACATCCCTCGCTGTCACAGGGCCAGACAGGAGGGGAGCAGAGATGGGGAGATGTCAGTAGGAAACCCCCTTTCTAAGCACCCCCTGTAGCAGGTATGGGAGAGCGCTGCTGAGCACTGAGGCGTTGCCACTGCCTCTTGGTCGCAGTGCATCATCTCATTGCTCATCTCTTCTCCTCCCTTCTGCTGCCCTCATTTGGCTGCTTTTTGTAGATGAAGAGTGGCCTTTAAAATATAGGACAAGGTCACCCTTCCCTCCCCACGCAGCGCTGTGCCGTGGTGCTTGGTGACAGCAGCTTTGCAGAGGCCCTGCCTGCGGGTGCTGAGGGCTGCCCCACGGGGACACATGTGCCCCTTGCATGGGGTGGTGGCTGGAGCTGGTGTCCACCAGTGCCACTGCTGCTCTGTACCTGGCTGCTTTGCTTCTCATGTCTCCTACACCCGCTCCTTTGGGCTGGCTGCCTCTTCATGTCCTGCTGAAGCCCTGCTGCTCACCTCACAGGAGAGATGCTCAAGTCCTGCCCAAGTGTCTCCAGGGTAAGGGGACTCAGTGGTTGGGGTTGTAGTGACTCCTGGTCCAGTGTGAGCTGCTGTGGGTAGGAGTTTGTTTCCACACGAGCAGAAACGTTCCTCTTGCTCCACACCAGGCTTATTTGCTCCTCCAGTGTCAGGTCCGTTTTATTGCACCTTTCTGCTCCTTCCATTGCTGCCAGACGTTGTCTGCATGCAGAAGCCCTCTGTGGTCCGGGCTGTCACCATTCCAGCCTGACAGAGCCAAGGCAAAGTGTGCAGATGAACTTCCTTGGGAGCAGGCCAAGCCTGAAAGTCCTCTGCCCTCCTTCCAAGCATAAAGATATTGAATATAAGCAACCTTGTTATTTCAAGAGGAAACACGGGTCTAAGGCAGAGCCTCCCAGAAGCAAATGCTCAGCAGCAATGACACTTCTTGATGAGAAGTTTCCTTGTGCCTGACCCTGGTTGCTCTCCAGGTGGATGCCAGCACTCCCATAGTGCTTTTAGTTAATGGAGAAAGATAATCCTGATGTCCTGGCCAGCACCGTGCCTGTGCAGTGCCCAGGGCTGTTCAAGCTGCTGCTGACTGTTCTGTTCCCCTGTGCTGCTGTGTGCTGCCAGGATCTGGTGCTCTGGCTGTTGTTCCCGGTGTCCCTAAGCCTGGGGACCATCCTGTTCCCAGTGGTGCTGCAGTATGCCGGGGGGCTGAGCCAGAGGTGGAGGGACAGGAGGCCAAGGGCAGCATTGGCCTGGGCACGGAGCACAGGTCTCCACCGAGGTGCTGGCTGGGTGCCTTCTACCTGCAGCCCTTCCATTGCAATCTCTTGGCAAAGGGATGATGTTACTGGAGAGAGGAGGCAGGTGGTCAACCCAAAATAACCAGATGGTGCTGTGCCTCTGAATGTAGGACAAGGTGGACCTGTAGGTCCCGGTGGTCTTGAAGAGTATCTGAAGGTCTCCTTTCAGGTCTCTGAATACAAGTGCAAGGCTTGGGCTGATGCTGCTGGCTCCTGCCCCAAGCAAGGATCCAAAGGACCACAGGAGCCACTCGGGTCCGCAGTCTAGTGCTGTATAGCTGGTTCTTTGCCTTGTGTGTTTCTCAAGGAGTCCTTTTGGTCCTGTGGCCCAGAGGCACTCACTATTTTTTATCTTTATTTGAAGCCAAGAACTCTGGGTTCAAGAATTAGTACTTTATTAGGATATTTTGTTTATTCGGTTATTATATTACACTGAGGTGTAACAGGCATCCTTCCACCTCTCCTCTGAGGAGATAAGCCCACTAGAAAATGTGCCCATGATTGACTGGTAAGCCTGTTCTCTCTGTGCACAAAGCTTACTCCTCTTCATTTGCATTCTGATGGGTACTGACAAGCAAAGCTGTGGTCCTGGGTTTGTCCCCCAGCTTGGGCTGGGATTCGAGCTGTGGAATGGGAATTATTGCCTTGGCTCTTCCCCACCCTCCTGCTCTATGGCTTGATCCACGTGAATTAGAAAATAACAAGCTCGGTGTCATACCAGAGCACTGGGTATTTGTCATCCCAGCAGCTTCCAACCTCCTGAACATGCAAGGTCTGAGGTCCCGTTTGGCCCTCAGATCTCAAACTCGTGCTGCCCAGAAAGCCTTGGTCTCCTTCGAGCCATCCAAACCGGGAGTCTTCCATGCATTAGTCAGGAAAGCAACCCAGCCCTTCAGTCCTAAGGGTGCTGAACACATCTCTAAGGGAGGTACAGTTCTGTGGCCTTCCAGGCGTGCTCTGGCAGAGGCTGCTGCAAGATCACACTGGGCCATGTCCTGTGCAGTTATATTGGCCTGACCCATGTCTGCTTGGACCAGCCACCTCCAGATGTCTTGTCTGAGTGATGGCAAGAGCATTTTGCTGGCTGAACTCTCTAACCCAGACTGCCTTGGTTCAGAACAAAACCCAATGGGATTTGCTGTTAACACCCAAAAAGTATATTTTGACCACGCTGACTCATCTACACAAACTGTCCACAACTGCATGTTTTCCCCGCTGCCTCATAAACACAAATGCCACATTGCTTACAACAGCTTGTTCTTCATGCGGACAAGTCAAATGAGGAAGACCCAGTGGAGATGGGCCCTTCCATGCTCAGTCAGTGAAAAGCTCTGCTGTGATGTTCAGGCACCATCAGCTTTTATTAACCAGCATTAAACTTGTCGCAGCAGACTGGCAACATGAAAACTTTATGTGGCTTTTAGTAAGGCTGGGTGGAGCTTCTCAAACATCTGCATCTTGAGACAGATGCGGGAGGAAATCTGTGCCAGGCCAAGCAGCCAGGAAGAGGTACATTGAAACTGCAGCAGTCTGACTTCAGATTGTGAGGTGACCTGTACTGGACCAGTTGTGAGCTGGCTCTGTCAAAACCACGCTTACTTTTACCTGGTTTTTCCCAATGGAATGCGAAAGCATTGGGAAGTTCCCAGAAGTGGGAGCCAACTCAAGTGTGAGTTATGCCAAGCGACAGACCTGGAGGTAGAACTGCAAGCCAGCAATCATTAATGTAGCACTTATTTTAATGACTGCCACTAATTGCAAAGCAGGCAGCTCAGCACCTGCATGTCACTGCAGCCCTGCAGGTTCTACTTCTCTCTATTCCTGCTCTTCAGATGCCACAGGAAAGTGGTTCCACCCTGTAGGGCAGTTGCACTTGTGGAAGCAGCCTGGGGCAATCTCTCCAAGCACATCTTGGATGCTGGAGAGGGATTCTTCGTCAGGGACTGTAGCGATAGGACAAGGGGTGATGGGGTCAGATGAAAGAGGGGAAGTTCAGGTTAGACATAAGGAAGAAGCTCTTTACTGTGAGGGTCGTGGGGTGCTGGTACAGGGTGCCCAGAGAAGTGGTAAGTGCTCCATCCCTGGCAGTGTTCAAGGCCAGGCTGGACAGAGCCCTGGTGACATGGCCTAGTGTGAGGCATCCCTGCCTCACAGGGGGTTGGAACTGGAATGATCTGAAGGTCTTTCCAACCCAAACCATTCTATGATTCCATGATCCGATGTCTGGACCCCATGAACTTGCACTGTCCCCTTATCCATAGCCAGTCTCTGGCCCTGTCACTGTATTAAATGTCCCAGCTCACTGAGCTGCTCCTCAATGCTCTCATGTGGGGGGACTCTGAGAGAGATTTAGCATTTCAAGTGCAGAGACAAGCTCTCTTTTAGGGCATAAGAAACGTGAGAGACCTGCTGAGCACAGTGTGATCACTTAGGGCCTCACTGCAGCTGGCGTGGAGGTGGCCGTCTCCTTTTGGGAGTCCCTGTCTCAAAATCCTGGCTTGAATGCGGAGGCCTTTATGCTCACTGCTGCCTCTTCCCTGGGATCTATCCTGGTGTGGCTCAGGCTGGCTCCAGCACTGATGGCTTTTGCATAGCATAGAATCATAGAATCAACTCGGTTGGACAAGACCTTTAAAATCATCAAGTCCAATCGTTACACCAGCACTGACAAGTCCACCACTAAACCATGTCACAGGGCAGCGATGTAATAAACACCCTCTGGGCTGGATGTGAGGAGAGGACGGAGGGAATTGAGTCCCATGTCATCAAGCTCCTCAGCTGAGCACTGTGGGAGAGGAAAGCCATAGCCACAGCCTATCTGCCACTGCTGGTCCTGGTCCAAATGCCACAGATGAGGCTCCTGCTCCCCTCCGCAGCTGAGATCACCTCCTCTGCTGCTGATACTGCGGTGGTGGATGGAGGTCTCTCCTCCAAGCCCTGTCTGCCTGCCACCCCATGCGGGACCCATTGTCCCATTGTTCTCTCAGCCCCAGGGATGGGCACGGGGTTCCTGATGCCACCAGAGACTTGCAGAAGTACAGCTGGGGATTTATTTATAATCTCCCCAGTTTCACCTGCCTGCTCAGTCGTAACAGTCCCAGACACGCTGCCTTTCCTCCCCCGTTTTCCATATGCTAATGCTTCCCTCTCACCTGCCACAGGCTGCTAATAGACTTGTTCATGTCAGCCTGATAGACAGCCCTTGCATTTTCTCCTCCTGCAAACTGTGTGGCTGCAGGAGAAGGTGGTCCCATGGGTTTCCCATCAGCTGGGGTCTCTGGGTGCCTGGAATCAAGATCTAGGAGGTTTGGGACAGGCGTCCTCTGCCCTGTGCTGCTGTGCCCAGCCTGGCCCCAGGAGCTGGTGGCAGGGAAGGCCAGGTGCAGACCACAGCAAGCTCAGCAAGGGCTGCCGGTGCCAGCTCCCTGCCTCAGTTTCCCCACAGCAGAGCCACATCCCTGTTTTGCCTCAGTGCCTTTGTTTCCACTTACCTCTAAGCCAATTGCGCTGCTCCTGGCTTTGCTTTAGGGGCCCGCAGTAATCTGGATCTTTCCAAAACCAGGACCAGATGTGGCATAAGCCTCCATTCCTCACCTCAGTCTCCCGCAAGCTCTCCAGTTCTGTGCCCCCATGGCAAACTCAAATGCTCTCCTCCTCCTCACCCTTCTCTCAGCTGCCAAAAGGGCCCGATGCCCTGATGCAGGACCTGCAGCAGGCTGGAGAGGTGCCGGGCATCAGCATCCTGCAGTGCTGGGGCCGGTGCTGTGCCAGCCCTGGGCAGCCTCCCCTGGTGAGAGATTGTTCTTCTCACTGGATATTACTCGTGGTGAGCACCTCCCTCCATTTGTGGACCTTTAGAGGCTCTTTCATTTCCAGCATTCTCCCCCCAAACCTCCTTTTATTTTTAAATTAAAAAAGAGAAAAAAGGAGATGTTTCCATAGGAACTTGGTGAGAGGCTGATCCCGACCTCCTTATTTGCTCAGTGAAAGGAACTTTATTTTGGTCTGTTTGTGTACGTTGTCAGATTTTGGCTAAACCTACTTTCCTGACTTTGTACAGTGCGTTCTTTTAATCTTCATTTCAAATGCATTCATCCCATGGCTTAATTTATCCTGTATTGTGATCAAATTTAGCTGAAAGCAATCTGCTTTTGCCAATTCTGAATATTCATCAGCTGCCTCATTCATTCACTGGAGCAAACCCTGCTCAGAGCGCTGGGTGCTGCTGGCCGTGTGTCTTGCTCAGGGTGCTGCCTTTCTGCTTGTCCTTACCTGCTGCACTGGTGCTGCCTGGAGCGAGGGAGCGATGGGTGCTTGGTGGGTACAGGCTCCCAGCACCGCCCTCTTTGGACCTGTCTGAAGATAGAGGTAAGGAGGCTGGGAGAATCATAAGGAGTTGAGAAGAGGAGGGATGGATGCCCTTGGCATCTTCATCTGGGGGCTCTGCAGTTGGTAGAGGATATCTCCACTTCGCTTCCCTCCGTACTTGTTTAGTCAAGGACCTTTCTGATCAGTCCTTGCGAGCCAGTTGGCCCCTTCTTTATCCCAAACTGTCTGGTTTCAGTCCCGATCCTCCTGGGAGTGTATGAATGAAATGGGGGGCACAGGAGGTGAAGCACCTGCAACCCAGAGCCCAGACAAACAGTCATAAGACATGGCCAGCATGTGGCATAGTCCATGTTTCCCACTAGCCCCCAGCTGGCACTGGAGCACAAGCCAGGAAGGTGCTGCTACCATTCCCTGCTATTCTAGGCCTGTCTTGCCCATGTTTTGTCCTTAATCTGAGCCATGCATCACCAGCAAATGCGATTGCTGTTGGAGTGAGAAGTTACACATCCTCTTTCTTGGAAACTCAGTGACTTGTTCTTTTTAGGGAGACATTACACCCATTTTGGCAAGGCCCATGCAGCGAGCACAGCTGTGAGAGGCAGTGCTGCGGTGAGCAAGCCCCCTCTGGGCTGAGGTTGAGGTTTTCAAAGCAGTTTTTGTACAGACTGAACTGAAAAGATAGGAGATGGTCCCATTCCCTGCTTCACCTTTGCCTCTGTGAATCAGCAGGTGTCTTAAAGAGGTGGAAAAGGTTTGAAAACTGGAATGAAACAGCCCTATATTTATCACTGTATATATATAGCCCTATATTTTATCACTGAATGTTTGTGGGGAAGCCCACAGGAGTTGGAGGGGTGGCTCGTTTTGATGAGTGAGTGCCTCCTTCCTCTCCTGCAGCTCAGCCTCGCAGGTCCCAAGGGCTGAGGAGCAGCCAAGGGCAGGGCCATGGCACTTTACAAAACCACATTCCCGCATTGCACCAAGTGGGCACTGCCCTGTCCCCAGCGCAATGACCCTACCACTGTTTTGCAGATCGAGGCATGAAGGTGTGTGGGGAAGTGATGCTCCCACAGCCCTACCGCAGTGCTCGATTCAGGGTCTGATGGCTGTTACATGATGCTGTTCCACCAGACCATGACAGGTCCTGGATAAAATACGCCTTCAGCCTCCTTTTCTCATCCATAAGATGAAATCCAACAAGATTTGCATAATGGATCTAACTGGCCCTTTTGGTATATTCAGCTGGAAAATGTCCCTCAGCTGCCCATGAGCTCTTCATAGAGAGCTGGATGGATGCTGGCCATCTCCCAGGCAGGGCTTGGCACCTTCATCAGTCAGAGTGCAGTGCTTGTGATGTCCTGTTCTCCTCCTGGAGAAATGAAATCAGTGAATTCATAGATAAATGAAGTTTCAGAAGTGCTTCATGAGAGATCGGAAGCTGTGGCAGTGCTGTGGCTGAAGAGCCAGCTGGGTGAGCGACACAGCAGTTCAGCTTGCTTCTCCGTGTGCAAAGTTTGGGCTGTTTGCTCTACAGGCTTGGGAAGGGCGAGAGGAGATGTGTTTGCAAGGTCTCAGGGATCTACTTCAGGGCTCTCACTGGTTCCCCTTATCCCCATGTACGGAACAGGAGCCCCTCTGCTGCAGAGCTGTACCCAGGTCTGTGTGTGAGCAGCCCCAAGTAAGCATCATGGTCAAAGGGGCTCAGCATCATCTGAGTGAAAGGGACTGAGCACTTTGTGCATCACCCTTCTCTGCGGATGGGCTAATGTGAGATGCCCGGAGTGAGAGAAAACAGAAATTCATGCATAATGCTACCTCCAAATCTCCCATTTAATCCATCCCTCTGCATTAATGTCACCGTACAGCTCTTGTGCTGCCCCTAGAGACTAGAGAGGTTACTGGGAAGGGAGCACACTGGTGTTTTGTCCTGGGCTCCCACAGCACTGCGCCACCTTACACCAGCTGAGCATCTGCCCCTAATCTGATTTAGCTGCACACAGCTCAACAAAACCACTAAGTGGATTGGCTTAGCTCTCCTGCACTAACCCAATCTGCGAATTGGATCTGGCTGGGTTTTGCAGGGTGTACAAGTATGTTCTGGAATCATTCAGGAGCTCTGCACAGACGGGCTGCCTCGGAGGCTCAGTGCCGTTCCCAAGCTGGCTGGCTCCACTGCCAAGCTGCTGGGAGCACACTGTGATGTGCCAGTGCTGGGCTGCTGGGCATGGTTAAACGCATCTTTCCCCATCTCCTCTGTGCCCTTTGCAGACCCGCGGCACCTCCCATGTCCCTTCAGTTGCTGCAGTAAGGGGGGTGGAAGGATGAGTCCCTGGACTGATCCATTCCTTTCTCCGCAGCCTTATCCAGACTGACAAGGCTTCAAAGGCAGGAAGCTGGGGGTGCTGCAGGGACAGCCACTACTGTGCTCTGCACATTCAGTGGGACAGGGGAAGAGGAAGGGATGAGCAGGGTCATGGCCACTGAAAGGGGCTGGAGACACCGGTATGTGTAACACAGCTCATGCATCCTTCATTGGACTTCATCAGGACTGCTCCTGCCTCTCAAACCATTTCTGCCACTGGGCTGGTGGTGTAACACAACCACGTGTGCTCACAGCCCTGGAGCACAAACATCCATCCCTGCCAGGACCTCATATTGCTCTCCCAGGTGGAGAAATCTGGAATGAAGGGCAGGTGGGCAAGGGCTCAATTAAAGCCATAGATCTCAGCTGGGTCCCGTCCATAAGCATCAACTGAGCACAGCATGGTGCAATGCTCCTGCAAGCTTCCAGGTCACATCTACAGGGTAAAGAATGGCAGTACGACCACAGACCAACCCTGCCATCACCACTCCGGTGTAGGAGCAGCACTGCCCAAAGCCAAGACTGAGACAAGACTGGGTAGAAGCACGTAAAAGGTAAGTACAGCTCAAAGCATTCTCCTTCCCAAGGAACCTGGGGATAGAGGAGAGTCCAGCCCCTGAATTTCCATCTTACCCTATCACCATTTGGTCAAGGAGCAAGAGGGTGCCTTAGTAGAAATAAGCAGATTAATTTTGTGCCTGCTGCTTGCCAAGGACAGGCTGTGTCTGTGACCAGCAGCACTGCAACATGTGCAGTCATGCATCTGCTGGAGCACCTTCCTCCAGAGACACTGTTGGCCTCCTGCAACCAGTGTTATGGCTCCCTGGCCTTTCTGATTACTGGGCTTGTTCCTATCAATTCCTGTCTGCGGCTGGTGCTGGCTTTGTGATTTCCCAAGCTGCTTGCTAGGCAGGAACAAATTGCTTGCTGGAATCAAGTGAGACTGGGCATGTGTTCCACAGGGACAGCCACTTTCTTGGGGCTTTTTAAAGGAGAAGAAAACCTCCAAAGCTTTCAGAGACAGGTTGAAGGCTGCTGAAGTCCTCAAGGCTTCAATTTAGGCCGAGATCAGCTTTTTCTTATTATGAAGGTAAAGGTCATGTGTGAATGATTTCTGGTCGTGCCCTAAGAGCATTTGTCCTCTCAGATGTATGTCTGGCACGGCTCACCTCCAGACCCAGCTGTGAGTGTGGCACCTCAGCATCAGTTGTGGTAACAGATGCAGGAGAGGGGAGTGTTAGCCTGGCTTTTATTTCCAGGCGTCGTGACACTAAAACACATTGAGAGAGTGGCTGTTCTGAGGGTTTGTGCTTTGAGCTGGGCATCCTCCTTGTCTGGAGGCCACCACCCCCTGTGAAAAGGTGATGATCCTTATGCCAGTGCTGCTCCATCTCTCTCCAGCAAAGCCTGAAAATGGGGCTGACAGAACTGGGACCCGCGATTCTCTTCTTTAGCAAACACAGCATGGCAAAGGAGCACAGCTCCGAAACCCCAGGCCACCTGGGGCCTTTGCGTCTCTTACAGGATGCTGTGCTTTCCCTCTCCTCTTGCTTCCTTTGTGTGGACAGACATGAAGTGCCCTGTGCAGCGAGCTCTGCTCTCAGGCACCATCCCAGCATGCCAGCACGCAGCATTGGTAACAGCTCATCACTGGGCTGACTTGATGTTTAATGGCAGAATGAGGCAAGTGCTGTGCCTTGGCAGGACCTCACCTTCCTTCCTCAGCAGTGCTGATAGGAGGAGGAGAATGAGGTATGCTCCAGGCTTTGCATCATCCCTTGCTCTTCTGGGAGCAGGAGTGGAAGGGAGCTTGTGGCATGCTCGTGGTAATGCTTGGGTGTTTAGTGCGTTGTGGGACAACCAGTCACAACAATTCACCATAGTTAGTGAAGTTTAGTGATTTCTATGACCTTGCATGAGCAAAAGGTGGGGAATGCTCCTTGCTACAGACTGGGAGGGTTTGGGATCCTCTGTGAAGAACCCATGGGCAGAGGAGGGCTGTCAGGATCAGCCTCAGCTGTGGCTGCTTGCAGTTGGTGTCAGCTCTCGTGCTGTGATGCCCTCACTATGGGTATGAGTGGGGGGAGCCAGTGCAAGGCAGCTGATAATGTGGACTAGAAAGAGACCAGGAAGGCAAGCACGGAGATGCTAAAAGCCCTGCACAAGGCACAGCTTCTTGGGAAGGTGGCAGGGTGCGAGTGATGGCTTAACTGGTGCTTTCCCATTTCTCTGCAAGTAGCGGATGGACTGGAGAGGAGAAGGCTGTAAGAAGGCAGCTTAATTTCTTACAACAGCCTGCTCTGAAGCACATGATGTTTTTAATACTTTCAATTAAGGCAGGCAGAGGAAGCAAACTGTCACAGGGTATTACGGAGAACTGAGGAGCTCCACACGCTGCGCAGAACCCGAGCACCCTTTGAATGAAGAGCAGAAATTGGCTCACAGAGGAGCTTGTGCCTCTTGTAAATCTAAAGAGGCAATAATCCCAGGGCTGATGGGTCCCAGGTATGAGATGAGATCTTTTAGCAGCTCAGAGATAGGGGAAAAAGGCTCACAAAGCCACCAGAAGGACACAGAATTAACTGCAAACCCATTAGGATTCACTCACTGGAGCATGAGCTGCCCTAATACGCTTGACCTGATAGAGGATCTGGTTGTTATAACTGTTGTAAACGCTGAGCTGGGGCACTAGCTCAGAGTTTACAAAGAGCAGCACACGGGTCTTGAGACAGAGTGATCGATGGGAAATGGCTGTGGAGGGGGTGACTTCCCTCCTCAAGGAGTTTTTGCAAGCAGGGATAAAGCCACTCTCCTGCTCACTGCTCAGGTCAAGGAGAGCTGAAAGAGTGCTGTAACTCTGCCTATGAGAAAACATGTTCTGCTGCCGCTGCCAGCTCCCCCGGTGCCCAGTAAATTGCTGCCCTGGTTGTATCTGCAGCATCTGGGAGATGCCCCGAGGGAAAACGGGCGCATGGTTTTGAGGATTCAGGATCTCCTGCAAGAGGTGGTTCCTTCTGTGTCTGCTGACATTGTGCTCAGCTCGGAGGTGCTCCAGAGAAAACGCTCCATTCAGGAGAGTATGGCAGTCTCTCTGCTGATGACCTTTCAATCTAAGAGAAACCATCAAAGACCACAGCCAGCCTGTACGGAGTCTGGGGAAGGTCTGATGAGCTAAAGGAATGAAAAGGATGTCCTTGGTAAACAACACGTCTGGGGCAGTGATGGACACAGTGAGATGCCAGCCTTGGCTCTGAGCAATCCCTGGAAAACACCAATTATACCAGTGTGAGGGAGATCTGGCCCAATGAGCAGCTGTGGGAAGTTGCCTATTGCCATCCAAGTCATCAGGAACATTGTGCTGAGCAGTGGGGGCCGTGCTCCTGCACTGAGCTCGCACCAGGCAAGCAGCACGATGGCTTTCCGCACAGGGTACCAGGGTTGTACCAGGAGGTGTCCTGCCATTCCCTGCCCTTCTCCTCATGCTGGCAGACCCCTTCTCTCGCGGATCTGCTCCCAGTTTGGCTCCGGTAAGTCTAGCCATGGATTGAATGGAAGCTGGCTACACAAAACCCCTTCTGAACTGGCTGTATGAGGGATGAAATGGCTCTGTCCTTTCCCAGCAGCTAATGTATAGACTGTCAGAGTCATTTACAGATTTCTTCCTGCTGCAGTCTTGTTCTGCAACACAATAGTAGCCAAAAAAGTGATGAATAATGAGGCTGGTTTTTATCCATTAACTCTGCCTCTCAGGCGTGTGCTCGTATACAGAGTACAACCACCTCATGTTACTTGACAGGCAAGAGGCTGCAAGAGTAGCAAATCTCCAGGGACGCTGACAAGGAGGTGAATCACGAGCGAGACGGAATCAGGCAGACAACTGCCAGGCGAGCACATGGCTGGATAAACAGAGGTACAGGAGCTGATCAGTAGGTGGAAAAGCATTAAAGATCCTTTCATGGTTCACCTGTAGCGCAATAAATAAGAATCGCACCAAGAGCACTGAGCACATCTCTCTGCGGACTGCAGGAGGGTGAATAATATGCCTTTGGCATGATCTATACGGAAATACAATACGGTTCCTGATTAACACAGCCAAAGACTTTTGTCTCCTGTGCTTCCAGAGCAGGTCATAGTGAGCAGAGATGTGCAGATGAAGGGAGGATCTCAGCTCTGCAGAGCCGGAATTTCTGGTTTTCCGCTGTTCTTCCACTTCTGAGCTTTTTGTTCTTAAAATTGAGCCTTTTCCCTGAGATTCACAAAATCGATATTTTCCAGGCTGAGAACAACCTGAATCACCCTTTAAAATTTGATGCGGTTTTTTCTGCTTTCCCCAGTGATTAGAGAAATGGGCCACTTCTAATGAAAATATTTGCAATGTTCTGCAAGTTTGTTGTGAAAACAGGATGATGCTTGAACTCGCGATGAAGAGTGAGGAGACTGGCAAAGAGCATTCCCCTGTTTCCTTGCGTGTATTAGTCACTCTTTGAGTGGAATAAAAGGGATGTATACAGATGTAAAAGCAAGCAGAGACATAAATCTGTAGTAAAAGAGTGCTTTGTAAATCATAGAATGGTTTGGGTTGGAAAGACCTTCAGATCATCCAGTTCCAACCTCCTGCCATGGGCAGGGATGCCTCACACTAGACCATGTCAGCCAAGTCCTGTCCAGCCTGGCCTTGAACACTGTCAGGGATGGAGCATTTACCACTTCTCTGGAGAACCTGTTCCAGTGCCTCACCACCCTCACAGTAAAGAGCTTCTTCCTTATATCTAACCTGATCTTCCACTGTGTCAGTTTGAACCCATCACCCTTTGTCCTGTTGCTACAGTCTGGATGGACAGAACACGGGACAAATAGGGTGGAATTTGGGCAAAGGTTTACATCACTGTTGTTGGTATTTAGGTAGAGTGGTCCAGTGTTCACATCATATCAAATGACACATCACGGTGTGTACAACCACCGCTGATACATCCGAATAGAATTATTCTGTAGTGAAATGTTTTGACGCTTTGAACAAGGCAGGAAGGAAAGCACACAGCATCCTAACGAGAGGACCAGCAGTTTGCAATGCGTTAAATAATGGTTTTAAGCTAACACAAAGCTATTGTGTCAAGGTAGTTCATTAAAACACAAAGCAACACTTTGATCCAGCAAATAAGATGTTTCAATCAGTGCTAAGTAAAAGCAGCTCAGAATGATGTAAAACAAATACAGTGATAGGAGTAAAGTAGTGGAAGAGATGGAATCCACTGCCCCGTTGCGTGCCTGGTGCGTCTTGAGTGGTAGAAATGTAAAGCAATGCAATTTGTATCCCTGGGGAAATGCTGAAATTATTTATTTTGAATTTGTGTATTTTATTCGAAAACACAACTTTCACTTTTGTTTTCCAAACTGTTTGTCCTGGAATTGCTCGTTTTATAGGACAGGCTTTTTTCCCCTGAGCTAGAATTAACGTAGGCTCCAAGTTTCCACCACTGGTGCGTAGGGCTTGTTGCCTCCCATCCCTTTCTGGATGAGGCAGAGGGGAACCTTCCTGCCCATGGAGGTGTAACACCATTCTCAGGGCTCTCCCTGAGGCCGATGGTCTTTGCAAGGGTGGCAGGAACATGGGGCTGGAGGGGGTGCTGCTGGCTTCCCTTCCCGGGTGCCTGTCCCAGCACTGGGAGTGCTGGGATTCTCCATGGACCAACTGGCATTATTAAAGAAAACAGCGTTTAAGGGGGTCACAGTTACAGCCTCTGACCTTCCCTCTGGGACCTAATTCTGTTCGTCACTCACAGACACCAGGCCCAGCTCCATTGAGAGGCTGCGGATCCCAAGTGCCCCCTGAGCTCTCCAGGAGCAGAACTGAACAGTGTGGTCCATCACTCCTCACACGGCTGCTGAAGACCTGTTTTCTATTCCACACACTGTGGAGGAGCAGCAGGCAGCCTGGGATGAGCTGTGCGGCATTAATTCAGTCCTGACTGCTGTGGCAGCTCATGAAGATCCAGAGAACCTCCTTCCTGGGGTGCAGCATCCCTGCATCCCCATGCACTTGTTTCCTCCCAGCCCTAAGCAGCAGCTCTGTTACTCTTCCCATTCAGAGCAATGCTGTGGGCACTGGTGCCTGTCCAAACATCTGCAGCACCATCAGGATGGAAGTCTCACTGCTGCTCCCCATGGCAGGCAGTGTGTCCTGCTGCCCAGCCTCCCTGGCCCAGAGGCAAGCCTGCTGTTTTCTATCCCACTGGGTTTTTCATATATATGCTAAGCAGATAACCCTGGCTGGTGGACATAACCCATTCATCTTAACAGGGCTGGGATCCATCTATTTTCTTCTGTTTTGCAGGGTTGTGCCAGAACTTGCTGCTGGTACCTGGTGTCAGAAAGTGCTAGGATGCTGCAGATCTGCCAGGGGGACAGCACCAACGCACACAGGATTAGGCACACAGGTAAGTAAGCACAGTTGTACCCTGCAGACCAACCCCAAAGAGGTGTCAGACCAGAGCACCCTGCTCCGCCTGGCATGAGGCAGGGAGCTCCCAACGATCTCCCTACTTCTGGATTTCATTGGCGTCCAGTTATTTATTTGCCACAGTTGTTACTGTTAAACCTTAACAAATTTCTCTTTCAAGCAGTTTCTTGTCCCCGTCTACTCTGGGACACTCTTGGCATCAATAGCATCCCGTGGCAAGGAGTGCCACAGCTCTGCCTCCACTTCAGCGCTGCACTGGTGGTGGTTTGAACCTTGCTGCTGTCGGCTTCATTTGGAGTAAAGCACTGTGAGCTTTTCCCAGGCCTAATTCCCGTGTGCGCTGAAGGGAGCAGAGCTGCAGCCTGTGCTCAAGAGGTGGGTTTCAACTTGCACTGTCTCTCCGCCATCTCCCTTCTTCTTCTCCTTGTGTTGCATGGGGCCTGGGTGTGTTGCTGGAAAGGGCACAGCTCCAGGGCACGAGCACCCGAAGGTGCTTCACTGCACAGGATGCCAAAGTCAGAGAGGCAGCAGGGAGCTCTGTACCCAGGCTATGTGCCCCCTGAAGGAGCCTTCAGCTCCTGAGACATCACAACCTTCCCTGCATGTTACAATGGCCTTTCTATTTCATCTCCAAAACGTGCCTTGTGTGCTGTGCCTGAAACATACAATCCCACAGCCAGCCCTGGTATCTCCACACTGCAGGGAGATAATTAAAGCTAATAATGATCCGTGTTGTAAGTGATTTTAAAAACAAAGCACAGCTATTTCTATTTCTATTAGGCTTTTATAATGCTTTTATAGGCTTTTATGAAGCTTACAGTTGGCTTTTTTAGATAATTAACTGTAGGCCCTAGCCTAAGGGGTGCTGATGTTGCGCCTCCAAAGCAGCCATAGTCTCCCACCCTGTCAGGGGACACCTCTCCATCCATGAAACAAAACGTTTCTGATTTCCCCCCACCCTGGTATTAAGCTAATTGCCCTGTGATAGCTCAGTGATCAGTGTTGTGTTTGCTGCTTCCCAGTCCCTGGAAATCCTACTTCTCCTGAGGGAACTCAAACCTGGCGCTTTCCCAGACTCTGCATTTCTCTTCTCTCCAGCTAGAAGTGGTTCTTTCACCTGCTGCCTTCTCCCAAAGAAGAAACCCTGCAAGAGGGGAAGCAAACCCGGATTGCTTTTGTCTTTGCTTTGGCTTGGAATGCTGCCTGGAGATGGGATCTGGAGGTTTAGAAAGACTAAATGATGCTGATGGATGAGAGTGGAGGAAGCCCAGGAAGTGGCCCCATGAGCATGCTTGGAGGCAGGAAGCGACAGCACCTCCCATCTCGGTGTTGTGTGCTCCATCGGAGGAAAACAAGGTATCAGAGTCCTTCTTTACAGGAATGTCTTTTACAAGGTAACCGGAAAAGTTAAAAGAAGATGTGTTAGGTATGACCTGCCAATCAAACGTCTTCTGAGAGCAACTGAATGTAGCGTGAAGGCAGGCAGGTAACATGCCGGAAAAGACTACCCAAGTACCAAAGCCTATTTGCCACAGCGAAGCATCCCCAGAATGGCAAGATCCCCTGCCCAGGGTATGCAGGGGGGTTTGTAGCTGGGCTGCCAGGCAGCCAGCACTGGGCTAAGAAAGGCTTCACCAGTCTGAGCCCAGCAAATCCAGCCCCACAGCCCTAAACATGGCTGTAGATGATGCCCACCTCTGCTTTGCTCCTCGGATGACAGTTTCATCATTCCTAAGCGTTTTGGTTTGAATTCAGTCAGGCTGTAAAAATATTCATTTTATCCCTAGCTCAGATGTTGGAATTGAATGTCACTTTGAAGCAGAAACCCGGAATTATTCTGCGAGAAAATGCTAAAAAGAGGTTCTTCAAAGTTTTGTCCAAAAATAAAACCCATTTTCCAGCGAGGCAGCCTGCTCCGTGCTCTCCACAGCCCAGCAGTGCCGTCGGCTCTGCCCATGGCAGGTCTGCGCTGCTGCCCACAGCACATACGATCAGGACTTCACTTCATGGGTATTTCGTGGCCACCGCAAGTATTTGTAACCTCATGCAAATCTATTGCCTAGAGCCACACTGCTGGGGGGTGGCATCACCATCTTTTCCCCTCCTTTCCTTGCTCCATGCTTTTGGTATTATTCTCATGTAGCAAGAGCTTAGAAAAACAAACTCTAAAGGTTTGTATACCAGAAAGCCAATACAATTGCCAACAATTCTTATTTTGAACCTCTCCAAAGCTATAATCCAATGACATGGATTTACAAAACGGTAATTTATCTTACTGTATTTTTCAGTTAGGCTGATTTTTCTCATGTGTAGCCTTGAATGTGGCATTACCTCCTGCTTCTGCCAGGGGTCGGGTGCCACAGGGGAACGGGTTTATCATGTCTCATGGCCAAGCACAACCAGGATACCTTCGATATAACAACTCACCCTTAGACCTGGCTTCCTGGTGATGCATACCTATAAGGAAACCCCATTTTCAGCAAGCACTGACCATTCACCAGAGCAGGATCCTGGGAGCAGACACCGGTAGCCAGAGGAGAGGGATGCTGCCTGGCACCAGTGCAGGCACTGCCCTGGCAAAGTGAGGCTGACAGCTCCATTGTGCAGCCTGGCCCCTTGTCCAGACCCCAGCATTTATGTCTCACATGGGAGAGGAGCCTTACGCTGCCATCACCTTTGTGGGTAAGGCACTGGATTTGCTGTGAAGCCTCCCTGACTTCTGGGTCACATCCTCAATCTCCCTTCTTACCAGGTTGCATGTATCTCTTTGATTTGAACGCATTTCTGCTTGGCTGGTGTATACATCTCACCTGCATCCTCACCGGCAGCAACGTGGCTCCTGCATGGATGTTTGCAGGCTGAGATCTATTGCCATGCCCACCGCAGCTGAGAGCAGTGTATAAAAATACTGGGTTTTGGGGAGGGTGTGTAGATTTTGGGTGCATGTTTTTAATTAGAAATTGACATTTCTAAGCCTTTGGCTGCCAAGCAACAAGCATCTAGAAGATGATCTCAGTTGTGATATGTAGGTACCCAGCGTCCATCCTCGCTGCTGTATTTAAAGCCTCAGAAAGGGGCACCTCACCATTCATCTCACAGGCGCTCATTGGTGGTTAAGTTAGCAGTTAAAGTAGATGGAAACCAAAGCAGAGTGGCTGATCCAGGACCCCATCACCCCACAGCACTGCTGGAGTTGCAGAAGCTGAACATGAAATGATGAGGGAATGGAATCTGGTATCGGAGCCAGTAGCATGCTCTGAAGCTGCAGTCTGAGCCTGGCTGAACAGAGCACGGGCTACTCTCCATGTACCAAGCCCAGGACTTCCACAGCCTGAGGACCTGGCCCCTTGTTCAGTGGACAAACAGGAGCCTGCAGCATGGAGCCCATGTGAACAAAACTCATGGGAGGCAGGGAGCACGGGACACTTGTGCCTCTCTGCAGATGCTACCATACAGCCCCCTGGCCTCATCCTTACAGAACAAGCAGCTTCCTCCTTGTCTTTCCTTTCTGGGAGAGATCCTTGCCTCAAATTAGCTGACTGACTCA
Organism: Myiopsitta monachus; assembly: GCA_017639245.1. Lineage (NCBI taxonomy): Eukaryota > Metazoa > Chordata > Aves > Psittaciformes > Psittacidae > Myiopsitta > Myiopsitta monachus. Next base: position 36,761,252 of record CM029928.1, read on the forward strand.
CTGCACTCTTTGCAAAACAGTGTTTTGTCCCTTCTTGCTTGCAGCACCTCCCCTAGAACTCCACAGCCAGGCTGGCAGCAGAGATGAGCAGCAAGAGACAGTGTCCAGGAGCAAAGCCCTGCAAGCTTTGGCATCTCTGGGCCACCCTGTAGGTCAGAGGCGCTGATGGAGGCAGCCCACTCCCCCTGCACAGCCCTTGTACTTCTGGCCTCCCCTGCCCCGATCTGGCAGGAGAAGGGGCTGAAGGTTGAGCTGCTCATGAGCGGTGGTCAGTGACACCATGATGAGCTCCTGAGCAGCGGGAGGAAGGTTGACTCTGCCTTATTCATATTCCCTCTTCCTTTCGTTGGACAGACTCATTTCTCGTAGAATATTAGCTGGAGCTTTGCAGGTACTAAATAAACCAGCACCTCTTGAGGAGCAGCTGGAAAGTGCCATAAACTGCTTCCTAGTGCCTATGCCATGGTTTTCCTGCAGTAAAAACGCGCAGATCGGCATTCTGGAGCAGACTGATGGCCTGCCTGGTCCAGCACTATATGTCCAACAGTGAGGCGCGGCAAATGCTCCCAAGCATGTCATTATATGTTCCTAATGTGCCGATCTGGGCAGTCCTGTCCTGTGGGTCTGTAGCAGGAGGTCTGCTGTCCCTTGTTTGCTTCCCTATCTGGCCTAATGTGACTGCAGATGCTCCTCTTCTCCCTAAGTGCTTAAGCTTCTTTCTGAATCTTACTGAGGTCTTTCCTTCAGTTTTATCCCATTACTCCTCAGCCTTCCCACCTGACGTCCCTTCAGATAACTAGATATGGCCTTAGACTCTCAGACCTGCTGTGCTCATTGCTTGGCTTATCATGCATGCATTTGAATTTGGTGTGTTGCATACGTGAGAGTAAGAGTGACTGAGTTCAGACACTTTTCCCCCTTCTGAGTATTCACTTCTCGGTGTTCCCAATTTTCTATGCTCTCTGAGGTAGGGCACAGAATATGTTTTATTCCAAGATATGATCAAGTATAGGCAATGCATCTTGTCTATGTGGGATTTACCTCTCCTCAAACATGCTGATGGTCTCCAGCTTGTTCAGGCAGGGTAAGAGACCCATAATCTGCCTGTAGGTGCCCATATGTCCTCAGGGAGAATATGGACTTCAAGCCTCCAGCAAAGCCACATTCCCTGGAATGAGCAACTACCTGGTTAGGAGGAATTTTATGACAAAGGGTTGCAGAGGATGCACTGACGGATCATTGCTTCTTGGTGAATGGGCTTTGTAAGAGTTGCTACCTCAGACCACGGCAGAGGGAGGCATTTTCTGTGAGCAGCACAGGAGACCAGGCTGAGGTTTCAAGCATGTGGCTGGGTTAACAGCCCGTTACTCACCAGTGCTTGATTTCAGCAAGGAACAGAGAGAAGAGTTGAGAGTGATTCATTGACAGAAGATCAAAGTGCATCAGATCTGCCCTCTGCCTACCTGGGAGGTGCTGGAGGTCTGCACCATGCTGTGATGCACCTCTGATCTTTTACAGCCCAATGGCCTTTCACCCCTCGGTGGTCTCCAGAGGTATCTGCAGCCCCCTGAATGGGATTGTAGGATCTCACTGAGAGAACCACATCAGTGCAGAGCTTGGGGGATGCCATCCCATCCTGTTTTCAGTGCATCTCCCCCTTTCTGTCCCTCCATATGTCTGAGAGCACTGGGGACTGGACCCCACACATGAATGGCTGTTTCCCTGCCTTACCCTCATCTGGGCTCATTGTGTCTCTTCCTTATTCCCCCAGGTTCTAGATCAGTTGGTTGCTTTCCTTCGGGGCCCTATGACATCAAGAGCCCTAATACTCCCTTGCTCATGCTCAGCAGCTGCATCCATCGCTCTACACTGCCACCTCACTTATTCCTTCTCCTCTGATCCCCCTCTCCATATGTTGTCCTCCAGTCCCTCCCCAGCTTTTCTTGCTTCCCATGCAGAGCTAAGCTGGGTCATTTCTCCTGTTGGAAGTGAACATTTGGTCCAGCATGACTGAAATGTTCAGTGGCATCTTTGACAAATAATGTCACCCTTGGAGACTGAAGCAATCCGGTGCCGGAGAAATTGTTTCTGCTGAACAGCGGAGAGTTGCAAGCCACATTCAAAGACCCTCCTGTGGGCTGCTAAACCTTCAGGAGGATAGAACTTGAAATAGAAGGGTCTTTGTGTGACCAGGATGGCTTTTGTTCGCAACACTCCAAGTGCCCGTTGCTCATGCAGTGCCTCAGTGCAAGTCCCAAACCCAAGCCAACTCCTTGAGTCAAACCAGCGCATTTTGGATTTGGTTCTGCCTTCTCCTCCCTAAATGACTCTCTTCCTCTCTGCAAATTGACCTCCCACACAGCGTCCTGCCACCATCTTCATAAAGCATGTAAGAGACGCTGACTTGTCAACACCTGTCCTCTGCTGCTGCTCCGTGGAGCCAAATCTCCCCTACCACCTTGGTAGGTGTATCCCTGTTTCTCCTGGCAACCCATGTTCCTCCCATGGAGACAGCTCCCTCACACCTTTCCTCTGCTCTGCTCCCTAACAGGTGGGGCTGGAGCCCCTCAAACATCTCTGAGCATGGAAAAATCCCCCTAGGTTGCTGTTCCAGATCCCCCAGGCCTTCTCCTTCTCCACCTCTACTCTCCCACTCACTGCCTTCTGTCCCACTTGCTCAGCAGTGTCCTGTGTCCAGGTTCCTCATGATGGTTTCAAAGCTATTGCTTAGTCTTCACCTTTGATCTTTCCCCTGGTCTCCACACTTCCAGCCACACTGGCATAGGAAGCTGGTCCTATTGAGCTTCTCTGAGGTCCTTCCCTGGTTTTCTGCCTGCCTTTGTCATCTTTTCTTCTCTGCCTCTTCTTTACGCCCGCCTCCCTCTTCTGCTGGATGCCCACAGCATCCTGTCCTTCAGCCCTTTCCGTTCTCCTTTCACACATTATCTCTGGGTAATCTCCACCACCCACTGACTCCAACCGCTATCTCTATGGTGACTCTCGGATCCACCGTGCTGTGCCAGACTCAGCTCTTCCTTTCAGGAGAAATCAGCAGCCTGGCTGACGGTTCCTGGTGGAGGTCTATAACCCATCAGCCCCATTTCAGCACCATGACAGCAGAGTTCATCCCTTCCCACCAAAGCTTCTCCCACCTCTCTCAAGCAGACAAGACCTCCATGCCTCACTGCTCTGCACCACCTTGAGCTTACCTTCCTTGTTCCAGCTATGCCTGAATCCCACACATCCTCTCCATCCACTGCTTCCAGATAAAGCCTTTTGTATTCATTCATTCAGCTAAAATACTTGTCTGGGCTCAAGTACGTTGCCTTTTGATTACTGCTGTGCTCTTCCCTCTGGCCTGACAACAGCAGCCATGTTGATGAATACACATCACACTGGCTCCTGGGAAGATTATTTCCCCTTTACCTTGAACATGTCACCTATTCCCATGTCTCTTTGATTCTCCTTCCTTTACCACCACAAATAAGAGCCATTTGTGTCCGCTTGGAAAAGCCTCTACGGCCATCTGTGGCGTTCCTGCTAGTGTCCGAGTCCCCTCTTGACTCCTGTAGAGGTGAGAAGTGAGGTTTGGGGCTGGTTTACAAAGCTTCCCAGTTGCCCTTCATTCCCAATATCCCTTTATCCCACCATCACATTCCTCCACATGGGCTTTGCTGGCTTGCTAGCTAAAAAGACAACAGGGGAGCATGCCAGCCTGCCAGGCTCCTTTCCATTGCCCTGGGCGCTGCACCTGGCTGTAGACTTCTTAGGATACCAAGCGGCTTTTCTGAGGAGCATGCATACACTCATGGGAAAATCAGCAATAAATAGCATTATTCATGCCTTCATCTTCATTTCCTTTCAGTTGGAGCTGACCTAAGGCCCAGAAAGGCTGTCGAATAGGCAGGATGATAGAAAAGGCATTGGCCCCTCAAAGACTAAAGATTCAAGAGTGACTGGTCCTGCCACTGGGATCCAGAAGCCACCTTGCCTTAGAGATGAAACTGCACTTCTCCTCTGCAGCAATGTGCTGCCTTTCAAAGTAAGCCGTTCACCCAGCTTTTGTCCCCACGCCTCTGGGCCTCGGTCTCCATCATTGACAAATAACCTGCCAAATCTCAGTTTAAGAAGAAAAACCATTTGGAAGCTGACAGGCATTTAGAGAGAGGGTTTGAAAGCATGAGGGCAGCCTCCATCCCCCTGCAAAGGGAGCCAGGCACCCTTGAAACTTGGGATAGGAAAATGCCTGGGTTGAGAAAGACTTTAGAGGGTGCAGAGAGCACTGTGGGGCTCGTTGTTCTTCTCTACTTGGTCATTTCCCCTTAGGGATGAACTGAATGGTCAATTCTGTATTCAAGGCTGTGAAGGCAGCTGCACTTTTGCTGAATCTGCTACAGGAAGGGAAAAAAAACATCTCTATATTTCCACTTTCTGTAGCGAATGAAGCCTCTTCCCCAGAAAGCCAAGCTCTCCACTTGCAAAGTGCCAGGGCAAAGTGATGGGAAAATAACCAGGATAGCTTCCCACCGCACCTTGTGCTCGCCCCTCAGGCCTGACCCTGAAGCCTCTAACAGAGGGTACAGAGGGTGCAGCCTTATTTCTATAGCAATGAGAAGGGCTTGGCTCTCCGAGCAGCCCACTTCCTCGTGGGGCAGCCCTGCTCAGGCCTCCCAGAACAGCAAGGTCCATGAATTAGCCATCAATCACCTCTGGAACCACAGAACTGCCCAAGGCCAGGCTGTGAATCCATGGCAGAGGGGAGTCCAAGAGGTCAACCCCCAACGTCCTGCATGGGCCCATCTGCTCCGTGTACTTAATACCTTGAAGAGGCATCTGAATGGAGGGGCTGTTTCCCCGCACAGGTTCCCCAGCTCTCCCTAGGAGAAGATGGTGAGGGTCAGGTAGGCTGGGCAGGGGGATGTCTTCCACCCATTAGGGCCAAAGCATCCTTAGAAGATCCGAGGAAGTGTAAGGAGCAAGCACAATCACCTGCAGCCCGGTACTGGCTGCCGGACCTGGCAAGTTCACACCCAGCCCATGGCAGGCTGATGCCGAGGAATGCACGCATGCAATGGGATGACCAAAAGCCATGGGCAAAATAGAAGTGAACAGTTGAGCCTAATTTGTGCAAGGTTGTAAATCGCTGTGGCAGATGGGCAGTGGATTATTTTCCAGAGGGTTAAGCAAGACCCAGATTAGGAAAAGCTGAGAAATTTTGATGTAGTGTGCAGGACATTGTCCTGGGCTTAGGACACATGGCCCTCAGTGCCTTTTGGGGGGGTCCTGGCTATGCAGAGGTTGTGGAGGAGCCCTGTCTGAAGAAGGCAAAGCTGGGAAGCTGCAAGGGCAGATGTGGGGCAAAGCACACAGACTGTGCCCTGGGTTGGCTATATGGGCAAACGGTGCCCCCCGAGCTTTACATATCCTTAAATCCAAGCTCCTGGTGGGGTGGCTGATGACCCTCAGGCTGGTGTCAGCCCTGACGTGGAGGAGGAGGACGTTTCAGTTTCACACGGGAGCCTTGACACTGCTCTGGTCCTGCGTGGGGCCGTGCTCTCCACCTGCCTTTCCCTGGCTTCTGCTTGCCCCTGCCACCCTCACAGCACCCCTGGGTGCTGGGCTGGATGGAGGGTGCTGTGCCGGCCCCGCTCCGCTCCCTGCCCTGATTTCCTTGTGGAAATCCCAGAGTCTGCTCCAGATCCAGCTCTGGTTTTGGGGGCAGCCATCTCCCTCTCCTCTTTCCTCTTCCCTCCTTCTGCTCTCCTTCCTCCTCCTCTCTCTCCCTCTTCTCCGCACTGTACTCTCCGGGGGCTCTGGGTACCGCTGCAGCATCACTAGCCACCTCCATCCAGGAGGCTGGGAGCGCGGGGCGGAAGGGGAGGGCTGCGGGGGACAAGCTGAATGAATGGGCATCGCCTCGGTGCTGCTGGAGCCTCCGCATAGGGGCGAGGCGGCCGGACCGCGCCTCGGGCAGGGGGGCAGCGGCGGCCGGCCAGCGGCCGGGGCCGGGCCGAGCCGAGCCGGGCCCCCAGCCGAGCCCCCGCCGGGGCGCTGCGAGGAGCGGGCGCTGCCCCGACGCGGGACCGCTCCGGCCCGGGCGCCGCCTCCTGCCTCCGGAGACCGAGGTGAGCCGGGGGGCTGCGGGAGGCTGCGGGGGGCGGCGTGGAGCCGGGTCGGGCTGAAAGGTGCGGGGCCTGGATGAACGGTACGGGAAATGGGCTGAAGGATGCAGGGCCGGTCTGGATGGTGCTGGGGCTGGGCACCAAGGAGTTAAGGGGCTGCGGAGCAACGGGGCTCAGACCGTGTGTGTGTGATCCCGCACCCACCGGGGGGCGTGGCCCATGGCACCCCACGGGTGTCCGTGCTCGGTGGGCTGCCGGTGCCGGTCGCAGCGGTCTGGGTCTCCCCGGCCGCGCAGGGTGGGTGCGGGCACCACAGCGAAGCGTTGTCCCACGGGGAGCGACACTGCGCTCCTTGTGCGTGGCGTGTGCCAGAGCCCGCGGCTGAGCGCTGTGTGCGGTGTGCGGGCTCCACTGCGGAGCCGCTGTGTGTGCGGGCTGCCCGTGTGCGGGGCTGAGCGTGTCCGTTGCAGCCGCATTGAGCCCGTGTGCGGGAGCAGCCCCAGCCCGAGCGTGCGGGTGCGCGCCGCGCGTCCACGCGTGTGTACCGGTAGGTGATGTGTGCGCGCTGCCGGTGGGGGGGGGTGTTGGGGTCTATGGGGGTGTGCGGAGGGAGCGGGCACGTGCGGGGAGGTGCGTGGAGTCTGTGAGCACAAGCGGGCCGGGGCTGCCGCTCCCTCCGCTGGATCCTGGTCCCCGGGAGAAGGGCTGCGGCTCTCCCAGCCCGCCCCTGCCTGTCTGCCCCGTCCCGCTCTGCGCTCCCCGTCCCTCCCCGCGGGCCCTGTATGTCCCCTCGCCGCTCCCTCGGACTGTGCCCCTGCCCTGAGGCCGGAAGGGCGGACAGAGCCTCACCCCCGCTCGGTTTTGGCTTTGCCCGTGTAAAGATGCTCCTGCTTGCTCCGGATCCCGCAGAGCCAGAGGGGCTCAGCCGGCAGCACCAGACAGGGCAGGGCCCTCTGCTCCCCTGTGGATGAGCCCAGGTGGGTCCCTGCGTGCCCCTCAAGCTCTGGTGGGGTTCCTGCATGCCCCTCGGGCTGTGGCAATGGCGTGGATCAGCCCCAACACAGTGATCAGGTCATAATACTGATATTAGACTTTTGGAGGGGCAGACGAGTGTCCCCCCCCACATGCTGGTCCCCCTCCACAACAGAGACACCACATAACAAACTCTCCTACGGGCCTTTGCCATGACGTGCGGTGAGGAAGCTCCAGCCCAGAATGAGGCCCAGGCAAGAGCAGGATTTAGAGCTTTGATGCCATCATTGCAAGTGGAGTTTGGCACCGACATGCCTTTGAGGATCTGAGCCTTGATGACCGTCCTGATACCGTGCCACCATCCTGGTGTAGGGCCGGCACCTGCTGCACCGGGAGCAGACATGCCTGTGCTGATGCACGGGGCTGGCAGCCCACAGGACCTGGGCATCTTGGAGCCCTCCCTGCAAAATGGACTCTCGGAGCCTCGTGAATCCGCCTCTGACGGCTTCTCCTCTGAGGAAGTGCAAGGCAGAGCCAGCCCCGAGGCTTCCTGCAGGAAGCTAACGCCTGGTCAGAGCCCCCACTCCTGCTCTTCAGGCATGGGGCTGCTTCTTACGCTGGCAGGAAAATGGGGCTTTTCCAAATCCGGGCTCGGCAGCTGGTGTGTGCAAGCCCAGTTCTGATCTCTGCAGCAGCTCTGCTTCCTCGCTCCTCTCGGTGTACATGATGTACCGGTACAGTTTGAAGCACGGCTGCGAGTGGTGGAGGAATAGAGCAGCTCAAAGGGAAGCTGCCACGCTGCAGCAGGAGACTTTTGCACCTTTTTGCACCCTCACACCAGTCCAGTGTGCCAGGCTGGATTTTACCCTTGGAGCATAAACATCTGGCAAGGCAGAAAGAAATATAAACCGAGTAAACAGCAGCAGTAATTGGAGACCCGTTTTGAAATGGGTTTGATACCTGCATGCCTTCCAGGCAAGCTTTTCTGATGTTAACCATTGTGCATCTTTGCATGAAAAACGAGGCTTTATTTTCAGCCTGGGTAATAGCAGCGCAGCATGGGTAGAAATGAACACGCTGTGTCCCCTCTAATCTGTCCACAATCAGGCTTCTCCCAAGCACTGAACCGCTACTGCCATCGTCAGAGATGAATAGTCCTGGATCCAGATGGCAGCCTGCTTCCCTGCTTCCCTCGGTGCCCACATCTTCACTTTGCCATCCGCAGAGGAGGGGAGCAGCCAGTGAGAAAGTGTCCCTGGGAGGACCCCTGTGCCACCGCAGCCACCTGCGTCCCTGGGTTTGCTGCCCATGGCTCAGGCCAAAGTCATCAGCTTGTACCCATCAGCCACAGGCAAGGCAGCTCCTGGTTGCCAGAAGCTGCTCTGAGCTCTCGTTTGCTTCTGGACAGGGTTCAAAGTGCTGATTTGGAGCTCGGAGCTCGGCATGGATTCACCTCTCGCCGTCTTCCAGCCTGGATCCATCGCGCCCGGGGCTGGAGCCACAGCTGGCCGAGCGCTCTGGCCAGCCCTGCCTGGGGCTGCAGGCAGCGGGCAGCCCCTTGCTGCAGCTCAGCAGCCCCGAGCAGCCTGGTTTTGGTCTCCTGGACCATGGTGAGATGTGCTGAGTCACCCTAAGTCAGGCCAAGACATCACCCACCCTTCCCTTGAGGAGGCTGTGTTTGAGGAGAGGACCCGTCGTGCTTACTGAAAGCAAAGGGGTTGCAGGCGGATCGCAGACGTAGCTGGGATGATGGGAGGGAGTTGTTTTGAGCATGGAGCCTGCTCGTTTATTCTTCAGTTTGGAGAGGTGTTTTTAGGCTTGTGATGGAATAAATGGAAGTGAAGATTCAGCTCCCCTGCTTGGGGATGTGGGGGAAGCCCTGGGCAGGAGCCGTTGTCTGTTCTTGCAGAAGGCTGGCTATGTGACAGCAAAGCTTTGTTGAGATTTGCACCAGCCTCTTTCATCTTGGACTTGGTGTGTCCTGCTGTTTATGGCATAAAAATGATGACGCTTTGCAGAAGATATTTGTATTTCACACTTTGTTTCTGCTTGCATGTCTTGTCTGGGAGCTTCGCTGGCTTCCCCTGTGGGTAGTGTCTTTGGCTCCAAGAACTGTGTGACTATTAGTAGAGTTTCCAGTGGGCTCCTTGTGTGACCTCATGTTATAGCTTTCTGTGCACAAGAGAAAGGGATTCCTGAGTCCTTTCTTGCCTGCAGAGACATTGCATAGGGAAAACCTATGAGCCTAATGTGCCAGCTCTGGTATTGCTCTTATGGCTGTCAATGGCTGGCTGGTGCGTTTGGACCAGGGGCTGTCAGGAAAATTGCCTTTCCTCAGAGCTTTCCCTGAATGAGGCCTGGCTCTCTGCAGCTCTTTGCAAAGCTTTCCAGCTGTTTGAAGGAAGCACTTTACAACTTCCAGAGCTGTCGTGGTTTTATGCCCTCCGGGGACGGGTTGTGACAAGCAGCCACAAACCTGCACTCTGCTGCCTGCAGGATGCTTTAGGTGTCCCCTGGGTCTGGCTTCTGCATCCCCTGGGGAGCGTGGACCCTTCCACACATCTCTTGGGTGACTCTCACATTGAGGGATCCTGTTCCCTCAACTGCCTTTGGGTTTGGTGTCCCCTTTTATCTCCTGTGCTGCCCATGGACCAGTTGGTGAGGATTTGGAGGAGCTCTCTCTGCAAGAGAGACCCAGGAGCTTTGAAGATCAGTGTTGACGCTCCTATGTGGGCAGAGCTCTGGCTGTGAGCAGGGGAGTTAGGTGGCAGCTTGGTGTGTGCATAAAACATGTACAAGGCAGGAGAATTAAACCTACTCGGCAGTGGCTTAACTCTGTGCTTAAGGAGGAGCAGTCCGAGACCTATGGCAAGTGTTATGAAAGTCCTCTTACATCAAGTATTTAACATCCAAATCCCTCAGCCATTTGTCTCAATGTGTCTTTGCAGGACAGGGGCCACCCACATGATTTCCTTTGCATGATGACAAATGTGTGACAGCACTGTGCCTCCAGCCATTGCCCTCTCTGCGCAGCACTGTGATGGCTGGTAGCATGGCTGGGGTGCTGGAACACACTTCCCCTCCAATTGCCATCCCTCTTAGATGTGACAGGGTATTTTCTTCATCCACATTGTGTCAGAGCCTTGGTGAAGGAGCAGGGGCTGGATACAGGTCATTGATTTCTCATGTTTGGTGCCCAGGATGATGGCCAGGGCTTTGGAAGGGAGCAGCTTCCCTCAGTGCTGTGTGTGCTGGGAAGAAGGTGCAGCGAATGTCGCTGGGATGTTTCAGGCATCAGGTTGTGCCCTGAGGAGCAGGTTGGCACCTCCTCTCCTGTGAGACACCCCCCTGCACCTGGGGTGCCCAGTGAGATGGACAGAGATGGGCTGACTGAGTGTGTTAGGCTGATTTGAGTCAGAACCAAGTCCTCCTCTGCAGCTGCAGGGGACCTCACAATTTGCTTTGGAAATGTTCTCTGCATACGAGTGCTTCCCACCTTCTTACCTCCATCCTCCCCTTGGTGCAGCATCATTCCCTCTGGTGTCTCCAGGGCCTATGCAGCTCTTACCCCATTCCCACTGACCATGGTTCCCCCTAACCCTTAGCTCTTCTCTGGGACAGCCCTGCTATAACGTGTCCTTCTGCCCTTCACCCTCAGGCAGCTGCTGGCCCCAGTGATGGCGATAGTCATGCCTTCCCTGGGATGCTGTTGGGGCCAGCACTGGGGTGGGCAAGGGCCATGTCCTCCTGCTCCATCAGCAGAGCAGACCCCATGAGGTATTTATAGGCTCAGTGATGTTATTCCCCTGTCAAACTATTACTGAAATAGGCTCAGTGTGTGTGTCATAGGAGAGAGGATTTTAATGGCACAGTTTCTTTGCTGCGGGAATGAAGTTGATGCTCCCTCACCATTTCCCTCGTCCGATTAATCATTCCCACGGTGGAGAGGCATGAGGGGATGGATGGCTGCTCCAGCAGCTTGGATGGGGTTCATGGACTCAGGCAGGTCCTTGAGCTGGGCACCTCAGCCAGGCCCGTGCCTATAGGGACCTGATGCTTTGCACCCACACTTGGCTGGACCTTAACTTCAAGGGAGCACTGAACCTGGTGGGAGCAACCCAGACCCTGGGGACCTTGCTGTGGCAGATGTGCCGAGGCAGCCAGGCCGCAGGGCTGGTGCTGAGACTGAGCAGACACAGTTGAAGGGGCAAGGTCCCTGTCCCAGTGATTTCTGTGTTCTGAACAGTCAATTTCCGGAATGATCAGGAAAGGTCAGTTTGTCATTTTCTAAATAACCCCCCTTGTTCAGACTCAGCTGGACACTGCTGCGGGTTGGGGAGGAGGTCAGAGTCCAGCGAATCCTTTCAGCAACGTCTTGAAGCATTTCAGCTGGCTGAAGAGCGAAGGATTTCTCAGCCTGTCAGTTCACAAACACTGGTGTGATTCCCTTCCTAGTCCCTGCTTGCTGGGGGGGGAATTCCTTGGGGTGGGAAAACCAGTTTTGTGCCAGGCATGGATTTGGGTTGTGCTTTCTGGGCAGCACGCTGAATGTCCTGCAGGCTGGAGGCGCATCCTGGTGCTGTCTGGGTGGACAGACCCACCACAGCACAGCGGCCTCAGCATGGGAGGGTGATGCCCTTTGCGATGGGATGTAGGGTGACAGGGACGGGCAGGAACTGAGGCACTTAAGCTCCCAGTGAGCTCTGCAGTAATTTCCTGGGCCTCACTGGGAATGGGAGTCCTGGCCCCAGCAGGTCGGATGTGTCTGCCTGTGGGATTTGAGCCTGAAGGGGCAGAGCAGAGAGGAGCTGCCCTTCCACTGCACAGCAGCAATAGAGGCCAAGGACATGGGCTCTGAGCCATGGTGTGCCCAAAGTCCACATGGGAATGGGAGGCTGCTGCAGCCCAGGGCTCCTTGGGCTTGCTGCTGGGGACCCAAGAAGCCATGTGAGGCTTCAGAGCTGGAGGACCCACCGCTGTGGAGCTGCTGACCACGCAGCCCTTGCTGCCCTGATGTCTCCACTCCGTGTAGAGCTGCAAGTTGGGGAGGGAAACCTTCTGCAACCACTGCCCCCTGGCAGCTTCTGCGCTGCCTGTGTATGATGCAGAGACCCTCTCCTGGAGCCTCCATGCCCTGCGGCAGGGGCTGGTGGCCAGGAGGAGCCCAGCGCCTGCTTCTCCCAATCCCCTGCAGTGCTGCTCACAAGCGTAGCAGCCAGGCCCTTGCAGAGACAGCTTGGAAACTGGGAACCGACATGCTAAAGAAAAATGTCCTTCCCACACAGCCCAGCCTGTCCTCCTCCCTCCACCAGTGCTGCTGCTGGCGAGCTGCAGGCTCACCGCCGCAAAGGGATGGTACCCTGCAAGGATGGAGAGACCTGCGCTCCAGGACATGGAGTGCAGATGGGGCAGATCACAGTACAGAGGCTTCTTCTGTGGTGCTATGGGTATCTCCCACTATCCAGCCCTCCTGCCCATGGCTCTGCAGGCTTCCCTTTGCCTCCTCCCAGCTCAGCAAGCTACCTTTTGGTGGAGGTTGCTGTGGACGGGGCGCTGTGCGGCTCTGGGGGCAGCATCCCTGCCCACAGCTCTTTGGTTTCCACCGTGTCTGCTGCATTGCCAGCTGGATCTCTCATCCTTTTCACCCCCAGTTATCTTCTGGACAGTTGTTTCTGTCCCCTTTGCTGGCTGCATATCCTGAGATCAATGCTGAGCGCTCTCCTCCTCCTCCTTGCTGTGCTGTCCCTTAGGACAGACCATTCAACTTGCTTCTCCTCCTCCTTTTCCACTTCATTAATGAGTCTCTTTGCTCTAAGAAGTCATGATAGCTGCCGGGGGACCTGGGAGGAGTGGGGAGAGCTGTGGGGAGGCTGCCAGTCCCGCTCCCAGGGTCTGGGATGCCGGATGCCAGGTTTGGGATGTTGATGTGGTTGCCTTAGTGCTGGCTGAGCCCCGGCTCAGGGCCTGTGGGGTGGAAGGGATGTGAACAGGCAGTGAATGTTTTGCAGTGGCAGGAGGCAGGGAAGCCAGGTTCAGGCAGCTCCCAGCTGCTCTGCTATGGCTTTTCCCCATTTCTGCCATGCATGATGCTCCTCACCCTACTACGGGCTTCTCCTTCATGGCTCTCATGGGCCGTGGTGGGTAGCCCCTGGGTGGACACCCAGCTCCATCCCCACAGCAAGGCTCCACATGGCCACTGAAGCTCCTGCAAAGGCCCATGCATCTCATGGGAGGTTGCCACTGGCCCTGGTATGCTTCGGATCCCAATGAGTGGACTGGGGATGTGGTGCTGGGCCACTGGTGCCAGCAGTTGGCAGCAGGAAGGTGTATGTGGTACCTATGTGTGGTTCAGAGCCTTGTTAGTGAAAACTGGACTTCCCAAACACGTTCTGTGGGCACTGCTTTCATTTCCCAGTGCCTTAACACTCTCCAAAACCCGAGAAACTGAGATGGTTTCTTCTCGGCGGGAAGGGAGGCTCCTGTGGTCGCTCTCTCACACATGCACGCATGCACACACACACACGCACCCCAAGGATCTTCTTTCTCTTCCTTCCCACTTTCCTCCTCCAAAAGACTTCAAACACTTCATGGAAATGTTATTTTCTCCCGAACTGTTGCCGTTCTGGCTGGCTGGCGGTGAGCAGCCTGCTACCTTTGCTGGGCTCTGCTCCCACAGTGCATGGTCCCAGCCGCTCCACGTGTGCGGTGTTAGTGGCAGCCCTGCCGAGCCTGCAGAAGGTGCTTGGGTGGCTGTGCTGGGGGTGCTGGGCTCTCCCAGGGGGGCCTAACAGCAAACTTCCCTTTGCTTCTAATGGGGTTCATCCGATCCATCAGATTTGCTCTAGATGCAAGAAAGCAAACCCCTCCTGGGAGGTGATGCTGTGAGGCTACATCTGTCCCAGCTGTGCTCCCCAGGATGCCATGGAGGTCCTGCTCACCAGGAACATGCTGGAAGAGGCCCAGTAAACCCATATCAGCCTGCCCTGCTCTGGGGTGCTGAGATGTGATGCTGATCAGGAGCCCTGCTCCCTTCTGCATATGGACAACTGCTAGCCTGAGCATCCTGCAGGCACAGACGGACCTGGGGACAGGCTGGAGGTGGGCTGGAGTTGAAAACCCCTTTGTTGTCTTGTAGGAACGGGACTGACTCACTGCTCTCCCGTGCTGTCATAAGCAGATGGATGATTTAATCACCTAGCAACCAAAATAACGTCAGGTGAGGAGCGCTTCCCCATCCGTGCCTGGCCCACAGCCCCGCCGCCAGGCTGATGGCAGGGGACAAGCAGCCCCCTGCCACCCGGCAGCCCTTGGGCTTCCTGGGATGAGGCTGGCGTGCCTGGCATGAGAGCTGGGTGCAGCGCTGTGCATAGTCCTGATGCTGTCACTCCTGTGCTTCCTGAGATGGCAATCACCTCCTGATGGCTCCAGCTGCTCTTTGCAGTGGGCTCCTACAGCCCTGCAGGATGTGTTCACTGCAGCTCACCCTGCGGGTGATGAGACCTCCTGGAGCAGGGTCAGAGCTGGGGAGGAAGGCAAGTGCTTGGGCAGGGAGAGGCCAGCCTGGCAGGGCATGGAGCTGTGAGGACAGTGTTGGTCTTGGAGTGCTCATCGCACCCATTTGGAGGCAGCTGGAGCCCCTTTGCAGCAGACCCCTTCACTGGCTCCTGGCACGGGTGCATGTGTGAGGTGGTGAGGACACATCTGCCCAGGCCGCAAGCTCCAGCGCTTGTGGGACCGCCATGCCAGGCTGCTCAGGAGGGGCTGTTTACCCCAGAGTGCTGCATCCGATCATGGATGTCACAGAATCAACTGGGCTGGAAAAGACCTTTAAGTTCATCAAGTCCAACCATTCCCAGCACTGCCAAGGCCACCTCTAACCCATGGCACTGAGGGCCTCGTCTACATGGTGTGTGCACACTTGCAGGGACGGTGACTCCAGCACTGCCCTGGGCAGTCTGTTCTGATGCCCGAGCACTCTTCTGGGGAAGGGATTGTTCTTCATCTCCATCTGAACCGCCCCTGGTGCAGCTTGAGGCCATTTCCTCTTATCCTATCACTCATTACTTTGGAGAAGAGACCAATCCCACCTCACTACAATCCTCTTTTCAAGTAGTTGTAGAAAATGATGCTCAGACCTTAGTAGGCAGCCCATATTCGCCAGGCCAGGGACTGGGGCTGGGATGGAGAGGGGCCACTGATCCTTCAGACACTGACCCAGACCCATGCAACCACCTTCCCCCCTCCAAAAGCAGTTGTGCTGGGCCAGCCTGGCTGTGGGTGTGATTGGAGATGCTACTCCCCTCCTCCAGCAATGAGGCTGAAGGACGTGGGGCCATCGCAGTACCTGGGCAATGCTGCAGCTGCTGGGGACCGGAGGAGGGCTGTGGAAGTAGGGCACCCCATGTCCCAGCTCCTCTTTGTGGGACAGAGCCGATATAATTAGACCATACGCCCTGTTCTGTGCAGTGCACTGAGGAAGCCTCTGTGCCACCGTGGCCCGGGGGAGCCCAGCAGCCCTACTTTGGTGGCACCAGTGTCCCAGTGAAGGTGAGTCACTTCCAGGCACCGGCTGGTTTGCTCCCTCCTTCCCTGTACCGCCCCAAGAAGCTTGGTCTTTATAGATGCACATGGTTTGGTGGCTTTGGTGGACCCTACTGACCTACAAGAGAATGAAGCAGGAGGTGGACAGGTCCCTCCGAGTCATGCTCTTAACCTCATTAGTGGACAAACTGCATCTGCACTGCCCCTGAGGAGCCTTGCCGCTCAAAACATCCATGAAACCATCCTGGGATAGCTCCAGAAGTGCAGACTCCTGGTAAGCGGCTATTGAATTCTATCCCAGAGCGTCCTGCACATCCTCATGTTGACTCTCCTGGACCGGTCCTGCCAAAGATGAGCCGCAGCTCTTTGGGAGCTCCTGCTTTGTGGTTCTGACATCAAAGCCATCAAATCCAGCCATTTTTGCCCCTGCCAGCAGCCAGGAATGTGTTTGGCATCCCCAGTCTTCCAGTCACTTCCTGCTCCTCCACAGGGACGGGCTCATACCAAGCACCCACCAGCTCCATCAGGGTCTCTCTGCCAAGGTCCCATTCAGATCTGGGTCAGAATTTGCTCTGGGAGCATCCCTCATGGAGAGTGTCTGCAGAAACAACTGAGGTTTCTATGAGCCAAGGAATTCTGATTCCACAAACGCCTGTTTATGCTGACCCACCAGTTCACACTGGTAAAACTGCTTTAACCTCCCTTTCTCAGAGGGGTGTAGAGGGATGTTTATGTACATCAGGCTCAGTGCTAGGGCCTTCTCCCCAGGGAGTCATGTCCAGTTCCTACCTGAGGACAAATTGATTAAATCATTGGCTCAGAAGCCATGGGACAGCAGCAGTGCCATTGCCACCAGCCATAGCAGGCATCTGGCTCCATTTGTCCTCTCCTCCAGGCAAAGAGGACCAGCCTGGGAAAGACACTGTTCCTAAGGGAGCCCTTGTGTCTTCTGGTACCTAGACCTCAGCTGGCATCGCTCAGAATGGGGAATTTCACAGGATTCACAAGGAGGAGGGAGGAGAAAGTCCAGATGTGTACATTTGAGGGGGTCATCCCAGGTCTGAAGCAGGCTTTGACCCTCCTGTTTTCCCCACGGATGGGAAATCAAACCCAGGCCACCTGCACCCTGCTCCAAGAGTAACTGGAGGCATCAGAAAGATGCGCCTGTTGAAGAGGGGTCTGAAAACCGCACACCCCAATGTTGTACAAACGCGGCAGGAAAGTCCTGTTCTCTCTCAGATCTTATGTTCATGGGCATGAAGAGCTTTTATAGGTAGATTAACTTTATTGAAGTTGAAAGCACTCATTAATATCACTGCAGCTCAGCCTAATAATACCTGAAACTGGCTGGGTTCATCTCTGCGATGAACATGATCCTCTGTGGGTGCCTGTACCTATTGCTGAGGCTTCCCCTCTCCTCCTTCTGCCCTCACATCGTGCTTGCGTGTCTGTGTTGGATGGCGCTGGACCAGGGTTGTGCCAGAGGGCTTGCTCAGCACCAGGGCTATGCAGGGCGGGATCTATGTGGATCCACAGATGTTGAGTCTCACTTGGGGATGGAGGACAAGGGTATCTCTGCCTTTGTGCCCTCGGGATGTGGCTCATGCTTTCAAACTCTGGCTCTTCCCTCTATCTCCTGTGGAAAATCTTAGCACACAACATGGAGCACTTCTGGAGGCAGCTGAAACACTTTGCTTTGTGCATGTTGGTGGATTGGGTTTTAGAAGGGGAATGAGGGTCAGCACTAGGGTGAGTTTTGGGAAGGCCAAAGCTGCAGAGCAGTCCCTGAGGTACCCCTAGATCTACCTGATCTGTTTGATTTGGAGTTTCTCACCCAGGAGAGGGGGGCCCCATCCTGTAAGTAGCCACATGGGGCCCTGCTGGAGACAGCAAGGGTTCAGAAGGGGCTCAGGCCACCTCTTTTGCCCCTCCTTGGCTGGGAGCAGTGCCTTGTCTCTGGGCACTGCCTGCAGGAGGTGTTCAGTCTCTTGTCATGGGCATCACCCAAAACACACAGGCACAGGGCATGCTTCCATCATACCCTGCCCTTGGCCTTGGGACTGGGGTGGTCCTGGCGGTATGGCCATGCCTGCCTGCATGCACAAGGACCACACTGACTGTGGCTCTTGGGGAATCCCATCACAGCACCGAGGTGCCAATTGGAGCTTTCCTCTTGGAGTCCTTTCCCAGACAGCCACCAGCAATACGGGGAAGGAGACAAGGGAGAGCCCCAACAAGTGGCCTGGGGTATTTGCTGTGCTGCTGCCCAGACCCCACTGTGACCTGCCAGTCAGAGGGAGGGTCCTTGTCCCCCTGAGACAGCGCAGGTGGCCTGCATCCCGGCGCCAGGCTGCTCTTCTCCTGGCAGCAGCCCCAAGATCTGATTTGTGTCCCTGCCTTCCATCAGCCGCACTAAGCAGGTTTTAATTTTGTTAAATAAATATGAAGTAATGGCAGCAGGGGCTGGGAGCCAAATGGCCTGGGGACATCCTTGAGAGCTCTGCACAAGGGCAGGCCTCGCTGCAGGAGCTGGGGATGGCAGCGGGCAGAGCATCCCGGTGCTGGCAGCAGGGCCAGTGGGGTGGTCCTGGGCACGGTGGTGTGGAGCAGATGTGGCTCCACGCTGTGGTGTGCTCACAGCGCCTTGCTGCCTTCAGAGCAGTTTCTAAATGGCTGCTAAACATCACTGTCAGGAGCACACTCATCTTCCCTTCCTAATTAGTGGATCAGACAGTAATTTGTAATTCTTTTGAATAGGAAGATCTTAGTGTCTAGCCCTGGAGCCTGGGCAGGACACAGGGAATGGCAGCATGGAGCAGAGCGTACCCTGGCCAGCAAGGCAAACAGGCAGGGATAAGGAAGAATGGCTTCCTGCAAGGTCCTCTGCCCTGTCTCTTTGGTCCAATGCACTTTCCATCTTCCTTCTCCTGAGTTTTGGCATTTTCATTTCTCTTTGTGATGCCAAGTGTGAAAGGATGAGCGTGGCAGCCCCAGCAGCAGGCTGGCTCCCAACTCAGTTCCTGCTTGTCTCCAGGGTGGTGCAGGTGGCAGGGTGGCATTGCTGATGTGAACCAGAGCCCTTTGCATTGCTGGTGAGCTGACTGGGTAGGGGCATGTTGGAGCTGGGATGGACTGGGTTTGGGGAAGTTCCCCAGGGCAAACCCACTGGTCTGAGGTGAGCTGATGTTTGCACTGTCAAGGCTGAGGATAAAATGAGTTCTGGGAGCAGAAGGGGTTAAAAAAGCCAACAAGTGGAAAAATAAGATGCAAAGAGGAGGAACTGAAGATAGGAGGGTGGAGGTGCACAGAAGGCAAAGCAGTGAGCAGGACCAAAGACAGATGGGCAAGGAGAGGAGGCCAGCATGGAGACGGGCTGGACTGATGGCCATCAACAGCCAATAACATGTGAGGCACAAGTTTGGTGTGACTGCCACAGCCTATCCCAAGTGTCAGCATCTCCATGTGGCTCTTGGAGAGACAAAGCCAAGCTTCAGGGAGCAAGGCAGAGGGTAGGAGTGGAGGTGGAGGGTCATAGAGGGCTCCTATCAGCTTCCCTGCATGCACTAAGAGCCTTGAGGGGAAGGCATCTGTGGTGTGGAGTGGGGAGAAGGGCAGCAGGCAGACCTGCGGGCACAGGGTGATGATGGGTGTTGAGGTCCATAGGAAGCTCATAGATTTATTAACAGCAATGGCAGGCTGCATCAGTGATTTGTGCTGGCTGATGAGACCAAGGAGAGGGTCATGCAACCCTCACCACGTTATGGATGGCACTGAGCAGCCCCTTGCTGGTGTCTTTAGCATCCATTAATCTGTGGAAATCATCTCTGTCCCACTTGCATTAACCTTTATAAATGGCTTAATAGAGGTGCAGCCACAAAGCATGGGAAGGGTCGTGGTTGTGTTGTCAACCTTGGCATCAAGAGCCTGGCCCTGGGGGGCACAGCCTTGGGGGGCAGGTTCCCAGGGGGCAGGCTGGGGGGACAGAGCCGTCCCAGGTCAGAGATCTTGAGGGGAGGAAGCAGCCACAAGCAGTGACTTCAAGGAACACCACTTTCCTGCTGCATTTCTACAGCCTTCAGAAGCAAGTGTTTATAATAGCACTGGTGACTCACTGAGCTCGCTTTACTCACCAGTTAATGACTGAGCAGAGTTCCAGAGCTCTTAGTGATTCTGGCTTAGATAAACTCCACCTTTCTCCCAGATCCCCTGTTCGGATGGGACAGTGGTGTGGGGCATTGAGAGTGGGCAGGTGAGCAGCACGGGCAGGAAGGCATCAGCTTATCCCCGTCTCAGCTCCCCACAGCTCTGATGCTGAGGGTCCGCATCAGAGCCAGAGGTAACAGGAGAAAGCAAGTGATTTCTCAGCAAGGATGGAGCATTACACATGTAGAGGCTTCAGAAACCCCACATGCTGGTTCTGGTGCTCATTCTTGCAAACCCCAAGGCAGCTTCCCACACGTCCATGGGGAGGGTGGTGACAACCATCCAGTTCCCTGAGGAGCAGGAGGAGGCGTCAGTGGGGTGGGGGGGCACCATGCGAGGAGCAGGGAGCTGGGAAGCCTCAAGAGCTGCACTCACTGTGGTCCCTGGTCTCACACAAAGTTGTGAGTCTGCTTTGGGGATGAACAAGAGGTTCTGGAGCACAAGCTTCAAGCCAGGCCTGGCTATGAGCAGCTTGGAAGGAGCAAAGCATGTGAACAGGGTCACCACACAGTGCAGGACCTTTGTGCACCATCATAGCCTGGATCCAGGGAGGGACAGGCTCTGGCATTTCTAGAAGAGAGCATGTCCCGCCAGCATGCCAAGCTCGCTGTGGTTGTGCACTGAGTGAAACATCCCCGTTGGTGTGTGCTGACCACAGGAGGTGGCATCCGGCCTCAGCCAGGTCAGTGATGGGCACAGGAGCCCATCATCTGCCCAGTCCTGGTCCTCCTGCAGCAGATGAGCTTCCCTCAGCTCTACCCCATCCCTACGCTGTGCTACCAGCAGTGAATCATGAAGCCAGAGTGAGCAAGTGCTTGCAGGTAATCACAAGAAGGCTGTCATCACTGCCGTGGGTTCGCCCTCCAACCTGCCACGCTCGTCACGCTCTCCAGGGAGGATTTAGTGGCCCCCGGCGCTCACTGCCTGGTGTAGGCAAACCAGAGGCCAACCCATCACAAGCCCACCACAAGCCACCGCTTCACTCCCTGTGCAGTGGGAGTGCTGACACCAGCACTGCACTGGGGTAGATGTAAATCACAGGATCGATCGGATCACAGCTCATTCCCTTTGTGTGCTCTCAGCACGCATGGGTCTGGTTCTTACTTGGGGACCCTGGGGTGGCTGTGAAGGCTGGAGGGGTCAGGGCTTGATCCCTGGGGCTGGGGAGGGCTGGAGGATGGATCCAGGGCAGCAGTAGCTGAAGGGGTGATGCTTCCAGGGCAGGGAAGGGGCTCATTCCTCCCTCATAACCATGCATGTCCCAGTTCATGTGAACCAGAGAAGTGCCTCTTTGGCCAGAGGGACTGTAAAGGGGGAAGAGAGGAAGTTTCTGGGGGCTTCACAGGCTCCTGTAAGCCTGTGGCAAGGACTGGAGAAGGGCTGCTGCTGGCGGGCTCAGCTCCATATGGATGTAGGGTTCAGTGGGGCACCCCCAGCAGCTGCATTGCCTGTGGATGCGGCTCCTGCAAATCCATCCTTCAAACTGCTTTTGACAGCACCGCGGGGTTTGAGCTACTTGTTCTGCTGTAACAGGGTACTTGATGGCTGCCCCATCATCTCACCGGGCTGAGAGGTGTTCTCTGGGCACAGAGACCTGTCAGGATTGGCCCTAGTGCTTGGATGCGCAGGACCTCTGGTATCAGCAGGACCTTGAAACATCCCTGGCTCAGCCCTGGCCATCTGGGTGTCCCAGCCCCCAGGGAGGGCAGAGGCAGCTCTGTGTGTATGTGATGGGCAGGGGGGATTCACTTTAAGGTGGTTTTTATCCCTAGCTTTTCCTTTTTCTCCCTAAATTACCAAATCTGGGACAGAGAGCTGGCTGTTTGCGTTTGTCACGTATACACATGATGTTACATCTATACATTATCTTGACATCAAAGGGGAAGTGTGACATTTCTCTGGCTGTGCAGGCACGAAAGGACTCTGCCTGCTTTGGGGAGAGAAGAGGTTATTATCAGAGGGTTACAGGCAGCTCCTGGAAAGGAGACTGAGAAATAAGGACAGAGAGCACAGAACTGGAAGCGACAGTGAGGCACTGCAAAAGCAAATCTTCCCCTGGTCTTTTAATCTTTCCCCTTTATTAAAGCAGGGCAGGAGCGAGCCTCTCACAGCATGGACTTAGTTATTATTTTAAGGAAAAAGGATCTGCAAATGCGATGGCCGGAGGGAGTTTGGGGATTTTGTCTGGGGAGGAGACAAAAGGAAATCTGTCCTCACGCAAAGCTTTATCGCAGCGAGGCTCAAGGTTAAGCCAAGACAGCCGCCTTACCCTCAGCATGGGGACCTCAGCTTGTGCCACCAGCTCAGCTCCCGGAGGACTTCAGCTCCTGTCCTATGGGAGCAGATGAGCAGCTCATCCCCGTGCACTGAGCCCTCTCCTTGTGTGGAGCTGCCCTCACGGGGCAGCCTTGGCCGCGCTGCTACAGGCAGATGGGCAGCCTGAGGAGCCTGTCCTGCCTCCAGCCTGCCAGATGCTGCCTGTGCAGCACCCAGTTTGTCAGATGACAGCGCGCTTCCCACCCCAATGGTGTCCCAGCCACCGGCTCCTGGGCTTTCCATCGGTGCAAGGTTGGATGCTCCCAAGGGCTGTTGTCCTTGCTGCAGACAATGCTGTCTGCTGAGCCGCCTCCTTTCTGCTCCTCTCTCCTCCCAGTGGGATGAGGCACACTGGGACAGCAGCAGTGATGCCACCCAGCTTCCTAAAGGATCCTGCATCCAGCCCTTGCTCTTTCCTGAGGCTTTTCACAACACAACAGTGCAGCCGAGCTCCGCTCTCCACCACGCACACACCATGGGAATGCAAACCAACCTGCCTCAGGGATTTACTGCGATGAAATTGGGTACCAGAAACAGGCTGGAGGAAAGCTCCCAAGCCTGAGACTGGTGCTAAATCCTACTGGGGAGTTTCTGCAGGGAGTCGGTGCTGGAGGGTCCTTGTGGAGCTGACCTGTCCTGATGTGCTCGGTGCCCCCAGACCTGGTGCAGATGAACTCGCAACTGGAGAGCAGCAAACCGCAGGGATGTGCACGTGCTGAAGGTTTCTTGTCTGTCTCAGGGGAAGCCTGGAAGGCAAAAAGGCTCTCGCTGTCCTCTGAGCAGCCAAGGTCATTCCTGGGAGCCGGGGCAGATGCTGGCTGCCACGTGGCTGATGCTGACTGCACCAAGGCGTAATTAGCTGGAAAGACGGTCAAGCAGCCTGGAAATGGGTAAGGAAAGGAAGGAAACAGCCAAGACATGCCCAGATCAGGGCCTGAGGAAGATGCTCTTCTCTCTGAAGGTACTTCTCCATGCTCAGGTATTCAGCCCCTGGAGCATGGACAGATGTGTGGGGCGAGGGGTGGGCTGCGCTGCCCACCAAACCTCTCTTGGTTGTGCATGAGGGTACTGCAAGCTCCCCATGGTGCCTCTGCAGTGCCCCCAGACATCCTTCCCTAGCCCTCCACAGACAGATTGTGTTTGTTTCAGCTCAGCGCACTCATTAGATTCAAGTGGAAGGGTCTATCCGATCAAACTTGGAACCACAAAAATAAACATGCTGGGTTCAGCAGATGGAGGGAACAGCCTGGCAATGGCAGTGCCCCACAGCAGGCGCTCGCAGCAGCTGCTCTGCAGCAGCCCTTGGACACACCTTCCCCATGCCATGGAGCGTGGTGCTCCTGCCCCGCGGTGCTGCACGTTGGGGATGCTGGCCATGGCCTTGGGATGGAGCTCTGGGCGATGGGAGCCAGGGCTTTTCCCTCCCGCACTCCTGGCTGAGCATCACACGGGGCTGGGTTTCTCCCTTTTGCTGCCCCGTTGCTTCGCATCCCCAGAACCTCCCTGGCAGTGACCCAGGATTTGCTGTGTTCTTCCATCGTAAACCTCAGCAGTGTGAGCGGTTATTCTTCATCTCGAAGGAGGGAGCTGGGAACAGAGGTGAATGAACCTGTGCACTACAATATAGCTGCTAGATGAACATTTTATGGGGTATTTACTTTGCTGAAGTACCTCTGGAGTTGAAGAACTGCTGAAATACATCTTCCCTGTCCTTTCCTGCTTATTAACACCCAAATCCAGCCTGGCCCATGAAGGGAGAAGGAGTGCCTGTCCTCTGGAGAGCTTATGCCCTCTGCACTAGCTGGGACTGGGAGAAGAAGGGAAGGAGCTGGTTGCTCAGACCCCAGCACCAGTGTTCCCAAGCATGGGTCCTGCTGTATTGGTGTGCTGGACTCTGGCACTACTGGAATACCAGCATGGATTTTAAGTCCTCTGTGGGTGGTTTCAGCATTCCTGGCAGCTCTGCTCAAAGGCTGCATTGTGGCCTGATGTGTTCATCTTGCTGCCTAGGGTGCTGATGATAAATCAGAGTTTCCTCAGGGAATGGTGTTGCACAGAGCAAGTACCATCTTGCCCAGGGTGCCCATCCCTCTGAGGTGGATGCTCTTGGGGCTGCTCTGGCTCCCAATCTGCTTGTGTGCTGGATAAGAGGGCCAAGAGTCTGAGCTTTAGGACATACAAGCTCCATCCTTGGATGTTCTCCTGGTTCCCCGTGATCTTTAGCAAGTCATTACCCCTCTGTGCCTCATAATACCGAGTTGCAAGGCAGATGTAGGGCTCATCAGACACACTGGGGAAGGTCTTTTTTTTTACTGTTGTACAATGGTGGGATATGTGGTGTGGTGAGCATTAACAGCGGGGGCAATAAACCCCTCTGCATGGCATGTGGACAATCATGGTCAAGGCTTATGCCACTGTCCTCAGCCCACTGGGAAATGATGGGGCTGGGATGAATCTTTCCATTTGCACTTCTCAGTCTGAGTAACCTCCTGCCACTGGCAAATGCTTCTGGGTTTGCCTCAGGGTCTTGTGAATACTGGGGTTGTCCAGGACACGGGGGCAAACTTCTATAAGGAAAAGCAAGCAGGGCATTGTGCTTTGCTTTGTAGCAGGTGACCTGCTCGGCTTGAGGCAGTCACGTCTGCTCTCAGTGCTAGCTGAGTTTTAGAGGAATAGGCTCTGGTTGGTGTTTGGGACTGAGGGAATGAGAATTGGAACCTACAGGAGACTGCCTTGATCCTGAGGAAAAAGGAAGTCCAGTGCAGGGACACTGGTTCCTGGGCTGTGCTGGGTGGTGTGCATCCTGGATGGGACTTACCCGGAGGCTCTCAGGGTATCACAGCCCCTGTCTTTGCAGGGGCGATCAGCACCTGCTTAGCACCTAGTGCAGAAACAGCTTTGAACTCTTCTGTCTTATGAACTCAATAGGGGTTCTTTTCTACCCAGATGTCCTTTCCCCCCGTGCCAAGCAAGCTGTCTGACCAGCAGCAACCGACACAACAAACTGCAGCAATGACCTTTATAGTGTGCTCTGTGAGGATTCTCCAAATGCCCTCAAGAAGAACACATCAGATGTTTGGGGATTTCTGCCGTGCAGAGATAGGGCCAGGACAGGACACAGCGCAGCAGAAGATGCACAGGAGGGGCTGTGCTGGTCCCACAGTAATGGTCACCCTGCAGACCTCCACATGCTGAGTCTCTGCAAGCAGTGACCTTAATGCTGGTCCGCAGAGCAGGCATGGACTGCAGGACCAGAACCAGAGTGTCCCACCAAGGCTAAGCTGGGAGCTCAGCAGCTCACTGTGCCCCTGCAACTGCAATAGGTCCTGCAAGCCCTCATGGCTGCTCAGGCTCTTTCAATGCTTTGATCTCAGCTCTTCTTGTCTTGCTGCTGTTCAACAGCATATCCAAGAAAACGCTGGGCTCAGGTACTGCTCTCCCATCCATCATCAATTGTTCTCTTTTCATTTGCTTTTTGGGCTTCACCTTTTTAATGCAGCTGTCTCCTGCCTTACAAATGTTCTTTCCTCAGTTACTTACACCAACCTGCAGGGCTGTCTCCATTCATCTCAGGAGCACCATGAAGCTGTGCACTGAGCCAGGGCTTCACCAGCTGAGTGCACAAGAACCTGTACCAGGTTGTGTGTGCTTTGAGGTCCTGCCCCATCCGTTGGGCATGGTTGGGGTTGGAAGGACAGGTCATGTTTGAAGGAATGTGCTGAGCTGCCCTCCGGTGCCAGAACACACCACAGCCGACCCTGCTGTGCTGCTTCCCAAACTAGGGACCAGCTCAGACGGTTCCTGCACCAAGACTGCTTTATCCTCACTTCTTAATGCTCTTATCTTGAAGGCTCCCCTCAGATTAAAGCCCAGGCAGTCAGTTCCCTCCCTGGATTTATTTGCAATGCAGTTTTCTTCCTCTAATCTGATCTGAGTGTAAGCTGCTCTTTTCAAAGTGCATGGGGAGGACAGATGTGCATGTCACTGGCGCAGTGAGACGCACTGACTGAAAGCAGTGGGAAGGTGCCCTGTTCCTTAGCTTGGTGGCACATCTGACTGCTTTGGCTTGAACCTCATTTCTCCTCTGAGCAACTGTGTGATGTCCCACATTACCAACAGCCATAAGGCAAAAGGTCTGCTTTGGAGCAGGGTGAGTTCCTCACCATGCTGGAGTCTGTTGAGCTTCCTGGACGCCCTCATCAGGCTGGATCCCAGTCATTGGTCCATGGAGCCCCTGGAGTCAGGGGAACAGTGGTGTCCATTGCAACAGGATCCCAGCGGGGGTTCGGGTGACGTCTGGGGATTTGACCTCAGTAGTGTGACTGCCACCCATTCGTGGTGGGTTGGTTGTTCCTGATAAGCTCATGAGTCCACGGCCGTGCTTGGAGCAGGGCTGGAGAAGCCAGGGATGGACTTGGATCCCTGCTGAGTTCTGTCTTTGCCTCTGCCTCTTGCTTTGCTGAGGGACTGGGGAGCTGAGACCACTGCTTTCTGGATGAGTGGCTCCCTGTGAAGGCTCTCCCAGTCCTCCTGGTGGACATCCTGTGGGTCAGCTCCTCTTGTTGTGTTCCTAGGGAAGGCAGGAGCACATGGGGAGCCAGGGAGGGCTGGTGCAGAGGTGCGCCTGTGGGAGATGCTGGATCCAGGTGTGTTCTGAACCTAAGAGGTGGTGACATATCTGGGGTCTGGGCACTGGGGGAGGACGACTCTTCTGTGTCAGGGAAGGGACTGGGGTTAACCCACGCCCTCTGCACTCACACTTGTCTTTGCCTCCACAGTCCAAGGAGCCTGCTGAGCACGGCCACAGAGCTGCTGCCTGGCTCTGCCCAGTCTGCAGCCAGCGCATGGACCACCACCGGCCCCCAGCTCGCGAATGACAGCAGAGGAGTCACTGCGGAGAGCAGCGTCCGGACTGTGAGTGCTCCAGCAGGGCCTGAGGCAGGGATCCCAGTCCTCATCCATGGGGCTTCCTTGGGGACAAAGGCCAGAGGAGCCTGTGAGTGCTGGAAAGCTCTGGGCTTCTCCTCTCTCAGGATGCTGAGAGCGGCAAAGAGAGACTGAGCGCTGAGTGGCAGCAAAGGTGAAGCATGGAGCTCTGGGTGACACAGCCTGGTGTGAGGCATCCCTGCCCATGGCAGGGGGTTGGAAATGGATGATCTTAAGGTCCTTTCCAACCCAAACCATTCTGTGATTCTACATACTCACAGTAATGCTGGCAGGGTAGGGGCACATGGGGGCTGTTGGGGTGTACATGAGAGCTGATACAAGGTGCTGGTGTGGCCCCAGTCTCCTGGGGCAGAGGGTGGCTGGAGGACTCTGTTACAGATGTGTCTCAGTTTGGGGAGAGCTGTGACGGTGTCTGCTCTGGGTGATGCTGTGATGCTGGGCTGGGTCCCCGACTTGCTGTGGGCTGGGTGGGCAAAAGGAGGATGCAGATACTTGACCCCCTCCAGCAAGCTGGAGAAGGATGCTTCTGCAGGGAATAGCTGCAACCCTCTCAAGAACATGGCAAACCTGCATTTCTTCTCTGAGGAGGGAGATGAGCCTGTGCAAAGGGCAAGGCTCTGGATTCAATCAGTGTTGTCACAAATGCTAAGGTCCGTTGGGAAGGAACTCATTTTGAAAGCAGCAGACACTTGAGAGGTGGAGAATAAGCAGGGCAAACCTATGGAGGAATAAACCATATGCCTTCCCCATGTCAGGAAAGAGCTCCTGCTATGTGCCAGCATGTGACACTGGCTCCATCAGCAGCTCAGTCAAACCCATGGGAATAGGCATAGAGGTTGGGTATACACGCATGGAGGGATGGGATGTGCGCCTGGAATAGCTACTGTCTTGGACTGAGGATTGATGTCACGCGCATCCACAACCTCATCCCCTTCTGCACTGCAGAAAAGACCTTCTCCAGCCTTCTCCTGAACAGCACATGCGCAAACAGCAAACGCTACCAATGCAAGCTGAACACATGGATTAATGAGGACTGAGACCCAGAGATGCTCCAGGCAGCTCCCACCACTGCCAAGGGCAGGGAAAGTGGCAGAAGGAAATGAAATCAAATGAGCTTGAGTGTCTCCTGGATGTTCCATCCAGGATGATGGGTGAGACAAAGCTGGTGCCTGACCTGGAAAGGGAGACCTGAAAGCAAATAGTCACAATCCCCATGGGCACAAAAGGTCAATAGTTGCACAAGGGAGAATGATGTCCTTAGGGTAGGAGAACACTGGGAGCACTCCTGGGTGTTGGGAGGCCTCCACACTGTGGGACTGCCCCTCTGCCATGGAACCTGCGCGCCACAATGAGAGCATCAGCCCTGGCTGCCCTTCCTGCTTCCCCACTGCCCAGCAAGCACCCATCTGCCTCTCCCTTAACTGCAGTTGCTTGATTTCCTTGTGGGTTTTACTTCATGGAGGTAACACATGTTTGGTTTGAAGCGCTTAATTACCTCTTGGGATGCATTTCATTTATTCATTAGGATAGAAATTGGAGTTGTTGGGTTTGCTATATTTTTGGCTGTTTTTTTTCCCTTCTTTTTATTTTCCCTTCTCTATTTTGTAAGGAAAGGGTGAGGATAAAAATCCACATATACCTCCAGCCTGTGTGTGCCCAGCTTCTCTCCCCTGTGCCTCCCAGCCTATTCTGTAGCTCCTGAGAGGTTACGGGGAGGAATCATCCCCCCTGGCAGACTGCTGGCATGCAGGAACTCCTTGGAAATTGGAAGGTGAATCGCAGTGCTGATGCCAACTTCCACATCGCTGCCTTGGAAGTGCTGGGAGGCGAGAGCCATGTGCCAGGTCCTCTGGCGCAGTAGGAGTGCTTGAGAGGGGGGAATTGCAGCCCAGTGCCCAGGCAGCCATGGTCCTGCTGGCAGTGGGGCAGTGGGGACAAGCAATGCCTCGGGCCTGGCTCCCTGGGGACACTGTGTCATGGGGGCAGAGACATGCGGGGTTCTTCCTCTCTGACCTGGATGTGAGATGTTTGCTCATGTTCCTGTGAGGCTCAATGGCCAGGGCTAAGGATGTGTGCACAGGATATGCTCCTGCCCTGCCTGTGTGGCTGGAAGATCCCTCCTGTGCTGCCATGGTGGTGAACTCCATGGTGGCATTTGGAGATGCTGTGTTATCTATGAGTGGGGGTTCCACATGTAGCAGTGATGTGCCAGGATGGCAGAGCTCAGGACAGTCTGGCTATGGAGATGCATAGCTGCACTGCTGGGCTGGCTTCCTGCATTCTTTATAGCGTGCCCAGGCAGTGGGTTGGCATCCAGGGAGATGATTCAGTGATGCTCAGGAGGGAGGAGCTGTGGGCATCTCCCTGCAGTGAGAGCTGCCCTTCCCATTGGGAAGAACACATTGCAGGAGCAGAACACAGCGGTGGGAAGCATGGTGCTCAATTAAATGTGTCTTCAGGAAGGGGGCTTGGTTCTTATCAGTAGTCAGGACTTCTGCTTTAATGACTTCTTGAAAGTACCAGGAAATGCAGGTGTGACGGCTTGTCTCTTTCATGTCTCACCAGGGCTCTGGTCTCACTCTGCATTTGCATTTCTGCCCAAGGAACCTGGAACCAAAACAACCCCTTCCACCAGAGTCTGGCTGTATCATGGTAGTCCTCCTACTGCCTATAGGCTGTGAGAAATCAAGAGCTCAAACGTATTGCCAGTAAATGGGAGCAGGATAATCCCAGGGCTTGGGTCAAAGTCAGGATCCAGCCTGTGTGGGAAGTCAAGGGCCCTGCTCCCAAAGCCTTGTTTCTTTGAGTACAGATGGAGGTGGTGGAAGAGGACGGGATGGCAAGTATTTACACTGTTCAGCCCAACATCTGGCCCATTCCCTCTACGTTTCCTCCCAAGAGGGGAATGTATTCCCTGAGTGCTTCTGTAACTAAGCATGGCTGAGAACCTGCCTTTCCCAAAGCATCTGGCGCAGCGTGGAGCAGAGGTGTTTCTGTAGGGGTGAGGGAAGGATGCTCCGAGCCATGCTCAGCCTGGAGATCACTAGCACAGGGCAACATGAATGACATGGAGCCATGAAACCCGACTTGCAGGTGATGAGCTTGTGGGATTGTTTTGGGTTTTGCTGAAGGCCACTGGTGGGGACATCTGCGCTCCTTCTGGCAGCTTGTGAGCCTAGAGCCTGGATAAAAGCAGAGGATGGATTTTCAGGCTTGGTGTCTGTTGCCTCAGGCCACACATGCTCAAAGCAGTGTCAGTACCCGGGCATCTTCAGATCCATCTTCTGGCTGGCACAGAAGTAGAGAACGCCTTCTTCCCTGTCGAGAAACCCACAGACACGTACAGGAGCTAACACATGGAGTTCCTAACAGTTGCCTGGCTACCTTCCTTGATAAACAGCAATCCAGCCAGCCGATGGATCTGGGCTGTGTGCAGACAAAACTATGGAGGGGCAGATGGCCAAGTGGATGGATAAATGGATGGATAAATGGATGGATGAGTGGATGGCTGTCCTGAACAGTTGAGCTGAATAAATTCACAGAGATGAAGAGGAGGATGCTGTGGTGGCGAGGTGGGACTGGCTGACTGCTGAGGCAGACCTGCAGGGCCAGCTTGGCCAAGGCCAGGTGAATCTGGCAGCTCCTGACCCTACACATCCCCCTCCTGCTGGGGATTGCTGCCCCTTATTCTTTGGGGTTTCTGTTTTGTTTCTTTTCTTTCTCCTCCTAAGCTATCATCAGCATGAACAATCCCATTAGGAACAAGTGGACTGAACCAAGAGTGCAGCATTTTCTGTCCCTTAGTAAGAGCCCTCCTGTGAGCATCCCCTCCCTCTCTGCATCCCCATTTGCTTGGTTTCCAAGGGAATGGAAGGAGGAAGAGTCATGTCTTCTTTTAGAGGCAGCATGCCTTCCTCATGAGAAGCTCCCTGGTGTAAATGGGTTTCCTATAGAAACCCCCCTGCACATTTACTGAATCTCAGCTCCACAGTGCTCCTGTTCCCTTCTTCACCCAGGGCTGAACCCCCAAAAAGGCTTGTAAAGGACCCTGCAGACACTGTCCCTGGGCTTCCACACTCCATCAGTCCCTGAGCATCTGGGCTAAGTAGCACAAAACCAAGTTCCTCTCCCTGTATAGTGATGGCAAATATTGAGTAAGGTGGCTCCCAAATACTTGGTGATGGTGGAGCTTGTGCACCAGGAAACATGTGGATTGGTTTGCTGTGGATTATCCATAGCCCAGTAGTGCTGTGTGTCTGGCAAGAGGACCGGCTGTTGGCTGCGTGAGGCAGGTCCTGTGTGTTGGAGATGTGCATGTGCGGAGATGCATCTATAGGTTGGGATCATGAGTAACCCGAACAGCTCACAGCACAAAATCACTCCCGTGGGAAAGGGGCAGCCACATTCCCAGGGCCTCAGAGCACAGCCCAGGCAGAAGTGAGCAGCTCCCAGCACCATGTGCCAAAAAGAGAACGGTTTTCTCCCATCCTGGATGCTGGTTCAGCAGCGGGGCTGCACAGGAAGCACAGGGATGCTGCTGCACTGCCCGTGCATCTGCATGGCACTGACACCCCCAGCAATGCTCTGGCCCACGCTGCAAAGGGGCTGCAGCCACGCGCCGGGAGCACTTTGCTCCCACCCTTTCTCACAGCTCTTGTTCTGCTGCCAGGCAGCCTCCGCAGACCTGGAAGCCTTCTTCCCTCTGCCTCCCGCTTCCCAGGTTTGAAGAGAGCTCAGCTGGGGCTATGTTTGCCAGAGACAAGCACAGGAGAATGGGAATGGATGGTTGCTGCTTCCAGTCCGAGCATCTCCTAGGGGAGCTTTAGCTGTATCTACAGAGCCAAGCTCTCCCAGAGCCAGTTCCAGAACCTGCCTTGGGTAGGAGAAGGTGCCAGTGCTGCTCTGGACCCCTTTGATTTCCAGAGTGGTTGTTTTCCTTCCAAACAGCACTGCAGCACTCAAATAAGAAGGGATTTGCAATGCAGAGAAAAACCTCCCACCCGCCACTCAGCAGCGTGTGGGCTGAGAGCAGAGCTGGGAGCAGCTGTGCCACTTTGCTTTAACTGCTTGGGCTCAAGTCCTCCTGCTTGTGCCCTCTGGGCTCAGTGCCTCACACCATGTTCTGGGTCAGCTCCTGGCTCTGGGATCCTGAGCCTGGCAGTTGCACTTTCCTCCCCCTTGGACCCCCTCAGACAGGGAGCCCTGGAGGGTCAAGCACTGCCCAGGGACCATGGAGAAGGTGATGCTCTGCTCTCAGCTGCTTTGGGGCTTGCTGTCTCGTTGCAACACGCTTTATTTTCCCCATTCACTGAGCAGAGACAGGACTGACGGCTTCACTTGGAGTCCTGGGCATGGAAAACACTATAGAGGAGGTAGAGCAGATGTAAGGCAGTGAGAAATTTGTGTCGGTGATGCATGTGTAACTAGAGAGATTGGGTGGATGCTATGGCAATGAGAGCGCCTGGAGGATGCTGAGGTGCCGCAGGTTAGTCCTGCAGCAGGAGGGAGGACGCCGCTTGGTCCCGTCAGGTCTGGGCATACTTGGCTTTCTTGCTGGGAAACCAAGGATGGCTGGTTTGGAAGGGACAGTGTGTGCTTCGCCTTGGCTTTCCCCCCTGCGGGGCTGGCAGGAATTCAAGCAGGTTCGGTGGGAGGGATCATCATCCAGGTTTAGAAACCGGTGCTGAGAACATGTCCTCTTCTGGGAAGGCCGCCGTGTCCTCTGCTCTGTGGGGAAGCTTTAGTGTCAGCTGCAGGGAGAAGGAAACCCCCTTCCTTCTATTTATGTCCTTCTCAGTCTCTCAGTGGGGCAGGAAAGGTTTGGGTGATCCCAAAGTCATTCCTTCTCTGGGGCTGCAGTGAGGGACATCACAGTGCTGCTGCTTTGCCTCCAGCCTGGCAAAAGTGGGCTGTGGTGGCTTACACTGAACAGATCGTGACCCTGGGGATGATCTGCAGGGAAGCGTTGTGGTGCTTGGCTCCAGGAGCCCTCAACACTTCCGCAGTGCTGACTAACAAGCCCCAGAGCACATCTCCGTCTCTCCTCCCACCCTCATTCCCCTGAGACCCAGCTGAATGCAGGGCTTCAATCCCATCCCTGGGCAGTGGGAGCAGAAGGAGCACTTCTCTGTCCCGTGCTGTCACACTGAGCTGGGACCTTGAATAGTCAGAGCATGGCTTGGAAAAGACTCACTGCCAGCGCCTGGGAGCACTGGAGCGCCAGCTGCTGAAGGCATTGAAGGGAGCAAGCCACACATGGAAGCCCAGGGGTTATCTCCCAGGAGTAAAGGGGCTCTCACTGATCTCCCCTTGCTTTGCAGATGGCTGCTGGGCTGCTTTTGCTTCTCTGTATTGGGATGTGCTGCGGTCCTGGGAAGAGGGCAGCTGAGGATGGGGTGGCTCAGTGCAGGGGGTGCTGCATGGTTGCAATACAGGGGGTGCCACCCAGCCTCTAGCAGGGAAATGGCTCCTCCTTGAGAGGCTCTGCCCTCATCAGGTGGGTGCTGCACTGAGGAGACGGATGCTCTGAGAAGGAAACTCTGCCCCTTCCCCAGCGTAGGGCGGCGGGAGGGGAGCAGCTGCTCTGGCTTGCGAGGGGAGGCAGGAGACCCCCAGCCTCTTGGGAGCCGGGACCACACCGGAGGGATGTGTTTTCTTGCTTGGAGCACAACTGTCAATGGAAAAGTCTCGGCACAGACTTCGGCGCTCAGAAACACTGTGGGTTGGGACATTTTGGGGAAGAATTTTAGCTGCAGCAAAGAAATTTGGCAGCTTGGAAGCAATCTAATCATCCTCCTCCCATATGCTTGGTTCTATTTAAAAGGGAGCATGTACCCGGTTCCTTCCGACCAGCACGGTGACATTTCCAGAGTGCGTTTGGAAATAAATTTGGCATCCGCTGTCAAAATCTCCGATTGAGCCCAGTGCAGCTAATTCAGGCTCTGAATGCCTTTGCCTCTGCAGAGCACCTTTCTCTGCTGACATCCCAAAGGCAGCAGTGGCGGGGATTGATTCCTGTGGCCGGCTCGGTGCAGGCACCGGCTGGGCTTTGAGGGCTGAAGGTCTCGAGTGATTTGGTTCCTGGATGATGGTTCGAGCCCCTTTTCAGCAGCGCAGAGCAGGCTGTTCCCAGAGGGTTGGTGGCTGTGTGCCTGGCTCTCCCGAGCTGCTTTCCTCCCAGCACAGAGGCAGAAGGAGCTGTGGATGCTTGGGCTCATCCTGACAGCCTCCCAGCAGAGACAGGGCAGTCCCCTTCCCCTTGCTCACTAACAGAACACTCATCCTCTTCCAAGCTCTTTACCCTCCTCCCACCCAGCGTCCTGTCCAGGGGCAACAGTCTGTGATGGGGCATTTAATACCTTCCTCGCTTTCTCTCTCCCATTGCACCTGAAGGTCTGTGGTGATGCCCCAGCAGGGAGCAATGGCATCACTGTGCTGGGTGCTGTAATGTAGTTCAGCTCCAGCTCCACAGCTGAAACCTGGCAGAAAAGTGGGTGTTGCTTGTACCTCCCGTGTGGGAATGTGCATCGGGAGCCCCAGCAGGCTGGCGGGCTCATCTCCATCCTGCTCTCCCCAAAGAGGTGAGCTCTTTTCATCCTTTGTCCTCTGCCTGCAGCTGCCCCTTGCTCCCTTGGCTTGAGACCATGGGTGAGATAGAGGAGAACATGGGGCTGCAACCTGGGTGAATGTCACTGTGACTGATAGCAAGGGGCAGCGCCAGGCAGGTGGGAGGGTGTTCGGAGGGGAGTGTTAGCGGGATGCTGCACACGCACAAGGTTTGGTGCCATGTCAGCCTGTGTTAGGTTGGGGTAGATGGACTCTATCTAAAAATGAGACCAGATGCCACGTCTCTAAGCAGGAGCTGTTCTGTCCCCTCATCCAGAATCCCAGTTCCTGCTAACCCAACGGTCTGCACAGAGGTGCAGACACTCACGGCCACCCATGAATGGGGACAGCCTTCCTCCTTTCTCCTTCCTCCCTCTGGTTTTGGTGTCCCCAGTGATGCAAGAGGGCGTTGGGGTGAGGGTGGAAGAGTAAAGAGGGTTGAAAGCATATGGCTGGATTAGTGCTTTATCTCTGCCTCCTAGCTGTACATGTGTTCCTTCTCTGCCTATGCCATTAGCTTTGTTAGCACCACTGGAGTGGTGGATTAAATCCAGTGAGCTGTGCAAAGAACCTCATTGCTTGAGTCAGTTTGAAGGATTATGATGAATTATGTAGATCAGAATCAGACAGCAGCCCAGGCATGGCCCGATGTCTCGAGGGGGTGACAGGGCTATAGCTTTGCCATTCAGGAGGTTGGCTGCCATCTAATCAGATGCTCAAACAGACCCTCCTGGCCACAGCTCTGCAAATGCCTGCCCGCGTTTACCGCTCCCTGCTCTGTGCTCAACTTTGCTCAGTCTCTGTAAATAGCGAGGTCTGGGCTAGGCTTGGGGGCAGAAAGGGGCAGGATGTGTTGTGATTAGTGCCCAGATGGCAGGGGGTCCTGCAGCCGTGCATGGAGTGAGGGAAGCAAATAAGGGCAGGAAATGAACAGATCCCTCTTTGCACCGGGTAGGAGGTGGAACCTGACGTGTTCCTCTGCCCAGGCTGAGCAGTCGGGCATTGCAGGGACTCGCCTGGGTACAGGATGCACCTCTGCTCCCCGCTGCAGAGCCGTGCAGGCTCACACAGGTATGAGCGCCTGCTGGGGCCGAGGAGAGTGAAGAAGAAAAGATCCCCTATTGCAGGGAAGTGATGGAGCTTATTCCATGGTCTTGATCTGGATCCACTCACCGGCGCAGTCCTTCTGCGCCAGGCTGACCCAGCTCAGACGTGCCCTCCACTACCTGCACCTCAGCGGTGCTCAGTTCCCACTGACCAGACATACATGGTATTTGGCCCCTGGATCTCTTTAAGCCCATTTGCTTCTCCATTTCTCTGCAGTGATATCAAGTGCTATGTGCACGGGAAGTAAAAACCCAGAAGCAGCCCAGCAGTACCCTGACTGAAGTCTATGGCCCAGGACCCTCCAGGACAGTAGGGTGGTTTTCAGGTCGGATAACGAGCTCACCTCTTTTATTTTAACTGAAAGAGCTAAAATCAAAGTGAAGTAATAAAGGAAAGTGATGTGGCTCTGGAGAATGAGGCAGTGAAGCCTTTATGGGCTACCAAGAAAAATGTCATAGGCCCATCTTTTGGTTCAGCCACTGTGGATCATGCTCCAGACAGAAAGGTGCCTCATTTTCCCATTCTGGCTTACACCCTCCAGAGCATGCTCTGGAAAACCTCCACTCCTTTGCCCTGTGAGCCTTTAAACAGCCTCCAAGAGAGATGTGCTGAATGGGCCCTGGCTCATTTCGGCAGCGGGTGTGAGCTCGCGTGCTCTCTGTCCCCATAGGATCTGTGCTGAGGCTGGAGAGCAAGGGGAGCACAAGGGAAACAGCTCTGAATCACGGAACTAAAGGTGTCTGAGGATGGCCCCGGGAAACGTACACACGTTTGCAGCCCGCTGTATCCACTGCTCTGCTAGAATAGATCCATCAGGATTAAATGAAGAGTGATGCTTGCCCTGGTGTCTCTTTTTTGTCACTGTTGTCCTTTTTAGCATCTGGCTATAAATTGCCTGCTGCACCTGGGCATTCAAATGCTCTTCCCCCTTCCCCAGCTGCTGGAAATTGAATCATCCCACGGCTGTTTGGTGGTACACAGAATACACTGCCCCAGCAGCACCTATGCAGAGATGTAGGGAGAACCCATATAGAGACCATCCCATGAAGTCCTGAATAGGGAAGGCATTAGTCTGGCCCAGAATGGCTTTGCTTTCAGCTGTAGCAGGGCTGGGCATGGCTCTGTCCTGTGCAGTGATGGAAATCCAGAGCAGCCGATGGAGCGCATCAGGATAACTTCAGCATGGGGTCATCTCTGCCCTTGGTCCAATACCCATCCCTGCTTCAAGCCCACCAGGGCTGAAGGACCTTCCAAGTACAAAACTCCCTGTGTCCCCTCCAGCCCAGGTCAGGATGAAGGAGGGCTGGCTCAGACAGATGCTTGTGGCTGCCCAGCAGCACCTCTGGCCCTTCCAATGGGAATCACCCACCTTCCTGGCATAAAAGAGGAGAGCGAAGTCTGGGGTGGGCACAGCTGGAGCAGGAAAGGTCTGTCTGGTTCGGGTTTGAATAACTTGTGAACAAATGGTGACAGATGTAGTCTCCATGACAACCCACAGCTGGCTGGGCAGGAATTAAAGGGCAATGTGCTTCAATGGAGTGTCAGCATCTCAGATTCCCCTACTCTTAGTAACTTGGGAGTTACAGATGCACTTGAAAGTGTGCAGGTCCAAAGGCGTCCTTGTTTTAAGCCCTTTGGAGATAAGCAAATACAAGGACAATCGTCCCAAAGGCTTATTTTTAGCTAGAACTCCTGCCTCCCAGCTGCGTAACTCCATGGGTGCTGAGGGTGGTGGATGTGAACGGTGAGACCTCGTCTGGCTCTTCTCTAGGCTGGAGGAGGAGAGCGCCGGTGCCAGCACCACACTGTTTGGTAAACTGGTGGTTCGCCAGGAATGCTTCAGGCCTGGAGCCAAGCACCTTTGCTGGGATAGGTAGAGAGCAATTAACAGCAGGTTTAACCCAACACCATCTCACAAAGTCCCTGCCCCACGGCGTGGGCTTCCCCCATGGTAAGGACCCAAGTCTGGGGGATTCCTTAGGCTGGGAGGTTGCCTGGCTCTAAACAAAGCAGAATCTACCCCATTTAAATAGGTGAAGGGACATCATCAGCATAAAAAAGAAACAACCGGAGACCAGCCTCTCCTCTGACAAAAAACCCCTTTTGCCTGCTATTACTATAATAAGTCTCCAAGTCATGTGTCTGAAAGGGCTGAAGGGAAAAATCTATTTTTCTCCCTGTTTTTTTAGGCTGCTGCCTGTGCGACAGTCGCTCTGCAGTTGCAGTGCTGGGTTCTGCGTAGAGGTAGCCAGTTCTTCCTGTTGTTTGTGTGGGTTTTTCACATGGCAACGGCAGAGAGAAAAATCTTTTTTTGAAGAAGAAGCAGTGTAATTGTAGAAAACAACTCAAATTTGCAAGGAAGAGAAGGGAAGAGGCAGGAACGCAGACATCAATGTACCTCACTGCTGTCTCCATTTTGGGGCCGCTGCGGCGGTTGTGATCTCGAACAGCCAGGCCAGGGGATGTTGGCGTCATTGTGTATCCGAAAGACACCTAAAAAGGACCCCAGCCTGGGGCTGCCTGGGGGGTTTCCTAATGGAAATAGCTCTGGGCATGCTGGGCTAGAAAGGATTGGGGGTTTGGATGCCCTGGACCTCAGGCATCCTTTGGAAAGCTGGAATAGCAAAGGGCAGAGGGAGATCTGGCTCTGCCTGGCCGCCGAGAGCCATGTGGGAGCTCTGTGCAGTGGTACCCATCCACGTGAGGGCCATGATCACCTCCCTTGCTGCTCGTACCAGGCTGCTCCTTCCCCAGGCTCCTTGCTCCAGCCCTGTCCATGGCTGCAAACCACGTGCAGGCTCCAGACACGCTGTTCTGCTCTCTGCCCACCAGGCTGTAACAGCCCGCTGTGCTCCCTTGGGAAACTGTTCCCTTCTGTGGTCCATCACATCACTCCCACGGCTGGTGCATGCGTCACTTTTTTCCCCTCTTCTTCATACAACTGCCCTTTAGATATTTATATAGCGTTATCATGTTCCCCCTCAGGCATCATCTTTCTAGGCTATAGAAATTAAATTCCCTGAGTCTCTGCCCATAAGTCATCCTCTCCAGTCCTCGTATCAATTTGGTTGCTATACTCAGGATGGTTTTTTCCTTTTCTGTGTGCGATGTCTCTCTCTCTGTAAGAGTCACACCGGGTATTGTAGGGCACATTTACTACCACAGCGTAAAAATTGGATTAGGACCTGTTTTGCCCAGCGAGGGATCCTTCTGGGCTCATACCTGCATGCAAGCAGGCTGCTAGCTCGGTGCCACGTCCCCAGCTGGATGCTTCCAACTCCCCGGTCCATGACTGCTCTGTAGCTAACCACGTGCTTGCTTCTCCCCACACTGCCTGTCCTCCTTCCCTGCTGGAAGGGTCTTGGCAAAAACCCTGAGTGCCCGGCTTGGTGTGCACCCATCAGCAAATCCTGTCTGAATCCCATCGGATGCCCTCTTGGCTCGTGGTAGCCGCTCACCCAAGTACTCGCAGGTTCTGTGCCTGGTGCCCCGCTGCAGGCAGTCCCCGGTGCCCCATGAGCATTCCACCTTGGGCACAATGGAGGCGCCTCCATTCTGCCAGTCACATGTGGCTTGGTCACCAGTTTGGGGGCACCAGTGGTGTGCTCAGCCCTATAGCTTCTGATCAGCAGCTTGCTCACAAGCCCTTGGGGAAGGCAGAGCATTGATTTGTCCTCAGGCTGTCAATGAATCCCTCACTGGAAGCGACCATGATTAAATACCTGGGCTCTGCATCTCAGACACCTGCAAGCCCGCAGACAAGGTGGCAGCGCTTGGTGCTGTTTTCATCTGTGGGCACTTGGCTGTGCAGAAGAACAAACATAGGAAAACATGTTAACATCCCCTACCCCCTGCGGTGTGACAGAGGCCATGCCAGAGCTGTAACAAGTGTCTGGCAGAGGATAAACTCATTCACACAGCAGCTATGTTCTGGTTTATTCATATTTTCCCCTGGAAAATTAGGTTTAATCTCCAGCTGTTGCTGGCTTTTTACGTTCAATATCAAGCCAGCAGAGCATTGTGTGCTAATGGGGTGCCCTGAAGCAATGCTGGTGGGGTTTGCATGCCTGCCTCACAGACAGCCTGGCTGTCACCACCTCTCCCAGTCTGTTGTGGTC
The DNA here is from genome assembly GCA_017639245.1 of Myiopsitta monachus. NCBI lineage: Eukaryota > Metazoa > Chordata > Aves > Psittaciformes > Psittacidae > Myiopsitta > Myiopsitta monachus. Next base: position 36,801,183 of record CM029928.1, read on the forward strand.
ACAGCCTGTAGCTGGGGAATTACCTCTTGGGAGATACAGCTGTAAATTTGGGAGTTCCCATCAACAAGAAGTGTTTCTGTAATTCCTGCTGCTGTCTTTAAGCATTATCCTTATTTTTTCCTAGGCTGCGTATTCATTCAGATCTACTCCCGAGCTGCCTCAGGGCTCAGGGTGCTGTTATGGAGAGGAGGATGAGCCATGTGCCTCCAGCTGATGGATTTGCAGCCACCACGTTGCAATCCTCTCTCCTGAAGGACTTTATTCTTCTCTCTCGATCTTTCCCTTGTTCTCCTGACCTCTCCCTCCATGTGCCAGCATGGGCTTCTCCACTGGTTGTTGCCTGCAGGATGCTTCTGGGGTGGTGGCATCTGAGATCTGCCATAGGGGTTGGGATGAATCACTCCATCCTCCTGTTCTGAGCATCCCACAGCTCCTATGGGGAAGGGACACCTCACCCAGCACTCAGCCCTCATCACATCCCCTGTTTCAGTGCCAGTGCTCTGAAAAGGCTCATACTGTCCTGCCTGCAGCCTCGCGGGGACATCTATGGACCACTCACCAGCCCAGTGGAAGGGGCAAGCACTGAGCACTCTGCAATGCGCAGGGCTCTCAGAGCCATCCCTCCCCATTGTGCTGTGCCCCTTCCAGCCTTCACCAGCTGTCAGTGATCTCAGGAGTCACTTGAAACGCCACCATGCTACGGTCTCTCTTTCATCCCTGGCATCTCCATGCGTTTCATCTTGCAAGGCTTGATATTAAAAAGCATCTCATGAGACATGATGAGAGGACTATAGAGGTCGAGTTAATAATACATTTCACTTTTCAGCTTTCCCTTTAAGCAAGAGCTGGCTGGGGTGAGCTGCCTAAACAGGTGGGGACCCATGAGTGACAACACACAGACCAACTTGTATGGCTTGTAGGGTTTTTCAAGGCATTAAAGTTAATTAAGTACTAATTAACTGAAATACTCTGAAGTATCCCTGTCATAGCAACCTTCTGTATCAGAGCCTGCCTGATTTATATTCACATAAGTTCACATCAAGGCAGTATGCTTTACGGATCTGCTGCAGCTTCGTGCTGCATATCTAACCTGCTGCAGGCTGATGGGTTGGATAGGAGTGTGGCCCCAATTCAGGAAGGGCAAGTGCGTTTATCATTGGAGAGCTGTGCTGAGCTGCTTGGAAATGAAGTGGGAGGGAGCCACGTGCCCACCATGGCCAGTAAAACCCTCATAGGATTCCCCAGGAGCCCCGCAGAACCTGCCCCTGGCTGCCTCCGCTCTCCATCAAGACACCGAGCACATCGCATCTTCATTGGTGCCTCCTGCATGAGCTAGCAGGGACCCATGGGCCCAGCAGGGACCTGCTGTGTTTGATGGTGAAGCAGGTCTGAGAGCCTCAGGTGAGAAACGCTGGTCATGGTCTGGGCTGCACATGCCTGCCAGCCCAGCCTCATCCTTGCACAGTGGCATCCTGCTTATTCGGGACTGCTTGGACCCGTGTGCTTTCATCCTCTTTTCCCTTGAAGGGGAAAATCTCCGCAGGATTTGTCCTCTTTTAAATCTGCCACAGCAGCAGCCTGAGTCTGCTTTGCCTCGGTGCTTCTCTGACTTCCACTCGCCGTCTGGTCACATTGAATTTGACAGGTTCTTTTGATGTCTCTGTTTAATTCAGTCAGGTGATGCCAGAGAGGCTTTCTGCCTGCCGGAAAGCAAAGAGTTACCTCTTTAATGTCTGTGTAAGCCTTTGGGAAGAGTGGAGTTGGGCAGATTAATCCTGAAATGAAAAACCTACTCTTTGCATTGACAAGGTTGGCTGAAAAAGGAAACCATTAAATTATAGGAAAGACAGACACTCTGGGGAAGGCAGAGAACTGGGGTAGCACTTGTAGGTTTGGAAGCCTGAGAGCCGGTGCAGGAGCAGAGGACAGCAAGGAGGAGGTATGGCATGTTTTAAAACTCATCAGACTGATCCTGATCTTTCTAGGAAGTAAAGCTGTTGGGTTATTCCTGCCACGGCAGACCTGAATCCAGCAATCTGGGTTTCAAGGTTGTGGTTCAGCCACTCCAAGATTTCTTTCCCTGGCACTTACAAGTTCCTGCTCCAGGGATAAGAGCAAAGCGAAATCTTTTCCCCAAGCTTTTGCAAAGCTGTTGGCATCAACAGGAAAAGTACAGCGTAAGAGCAAGGAGCAGAAGCCTGGATAGTTCAATTCCCACCTATGCCGAGTGCTAAAACACACAGGCAGAGCAAATGAGCCTGGGGTGTCCGCAGAGCACAGCCTGGCAAATACAACATTGACAACACTGCTGCCTGAAGGGAAAATCCCTGAGCGGGACACTCGATCTCCGTCCCTTTGAGCAGCACAATTTAACCATCCTTTGCTTTCATTCAGACATAAAGCATGACTTGAAACGCGAGCGAGCAGGAGCGCAGATTGCTGTGCATGAGAGAGGGAGCAGGTTTTCTGCAAGACTGGCAAAGGATAATTAGCAGTTCAGCCATTAGGATCTGGTCTGTGTCCCCCCCCAGCTTCTCCCCTGGTGTGTGCGGTTGCTGCGGGTGAGCCTTGCTTGTCCCCCTGCCACGGTGGGACCACACTGGTAGCGCACGTTGTTCTGTGTACCTTGTCCAAGAAGAGCGCTGCCAAGGTAGGGCCGAGCCAGGCTCAGATCTGGGGAAGGAATGCATTTCAATAGGTAATAGGGACTGGGAGAGGGCAGTTTAGTGACCATTGCAAAGTGAAGGCTGCAAAGGCTGCGTCGGTGTAAAAAGCACAGGGAAGTTGGAGACATCTACCAGGATCAGTGTCCTTCAAAGGCACGTGTTGAGCAGCTGTGAGGACCTGCCATCTAGATCAGGTGATGGGATCAGAGCTGGAGATGGGCTTTGCATGTTGGCCTGGATGCCCAACCTGCTGAGGATAGGCATGACCAGCTCCATCTTTCTCCCAAGCAGAACATCCCTCTCCAGTGCCCATCTGTATCACAGCTCCCGGGTCCTCCCAGAACATGGTGAAAGGGTTATGTCTGCTGCAGCACTGCCAGATTTAAGGTGGTTGGTGCTGTCAGATGAGGATGGGAACCTGGTGGCACAGGGGCTCCATCCCAGATTGGTCCCTGGGCAGCACTGGGGACACTGGAAAGGGACAGGTCCCCAGAGGTCAGGCTAGTGCTGGTCAGAAAAGCCCTTTTAGTTTTAAGGGACAGAAACTGTCTGACACTAATGCCAATTAAATTTTACAGGCATCTAAAACTTTAATCTGGGTTTAATCTCCTTTGCCAAAGCCACGAGTCTGATAAATAATTTATTTGCCTCCAAGTAAAGAGGCTTTGGAATAATTTAGGCACATGATGAGTCCTTTGCTCCACTTGAGCCCTAACAGGGGCAAGGCTCATCCCCTGCCTCTCGCCTTCCTGTCGTGCCATGCCACACAGCACACACAGGCCGGGCAGGCACTCCTGCAGTCTGCGTGCCTTAGTGAGCCATTTGGGAATGCTGCCTCTGTACATAATGAGGGAGTTTTGCCGGTTGCAGCAACATTTGAAGACAGAAGAGAGGAAGGCAGATGAGAAGGTCACTGCTTCCTCTTTGGAGGGTTCATTTCTCCCTCCATGAAAAGAAGTTGCTGCTTTCCTGGTCATTCAGAGCCCGTTTGGTGGTGTGCAGTGTTCCGCATGCTTTGTCCACACTTTCTGCTCTCCTCTGAGTGGGAAGTTTTAAAAAGCTTTCTTCCCCCCCCCCCCCCCCCCTACAGTTTTATACAGCAGCAATTAGAGAGGCCAGAGGTGGAACTTCAAATCGGGAAAGATCTTCCCACCTCGCTACATCTTCTGTGGACTCATGGCCACAGTTTCTCACCTGATAAATGAGTGACAATAGCTGCGGGAAGATGACTGTGAAGGAAGCAGGCTTTCCAAAGAGGGCACGTGCAGTCTATGGTGCCTGAGCTTGGCAGAGCCTGCCCACGTTATAATGGCTTTGTCATGGAGCAAGTGGCTGCACTGAGCAGAGAAACGATTTTGTCATGGCAATCTCCATAGAGGGAGTCCGTGAAAAGTCCACTCATCGCATGGGGAAGGAAAGCATGGCAGCTAGCACAGACCTGCTCACCAGCGAGGGGAGCAGGGCTGACAGCGACTCTGATGGCAGAGGTGAGCCAGGAGGGGTCTGGAGGAAACAAACTGGGGTGCGAGCACTTCTGTGAAGTCATTCAGCTGGGATCAGCATCCCAGGGCCTGGGAGCAAGGGAAGAGTGAGCCCCATCATCCCTCCATGGGGAAACCATCTTCACCAACACCCTCTGTGGCCAGGCAGAACGGAGCAGGGAAGGCTCAGGGGGACGCAGCTCCTGGCATGACTGTGGAGCACAATGGAGGGAGCATCTGCCACTCACCCATTGCCCGGACTGCTTATCAGAGGAGGTGAGTGCAGGCTGTCCATGGATTGGTGGATGACACGGATCAGTGGATGGCCCCCACTGTCACTTCCCATGCATCAGCCAGACTCAGCAGCAAGGAGGGCAATCAAGGCAGCGTGGTTGGGAGGCAGAAACCCTGCCAGCAGTCCCCAGTTCCACCATCATGTTCCTTTCTCCCCACTTGCCCCCTGTCAGCCTCCATCCAGTGATGCCTCCAGAGCTGTCACAGCTCCCAGACACCATGGCAGGGCTGGTGACAGTCGAGGCCGAGTGTGGCAGAGCCATCACCCCAGTCCACGGGCTGTGCAGTCAGGTTGCTGCAACCCACTTCCACCCCTTCCATCCATTGCTGTGGTACCTTGCTCCCCTCTGCCTTGCCCTGTGGGGCGTTTGCAGATGTATTAAGCTGTGTGCACTCTTCTGGCATTGTTTTTCGTGCAATTTTGGGGTTTTTTTGCCACTCCAGGACAGTGCTTGTAAAAACAGCCATAAAGAAGTTAAAAAGCAGTGTGCTGGCTCAGAGGAGCCATTCAATATCCTTATTAAAGATCCGCAGTACTGGAGCTGTAATAGTACTTGGCACTCAGAGGGCACCTTTCATCTCACAAGTTCAAGTCACTTTACAAGCACTAATGAATTAAGCTTTGTAACAGCCTCGCATGCAGAGCCTTGCAAACGAATTATTCATCTGTTCTCACAATATAGGCATTAAATAATAATAATAAGCTGGTTAATTCTGTCTCTCCAATGCTCTGGGGATTGCCTCTGAGCTGGTAGCAATTCCTTCCCATTTATCCAGCGCTAATGGTCAATACTTCTAGCACGCAGCATTAGGTGAGCAGGGGTTTGCTGGTGTATTTGACAGTCAGCCTGTGTTTGGATCAGAGCAGTGGTATGGTGGGGCTTCTCCTCCTGGCTTCTCTCCACTGCAGCCAAGCACTGAGCTTTTAAAAGCACATGAAAAGAAAACAGAGCAGCTGCTCCAGCTGCCACCAAAGTGATCACTTAAAAACAATGACATGCTTTCCAAATGGAGCTTTCCTCCATTTCTGGCCAAAGCGCTTCACCTGGTGTTTAATGGACTCAACCAGATCTAGTCCCTCAGCACCGGATTCTCTCCCTTGGTGTTCTGGCAGAAATACGTTGGGCCACACAATTTAGGGGCTGCTGGGGCACCTCCTCGTACCTGTGGGCATGTGCTGGTGAAGGAGAAGTGTGGATATTGCCTGTGCAAAGAGGGGATCCCGAGAGAGAGCACAGCAGGAATGGGCAATGAGCTGGAGCTGGGCTTCCTGGGCTGGGCTTAGCCTGTCTCCCTAAGGCATCCCCATGTAGTTCCTGGGCTGAACAGCCCCATCTGTGGGTTAACCCCTGTTAACTTTGTGTAACAGGGGGTTACTCCAAGAGCAGTAAGGGCAACTGTGGGGCCATGTTGCCCTCCCCCAGGAGGATGGACAGTGGTGAGGCACAGCCAGGCCTCTGCAGCAGCAGGATGGCTCCTTATAGCCAGCCAGACCCATGTGTCCCTGCCTTCTTAGGGCACTGGTGATGGTCCCTCCCATCCCTACTTGGGCATCCCCCCTTTCTCCTGGTTTCCATGGTGTGTATTTGGATGCTAATTATAAGGGTGCTGACTGTGAACTCATTGCTGTATTCATTTGTCTGGGTGCCGAGGTCACTGTCTTCACACTGGCAATAATTACAGCAATGAGCACACAGTAAAATAATTCTCCAGCTGAAAACCAAGTATAGAGGGGAAAAAATCCCAGGATCTGTCTCCTTTGGAGGGATGTGAATAAAGAAACACTCGCTGCCAGGGATCTGCCATTTTCTCCCTGTGATCTGGAGAATACAAGTGTCTCATGTGCTTCTGAACAGTGTCTGACAAGAGTGACACAACAGGGTTTGAGTTAGCCAGGGGTTCACACTGCCAAAACCAGCTGCAAAGCGGGTCCCAAAGGGGGGATGCTGTGCCTGCCCCAGAGGTGGGGGTCCAGGAATAACAGTACACCGGCTCTGGAAGCCTGGGCTGTGCCTGGGCGCTGCAGGATTGCTGAGTCAGAAAAATAATGGCATGGAGGAGCCAGAGCGGAGCGGCAGGAGGATGTGCCGGAGGGGTTAGCGATTGCTTCCTGCCTCCAGCTCCTGAGGCCTCTTGCTGGGAATCGCAGCTCCCACTAGATCCAAAAACCTTTTTTCCTTACCACATGACCTTAGACAAATCATCTTTCCTGTGGTATCCACTTCCCTATTCCATCGAGGACAAGGATGCTGCCTCTGTTGTTAGTCAAGACCCGGAGGTGGATGCACAGAGGGGTTTGCTCTGTCGGGAGCAGGAGTACCTGCAGGCATGCTGGGGCTGAGCTGGCTCACTTGGGATGGATGTGGGAGGAAGCAGATGTGGTCCACGGGCTGGTGTGGGGTCATGCACGTGGATACCAGCTTGGGCGTGTGTAGTATCATAGCAGCAATGCTCTGCTGGCCCACAGGCACTGGGAGCTGGGGCTGGTGGCTGCAGCATCTCTGCTCTTTACCACAGGAGCCAAAGAGGAGGGCTGCAGAGCAGAGCCACTGAATCACAGCTTGATCTTCCCTGGTCGTTTCTGTGTCACTGACCAGAAATCACAATTATTTCTATGCCATTCTGAGCATTAAAGAAGTGGTTGGGAACTGGGAGCAGAGTGTCAGCGCAGGGGTAAAGTGTGTGTGGAAAGAGCGTAAGATTAATTACAGGAGCAACAACTACGACTGTTGATAAATCAGCTCCCGTTAGGAGAGTATTCGTGGTCCTGTAACTATCACCACTCTCAAGCTGGGATGAATGAACTAGCTAATTGTTCGCTGTGTTGAAAAGCAGTCTTCAGGGAGCAGCACATTACATTAAATGAGTCAGCTCCGTGCTGGCAGGACTATTATCAAATATTATAATATTTAGCTGGACCGTTTCTACCGGAGCTCAGTGTCGATGGAGAAGGGCGTTGTTTTCGTCAGTGTAGAAGGGAAGAAAGAAAAGCATCAGACACTGTTTGTTTCCTGATGAGTGGAGATCTGGCAAAAAGAAATGGGATCGTTTCACTTGTTAGTGCACTTCTGCAATGAGTCATGTGTGTTTCAGCGCTGCTTCCAGAAACTTAATTGAAAGTTCTGGTGTCTGTTGTTGTAAGGGGAGAACCATATGCTATCGAAAGAGACGACTTGTTTTTGTAGTCCAGAAAGATTATAACAGCATCAAATCCCAACTGTTGTGGCAATGCCTTCAGAGAGCAGGAATAAATCAAGGAGTTTCTACTGTAAGGAGATCAAAAACCCGACAATGACAACAAAATAAAGGAGAGACTTTTGGTGAAAACACGGCTTCCTTACGCTGTTTGGTCGTGTGGATAATCATTGCCAACTCCTCTAGTGAAGGGCAGACGGCTGCAGGGATGTCTCCTCCCCAGCAGAGCTTAGGATGTGTGATACAGTCGGTTGTTTGCGAAGCGGTTGTGCTGCTGGTAACCCAGGCTGCTGGCCCACCTTTGAGAATCCTGGTTAATCATCCCATGCCATCCCATTCATCCTTTCTTACTGTTATTTACAAAGCTCTCTTGGCTGGAAAATAAAGCCAGTGAATAACACGCTGGGAAACAAACAATCCTCGTGATGCCCATCCCCAGCGCGTCAGGAGCTGCGTGGTGGGAACAGTGCTCCCGAGGTCCGTGTGAAAAGGCTGTCTGGGGAAGAGCTGGAGTCCCTCCACGGCCACCTCATCAAGGGCTGCATGCGACTGCACCTCAGAGGGCTTGCTAAGGCAGCCTCTGCAAAGTGATTAAGTGAAATCAAAAAGCCTGAAAAGACAGCACTGATGATGTGAGTTGCATTGACTAAAGAGAGCGGGGTGGGTAGTTGAGGGTGTTCGTGCAGCGTCATCCCGGAGAGACTCAGCCCTCTTTTGTCTACTGGAGAAGTCCACAAGGGCATAGTCTGCCAAGCACAAGTGTCACAAGCCAGAAACAGCTCCATTTATTTGGCCGTGGAGTTGCAGAGTGTTAGCTGTTGGGTTACTGAGGTTTGCTCTTTGAAGATAGTGGGGATTTCTGTTTGGATAGACTGTTAATAGATCCATTGCTTCCATGGCGATTCCAACACAACTCCACATCTCTCCTATGCCTCTCCTATGCCTCCTCTACCCACTATTTCACGTTTAGTCCCTTTATTCTGCAATGCATCTTCAGCAAAGCACTTAAACAAGTGCCTAACTTTAGGTCTCTGCTTAAACCCCCATACTGCTTAAAGCAAAATAGCCCCATCAGAAGTGGTAACGTGCAGGAACTCAGCCTGCCCTAATTCTGCATTTCCCTGTTTTATACACACTGCCACATGCCACAGTAGCATATGTCAGAAGATAAATTGCATGTGGCAGAGCACTATATTATGTATATCTTGAGCAGGGACTTCCCGCTGTTGATAGTTTTCTTATTTCTCTTTGTATCTTTTTCCTCTTTTACATGTTCATCAGTTCAGAAAACCTCATCTCCCACAGAGATGGCCAAGACACTGCAGGGCTGTTCACTCACACTTTATCCAAGGGTCTGTGAAAATGAATACAATTCAGAAGTAAAATGAGGGAAACTTGACCATAGAATTACAACTTCAACACAGGGTGATAAAACTGTATATAAGTTTCTCCTTCCAGTGGGCACAGATGATCTCAGGGTATTGACCTAATGAAGAGAGAAAAAAATGCTCAGCACTTCTTTTATGTAGGGAGGATGTTTCTGAGGGTCCAACCAGGCTTGGCACCTGAGGAGCAGATACTGAGGTCATTTTAAGTACAGAGTACCTGTCACCTTAAAGACTTCCTGGGAGACCTTATGGGAGCAAGGAGGCTGCTGTTGTCTCCAGTGCTGTGATGGGAGTCCCAGCTGTAGGGGGAAAAGATGGGGGGTTTCCACAATTTTTGTCTCAGGCAGAGGAGTAAAGCTTCATCTCTGAAAGAATGATCCTGCAAGATGCTGGCTCCCTGTGCTCCATGAAGGTGGGTGGACCTCGGAACCTCCTGGGATGCGCTCAGCAGATCAAGTGGTGACCAGAGGTTGACTAAAGCCTCTTCTGACCTAATGGGGACAGTGCTGTGATCCATAGCCTGCTCTCAAGGCCTCAGAACTTCAGCTGTCTGTTAAATCCACAAATAAAGGAGCTGCTATGGAAGCAATTCACTCGCTTGCGCTGCAGATGACATGTGAATCTATCCTAGACGCAATTCAGAGCAAGGAGGCAGGGAGAGCATCTCTCAGAGCACTTTCCGTCTGGAGTGGCACTGAGCTACAAGATTTGTTTTCAAGCACTGCAGTGGACTCCCCACTGTCATAAAAGGCAGGTCAGGTCAGGACAGAGTGGGATTGCTGACTGCCACCTCATCCAGAGACCCATCTGTAAGGCTGTGTCCTGCAGGGACTGGGGAGTCCCCTTCTCTCCTAGAACCAGAGGTGTAGAGGGTGAGAAGTGGGGTGGAAGGCATCCAAGCCTGTGTCTGGGCAAGGGACCTCTGTACCCTTCCTTCTTCTCAATCCAAGTAACCTGCAGCAGTCATCCCTGGAAGGGCTCTGGGTACCACACTGTCCCCCAGGGTATCTGAGGTTTCCACAGATCTATCATTCTCCTTGGAATCAGATGATCTTAAGGTTCTTTCCAACCCAAACCTATGATTCTATGAGGAAATCCCACTCTTCCTCATCCAGTGCTGGGAAAATGCTTCTGCACACGTGAGAGCAGCAGGAGCATCCGCAAACCCAGGGCCAGGCAGGAAAAGCAGTTTTTTAATGAGTTGATAGGGCTTTGATTCCAAATTTATATATATAAATATATATATATAGCATCATGAGTCATGGCAGTGCTCCGGGAGCACAGGAGGATGGTGAAAGGAGTGTCTGACCACCAGCAGCTCATTGGAAGTCCGCTCCCAGTGCCAGGTGCCCACCTGAGACACTGCTGACTTAATGTGTTGCAGGGATTTTGGGGAAGTCAGCAGCTTCCAGGAGCTGACCTGCCCACTGCAGTAATCAAACAGCAGCCTGAAAAGGCCCCCAGATGCCTAAACCATGCCAGGCCCTGAGGACTGTCCTGTTGCCTTTCATTGTAAAGCACCACGTTGGTTTTAAGCTGCAGACACAGAAAATCACATTTCTGAAATGAGCAAGCATCTGTTCCCTGGGTCTTTTCTCTGTAGAGTGAAATGTCCCTCTTTCATCTCGTGTTCACCTCTCTGCACTGTAGACTTTTGGCAGGACCGCAACGGATGTGGAAAGCTTTGTTATGAGCACAGCAGCTGATAATTCCTCCTTCCCCAGTGGTTTGGCAGCCCAAGTGACCTGCCCAGCCCAGGACTGGCTGTTCCCTTGCAGAGACAAATTATAGAGATGTTAAAGCAGGCAGGTGGGAGGAAGGCACATCAACCTGCGCTCCACTGGAGGCATGCACAGAAGTAGAACCTCTTAAGGAGATGTCTGTAGGTGGCTGAATTTAAATTCCCAGCGACTAGGACAAGCAAACAGATCAGGGGAGGCATGCGTTAGAGATTCATCTTGTGTACAGAAACAAAAGCAAGTGCAGAAAGTGCAAGCTACAGAATTGGCAATGCCACATAAGCTAATCTCTGCCTTCGGTCAGACTGGTGTACAGCTGTAGTATGATGGAGGAGGCAGCCTTAAACCTTAAAGCTTAGCTTGTTGCCCCTCCGCCTGCCAGATTTCAGTCCACATCTGCCTGGGCTCATGGGCCCAAATGCTGCAACACCCCACACGTGGGCAGGGAGCTTTGTAAGACAGGAACAGTCGGTGCCTTTCTACATCCCCCCTGTGTCTCTGTGCCTCTGTGCCTCTGTCAGCAGCAGCAAAAGCCTGCAGAGGTTGTCAACAGAGCACTTCTTGCCATGAGCAGGGCTATTGTCACTCCTAATGAAGACCCAGGCAGCAGCCACAAGGCTCAGAGCCCCTGGCAGGGCAAAAGGCAGTGTGTGGGTAGCCCTGGTGCCTCCAGGAGCCCCCAGTGAGGTGCAGAAGGTGCTCCCACTCAAGGGCACATCAGTGAAGTGGCCGAGCTCAGTTATTCACAAGCTATTGCCAGGCAATGCTTAGACAAACCTGATCAACGTGTTTGCTAGAGAGCAATAATTTGCCCACGTTACCAGGTCTCTTTCTCTCACTTTGCAGTTGGTGCATACATTTTACAGTGCCCAGAGAGGAAAAGTAAGCTGAAGACTGTCAAAAAAAAAATGCTGAGAAGAGGTCTTGTGAAGGTCATAGGCTATCATTTCCTTTACTGCTCGCTATCTCCCAAAGAGCTTCCAGATGATGTTCTTGTCCTTCATCATCTTTTGGGGTGGAACACTGGGAGAAAGCACAAGCTATGCTGCCTCCTTGCTCCTTATTAATCATTTCCCTTGCAGCACCTGATGTATACACAGTCCAGGGCAAAGGTTTATTGGACCATTTGCTGAAGGCTCTATGGCCAGAAAGATCTCCAGATCTTGGTGACGTGATTGCTAAGTGGATGGGTGCAGGAAACCTGAGGAGGCAAAGGCCCTGGGAGAAATCACCTGGAATGAAATTCCTGCCCGCAGACAGCAAGACAAAAATAGTGCATTTTCCAAGCTGTTGAAGTGGGAGTTGATTAGCTGTGTAATACAACACTAGTTAGTAATCTACAACAGCGCCATACCCCATTTATTCTAACACGGCAGAGTATTGTCCTAATGGCAAACCTAATAAATAGAGCACACACCATCTGTACCACCTTCAGCTGCTGTGCTGTGATACCCAACACATCTCTGTGCCTAGCTTTTAGCCACACCATGGGCTGGGGACTGAGCCTGTCTGGGACCTGGTGTCCTGGGGTGAGCTGGCTCCTGGAGGCAACTGCTGTTAGCATAAAGCAAGGCTTGACAAATGGCTCTCCTCCATGATGGCTTTCCATGGCTCACCCGGGGAGGCTATGGCGAAGATCCCAAGGACAAGTGCCATTAGCTGGGGCTCTTAAAAAGGCAGTCATGCCAGAGACTGAGAAAAGCTGTGGCATCTCTTGCCACTGAGGCCAAGCAAGAAGGGTGGCCATGGTTGAACAGAGGAGGGGAATGGCATTTGCAGTCTGGTCTAGGGATACCCAGGTGTCTTGCTGTCTGTGTCTGTTGGCATGAGCATCACCAAATGTTGAACAGCAGCAGCTTATGGAGATTGAGCCTTGTAGGGACAGCTCCATAGCGTTTCTTCACAAGCCAGACAACACAGGGCTTCTGCGAGAGCCTCCAGGCTCGGCTCCTTAATCTTCATTACAGGGTATTTAAACCTGTTTGCCATCTCCTCTTCACAGTCACTTTAATTGTGTAAGCAATTAGCAGGTCTGGCGCCAGGAAAAGTTGTTGTGGTGTGCACTGCAGGACAGGAGCTGGGGTTATTTTTAGGTCTGTAGAGTTGCTTCTGTAGCACCCCTGATGCTGCACTGCTACCCAGAGCATCCTCCTCCTGTCTGGCAGGATAAAGCTCTGCCAAAGAGAGCAGAGGGCTGAGCCAGCGACCCCAGCATCACCAAGCCACTGCCTGCTTCCCATCACACATATCATGGCACAGAGCTGGCACCCCCTGCCACAATCACTTCTCCTCACACAAAACTGGAGGGTTTTGGGGAGGAGGGAGGTGAATTCTTAATGAATCAGCCAGGGGTACATTTTGGGTCAGCCAGGCAGGAAAAAAGACATGTTCAGCTGGTTATCAGCCCTGTGAATGTAGAAAGACTACAGCTAAATCACGTGAGGTTTTCCTTCCCGATTGTAGAAATAAATAGAAGTCTCTGAGCTCCCTGCTGCAAACTCTATGCAAATTTAGACCTCGAGCATCTGAATGTCAGCAGCTGTCCCTGGAGCTGCTGCTGGTACAGGATCAGAGGCTTGCCAGCCTTTGGCACCTCTTGCCCTGGAGCTGCACAGTGCATGCCCTCTCTGCTCAGTCTGGTCCAAGAACATCTCAAGAAGGTGACTCCGAAACACGCTGTGACCCATGGAGCTGGCAGGAACAATGTGGCATCCTGGGGACAGCTCAGCACCCTCAAGCGTGGAGCTGGATGCCGTCCCAAATGCAGCCATGCAGTGAGCTGGAGCTGACAGCTGCCTGCAGGGGCTGGGGAGCCTCAGTGAAGGAGCCCTGGGCCATCCAGGGGAGCTGTCATCATCCCTGTGGCTTCAGGAGACTCCCAGGGCAGCTTCCTCACACTGTGGGAATGATTCTCCAGTGGTGCCCTGGGTCTGCCTTCTGGCTGCTGAGTGGGATGTGGAATGCTGTGTTCTGCCCCCAGCAGAGCCTTGACTTCAGCTGACTTTGCCCTGAGCTCTGAGACTGAGGAATAAAAGTGCAGACTAAGGGCAGCAGTCCCAGCAGGCATGGAGCAAAGCCTGTTCCACTTCCATCAGCCACTGTGGAGCTGAGGAGCCCAGCCAGGAGCTGGCACTGCCCCATCCTGCCAGTGGGGATCAAGCTGGGGGAGATACAGGTCACAGCCAATAGCTGCTAGAACACCTTTTATTAACAAAGCTGCTATCAGCTGTAGAATCAAGCTGTTGGTAACAGAGCGGTGTCACTGACCCCTACTCCTGCAGCTCCCTGGCTGGAGCCCCAGCAGGCAGGATGGCTCTGGAGGGTCACTGGTGGTGTGCCAATGACGTTCAGGCTCAGTTTACCCTTCAGGAGCTCCTGCTTTCATCAGATGTGTGCACAACCTGTAGTCTTGGTCTGCAGCAGCACACGCGCCAGAGACAGGGCAGGCATGTCCTGCCAGCCTCCCAGTACACCGCAGTACAGCAGTGGCTGGGTCAGGATTGGGATTCCTGCAATGTTGTGGTACTGCGGTACCTGTGGTAGCACAGCAGCAGTAGTGCTCTTTGCACTAACACTGATGTGGCTGATGATCCCAGTGTGAGGCGTCAGGCTGAGCACTGCTCCAGGGTGAGCAGAATCAGTGCAGTGATCCGGCAGTACTGCAAGCATGGGGGATAGCATCCCCTGCACTGACTGCATGGCAGGTCCTGCAAGCCCGGAGGGTGCGTTGGCAGCTCGGGGACCAGGGTACCAGCCCTTGCAGAGTGGAGGGATGGGAGGGAGCAGGTTACAGCTGCAGGGCTGTGACACAGCGGGGTGCCAGCGAGCTGTATGCGCTCTCATTGCATCTGTATGCTCATGAGTGATGGCTGAGTGGGACTGAATGAAGGCTGCGTGGTCCAGGGAGCTCTGCCTCTCTTCTCTCCCTTGCCAAGCAGACAGAAGATGCTGTGCTGCACACATCACAAGGCCTCCAAGCTGCTAAATCCCTCCTCCCCTGCACAACCTCTCCCCAAGCAGTAGATTAAATGGTGGCAGAGGGAAGAAAAACCACTTCATCCATGCAATGCATCTCAGCCAGAGATCTGTCATTTGGGCGTGATGTGCCTCCTGACTTGCAAGCTGGCCTGGGCACCACACTCCTGTCTGCACTGCTCTTTTCCAGTGGTTGGGCACTTCCACAGGGACCCAGAGACATTTGCTGACAGAAAAGTGTTTTCTATAGGGAAAGGCTTTCTTAAGCACATGAAGAGCGAGAGGTTCTTTAGCCCTGGCAACGCCACAGACTTGCTCTGTGCCTTTCTGTATGACAATTGCGCAGACAACACCAGGAGGCTCATGGTGCTCAGACTGTGGCTTTCCATCATCCCCAGCCTTGTCATGCCAGCTGACCCACTCCCATCCTGCTCCTCTCCCAGATCCCCAGCAGACAGAGGGATCCCATGTTGTAAAGGCAGAAGCAGACTCTGCTGCTGTCCACTCCTGCTGCCTGTACTCTTTGGGATGCTGGTTCCTCGTTTCTCAAATGAGGCCAAGGGATCACCTGCATTGCCCACCTTCCATCTGGCCAGGTAGATTCTGTTGCTGGCAGGCTGGAGCCTGTGCCACAAGAATGGTGGGATCCCAGAGGAAGAACAAGCCCCAGCCTTTCTCCACAGGGCCTGGGTCAGTGGCTCTGTTCAGACTGGGCTCCCTCAGTTTGCAGTGCAGTGGCCAGGGCCACCCTGAACTGGAGCCACATCCCCATCCCTGGTGGAGAGAAGGGGATGGAGGGGCAGTGTGAGGATAGCTGGGTACCAGCGTGAGGGCATCACTGGCGCTGGGGAGGGCACTGTGGTCCCCTTCAGCCAAGGCCCCTGGGTCACCCACAAGAGTAACCTGGAGGTGCCAGACTGTCCGCAGGGAAGAGAAATGCCCTGCCTGGTCCATGCTGCCCATGCGGGGGGCTGGATCTGACAGCAGAGACAGGGATGATAGCAGTGCAGGGGGTGATGGCAGAGCTAAACTGGTGACAGGGACAAGACTGGCTGCACACAGAGAATCCCATTCTTGGGTCCATGTGCCCTTAAGGGGCAATGAGGGACCCTGGCAGTGCCGGCAAGCACGGCTTCACACTGGCGCTGGTCACAGGGGAGACGGCTGGGAGTGCGTGCGCTGCTTTGATGGAGACAAACGAGCACATTTATGTCAGCTCCAGAAAAGTAACATCTGCATGGGGCCTTAATGAAAAGCCAGGTACCTGGTGATATAATTACCATCTGGATTGTCAACAGCAAATTAAACCCTGTTTAGGTTGGGTGCTGCCTTTCCTCTGGTGTTGTTTTCTGCAGGTAGGAAAGCAGCAGGGCTCTTGGAGCTCAGGGCTTTGCTACTATTTGAAGTGGGTGTTTACTCTCATGGACCCAAATTTCTCCCATCCCTGGAGCATGCAGCCTCTTCCGCTGAGGCACAGGCACAAGAGGCAGCTTCACCTTCAATGCCCCGTCCTGAGCGGCAGCTGTGCCTTTGCCTTTGAGGGGCAGGCTTGCAGATCCAAACCCTGCTCCCAGGCTGGGCAATCGTTCAGCTGCGGGAGAGGCCTCAAGGCACATCCCGAGGGATGTTGAACACCTTCTGCTTCCCATGAAGGCAGAGACTTGGTAGACACCAGGGCTCAGAGCCGGGGTGCTTATGCAGAGTGTGACTGGTCTGGTACCTCACTGCTGCGTCCTGCAGTGAGACCTCAAAGCAAGGGAAGGTTTAATGCACTAACTGTGATTCCAGTAGCTCCTGGGTCATGGTGACACCAAGCCTAGAGCGAACTGAGTGTGTCTGGGTCCCAGCTTGCTAAGTTAAAGCTGGCATCAGCACCTCTCTGGAGTGGAGAGGAGCCTGAGCAAAGGCTTTACAGGCTCCCAGCCAGCTCTGAGCCCCACGGCAAGACCACATCAACCTTGCAAAGCTGAGAGATGCTCGTGGGCTTCCACTGGGCTCAACCTCCTGTCCCTGTCACTTCATGGTCTCCATCTCCAACATGAGCACCTTCAAAAAGCCCTTCAGGTGATGGGGATCTCAGAGGCTCTCAGGGAGGTGGGAGAAGGCGAGCAGGCAGTGAGCGATAGCGCATCTTTGCCCCTTGCATTCCTCCCCACTCCTCCTTGTGCTTCCAACTCCCTTTTTTGGCCATGCATGACACTAACAGCTGTTCTTAGATAATGACAGATGGACGGGAAGCCGAGGCAGCTGACAGCACAAACATCCCGTCTGCCGAGCACTTCTTCCCCTGCCTGGTTCTGCTCTCCCTCCCTCCCGGAGGTACAGGAGACCAGGATGCTCTGATGAGCGCATGACCTCCCTGCCAATAACCTATTATATCCTCTTGGTGGCAAGAAAATGCTTCCAAACATGCCCAAGCAATGTCATTAGGGTGGGAAGCAGCCATGGGGTGAATGAGGGGGGCATGGCGTTGCCTGCCCCATGTCCTGGAGACAGAGCACGCGTGTCCCCAAGCAGTATGAGTGGGGTGGCTCTGGTGCTCGCTCATCCTGCAGGATGTGTTTGTTCTGTGTGGTTTTGCTGATCACTAGCCCCAGAGGAGCTACATTAATAAGTGCCACTGCCTTGGCCTGTGTCTCCCACTAGCCCCAGCCCCCTTGTGCAGCGTGAGAGTTTCAGCAGGAGCCAAGGGGCTGGATGAGGTGACAGGCTTGGATAGGGGGGCATGAATTTACCCTCCCAATTGCATCGCATGCTTCTCACAGAGTCTTGGATGACCCGTTTGCTGAGTAAAGCAAGGGTGGAGCATCCCTGCCCCACAGAAGAGCTGAGAAAGACATCCCACCTCAGTACTCAACTGTAGTGGGATGGCTATGTCAGCTCCTAAGGGCACATGCTGTGTGCAGAGGTGGGACGGGAGATGGCTGGAAGCCATTTCAGGCTGGCGGTCCGTGGTGTCCTGATGCTTTCTTGTCTCTGCAGGTGCTCATCCTGCCTGGCAGCACATTGCACTTACCAGCCAGCAGCACAAGATGCCCTGATGATAAATAGTTTCAAAGGTAGGACTAGGTAGGGCTCAATATATCTCACTGTTAACACATAGCTTCAGGTGCCAAAAATCAGCTTTCCTGGTGTGCTTTTAGGGCTGTTATGACAGACCTGCATCCCAGCTGCAACTTGGACAATGACGCTCTTGAGCTGTACTTACTCAGGTGCCACGTGCAAACAAACCGCAGCGCAACCAAGCAATTAACAGGATTCTCAGCCTGTCCTGTCCCAGATGTCAGTTCCTAAGCGTGTCCTTGGCCAGGACTGCTCAGGGTGGTTCAGTCCTGTGGAATGCTTTCTGCCACCCTTGCCAGCTCCTACCAGCAGCAAGGCTGAGCCACATCCCTGCTGGGCACATACCCTGCAGTTACAGGTGAACAGGCAGGAGGTCAATGCCCGTAGGGGGATATAAATAGCTTGAACAGCCCCATCCTACCCCTGAGGCTCATAACGCAGGGCAAATCCCTTCATGAGTCTCCTTGGTATCCACCTCCCAGACCCTCAGTCTCTCCGGGATCTGACTCCAGCAGTGCCTCTTGCGCTCGCAGGCTAGTCTGGCTTGGAAGCTCACCAGCAGACCTGGATCACGCACATGGGATGCGCCACACGGGAGAATCAGAAGGCAGGACAGACGGGGTGCTTGTTCCTCTGCTCGCTCTCTGTTTTCATTGTCCTTTCGGAGCTATGCTTGAAGGACAGGCACAGGGACGCAGCAGGGGAAGCGTGAAGGAAGGATGCTCATCTCAGCTTTAGGTGACCATAACTCTCATTTGAGGTGTTGCGCCTCTGCACAGTGTAAATGTGTGTGAGCACACAGACACCATGGCAGCCCTTGTCTTTGAAGGACGTTTGTGACCCATCCTGGCCCCTTAGCAAGGAGTGAGTTGTCAGGTAACAGATAACAGTAAATCGGTGTCTGTGGACGCCTGAGCTGGGACCACCACGCTCATTACCTTGGAGTGCAATTTGGAATGACATGGCAGCCTTGGGAGCATGTGTTGCACCATCCCTGCTAAACCCCCATCCCTGAGCACAGCAACAAGTACCCACAGCGTCGTGTTCCTCCCCTCCAGACACAGAACAAGTGATCACATTAAGTCCCTAACGAGCCAAGGACCACTGTGTGAGCCAGACATAAATTCATATTCGGAGACTTTCCCGGTCCCAAATGGCTTATGAGCTCTCCTGGTAAGACAGACAGAGGAGATATCATAAGCCTTGCTTTACAAATGGGGAATTGAGGCACCGAAAGGTTTAAGTGATTTAACAGGGATTCGGAGAGGAGCATCTCCAGAGCCCAAGCCCAGAAGCATTCCTGGAGGAAGGCCTGGCTTTCCAGCATCCACCTCATCAAAAACATCCTCTTTGTCCCCACTTGTCAGCATCGTCCTGGGCACTCCTGTGGTCTTCTCAATGGATTTGTCCCCCTCTTCTTTGCTTCTCCTTCTTTTGGGTACTTCTGGTGGCTCTGGCTTGTTGTGTGACAGCCTGCGGAACTGTGTCAGCTCCTGCCCTGCACGTGTGTGTGTGAGTGTCAGCACACCCACGTGTACTTGGAAGGGGAGAGGAAGTCCTGTAACCTGGATAACCGAGCATCATTATCTCGCAGCAGTGCTCTGGAGAGTGACTGGGCTGTGGAAGAGGCCATGAGGAGCGTGGGCATGAACATCTGCATGGGCAGGAGTGTCTGAGGTGCATGCAAGGGGGATGAGCTGAAGGAGGGATGCTGATGGCAAGTGCTGCCCATGCTGCAAGCAAGTCAGTGCTCCCAGGCACCACCAGTAGGATCCACCCCTGAGGATGGTCAGGTCGGGGCTGACCCACCCAACTTGCCCATGGCTCCCTCCATCTTCAGCAGTGACTAGGGCACAACTGGAAAGAGTGAAAGGGTCCTGACCCCCCCCAGCACACCTAGGAGCCCCCAGGGATCAGTCACACTGGCACCCTTGTTGGCCCTGGCTTCCTCCATCCTCACTGACACAGATAGCCCCAGGTTTCCTGAGCTCCATCAGAGTCCAGAAGGGGGTCTGCAGAGAGGTACTGAAGTAGTTGCAGAAGCACCTTGTGTTTCCAGACATGGGAGACCAGGACAATCAATGTTGAATGCTCAGATGTCACATTTGCCTTTCTAAAAAGGCAGAGATGGAAGATTCTGAAAACACCACACGCTGAGATTTATTTGCTCCTTTCTGATTTTTCGAGCTGTTTGACATAACCATGGGGCTGCTGCAATCAGGAGGACAGAGCTTTGCTACTTAAAATACAGGAGAGCAAGCTGAGTTTCCACATAAGCCAGGGGCTGTGGGAGCTGCAGCGCATGAAGCCCGCATCAAATAGTGTGAGCTGAGAAGTGGCCAGGTCCTGAGTGTGTTCCTGGGTGAATAAATCAGCTGCTGACCTCTGAGCTGGGGAAAAAGCTTTGCAAGCATCCCCAACATCCTGCAGGTTCTGGGGTGATTGATTGCAGGGCGGGAAACCAGCCCCACACCTTCTTCACAGCCTCCCAGGTGGCCAGGATGCAGTGGCCTCAATGCCCTGTGGCTGCAGCATCATAAGCCAGTCACCCCATCACCGCCAGCAGCAGGATTTGCTTTGCAGACCAGGATTTGCAAGCAAAAAAAAAAGGTATTTGGTGCTGTTTTTCTGATTCTTTCTTTTTACTGAAGGGAAGATGTAAGGTGGTTCAGCAGTTGTGGTGAAAGGAGGACTTGAGGAGTGCTTATGAGAGTAGGTGTGCAGCGATGTAAGCTGTAGCTGTGAATCCCAGTTGTGCAGGCAGTGTTGGGGTGGGAGTTGAGACACATCTGCTTGTAAATTTGGGGTGAAAGGGCTTTGGTGGTTTATAATTTCCTTCTCCTGTGAGGAGTTTGTGTCTCAGGTTTGTCTGGGTAAATGTGTGTTATCCCTGCCCTGTTTGTAGTGAGCCTGCTCACTACAGGGAGTAGCGATTACTGCTTCCACTAATCCCTTTCTGTCTTGTTCTCGGTTTCTTTGGGACTGAGTGTTGTCTCTATGGTTCTCCATTAGTATCACATACTCTATGCTTCTGAAGCTAGTGTGGGCTTTGGCTGAGGGCCTCATGTAATACCTGGCCGATCTCCTGGCTCAGAAAGATCATTGCCAGGTTTGTAGGCATGCACTCTGGCATCAGGCTCAGGAGCAGATGTGCTGCGTTCAAGGAATGGGATGTCAGAAGTGCTCTGCAGTATGGTAGAATCTGAGCCTCCAGGCACCAGGGGTGGATTCAACTGAGTGGAAGAGACGGTTCCACAATGAGCTCCTGATGCCCTGGGAGTTAGGGATGGCCCAGGATGCTCAAAGCCAGATGTGGCAGAGCCCTGGGTAGCAGCGCTGCCAGGAAGCCCTTCTGTCACAACCTCAAGGGGATGAACCTGAGCTGCAGTCCAGCATTCACGAGTCCCTCTGCTGAGACTAGTCCCAAACAGCCAAAGAAGGAGCATCTCCTTGAACTCCCGAGTATGGGGGTTATGTATATTGCCTCTGATTTACATGGTCTCCTTTCTGTGGGCTGCAGCAAGGAGTTGCTTCCAGGACTGCAGTCATCAGCGCTGCAGGGTTTGGAGAGGGGCTGCCCCATAAGTTGCTGCAAGCATGGTGGGACAGCGCATCCCTCCTTCATCCCACGCCCCTGCTCTCTGAGCTCCTGCTCAGACAGGTCTCCTTTGCCTTGTCGTGAAGGAAAGTCCTTGTGAACTGCTTTAAAGCTGCTGGGTCCCACCATGGTGTCAGCCTGCCTCTGGCTCCTGCAGGCTGCTGCTCCCATCAGCTTGTTGGCTCTTGCAGGGCATTAACCCCTGGGGAGCTGGCACAGGGAGATGCGAGGGTCACGCAGGGAGTCAGCTGGTGGTGGCTGCACTGACCCTGTGTACAGACGCCTGCAGGGGCACATGAGCCCAGCACAGCTGTCCGCCTGCCCCGTCCAGTTTTATGTCTCAGAAACAAGGAAATACATGACCCAGAATGAGGTTCTTTAAAGCTGAAAGGCAACCATGTCAGATGTGGTCCTTTCCGAGGCACTCGTGACATCTCCAGCTTGCTGTGATGCTTTTCCCATGGGAGCTGCTCCAGCTGTATCCGGCGGGTGGCTGTACCCTGATTTCCAAACCAGAGCAGCATGCCAGGCTCAGTGCCACCAGGCTGGGGCCAGCCTGGGAGTCCCACAGATCGAGAGCATGGAGCTGCAGACATGCACAGTGCTCCAGGACCTGCTGGGGAGCCAACAAGGGGCTCTCACAAGCCCAGTGCTGTCCCATCTGGAAGTGGATGCAGGAGAATGAGAGCCGCTCCCAGCATGGCCTCTGGTTCAGAGGTCTCCATCAGGGAGCTCCCATCTCCATCTCAGTGTTGCTGGTGTGTGTTCTGCATGGGGCAGTGCTGCCATGCTCCCCTGATGCCTGTGAGCTGGCACCAGCCCTGTCCTCCCTCCCAGAGGCTGTCAGGGCTGGGTGTGATGCCCGCCGTTGGGATCCAGCAGATCCAGCGCCTCATCTCCTGGCAACGGTCCTTCTGTAGCAACTGCTGAGCCACTGAGGGGAGCAGGAGTGGGAGGGCTGCAAACAGGGAGGAGTAAGAGCAGGAGGCCTTGGTGGACCCCCTAGGCATGTGTGGCTCTGGCCGGGCTGTGTTTGTTGCCGGACACTGGACAGGTCCTACTGGCATCCTGGGTCCGGCATCCTGGATCCAGCATCCTGGTCCAGCCTCAGGGGCACCAGGGCAGTCCCTGGGCTGGGTAGCATCCTGTCCCATGGGTTTGGCAAGCAGCATGTATGGGGCTGCTGGCTCTTGGTGTTCACTCAGGCAGTGGGGCAAGCAGGGGCTCTGCCTAGTGTCCCCAGGAATGCCCTCAGCCTGGCCAGTCTGCCCAGCGGAGCACGCACTGCTCTGGTGGAGCTTCCTCCGAGGACATCCTTCCCTCGTCCTTCCCTAAGCTTTGTCAAGGCCAAACCACCCATTGTGCTGACTGGTGGCATCAGTGTCTTGGTCCAGTGGGGTCTTCTCCAGCTGCCCCCCCCCCGCCAAGGGAAGCCCATGCCCACAGTCCAGCTCT
This sequence comes from Myiopsitta monachus, assembly GCA_017639245.1. NCBI lineage: Eukaryota > Metazoa > Chordata > Aves > Psittaciformes > Psittacidae > Myiopsitta > Myiopsitta monachus. The sequence goes on from CM029928.1 coordinate 36,824,037, forward strand.
CCCATTACATGGATGCTCTTCGGTTGCTGCTCCCCAAGGCACCTCCCACCAGGGTTCATCCTCCTCTCCCCTTGGCCCATCTTGTGTTTTCAGTTGCATGTGTGTCACAGAGTGAACGCCTCCATGACTTGCTCTGCCCCTATTGCTCCTTTTTTACTGCTGGCCTATTTTAAGTTGCTGTGCTTTGCATTCCTGCCTGTGTCCTCTTTGTCTTAGCAGGGCCTGACATGTTGAACGCAAACAGGCGGACTCTGCTGCTAGAGTTAAACCTCCGCCTTTTGGCGTTTCCCCCCTACCTCTCCAAAACCCGCTCACACAACCCCTCCACACCATGTCAATGGGTGAGCATCTCTTGAGCCATTTCTCTCCCTGGGAGCAACCAACATCAGACTAAGGTTCAGGGCTGCAGTGTGGTGGGGACATGGGCACCTGAATCAGGAGAACTTTGGACTGTAAAGGCTGCCCCATCTCACACCAGAGCCAGCTGAGTATGTACGGAGAGCTGTAGCTTGCACTAACACCGGCTTGCAGCATGCAGTCTACCCCACAACTTCAGCATCCTCTGGCCTCTCTGAATCAGTGACAAGGAGCCAGCCTCTGTCACTGGCTCAGTGAGATGGGGCATTGATGTCCCATGCCCACAGGTCTCCTCTCCGTCACTGAACATATGCACAGCCCCCAAGCAGGCAGAGCCCTCAGGCACGCAGATCTGGGGCTGTGGCAGGAAAGGCAGCAGAAGCAATAGCGAGGAGGTATCTCTGGGCTTGTGGCAGCTGACCTGAAACCTTCAATTAGCACTTGACTGGTGCAGGGCCCCTTGGGGGGTCAGGAGCTCATTATAATGGACTCTGTATGCAGAAAAACGCATATTCTTCTAGCAAGTGCATCTGTGTTTGTGTGAGATGGGTGGAGATCTACCCCAGAAGCACAGCCTGTCTGCGGCAGGTTTCCTCTATCCTTGTTGAATTGAACCTCCCAGAACTCGATGTAGGCATCTCCAGAAACACTCAGTGTAAGATCTTAAGCAGATGGACTGTGTCTTTCCAGACCTGTGGGCAGACAAGTGGGAAGAGTCTGGGATCTCTGTTTTTGGCCTTCGTATGCCACTGTGTTTAAGAATTTAGCAGCTCTAATTTCAGGCACAGCAGGCAAAGTCTCTCTGTGATGCGACCGGACTGGTCCAACTGAACTCAGCTCCCAAGAAAGCAGCAGGACCTTGGCTTGACATTGGAGATCCCAGGCCCCTGGGGATCCCCTGGAATAGTTGGCTGGAGGAGCCCAGGAGACAGGATACAGAGAACAGGGAGCAACCCCAGCCCATGGTCCGGTCCCCTGCCAGCCCCAGTGGCACAGTTCTGAGGATGGATCTGCATCTCTTGGAATGAAGGTGTCATTGCAGCCAACATCCCCTCTAACAGCCGCCTGTAAGGAGCACTGAATGCAGGTCCCACTTTGTTGGACCAGGAAGTGGGATGCTGGCATGCAGTGATCTCACAGTGGGTTTAGGGATGTAGGCAGAAGAAGCATTTAATGCTCCCAGCTAGGCCACTCCTAAGGGAGTAGAATCAACCTGCAAACCCCAAGGATGCTGGGCTTGTTTGGACTGCTGAAAGAAAGGGGGTGCATCAGCTCTCTATTGATGCATTACTGGGTAAACACTAGAGAAGAAAGACAGAGTTCAGGTAAAGGACACAAGGAATGGTGCAGTGTTTGGAGATGCTCAAGCTGGAAACTCAGACAAAAGCACAAATCAGTGCAAGCGGGAAGGTGCTGCAGGGAGAGCAGGGCTGTTATTCCCCAGGGACTCCTTACATCTCTCCCCTGAAACATGTAACTGGAACGGAGAGATGGCTCCCTGCACATTCCAGGCCTCCCATATTCACTGCTAAAGCAGCTGCACTCCTGTTTGGGCTCCATGTTTCCGACGGTACACTAAAAAACTGCAGACAGAAGTTGCCTTCCAGAGCAAGAATTAAGATGCTTGGTGTCTTTATCAATAGATGGACATGTCCAGGTGAGGGGTACCTCCCAGGGAACAACCTAAAGAGACCCTGTGCTCACTGCTGTGTAGTGCAGATGTGCCTCAGCAAACACCAGCATCTATCTGCTCTGGTAGTGCATTTGTCCAGGGAAGTCACTGGATACAAATAACTGAGGGTCAGGCAGTGCAGACTGGGGAGAGAGGGTCTTTTAGTGTCAAAGCATCAACCACCATGTCCTTCATCTCTAGGGGATGTCCCCTGTGCTCCCACAGGTCCCCGTCTTGCCTGTCTCTTCTAAGGGAGCTGCTGAGCTCCCCAACCCTGCAGCCTTTACCTTTACAGCACTCTCTGTCTGCGCACACATCAGGGCTCATCTTCTTCTTCCCATCCTAGTTTTACATCTAGAGATGCGGTTTTACTCTCTCTCGTGTATATCTGAAACATCCCCTGTGTCCCCTCCACCTCCTCCTCTTCTGTCCACCCTCCAGCACGTGAGTACACCACCGGCTGGGACACATCCATGACTCACAAACCCTGCAGCATTCAACAGGAAGAACGGAGTAACTGGCATGACCTGCCCACTTTGCCTGTCTGGTATCTCCTGGCCCATCTTCCCTCTGTGTTTATCAGGCGTCTAAAATAAGTCATGTTAATATGTCTCTTCCTCCCAGGAGTGTTGGGAGGATTAATTAGCTAATGTTTCTACAGTGCTTTGAAGATAAGTGCCAAGTGGGATGATGATAGGAGTAGAAATGGATTCTCTCATCTCGCCTCCTTCCTTTTTTCATGTGGGCTAAAGCAAAGAGCCGATGTGCTCTTCCTTCGCTAGGTCACCTGGTGGGGATAACATCATCTCTCATTGCAAAGCATGGTGAGGTGATAGTCCATGAGCAGAAACCACTAACGGGGAGTAAATGGAAGAGCAGAGAGAAGGTGGCCAGCAGAAGAAAGAGCAGGGTTCAGCTCAGTGGGGTCTGGGCATGCAGCTGCATGCCATGGCCCGGAGGTTGTCACCAGCTCACAGGGTCTGAACCGTGCCTGGGATCTCTCTGGCTTGGGTGGGAATGGGGATTGTAGCACTGACCCCTGGTACAGAGCCCTGATACAGCAAAGCTGCTACCAACCAGCTCGGTGGGGACATCCACCCTTAGGATACAGGAGAGGTGAACCCTTCATAGATGGCTCAGGCCTGAAGGGCGTTTGACATTTCTTAGGCAAAACCACACTTTCTTATGGAAAACTGGGAACAATTTTCTTGTAGAAAGAACGGGATTTTCTTGTGCGGATCTGTGGTGCAGGAAAGTGTTTCACCCACAGGGCATCTTTCCTTCTTTATTCCAAACTATGCCAAAGGGAAACAGACTCCACTTGTTTCACCCAATTTCTTTCGCTCATCTGTGCTAACTGCCCCAAAAAGCATCCAGCTCTGTGGAATATCACAGCAGCTATCCCCATTAAGGAGAAATACAAGGGAAACTGAGGCAAAGCTTCCCTGCCTGAGCAGGGAATGCTATTTCAGGCTATAGAATTCCCAACAGCTGCGCCCCGGCCCCAGCTCTGTCTTGTTGTACATCAAGAATGATCTCTGGCTTTGTCTGTGCTGGGGAATACATGTTGTAACTGGTGATGTTAATTAAGCGGTAACCAGACTGGTGGAGATTTATTCCCCGGCTGCCTGCTAGAAACGGGCGATACGCATCTGGGGAATGGGAAATTGACCTTCTGCTCATTTCCTGTCTTCTTCAAACAACCATTCATCAATGTGGGGGAAGCGATGGGGTGGGCTCTTCCGTGAAGCACTCCCTTGGGGCTGCGCAGACAGGCAGGAAGCATCTCTTCAGCCTGGCTCTGGAGCCTGGTTGCCATCTCCCTCCATCCCAGGTCCTCATCCAGGAGCTGGCACTGGGCACAGTAAAAAAGACTGGAGGTCCCTCCCTGTCTCCATGCCTGACCTTCTCTCTCCAGTGCCTCAGTTTCCCCAGAGTGACAGTGATGGTTTGATTGAGGCCAATAGGTTTTGCGCTTCCTTTTGCTGCAGAAGAGGCCAGCAGCCTTCACTCCATAACCAGTGGCTCCCGTTGGTACAGGATGCTCTGTTTTTCCACACCTGAGCTATGTGAACTACTCCTTGGCATATTTTCCTCCATCTGGCTTTGCACACAGTCATACTTTCTGTCCCTGCATTCCACAGCAGGCTGGAGCATGGAGCCACTGCACTCGTGGGACCTGCTTCTCTGCATGGAGCTACCTGGGCTCCGCTGGGCTGTGAGTCCCCACACCCCACACTGCTCCCTGTTTCCAAGCAGAGAGAGGATGCCAAAGGGGTCCAGGCTTGGGGAGAAGCAGCAGCTGCCTGGAGAAGCTCCGAAGGGCTTTACAGCCTGTCTGGCTTAGCGCTGGGGCTACAGCCTCCATCTGCTCCCTGTCTCAGCCAGCAGCCTTGGCCAGGAGCAGAGGGGAGCCCCACATGGGGAGGGGGAAGAACAAGCAGCACTTCGAGTTTCAGGTGCCCTGCAAACAAAGCCCACAGCCCACACACAATCCCCTGGTTAGTGCCCAAAACCAGCACAGCAGTCGCCCATAATGCCTTTATAAGCTGCTTTCTTTAAGATGACTGTTCCTGCAAGGAAGGGAGGGGGAGGCATGATTAATTTTCATTAGCCTTGTAAATAATAAGCTTGTTTCCGCTAGCCTTGCCCTGTAAGTAGGGTTCTGGTTCCAGGGCCCTGCAGAAGGAAGCTGAGATTTGCTGGTGACTCACAGGAAGCTGGGCCAGCCTGGACATCCCACCCCAGGCCAGGAAAAGGAAAGTGACTGGATCTGCTTGGGAGAGATGGAGCTTCACCTCATGCCATAGGGGAAGAGAGCAAGGGCAGTGGTCCTCCGAGGGGAGAGGGAAAAGCCCACCCGAAGGAAGTATAGGCTGAGCTTTGCACATCTTCGTTATTCAAATGAAAACAAAAGCAAAACTTCTGCTTCAGGGCTGACAGCAGCTGCCCCAAAGCTGAATGTTGAATATGGATGTGGGATGATCTTGGGATCTCAATGACATGGAGATGAGGTAGGGAAGGAGCACCTGGATATTTGCATTGAACCTGGGGCTGAATGACCTGCAGCCACCAAGGCAACAGTCCAAAGCACTGTGGAAATACCTGCTCTTGAGGCATGGGGTGAACAAGCCCCTGCAGGTGAGGACACCACAAAATGGTCCTGTGTGCTCTTTTGGGGAGTTTCATGGTTGGGATCTCAAAACCTCAGGTGAACAAGAGGGGAATGAACAGGATTTTACAAGAGAAAGATGGAAGAGTTGCAAAAACCCAAACCAACCCAAACAGGTATTTTATTATACACCCCCAAAAATGGCCACACTGATCCCAAAGCACCCCCTGGGCAGGATCACGGAGGAGCTGGAGGAAGCACTCTCATACAGAGCACTCTCATTTTTTTCTCCTTCCAGCTGCTGCCCTGTCCCTGGAATAAAGAGGGACTCACGGGGCTGAGATCTGGGAAACAGGGAACAGGGAATGGCTGCTTTGATTACTCTTCTCCCTAACGCGAGAGCAAAGAATCGCATAAAGTGATCCAGGTGGAATCATTTTTCCACAAGACAAATTCACTGTGGAACTCACTGCCAAGAGGTACCAGAAGCACCAAGCTAAGGAAGTTTCAAAAGAGGGAAAAACCAAGGTTAAAAGAGATGTGGATGAGGAGAGCATCTCTGCCTACAAAAGGGAAAAGCCAGTCTTTGGGACCTTTGGAAAACACAATGTCCAGGATACCACCAGCATGGGGCACCTCCAGGAATGCCTCCATCCTGGCATATAATCCCTCCTTGGGCTTGTGAGGTTCTGCATTCCCTCTGCATGCTGCTCAGAGCAGTGTGAAAGTTGTACTGTCCAGCTCAGGCAGACTGGGAGGTGAAACGCAAAGCCAGGCAGGAGCCATTGCTGAAGGGCACATCTTCTCCAATTCCAATGTGCGAGAAGATGCACAAGTTCAGCAAGGCAGCAGCCAGCGGTGGCTAAACACTACTGGAGCCTGGAAAACCATCCTGGCTTGGGGTGCCCACCTATTCTACAGCCACCCAAAAGTCTGAGAGCAGCAAGTGGCTTCCCTGCTGGGTATGGGCCACGGATGAGCAGGACCTATGCCATGCTCTGCACAGGAGCCCAGTCCTACAGCCTCCATAGAAGCCTCCTACTGAAGATCTAAGACACAGCCCCTTCAGGGAACACTGTTTTCCCAGCCCAGCAGATGCAACAAACACCCTTCTTGAAAGAGCTGTTTGCTATGGAAAACCCAATTGGCACACTAATTAGAAGTGACTGATTAAAGAACTAAAAGGGAATTACTCATCTTGTTAAAGGCAGGCACCTGCAGAGCTCTTCTTGCCATCAGAGCAACAGCATCCTCCACACCACAGAGAGGACACCGCTGCTCAGCAGTGCAGGCATGTGAAGCACAGCCTCTCATCCAGCACCAACCCACAGCCACCAGCCCAGCACACCCCAAGGAGCAGCAGCACATTGATCCACCACAGGCGGTGAGGTCGGTTCACTTCTAACACCAGCGTGGTCTGCCCTTACTTGGGTTTGCCACAGACGGCTTCTCCGTGTGCTTCTTCTTTCGCATCCCTTGCAAAGGCGCAGCCAGTGGCCATGTTGGGCGAGAAGCACAGAGCAGGGGCCTGCCCTAGGAAGGTCCGAGTGTTTCTGCCTCAGTGGCACCCACTTAGGCAATGCAGGTTACCCCAGATGTCATGCCAGAAGCTTTGCCAGAGCACTTAATAGCACAGCGGGGTGTCAGAGCCAGTGAAGGGACAGGGGTAAGGGTTTTTCATGGGGAGCTACACAAGCACAGGGCTTCCTGATAGGAGTGGTTGTGTGGCAGACCTGCTTTAGGGAACTTTTGCTGGATCAGGCTGTGCCCAGCCCCAGAGGGATGCTGCTCTTCATCTCTTGTGAGCCTGAGCAGACAAGCAGCGTCAAGGAGGAAGAGCAAGGAGCATGGACAGATTGTTCTGGTCTTCTCTGCCACATAAGAGTAGACTTTCCTCCCATGGAACTCCATGGTCGGGACACACGCACTTTGCAACAGGATCCCAGCCAAGAGCAGGCTCCTCAGTATCGCCTGGGTGAGGAAAGCAGCGAGAACAGACCTTGCAGAGCTGCCAGCTGGGACCAGGCTGGGCAGCACAGGAGATGGCTCCAAGGCTTCCCTTTGCAGCCCCATTTCAGCACGCAGCTCTCAGCACAAGTCTCCCCAGTTAAGTTCCTCACCACAAGGCAACCTCTTTCCAGTGCACATCACAAGGATGTTTGGCAGGCTCACCAGGAGGAGCTGGTGCATTATGGAAGACCCCATACATTCTCCTCTTCTACTTCCTCTGCCAGGACACAGATCTGTAAGCCTCACAGGTGGATATGACTCAAAAGCTGACCTTGTGGGCCATGACATTCAATGTCCCTCTTTGCGCCCTCGTTCCTCCCTCAAGGTGTTGATTTCAACTTTGCTGATTTTAACACTCCAATTATGCAACATTCCTCACCAGATTTTGGGAGCACAACTAGGTCGAACTCATGGCCATATGTGAGCAGAGTGCATTATCCAGGCTCTCTGGCACCAGTGTGGAGGCAATTAAAGCATTTCTTCTCTTTGAGTCCCTTGCTGGCTGGACCAATTTTATTCTCAATGTCATGACGTCATGTTCATGAAGGCTCCTCAGTCCCTTCTCCTTGCCCTTCTCCTTCACTGTTTCATATCTTGGGTCTGTCCCACACCCTCCTTGTTCCCCATGCCCTCAGAGGAAGGTGTCCATCCTGAACAGCATCTCATGGGCTGCTGCACCCCCATGCTGCCAGCCAGGCACTGCCACAGGAGCCACCTTCTCCCCACCAGAGCCTCACCACCACCCTCCACATGCCCACGAGTCTCTGAGGTCCATCATTAGTGTGGATTAATGAATCCCTCCTCAGCAATCACAGGCTTGTGCACACCCAGTGTTTCTGGGTCCTGGGGAAGGAACGTGACACCCAGTCAGTGGGTTCCCTCAGTAAGAGCATCCCTCTTCTCTGCTGGGCATCACAGTGGGCATGGTTATTTGACTGCATGGACCAGAGCAGCTCAGTTCTGCTCCATCCAGCTGTGTCCCCCATCCTGCCAATGGGAACCTCAGAGCTGCTCTCTGGTCTCCTCTATGTCTCTAAGGCTCCTCTTGATTGACGATGATATGGGGTTGGGATCAGTCTTTTACACCCTCAGGTAGTCAGCGGTCACCATGGGTGGACCTTTCACCTCACCCTCTTGCTTAAATCATAAATCATAGACAAGATTAATGTGTATTGTCTTTGTGTCCAGGGTACCTTCCGTGCTTTCATGCACGTTTTTCCATTCATGCCTCCTTCAGAAGAATCATGACACTGGCTGCAAATCTCTTCTCTTCCTAACAGCCACATCTCATCTGCGCTCTCCACAGCATCTCGTTTGTCTTTCTTGAATGTGAGGCAGTGACCGCTCGAATCAGACTCCAAGCATCCTTCATACAAAATCTCGCTCTTTCTGGGAGACCCACAAGACCTAAATGTGTTTGTTATATCCAGAGAAATGGTCATGAGATTAGAGGTACAGGAGCACACACGTATTTATGTTCTTCATTTCTGCTGCAGGATTTGCACAGAAGGATGCTATGGCCTATTTCATAGAGAAAAGAAGGCCTGAAGTTTGTAATGACTGTACCTGAACTTAGAGTCTCTAAAGTGAAGTATTAGAAGGAACTCAAGTTGCGGACGACAGCAGGAGGAGGGGAACACTGCGTTCAACGGTGCTTGCCATCCCTGGCAGCCTGCATGCCTGGCTGTGCTCTTCGCAGCTTCCTGTGATTTCATTGCCGCAGGGATCCCCACTTGCCCCCTGCTCCCCACCACTCCCCTTGGTCTGCAATCCACTTCCATGGGGTTACACCACCTCTCACAGTGATGAATGTCCTTCAAAGCGTGTATATGAAGCCCGCAGTGACATGGTATAATGGCGGCCTTGGCAGTGCTGGCAAATGGTTGGACTGGATGATCTTAGAGGTCTTTTCCAACCTGGTTGATTCCATGACTCTATGTTGGCTTCAATCCCACCTGCTCCACACAGCAGCCATGATGTAAGCAAGCTGCTCCTGAGAGCAGGAGAAAGAGGGGGATGATGGAGGTGGATCGCTGGGAGTTAGCTTAATGTCATTGTGCTGGTGGCACAATCATTCATTTGCATTTCCTTGGGGCATTGATGCTGATATTAATTAAAGGTAATTATAGCACAGCTTTCTCAGCGCAACAGTAGCTCGCAAAGACGAGAGCAGTATTACAGGCAAAAATATTCCTTCCTCCCAAGCTTCAATGGCATCTTCTATTTAAAGGAACCTGTTGGGTGGGCGGAGGCCTGAAGCCCAGGCATTGCTCCTCCCATCCATCAGAGTCACCCTTTGCCACGGGGTACCAGGATCAGCACCATTCCTAGAGGATCTCAGGAATACCCTGAGAGGGCTGGTGGCAGACACAGACATGATGGGTGATGGTAGCACTGAACGGGTACTTCCAGCACAAGTAGGTACTGGGTGTGATACAGGATGTTGGGCACTAGTGGTGGATACTTGTGCACCCAGGAGGGATGCTGACAGCACTGATAACAGATGCTCATGACTTTCATGGTGGGCATTAGTGGCTTTAATACACAGTGTTACACTTCACAGCAATGCCAGTGGCATTAGAGCAGAAAAGCAATGGCTTTGCTGCTGGCAGATGGATGTTGATGTTATAGATGGCTGTAGGTACCACTAGCCATGAATACTGGCCATGATAATGGCTATTGCAGGCTCTGGATTACTGGCTCAAACCTAACTCAACTAACGTGTAGGTGGAATTCACTTTTTATGTGGAGAGAGCTGTGAAAAGGTTGGGTGGTATCAATGCAATTACCACTGCGTGGCCTTCTGCAGCATGCAGACTTATCATACCTTGTCTTACCACATTTCTGAGCAAGGGATGTGTCATTCTCATCCCTTGCTTCTCAGCAGCGAAAAGCTGAGCTCCCCAGATTGTCCCAGCATCGTGCCTGCCTCTTCTCAATGCAGAAAAGCAAACACGCCTACCAAGGGAATTAATTGATGTAAACCCCAAATAATATTTAATCTCACTGATTGTAATAATAATATAAATAAATAATAATAGAATATATAAATGAATAATGATAAAACAAATAATGCAAGCTGTGATCTCTGTTGCGATGCATAGATTTCTGAGGACATCAAGAAACACCGGGGGTTGTTTTTCCCCCCATATTCATTTACTTTGCTGTTCATAAGGGAACATTTTTGTCAGTTGTTTGCAGTGCAGCTGATGGTGAATGACAATTAAGAAGGAAGCACAGCGCTTTAGCTGCGATACAGTAGCACCTAGTGACCAGATGGAAGAGATGTACAGTGTGAGCTGCTCAGGTTTAATGAGCAGCATTGGTAGGTGAGAACAAGAGGCAGATTTTGGCAGGTGAATAGCTAGGACACACCAGAGGTACCTGGCTGCCATCTGCCACCCCAGTCAGGGGTTTGGCCCCAGGATTGTCCCTCCTGCCTTACCAGACTGCTCTGCCATGCTCAGAGCAATGTGATCAGCCCAGAAGATGAGGCACAGAGGGTTACAGAATCAGCCCTGCTCAGGACAGTATCTCCTGGCATGGCCAAGGAATGAAGGGACAGCAATGGACAGCAAAGGGGGTTCTTGAGGGATTATTTCATGCCAAAGAAACAAGGGCAGGAAAGTCAAAGAGCACTTTGGCAGTCCTGTGCCCCCGAGAGAGGACCTGGGCATTTTGCGTGTTCTGCTTTCCACCCAGGTGATGTCCAGTCTGTCCTTTCAGTCCATGTGCAGCACAGAGATACCTGGGACCCATTTATGCATCTCCTGCTTTTCCCATGGGTATTGCCTCTGCCTCTGTGCATGAGGATGCTTTCTCCCATTTGCCTTGTGCCTTTGCTAGGACTTAATGAAGACAACCTGGCTGTCAGTCAGAGCTGTCATGTCTTTGCAGCATCAGAGTTATGGCCTGGGACATTTGGCAGGAAGACACTGCTCTGCTCTTTGTGACCTGAGGACATTTTCCTCTTTCTCTCTGCCCGGCAGGTCTTCATGAGGGACAGCTCTGGAGGGACACAAGGTGCACAGGATGCTGAACCTGGCCTAGACCCCAAGCCCAGCAAGCTGTGAGAGGTACAGTATGGCTTGGGGATGACTTTGGGAGCCAAGGGGGGTAACAGGGTGGACAGACAGAGCTGTATGCTTGTGGTACGAGGGGCAGCAGAGCAGGAGGGAGCAAGGGGAGCTGAAGAGGGTGTTTCAATGACAACCCTCCCTCCATCCTGTAGTGAATCCTGCAAGGCGCCCATCACGAAAATAAAGTTATGAAATCTAATTCCGATTGCTATAGTAACGTCATGCCTCCGCGCTGACCTACTTCGAGACAAAGGAAGTGCTCCCGCAGCTTGGAGCACACAGGAGGCTGCAGACGAGCCTCAGTCTGTTCTCTGGGAAGAGAATGGCAGAGGGAGCTGCTGGTTATTCCCCTCCTGCTTCCCCTTGCCCCAGGACCCTCAGGCAAAGGGCAACCCCTTTGTCTCAGGCACTGAGCAAATCCACTGCGGGAGAGCTTTTCCATCCTGCATCCCAATCGCAGGCTCCACCTAGCTTCCTCTGGGTGTTTAGGCAGTGGGAACATCTGCCCTGGAGCAAAGCAACGTCCTTGCCAAGCTGCAGAGTCCTGGTGGTGCTGCAGACATCCCTGTTTGGAGCACTCCATTGCTACTATGCCGCAAGCACCCTGGGCAAGGAGCCTGTCCCTGCCCTCCCAGTTATCCTCACCTCCCCATCATCTGCTTCATCCTTGGTACTGCTGGTCCTGAGGCCGCTGTTTGCTCTGGTACACAGTGAGACAGGAGGATCCTGTCTTTTTACAAGGACTTTTTACAGGGGCAGGTAGTGACAGGACAAGGGGGAATGGCTTTAACCTGACAGAGAGGAGACTGAGATTAGATATTAGGAGGAAATTCTTCACTGTGGGGGTCATGAGGTTGCCCAGAGAAGCTGTGGCTGCCCCATCCCTGGCAGTGTTCAAGGCCAGATTGGACGGGGCTTGGAGCAACGTGGTCTAGTGGAAGGTGTCCCTGCCTGTGGCAGGAGTTGGAACTGGATGAGCTTTAAGGTCCCTTCCAACCCAAACCAGTCTGGAATTCTATGATGATTCTATGACCTGGCTGGTGGTGTGGGGCAGGGTGACAGCACAGAAGGCCAAGCAGTGTGGCCTGCCACCTTCTGAGTCAAAAGTTGTCAGTGCAAGCGTGGACAATCTCCATCCTCAGGAGTCACAGCATAAGCAAGGAAGGGCAGTCATGTTAAGTGCTTTTCATCATCTGCTTGCTCCATGGAGGTCCTTGCAGACACACACACACCCCTCTAGGCCTATTGAACAGCACAGACCAGAACAAATCAGTTTGGGTCCCAAATGGCCTCATTAGCTGCTCTTCCAGGCAAGCTGGAACGTGCATCATGTTGTTACCAGGATGTGCCGTAAGTGCTCTGTAAGAGAGCAGAGACTGCAGGTAAGTACCAGAACAGTGACCTTTGCTCATTGGTCCTTCCGCTCCATCTCATCAACTCTCCTGGAAACTCTCCCTTATTTGTCTTGCTTTCATTTGTCTCCTTTGACCTACTTAATGCTTTGCATTTCCTTCTTCAGAGCAGATCCCATCTTCTGGAGAACTTTCAGGAACTTCTATTTAGGGACAAATAGGTTGTAAAGTTTCTGGGGTTTTGTTCCCCTGAGAGATGATTATGTTACCAGTGACATTTGCATGAAAATAAGGTCTCTGCCTCTCTAAAGAGTTCATCTGCTCCTCCAGCTTAGTCAACACCTGCAGCCAAAAATCTTTGTCATACTGCAGCCATTTTTTCACTTCATTTGGTTGTGCTGCTACCAAAGAAAGAGAGAAGGGAGGAAAGAGAGAAAGAAAGAACGAAGGAATAGTAACTGGAGCATATAAGGAAGAAAAATTACCATCCTCTGTTTTGGGATGGCCCTGGTCAGATCCCGTCCCTCCCCATCTTTGCTGGCAGTCCCAGCAAAGACATCCCTTTGCCTGAAGAACAAGCAGACTATTGAGGGTCCCAGGGCTGTGGGGTACTATTCAGCTATGACAAGACCTTGGGAGCTGTGCGTAGATTCCACATGAAAAAAAGGCACAAACCACTTATTCACACATGAAGTGAGATGTGAGGAGATCATTCCACCAATGACATGGGACTCAGTAGCATTGAGAAATCAGGGCTGCACACTCTCTTAAGCTCCTATGCTGATGTAGCCCATGCTGGGGTTTGCTTCATGTAGCATTAGCTGCCTGGGAGTTGGATTTGTGGATGGGCTGGCTGAGCCCATTGGGACACCTCCAGGCAACGGGCAGACTGGCCCTTGCGAAGCAGTTCACCCACCTCCTAAGGAGGTGTGGCAGGCAGAGGAGACCCATGGCTTGCTGAAACCACTGTCTCCCTCCATTGTTGCGCAGAAAGTGAATGGCAAAGGGTGGGTGTGATGCTGTCACACGTCCATGACAGCCTCACACCCACATTATGGGAAGTCCACATAAACCCCATGGGTGCTCCTCAGGAGACCCTGGCTTAGGGTCCTCTCAGCGGCCCAGGGTGGGCAGCATTGCCTGGTACCCACCACCCCTGGGACAAAGCTCCCTGTCAGCAGTGGGAGCCTTCCCGGGGCAAAGCGAGCAGCAGAAGGAGGCTGGAGCAAGCTCTGTTGTATAATGAATTGTTCTAAGTAGAAGCTGGCTATTTTTATCCTCTGCGATTAGATTCTGAACTCTGAATCATCATTAATGCAACACCCTGGGAGCCGGCGGCCCCCCTCGCTGAATGCCACATGAAGTGCTCCTGCTAATTCAGGGAACATTTGAATTCATGCGTGTAGGCAGACCAACGTCACCTACGCCACAGTATACAATCTTTTAAGCCTCTTGCGGCAGGGTGAGGGGAGTCATTTTTCTTCTGCAGGTTGCGAATCGTTTATTCCTTATCAAGCTAGTTATTAGCGTGCTGCTAGGTTTCTATATATAAAAGCCACCCATGTGTTTGCAGCCAGCTTGGATGGCTGGGCCAGGGTTTACGTGGGAGATTATGCTATGTGGAGCCCTGAGGAGCTGATGAGCAGAGGGTAGGACTAGTTGACACCAAAGGGTACATGCAAGCGCCATCAGGACAGGGGTTTCTTCCCCCTGAAGGACTCGTGCCCTGAGCGGTCCCATTTTACGGGCTGCTGCTTCCCCTGATGATTCTACCTGCCTCTGCTGAGCCGTACACATCCCTCCCCACCCCATCCTGTTCAGGCCAAGTTATGATCTCAAGAGATGCTTTCCAACCTTAACAAGTGCTTATTATATAAATGCCAGCCAAGAAGCCTGGGTGAAGGTCTGGCTGTATGTCTGGTGCCTGGTTCTTTGCACAGGCACAGTGATTTTGTGGTGTATTCTGCTCTTTAGATGGGACGTGACAGAGGTTAGGATGAGAGAACCAAGCTCTCCCAGGAGGACGAAGGTTCAGAGGAAGGATGCGGGCCCCTGGGCTGGCACTCAGCTTGGGGGCAGCAGCTTTGGTGTTTCCACAGGGAACAAACTTAGAAGGTGTTGGAAAGCTCTGCTGGTGGGAATAGCAGGAAAGCTATGGATAAGCTGTGAGGGGGAGGCAGAGCGGAGAGGAAAGCAAGGGATGGGATGAGCGATGCTTTCGGCTGTGATCTGGGCTCTTCAAGTACCATAACTTCAAGGACTCCCCGAAGCCCTGTCTGGCTGGGCTGGATGGGCAGCCATAAGCTGGGCAGGCACATGAGAGTGAGGATAGGACAGATAACTCGTAAATCATGCTTTGTTCCTACCTACACTGCATTGCAGCTGTCTCCTCCATCCACTTCCTTTCAGTTGCCTCCTGCTCTGCCCACAGTCCAGGCCAGGCTAATCTCTCTGCTGTCAAAAAAGAGACAGAAAAGCAAATACTTGCAGTCATTGAAGTATCTGTTACAATAACAGCGGCTTTTCAGCTCACAATGAAGATGTGATTCAGTCTCCCTGAACCATCTCCCACCAGCTCCAGCAGCCCCCGGGGTTGGCCCCATCTCCCACTCGCAGTAGATGAACACAGCATCTGTGGGTCCTCCAGGGGGGAAGCATTGGCAGCGCACAGCCAGGGGTGGAGAGGAGCCCTGCTGGGCAGGAGGCTTCTTCAGGCAAGGCTATCGCCTCCCGCACTGGAGGTTTCATACTCTGCTCAGCGTCTGGAGCTGCAGATGTGTTTTGCAGGAGGTGGTGCTGTAAGGGAATTCGGTGCAGCAGGTCTGAGTCTGCACATGGGCAGCTCCAGGTGGGGTTCAGAGTGGTCTGGGACACACAAAACTGCCATAAATCCGGTCAGGTCACCCACAGAGACCTCAGCATCAGCAAAGCCATTGGGAAGAGGAAGGACAGTCCTGAAAAAACACAAGCTGAGGGAAAGGAAGGTAACAGGGCAGTGCAGCAAACCCAGCCCCTTCCCCTGCATCCGCTCCAGACCCTGTTATGATCATCTGCTAACCAGGGTCTTCTCCCGCTGCCCATTCCAGTGGGAGCCATCCAACTCCCTGCCATGGTGCCCAGTTTGGGGCTGGGGATGCAGCAGGGCCCTAGGAGACCTCCCCTCCCAGCGTGAGAGCTGCAGGAGCGTGGATTTGGGAGATTTAATTTCCAGCTTTTTCATCCTTCCAAATTAAAAAGATGGTGGGGAGGAGGCTTGTTGGGTTTTTCCCTTCCCTGACCCCACGTCTTAGGAAAGTGCCAAGAATTGCAGAGAGTAATCAAAATGTAATGAAAAGAGTTTAATCCATCTTAAAGGGCAACCAGCTCCCAGGGGATGCAGCAAACACAGCATGGTGGGCACCAGGAGCCAGGAGAGTTCCCTGTCCTCCCCTGCTCTCTGCCTTCCCATCCCTTCTGCTCCTGCCCTCCACCCCCCCAGAACCTTCACTTTTCCTCCCTTCCTGCTTGTCCCCACAGCCCCTCAGTCACTCCTCTCTGACCCTCTGCTTCTTGAGCTGTCCTGGGCCAGTCCAGCCCCCAGCCCCACTCTTCCCTTGCAAGCCAGGCTTTCATTGCTTTGCCTTTACTTTCATTCCTGTTACTTCATTCGTTTCATTTCCCTATTTATTTTGGGTCCTAAGGCAGTTTCACTTCATTTTGGAGCCCAGTGAACACAAAAGCAGTGATGCTAATCTGCGCTATGGCAAAGCAGTCATGGGGCTGAAGTCTCTCAGGAGTGCCTGGCAGACTTTAGCTTCAAATATTGATTGCCCTTTGTAGGAAACGATGTATTTACTATCAATATCCAGAGAAATCCCATTATAATCTAATCAGTGCTGTGTTGTCTCCCTGGGGACTGTGTGACTCCTGCAGCGTAACGTGATAGGAGAGGCACAGCATCCATCAGAGCCAGGGTGGCCTTGAGCGCACAAGCCTGAGTGAAGGACCTTGCTGGAGCCTGGAGCTGGGGCATGGGAGGAAGGGGGAAAGAGGCCACAGTGAGCAGAGCTGAGCCTGGGCAGAGCAGGGGGATATTCAGGAGGATTTGGGCTTCACCGCTAAGTCAAGCAGGGCTGAGACTGCCTATCTGTGGCTAGATGGAATTTAAGGATCAGATGGATGGCTCAGCCTGGAGCCTGTCCTTCTACACCGCAACCTTCTCTTGTGTCCAGAGGGTTTCCTTGCTCCTGGGGGGTTTTGTCACCTTCTTTAACCACTGTGCTGCTGCCAGCTTGCACAGAGCAAGAGCAGGGCTGCATGGCACATCCATGAGCCTCTCTTCTGTGGCACTTCTCCAGCCAGCACCCACTGCTGCTCCACCAGCTCACATGGGTGCTGTCCCATGGGCAAGGGACTCCAGAGAGGCTAATGCACCAAGCTGCTGAAGAGCACAAGGGGAAAAGGATGGCACCCACAAGTCCTATGAGCAGCCGGACCCCGGTCAAGGTTAGTGTTGCACTGGGTGTTTTGGCAAGAAAAGCAGGTTAGCTGTTCTCCTTGAGCTCAGGCCAGGATAACAGCCACGTTCTCATCCCCAAAACACAGGGGATCCTAAGAAGACCCACTCCATGGGGCCATAGAGCTTCTCCAGAGTTGTTTCAGGAGAGGTGGGACCCCAGGAGCAGGGTTTGTAGGGTGAGGAGCAGGAGTCTCTGTTTGCACTCACTATCTTCAAACCACTGCTTTAGAAAGACTAGCTTTGCTTTGCCAACCCACTGGGAGTAAGAGTTGGATGGAGACTTTTCAAGCTATGGAATACATGGCACTTCTCTTTTTCCTTTGTGCCTCCAAACAATCATGTAAAGCCCCAGCTGCTTTTCATTATTAATGTGCTTTTCCCTGTGCGAGGAAGGAAAACAAGCCCAGTCAAGTCCTATAGTCCTCCACTGATTGCTGTCTGCTCCCTGCACCAGTTTGGTCCTCGCTGCTTTTGCTGACCAGACTGCATGCAGGACGAGCTCCTGGGTCAAAACCAGAGTCAAATCTGTGGCTGAAGAGGGAGAACCCAGGAGCCCTCTGCTCCTCTCAGGACACACCATTGTCCTACTTGTTCTCTAGGAAAAAGCGAATTAGGGTTTTCTTTCTCTCAGCCCCCCTGGAGACTCTGAGGTTCAGGCACTATTTTCACTTCCAGGTGCAGTTTGGGGAATATTGGATCAGCCTGGAGCTGGAAAATGAACACACCTCTGTCATTGCAGTCCCCAGAGCAGTCCCTTATCTTACCAAGGAGAAGCCGTTCAGCTTCACGACCATGTTTTGGGTCCCTGGATTTTGAACAAGCAGGATTTTGAACAAGTAGCCTAGGATCTCAGCCCCCAGACTTTAACACCTGTAGGATGCTTCAGTGTTTGTGAGTTGCCATTAAACAACACTCAAGCTAAAAAAGGAATTGAGAAACTAAACTAAAAACTAAAAGGGATAAGAAACAGTTTATTTAGGTTTTAAGTATGGAAAATCAACTCACTGATTGACAGCTCATCTATATGTTCATTGATTTCCTTTAAGCAGCCCCAAAGAGTTTGACTTTTTCCCCTGTATAACCCAGTGCAGACGAGGATCCCTTTGAGCCAAGCAGGACAGGGTAAGTGCACTGGGGAAGCCTTCAACGAGGAGCTCCCTTGCCCTAAGGGGACCCTCTGTGTCCGGGCAGCCCGGGAGCGATGCAGCGAGGCAGGAAAGATCAACTGAGCAGCAAACAGCTTCTGAGGTCAGGCTGTGAGTGTTCCGAAACACCTCTGCTCTCATTGTAGCTACTGAAACCATTGCCTCTGGGGTAAAACATGCCATAAACCGTGGCATTTGCTGGAGAGGAGACATTTGACATCATATCAGATTAGTGCAGCTGCATGCAATGCAGAGAACAGAGCTGCCAGCTCCTTCCGAGACCCAGGAACCACAAAGAAGAATGCAGGAAGATGGGATGCTTGGCCTCAGCCTTCCCCTGGCTCAGGCAGGGCCCGTGTGCAGGGTTTGCCAGCAGGTTTTCCTCCAGCCTCCCGAACAAATGGGACAGGAGCAGTGATTTGCTGGCAGTGCCCCTGTTAGCCTGTGTTACACTGCCTGGGGAAGGGATTCTATTAAATAAACATGTGCAGAGACCACAGAAATAGCAGCAGCGTTGTTTAAGCAGGCTGTGGTTGAGCACTGAGACACACAAGTGCTTAAACTGCAGCTAGAAAGAATGAATCCTTCCCCTCCTCCTCTCCTGTACCCTGTTCTCTCCAGCACCATGTCTCACGTCCCTTCTCCTCCCTTCCTGCCATCTCATCTCTCTCCCATCATACTTCCATCCCATAACCTTGGTGGCAGTTGTTTTCAGAGCTGGACCAGCCCTGGCAAGGAAGCCCCAGTGAAGAGGGGCTGCCAAAGAGGTTCTCAGCAGGCTCTGAGTGTCTGTCCTCTTCCTTCAGGTGCAGGGGAGTCTGCAGGAGAGCAGGGCCAGCTCCTGCAAGGGCTCTGCCACACCAATCCCAAGCAATGGTCTAGGAAACTCTGGGACCATGAAGGGCTTAGGAGATAACAGAAGCCGCCACCTTTCCGATAACCTGGACTCCCCTCAAGACTCTCTTTATGCCCCCCAGGACAGGAACCCTTATCTCCTCAGCCCCACTGACTCCTTCACCATGGACCCCCGATTCCCAGCCCAAAACACCCTCCACGGCGACTGTCTCCTTCCACTCAACAACCAGATCTCCAACAGCAGCACGTTCCCGCGCATCCATTACAACTCCCACTTTGAGGTCCCAGATGACAACCCTTTTCCAAGCCATGCCCAAGCCACTAAAATCAACCGCTTGCCTGCAAACCTCCTGGACCAGTTTGAGAAGCAGCTGCCCATCCACAGAGACGGCTTCAGCACCCTCCAGTTTCAGAGGAGCGATGCAAAGCACCGGAGCGAGAGCCCTGGGCGCATCCGTCACCTCGTCCACTCGGTCCAGAAGCTCTTTGCCAAGTCCCAGTCTCTGGAGGGTCCCACCAAAGGGAATGTGAATGGCAAGAAGGGGACGGATGACGCCAAGCAAAACCGGAGGAGCAAGAGCAAAGACCGGGCGAAGACCTCCGAGCCCAAGCGCAGGACCAGATCCAACATATCAGGCTGGTGGAGCTCAGATGACAACTTAGACAGTGATACCTGCAGCTACCGCAACCCAATGGGCCTCATGACGCTGGGCAGGCAGCCAGACCACAGCCAGCCCAAGTACTTCATGCACGCTTACAACACCATCAGCGAGCACATGCTGAAATCCTCCAAGAGCAATAACGACCTCAAGGTCACCCCATGCACCAATATCCCCATCAACAATGACTCCAACTACATTAAGAGGGGCTCCTGGTCCACGCTGACGCTCAGCCATGCCCGGGAAATGTGCCAGAAGGCCTCTGCCACGATCGACAAAGCCTTGCTGAAATCCAAGTCCTGCCATCAAGACTTGGCCTATCACTACCTGCAGGTGGGTGCAGTGAGGGGTTAGGGCTTCTCCGTGCAGGGAGAATACAGGAAAACAGGGAGCACCCTCTTAGTAGGGGCCGTATTGCGCCCTATTACCAAACAGCTCCTGGTGTTTCAGCTGCCATCTCAAGTCACGTTGACAGGAGAGGGCTGGGTGGGTTAAATTCACCATGGCCCCAGCGATAGCCCTAGGGGGATACTGGTGCTTGGTGGGGTCCAGCTCTCCCAGTGCCGACCCAGGACCCCCAGCCCCTGTGCTGGATCATGGCAGCGTGGGGAAGTGGTGATGTGCCCACACCACAGCCTCAGCACCTTGATCCCTGTCTGCTGTGGGGCCCCAGCACACCCCCACTGCCCACCAGACCCTGCAGATGCCGTAGTGGGGTGGACTCTAGGGCAGCCAGGCATGGAGCTGCCCACATGTAGCCATTATCACTTGATGCTCACCCATCTGGGTACACCAAGGGGCTGTGGCTCATATCCCAAGCACCGCCACCATCCCTGAGTCTGAAGATGACCAGTGACAACTAATGCTTACCCCCTTATATCCACGCATTGCAAGGATGTGCCGGCGTGCCCAGTAAGCCCTGCTCTACAGAGCTTCCCCGGAGCGCTGGTAGGACCTGCAGCTCTGCAGGGCATGGCTGCCTTTGGCACGTGGGTCAGGGCTGTGGGGCCAGGAGGACAGTGCCAGCCTCTCTGCTTGCATGGCACACGCCTGCATGGCTAATGCTGGTTTGACACACCAAGAGCGCCAGGTCACAGCACTACCTGAAGAACATAAACCCAGTTGTGCCGTGAGAGAGAGAAATGAAGACAAATAAGCCAGGCCTGGATGGGGGGTAGAGGGGGGACTAGGTGATGCACGTACATCTCCAGCATCCTTTTTAATGCAAAGGTGTCATGGGCTCCCATGGCTGTGGTCAGCGGGCTTAGAAGCTTTGAAGAGCACTGAATTGTTGCAGCACACCCTGCTCCCAATACCTTTCTGGCCATGGCTGCAAATCAAATTGCAGAGGGACTTAACTCCATCAGGAACGTCATCAGAAAAACGTTCTCAGCCCGGTTTCTTTTCCTTTGCCCCCCTCCTTATAAGAGGTTTAAGAGCCGCAGCCAGAGCATCTGCTGGCACTGGTACCCCTCTGGGTGCAGTGGCAGAGCCCAGTGCAGGCAACCCAAATGCCCCTCACCTTCGGTGTTTGGCCACGGATGGGGGTAGGTGATGGCCCTGCCGGTTATTGCCCTGCCATGTAACGAGGTTATTGCCCATGTAATGAGCCTCCGTTTCTCGACAGCCTGACGGAGGGCTGTGGGCGCAGCTGGGTGGCGTGAGCCCGGCCAGCAGCTGGGCAGCCCAACCGCTGGGCTGGGAGGACACGGGGGCCACCCCGCCACAGCCGAGCGAGCCCCCGCGGAGCTGGGACCAGCCCCTCAGCCCTGGGCCGACCGACGCGGGCAGCGGCCAGGTAGGGATCTTGTTTTGAGGGGAAGCTTTTGCCCGGCTCCCTCCCAGCCCTGACCCTCCTGGGACCATCGGACAGGGACAGCAGCCTGCGCCACCGGACTCGGAGCGGGAGCAGCATGGGTAGGGAGAACCCAGCGTTCACTGTCGTCATGGATGGAGGGGCATCGGGAGATGCTGGGGTGTGACCAGCATCCTGAGTGCCTGGGGCAGCCCCTGCAGCCACCAACACCTCGCTTGCAAAGCCAAGACCCCAGGCACCCCGTCCAGAAACATGAGGTTTGGTGCCCCCGTAACCCTACGGGTCACAGATGCTCAGGCTGAGATTGCCCACAGGTGCCCAGTGTAAGCCCCAGAGGGCAGGGCACAGGGTTCAGGGCCCTCAGAGCAGGATGGGGTGATATATCCAGGCCCCTGTCAGCATGGGAAGGGGACTAAACTGGTGACGGAGGAGTCACCTCTAGAGCCCACCGTGTAGGAAATGTCTTTTTGCAAAGCCACGTGTCCCCTGCCACCTGAAGCAGGATGAGCCCACTCCCTGCTTGTGCCAAGGCGAGGGACTTAAGCATCTGCCTGCACACAGAGCCTGGTGCTTTGGGGACATGGAGGCCCTACCCTGCTGTGGATGGGGCTGCAGAAATGGCTGGTGGGTCACAGAGGTGAAGCTCCCCTCTGACATGAGAAAGGGCAGGAGGAGTGGGATGGGGACAAGCAGGACCCCCCAGCCTCCTGGCTGGAGTAAGCCCCCAAAGCTGTTCACCTCTCCTGCCTCATCTGCAGGCTCTGGGTAATCTTGGGGCTCACTGAGGACTACTGGGGTCCATATGATGCTTCGGTCATTAAGACCCTGACATTGGAGATGAGAGTGGGTGATCACCCAGCTCCAGGTCCAGCTCTGTCCCATCAGGGTTGGGGGGTTTCTCAGGAGCAATCCCCAAGGTGGCACAGCACTGTCCTTAGAGCAGTCCCCAGTGAGGGAGGCTCTGCTCCCCATCTGTCTCCTCTTGTCCCCTCCCTAGGAGGTCAGGATCCCAATGGCCAAGCAGCTCTTTATAGTGAGAGATGCCCCAAACAGGGGGTGAACAGGAGGAGGCAGGGCTGAGCAGCATCTCTGCCCCAGGCACAGACTCAAACTCACATCCATGGACACCAAGACCACATTGAAGGGACAGGCAGAGTCTAGGGCTCCCAGGGGACAGTTGTACCAAGGGCACCATTGGCCTGATATATCATCCAGATCAGCCTCCCCAGTCAAACCACAACGAAGATTCCTTACCCCCCAGTAGCGGCAAAAATAAAGTCAGGATCCAGATGCTGCTGCCCTCATGCCAGCCCCACAGAGCTCCCATGGGGCAGGAAACCCAGCCAAGGTCCTTCCCAAAGGCTGCCTTGCCTAAAGGACAGATGGGACCCACAGGCAGCCTGGGCTCCAGCTTTTTCTCTTGAGGCCATACCTGAGACCACATATAGCCCTGGGGATACCACGAGGGATCCGGCCCTGGAGGGAGCAGCAGAGTACCCACGTCGGGCGCTGGAGCCTGGCTGCATGGCACGTGCATCCCTGCACGCTGCACCCGGCCTCGGCACGCGTGTTCCTGTGTGGTGCATGTCTGTGTGTGCTGGGGCTGGGCTGCATGGCAGAGCTGGCACATGTGTGAGTGGGACCCGGGTCGCTCTGTGAGTCTCTCTTCCTCCAGGCCTCACCAAAGCAATGGCAGCAGTGCAGCTCCAGGATTGGAGCTCTCCCCTCCCCTCCTCTCTGCCCTCTGTTAATGCTCCAGGCAACTGGGGAATGCCGCAGGCAGAATTTCAGTAGGGAAAAACCTCAGTGTGGCCCTTTCTTCCCTTTCCTCTCCATGCTCAGAGAGCAGAAGAGCCAGAAGATGCTGATTCTTTGCAACGTGCAGTATTGCGGCAAGGGGGTGACAGTGGAGCCCAGCTCCCAGGGACATGTGCCTGAATCCCGCAGGCCTTCACCTGTATAGGGGAGGGCTTTGCAGTGCCCTGGCCCCTGCTTGGCATGCCTGGCTGCTGGCGAGTTCTCACCTTAGCCAGGGGTTGCAGACCCCAACCCTCTTGCCCAAGACCTTTGCAGGCAGGAGGCTGAAACTCACCCTGAGGAGAAGGCAGGCAGCAAAATGCAGCTTCAGGTCAGACCTAACACCAATGCAATGGGTATAAAAGTGCTTCTCAGAGCTCCTGCCTCCTTTAGGAAAGATCAGAGCCAACCACTCCGGTGACCGGTGGGGTCTCTCCCATGGCAAGATCATCCAGAGCCAGCAGGATCCCTCCTCGCTGGCCTCAGGGCCACCCAGTGCAGGCAGCTGGGCTGGGGCAGCTGAGCCCTCACACCAGCAGAGGAAGGGCTTCCTGCCCTTACTTGTGTAGGAACCTGCTGGATAACACCCGGTAGCTCCTGAGCAGGGCATCCTTGCCAGCAGCCAGCCCAGAAGCCATTGCCAAGCAGGAAGATTGCAGGAGGCAGAGTGGAAAGAGCTGGGGAAACCGGCAGCAGCAGGTTTGTGTCACGTGTGAGACTCCTCCATGTTGGTCCCCACCTGCACCTCACACACAGGTAGCACAGTCCCTGAGTCTCTGTTCTGCGTCACCCAATAATATGGGTCCTGGCTCATGGGTGCAGATCACGACAGGATCCCCATCACTAAAGCAGCCCATAGGCTGTTTGGGTTCTGTTCCACATCGTGCTGGGGTCATGCCTTGCCTTCTCCCACACACACACAGCAAGCAGGCTGGCAGGACACGGGCTGAATCCCCGGCTACTGTGGGCAGAAGAAAGCTCTGAGGGAGCTAAGCTGCTGCACATGGATTGAGCCTGCAGACGCCAGGCCCTCTCAGGAGAACCAGAAGCCACTGTCTGCAGATCTGAAGCTCATCTGGAGATGTTGCACCCCAGCAGCAGCAGACGGCACCCTCAGGCTGGCTCTGGCTCCCACAGAACATGCCTGCTGTTGAACAAGGAGGAGAACAGGAACCACGCGCTGCTTAACAGCTCTGGCTCATCACAGTGAGCTGCAACACGGTTCCTTGTGTCCCCAAAGCACTACATAAACACTGGCTGATTAAACCTATGGCCCCTCGGGGAGCCGGGCAAATCCAACAGCTCCATCCAGCAGTCAGTATGGATGTTCTCAGCAACGCAAGCTGTGCTCAGCACAAGCCCCTCTGCTGCTCCCCATGGCAGTCCCGAGCCAGCCTGCTTCCCAGTGTCTGCATGGATTGCACATTGCTGCATTCCTCACACCTTCCCTTGCTCCTCCTTGACCACATTTCCTCATCTTAAGGGCAGGCCAGAGGCTGGCCACAAACCGAGTTAGCCACAAAACCAAGGCTTGCTCCTGGCAGCTCACATTGCCCCATCTCTGCCATAAAGGGACTTGTGAGTCCCTGGCTTGGCTTCAGAAATGACTTTCATGCACTCAGAGTCACCCTGAACTCAGAAACCATAGAGGGTGTTGGACCTAGGGAAGGTCTGGGCTCTGATCCACAGGTCTGCAACAGCTTTTGACTGCCCCGAACAACATGAGCACTTCACATTAAATGAGCATGGGCTTTGCACTGAATGGCCGTGTGCCACTCCTGTCCCAGTGCCCACCGCAGAGCTGGTGAGACCCGTCCCTCCCCGTCACGTCTGGCATTGTGCAGCTTGTGTAAGCATGGTCCAGTGTGAAGGTGGCCTGCCATGGTGGTGGGGTGAATGGCTGTGGGTAGGTGTGCTGCAGCAGAGGCAATCAGAGCTGCCTGGCATGAACTGGTAAGGGAGGGTCGGAAAGGAATTGCGTTGCCCATTCCCACTGCTCCAGCTGAGGCTCCAACATTTGTCCTCGACACCAATCCCCCCAAGTCCCCATGATCCCGCTGGTCCCAGAGATGCCGTCCCCCACATCTGCTCATGCTCCCCTTACTGTTGCAGGTGCCTCAGGGGGAGTGGAACAACACGCTGTCTCGGGACAAAGACAGCGAGATCCCGTGCCGGCGCATGCGGAGCGGGAGCTACATCAAAGCCATGGGGGATGATGATAGTGAAGACTCAGAAACCAGCCCCAAACCATCCCCGAAAACTGCAGCTCGGAGGCAGAGTTACCTCAAGGCCACCCAACAGTCCCTGAGTGAGCAGAGCACCACACAAAGGTAATGCTGGAGCTCCTCCAGGAGCTCTGCTCAGGTTCCCATGGGCCAGCCCAGAAGCCGATATATCCTGAGGCCAGGCAAGACGACCTAAGAGGTCTGCAACTATTGAGGGAGGAATGGCCCACATTGGCTTGAGGCAGCGAGGCAGCAGAGCAAGGGGAACACAACAAAACCTGGCTGGGCAGGAGGCTGGTTCTTGCAGGTTGGGGTCTGTGTGGATGACCTGACCAGAGGTGATCCCATGCAGTGTCCCCAGCAGCAGCTCTGCATCCCAGGACAAGGCACCAGGGGCTGCAACAGGCTGTCAGTGTTTCAGGTGCTGTGGCTCAGGAGGAGCAAAGGGCAGCAGGAGGAGGCAGGAGCCACCATGGATGAACTGGTGATGTTCATCCATGAAGAATGGATGTTCAGAGCCAGAAGTGAGGTACAGCAGGCAGTGTGGGGACTCCTCAGGGTAGCCCCAGACTGCTGATCAGATGCTACTTTCTGCTGAGAGATGGTGGCAAAATTAACTGTGGGGAGCCCTGGAAATGCCTGCTTTGAGTCCATCCCTGTTCCTCACCTTCACATTCACTTTAGGGGGAGTTGGGTCCAGGAGTTCTGATGCAAAATACTTAAGTTGAGAGACAGATTCTTCCTAGCTTGGGTTCATGGCCCATTCAGGTCATGTCCCTCAGGGTATAACCTCAATGAGGCTGCTGGAGTCTGGCCAGAAGCCATGGGCAGCGTTTAGGAAACCGGAGTATGGTGTTAGAGCAGGAGAGGCAGAGCCAGATGAGCTGTGGATGCGGATACATGGGAGAGGAGGGGTTCAGGCAGGGCTGGGCTGGACACGGGCATTGCTGGAGGTTCGCTGCAGGGAAAGAGGGGGCCCCGCAGCCCTTGGTGCTGCGCTCCAGTGAGGGATGTCACACCCTGGTGTGCCCATCATCCTCCGGCCAGGAGGGTGAGGTCTTGTGCCGGGCACAGGACAGGCCCAGCGCCAGCAGAGGCAGCGCCAGACACGATCACGGCTGCCATCTGCCGACCACCACCTCGCTCCCCCCAGCCTCAAGGAGCTTTTTGGATGCTGCGGCCACTTCGGCTGCTGCAGAGCCTCTCTGGGGGGCCCCGCCAGCCTGGGACACCCCTGGGATGGCAGCGGGGACATCGTACCCGGGCACAGCCCCATGCCAGCCCTCGATGAGACCCTTGGTGCTGGGGCTGCACCAGCACCGGACCTGCGGTTTGGGACAGGAGGGACTGCAGAGAGGACAAACACAGACGTAGCCAGGACAAGGCACAGATGAGTGAGACATGATCGGTCCTTGTGAGAGGGTCTCTGCCCTTCCAAAGTCTGTTGCCTGCTTTGTGACTCGGTTTCCCCATGGGCAGGCTGTGAGGGGTGGTCAGGGTGAAGCCAGTGGGAGAAAAGACTTCTCTGCGCTCTCATCACACACCAGGATGGAGATTCGGGAGGTGCCACAGTCCTGCCAGGAGGAGTGCTTCCTTCTGCCCCAAGAGCAGTGCACTGAGTGCCGGGCATCACCTCCGTGCTGCCCCATGTGCCTGCGCCTGGCAGAGGGTACCACAGGCAGGGGTGATCTAGCTGCTCTCCTGGCAGGGCAGCAGCTCCAGCACAGCCCCTGGTGCTGGGGACACCCCTGACACCCTCTTTCTCTGCTGGCAGGAGCCTGGACCGCCTGGACTCTGTCGAGATCCTCCTACCTCCAAAGTTCCCAACCTGGGAGGAAGAATACAACCAGATCTCTGACAGCATCAACGAGTCCAGTTGCATCAACCAGGTGAGATGCTGGAATACGGAGCACCGCTGCACCAGTACACCCCAGTGAGAAAGGAGGCCAGCTGAGGGCAGAGAGGAACATCCTTTTCCCCCCTTCAAAATAAGGCACCGGCTGCAATCTGGGTATTGCACATAAACCCTGGCAGCTTTACCAAAGTATCAACGCATGCTCCTTAATTACAATTCATATTAGACCCCTCTTCCCCTCACTTTGCCTCCTCTCAGCACTGCTGGTGCAGCTGAAGTTACTCTGCCATGGCCACAGGAGTGATGCTTTACAGTGATGGGGGAAGCTCAGCTCTGCTTTGAGCACAGGGCCCCACCGTGTCACCACCCAGAAGCACCTGCAAGGCTGCTTGCTCCTGCTGCAAGCTCCTTGTGCCCAGTGGCTGGGTACAGAGCACGTGCATCCAGCCTGGGACCCTGCAGTTGGTCACCAGGGACAATAACCCTGTGTAGCTTTGACAACCTCATCCCTCCTGCAGCAGACTGGACCCAGGAACAAGATGCCCGTAATTCAGGAGACTGTCCTGCCAGCTAGCTGGGGACATCTCCCTTGGATATCCTTGTTCCCCATGGGAAGAGCAAAGCTGAGGATGCCAGTGAGGCGCTGATGGTGGGTGGCAAACCCCTTGCCACTGGGTGGGCTCATGCCCTGACCCCAACCTACGGGATGCAGTCAGTGCAAACTGAGTTTAGCATCCCATCCCACATTATCCCCACTCCTTGGGATTACTCTGGAGCAGCTATAAGCCAGCTGCCTCACAGGCCAGGAAATAGCCCATGCCAGGATGAGGCCTCTGCAGAGGTCCCATGTGCTTCCCTCAGCTTGGGGGCCTTTTTGGTACACAAGTGGAGGCCTCCAGGGCATCAATGGCTCCACAAACATTCACCCAGACCTCTCACGGTCACCCTGGGCCTCTGCCACATCCCGTGTCCCTTCACACGTGTCTGCATGGGAACATGTGCACACAAGTGCCCCGTCGGTGCTGCCCCACTCCATGCACAACGATCCAGGGCAGCAGCATGAGGCTGGGGTTAAAGCCGCGGGATGTGCATCACAAAGCAGAACGTGCAGGAGGGTGAGTGGTGTGTGCCCATGTTCTCCTCCAGCTGCGTGGGGCTCTGAGCTCTCCTCTGTCCTATCCCAGACTCTCCCATCCCTTGGCTGGTTTCTCCTGCTGTCACAGAGCAGTTGGAGCCCTTGGCGCAGAGCTTTGGGGCACAGGGCATTGCTCGCGGCCATACGTGTTCCTTGTGCTCAGTCTCGTCCCTTGTATATCAACAGCAATGTGCTGGGTGTCTCACTGCGCAGAGAAGGGGTCAGGACCGTCGCATTCTTGTCCTTTGCGTGTAAATCTGTGGCTGAGGCTAGGTCTCTTTGTGAAGACAAGCAGTGGGCTCAGTTTGTGCTCTGTCCCGCTCTAAAACTGCCATTTAGTAGCTGAGGGCAGCACCCCCATGAAGACAACAGAAGGGTCTTGGAGCTGGAGGATCTGAGCAACCCACAGTGTGGCAGGGATGGGATTTAGAGGCCTCCCAGGAACTGTATATCTGTTGATCTGGGATGGAGCTGGTACAGCCACCAGTGTGTGCTGGTCTCATCCTCCAGCAGGTCTGCCTTGCCCTTCATCCAGTGCCAGAGGCAGTTCCTCTCCTGCCCTCACTTCGGTGTGACCTCCAACACCTTCCTTGTGTGTCCAGCAAGACACCAGTGTCCTCCCACATAGAAGAATCCCAGATCTGAAGGACAGCTCCACTCCACTTGGGTTTGTCCCTTGCAAACCTCTGGAAGTCTGGGGTTCACCGGGTGTGCACATCAGCATCCATTTATCACACACCAAGGGGACCAGTGGCCAGAAAGAGTCAACTGGTGACCGCCAACACCACTTATCCACACTTTGAGCTGTGCCTTGTATAGAAGGGCTGGACCCAGCCCCCAGAGCCAAGCCTATTCCTTTGGGTACATTTTGAACCTGGATTCTTCCCAAGATGGGTCATTTGGGCAGAGCTCATAGAGTGGATATACTCTGCAGACCAGAGATGGAGAGGAGGAGAAGGCATTTCTTCCCATAGGCGATGCCTGTTGGGCATCTGTCCTTATGCAGAGTGTGTGCTGCGGCTTTACTATGGAGAGAAGGCAGAAGTGCTTCCATGTGGCTTCTTCCCGATGCAGGGACGGAGGCCATAGCAGCAAAGTGGCCAGCCCAACCCTATCGGGGTAAAGGGGAGTTTCCCTGACATGAAGCACTCAGACTGCCCATCCACTCCGGTTCTGTGGGCTGTGGAAGCCCATCGCTGCTCCTGGCCACACTGTGATGTGCTGGCCAATGCCAGGGGCTTCACAGAGGTGCCAAATGGGAGCCACACCAGCTCTTGTCCAGCAGCCACAGGCAACCCATGTGCACCAAGGGATGTCCCAGCACTGTGTGTCCCAAGCATGCCCTGTGTATACACATCGATCTATGGTGCATACAACAGGCTGGGTGCATCAGCAGCTTCTCTCCATCTGGGAGGCGTCCCGTGGAGCTTTGCCATGCCGTGTTTGTGCCGCTGTCTGAGGAGCCTGTGTGGCACTGTGCTTGGCATCTTATGAGCTCTGAAGTTTGTACTTAAGTGTCAGAAGCTGTGGCTCTGACAGCTCCCCTCGTCCTTGGTCCCTGTGCAATGGCTGTCTGTGTGAGGGGCTCCCCCGTTCTTGGCCTTTAACCTTCTCCAACTCTTTCTTCCAGATCTTTGGACCCCCCTCACTTATCCCTCAGATATTTACCCATGGAGAGCAGGTACCGTCCCGCTGGCGTTTCCCCCTTCCTTCTTCATGGCAGGGTGCAAGGCAGGCTGTGGGTCAGCCCATACCCAGAGCCAGCAGCAGGAAGAGGAGGAGGAGAAGGAGGAAAAAGAGGAAGGAGGAGGAGAAAGAGGCAGTGCTCCCAACTGGGTCCTGCAGGGCAGCTGGAGAGCTTGGTTCCCTTGGCCCCAGTGCAGGGTTATGGACCAATAGGTTTAGGGGGAAAATAGATGAGCTTTTTGAGCCAAACCTTGTGTAGCTCAGATGCCAGTGCTGGCCAGAACTGTCCTTGAAAGCAAAGAAAGGGCCAGAAGAGATGGAAGTGAGCAACAGGGCCAATCTCAGCATCTCTCATCTGTATTTCAGAATGGTCTGACTCTGGTTTAAGCTGGGTGAGCCTCTCCAGAGCCCAAGTTTGACCAGCCACTGCTACTGGAGAGGGGCACAGGTGGGAGGGAGATGGGGGCAGCAGAGAAGCAGGGAGTGAAGCCCCTGCATAGCTCACACCTTGCTGCAGCCACCAGGCCCTCTCCTGGTCCCCACAGTGGACGGAGCCCGATGTGCTACAGAATCCGTCCATGCAGCCTGTCCCTGACCAAGCGTGGAGGCTGCACCCCCAGCCCATACCTCCCCACCTTCTCTCTCTGCACCCTGCTGTAGGGCCAAGGCCATCTCTCCACACTGAGGAGCATGCCTGCCCCAGCAGAGCCCTGCAGCTGAGGCTGGTGGGGCAGGGGGCCCTGTCAGAGGCTGGATTTTAGCTTTCTCAGGTGCTCTCTCAGCCTCTCCGTCAGGCTGGGGGCTGTTTCACAGGCACTGTGGTGGTAAGTCTCTCCTACTCCACAAGCAGGGACCTTGCCTCCAAAGAGGGTCCCCTCTCCCCTCTCTCTCAGCATCCTGCACCCTACCAGCACTGGTGCACCTCCCGGTCTCCTCTGCTGTAAGCAGGATCAGGCAGCGGCAGCAGCAGGGAGGGGAGGGGAAGGGAAGGGGCTGCCTGAGGCAGGGGATGACTGGCTCTGCCCCTCTCCCCGTGCAGGCACCGGAGCCGGAGCTGGGGGAGCAGTACGAGGCAGTCTGCGACTCTACCTACAGCGAGGCCGAGTCGGCCGCCGCGGAGGTGCTGGACCTGCCTCTGCCCAGTTATTTCCGCTCCCGGAGCCACAGCTACCTCCGAGCCATCCAGGCGGGCTGCTCCCAGGAAGAGGACACGGGCTCCGTCCGCTCCATCTCCCCGCCGCCGACGGGCAGCCTCAGCGGCAGCAGGACCCTGCCCACCAACAGCAGTGAGTGCGGCGGGGCGGAGGGGAAGGGCTGTGAGGGGACAAGGGATGCTGCTGCCCGTCGCATGTGGAGCACGTGAGGCGCTGGTCTGAGATACCTGTATCTCCAGGCGTGCTTGTTCAAGACTTTGGTGGGCTTATGGGAGGCCAGCAGCCAGGCATAGCACTTGGATGGGTGACGCTGGATCGCTGGATGCAGGTTGCCGGGATCTAGCTGGCATGGCTGATGTGGCCTGCAGAGGTCTAGGAGAGCTCTGAACCTTTGCAAATGTGCATCACTGAGGCTTTAATTAGTTGGTGTTGTACAAGAGGGGCCTCCTGAGCAGCACAGTGGTATTTCTCAGTTTGACAGCATTAGTCTGGGCTGAGAGAGGTGGGTGCACCATTGTCTGCAGGTCCAATGGTCTCTCTGCTCTACACAGGGTTCTGGGGTGAAACAGCTGAGAACCATCACCCATTTACTTCCCATGGACATCTTCCTGCTCCAGCACCTATACCCCACCCCAGAAGAACTGCTCCCATTATTTGCCCAGTCCCCGAGAGGGGGTTTGGGTTTCTTCTCTGTCGGGACCCATCCTAAAGAGGCACCAGCACAGCAGTGCTGTGCTGACGCCTGCTTCTCCTTCTTTGAGGACAGCATGGGGGTTGAATCATAAATCAAAGGGTTTCAGCAGCATCTGAAGTGCAGCGAGCTCCATTTCACGAAGGGCTGCTCCTCTCAGGGTCTGTGTGGGGAGCAGGGCCGGGTGGGAGAGCCCTGACAAGCTGTCACACCTCTGACAAGCCAGGTCCTCCCACAAACGCCTGTGTCACTCGTGCATTACAAGGCAATTAGATCCCATTTGACAGGCAGCGAGACAGATGATGAGCTGCCCTTGATCAGCTTTAAACAAAGCTCTGTGCCTTGAGAAGCTGGAGACTCAAAAGCCCCAGTGAAACCTATTCATCTAATTGCCAGCATTCGGCCGACAGCCACGCTGTCTCCTGAGCATTACAAAGGGCTCCCCAACCCCAGCTCTTTCTTATTAGCAGCAGCACTGGGAATTGCTTGTTTAATGGGCTGCTTGTAATACAGAGCTGAATATTTGATGTCCATGGGAAACAGGAAAGCGGAGGTGAACAAAGCACAGCAAAAGGAGAGGAGAATCCCCAGTGTAGAGAGCCCAGCCCAGCCTCCACCCATCGCACCAGTGACAGCAGGGAAAGCTCACACGAAGCCAGTTCCTACTCAAGCTCTTCCCAGTCTATCCAATGCCATCTGGTAATTCCACCCGTGCTCAGAGCATCCTGCTCTGGGATTCAGCAGCCTGCTCTCAGAAAGCCACGAGTCTGCTCCTTACCCTGTGCCCAGATCTCCTCCAGGGAGGCCAGGGAACCCAGCTCTGCGTCCTGCTCCAGGACTGGGCTATCTCTGCTGACCCATCTTACCGGTGGTTAAGATGCTGCCGAGAGTGTGAGCTCTGGAGGACAGCGACCCTCTGGTTCTCCCTTTCTGCTGACCCCCTGATGGCAGCTCCAGGTGCACAGCACTACTGACCAGATGAATGGGGTTCAGACACTACGTACTTGTTCATATGCCAAACATTTGCCAAGCTCAGGCTTGGGATAGAGCACCACATAGGAGAGATATTCCCCAAAGTCATGACAGAACAGCCACCTTTCAGCATCCAACCTGCTTTCTGCCTTCTTTCTGCTTCTTTTATTCATTTGTTTTCATCCTTAAATTAGAGAGATGGCTCCCAGAACCATCGCTATGCTGGGAGCCCTGCCCCTGGAGAAGGCAGATCCCAGCCCAGTCCCCTGGTGCTGATGCTCTTGCAAGGGGGGCACGACTGTGCTCAGTGGAGGAAAGACCCAATGCCTGCACACCTCCTTGCACCTCTCAGCACAAAGCAGCATCGTTCTGACCAAATCCCCAAGGGCTGGTTCACTGTGGGATAGGTTTCCATGGCTTCTGGAAAAGTCACATAGCGCTGGTTTGTGAGGGATGGGTACAGGCACCCTCCTCCTCACCCTCCTCTGCGCGCAGTGATTACCCAGTGTCTGGGTAGGAAGGCAAGTTCTGCTCCTTTCCTCTCTTGGCTGTCACGGCCTTCTCTTCTTTATGGAGAAAAAGTAGTGGTGTGAAAGCAAAGGAGAAACCAAACCAGGCCAGAAGATGCTGTTCAACCTGTGCATGAGCAGCCACAGACAAGGAGTAAGGAACCACCCCAACCCCATGGCTAATTCAGTCAGCCAGAGCACCCTTTCAGGAGAGAGACTTATCATTGCCTTCAGACTTTCTCCTTCTTTTTGACCTAGATTTCATGTTCCAGAAATAGCTTTCTTTGACATACCAGCGTGAAAGGGATTAGAGTGTGTGTGTGTGCACGCACGCGCCAGCAACAGATTTGTGTCATGTGCTCCATCAGTGTTTGTAAGGGAGAAAACCAGGCACATAAACATATTCCATAATCTATTCATATGTCTGTAGCACACAGAGAGATGTATGACAACTGTTTCTGTTCACATTTAAGTGTTAATTTTTCACCTCTCGTCTTTTCCTTATTATGGACATTCCACTACCAAGCCCTGTGCCCAGGCAGTGCTCCCTTTTCCCCAGGAAACCTGTACCATGGCCACAACCCTGCTCTCCTGTTCCACTGCCAAAATATCTCTGTCCTTCTGCCTTAGCAAAGCTGTGCTTGCTGCTCTTTGCTGCCAGGTTTCAGCCCTACTCCAGGCAGCACCCAGCTCAATAAGCTCTGTTCTGCTGCGTGCACATGTCTCTCTGGCACCAGCAACGGCTGCAATGGGTCTGAGCACCCCATGGAAATGTTGCTTGTTGGGTCCCCAGGAAGGGGGGAGCTGCAGCTCTCCTGAGATGCTGTGCTAACACAAGCAGATGCAGGGGAGATTGAAGCGGTTGCCCATAGGCTTAATACTGGGAAGTGAGCCTGGCTCCAAGGTCCTGGCCAAGCCTGCTCCTGCAAAGGAGTTGAAAGGCAGGCAGCTGCCAGCATTTTCCTTCGGTAATACGGTTGGAAAGCCAAGTCCTTGCTGCTTGTTTTCATCAGATAACAGGAAAGGGTCGGCAGTGCTGTCCTCATGGGAGAGGAGAAACTGAAGAACCAAGGGGGAGCAGAGCCTCTGGGGGAGCAGCAGGAGGGATCATATGCACAGTGCAGTGCTCTGCCCATGAGACCACACTGGCTGGAGAGCAATGTGCCGGGCACAGCAGACACCCAAGCCTGAAGGGCCTGGTAGCATCCCAGCACACTGGCCCTGCTGCCATCCATGTGAACCGGGTGAGCACAGAGCTGCCCTGGTATTGGGCAACCACCGATGCTGCGTTGTGTCCCTGCTGTCAGTGATGCTCAGTACCTGCACCTCCCTATGGGCTACAGGGCTTGTGCCATCACCCAGTAGTGACCAACAATGGTCTAACCTCAGACACACACGTCAGAACAGCAGGACTGAGCGAGATTTAGTGAGCACAGGCAAATGGGGATTTCCTTGTGTGCATTTCTCTTTGTCCTGTGTTGGTTTTCCTCTCCTTTATGCTTTCCCATTACTTTTTCCACTTATTGAGCCACAATGTGGCTACTTCTGAGGATTCAGGAAGAGATCGGCTCAGCGGTCCACAGAGCCGCTCAGTCTGTGTGGTTAAAGGGCTCTCATCCCAGAGCTGCTCTCCACTCCTAGGAAGCAGCAGAACTGAGAACAAGTTTTCTTGTTCTCCTTGGTGGGCAACGATGGGGAGAGGCCTTGGGTGCAGGTCCCAAGTCTCAGGGCTGATTCTCTGCTGAAATCCTCCTTTGGCCCCACTTTGCTGCTCTGAGAGGAGCAGCAGCAGCAGATCCACAGGGATTCCATCGCTGAAGTGGCTCAGCCCTGCCTGTACTGTGTATGAGCTCAGTGTGGTGTTTTCTCAAGGTGCTTTGATCTCCCGTTGCTGCAGACCAACCCTTCTCCACAGACAGCGCAATGAACCTGCCAAGTCATAGATCAGTCAGAGCACCCAAGCACTGATGCTAAGAGTGAGGAGTTAGGGCAGCACATGTGCTCCTGGCAGAAGCACCACTGCCTGCAACAGCACGGGCCCTGCACTCTCATGGTGGCCACACCAAGCTGGGCTTGTGGGAACCCGCTGTCCCGTCCCATTGTCAGACCAACGCAGCGTGTGGCTCTGGTCTCACAGGGCTCTCCCTGCTCAGAGTCTGGGTGAGCCTCATGCTCGGTTCTGGATGTCTGTGTGTGTGTGAAGGGATGCAGCTGGATGCTGTCCAGCATCCAGCACGTCTGCGCCCAGGGTGCCAAATCCACCGCGGTTCCAGGCTCTCCCGTGTAGCCTGCACCAACCGCGCTCCCCTCCGCACTTCCATCCTCCCTCATCCGGCCGTGCCGGGCCCGGTCCCCCTCCCGGTGCCCAGCCGGACGGAGCCGCCAGCGGGAAGCCCCCGCCCAGGGAAACACCCGCTTCCCCCCGGTTTGCTTTCCCATTGTCTCCGCGCTGGAAGCCCTCCCCGACAGCCAGCCCCGCGCTCCGGCGGCAGCAACCCCCGCGGCGGGTACCGGAACCGTGAGGCCGAGCTCACCCGCTACAGGGTCCCACCACGGGGCCGTGCCGGTACCCCCCTGACCGTGCACGGCACCCGCTACCCAACGGGAGGGACCGGGCGCGCCCCGGGGCGGTGACGCGCGTGCGCGGGGCGGGGCGGTGACGCGCGGGGCGGGGCGGGGCCCGCTTTAAGGCGCGGCCCCGCCCGCGGGGCGCAGCCGGAGCCGGCGGGCGGGCGCGGTGAGTGCGGCGGGGGCCTCCGCGCGTCTCCTCCCTCCTCTCGCCGTTGCCCGCAAGGAGCAGCCGGACGCGGCCCCGGGCCTGTTCTTCCCCTCACCGGGTGCGGCCCGTCCTCCCCTCCGCGGGACTCGACCGAGCGCTCCCTTTTCCCTCCCTCCCCCGTTTCTCCGGTCCCCTCCGCCCCTTCTTTGTGTCTCCCATGGCTTTGTGTCTGGAGCTCCTCAAGCAATGTGAGTGACTGCCCGGGGCGCGGCGGGCGGGCGGGCGGGGGGCCGGGCCCTGCATGGCTCCGCGGCGGGGGTGCCGCGCCCTGCCCTGCCTTGCCTTGCCTTGCCTGCCCTGCCTGCTGCTGCCGCCGCCGCTTGCCGGTGCCGCCGCCCCGCCGCGATCGCAGGTGGTGCTTCCGCTTCCCACGCGCGGCTCGGTCCCCGCGGGGGTGCTGCGTGGCCGCTGCGGGGCGGGGAGGGGGTGCCCCGTGCTCCCACCCGAGCCGCGTTCGCTGTGTCCCCTCGGGCAGAGCCGGGCCCTGCGGGTCGGGGCGGGGGGCGCTTCGCTTCGGAGCGGGTTGGGCTCCCCCGGTAGTTGCGGGAGGCCTTTGGGCAGCCTCTGTGTGCTGGAGGAAGGAGGCAGCGCTGAGCTGAACGCGTCCTTCCCCCCGGACCCCGGCCCTGGTGTCAGGGTGGTGATGGGGTTCTCCCTCCCCTAGAGAAGAAAAGGGCGTTTATTGTCTTTAGTATGGAAGCTGACATTCAGCAGCGCAGCAAACTGGCATCCCCTGGCCAGAGGAGGACTGGAAAGTCCATTTCCTTTGCCTATGAGAACAGGTCGTGGCAGAAGGTACCTGATGGTGCAGCCCAGCCTGGAGCTGCCTTACCCTGGCCCGAGAGTTCAGGTGGAATGGCCCTGAATTTCCTTGCAGGCATAGCTCAGGTGATGTGTGCAGTTGGTTTTGAGCAGTAGGTCAATGTAGCCCTTAATTCCCCCTCCAGTCCTCATTAAGAGATTCAGAAAGGCGGGATCATTTCCAGGATGCCCTTGATAGGACTAATATTGCTCTGCAAATGTACAGAGCATGACCTCAGGTCGTGCAGAAGATGTGTGTTTGAGACAGGAATGGAATTAGGATCTCTCAATCCCAGGCTGTACCTCGCCACTTGGGGGAAGAAGGGAAGAAAAGGGGAAGGTAAAAAAAAGCCCACAGCATGTGGCATTGGATCCGAAAATAAATTCCGATCATGTGGGATGATAACAAGCCAGATTGCCAAGTCGTGTAAGTTGGCAGACTTGACTCCAGAGGGTCCAAATTACTTAGCTGGTAATTGCTCTTCCAACAGGAATCTGGTGCTCTGAAGTTACACATTCCTGAACGTGTGGAGAAAAGCAAGCCTGCCTAGTGATCAGAACTAGCCTGCTTGTCTTTCCGAGTAAGATAATTTACATGTGTGTGCTCTGCAGGAGTACCAGGTATTCAGAAGGAGGTTATCTGCAGGATTTGATATGTTGCAGTCATAGAAAACCTAAAAGCTCATCTTTAAGGTGCAAGTGCTAAGCCGCTATATGCTATTTTTGCAGCTATAGCTTGCTATTTCTATTCCACTTCTGTAGTGGCAGCGTAGGAGTTCTTGGTGTAGCTGAGGGCTGTGGGATCTGTAACTTAGCCCTTGAAGTGCTGAGGCATAACTATGATGCTGTGTGCCAGGTCTAAAAGGACAGGATGACCCTTTGCAGCCCCTGCCAGGTCCATTGTCAGCAAAGGTGATAACGTTGGGTTTCTGTTATATATGACTTGACTGTATGGAGAATACTAAGAATATGGTGGGGTTGCATAAACCAGGGAGGGCTCTGTGGCCACCAGGTACCTTGGTGGAACTTGATCGGCTGTAACTGGTGTCCCAGCCCTGTAGCTGACGGGGCAAACATAGTCAGCTGCTGGGAGAGCTTGCATTTCACTTCACAGCTGTGTGTGAGTCAGTACTTGGATACTTGGTTGCTTCATCTGTGCATGCAGTTTACATTTGTGGACGCTTCTGACTACTTAGCTCAAGGTTATTCATCAGCTGCTCCAGCCTGGTGTGTAATGCATGGGAGACCTGCTGCTCCGTGAGCTCATTCGTAGCTGTGCATGCTGCCAGAGCAATATAATTTAAAAGGCATTTAATGGATAACTGCTAACCACCAGGCGCTTACAAATAACTGTATGCCAGTTCTTGTCTCCTGTATAGATCCTCCCTGTTTGAGTCCAGAGCTTGTAAAAGTCACTCTGTGGCACTTAATTTCCTTAAGACCACGCCACACTACACACCTTCCTGCAGAAGCCAGGTTGCAAAGCTGTGGGCATGCACCAGGGCATGGTTTGTCTCCTCACCTGGTACTTGTGCTCTGTATAACCTGTGCAAACAGCCTCAAATATTTAGTGGATTGAGGAGGCATAATTGGATTCAGTGCGGTGCAAGTTACAGTAACATATGTGAGCTGGAAGGATTAAGGCTGTATGGGCATGTGGCCCTGCTCAAGAAAAATCCACTTTAATTTCTACAGTGAAAAGTCATCAGTGTGTTTCCTATCAGAGCGGATTTAAGAAGGGAGGGGAGAAATACTAAGTATGATTGCTGTTGGCTTTGAAAGGTGATTAATGTTCAGGCTGTCAGATAAAGTCCTGTGAAGGCTGTAGTTGGGCTTGAGGATGAGAATGGGGAATTTGAGTCCCTCCGGAAGAGCTCACAAAAGAATGAGTTTATCCTTCCCTTCTCTCCTGGTCTCCATGCCAGGCTGCCACCTGGAGAGAGGAAGAAGGGGGGCACAAAATGACAGCAAAGTGTTTGATATAAGCTGCCTTTAAACAAGTGGAAGTTAAACTGTTTGCAGATGGGTTAATGAGGGGAGGGGGGGATCTGTCCTCTTCAATTTGTCTTGCAAAATTAATGAGTTGCTGGTCCTTTGTGCAGATGGTCACACACTAACTCAGCCTTCTGTCCCCAGAGAAGCAGTGGCTGAAGTCCTGACCTGGGCTTTAGCCCTGTGCTTCACTTCTCTGGTCTGCTGGGTGTGGATTGTAAATGCAAAAGGCACCATTTCAAAAGCATTTACAATGTCCACTGAGAACAGTGAGCTGACTGCGCAGGTACATCTGCCCGTGAGAGTCTGGTCTCCCGTTTTATGGGCAGCATATGGTAGGGCAGTACCTGTGTCTGCATAGCTCAGTGTGGGCTGCTAGTCTGCTACAGAGGGTGGGTGGCAAGCGGTCTGGGGGAAGCAGTGGTCCCCCAGACCAGAGACTGATTTCTATAGAGGACAGGTTATGTGTTAGCAGGCCTCCTCCCAAATTTTCTTGAGGCATTTCAATACTGTGAAAGAAGACAGCTGAGTTCTGATCATCTCCTACTTCCCCCTGGGGCTCTGGGTGGTGGGCTTGGTCTGTGCTGTGAAACTGCCAGTAAAGGCATGGAGGTACACATGCACCTACTGGGGTGCAAGGAGGATGTCCAGTACCTGTGTAAGTGTTGCAGCCTGCTGCTGCTGCTTCATCATAGGAGGAGGTGCGCACAGGAACCTGGTTAGACTCACAGCTCTACAGGCTCTCTGGGGTTATGTTTGTCTGCCCTGGCAACACCAAGGAAATAAAGACAGTCTCTTTAAAAGGGACTTGCTTGAGACAGGCTGTAGCTTGCTGCACCAGGCAGCAGTGCTCGAAAGGGGAATAAATGTAAAGATGTGTACCTTTTAAACACTTGCACTAGTATTTACATCAAGGACGCATTGATCATCAGCCTTGTGTATCTGATTTGGTGCTCTCATTAAGACATCCAGGCTTCACCGTAATGATCTTTTCTTCTCAACCTAGTTCTGAGAGATCAAAGCTTAAGCAACTGTGTTGTCTCTCCAGTTTGAAGTTGGCCAAGAAACTCAAGTGGTGAATGTTTCAAAGGTTCTTACTTACAGATTCTTACTTGTGGTGCTAGTCTTTCAGAGCTGGAATTAAAGATTAGCAGTTGTATATGCCTTTACTGAGGTGCTGTCATAGTGCAAGGAGATATTTGATGGAAGCTGAAAGGTATTTAAGTGTTGATAAAAGGGAATTTTTATTGCAAGTTCCTGTTGTAAAAGTAGTCAAACTTCTAAAATCTATTTTCCTTGTTTCTTATATTCTGGGAGTGGTTGAGGATCTGACTGGAAAGAGCCCCAGCAGGGAATTTGCTGTGCTCAAGACTAAAACTGTGGATACACGAGGGTGGGTGTATCTACAGCTGCATTAAATTGAAAGCTAAAATTGGAAAGCTAAAGCATGGATATTACATCCTCCTTAGGCCTCCTACATAGGATAGTTCATAAGACAGTTATCTGTGTCTGAAGCTAGAAAGTGAACCAAAGGCTACTGTGGAGTTGTCCCCAAGGGAGTCCCTGGACCCTCTGCTAAAGGCCTGTGTTAGGAGCTGTGCTGCTGGAGAACAGTGTGTGTTGGGGCAGCTCGTGAGCCAGCACGCTGCTGCAGCACTGCTCTCTTTGCCTCTTGTAAGGTCACTTGAGCCAATGGCTTTGTTGGGAAGCCTTCTCTTCTTCATTTGAACCCTGAGGCTTTTCTGTGTCTCTCAGCTTGGCCCAAACACGGGGTGCTGCGTCATGACGTCTCTGTCCAGGAACTCTTCCAGGTTTTGGTGCGCTCTGTTGAATGGTGACCATTGTGTTCTCGTCTGACCTGCTGCTCCAGCAGCAGTCCTGGGCTGGGAATCCTGGCACCTCAGCGCTGCTACTGAGCAAAGCAAGCTCCCTGGCGATGCAGAGCTGGTGCAGTGCCCAGCCTTGTGCAGCATGGACTGGGATTTCCCAGGGAGAAGATGGATTTGGGGAGGTGGGTACTAGTAGAATAGAGCTGGAGAGCTTTTCCCAGTGCCTGGGCAGGTGCTTATTCTGATCCCTTGGAAATAAGAGTGCTGGACAGTGATTGCACCTCCTTAGCTCTGGCCCTGGACAAAGTAGCTCCTTTGCTTTGAAAGCGTTGAGTTTCAATGAACCTGAAGTTTGCAGTGTGACAAGAGTGAGGCTTTGAGCAGGGGAATCCTGGGTGCAGCCTGATCCCTCAGCCATGGCGCTGCTGCTGCTGGTCTTTGCGCTTGGCACCAGGCTCCAGTGTCTGCATCTCACTGTCACCCTCCAATCTTCTAGGGTATTCTGGAGGCTGCTGCTGCTCATAGTGGTATTATGCCGCACATTAGCTTTTATCGCTGCTCTGTTAACGTGCTCGCCAGAGATGAGTGCTGCAGAATGCTCTGGGTTGCTAAGAGGAGGCTGCCAAAGCAGGATCTTGCAGCCCTGTTCGCTCAGGAGTCATTCATGCTTAAGTCTAACACTGAATCGGGCTGATCAGGGGAAATAGGGTCTGTGGTGGAAGGGAAAGAAAAAGCTCGTATGGATGTCTTCAGTTGCGTTGCCTGTGTAGCTGCTGGTGCAAACGTTGTTCCCTGTCAGCTGTGCAGGGTGCTCACGCTTCTGTGCGTGCGTTCAGTGGATGGCTTGGCTGCGGCAGGTCTGTTTCACCTGATGTGCTTGTTCACTGCGGGCAGCAGCTGGGGCATCCCCGACTTTTGGCTGTGGGATGCTTTAACCCCTTTTCGCGGTGCTCCGGGGGACAGAGTCAGCGTGGCACCAGGACTGCCCGGTCTGCAGGGTTAAGAGCAGCTGTGGCTGCCCCATCCCTGGCAGTGCTCACGGCCAGGTTGGACGGGGCATGGAGCAACCTGCTCTAGCGGAAGGTGTCTCTGCCCGTGGTGGGGGTTGGAGCTGGGTGAGCTTTAGGGTCCCTTCCAGCACAAACCAGGTGTGCTCCTACGAAAAGGGTCTACGTTGTGTGAGGGCTGCGGGGCGGGCGGCAGCGAGCAGGAGCCGGCCCGGGGCCGGCGTGAGGGGCCTCGGAGGGGGTTTCTCGCGGCTGCTTGAACCGGTGGCAGGGCGTCCTGCCCCTGCGGATGCCCCGGCCGCGCTGCCGGCCCTGCCCTCCGTCCCTCCTGTGTCCCGAACCGGGCCCGGCCCGCTCACAGGGCGGCGGCGGCCCCCGAGGCCCCGGCCCGCGCCGCTCCGCGC
Organism: Myiopsitta monachus; assembly: GCA_017639245.1. NCBI lineage: Eukaryota > Metazoa > Chordata > Aves > Psittaciformes > Psittacidae > Myiopsitta > Myiopsitta monachus. The sequence goes on from CM029928.1 coordinate 36,866,428, forward strand.
TTTGCGGCTGCCGCTCTTTGCAGCAGGCCGTAGCGCGAGGTAAGCGGCCGGGCCCGGGGCCTGGGCCTGCTCCTGCTCCGGGCCCCCGCTGCCGCCGCGGGCCGGGCCGGGAGCAATGAGCCGGGGCCGCTGCCGTGACCGAGGCGGAGCTGCGGCTCTTGCGCTGACCCCGCGGCCGGCCCGGGCCGGTGCGGGGGCCCTTCGCGCTCCGCGTGGGCCATTCCAGCCTCGCTCAAGGCGGAGCAGGGCCGCTGCTCCGGTGAGTGACACCGGCGGCGGGGGAGCCGGTGCGGCCCCTCCTGCTCGGCCCGCTGCTCCTGGGGAGGTGGCCGGGCTGGAGGGGCAGCGGGCTGCCAGGCCTGCCGGGGGGCGCTCGGCAGCCTGTACCTTGGGTATTAAATACAGGCAGGGATGAGGTGCCTCGCCTTTCCCCTCTTCAGACTGCTGTGCCCAGGCCCCCATAGCAGTGGATGATGTCCCACCAGGGGCCCGGAGCAGTTGTACGTTCTACACCAGTTTCCCCAGCGCGCAGCTCCAGTGGAGTTAGTGAAGTTCCATGAGCTTGCTGTGATGGAGCAAAGAGATCAAACTAATGAGGCTGCTTCAAATCAAAGGACAGAATGGGGCCATTCATTTGGGCTGCGGGCGTTGTGACAGCGGTAAACTTTGAAGCGCTGTCTGCTTTCTTCTGGCACTGCTGTTTGTGAGCTTACCTTTGATTTATTTGTTTCAGGGCTCTGAATATCTTGGGTGCTGGTGGAGGCAGCTCTAAAAATAACTTTAGAGGCTGGTTATTGCCAGATTTATTTCTGCTTCCCTCAGGTTTCTTTCCCTTCTGTAGCTGATGTCTCTTCTTAGTGCTGCAAGGCCTGGCTCAAACAGAAAATCATGTTTTCTGCTCTCTCCGAGCTCTTGCTCTATTAGGAAACATGCTTTGGGTAAGGGTGATGGTATATTCAGACAGCAGGTGGATGTGATTGCGATTCTGAGTGAATGAGCTCATGTACCAGGAACACCAGGCCAGAATGAACTGAAGAAAAGTGAGCTAAAACCTATTTGGAGGGTAGAAGTATCTGCTTGTGAAAGCCAGAGCTGCTTGGGTGCTGCCCTGCAGAAGGAGGTGTGCAGGAATGCGAACATCTGGTGGCAGTGATCTGAGGAAGTCCTGTTGTCCCATCCTCAGACACGTGCCACAGGATGGCTTGGTGGATCCTGGCAGTAACCCTGCTCACTGTTAATGCCTTAACTGCAGTCCTGCAGCTGTGTGTGAAATAATTTACCAGACTGTGGTAGGAGCCTGTAGATGTATAGTGTATGAAGACTCTTGCTGGGCCGGATTATGACTGAGAGCTGCTGCTGCCACAGCTGAGGGTACCTGTTACCATGTGGCTTATGCGAATTCTCATGGTGTGATGCTTTTCAGCATCACTTCTTTTCAGGTTGGCTCAATTAGAGTTTTAGCCAGCGGTGCCCCTTATCACAAAACCTGGTGACTGCCCGGACTCTGCATGCCCAGTATCAGGGACCTCTGTTGTGTTTCCCCTGCCAAGAGTGACATGCCTTTCTTTGCCATTGAATTGCAGGAGAGGAACAGAGCAGCTCTGGGACCGCAGCAAGTGCTGCCTGACTAACAGGCACTGTAGGGTGGAGATCAGTCAGGGAGTCAGATTTGGCTTAACATGTCCTCAGCATCACGTTAACAATATAACTTACAGTAGCAGAGACTGCTCTTCTATGTCTGTTATTGATTTGCAGGTTGAAAACAGTATATATGGCTTAGATAAGTAGAAGGTCCAGATCTTGTTCGCATGACCTATTTCAAATCCTGAGTGTGCTTAATAATCTTTGAAGGTGGAGTGTTAGCTGCCATGAGTCACTGTGAATCAGTGGTCTTGGGTTGGTTTCTTTTGTCTGTTCCCCCCACACATGCATGTGATGCTAATTGTAGCAAGCTGAAAGGCACTTGGGAGCTTTACTTGAGTGTGGTGGGCTGAGAAGCCTCCTAAACCTGGGGGCAGGCACAATGGAAAGGAGAACTTTTTGTGAGGGGGGGAGGAAAAATGATCTTGCTAGATCCCAGCTCTAAAGAACAGGGTGTGCTGGGAAAGAAGCAAATGGTATCATGGGTTTTCCAGGCTGAAAGGGATTCTTTTTGTACTTGGCCGTGCTTTGGGGGTTTTAGTCTCACCTGGCAAACTTAAAAGCAAGGTTTTTATTGTGGAACCATGTACTTCTACAGCAGCTTCTCTTCTTTCTGTCAATTACTATGCTTCCAACCACAAAAGAGCTTTCTTGTTCTAATTGGCCTCCTCCTGTTTGGATTAATCAGTGTTACTCTGTCACCATGGAGACGATCATGATGTCACAAGCTGCAGCATCACTGAGAGGTGGCTGGAAGGCAATTCCTAATATTCTCCTTATCCCATCCAGCCTGGTAATCAATAGCTGGGAGCACAATAGGTTTCAGGGATATAGAGCTTTTAAATGAGCGTGAATTACAGCTGTGATTTTAAGGCTGTTGCTTCAGAAGCAATGGTGGAAGAGGTGTGATACAACCACTTTCTTGAAACTACCTTCACTGCCCTGTCTCATGTTGAGCTCACTTACTTAAAATAAACACATGGCAGGAAGCCCAAAGTCTCCAGTTATTGCTGTGCTGCTTCACTTGAGCCCTGTTAACAACCAGTTGTGATGCTACAAACCCGAGTACCCACTCGGCTGCATTCCAGTCACACCAGGACAGGTTCCAGCTCCTGTGGCTGGGAACCAGGTGTACTGAGCCTGTCTGTCTAGCCCTGCCATCAGTCAGAGAGGCTGATGTGTCTCCAGGGTGGCAGTTTGAGGAATGTTTTGGGGTCTCTTGCCTTTCCAACACTTCTGAGGCAGTTGTTTCCACTGTGGGAATATTTAAACAGATAATGGGGTTAACTGGGCTGCTGAAAGCTATGAGATGAGATTGTGAAAGCCAGCAGCATTTGACTTGTATGACCTCATGTACGAGCTCGGAGACGGTAACATAGCAGAGAACTGGGCTTCTTTCTTGGCTTAATTCTGCTCTTTGCTGAAATACTGAGAACTTGCTGCTTATTTCCTGAAACTCATCACTGCAAAAGCTGTGTGTTGCTCTGTGGGGTCTCTCCCATGCATTAGTCCTCAGCTTTATCCATTTTCTTGTAAGAGGTCTGTTTGGGAGTATGGCACAGTGTGCTTGATTCTGTGTCTTGAGCTGTAACAGCCTGCTGAAATGCTAACTAATGGAAGGCGGGATGCTCTGCAGTGCCCGGCTTAGTAAGCAGGTAGCTAATGCTTTCCAGTTTGCCCCTTTTGATAAAGGGGCTTTGTCTTGGCTATCACAGAAAAGCATGTAGTCTTTAACATTTCTGTCTGTGTTAGTCGGATATTAAGGAGGAGGCATTTGGATTGTCCCTGTTCGTGGGGTGTATCTGGAGCTCTCACACTGCTGGGTGCTGCCCCCCCTGCTTAGCAGGAACCTCATGCACTGCACCTGCACGCTTTGGCTTGGGCTGCTCTGAGTGTAATCTGTCAGGGCTGGCACTTGCTTGGCAGGCACAATAGTACATCTTCTCCCTTGTGCCTTCCTTGTTTTAGGCAGCCTTGTATTCAGACAAAAGAGATAAAATTTCATGGAATATGGAAGCTGAAACAAGCTGACTTTTTCAGGGTGAGAGAAATTCCTGGCTGGTTTCCAGCAAGGATCAAAACTGGTTTTCAGCAGTTCTGCTGACAGACTCCTCTTCCTAATTTATCTTGGGAACTGCTGGGCTTTTAGGATGAAAGGGTAGAGCATCTCATAGCATGAAGACAAAATGTGTTTCACTTTGTTCCCTTAGAACCTTTGATAATTGTCCTGCCTAGGGAGCAAATGTGACTGAAAGACCAATTGCATTTGAATCATGTTTATTTGTAGTGCTGTTGATCTTAAATTAGCTACCTGTCTGGCCAAAGATGCTAACCCTGCTTTATAACCAACATTGGTTTAAAGCTGTACAGGGCAGGAAATGTTCTAGTTCTCTCCTAACACTGGTCACTGATTGCTACAAGCAACCCACACCAAGGCTACCTGGCTCTCAAGACTTCTAGCACTAGAGCTACTATAGAGGAGAAAAAGAATGCATAAAAGGTCTGAGATTGAAATTCTTTAGGATATTTATTAGTTGGGGGCAGATTTCATTCAGGAAGAGTTAAAAGCTCATCTACAAATGATGCATGGTTTGTAAGTTTAGGGATATTTTTAGCATGCTTTCAATTTTTAGTGTGTGTCGAAAACTGCCTTATCAATGGGAAGGGTAAAATGAAGTTTCTCTTAATACAGCCAATCAGCTAATTCCAGAGTATTTGGGAGTTTCCATTAAAGGCTGTGAATAGATTGCTTCCTAGAAGGAAACTAGTCCTTCTAAGACAAGCCTTCGACTTGTGGGCTAGCCTAAACACTGTTAACTCCAGCAAATTCCTTTATTACATGAGCAAGTTGCTGTGAAAAGGCTTATTCTTTCACGATAAGACTCTGCATGGAATTCCGTATCCCCCAAACTTGCTTGTGCCGCAGGGGGTTAACTGGGGATAATTCTGAGGGTGAGTCCATGGTCTGATATTCTCAGTTGCTCTGTTCTTCTGCCAGTGATGACTTTTGGCAGGCTTGAATGCTAAGTGCGCATCAGTTAATCTGACCACCATATGATCTCCACTGCCAGGTTCCTTCCTGCTATACTTGCAGGTTTGTGTCCCTCAGACTGGCTTGGTTGGCATCTGTAATGATGCACTTGCAGAACAAAACAGTGAGGTGCTAGCCGAGGTACCGCTGAGTGCTTGAGGATGGGAAGAGAAACATCAAACCTAATGTCCTGCAAAGGAATGTGCTTTTCTCCTGAGTTCTCTGAAATTCAGGCATAAGGGCATGTACCTGTCATTCAAACCCGTTTTAAAAGATACCTTTGTAGAAGACGGTCACCTACAGGATGGTGAGCAGCATCTTCCAGCTTACCAGGGAAGAGCAAGTGGGCACTTAAGTGTAAGTCTGCAAAACAGATCTGAGATATTAAGGGAAGTGGCATTCCTGCCTGAAAGATAAGGTGGGAAAATTGCTACAAGTTTGCCTGGGCATCTTTCCAGCGCTGGAGTTTCAGGCATTCTTTCAGCAGCAATTGCTTGTGACACCAAGTGCTTGTTCAGATTGTAAGTCAACAGAGTTCATCCTGCAAGCCGGCACCTGGAGGCGAAAATCACTTTGGTTTGTGTGATGTCTGATAATGACTTTGAAACTAGAGCTGCCTGATCCTGTAGCAGGAGTGGCCATGTACACTTGTTTAAAGGAAAAAAAAGCTCCTGTGGACCAGAGATGGAGGTTAACAAAGTACAGATTTGTGTCCAAAGCAGACTTGCAGAGCAGGTGCTCTTAAGTAAATGACTAAAAGTGAAGTTAGTTAATGTTTGGAAGCCTCAGGTTCCCATCAAGCTAAGCTGCTGTACTTCATAATGACAAGAGTACGACTTTCTTCTTGGTGTGTCTTTACCTCTTGATAACTGCCGGTCATCAAGTGGCAAAAGATGAGTCCTTCTCTTTGCTTTAAAGAAAAATTTGCTCTTTAAGTCTTGTCCATTGTTTTCTAACACCTTAACAGAAGGAAGACACATTGGTGAACCAAGGTCTGTGCTTGCCTGGTCTCTGCATGCTCATGTGGAGCACTGCTTACTGATGCATTGTCACATGCATGGGAAACAGAAAGTGGACAATGGTGGCACTTGCTTTCAGTCTTAAAGATCTCCTTGTGCAGCCAGTAGTGACACACTTCGAGGATGTGAATCACTGTTGTGTCAGTGGTATTTGCATATTTGGGGCAGACTTGGTGCACTGTGCTTTGGACGACAGTGAGAAACTTTAAAGATGGAAAGGAAGCATAGCTGGATAGCTCTGCCAGACCAACTCCTTGTGCTGAAAGCTGAAGTGTCAGTTCAACAGTGTTAAAACCGGTGCTTAACCCTGTTTGCAGGATGACAAGCAGCTTCTGAACAGCTAGTAAGTGGGTTTGTAAACCTGCACACCTGGCCGCAGAGGCAGTGTGACCTCCTGCAGTATCCCCAGGAGCCACCGCTCGTGCTTAAGATTTCGTGGGCAGGTCTGTGCTGGTTTAGGAGAACCTGTGCATGCTGTGCTGTGATAAGGACAGACCTGTGGTCTGCTTTCTCCATGCAGCTGGCTTCTAGCTGCTAACAGCCTTTCTAACTTGAAGGGACAGAGGATCCTGTTCAGTTGGCCTCTTGTACTTCAGTTCTCTGAGCCTGTTCATCCATACCGCAGCTGATGCACGCCAGCCTTGGCACTGCTCTTGATTGAGTATGGCTGCTTCTGGCTGTGTTGTCTTGGAGTTTGTCTTGTGTAATGCATCAAGGTCCAGTGAGCAGGGTCAGTAGGCTGTTAGTGGAGTCTCTTGCTGTGCACCAAGTGCCGCAGCTCTCAGCTCTGTGGGTTGATCCTTTGGTTGCTGTTTTCCTGCATCTCTAAGTGGTAAAGATCAGAGCTGGGTTTTTTACACAGCTACGATCACAGATGTAGGAAACAAATAGTCCAGTGATACCTGCCAAAGGGGGAACTTCGTCTGTTCTGCAGTGAACTTAACATATGGGAACTCTGGTCTGTGCACAGTTTCTGCATGTTCCAGTATCTAAAAACTAGAGTTCATTTTTCCTCTTATAGAATCATTATAGATGAGATTTATGAATAAATTTCTTAGCTGGCTTGATGGTGAAGTCTCATTAATAAAATGAGTGAATTTTCTTTAGTAAGGAGTGTCTGATTAGGGAATTTTCCTACTATTGCTAAACATTGCCAGAAAACAGGTTGCTTAATAACGCATCTGAATTGGTATTTGGTAGCCTGTTAGGTGCCAGGATCACTGTTCGCAGGGATCCTGGAAATGACTAAGTTCAAGCGCTGTGATTGCGGTCTGCACATGCTCCTTAGAGTGCAGTTGCTGAACTGTTCATGTCTATTGTTCGTGGCTGTATTTCTTGCTTTGAGAGGCAGCAAGTGCTTGTTGCTCACCTTGTCAGGCTGCACAGAGGTGTCTGCAGCACTCACAAGCAGGAAGAAGGATGGAAGGGGCACAGTGGGTTGTCTCGATGGAGGGAAACTTGCGCTTAGTTGTGGTTTGGGGTTTTTTGAAGTGTAATGTCCCTGCAGTTTCAGGTTGTACCTTCTGTTTTGTTCTTGGGTTCAGTTTGTTGTCTTTTTCCCTGGCACCTTCAGACAGACAACAGGCCAACCTCCCTCTCTGTTAAGGGGCTGAACACTCAATGACAGTGGAACATGGTGGGATGGAGTCTGACTTAAACCTACCACAGCCGCGCTGATAGCTTTCAAATTTCAGACGCAATTACTGTTCTCTGCATTGCTCTTCGCACTATACTGCTCTCACACAAACGTAACTAAAAGAAATTAATGACTGTTCAGATACTAATGCACAGAGGATGTACATTGTGTATGTGAAATATAAAAGAAGTAACAAAACTTTAATGTTTTGAAACTTTTTGCACTTAATATGCAAGAACCAAAGCCTAACGCAGGAGCTGCTGAATTAAACCATAAGGCAGTTCTCTCCTTACATTCCTGAGTGCGTTCTCTGATAACATCCTGGACTTGGCAACTTCAAGATCATTTACTTACTGGAACCCATCTCTAGCTTTAAATGTTCTTGTGCTTTCCTCTGTGTTCAGAGTGCTTCATGCATTACAAGGAGGGTTACTGCAATCTGGCTGGGCAGGCAAGGGACAGAGCATCCTGGAATGTAACCTGCTGGTGGAAAAAGTAGCAGTGTGGTAGTGAGAGGCTTCCAGTGATTGTGCAGAATCAAACTGTGTTAACATATTAAATCATGCTCCTACTTCAGGATCACTGCAGAAGTGAGCAAAGAGAAAGATGAGGCTGGAGTCTTTAAGACAGTAAACCGAAAGGTTTTAGTTTGGGTGGTGGTTCTGAACTTCCCAATGCGTTCTTGACAACTCCGTGAAGTTGTGTGTCTCTGTCTGAGTGTCTGTGTGACCACCCAGTGTGTGGTCTTGGGCAATAACTGGAGTTTCAGGCTGCTCATCGCAGTGTGGTGGGGAATCATGAACTGCTGTAAGGTGGAGGTGACAGGAAAGGGCTTTGGCTCTGGCTTGCCTCTGTAGCACTGCTTTCTCTGCTTCCAGCTCTGCACTCTGCTGCTGTCCCTTGGCTCTGTTGTAACACTCGTGTCGCACTGAGCCATGTGGTCACAGTGTGACTGAGTTAATGGTCTCTGTTGTGCCGCACATCTAATATTGTGCTTCTATGTTCAGTGTGTCCTTTGATATCACAGGTGTTGATCATGGTCTTCTATCTCATACACACTATCACTTGCTATGTTAACTTCTGCAGAAGATCCTTTCTTGTTGCTCAGTTCCTTGTTTTCTTGCTTTTTGGTGCCTGAGCAAGCTGTATGCAGCTTCTTAAACCACCCAAAGTAAATGTCTCCCTCATATGAAGCCTGCCAGGGTAGACAGATCATACTGAAATCAATAGCCTGTCCTGGCATAAATTATGTCAAAGTGGTGGCCTGCTCTATGTGAGGTGACTCACTTGTGTTATTACACCCTTTCCCAAAGGATAAGACATCCCTGCTACAGGGAGTAGCTTACACCAGGCTCTATAGCAATTGAGTCAGATCTTGTCACTTAATGTAATTAAGTTAGCTGTAGCAATACCTCCTCTTAACTGTCCTCGTGGTTGTGACTGTTAGTAGCTGAAGTAGGAGGGAACCATCCCATGGTACCCAAGGGAGATGGCACTTAAATTCTTCCAGGTGTCTTGCAGCATAAGCTGCTGATGTTGCAGACTCATGGAAATCTACTGATGGAGATGATGCAAACTGCTCAAAGCTTGCTGCTAAATAACCTGGGAGTGTTCTGCTCCCTCTCGGAGCCTGCTCACACTCGTGTTCCCACGGTTAGGTAACTGGCTGTGCATCTGTTTACAAAACAGTATCCAAAATAAGGTGTTTCTGGTTTGTTTCCTCAGCTGTATCTGCACCTTGGTTACAGCTGGGAAAATGGAAGAACTGAATCTGTTGCTGGAAGGGGGTTGAACTTTTCTTCCTGTCGTTGCTTTAATAAAAAGCTGTTTTCACCATCTCAGGACCTTGTCTGGTTGGTGCGAAGCTTGTCTGTCTGCTGTCATCTCATAGGCATCCTGTGTCTTCTGGATGTCTGGGACAGTAATAGAGCAGCTTTACATCCCTGTCTGAACACTGGATTCACTCTTGGTGTGATGACCATGCCGAAGGTGCTAGCTCTAGCACGTGGGGAATGGTCACTTGTGTAGGAAGGGCTGTCCTAAGCACTCTTTGCTTGCCTCCCTGGAAGTCAGCAAGAGGATGATCCTCATTCTGCTGGTGCGCAGGTCCTCACCAGAGCAGGTGGAGCAGCAGCCCCATAGTCAGTGGTGGGGGAATGGTCCCCACACAGCTCTGTAAGTGGGTTACTGCAAGGCTGGAACGTACCAGCCCCTCTGACCGGAGGTTAATGCACAGTTGGAGCTGGAGCAAGCAGGAGAGCTTCCAGCTCTTCCCCAGGTTGGTGCGATTAGATGACAATAGAAATCAGACACTCGAAAATTAAACGCACGTACTTGGTGTTGTTTCACCTCTTTCCTTGCCACAGGACTGTTAATTTGTTTTCAAAAGCTCTTCTGGTTGGCTTTGGCCTTTGAAAGGCTGTTTGGGGATAAAGGAGACTTTTGTCTTGCTGTCGTGTAGTGACAGAGCTGAGAACACAGTCGCCTCTGTAGGTGTATTGAGGAGGAAGACTAATTCTTGCGCTCGAGGTCTCCGTTAACCTGTGCAATGGGAGCGGTTTCAACGCTCCCTGTTTTTCAGCATCTTGACAGCACTTTTCCCTGCTGGATCATTCTCTTGCTGACAGCAGGTTCACAGCGCTTCTCCTGCTTGGCTGCCAGCAGCTGCACAGAGGACATTTCTGGTACAGTCATCCTTGTCCACTGACCTTCATCTCAACCCTGGCTGAGATTTCTGAGCAGCTTTCTTCCCCTGAGGGATGGACCTTTATGGTGTGTTGTTGCTTACTATAATTCAGAGGTATCTTCAGTCAGTGCTTAGTACTTCTGTCTTAACTCTTTGGAATGGCCGAAACCCAAGAAACTTGGCTGGGTATGGCTTCCTCTGAAAGTGTGGCTCTGGTACATGTACAGCCTGGGTGTTTCTTGAAAGTGCTTTCCAGGAACACACAGAAGGGATTGGATTGGCTCCTTTCCCAGTCTGGGTGTCATAGACATCAGGAGTGACCCTGAGTGTCCTCTTTCAGGCGATGCTGGGACCACTGAGGTGTGTATGTGCTCAGGGCAGGTCTGTGGTTCAGACTGAAATGCCAAGGGCAGAGCAGTCTCCATCCCAGCTGTGTCCCTGCCTTGGAGATGTTTCTTCCTGGTGTACGTTGCCACGATCTTCCTCCGACTGATGGAGGATCCTTCTGGCAAATGAACCCCAGGAGCAGACACTTAGAGACCTGCTCCTGCATAAGCTCTCCTTCACCCCAAACTTCCTGTGCCCCACAGATTAAATGCTGCTCTAGATTTGCATCTCCATGATCACAGCTTTATTTTTGTCTGGTGGTTCTGGTTGTGTAAGGCCACATAAGGTGAAAGCACTTGCAGGACTCACCCCTGAGTAGCTGACGTGGTGCCAGTCTGTGCTGGGTAGCCAGCACAGCTATGTCCTCAGCAATCCCTTTGAGCTAAACACGGCAAAGGCTGGGTTGGTGACTGCTCTGGAAAGCACTGCACCCGGAGATCAGCATTTCATTTGGAAGGGTAAGCTGCTGTTGCTGTGAATTTCATCCTACAGCCAGTCTTGGCGTTGGACAACTGGAGGGACAAGGAGTGGCTGCTTGAATGCTGTTTTGTTTCAAGCTTATAATTGCTCCCAGGCCAAGTGTGGGGAGATGGCCAAGAGGAAAATAACTCCAGGCTTCGGTGATCTTCAGAACGTCTGGTTTGGATTTCCAGAGGTGGGATTTATCACTAAGATGATAACTTTAGTGTCTGTGTGGGAGCAAGGTCAGGCCACCTCCAAGCACTGCTGCGAGGTTAACTCCTTGCTCCCAGGAGCTATTTGGAATGTCCGAGCTGGTTTTATCCAAGCCTGTTTTGTCTTTGGTTGTGTGAAGTCTCTGCAAGGAACCATTTGAGCTCATCGGCTCCATCCAGCCCTTGCAGGAAGAACTTCTGGGCTTGTATGATTTAGAGTTGTCTTCTCCTCTGTGCTCTGTCAGTTGCCTGAATGCTCAGACTGTAGGCAGGGGTTGTGGGAAAAGGAAAGAGATGGGTATGGACATGATCAGCAACAGTCCCATTGCTTGCTTGCTGAAACCTCTGATCATATTCTCCAGAGGACTGGTACCTGTTTGGTAGGGTTGTGACTCTGGGGACCTCTAGCAAAAAGCTCTGTAATTTGCTTTACAGAACATTAGCTTTAGTAAGCTTCTGATACGAGAAACAGGACTCATCCCCGTGTAGCTGTTACATTAGTTTTGGTACGTGCCTGATGTTTTCTGTCAAACTGCGTCCAGCAGATCCTGTGTTTCATCCATGGCACCAGTTTAGGTTACTCCATAACTGACAGAAGGATTCTGTGCTTGTTTGGAGCAGGCGTTTTGCAATCAACAGATTTTTGCGCTGCCTGTTTGAGTGCAGATGCATGCGGCAGCCCTTCGAAACTGTTGGATGTGCCAGGAGAGGAAGCTGGAGTTGAGCAGGAAAAAGATTGTGGATGGGCTTCTGTCACGGCTAAACAAGCCAGTGTGGAAAGCCTGCTCATGCCATACATTTACACCTGTCTGGGTAAGGAAGAGCTGGGGTGGTGTGACTTTAGCAGTCTCTCCTGGGGGCCCATCCAGCGCCAAGAGATCAAGGGAACGCTCTTTCAGGAAGGCCACATAGCTGTGCTTCAGCAAGGAGTGGCTCCTTCCAAAAACACCTCTTGTAACCTGTCTCTTGCTGGAATAACTTCAAACCAGTCTGACTCAAGATCATTCTCATCCCTCTCCTCAAGCCACTCTAAATCAGTGGTTGTTTCCTCCTTCCCACCCTGTCACACTAACCTCTTCCATTAGTGTCAGGCATCAGATCAGGAAAAGCAAAAGGGCCCATGCTGAAAGCTGTGCTTCACCTGCTTGTTGGTACTTAGGGTTTCCAGGTGGAGTCCTGGAAGGAAGCTTTTTGGAATATCCTGCAGGACAACTCGGGGATCTCCAGGTTTGGTTTGGGTGATGTTTCTTTTGTAGCTGGAGCTATACACAACTGGGAAGTCGAAAGGAGCAGAGGGAGGGATCACTCATTTGGAAACAGGAATAAATAAGCAAGGTGGGAAATGAAGCCAAGAAGTCTTATGGCACAAGCTTTCAAGGCAGGAAGATAGTTTGTCCTGCACTTGCACAGGTTCCTGACAGCAGCAGGGGATGCTGCAGTGACAATCAGTGTTTTTGGTGGAGACTGGGTTTTACTGTTAACCCTCCTTGGAAGGCCAGGGACTCATCATGCCAGATACTGAATTCCAAACAGCAGGACAGGTTCTGAGGGTGCTGTGGCAGACCAAATGGCATGAGAACAGCATAACTGAGACAGCGCCTTTTCTTTTCATTGCCTGTAAACTGAGTCTGTTAAACGGATGTGGTGGAGCTCTTCCCCAGCCTCTCCCTTGTGTCCCTTTTCTAGTTAATAGTCTTAGATCTTCAGAGTACCTTTATGGCAGGTTCTGCAAGCTAGAGGGCCAGATGAACATGGGTGTGGGTGAACAGGTACTGCACATATGAATCCAGACCTTCTGCTACCCATATTTGTGGCTGAAAAGTGGTGGTTTGGGCTCTGAACTGTAAAGATTACAGAGACTTCAGGACTGTGAACCAGGAACTTGGTGTTTTGGAGCCTCCAGTAAAAGCAGACAGAGTTGTAAAGATGATGACTTGGTAGCTCGAAGCTATTTAGGTCACAGATATTAGAGCCTCAGATGTGCTTGGAGAAGACTCGGTTCCCACGTGGGATTTGTTGTGCTCTTTCATTTCAGAGCTGGAGCCTGAACAGTGGCTCCTTTGTCAGCTGTCATGCTTGATTCCTGAAATGAAGTATTCCAGAAAGTGCTGGGTTTATTCCGGATACCCCCTCCCTTTGGAGGATGGCAGAAGGGACTATTGTTCTGCAAGTGCTTGTGATGTTTGAAATTCTTAAGAAATCAAAGCTGGGCACTCTTAGCCTGTGGGAGAACAGTGTGCTCAGCATCACTGGGGACATACACTGCTCTTTGCATACCTCTGTGCTTAGCTGGTGAGGAAGCTCGGCTTTGCGGTACCCATAGGTTCGTTCATCTGGGAACGTTCAGAAATCCAAGCAATGATAACAGCTCTGCTTTCAAAAGCTTCCTAGTAGCCTACCCAAAAGGATTAGAAGGTTGGAATATTTGCTTAATTGCCTACTCCAACTCTAAGGACTTGCCTTGCCTCTTCAAATCAATGGGAGGTTTGCAGTGCTGCCTGTTCTGGTTGGTGCAGCACTAACCACTGTCTCAAATGTAATGCTAATGAAGGGAGGGAGCAACTCGCTCTAGCCTTTTCTGAGTTGGTTCATGTGATACTTTTTAATCTTGTAACTAACGCCATGTTAATTTGTGAATATGGAACAGCTTTCTCTAACATGCAAAGCTTGTGCCTCAGCCAACAGCCATTTCCCAGCAATTTTCACTTTGATTCTTCAGCATTAGCATAATGTTGCCACATCTTGGTTTGTACATACTTAAGGAAGGAAATAGCTTCAATTGGATCTGAGTATTAAAACCTCCTCATTGTAGCTTTGAAGATGTAAATCCTGGGTGCTGGCTGCCTGACAGCAAATGTCCAAGTGGAAAGACAGTCTTGGCTAAGGGTTAGGTTCTTCTAGGCTGGATAAGCATGGGAAGATATCTGTTCAGCCTGCTGCTTTCCCCATCTTCCTTGCACCGAGGCCGTGTTGCATTGTCTCCTCGTCTGCTGACACATGTGCTTCTCTGGCCCTGTGGGTACAGGGTGGGGTTTGTTTTTAGCTTACAAAGAATTTCTCGTCATCTGGGTGTGGAGAGGGTTTTTCATAACGTTCTGGCAAAACCACCTCTGCTGCTCCTGGTGGCATCGCTGATGCCTCAAACAGCTGGAATATCATCCTGTGAGAGAGTGGGAATAGATGCCAGCAATTCTCTGTCTGGATCAGGTAAAATTTGGGATGCAGTCACTGGAAACTATGATACGAATCTTGATGCTGAATGAAATGATGGAGAAATTAATTCTTACCCTGAAGTTCTTCGGCAGCGATGGTGACAATTTCCAGATGATCTAGGTAGGCTAAAGAATCACTGTGGCTTCTCTTCTTGGGCATGAAGCAGTCCCTTAGGAGCCCCATTTATACTGGGGGAACTAGGCTATTGCTGACACCAGGGCAGGCCTGTTCGTGTTATCGCAGTCTGTGTTGACAAGCTGCTGGCTGCCGTCGGTGTTTTCAGCACCCTCTTGGCCAGCTCTTCTGTGAACAGTGTTTAAATGGTTCACTTAAATAATGGTAACTCATCCACACTGCTTCCATGAGTGTCTGTTGATGGGAACGTGCCAACATTGCCTCAGCAACTGTGCAGTTTCTGCAGAAACTTCCTGCTGTTCCCCAAGCACCACAGACCCAAACTCATGTCAGTGGGCTCAGATGCCCAAAACCTTTAGGTGTAATTCTGCTGTACTGGAGCTCGTTGTGTTCCTGTAGCTGTTGAAAGGTCCTGCACAAAAAGTAAGCCGGGTTTCTGGTGGCCTTAGGGGATGGTTCCTGAGCTGAAAGGAAGGTATGTGGGGAAGTACTGCGGAATAACTGTGCTGTTTGTACCATGCCCAATGGACAAACTCTCCTTTCTGAGAGGGCAAGCAGTTGGGTTGTTGCGCTTTGTGCTCAAGGTGCAGCTTCCATCCTGTACTTGAAAGCTTGCAATGTGTCTCCTTTGATACATGAGCAGGTGCTTGGGAATGACTTGGTCTTGTGCTTTAGTGGTCAGCATATCCCTAAAATAGCGAGCTCAAGCTGCTGAGCGTTGACATAGACAAGAAGAGACTTGGTTTACCAAGTGGTGCTGCATGGTTTCTAGCCATATGGTTTTGCCTGGGTGTGACTTTGTGGAGGTGTGTTCAGATTCCCTGGACTCCTGCAGTGACAGAAGTGAGTTTAAAGCATCTGCATATGCCATCCTCTGAGTGATGTGGTGTTACAGAAAGCAATGGCAAATGGGAAGGCTATTTCTTGCAGTGCATAATGAGCTGGTGGAACTCACTTCTGCAGGATATTCTAGAAACTGCTAGCTTGGAGAGAAGCTAATAAGAGCTGTCTAATTACACTAGCTTTCCTAAACACTTTGAAGATTAACGCTAATGCCCTTGGTGCACTTAAAGGTGGCTGTAGAGGTGGATAAGTGGAGGATTCTCAGTCGTTCTTTGTATGAGTGTCCCCTCGAAACACCTAACCCTGGTCCATGCAGTTTGTCACTTTGCAGAGGGACAGCAGGTTGGTTAACAACCCCTGGTGGGGCAGGGAGAAGGAAAGCCTCCTGCGAGCTGGTGGCACCGGTTAATGCATGTCTGGTTCATGCTTGTGTCCTAAATTCATGTGTATGCTGCCATTGTCCTAAGTAGAACTTGCAGAGAAAGTGGCGTTAGGAGAGGAGTGCAGAGACTGAACACTATGGTGCACACAGTGCTCAGTGGGCTTGGGTCCCTTGAGCTGTGCTGCTTCACATCTCTCGGTGTATTAAGCTCATTGAGTGTTAGCCCTCATTAGTGAGGGTGTTGAGGGAATAAGCACAGCCGATTCCAGTACAGAGCAAAGGCACACTGAGCTGATGGACCATTCCCTTCATCTCCTTTGTGGAAAACTGTGTGTGCCACCAGTAAATGGGCAATGAGCTCATCGGTGAGAGGCTGGTGGGGGCCCTGTTACTGGGGATCAGGCACCCCCGCCCTCAGAGATGCAGTTCTGCTTCTCCTGGGACCATGCTCATGGCTTTTCTCCTCCCAGTGAGAACCAGTGAGGCGGGATGGTTGGTTGTGGGGATCTTGGTTCTTGCTTGGGCAGGGAGCAGGAAGGAATGCTTCCTTAACAGCACTGTGCTGGACTGGAGCCCTGCCCGAGTCCCACAGGACAGATGGACAGTTTGCTGGATGCGCAGCTGTGGAGCGGGGTGGAGTTGCCTCCAGTGTGCTTTAAAACCTGTGCTGAAAATGACTTTGGACAGCGTGGGGAGAAATCAGTGTCTCTTCGGATACAAATAGAAGCCCCAGTAATAGTTGCTGCAGATGGGTTTGGGAGTGTCTGTGGCTGGTGTTGTGTGTCATATCTGTTGGGTCCTTACTGTAAGGCTGAATCTGTGCTGCAAGGGGGAGATGACCAAATCAGAATGGCAGCAGTGCAAGATAAACCACAGCATTCTTGGGTGGTATCATCTGATGCCTCTTTAATTTGTGACCTTCTACAAGTGTAATGGTTTTCAGTGTATAAGTACTTGTTTCTCTGCTCAGACGTTGCTTGGAATTACAAATCAGAGCATCTCCAAGGAGCTCGAACTTCTGGTTCACTGAAAAATGCAAAGTTCTTCATGTGAAGAGATCCCAATACTCAGGTTTTCCTTCACTGGTTAAAGGTTTCTGCTCACACCCAATGTACAGATACATGTCTCTAATGAGAAGTCCTGAGCAGCAGAGCGCTGCTGCCCTTGCCTGCCCTGTGCTGTCCACCCAGCACAGTTACTCAATCCTGTTAGTTAATGCTGCAGTTCACCCTGAAGGCATCATGGGTGACCAGAGAACACAAGTGGTGCTGGTGCTTGGGAGGAGCACCTGGACCGTGCTTTGTCTGACTTATACACAAGCCAGGCTATGCTTCTCTGCTCTGTCATTATAAGCAAACAGCAGGTACAGTAAGCAAAGCTGAGGGTTGCGGGGAGCTGGTGAAGTGCTAAAATGTTCCTCCTGGTTATCTGAGAGCTTCGGAAGGGTTTTGCTGGGCTGGCAGGTCTGTACGTCTCTATGGAGGCAGTGCACAGATTGGCCTGTAAGGTGGGTGAGCTGCTCACTCTGGGATGCTGCTGGTATAGGCTGGAGCTTAGTGGAGTAAGGACTGTGGCAGGAGGGTCCACAGCCTGTCCCCAACTCCCAGCTTAGTAACATATTTCCCTGTTGGGCACCTCTTTGTGTAGTATCAAGGTGAGATTTTTCCTTTCCAAATATGAGTGCTACAAGGATTTTTGAAGGGAAGGCACCGAGGGAGTGAGTATTTATAGCATTTCCATGAACAGTCTCTTGAAATGAATGCAGCCATGTAACACGGCTTTCCAGGAGTGTGGTTCTGTTTAAGCAGTGTAAGACTACTTCTAAAATTGCTTTGGTGCTCTAAAGACATCCGTTCATTCAGAGCAGGAGATGGCATCTTCACAGGGATTCCCATCTTTGTCTAGATGCAGATAGTTGCCTCTTGATTAATAAAATTCAGGTAGGTTTCTCATCTGTGCCTCTAATGCAGATATCGACCTTCAGTCTGCTCAGACAGCTTCTAAGTAGGCCAGATACAGGTTCGAGGAGGCGTGCGTGTTTGGCTGTGGCCATGAAGGCTTTAGCAGAAAAACAAGGTTGGAAGTGATTGCTGTGAACTCATAAAAACCAATGAGTATCTGTATTGTCTTCAGTAGTAACTGTAACTGTGGATCACTTACTTGGACTCTACAAATAAAGCATTCCATGATTTGTTATAATTTCAACCTTGAAGTGCTCTTTGAGTTGATGAAAATCAGAGGTCAGGCTGCTTGGAATGTGGCTGTTCCAGTTCCCTTTGCTGCTGAAACCTGCTCTAAATACAACTCCTTCCATGAGACCCTGGGGTAAACATGGGCCCAAAATCTCTGAGGGGATAATGCCAATGACGGTGGTTCTCACTTGCTGCAAGGTTACTGGGTTGTTTCACGTGACAAATGAGGTTGGCTTGTAATAGGAGAGACTATTTCAGAGCACGTTGCTTTATGCATGAGGAAATGTCATTTCTTCAGCTCTTCCTAGGGAGAAAGGAGGGATGCAGGGAAGTGACAGCAGTCTGAGCCCTGCTGACGTGTTTGAGGGCAGCCTGACTCGCCTTCACAACTGTCTGTGGCTTGGAGCTTTTCAGGTAATTTAAGCAGACTGAGGATGGCTTGAATAGGTCCTTGAAGTCACTGGAATGATTAGAAATATCACCAGGCTCTACTGAGTCAGCAACAGCAACAAAATAACTGGGCACTTCATGCGAGACACGCACTTGAGGGCAATTATGATATTTAAATCTAAACCCAAATACTTTGGCTCTGATCTTGGCAGTGCTGGCAGGCAGTGAGGTCAGCACAGGCTGGTGGTGTTAGAGCAGAGGCCTCCTAAGGTGACCCTGGATTTAATATTCTTTTATGACTCCTACATTTAGGCTTTCAAGAAGCAAATGCCTGGCTCTTGGGATGCAGAGGGAGAGGATCACAGCATGCCTGGGGTCAGGAGAGCTCTCCAGGCTAACGCTGAAACACAGCTCCTCTGCTGGGGCTGCATCAGTGGGTATTGCCTGAGCCCTGGAGAGCAGCCGTGCAAGATGCTAATGTGGAAGCATGCTGCTTTCTAAAAGTAATTATGCAAGGAAGACTATAAACAGACATCCCTGCCCTGAAAATCAATCATCCCCAGCACAGCTGTGAATCCTGACAGCTTGCTTAAATAAGCCTTAGAAGATCCTATGAGCAGGAGGAGTGTAGTGCTGCAAAGCTGGAAGCTTCAGTGAAACTTCCCCATTTTCTTGTTGTTCTGCACCTCTGTGGAGTATGGCTGATGTTCCCAAGTGAGCTTAGCTGCTGGTGCTGCAGAGTAAGGTGTGTACCTGCTCTGGTGCCCGTGTGGGTTGTGTTCCCCATCATAGCAGAACCTGATTTTAAATTACAGTAGGCTATGACCTGCAGCAGCTCCAGAGCAGATCCATGTCCTGGTGAGCTGTAGCCCTTTGGAGGGGGTAAGTCAGCAACTGGAACACTCCAAACTGGTGGGATTGACCTCTGAGCCATGAGGACACGCTACCTGCTCCAATGGTCCAGGAACATCTCCATCCTACAGGAATATGGGGATGCTCTTGGCTGCCTCAATACCTTGTCTCTCCCCACAGATATGAGGAACACTGAAACTTAGGTCAGAGTTGTGTTGAGGGAGAAGGGCGAACTGCTGTAGGTGAGCTTACTCTGACTTCTGCTTTTGACACCCATTGTGAGATGTGACTTCTGGGTTTGCTGCGCAATCAAAAGTCCCTGGTTCATGGCTGCAGAGGGCTTCAGTGGGGTTAATTTGCAATTGCACTAATCAAAGCATCCCCAGTTCTTTAAGGCTTCTGATCTTTGTTTCAATTGCGATATTTCTTGTAGCCGCAAACTTGTTTTTAGAGCTTCCATAGTCAATCCTTTGACCACATGTACATTAACAGGAGCAATTTTTTTGTTGGTACTCTGTAATTTCCTTCTAGCAAAACATGTGATGCTCTTCAGCTGAGCTGGATGGCATAAAGGGGTCCACAGGAACAAGACAGGGATGCTGCAGTTTCCCTCTATATACAGCAGCACAAACACTATTCATACTCTATTGGTATGTGGAAGGATGAATTTGGATCCAGCTTATCGACCCTGAACACCATTGATTGTCCCCAGGAAACTGCTGCCTTTCTGTGCTCATGTGCTGCCCTGCCCTTGTTTTGCCTGGCCGCAGTGTTCAATATCAGACAGCAGTTGATTTCCTTTCCCCAATTACAGTGCTGTGGATGTAAACAGCAGCTGGGAAATCTGAGCTGTGCTCCTGTTCAACATGCCAGCGCCACCACTGCACCCCTCCAGCACCTGGGTCCTGGGTGCTATAGCGTTACAGTGGCTCACTGTTAGGTGGGGGGGACCCCGGGCAGCTGGCGTTCCAAGTGCTCTCCGTGGGGAAGAACAGAGGCTGTGTGGATTGGGAGACAAGGTATTTAATTGTAGGGATATGTTTTCTCCACTGACAGTTTGAGTGGCTCTTGCTTGTCTTAGATAATAACCCCCTGGTACGGTAAGGCAAGGCAGCAGCATGAGTGCTGTGTGTTTTGGTGGTGTAGCCATGGCTTATCAAGGGTTGCTCTGTTCAGGCTGTTCCTACACTGCATTGTGCAAGACAGGGCTTAAGACTTGGCCTAGAAGTTGCCATAGCTGTGGCAATGGGAGTCATTGAGAGAGCCCTGGTACAGTGACTGTGGGCACTGCTCATCCATGGGGTGCTCAGTGGCTGTTCACTTGGAATGCCAGTACAGGACATATTTTTCTTTAATGCATAGCAGCAGGGCTTTAAGGTACATCACAAACGTTTGTTCCATCAGCATCTAACAAACTTTATGGCTTCTTTCCATTTTTGTAGGAAAAACCACCACCCTGGTCCAGACACTGAAACTTGTCAACTGATGGAACAAAGAGCTGAGACACTTGGCTGTGTTAGGACACTAAAACATAGGGTTTAGCCAAAGAAAATTCCCCAACCGTGGAGGCTTACACCTGCCAAACTCTGTGGCGTTCTTAGGAGGCTTTTCTATTCCTTTTCTCCATTTCCAGCCTTTCACACATCATGGTTTTCCCTTTAACTTCTTTTGCAAGCTAGCTCTGGCTCTGCCTTCTGCTTCCCCTTATGCTTTGGTTTGGGTTACCGGTGTGAGCTGCTGGCTGTAGGCTGTTTCTGCATTTCTGCCTCCAGCTTCTGCTTGGAGGCTCCTCTTGGATGTTGTGACTGACCTGCTTTTTCTTTCTCTCTTGCTGTATCTCTCTCTTTCTCTCCCCGATCTGTCTTTTGCATTCTCTGTTCTCCCCACCTCCGTTCCTGCAGGTTCATCATGCCTAGTGGCATATAAAAAGACTCCACCTCCTGTCCCACCGCGGACCACATCAAAGCCGTTCATCTCTGTCACTGTGCAGAGCAGCACTGAATCGGCGCAGGACACCTACCTGGACAGCCAGGACCACAAGAGCGAGGTGACCAGCCAGTCAGGACTCAGCAATTCCTCCGACAGCTTGGACAGCACCAGGACACCCAGTGTGACAAGGGGCAGCGTTGTGACTCCAGCAAGAGACACTCCCGAGTTACCTCAGAAAAATGCAACTTTGAAAAGTGACAAAGGGACTCTGACCAGCGAAGAGCCTAAAGTGGAGAATATCCCCAAAAGAAAGCTGTCGTCTATAGGAATCCAAGTATGGAATAGTTTGTTTTCCTTTGTCCTAAGGAATGTCCTTAACCCATCCATTAGCATGTGCATTTTGTGTGACCAGGTGTGCAGCTGAACTCAGAGTAGCAACAGAAACTAACTGCCTTGTCAAACTAACTTCCTGTGTTCCTGGGGTGAAATATAGCAGAAGCCTTCCATAACAGACCAGAAAGAACCAAGTTCTTCTAGTATAAAATGTCTCATAAGGCAGTGGGACTCTGTTAACTGGGTGAGCCTCTCTAAAGAGGCCTTTTGCTGCTTCTACGCCTGTGCTCTGTTCTTAACATCAATCTGCTCCTTGTCCATCACTGTTCTAGGGACAACTCTTTTCTGAGAGGTGGGCCCTTCTACTTGACATCCATGTAACACGGGCTGCTGCAGTGCAAAATGGTCCCAGGACTGCAGGCAGGAGGGAGCAGTTGCTTGCTGCTCTATTCCCAGCAGGTTTCTGCTTCTCTTGTTGGAAGCATTTAACTCTGGAAATCAGTGGAAATGAGCTGTTGATCATATAGTCAAATGGGAACCCACTGAGTAAATCTGTGCTTTACTCAACAAACTTCAGTCATCTGCAATTGTCTACTCTTCCTGTGGACAGATTTCCCAGTTACAGGTGGCTGCTGTGAGCACTTGGGCAAATCCAAGTGTGGGTTCTGGGCTTTGAGCCACCACATGTTTTTATGCTGAGTAAGTTCTCCATTGGCTTTACAATAAGGCTAGCTGGCCAGTTGGGTACATGTGCTAGTGAAGGCTTTTCTGCAGGACTGGTGGGGCAAAATACATGCTGAAAGGGCAGCAAGGCAAGAGGACTCCCGTTGGAGAGGCTGACTGCCTTCCTGTCCTCTTCCTTTTCTGAGCTGGTTCCCCAGCCACCTGCCCCACAGCCTGGATTTCCTTCCTAAACCCTTCTAACCCTCTTACCCAGAGCTGTGAAGGGTGTCAGTCCCTGGGACAGGGGAAGCTGGGCTTTGCTGTCAGTCTCAATCAGATCACTGCCCTCTCTTGAGTCTCTTGGCCTTTGCCCATGTCAGATGCCCATGCAGTTGGCCCATCAGGAGCAACAAACAGCAGTGGGTGGCAGAGCTGAGGGCTTTAGAGCAGGTACCTGGCAGGACTGATGCTCAAGAAGAGGCCAACCTGAGCAGTAGCCTTGTGCCCCTCCTTAGAGACCCCTCCACTTGGTGTGTGGTGTCGGCATGCTCTGTGTGTGTGTGCAGCACTCCTGGTGAATTCCAGCAGCAAGTTCTTGTGTCTGTTTTTGTCTGTATTTTTCTTGTTCAATAAGGTTGACTGCCTTCAGCCAGTGGCAAAAGAGGAGCCTCCTCCACCAGCCACCAAATTCCAGTCCATCGGGGTACAGGTAGAGGACGAGTGGCGGTAAGTGAAAGGCGCAAGCTTTTGTAGTTCCCTTTCTTTTCAATTGTGCTCCCCCCACTTTTGCTTAGGCCTTCTCCCCTTCTTTGTTCCAATATGAATGGTGTTGAATGGGGGCCCATGGAGAGCTCTTCCTCCACAGCACACAGCACTTGTTCTGTAAACAGCCAAATCAATGGGAGTTTGAAATTTCAAATGAAAGTACAAGATGTAATTACAGATGTGCGTCAGTCCTCTCAGCTGAATGCCTATTGCAGTAAGCAGGCAACCTTATAATTTTGTCTGTCTGAATGTGTGGTGTGTGTTTGTGTGTGAGGAGGGGCGGGGTGGGCAGGGTGAGGCTCAGCTGCAGGCATAATAAACAAGTGCATTTCACTGTCAGTGTGTGCGAGGCCAGGCAGAGTGAGTTCTGCCCTTTGATGTTTGGTTTTGATCTCTCTAGAAACAGCCACTCTCGCAGCATGTCCACCAAACAGGACACAGACTCTGACACACAGGAACCTAATAACTCTAGCTGTAAATCATCTGAGAGAAGCCTCGCTGAGTGCCCCCAACACAACAACTCTGTTGGTGGTGATGCCACTACCAGGCAACCAGCCAAGCCCTCACAGATTAAGAGAAACCTCTCCTATGGAGAAAACAATGACCCAGCCCTGGAGCCTTCCTCTCTCCCTCCTCCTGACCCGTGGCTCGAGACGTCCTCCACCTCACCCTCAGAACCCACACAGCCAGGAGCCTGCCGGCGGGATGGATACTGGTTTCTGAAGCTGCTGCAGGCGGAAACAGAGCGGTTAGAAGGCTGGTGCCGCCAGATGGACCAGGAGACCAAAGAGAACAATCTCTCTGAAGAAGGTAGGTGGTGTCAGCCCTTGGTCACCAGGCGGGAGCAGCCCAGCAGCTCCTCCTCTGGAGTTGTAACTGAGTACTGGATCAGCTTTCTGCAGTTAAATTCCTGATAGCCCACAGCGAACATGGAGATGAGTTTGGGACAAGGAGTACTTTGGGAAGGATAAGGTAACTTCCTCTAGCAAATGGGGTTAAGAAATAGTACTGTGATGCAGTATGTAAGATGTGCAGCACATGGTGCAGCTTCTGACCACTCAAAACTGCTAAAAGCTTAAATGGATTGCTTTCCAGGGAGGCTGTGAGATCCTTCTCCCTGCATAACCCATTGTACTCTGGTGGGCAGGTAAAAACTTAGTTGGCAGTGGGGCAGAATGAGTGTGACTTCTGAGCTTGTTTGATCTGTTGAGTCCGTGGACTTGTCTTCACAGCAAAGAGGAGGCTTCTTCATAGAGGAAAGCTTTGCTGAATCAGTGCCATATACACACAAAGCACATGTACAGGGAACACAAGGCCACTTGATTGTGTTGGGATCAGTCCCAGTTGGGCTTGTTACACTATTTTCAACTGAGCTGGTAAAACCTGTGCTGCTTGCAGTAGAAACCGTGCCTGTGGTGCACGGAGTGACAGAAGGGGCTGACTAGGCTGCAGAGGGCAGGATCTTTGTTTAGAGTTTGGTTGATATATTTTCTTAACACCTTAGAAAGGTGAAATAATGGTGAGACTCAGTTATAGCTCCCTCCCACTGCTAGGGCTTGGGGAACTAATCCCTAATCCTATTGCACTAAGATGCTGAACTGGCTGTCAACCTGGACACGCAGTGCCAAGGATTTCCCTGCATCGGGGATGCCCTTGTTTTGCCTGTGGCACGAGTGCTCTGGCAGGAAAAGGCACCAAGACCAGGGTGGTGTTGTATCTGTGACCTTAAGAGCAATCTCAGAGTAGGTTCTGTAACTGAGAAGTTGGTGGGTTGGAGGAGCCCAGCTTACACTTGTCCCACCAAGATCTAGAAACATTCAGAACTGATTCAGTTAGGTGCAATGACAGACCAGGGAGGAGAAGTTGATTCATCCCTGTTTGTGGTGCAGTTGCATGCACTGTGGGTCTCTCAACCATGCCCTTGGAAGGGAAAAGCCCATACAGTGTTCTCCATTAATGAGCAGAGGAATATTGCCATGCCCAGAGGCTTCTTGGAAAACCCACTAAGAGCAGTGTAAAGTCCTGGGTATTAAAAGCCCTAAGCCTGCCAGTATTTTCATCCCTGCTGGTAAGTGGAGTTTGGAGACAGATCTCCTGTCCCTTGCTACTTTGACCTCGTGCACTGAGTGCAAGAGCAGGTTGTGCAGAGCTGCTCACTGGGTTGCGCTAATGGTTTGTCTGATGGGCTAAGGGCACTTCAGGGTACATTCTGCCCACTCCAATACAGTGTTCTCAGGCTGACTTGCTTTTGACCTGCTCCAGAAGGAGCAATAGTAGATGACAAAGACTTAAATTGTTTCAATACATCTTCTTTCCCTGAGAGCAGTCAGTTCCTTGGGGATCTCTGAAACCCCTTTTCTAATGAATCAAAAGTGTTTCTTTACTCCAGAAACACTTGAGTTCATTGCTGCATTTAATAGTCTGTTCTTGGTTTCTTTTCTCCCTTGCAGTCTTAGGAAAAGTCCTGAGTGCAGTGGGCAGTGCACAGTTATTAATGTCACAGAAATTCCAGCAATTCCATGGCCTCTGTGAACAAAACTTGGTGAGTCTGGATCTATTTCTCCTAGTTTTTGAGAGGGGGATGTATCTGTTTCAACAGCATAACACGAACATGATCGAGTATTAACGGGCTGCTATCACTGTAAAATCAGAGTCAGTGTAGCTGTCACCTACAACCTGACCACCACGCCATGCTGGATACATGCTGGTTTAAGCCAGCAGCTGAGCAGTGGGAGGCTGTCACCTCACCCTCTTCTGCACAGGCAGTTGTTGGGCTGTGCTGTGCTCAGGGAGGAGCGTTTGCAATTCCTTTTGGTGTTTACGTGAGCACTGGGGAATTGTCTTGAGCTGCTGCTTGGGGCATGCTGAATACCCCAAGTCTCTGGGTCTGAATTGTCAGCTGGCCACATTGCTGTTTGTCCTGGAAACAACTGCTTATTACTCCTAAAGGGCTTTCTTGAGGGGAATCACTGAGGTTTTGCCAAAAGGAGGGGATGTTTGAAAAGTCTGTTCTCCTCCAGACATGCTCCTTTTGCGTGTTGCTTACATGTATGGTAAAACTGTCCCAACAGGACTGTCCCTCTGGGGTCACAAAGCACTGTTTGAGTTGGGTCTCTTTGAATGTAATGTGAGAGTTTGCCTTGCTGAGAGCTGACCAGGGCTGACATGGGGGTAGATAGGAATCTGTGTTTCGGTGTTTTCACCCCAGCCTTTATTGTGGTACACAGATTGTGCAGACTTCCGCAGAGGTGAATTCCCCTTTACTTGCAAAAAACACAGAGGAACCTGGGCAGGAGGAGGAGGAGGGGTAAAGTGCTGAGCATCTGTGCTGATCTCTGGCTGATCGCAGCTGAGGGATTAGCAGCAGTACCACTACCTGCCAGGCTCTCCGCAGAGTTTTGGGCTGAGAGCACCCCTTGACCCTTGGTGCTGAGCTGCTCAGACCTGATCCCGTGGTTTCCTGAGATGATCCAGGCATATGATGGCAGTTCAGATGTCTCAGAACTCGGAAGAATCTGTTCATGGAAGAATCTTAGGCTACTTAAAAGCTTTCAGCCTAGCCTGAGGAATTACCAGTGCTTTCAGATTGAAATTGCTACATACCCCACAAAACACTCATGAAAGCTTTGGCTTCTTTGGACCACTGTACCCTAACATGCCAGTTCTCAGGTGTTAGAGCTGTGCTTTGCATCGTGTTGTGCTCACTTCCATTATTACCACCCTAAAATTAGGATCTCTCTGTGAGAAACCAGTGTTCTAGCTCTGAATCACATGCTGGGGACCTTCAGTTGGAGAGCATTTCTGAAAGGGTTTTTTATGCTTTCCCTTCTAGAACCCTAATGCCAATCCCAGACCCACAGCCCAGGACCTAGCCGGGTTTTGGGATCTCCTCCAGTTGTCCATTGAAGACATCAGCATGAAGTTTGATGAGCTGTACCACCTGAAAGCAAATAGCTGGCAATTGGCAGAGACACCGGAGAGAAAGGTGAGTGTGGGGTTGTTGAGACTAGCCGGAGCACCTTGCAGACGTTTAGGTATGTGAGGTCTATTTCTGTCTGGCTTTTACCTTCTTGCCCTTGTGCAGTGTAATCTCACAGCTTTGCAATGTACTGTGACCATTCCTCTTGAGTAATAGTGGAAACAATTTTGTACAAGGGGAAAAAAGCGCTATGATAGAGAGCAGAGTGATGAGTGGTGGTGTGTGCTTAAAGCAGGGATGCAGAGGCCTCTAGTGTTACAAGCACTGTGTGAAGAGGTTTTAACTATTCCTGCTGTTGGAGTAGTCTAAAAAACACCTACTGGAACCTTTTGAAAATGCAGCCCAGGCTGGAGCCAGGCTGCCTGACTAGACAGGAGAGTGGGCAGGACTGTGCCTCTGGGCAGGGTGGCATATTAAAGTTGAGTTCAGTCTTCATGGGTTCCCACCTGTAGCTGGGCCAGGCTGACCCTACAAACCCTGGTCCACTTCACCGAAGGCCTGTGTACAATGTAATGCGAAATAGTACATTTGTAGACATTGGAGAAGCTGATTTTTGAGTACTTTGCTCAAGAGCTGCTCTTGCTTCTTTCACCTGACCCTCAATCCCATTGCTTAGTCCGTTGTGCCATGAGTCCCCACTGCATCAGAGCAAGCTTCAGTATGTGCATTTTGATGCTTGGGTTTTTCCCTACTGTCTCTCTAAAGGAAGAGAAGAAGCCACCCCCTCCAGTGCCAAAGAAGCCAGCCAAGTCCAAATCCCAGCTGAACCGGGACAAAGCCTCTGATTCAGACAAGCAGCGCCAGGAAGCCCGCAAGCGTCTCATGGCAGCCAAGCGAGCGGCCTCTGTGCGGCAGAACTCGGCCACGGAGAGCGCAGACAGCATCGAGATCTACGTCCCGGAGGCCCAGACCCGCCTTTGAGCCCAGGGGCAGAGGAAGGAACCGCGTGGTTTTTATAAGTCATTAAAAAGGCAACAAAAAACACAAAAGGTTCTCTTAAACTTAGCGTGGTTTCTTGAGTCTGGAGACAATGAGCCGTGCTCGCAAAGGGCTCCCCAGTTGGCTTTTTTTTTTGTTTTCTCTCAGCTTTAAGTAATGAAGATTTTGGAAAAAACCAAGCAAAACAACAAAAAAAAAAAAGAGAAATCCCCCCTGGTTTTCTCCCTGGCTGTGGTGTTGCTGAAGGGACTGAAGAGACTCCCAGAAACTCCGACCCCTCGACTTGGACCTTCAGTCTTTTTACTTGTTCTATCTAATGAGAATTATTAGCTTGTTTACAAGAAGAGGACAAGACAACATGAAGCCTTGAGCACTTGCCGTGCTGTGTTCTTCCTCCTCCTCGGTTCTGTTCTTCCTTCTCATCCTTTTAGTTTTACCTGCTCCTGCTTCCTTTCTCCCACCCCTTTGCATGGCTTTGTTTAACCGTGTTAGAAACAACCTCTCTTCCACCAAGCTCCCGAAGAGATCACCCATTCAGTGTGTACTACTGTTGCACTCTGCTAACGAGCAGCCTTTCTTGGGGTGGGGGGGGTGCTTTGTTTTCCTTTGGATGGGGGGGGATATCGGGGTGGGGGGAGGATGGGGTGGGCAGGGACAGGGCAATGGGTTTGTATTCCTCTTGTTTGATGGAAGTTGAGAGGATGACAGGGTCTGTGGAATGTAATTGCAGAGTTGTTGAAATGCAGCCCAGAAGCAAATGTGCAATAAGGTAGCAAAGGGGGGGGGGGGACACAGTGCTTGGCTGGCTGATTGGAGAGAGCACTAGCCTTACTCCAGGCCCAGGAGCTGAAGGAGCACAGAGCAACTCCAGGCACGATCCACACATGCTTCACTTTGATTTTTTTTCCTCCTTTTTTATTTCTTATGAGATTATTTTCCTTGAATTGCTTGTTGAGAAAGAAGCTGCTACACTGGGGGGGGGGACCTGTTTCACAGGGGGAGGGCTGGGAGCGTGTGATGGTATTTCAGGGTGGGAGGAGTGGGTTCTGTACAGAGGAAGGCACAGGTAGCTGGTGGTAGGCTGCCTGCCTGTATGTATGTGTACATATGCACATATACACTTAGTAGTACCTGTACATTTAATTCATACACACGTATACATGCCCATACACACAGTGCAGACGGTGTGCTTAAAAGCACCTTGGTGAGAATGGGCATATGTATAGCATATATTTTTACATGTACTATATCTAGATGTGTGTAAAAGTGTGTGTAAAAATATATACCCTGTGTGTAATCAGATGACTATTTTTTCCTTATCTCCCTGCTCTCTGGGTAGAGGAAGGATTGCTACATATTTTTTAGCTCTTTTTTCCCCTTTGTAGGTCTCCTTTTCAGCCTGGCTTCTTGAAGCCACATCTGCCACCACCAAATTCTTTGCCACCCCCTCCGAAAAACAGAGCATTTGGCCTCATTCTGAGTGATCCTGGTGGGATTTGGGTTTTTTTTTCCTTCACTTGCTTCAATGAGTTTGGGATATTGTGTGTTACTTCCATGGGGGTAGAATCCCAGAGGTGGGATCTGAAGGTGTTGGTGATCCAGAAGGCAAAAAATAATGGGAAATCCTGAATGATGGCTGAGTTACCATTATATGCTGTAAACTGTTGTCCTTGCGTGGATGCTCTTAGAGGTTTACTCTCAAATGTGGAATTGGGTTTAATGTAACTCAAATCCAGCACTGGTTTTGATGGTTGTGGGTAGAGGTACTGATGTGTTGGGTTGCACTGTTGTAAAGATGCTGTGTTAGAGATCTCTGGCATTGAAACGGGGCCACGAAGGACAAGGGCGGTTGGTTTGTCTGTTCTTTCTTACTCCTTCAACTGTGTCTGAGGCTGCCGTGGGGGGAGCTGGCCTGGAAGGCTGGTTTTTCTGGGGCTCATTTTGTTTCCTGCCACCTCGGAGGAGGAGAACTCACAGCAGCAAGGGCAGCTGGCTGACTTACCATACAAACCACAATAAATAAACAGATGCAGTCTGACTTTACAGCGCCTGCTGGTCTCTCTCCCTCTTTATTCCCAGTGGGGTGTGTGGTAATGGGCTGGGGGAGGGACTATATATGTTTAATCTTGACAGCTTTATAAATGTACATATATATATTAAAATAGCTGCAAATATAGATGTATATGTCTGAAAACGATGTGTTTATACATATTCATGCTCCTATATAGAGATAATTATATATTAATCTATTCCTCTGAGGCGGCAGCAGCCAATCACGGGGCAGCCTGAGAGCACGTGCGTGTCAAGAAAGAGCTCTCAGCCAATCACAGAGCTGCGTGACGTTTAACAAAATGGCGGCTCCCTGCTATAAGATGGCGGGTGAAACAAAATGGCTGCGCCCTGTGTGCGTCAGGGCGGGGCCTGCGGCGTTCGATGCTCTTCCGGGTAAGCCAGTGGGCGGGGCGGGCGGTGCTGCAGCCAATCACAGCAGGCTGTGTGACACGCTGTGCCGGGAGGGGGCGGGGCCGCGGCTGGGGCCGGCTCAGGGCTGTGGCGGGCGGGACGCGGTCTGTGCCGCTCTCCGCTGGCTCCGTCCGTTCCCGCAGCCCGCAGCGGCTGAGCGTGCCCCGGGCACCTCTGCGGGGGGCTCTGCTGGTGCCCCGCTGTGAGTTCGGCACAGGCGGGGTGTCCCCAGTGAAGGGTGGGCCGCTGCGCACCCCCGTGTGTCCCTGGCAGAGGCCGCCTGCTCTGTGCTGCTGCTGCTCCGCACTCCGTTTGTCCTCTGAATACCCCGTGTGCCACTGCCCGCCCGCGGCACCAGCCCCGCACGTGCCGCTGGAGGCCGGGGTCCCAGAGCACACCAGACCCGCGGGGCCATGGCTGTGTGCCCTGAGAAGCAGCACCACGGAGAGTGAGGACTCGCCAGGTATGAGGAGCGCAGGAGGGGATGGTTTGCCCTGCGCTGACCACACGTCCCCGTGGGCTCAGACACCCCTGCTGTTCGTTCCGGCCACGCTGTTCTGGGGTGCAGGGTGATGCCCTGCACTGTTCCCTCACCTGAGCGAGTCACCCCTCCCATGGGTCCTCAGGAGCCCCGAGGTGCTCACCTGAGGCTGCAGGAGGGGCCGGCAGAGTTCACAAAGCACGGGCTGGGGGATGCCTGTTGCCAGTCCTGTCACCAGAGTCGCCCAAGGATCTCCCTGAGGCCCTGCGCCTCCCTCCTTCCATAGGGCAGGGGAGCCGGGGAAGGGGTGCAGAGCCCATCGGGTCACCCTGCGCCATAGGAGGCCAGGGCTTAGGAGGCTGCAAAGGGCTCGGACTGGTGCTAACCCCTGCCGTGGTGGAGGGCACGTCTCGTCCCGAGGGAAGCAGTCACCAACCTGGCACAGAGCCTGCAGCCCTGAGCTGAAGGCTCTGTGTGAAGTACCGGCATCCACGCTCCTACTGCATACAAGGGGCTCACTCAGCCCTGAGCCCAGCTCTGCTGCAGTGCCCGTGCTGCCCGTGTAGAATCATAGAACAGTTAGGGTTGGAAAGGACCCTAAGATCATCCGGTTCCAACCCCCTGCCATGGGCAGGGATACGTCCCACTAAACCATGCCACCCAAGGCTCTGGTTTAGCATCCTCTGGGTCCCTGCCCACCTCACAGGCTCCAGCCCCAGCAAACTGTAAAGGACCCCCACTGACATTGCTTCTTTCTTCTCTTTCCAAGGGGCTGCTTGTCTCATTCCCTCAGTGCTAGCCAGGAGGAGAGGAGACACAAACGCCATCAGCCCTCTGCTGCTGTCAAATGCTTCCTGGCTCCGTGACCAGATGCTGTGGGAAGCGAGTGCGTCACATCCCATCAGACCAACCGATGGTGCATGGCCCATGCCAGGCACTGGGCCCACTGCTCTCACACCCAGCACGTTCCCCAGGCCCCAGAAGCAGCTTTGGCCGACGTCAGGAGGTGGGAGCTGGTGGTAAGGGAGGAGCAAGTGAAGCCACCAGAGATGACACAGTCCGGGCTCACACACGGCTCGTACTTAAAAACCGAAAGACAAACTAGAAAACTTTTATTTGACAACGGAAGAACGAACAAAAAGGTATTTACAGCAGTTTTGTTTTGCTCCGTACATTGCATTCCAACAATCCCTGCCCTCCCCACGCTTTCTGGTCCATCTCCAGGTCCATGGCCCAGGCAGAGCTGTAGCACTCCTGCCCTTGGGGAGGAAACCACTTTGGTTTGACTGGGGCAAAATTAATGGGAGGAGACCAAAAAGCCTCTCTGGGGGGAAGAAACAGACCTGCAGGGTGGGGGCTACCTAGAAATAAAGGAGGGAGGCCTAAAATTCAGGAAGGAGGCAGAGAGCAAAGGCTGGGCATAAAATGGAGCTGGGGGAGAGGAGGAAGGGGATGTTCACAGCCACCCCACGAGCATCCTCTGTCTATGCCAGTGCTGGAGCCACCCCTGTGCAGCTCAAGGGCACCCAGCCTGTGACACAGCACTGGCACAAACCTTCTGCAGCCGCAGCAGCGCTCGGGAGCT
This sequence comes from Myiopsitta monachus, assembly GCA_017639245.1. Taxonomy (NCBI): domain Eukaryota; kingdom Metazoa; phylum Chordata; class Aves; order Psittaciformes; family Psittacidae; genus Myiopsitta; species Myiopsitta monachus. The sequence continues at coordinate 36,898,646 of CM029928.1, forward strand.
CCTCTCCCCATCACCTTCTCTCTGAAGAAAAGGGAAGGGCAACAGCAGTCAGCAAAACCAGTGCTGCTCCCTCCCACCACCCTGCAGGGTGCTGCTCCCCCAGCACCTCTGGCTCCAACCACTGCAGAGCACCAGGTCCTCTGGATGTTATTAACTCTAATCATGCAACTCAACAGTCAGGCTAATTTCCTAGGATTAGTGTTTCTCGGGATAGATAACATAGGTGTGCATCGCCCTTTAACTTAGGTTTTGCAGTGAAACAGCAATAGCTCAGTCCCAGGACCAGCACAGCACCCAGGCTGTCAGTGAGCAATGTCCAGGTTGGGGCACAGCCAGCTCCCAGCAGGGACCAGCTTGTCACTAGAGGTCCCCAGCACCGCACAGCCACCAGCCCTGGAGAGCAAGAGCAGGAGGAAGGGTGCAGGGAGCAACAGGACTCATCCCTCTGCTTCCCAGGGCAGTTGGTGGATGAGGCAGCTCTGTTTGCTGGCAGCCATAGGCTGCAGGCTGTGCGTACTGCACTAACAGGTCACCACGCAGGCCCCTGCCCACAGCATACCTCTTCCCACACTAGTTTTTAACCAAAAAACGAGAAAATCAAGAAGTTGGCTATAAAGTTTTCACAGTCTCAGCTTCACACCCACCCCCAGCAGCCGCCTGCAGTCAGCACCGCGCAGGCTCTGCACCGTGCTCTCTGTTCCAGGGCACAACATTGAGCAGGAACTGGAGAGGAACACGGGGAGGGGGGTTATGGAAATGCTTAAGAGAAGAAACAAAAATGTAATAAAAATCATATAATAAATCACAATTAAAGGGAAAATGTTTCAACAAAAAAAATGCTAAACAGCACCATTGAGATTTCTACTGGCAGCATCTAAACAAAAAAGGAGGGTCCCGTGTTTTCCATGTGGAAAAAATGCCACAGGCTTCAGATTTCCAGTTCATCCGTGCTTTGCCATTCGCTGGGCAAGGCAGGGCTCTGCCAGCACAAGGTACCGGGAGGGCCCTCCACAAACAAAGGGGAAATAAAAAGGGGGGGCGGGGGGGAAGAGATGAGAGATTTGGGAGGAAAAGCTTTTCATCCATACTCCTTAAAACAGACACCAACTTTAAAACAAACATAAATTCTCTCTTTCTCCCCCTGAAGAAGCGGCGTTGGACCCTTGTTTACAGGGCAGAGAAAAAGAAGTCAGCAGGTTTCCCAAGGGGAGCTCCACAGAAACCCTCAGTGGCGGCAGGGAGAGGTCAGTAAAGCTGCAAAGGTCTTTTCACAAAGGCCACATCCTCCCAAGGGCAGCAGATGGGAGCCATGGGACAGCCCCTCCTCTCCCCGTCTTGGCTGGCACAGAGAGACCAGAGCCCCACAAAAGGCAGGAGTCCTCTTCCATGACGAGCTAGTGGGGGGGGGGGGTGCAGACAGGCGGGTGGCACCGGGGGGGGGGGGGGTCAGGCACCCCGAGGACCTGCCCATGGGGTTATTTGGAGAGGGCGGCTGCGGGGGGCTCAGTCTGGGGCGAGAGGGGCAGCTGCCCCCCCTGCCGCTGGGACTCCAGCTCGGCCGCCTTCTGCAGCGCCACCTCCACCAGCAGCTGGAAGCTGCTGAAGTCGTCCCCAAAGAGCTCGGGGGGCGTGGGGGGCGGCGTGTTGAAGAGTCCGCTGGTGGGGCTGGCCGCCTCGGCACGGGCCAGCAGGGTCATGGTGCTGCCGGGGGCACCCAGCGCTGCCTTGGGGACAGGGTCCGGCTCCGCTCGCTGCGGGCCAGGCGGCTTCTCCCAGTCGGGGCTGTGGGCGCTCACCACGGTGAGGCTGCTGCCGAGCGCCTGGGCAGGGTGGCACAGTACCTGCGGGCACACGGACATGGACAGCACCTTGGAGGCCCCCGCGGCCGTCACGGGGGGCACCACCAGCACCCCAGAGCCGGCAGCAGCCCCCCGCGGCAGGGCCACGTCGCCAGCTTTGCCCCCTCGGCGGGAGATGGTGAACTGGTTGGGGTCCTTCCCGTCCTTGCGCAGCATGTCGGGGAGCAGCCGCCGCCGCGCGTTGATGAACCAGTTGCAGATCTGGGGAGGACAGAAGGGCACAGCGCTGTCAGCACAGGGCTGGGAGCACAAAGCCAAGGTAGCAAAAGCCTCCCCAGACCCGGCAAGCAGCTCCCACGCTGGGTCTGGCCCCCAGCCCTGCACCTCCCTCCCGCGGGGCTCCGCAGAGGCAGAGCTGCTCCAGGCAGGGCTTGCCCAGGCACGCACGGAAACCCCAACGCCGGCTGCTTCCTGCCTGGCACCACCAGCCCCTTCCTCTCTGCAGCCCCGTCCTGGCTGCCTGTGGCACAACGCTCCCCCTGAGCCCTGCCAGCACACCCTGGCAGGGACCGTGCATGGTGCCAGTGCCCGACACCACCACTGGCACCTTCTCATGGTGCCAGTATCAGTCTTGGCAGTTCTGGGGCTGAGCAACCCACGACGCACAGCAAGGCGGCACACTGGAACTGCCCAGCCCGCTTCCCCAGGGAAGGATGGGCTCAGCGCTGACACCCCAAAGTCCCAGCAGCTGACAGTGCCCAGCCTTGTGCAGAAGCAGGGTGCAGCCTCCAGCACCCTCCTGAAGGTCCCTCCTGTCCCCCAGCCAGAGCCTGGGGCATTGCACAACAGCATCCAGCAGGTGTTTGTTCCAGGGGGAGTTTTCCCTGTCTCCAGGCGCCAGCCTGGATGGGAACACTGAGGTTGCAGACAGACAGCAGCATGGATGGAAAACCCTAAAGCCCATCAGCTCACAGAGCTGCAGCCCCCCATCCCCTAAGGGGGCGGCAGGGATTGTGGCAGTCCATCCACACCTTCCCATGCCTCCTGCCAACAAGGCTATAGTCAGCTTTAAAGGCTCTTCCAAACACGACACACCAAAGAGGAAGCCCTTCAGAAACGCAGCAGCCATGTATTCAGCCTCAGCCATGTATTGTTTCAGCATCTTTCCATAAAATGCTACATTAAAATAGCTGCTTTCTTCCTAGAGAACAATTAGAAGAGAATAAATCAGGGGTGGAATATGACTGATCTTTGCTAAATCAACAGCTATGGAAAATATTTCCCCCAGGGAGAGAGAACTCACCACAACTTCGATCGCAGCGAGACCTCAGTTGTTCTTTGTCTTTGAGACAGTATTTGTCATTTAACACCCTCACATACACTCATCTCACCCCCTTTTCCCTTCCAAACCCTCCCTTGCGAGCCTTAACTGGGTCCCCATGACGTGATCTTGTGATCCCATGGCCATCAATCGCTGTCATCCCCAACCAGAGGGCTGGACTTCCAACAAAAACCCCAACCAGCACCGAGAAGCTCCTCAAATCCTGCTGTGCCCCCAACATCTCCTTCCAGCTTTCAGCTCCCTCTGGAGATGGGCACGGGCACCAGTGACACCGCATGGTGCCACCTGCCCGGGAGCTGGGATGAGCCTCGGCTTTGTAGCAAGGAGCTTTTTGCTTCTTTCCAAGCATGGCCATCGCTTGGCCCCACCGCAAGCGCACCCAGGGCTGTCACTTTGGGCAGTGTCTGTCCCCACCACCACCACCACGAGAGCAGCATCCCCTCTGCAGGAAGGAAATGCCCATCCCAGCTGGAGGGCACATGCTTGGAAAGCTGCTGTTGTCTGGGAAGCCTCACCAGGAGCAGGCACTGCTTTTGTACCTCCCTGCTTTCTGCTCTGGAGAGCCGGGGGTGCCGCGCTCCTGATCCCTGGTGCCAGCGCCCGGCTCCAGCTCCCTGGATACACAACTGAACAACCAGGGGTGCATGGCCCATGGCAGCAGCAGAGCCCCATCCTCAAGAGGCTCCTGGAGGTGTCGGATCAGCACCGATGAATCAAACCTTGCAGCCAAAGCGTGTCCCACACCTCCACCCAACAGGCTGCAGTGGGGGCTGCTCCATCTGGGAGGAGAAGCCTGTTGGGTCACCTCAGACTGACAGAAACCCCAGTGACGGCCATGGGAAATGCCCCCAGAGGGGACTCCCAGCCTGAGGGGCACTGGGGCAGCCTCTGCACCAGGCACACATAGGCTGCAGGGTGTCTCATGGGACAAAAAGCCAGTGCACGGCAAAGAGACACCTCAAAACAAGCCCATGTGCCTCCAGCATCCTCCTTGGACCCAAGCTGCTCAGGGCATAAACACCTACAGTCCCACTGCCACAAGCCCTTGGGTAAACCCCTGTATGCCAGAGGCCATATATCAGGGTTTGTCCTGTCCACACCAGCCCCGGTCCACGCCAAACCCAGACTCCCACAGCCCCAAACCCATCGCTGTGCTCCGCACTGCCCTGACTTGAGCCCTCCCAGGACCAGCAGCTCCGAGCAGCTCGGACACAAACCTGGTGCAAAGCCAGGATTTAAATAATCCATTCAAATGAAAAGAAAGTTAGCCTTGGCCAGGAAGACAGAAACTAAACACAGCCACTGCCCACACACCGGTGTCTGCCCGGCCAGGGTCACGCTGCAGGGAAAGAAGCCAGAGGCGCAGGGGAGAGCCCAAGCAGAGGAGCTCAGCTGCAAACCCACTGCCCTTTGCCTGCTGCCCCGCACACAAGAGCTGTTTCCTCCCCCGCTGTCAGAACCAGAGCATCTCCTTCCCTGTCAGGAAAGCTGCTGCTGTTCCCATGGATCAGCGGGACAGGCAGCTCTTCCTGACACCCCAAGAGCAGGCAGGGTGAAAGCCAAAGCTGGAAGGAAAGGCACTGCTCATCCCCATTGCTCCTGTCTGGGCATCCGTGACAGCACCCCAAGGAGAGCATCAACCCACAACCAGGAGCAGGGCAAGAGGACTCCTGCCCCAGGGCCCTCAGCCGGGCTGGGGTCTCCTTAATACATCTGGTATAACCGGGGGCAGTTGGGCCAGCCAGTACTTGGTGCTGCAAATGCCCACCCTAGGGTGGTTGTTCCCTGCCCAGCGTTGTGTGCAGAGGGGCAGTAGCCCTGGCCCCTTTATGGGGGGTCGCCCAGGGGAAGAGGATAAAGCAGCCCCCTCTGAAGCCCTCCCACCCGTAGCGGCTGTTACTAACAGAGTATTGCTGAGTTGGTGCCCATCCCCATCCATCTGCTGGCTGGCCAAAGAGCTCTACTCCAGAGTTGCCATAAAACCGGTCCCCAGGGCTCAGACCTCTTCCCAAAAGGATACTGCCATGTGCTGGTGGCTTTGCTCCCCTGCATTCCCTCCCTTGCTTCCTCACTGCCCTTCAGAGGAAAGCGATTCCAGCATCCCTAATCCTTTGGGATCTTCAGCAGGGTCCTTGCAGTCTGGCCCTTCCCAAGCACCGCGGCACAGGACCCGGCAGCATCCCCAAGACGTAGGGACTGGCTCCTACCTGCAGCACAGAGAGGCTGGTCTGCCCGGAGAGGCTGAGCTTCTCCTGCTCCGAGGGGTAGGCATTGAAGCGGTGCTCGTACAGCCAGTCCCGGAGGATCTTCACAGACTCCTTGGGGAGGTTGCCCCTTCTCTTCCTCTTGTTGGGCTGCGAGGGGTCGGGGGACGTGGCGCTGTCGTCCTCCCCGAGGTCACTATCCGACATGGTGGAGCTGCCCGCAGACCTCTCCTGGTTAAAGCCTGGTAAGGGGGGGAACCAAACAGCGGGCATCAGGCTGGGAGTGCGAGGGGGAGCACAGCCACAGACACACACACACCCCCCCCCCGCACCTCGAACATGGGGGGCGGCTCCTTGCCCAGCTTTGGGGCGATGCAGAAGAGCCCCCCGAGGGGGTGAAGAGTTACAGGCACCGGCGGAGCCCCCCTCCCCCTCGCGGCGCTTTGCGGGCTCGGGGGAGCCGATAACAAACGGAACATTGGCGGGGGGGGGGGGGGGGAACTCCACGTAAATCAAATCTCGGCCGGAGGAAGAGGCCGGAGCCACTGCGGGGCGAAGGCACCACGCGGGGTCATTGTGCGGCGGCGCGGCCTCCCCGCGCCGCTGTCACCGCCGGGCCCCCCCCCCCCCGCAACAGGTACCGCGGGCCGGGCCCCGCCGACACAAAGCGGGGGAGCGGCGAGCCCGGCCCCCCCCCCCCCCCCCCCGCCCCGCTCCAGGGGGAGGCGGAGGAGAAAGAAAGAGGATCCGGAGAGGCGCCCGCGGCCCCGAACTGCACAAACAACCTCGGCCAAGTTGGAAGCGACGCGGGGGGGAGGAACAAAACCCCCGAGCGCGCCCGGCCGCGGCTCCCGCAAACTTTTCTCGCCGGGGGCGGCTCCGGGCCCGGCCCGCACAAAGGCGGCGGCACCGCGCCGTGCCCGCACCCCCAGCCCGGCTCGGCGCTGTTCGAGTGGGTTCGGGTCCGCTCGGCCCGTCCCGGCGCCGCTCGGGCTCCACTCGGCTGCGCTCCGCCGCGCCGCAGCCCGGCCGGGACTCCATGTTTGCCGCCCGCCCCGCTGCGCTCTTACCCCCGGGCCGCCGCCGCCGCCGCCGCCTCGGCCCTTGCATGGGCCGCACCGGGGTCGCGCCGCCGCTCCGGTGCCGGTGCCGGTGCCGGGGGTGCAGCGGGGCCCTCCCGCGGCGGCGGGGCGGGCGGCCGAGGCGCAGCGAAAAGTTTTGGGTGGGCGGCGGTGACAGATGCCGAGACAGAGTTCCCTTTGTTCCCGAGGAGGCAGGAACTCGGCCGGGCCCCCCGCCCCCGGCCCCGGCCCGCCCGCCCCCGGCTGTCACCGCCGCCGCACCGGGCAGCGGCACCCGCGCCCCCGCCCCGCCGCTGCACGGGCCGGGACCTGGCGGCAGCCCCGCGGAGGGACACGGTGCCCGGAGAAAGGACGGGCACACACCGCCCCCCCGCACCCCCTGAACGGGGCTGCACCCGAACTGGGACACCCGAAAAGGGACACCTGAACAGGAGCACCCAGACAGGAACACCCGAAAAGGGACACTCAAACAGGAACACCTGAACAGGAACACCAGAACAGAGACACCTGAACAGGGACGCCTGAACAGGGACACTCAAACAGGAACACCCAAACAGGGACACCCAAAGAGGGACACCCCAAACAGGAACACCCAAACAGGGACACCTGAACAGGAACACCTGAACAGGGACACCCCAAACAGGAACACCTGAACAGGGACGCCTGAACAGGGACACTCAAACAGGGACACCCAAAGAGGGACACCCCAAACAGGGACACCTGAACAGGAACACCTGAACAGGGACACCCCAAACAGGAACACCTGAACAGGGACGCCTGAACAGGGACACTCAAACAGGGACACCCAAAGAGGGACACCCCAAACAGGGACACCTGAACAGGAACACCTGAACAGGGACACCCCAAACAGGAACACCTGAACAGAGACACTCAAACAGGAACACCCAAACAGGGACACCCAAAGAGGGACACCCCAAACAGGGACACCTGAACAGGAACACCTGAACAGGGACACCCCAAACAGGAACACCTGAACAGGGGCACCCCAAACAGGAACACCTGAACAGGGACACCCAAAGAGGGACACCCCAAACAGGAACACCTGAACAGGGACACCCGAACAGGAACACCTAAACAGGGACACCCGAACAGGAACACCTGAACAGGAACACCTGAACAGGAGCACCTGAACAGGAACACCCGAACAGGAACACCTGAACAGGAACACCTGAACAGGAACACCTGCACAGGGGACACCTGTAGAGGGACACCCACACAGAACACCCAAACAGGACACCCCTGGACACCCTTACAGGACATCCATCCGGGACACCTACGGACGCCTGCATGTGGCACCCATACAGGGACACCCGCACAGGGACCCACACCCATGGGCATCCCCACAAAGCACCGTGCGAGCTCCTTCTGTCCCCAGCCATGGTAATGCTGATCCCAGTACCTGAGCACCAAGGGTTTACTGGTGTCCATGGGCAGGCACTGGTTGCAGGGCCAGGCCCTCAATGCCATGGGTTAGTGATGGCCTTGGGAGTGCTGGGAATGGCTGGACTGGGTAATCTTAAAGCCCTTTTCCAACCTGGTTGGATCCATGATTCTATGACAGCCTCAGGGACCTCAGAGCACTGAGGCACCATCTTTGGTGGCTTTTTGATGTACTAAATAGGAAATCAGAAGCTCAGCACATCACTGCTGCCATGAAAGTGGAAGGTGTTTCAAAGCGAGGGTGACGATCCCATGGGTCAGGCACCCCTGGACTGTATGGACAATGTGTGCTGGTCCCCTCCAGCCTCTGCAACGGAGATGACTCTGCCCAGCAGCATCCTAGCGAGGAGACCCCCCTTTAAGGATGTCCATTCCCCCAATCCATGAGGATTTCCACACTCCTCCTCCCCAAGCCAAGCACAGCATCCCCAGGGACCTTCGTACAACCCGAGTGCCTCCGGTCCTGCCCTTCTCCAGGCAGAGCATGTTTGCAGTGGGTGTTTGCTCTCCCCTCCCAGGCTCTGTCCTCACAGGCCATGCTGCAGCTCCTTTCCTTCCCCTTATCATGGGTATCCCTTTGGGTACTGAGAAAGGTTTCTATGGTAGGGCCCATCCAAAGCAGATTGTGTGGAGCAATACGGGATTAAATAGCAAGGAAAACAAGAGAATTCCTTAAAGCATTTGTTCAGTTGCTGTTAAACCTTCACTGTCCTGAGTGAAACTGTAACCCCAAATTGCCATTGCTCTGCTAATGTAAGCGTGGTGTGGGCTGGTGAACCCCAGGTGACGTGTGGGGCCAGCCATGTCAATCTGTCCTTCCAGCAGCCCGCTTTCGCTCCCACCCTTTGGAAAAGGCTGTATTAAGTCTTGTGCCCAATTGAGATAACAGGGAAAAGGTCCCTGAGCTCAAATACCTGCACATACAGGTAATGTGGAAGCAGCTTTGGGAAAACCCCACTGGATGCCTGAATCCTGGGGTGTCCCGGGTTCAGCAGCAGCAGTCATTTTTCTCCCTCTTGGTAGCTGGTGCAGCGCTGTGGTTTTGATTTTGGGCCTGGGAGCAGCGCTGATCACAGCAGTGTTTTCAGTTACCGCTTGGTAGTGTTTTGTCTGACCAAGGACTTCCTGAGCCTCATGCTCTGCCAGGGAGGAGGGGGAGCCGGGAGGAAGCAGAGACAGAACACCTGACCCAAACTGACCAAAGAGGTTATTCCATAGCACAGCACGTCATGCCCAGGATGGGAAAACGGAGAGCAGAGACCCAGAAGGGTGTGGTGGTGCAGTGGGGGGTTCGCTGCTGGGGGGTGCACTGGCTGGGCCGGGCCTGGTGAGCAGTTGTATTCTCTTTCCTTGTATGTCTCTGTCATTATTACCGGTGGTAGCAGCAGTGATTTGTGTTACACCTCAGTTACTAAACTGTTCTTATCTCAACCTGTGGAAGTCACATTCTTTCGATTCTCCTCCCCATCCCCCCGGGACTGGGGGAAGAAAGAGGGGAACTGAGTGAGTGAACGAACTGGGTGAGTTATTAGCCTGGGTGAGGCTTAAACCAGGACATGGGGCAAACCCAGCCTGGAGCAGGAGCCATGGGGCAAGGGGTGAGGGGCCAGGGCAGGGGCTTCTCCCTGCCTGCCCTCACTAATGGCCTGTGCAGGGCCCATTGACATTATAATGGTAGTAAACTTCGGCAATTTGAAAGACAATCGGGCAGCCAGAGCCCGAAGAGGGGTGCTGGAAACCTCAAGCAGCCTCCCAAGGCGCTGCCCTGTCCCAAGCAGGACCCCCAGCTCCCTTTGCCCTCCCTCTGATACTTAATCTGGGTTTGGTGCCCACCGAGCCCATCCCACTCCCAACACTGGGAGTATCCGGTCACACAAACTGATCCTCTGGGGTCAGTCCTGTGCTGAGCATCACTCCAGGATGAGGACAGTTTGCCCACGGCACAGCAGAGTCCTTGCAGAAGATGGAGGCCCTTTCCCACACCACTGGGTTTATCTCCAGCATCACCCCATGTGCCCCAAAGTGAGCCATTCACTGTGGTGTGTGTCCTGGTGAAGGGGGCTTTTCAAAAGCATCCTGTCCTCCAGCAGCCTTCAGGCCTAGGACATGGCTCTGGAAGTGGGAGAACTGTGGGTTATTCCGGGAATGAGGGAAGGAGCCTGGAGGAGAGCTGGTTTGGGGCTGTTGCTGCAGTTCCCAAACGCACCCCCAATCCCCCCAGGGAGCACAGCACGAGCCACACACAGCACATCTCCATATCGCACCCATCAGGTTTTATACACCGCTTCGGCCTCCCGAACCCCTCAGGTCACAGGTTTTAAAGCCATAAAACAGGCAGGGAGGAGGAAATAAAGTGGAGGAACCATGAAGAAAGGGAGTGCAGGAGGAGAGGGGAGAGGTGCTTTCTCTCTGTGCTATGGTCCTGAGATGGGGATAGCTCAGGCTTGAGCCAGCCAGAATCCCCACAGGCCAGCGCTCGCCTCGGGTGCTCAACCCAGCCCCAGGGACCAGCAGCTCGGTGGCTTCAAGGGGGGGTCACAGCCGGGCTGGGGGTCCCAGTGGAGCAAGCCTGTGGGTGGGAATGGTGCTGGGGGTCTGGGGCTGATGGGTGGGCACACAGCGGCACAGTGGTGGAGTGCTTCCCCTCCAAGCGTGACCCCATGCAGGGTGCTGGTCCTGGGAGGTGTTTCCCGTGGGTGAGCCTGCTGTGGGGCAGCGAAGGGAGCCGAGGGGCAGTGGGGGCGTGCGCAGGAGGGGGCAGAGGTGAGGCTCTAATCGTCCTTGTCCTTGGCTCCGTGCTTCAGGATGCGGGTGAACTCCACGTAGTTGAAGTTGCCCTTCTTGTCGATGGGCGCCTCGCGGTACATCTCATCCACCTCCTCGTCCGTGAACCTGTCTCCCATGGTGGTCAGCAGCTCGCGCAGATGGTCCTCGTGAATGAAGCCTGCAGGGACGGCGCAGGGCGGTGTTAGCAAGGGGACACTATGGGAGTGCTGAACCAAAGACACCCCTGTGCATCCTCTCTGGAGCTGCCTGGGGACCATCCCAAGGGCTTTGGCCCCAGCCCTCATCATGGATGCATGGGGCTGTGCAGGCAGTGCCCGTACCTGATGCCTCCTCATCGAAGCAGGCAAAGGCGTTGCGGATGACGTCCTCCGGGTCGGTGCCATTCAGCTTCTCCCCAAACATGGTGAGGAACATGGTGAAGTTGATGGGCCCTGGCGCCTCGCTCATCATGCCCTCCAGGTACTCGTCGGTGGGGTTCTTCCCTGCCAGACACAGGCAGAGATGTGAGCGCAGCGTCCCCTCTCCCCCCAGCACCCCTGCCAAGGCAGTGCACCCAGCTGGGGTGTTTCTCATTGCAGGTGAATCTGTTGGTGCATGTTCACCCACCCCACGGACACGGGAAAGGGTTTCTGCCCTGCCCAGTGCTCCGCACTCAGCACCTCTCCCCATAGAATCAACAAGGTCGGATCAAGACTGCCACTTCAGCCAAGCTCTGCCAGGCTCAGCCTTGATGGAGCTGCAGGAATTCATCTGGGGGTTGCCAGGAACTAACCCCATGGCTTTGTCCCATTCCCCTCGCCGCTCACACCCAGCACCACCAGAGGAGAGGGGCAGCAATGTCCCCACATGGGGACAAGCCTCCTGCTGCCGACGTCTCTCACACTGCTCCTGCCATGGCTGCTCTGGGGATGGTTTAACCTCCCCTGCTGAGCTCTGCTTGCCCCCAGCGCACGGCCCCTTTGCTCCCATTGCCACAGCCCAGCGGGAGGAGGGCGCGGGGGCCAGGCAGGACCCCCAGAACAGGTTTGGCTGCCAGGTCAATCATTGACAGACCCCTCCGAGCGCCGCAGAGGTTCCGCAGGGAGCAGGAGCTGCGGCTGCAGCCAAGGAGAAGGGCTCGGATGGGGAGCGCGGCCGGACCTGCGAGTCCCAACCAGCTCAGTTATCCCGGGTGCAGGGTCCAGCCCCTTCTGCTGAGAGCAATGGGAGGGCTTTGTCCCAAAGGGGATGAGCCCAAGCGATGCTCAGGGGTGAGGCTACTCAAGTACTCCATAGCTGCGGCTGGTGGTTGCTCATAGCAAAGCTTCTCCAGCCCCGAGGGTCCCTTCCCTCCTAGAGAGCACAATGAACCAAGCTGCTGCCCTTGGGTGTCTCCACAAACACCTTCTACAGAGAAACCTCTCTTCTTCCTCCCACCCCAGTTTCGCAGCCGGCATCGGGCTGGCCCAAAGCGGGAGGTTTGTGCCTCAGTGCATCCCACCAAAGGCAGTCATCAACACTGGGTCACCGGGCAGCAATCCCCACGTCCCCCAGCGGGGCCGGGGGACGCGTGGGGGCAGGATCTGCGCACCGAGGGAAGCCAGCATGTCGTGCAGGTCCTCCTTGTCGATGAAGCCGTCGCGGTTCTGGTCGATCATGTTGAAGGCTTCCTTGAACTCCTGGATCTGCGACTGGTCGAACATGGCGAAGACGTTGGAGGTGGCGCGCTGGGGGCGCTTCTTGGTGGTCTTGGCTTTGGCGCGTTTGCTGGACATCCTGGCGGCGGGGGGGGCACCTGCGGGCAGGGCAGGAGGGGGACAAGTGGGGGCAGGGTCGGACGCGGGTCAGGCAGAGCTCCCTGCCTGCACTGTCAGCCCCCCCCCAAACCTGCTTCCTGCCTGTCCCCTTCGCACCCCATGCATAGGGAGAGATGCCAAGCCCAGCATCCAGCATCCTCCCACTGCCGTCAGTGCCCGGGAGCCATGGGGATGGGCACGGCTCAGCAATGCCCCTACCCACCCACCCAGCGCATCCCCTCCTCTGTCAGGGCTCTCCCAGCTCAGCTCCTGGGGTGAAGGGCTCCCCGGCATCCCTCATTTCGCTGCACAGAGCAGCCCACAGCCACCTCCCCGGGAGGTGGGCTCAGCACAGCACCCAGCACCCAGCGGGAAGGGGTTATCTGCTCCGGGCACATTCCTCACATTCCACTGCCTCCCTTCCCCCTCCATCCATCATCCGTCCATCCATCCCACCTCCAACACTGCCGGCTCCAGCCCGGCTCCCTGCCTCCCTCCTGCTGCAGTGCCCGGTGAGCCCCGTGCTCTGCCCAGGGACCCGCGGGAGGGCCCCGACATAGGGGGTGAGCAATGGGGTGGGCCTCAGGGGGAAGCAGTGGGACCGTGGGTGCTGAGGGCTGTGCTGTTGTTCATACAGGTAATGAACCCCACGAGAAGGAAGCAGCCCGCAGGGATGGACAGACCTTTGGGACACAGCTGGGGCAATGGCTGTCCCAGTGGTATGGCAAAGGGACCATTGGGATCCCAAACACCACCAAGGCAGGACGGTCCATGGCAGGAAAACCCGGCCTCTCAAAGGAAGGGGTCCTGCCCTCAGCCCATGCTGAGCCCATTCCCACCCTGAGGTGGTACCCACGTTCCTTCACAGCCTCTGAGCGCGGTTTGGTGACGTTCCCACACACTGCCAGGCTGAGGGAAGCAGCCACTATTTCAGGCACCCTGTGCCATGGGTGCTGGGAACCAAATGGGATCTTTCTGAGGTGCTCAGCACCCCCAGTGACCATTGATGTTGCCTGAGAGGAGGATGCTCAGACCTCTCCCAGTACAACCCTGCCTGGCACAGGAACGGTGACAGTCTGCTCCCATACAGCCCCAAGAGAAAGTGTAGGGCAGGGTCAGCCCAGGGGAGCGATGCTGCTCAGAGCCCTCATGTTCCTCCTGCAGCCACTTCTCCCTCATAGCCCCGTGCCTCGGTTTCCCCATCTGGGTCAGCATCTGCCCGGGGGGCAGCTTTTGGGGGGCAACGTTAAATTAATGGAGTATGAGTGAATTCCATGGGGCAAGCGAGGGTGCTCCTGCTCTGCTGTGTGCCCTGTGCCTGGGTTCCTGCCTTCTCTGCAGGGGACAGTTAGGAGCCACATTGTGTTGAATGAAGAGCACAGAGCAACACCCCCAGTGAGCTGCGTGCCGGCAACAGGTCTGGCTGCCCTACGTGTGCTGCTCCGGGATCCGCTTCCCAGCTGGGTCCTTAATGCTGAGGCACCCGAGGGGCTTGGGGAGCACCCCTCCCAGCAGGACCCCAGCACAGCACAGGATGGGGCAGAGCAAACAGCCTCCTCCTGTGCTGGCACAGCCTTTGCCAGCCCTCCCCACGCATTGCTCTTTCCCTCCCCTCCTGCTGTCCCTCTTTCAAGGGGCTGAAATACTCGCCCTGCCCTGCCTGGGACCAGCAGCACAACGCAGCCTGGCACCCTCTCCAGAGAGATGGCTCTCAATAGGGGGATTAAGTGTGACTTTGACAGCACACGGGTTTGCTCTGATCCAAAACATGCCCTGGAAAGATGCTCGGTCCCAAGGTCCAGCTCAGCCCGGTCATCTCCTGATCACTTCTATATGTGGGTCCTCGAGCCCATCTGGGATTCCCAAACACTCAACACCCAGACCGCTTCATGCCTGGCCATGATGCCCTGCATCTGGGATGAACTCAGCTGAGCCAAGCGGTGTAGCCACCAAGCCTTGGGCTTCCTCCTTGGCAAGAAGGAAACCCACAGAGGCTGGTCCTGGCCTTGCCACCCCCTGCTAAGGAGCTGCTCATCCCAGTACTGCTTCCACCCAGCAGGCAGCAGATCCAAGGAGCTGGGTGAGACTACAGCCAGCCTGGCACGAGAGCCCTGTGCAATCTCATCCCAACACCAGCAGCTCTTACTCCCTCATCCTGCACCGCTCCGGCAAAGGTGATCTCTGCCTCCTGCACCACCGGGCTTGTGCCTTGTCCCTGACCATGGAGAAGCTGTGTCCACCCGAGTTATGCCGCTCAGGGTATCCCAAGGGTGTTCCTCTAAAGCCGGCCATGCAGCAGCCTCCCCTTGCAGCGCTGGCAGGGTGCTGGCACCGCGTGGGGCTGCCCTGCAGTCTCCAGCACAGCCGGAGAGGGACATCATCTGCTCACAGCTCCTCTCCACCACAAGCTCCTGGCAGAGATCTCCTGATGTGCGTTCGCTGGCACTGAAGGCAGTGAGTGGGTTCCATGTGTGGACTGGGAAGGAGCGGAGCAGCACCAGGAGCCAGGGCCGAGTGTGCAGCAACCCCCAGGACAGATTCGTCCCAGCCCTCCCTCAGCTGCTGCACACCAGAGACCCGGTGGGGGTTGGTTCCAAGCATTCTGGACTGGCTCCTTCCCACCACATGCAGTGAACAAGGACCTCCCCGTGCTCATGAGGCACAACCGAACCTTCCAAAGCACAACTGCTGGGGCCACCACGAGAAGACCATGCACAGACACCATCATCACGAAACAGACCCAGCACCCAGTGCCCTTCTGGTGCCCGGTGGGGCTGGGAGCCAGGACCCCGCAGCAGAGGATCTTCAGCACAGCATGCCCTGCGCTGTTGATTCCCAAGGGAATTACAGGGCTCACCTCAGGGGGGGATGTGGCAGCAGCGCCTCGGGGTGGGGGGGTGACCACAAACTCCTCCTACAGCCGCACGGAGCCTGCCAGTGAGGAGGGGAAAAAGTGAAGTGAGAGGAGAAACCCAACCATCTTTGGTCAGCGGCGATGGTTGTTGACACTCGGGATGTTCCGCTCCAGGAATGCAGCTCCGGACGCCGCCTTCTCCTACACATCCATGTTTTAGAGCCCCGCCGGCTTTTATCACAGCCCTAATGTGTTGTACTGAAAGGGCACAGGGAGGGAAGCTGAAAGGACCTCAAGTTTTCATGGCCAAGGCTAAACAAAACACAGCGTTCCTGTGTGTGTAAGACTGAAGGGTATGAGCTAAGTAACGCTTTTCTGCCTTACAACAGTTCACTGCCTGGAGCTGCTCACAGGTCACCGGGGGATCTAAGGAGCACCACGCACGCATCTGGATCTTGGCTCCGGCCATCAGCAAAGAAGACGTGGGGGAAAAAGCAGCTGTTCCAGACTAGGAACAGCTCTCAGCAGACCGGGGGCAGGGGAAGCCCCGGGTGGCAGGATCTGCTCCTGCAGCACCAGGGACGTCCCGGCTCCGAGTCACTGCAGACGGTAACGGAGCGCTTTGCTCAGGACCGACCCTCACCTCCCCTGGCTGGGGCATCCCTGCCGGGCTCCCCGGGCAGGAGGGGGACGCCCCGGGGCTTCTCCTGCCGCCGCCTCGCCCCGCTCCTGCTTCCCCCGTTCCCCCCGGGGCAGCCGCCGCCTCCCGCCCCCTCCAGGCTGACCCCGCTCCGTCCCTCCCGGTCCTTCCATTTGCCCCCGGCTCCATCCCGCCCCATCGGGTCCGCCTCGGCTCCATCCCTCCCGGTCCCTCCGCCCCGCGCTGCCCGCTGCCCGTGGCCGCTCGGCTCCGGTTCCGCTCTGGAAGGGGAGCGCCGGGGCAGGGCCGCGGCGGAGCCGCCTCACCTGGGCCGGAGCGGGACGCTGCGGGGCTGGCCGACGCTGTTCTGCCGGGACCCGGCCCGCGGTGCGGCCCTAGGGCGGGCAGAGGGGCCCGGGGCGGTGCCGCCTGCCCCGGCCCGGCCCGGCCCATACAAGGCAGAAGAATGCGGCGGGGCCGGGCGGCGGGACGGACCCCGGACGGTTCTCCCGGCCTTATATAGACGAAAGGGCAGCGGGAGCGCCCCACGCGTGTCCGCGGGGAGATGCGCAGCTCGGGGCCGCACCGAGGGGCCGGGAACCGGCGTGTCCCGGGGCTCCCGAGGGCGAACTGCGGCCCCCAGCCCAAGTGGCGCGGGGGATGCTGCACAATGCAGAGCTGGGGCACCCATGGGTGATGCTGGCCATGGGCCCGGGGGTGGTGGTTCACCCTGGGCCATGTCCCTGGCGGCGGGCACGGGGAGAGGCCCTGAGGACATCCAATGGCTGCACCCAGGCTGGCCAAAGGCCAGGGGTCCAGTGGGATAATGCTGCACGGGGAATGGTGGCCAGGGGGTGCTGAGCCCTGCCTCTGCCCCCAGCTGCGAGCCCACAGAAGGACCCAGTGAAAGAGCCCCATAAGGTCCTCTAGGAAGCAGCTTGGAGTGAGAACAGCCAGGGGCTGGAGCACAGATCTGGAGCACAGACGGTCAGGGATGGAGAGCTCCCACCCCACACCTGAGGCAGGAAGGGCACTGGACTCCTCAGGTCTCTCTTATGTTTCCTTCCCATCAGCAGCCCTGTGCCACATCCCAGCCCTGCAGCCACCTCCTGATCCTGGTGGGCTGCCCACTGGGAGAGCGGTGCCTCCCAGGCATCATCCCCGGGGAAGTTTACCTTTGGTTCACAGGCCCCCATGATGCTGGGGCCAGAACTCAGCCTGCAGAGGAGCAGGCAACGGGGAGAGGGAGACAGAGGGAGTGTTTTGGAGAGGGGGTGGATTTTCACGAGGAAATCAGCTGTTCCAAGTTGAACACCACTGCTCTCGTGGGGAAAGGGCATTAACCCCCTGACAAATCTTTACGGCTCCACATGTGATCATTTTATTCGCACGCACTCCCCAGAGCATGATTCCTGTGATGTTTGGCTGCTGTAATGTCTCGGGTAACAACAAGCCGCAGTGCCCTGCGGAGCCCGGGTCTATTTCAAAGGCTGTCCCGCTCCGAGGGCCCCCGGTCCTGCAGCCCATCTCCAGAAGGAGCTACGGAGAGGTGCAAGCGCACAGCGACAGGTTCTGAGCAGAGAGCGAAGCACGAGAGGAACCTGCAGTCAGAACACAGAGCGAGAAGGGGAAGCTGTGCCCAGGGAAGCACAGAATCACAGCCGGGTGTGGGTTGGAGGGACCTTAAAGCTCATCCAGTTCCAGCCCCTGCCACGGGCAGGGACACCTTCCACTGGAGCAGGGTGCTCCAAGCCCCGTCCAACCTGGTCTTGGGCACTGCCAGGGATGGGGCAGCCACAGCTCCTCTGGGCACCCTGTGCCAGCGCCTCAGCACCCCCACAGGGAACAGCTTCAGCCCTCGCCCCAACAGCTCCACGTCCCTCTCGTGTCGCCGTCCCGGAGCTGCCCCCAGCGCTCCCCGCAGGAACGAGGCCGTGTCCGGGCTCTCCTCCCAGGAGCGGCCCTGCGGGGCCTTTGTGCAGGCGGCGACCGACACGGGCCCGCTCGGCCCCGCGGCCTCCGCTGCCCTCACCCCGGTACCGAGCTCGGTACCCGCGCTCCACACCCTGACCCCTCTCCCCCGCCGTAGCGGGGCGCGGCGCTCGCCGCGGTCACGTCTGACGCCACACGCCGCGGCCGCCGCCGCGATTGGCGGAGCGGGGGGGGGGGGGGGCGCCGTTGCTCGGTGGCCGCTTCCGGGAGCGGCGGTGGCGGCGGTCCCGGTCCCGGTCCCGGTCCCGGTGGCGGTCGCGGTCGCTGCGGGAGGATGAGCGGCGCGCGGCGCAGGGAGGAGCCGCCGCACGCGCAGCAGCACGCGGTGGCCAACGGCGGCGCGGCCGCGCGCGGCTCCGTGTGGGGCAAAGCGCTGCGCAGCGACTCCGCGTGGCACGACAAGGTGGGGCTGGGCCGCGGCGGGGGCGGGGGGGGGGGGGCACCGGCACCGGGCTCTGTGGGGAGGAGGCGCTGGGTCCGAGCCGCCCCGGTGCGCGGGTGCGCGGGTGCGCGGCAGCGGAGCCTCCCCGCGGGTGCCGTGCCCCGTGCTGCTCGGTGAGGCCGCGCTTCTGCCCGCTCCCTTCCCGGGGCAGCGAGCGGCTGGGTGAGGGTAGGGTGCTGTTCATTCCTGCTTTGAACCCAGCTTGTGGTTCCTCCCCTGACCAGAGGACCCGTCCTTCCCGAAGGCAGAGGTGGTACCTCTGCTGTAGCTCACAGCAGCCCCGGTTCTTCTCCGCTCCCTGGGTGCGAGCCGCAGGAAACGCAAGCGGCGTCAGTGCTGAGATACTCACGGTTCAATTTGGATTGAACTGTTGTAGGATTGGATAAAAATATACTTTGTGCAATTAAAAGAAAACCAGAAATGTCCGCTGTAAGAAGTACATGTGCAAACCCTGCTGAGCTGTCGGGTCTGAAGGGGTGGGAGGGCAGCAAGAACAGGCTTGCAGGAGTTCCACCCTTACAGTGCCACGGCATCGGTCCGCTCTCGCGGAGCAGTAACCTCATGGTTGTTTGGCTGTTGTCCGGCTGCTCGTGGCCTCCCCGTCTCTGGTGTCTTTTGGTGTCCCCAGAATTGAATGCAGTGTGCTGGGCCTGCGCGTTGTGCTCCTGTTTGTCAGCAAAGCTTCCAGGTTTGCCACGGGCTTCCCGGGGGTTTAGCACTTGTGAAGTCTTTCCCGTGCGTCTCTCCCGCGTGCTTTGATGCTCCTGGTCGGTGCCTGTTCCTGCTGCTGCCCCAGCAGCACCCACACAGGGTGCTCCGAGCTCCTGCAGCACCTCAGGGATGTCCGCTCCCTGGTTTGCTGGCTCTGCCTTTCAGTGGGGGGAAGATGGGCTCCCTGCCCTGCGCTTCCTTCAGGGACGGACATGGATCTGTGTCGCTTTTCCTCATCAGCTGCAGTTGCTCTCCTGTGCTCGACCTCATCCCCTTCTGACAAACTGGGCAGGGTTTTCAGAGTGAGCAAGGCTGTGGCAGTACTTTGGTGCGGTAGGATGTGAACTGGAGGCTCAAATGGCTGAGAAATGGAGTCACGGAGAGAAACGGCCATATCTGACAATGGGTGATGGCTTCCACATGGAGCCAAGCAACTGTGTGCGTCCTGCAGTAAAATCACAAAGGCGTTGGGGGTGTGCTGGGCAGTCCTGGGGGAGGAAAAAGGATGTGAGCAGAAGTGAACTCTGTTTAACACATGAGTCAGCACTGCCCAGCTGCGGTGCTTAGAGCTGTCTGGGCCCTGTGGACAGACAGGAATGACAGCTTCACTGCTGCTCTCACGTGTGAGAGGGGGTTTGTGATTTGGGGGTGGCTGCTGGGGGCGCTTGTCTGTGGGAAGGGGAGAGGCTGGGGCATGGAGAGTGGCTGTAACACTCTTAAAAGCATAAAGAGGTCTTTATACTTCTATTCCAGTCAACTGTTACAGAATTGGACCTTTACGTACCCAGGGGGCTGTGTGTTGCCTGTGCGGTTGGCCCGTTGGAGGACAAAGCTGTATACTTAATTTGGAAGCAGGGAATCCAGCGTGTGTGATGCCATAAGCTGCTTTCGTCTGCTCTGAGGAGAATATCTTCTACTTGAAATGGAAAACTAAGTGTTCAGTGCATTAAATTCTCACCTGTTAATTGCATGATGCTTAAAGCAAAGGATACAAAGTAAATGCCAAAATCTTTCTTGTGCTTTGTCTCCTCAGGACGAGTTTTTAGATGTGATCTACTGGTTCCGGCAGATCATTGCTGTTATTTTGGGAATCATCTGGGGAGTGGTTCCACTGAAGGGATTCGTGGGAATAGCAGTGTAAGGTTTATTTCCTTTTCTGTCTCATGTACTTTCCCACATTTGGACTTGACTTTGTGTCTGGTTTAAAGTTGTGCTATAAACAGCAGGCTGCCAAATGCAGTCTGGGAGCCAGCGGTGCGTTCCAGGCTGCTATTTGGCATGAAATTCATACAAACCAGAGCGTGTCTTCATCAGCCTCTTTCTCTCCTCAGCCTGATCAATGCGGTTTAGAATTACTATTTCTGTCATTATTTTATTAGTATTAAAGGGAGCAGGGTTACAAGAAGGGAACGAGAGGTTCAGTTGAGTTATGAAGTGGCCCGTTCCTGCATGCGTGAGCCGGGGCTATGAGGGTAGTGCCTGCCATGGCCACTGAAGAAGTAAGGCCCCTGGAGGGGAAGGTGTGGTAGTCACCCTTCTGAGTCATGGAGTCCTCCTTGGAGAGGGGGTTCTGTAAGTAGACAAGAGGGGCCGCTTCTCTTTGGAAAAGAAAAGGTTTCTCCCAGACACCAAAGACCGCAGGTAGTGAGCGGATGAAGCGGCACTGCTGGCAGTGCTCCTGCAGCGCCTTTCTAGGCAGTGCCTGGAAAGGCCAAAGCTCCCCACTCAGACACGGGGTTCAGGTCACCTCCCCACTGGCGTCCAAAGGCTGCAGTGAGCTGTGAAATTAAAACATTTGACTCAAAAGCCTCTGGAGGGACACCAGTGATGGGAAGCACAGCCCTGCTCTGGGTGTCTCCAGTCTGCAAAGACCTCTGCTTGTCAAGGTCTCCTGGTGGAGCTTGCAACCTCACTGCTTTTCTTAGGCAAAATTGAGTCATCTTCTTGTCCCTCCTCCTGAGTGTCCTGGCTGGGGCAAGAAAGTGGAGGGAGTAGCATCAAGTGTCTAAGGGGGGGAGAAGTTTGAAGTTTGGGGAAGAGGGGCTGTGAAGCAGTGATGCTCCAACAGGAACTCTATAGCTACATGCAAACAGTTAACTCTGAAGTGCTCCCAGTAACAGATGCGAATAGCTGAGAAGCATTGTTCTTCCTTAGTCATCCGTTAATTCACCAGGCACCTAAGCCAATTCCTGTGCTAAATGTTAATGAGAAATAAAAGTGATTTGGTGTAAGTGGAAAAGCTGAAAGCTTCCAGAGCCGTGTGGGTGCTTTCTGTGTGGTGTGCAGTCACACAGCTGCTCACTGAGCTTGTGTGCGTGTCTTCCCGTGTTGCCCTTCCTACCCAGCCTGCTTTCCAGGGAATGTGCCTGTCACTCCCCAGCTTACCCCAGTCCTAAGCTGGAGCGTTGTGAAGCCAAATGTGTCTAAGAACAAACAGGAGCTCATGGTTTTTCCTCTCTGTTTCAGTGTAACTGTTGGCACAGCCTAGAGACCGCTGAGTTGTCTCACGCTGAACCCGAGACCTTTGCTCTGAAGGCGCTGTGGAGCCTTCTCTGGCTCTCTGAGTCACTGCATGTGGCCATGGGACACTAATGGTGACACACTGAGCAGTGGAGGCTAACAGTCTTCCCTCTTAGCAGCCTCAAAATCAAGTAGCACACAGAAGGAAATAGGATCCTGTGTGGGAGCAGGACTGCTGCTGATCTGCAGGATAGGGTTTGCAGATCTGCTGATGCTTCCAGCTTTTAACTGCTGTGTCTGGAGCCTTACTGAGAGAAGGTTGTGCCCTGTGAGGTGAACTTCATCCACACGTGGTGTGCCCTGACAAGCTGCTCCCAAGGTGCTCTTTTAAGGAAGAGGATTGAGCTGCCTGGGAATTGTTGCAGGAACAGTGTTCCTCTTTGTTTCCTCTCTGCTGAGGATGACTTCAGTGCTACTTTGCTATATGGCATGTTGGTTACCTGTGTCCTGTATCACCAAAATGATGGTTCCTAATCTCTTTCTTCCAGATTCTGCCTGATCAATGCTGGTGTTCTGTACCTCTACTTCAGCAGCTTCCAGCAGATAGATGAGGAGGAGTATGGTGGGAACGTGGGAGCTCACAAAGGAAGGATTCATGACATCTTTTGCACTGTTTCTGGTAATGCCTCTTGGTGTCTTCGATCAATGAATTGTGTTGGTACACCTCCTGAGGGAAACAACCTGGAAGAAGAGCAGTTGAGGTGCTGAGAGAAGAGAGGTGTGCTCACATCACCTTATAAGTGAAGTTGATTGGGGAAGAAAATGCCAGCAATCTGATGGCTGCTGGCAAGTGAAATACAGTATGGTGGAATTCCTCTGTAGGAGAGGATGTAGGAATGGGCAGGTATACTTCTGCATCTACCACTTAACTTGTATGTCTCCCCAGCCTGGTAGAGTTTTGTCTAGAGTTAGTTACACCCAAACTGGTGCTTTGGGTGTCTTTGTTTTTCCTGTACCCCCCCCTTCTTGAGTTTGAATACGGTCAGTGGTTGATTTGGGGGTGTTTCTAGATCACTAGAGGGATTGTGGTGGGATTTTAGTGTGGAGAGACTAGTCACCCTAGCGGGCAAGCAAGCTGAAAGCCACCATTTGGGGTGCACGGTGATCCTAACATCTCAGAGCATCTCAAAAGCTGGAGTTCTGTCCTCTATTGAGAGCAGAGCATGAGGCTTGCTTTCTGCATCTGAACCCTCTCCAGAGGCATCAAAATAACCTTCACTTCCTTTCCTCTCCACAGGTTGTTTGGATAATTTTCTATACTGCCATCCACTATGATTGACACAAGTCTGCAGCCTGGTAAATCAGCCGTCAGTAAATCAAGAAGGTTTTAATAAATCATAGTCTTTAGTGGACTGGTGGGAAGGTGGGGGAAGTCAAATGAACTCCCTTCCGTACCAGCGGTCTGATTAGCGTGGAAGAGCCCCAACTCTTCTGCTGGAGAAGTCCGTCTCCGTTTTGTATACCCATTAATTGTTGGAACTCTTATAAAGCCATGGGAATTTTTGGAAGTGGTTCAAGACTGTTCGAATTTGGAACTTTCTGTGACTCTAGCCAGTAACTATCAAACTCCTCTGTGCTGAAGGTTGAGTCTGTTAATTTAATGTGTGTATGCCCTTCTGTATGAAATCTCGTGAAGTCCAGACATGTCTTCCATTGTTGTCCTTTAGACAAACACTTTTTACAAAGCCGTTGTAGGATGTGTGTGAGGAAGGCCCTGGCAGCATCCAGGATGGAGTCATGTGGCCGTCCTTAGCATGGTTTTGTGGTAATCACACCTGATGGGATTAAACGAACGGTGTTGTTGCTGTTTCCAATACGTTTTCGTTTACTCGCGAATCGGTTGGCGACCAGAGTTTTTAAATGCTCTTTGCCGAAGACAAGTTTTCAAGCAATTCTGCTCGAAAGAATTGTGATTCCTTTGGTTAACGGAAGCGTATTCGGGAGGCTTAGAAACTGCTGCATTCTGCTAGCCTGACTGCTGAGCTGCCATCACGTACCTCGGAGCTTAGTGGTCTTGAAGGACAGTCATTGGGGAGATGCCCTTTAAATGTTAAGCATTTAAATTCCCTTTTATTTTTGAAGCTCTTGAATTCAGCTGCTCCGTGTTGTTAAATGCAGGAGACTAAGACACAACTGAGGCAGCTATTATCTTAAATGCAGAATTACTAACTTGCAAATTGGGCATGGTACATAGCCTGTGGTTTGTGAGGTGCTCGTGATGAGATGACCACCTCAGAGCTCAGTCCTTCCCTAGTCATGCCCTTTTTGTGCATCAATGGGGGAGTCTCTGCTTTAAGATATCTTTAAAGCCGTGTCTTTCAGAACTAGTTCTTGGGAAACACGCACAGTCCTTCTTGTCAGAGGACCTTGTAGTCTTGTAGCCATGTGGTCCTTGCTTTTCTAAACAACAAGCTCAGGCACCCCAAAAGCGTCCTGACCTACAGCTGCCTTATAGGGAGGAGTTGATAGTTTTAGTGTGCTCTTGCTGAAAGTCTGCATTGCTTCCTCGCTGGTGGAAGTCCAGCAGCCTGGTTCTCCGTGTGAGCATGCAAAGCCAGGGATCTAAATCTCTTTAAGTGCTGAGCTAGGACTCCAGAAGCACCCATCGGTGGGGAGACTCCATTCTTACCAGGGAAAATGCTGTCTGTTCTCAGTGGAAAAAACACACCTTAGGTCCTTGGGATGCCAAGGGAAGAGTGCAATAGCAGACAGCTTCTGCTACTTGGAAGTTGCCAATTGAAGTGATCTCAAATACGAACTTCTATACTTTCGCCTCCCCATCCCCAAACTTACTCAATCTTTCAGCTGAAAGCATTAATTTCCCACATTAATTGCCTGCTAATTCTAGGTCACCCTTTCCTACTGGCATCCTTTCGCATCTTAGCTGCTCACAGCCATCAGTAAAATCATTGTATACTTGAAATGCTCTAATAAATGTTGCCTGGTAATCCACTGTGCAGCTTCTGTATCCTGTGGTCTTCAAAGCTGTGTAAAATGGTGGCAGTGGGGGATTCCTTGAAGAGGTTGGGTTTTGGTAAATAAACCAGCAGCAATTTGTGATTTCAGGTCTCCTGTGCTTGCAGGCACTTCTAGAAGGGGCCAGAAGCATTGGAGTGGGAGTAGTTGCTAATGCTTAGATCCGTGCTTTAGCGGGTGATTAAGCAGGTTAAGCCAAGTGTTGCCTCTAAGCTGTTCTGCTCCTTCGGCAGCTGTTCCTGCCCTGTGAGAGGCAGCCATGGCAGAGCCACTGCTGCACTGCAGAGTGCCCACATCTGGTCTGGAGCAGGGCTTCAAGCACTGCTGTAAGACGTGCAGAATGAGGGTGTTGCTTACTTGCCCCTTTGCTTTATTCCTCGCTTGTCTGCAGTTCCAGCAGCCGAGTTTCTTGGTCTTGGCAGTTCTAGTGGCTGGAAGCTGAGGCAGAACCTGAGTTGGGAAGGATCAGTGACCATGTGGAAGAGACATTGGTCTCTGGATCTCCTCAAGGCTCCTGGTAAATAAGTTGATGATAGTGTAGTGGTTTAAGCCCCTCAATAACTCACCCAGTTCGTTCACTCACTCACTGCCTCTCTCTTTCTTCCCCCAGTCCAGGGGAATGGGGATGAGAATCGAAAGAATGCGACTTCCACAGGTTGAGATAAGAACAGTTTAGTAACTGAGGTGTAACACAAATCACTGCTGCTACCACCGGTAATAATGACAGAGACATACAAGGGAAGAAAATACAACTGCTCACCAAGCCCGGCCCAGCCAGTGCACCCCCCAGCAGCGAACCCCTCACTGCACCACCACACCCTTCCGGGTCTCTGCTCTCCGTTTTCCCATCCTGGACATGATGTGCTGTGCTATGGAATAACCTCTTTGGTCAGTTTGGGTCAGGTGTTCTGTCTCTGCTTCCTCCCGGCTCCCCCTCCTCCCTGGCAGAGCATGAGGCTCAGGAAGTCCTTGGCCAGACCAAAACACTACCAAGCAGTAACTGCAAACACTGCTGTGATCAGCGCTGCTCCCAGGCCCAAAATCGAAACCACAGCGCTGCACCAGCTACCAAGAGGGAGAAAAATGACTGCTGCTGCTGAACCCAGGACAGATAGCTGCCAGCTTTTAATCTCAAGGTTTCTCTTTAGGGGGTGCCTCATGGCTAGAGAAGCACATATCCCCAGTGCTGACCACCAAGAGAACTAAAGCTATGGCATTAGGTTAATTTCTTTGGAGGCAGCCCATAGAGTGGAGCTGAACATCTTAGAGTGAAGAGCACTGTAAAAACAAGGGGGGGGTTGCAGAAACCTGAGAGACTGATACAGGGATGGTCCAGCAGAACGTGAAGCTGTATGAGCTGGTGGCGCTGCTCACAGCAGGAGAAGCAGGGGACATTAACTGGCTCACTTGAGGATGAGAATGTAGGACATGTACCTCTCAGGTGACCTCACCAGAGCCAAAAAGCTCTGTACCGAACACGCTCCAACTCCCATCACAACAGATGTCCGGGATGCAGCAGGGCAGGGGATGGGTTTTTCAGATCTGGCAGCCAAGCGCCTGTGCCAAGCCGAGAGGGAGAGGCCAATGTCAGTGCTGGGGAAGGAATTTGCACAAACCTGAAGGATTCTGTTCCCCCCATATTGAAACTTCTTCCACCTCCCAGTGCTTTTACTGTGGTTTTTAGGTCAACCTCGGAAAGGAGCATAGAGGGGTAAGAAATGAATGCTTCAGGCAGTTTGGTTTCAGAACTGCCCATGCAAACCGGGACTCCCTTGCTGTGTGTATTTCGATCAAAGCTTGCCGTAGGGGCGGATGGCCATGCACAGGAGAGCCACGCTGGAAGGCCAAGCTGGCCAGGAGAGGAGACACGCCAGGCTGCTCTGTGGCCACGCCACAGCGTCTCTTGCTGCCGGCGTCCCGGCGGGTGCTGGACCCACTCACTGCACATGGTAACTGGTGAAACGGCCGCGAGCGGTGCTCGCTGATGGAGCCTGGCTTGAGCCGCTGGTGCCCCTGCTCCGAGCGCAGACAGCGCTGGCTCCCGACCCGCCTCTGTCCCAGCGCATGGAGCTCGGACCCGCGGAGCTTCACCCGCCCGCGCTCCCCTCCGCCCTCGGTGCTCGGGCCGCGGCACAGCCGCTCACAGCGACCCCGAGGCTGTCCCCGGCCCCCCGCCGGTACCGGCCCCGCGGGGCCCCGGCCTCGCCCCTCAGCGCCCGCCGCGGGGAGGAGCTGCGGGCCCGGCCCGGCCCCTTCCGGCGGCGGTGGCGGCGGCGGCTATGGCGGTGCCGGCAGCGGCGGAGGCGGGGGGAGGCCGGCAGCGGGCCCTGGCCGCCGGCTCGCCCGTGGACTACATGAGCATCACGAGCTTCCCGCGGCTGCCCGAGGAGGAGGCGGGCGGCGCGGCCGAGGGCGGCCTCCGCGCTCGGAAGGAGGAGGACGCGTTCCTGGGCGAGCAGGACACGGGTGAGGGGCGGAGGCCGAGCCCGCCCGCGGCCCCGCATGCCCCCGGCCCCCCTCGGGCCCCGCTCCGCCCGCGGCCCCTGCCTGCCCCACAGGCCGCCCTCGGGGCTCCCTGTCGCTGCCTCCCGAGGCCTCGCGTTCCCCCGGGCCCTCGGTGGCCGTGCGGGGCACGGCCGGTGGACAGAGGTACCGGCGCGGCGATCCCTGCTGCCGGGAGCCGGTGGTGCTGTGGTCCCGGACAGAGCGCTCTGCCCGGTTCGAGTCGGTCGCTGCCTTCTCAATACAGGGAACCGGTTCTGCCCCCCAGGTCGTTTCTCCAGGCAGCGCTGCCCTTCACCCCCTGCTCCATGACCCACGGGCAGATCTCTGCCTCCCTGACCCCAAACCCCATGTCTGAGCCGGCCCCATGCATCCCTGCATCCTTTGGTGGAGTTCGCAGTGCCTGTCCTTCCCCCGTGCCGTCGGGTGCTGCTGGGTGAAGCCGCACGGGCAGGTTTTGCAGGACAGCTCTTTGAAGAGCACGAGGTCTCTCTCACGCAGCACGAGCAGGGTTTGGTGTGGTTGGGCTGTGCGGGCGTCTGCTGGAGCTGCTGCTCTCCAGCCAGTTCATTGACACCGTGTGCACGTCGCAGAAGCCGGCAGTGCTGCTTCATGTCATGGCATCTACCAGTGCGACCGGCAGGGAGGGAACCGGGACCTTTGGTTTCTACTGCCTGGAAGAGGAAAGGAGGAAGCCCCTGTTGTGCTGTCTGTGCTGGGGACAGAGCCCCGCCAAGGGACTGAACAGTCCCTCATTGCTGCGTCTGCCAGAGCCTGCTCCTGGCTGACTCCTTTCCATCAGTCCTGTCCCCAGACGACCGCCCTGTTGTCCCCATGCAGCACCAGTGGTCACAGATGAGTGACTTGCCCAAGGCCACCGGGACGTCTGTGGCAGAGGACGAAGGGACTTTAGCACGGGTGGGACAGTCCTCTCCCATGGTTGCTCCCTGGATGTTCATGTCCCCTCATGCTGGGCTGGCCTGTCACAGTGCTGCGGTGGCAGAGCAGTGCGGTGGTGTCCTGGAGGGGTCGGGCGGAGGAGCCCAGCTCACTCCTCATTGCTTCTGCATCCACCAAGGGTGGCAGGGGCTATACGTGACCTCCCTCCCCCATGGCACCCTATGCTGGCCCCCACCGGTGGCACCCCAGCTCATCACCCCCCAGCCAGGCCTCCCACTCTGCCCAGCTCACTCGGATCAGATGTGCTCAGAGGCACAGTTTGGGAAAGCTGAGCCTTTCCCAGTCATGCTCCTAAATCACCGCAGCATGAATGAGACTAAATTCCCAGTGAGGGGATTCCCTGGCTGCAGGGGATTTGCTCCTGGTTGCAGCATCACTGAAATTAAAACTCTCCCTGCCTGGCCCAGGAGAGCTGCCCCACAAAGGTCTCTGTAATGTCCTGGCAAGGACAGGGCTGCCTCGGCATGGTAGAGCAATGGGGGATGCGGGGTTTCCTGCTCCCTTAACCCAAAGCCAGGACACATCCCTGTGCGGATGTTTCCTGTCTTTCCCACTCCGTGTTGCTCTTGTTCTTCCTCCCACCACAGATGTTCAGGGCACAGCAGACACCACTGGCTCTTGGCAACCCCCCCAGAGAATTCATCCGGGAGCTCTGGGTGATGCCCTGAGCTGTTTGGTTGCGTTTGGTGCTCTGCAGGGCAGGTCCCTGCTCCACGTGCCCAGCAGCTCCATGCACAGGCAGGGCGCGCTCAGCCGGCACCTTCCCTGCCTCAAAGGCAGCAGCTGAGATTCAAGGCATCTTTTCAAGTAAAAGAGAGACTTTCCCATCCTGCCGAGCATTGTTTGCTGTCGGGTGGATGCCCGGCAAACCCTGCCCCATTGCCTTTGCCTTCTTGGAGCTGCAAGCGACTTGATTCCAGAGTGGGCCTCATCAGCTGGAGGAAGCATGAAATTAAAGCAGAGCCTTCCGTGCCGTCAGAGCGGGTGGACACCCCGAGCTCTCCGGTCTGCAGGTTTGCTCCTCCCTGCCCTCCCCTTTATGCTTCAGCAGAGCTATTTATTTCCTGCGCTCAGGCCATGCGCTTTGCATCACCTCTGTCCTGCTCAGGTGCTTTAGCTCAAGCTTAGCTCCAAATAAGGCTGCTGGGTTTTCTCTTTAATGTCTTAATTTCCTCTTCTGCAGTATTGCTGCGTTTCAGAGACCTGTTTGCAAGTCAGTGCTGTGTTAAGCATCCCTGCAAACGGAGCAGTAACTGTGTGCCTATCGCTGAAGACTGATAAATGGACTGAAACGGAGCAAAATTCAGGGGGACTTTGTGCCTCTTCATCTCCAGGGAAGTCAGTTTGGAATAACTAGAGCTAAAGGAAGGGATCAGTAAAATGACCTAAAGCAGCATCTGAGCCAGGAAGTCTCTTGAGAGCTGGGATCAATAGGGAAGGTAATAGGCTTGCTGGAAGGGGCACGGTGTAATCTTAGTGCTGGGTAAACACTGCAACAAGAGCTCCGTATTGCTCAATAACTAACACTTGTTTTCTCCCTGCTGCCCACAAAGACCCAGACTCCTTCCTGAAGTCTGCGCGGCTCCAGCGCCTGCCCTCATCCTCCTCTGAGATGGGAAGCCAGGACGTGTCCCCTCTCCAGGAGACCAGCAAGGACCCTTTCTCTGGAGACTGCAGCTGCAGGCAGGACGGGCTGACCGTCATCATCACCGCCTGCCTGACCTTCGCCACGGGCGTCACGGTGGCCCTCATCATGCAGATCTACTTTGGGGACCCTCAGGTAAGACAGAACAGTGGCTTTGCGGTCGGGCTTTGTCTCTGGAAACAGGAGAAGCTCCCTCACTGTCCTCCTAGCCAGCAGTTTAGCAGAGTGGGGTGAGCCCCCGGGTGCTGACTCTGCAATTCCACCCCAAACTGTCTTGAAAGGTTTTTGCTGTGGCTGGGGGTTGTGCTTGGAGAGGAGAGTGGGGCTCTCAGCTCCTGCCCCATGCTGTGCCTGGCAGGTCTGGGGATGCTGCCGGGGGAACCAGGCAGCCCAGCTGCT
This sequence comes from Myiopsitta monachus, assembly GCA_017639245.1. NCBI lineage: Eukaryota > Metazoa > Chordata > Aves > Psittaciformes > Psittacidae > Myiopsitta > Myiopsitta monachus. The sequence continues at coordinate 36,928,737 of CM029928.1, forward strand.
GTGGCTCCAGCTGTGGTTTGAGCCAGATGTTGATTGCTTTCTGAAAGCAATCCCTAGTTAAGCAGAAGGCATCTTCCCTATATCTCCACTTGGAGAGAGTTTTATGGACCCGTATGCACAGGCTCACATCTGGAAGGATCCATCCAGGACCAAGCAGGGGAATAGCCAAAACCAGAGCTGAACCTCCTGCTGATCTGTCCCACAGACCGGTGCTAGATTGCAGAGCAAAGGCAGCATGGCCATGGGGTCCTACCTGTGATTGCATTGATTGCACACTGTCACCTACTGCTCTTGAGGATTAGCCCAACCCTGCTCTGGGGTTGTGGAGGATAGGGTGAGATATGGCCTACCAGTGAGATATGGCCTACCAGGTTAGCATGACTTGAAAGCTGGCTACAGCTGGTGCAGGGATGTGCCAAGAGGCACATTACTCCCACTGGCATTTGGAGGCACCTTGAAATGCACATCAGCCGCAGCCAGTGGCGCTGGCCTCAGGCCTCATGGAGCTGAAGATCCGGGTGTCCCAGCTCCCCTGCCCAGGCACAGCTCTCCTCTTCCGGCAGATATTCCACCGTGGTGCCGTGGTGACGGACGCCGCACGCTGCACGGCGCTGGGCATAGAGGTGCTCAACACGCGGGGCTCCTCAGTAGATGCAGCCATCGCCTCAGCCCTCTGCGCAGGAGTCGTGAACCCCCACACGTCAGGGATTGGTGGGTAGGTGTTGGTCACTGACTCTTGTGCCTGTGGTTGTCCTCAGGCAGGTGGGTTCCCCACCAGTTGAGATGTGCTTTCGTGGTGGCCCGAGTACCAACACGTGGTACCAGGTCTCGGACATCAGGTGGTGGCACCGGTCCTGTGCACCCAGTTAACAGCAAGGGACAGAGACACCCAGGGAGGGAAAAGCTGCATCGGCCATTGTGGCAGTTAAAACAAGCATCGGGCTCAAGAGAGTTGAAAAAGTGACCACAGGCTGCCAGGTCCCAGTGTGAGCGTGCCAGGAGCTTGCAACACCCGGGCTCAGTCCCAGTGCTTTCGGAGACTGAGTGCTTCCCTCCACCAGCTCTGCTCCTGCTGCAGCAGCCATGGGAGGCATGGTGGTGAGGGGTGGCCTCATCCCAGCCCTTATTCCCAGGGTGGCATCCACATGAGCCTGGTGCTCTCAGCAATGCAGGAGGTCTCAGGCGCATTGCATAAGGCACTGCCATCTGATAGCTTCTCCAGGCTGCAGCACGGATTGATGTTGTAAACCAAAACCCTGGTTTGTTGCAAAACTGCTTGGATTAAGAAAGAAAATCCCAGATAGTGGCAGCCTGGTGGTAGAACAGGGCCAAGGGCCCTCTGGCCAGTCTGGCAGGGACTGATCCAGCCTTGCTGCATGCTCAGCATGGGGGCTGCCTGCTTCCCGCACCAGCCCTGGCTCTGTTGTCCTGAACTGCCTCTCGGGGAAGGGCAGCAGCATTCCCTGGCGCCGCTGCCCAGCCCTGGGTCACTGCTGAGGCTGGTCACCTGCTACAATGGCCCCATCGCACTGGGGCTGGTCTCAGCCCTAGAGGCACCCCTGCTCTTCATTTTGGCTTTGTCCTGTTGCAAGGACAGCCAGTGCTGTGTCGTGACCCCATCTCGCTGCAGGGGTGGAGTGATGCTGGTCCATGACATCAGGAAGAACAGGAGCTGGGTGATCGACTTCCGTGAGGTGGCTCCCCTGGGCATCCCGCTGGAAGGGGACCTGCAGAAGGACACTAAGGTGAGGACCAGTGTCCCGTGGCCAAACCCTGTAGGGCTGTAGCTGGCTGATGTCTTCAGCTCTCCTCCCTCTGCTAATCTTAGGCCAATGGGGAGGTGGCAGGCAAAGCATCTGATAGATCCCAGGCCCTATAGACATAGAGAGTCTAGGGAAAATGCTTCTTTGGCATGTCCCTCAGCAGTGGGGAGCTGGGAGAAGAAGCATCCCAGGAAGGAGAACTAATCCCATGTCATTCTACTGAGTTATTTCTCCAAACTGGGTTGAGACCAGGGTTGAATTTGCCTCTTTCCTTCTACAAACTTTCATTCCCTAATTTTCTGTGCTGCTGCAGACCTCTTCCCCTCTCCTAAAGACCATGCAGACACTCCCAGTGTCAACATGAATTGTATCTCCTTGACTTGCAACTGGAGACCATGTCCTCACGGGAAGGAGATTATTCTTCCTTTTTGTCCTTCCCATTTAACAGCCAGGTCTGCTCGTGGGGGTGCCAGGCATGCTACAAGGAATGCACCAGGCACACCAGTTACATGGGAGGTAAGACATGAGGCTGGCGTGGGAGGGCTGTCCTCATGCTGCGCGGGCTGTGCCCTGGGGTCCCTGTGGGGGAGCTGAAAGCACACAAGCCCTTGTCATCAGACCATGTTCTTTGTCCTTTCTCCTTTGGCAGACTCCCATGGTCCAAGCTGCTGCATCTCGTGGCCGGTGTCGCCCTGGATGGGTTTAATGTCACGCATGATTTGGGTGAGTATCTAGTGGGGAGCCAAGGGTGGCTGCTCAGCACAGGGGAGCACACTGGCCGCTGCTCTTGGGTGCAAGGCAGCTGGGGATGTAGATGGCTGTTCAGGGGAAATCATGGCTCCTTGGACCTGGAGATGGATGGTGTTGGGAGCTATGGTCTGCAAGGGGGAGTTTGGCAGAAGCAAAACTGGAGCCCTTTCCTATGGCTGGTTGGGGTCAGGTCAGAGCAGTCTGTGCTGGGCAGCTGCCCAGGGACCGCCAGGGAAGGGCGCTGTGTTTCTTTGGGTATCCTTCCCAGCTCTAATGGTTGCAGGATCCAGCCTCCCTCTAGTTGTGAAATAGGGCAAGAGCAGCAGCAAGTCTCCAGCATCCTCATCAGGCACAGTGATTCCCTGTCCCTTGTGCATCCCTGCACACCCTGCCTTTTCTGGATGTCCTTCTCCTTCTCGCCTGCAGCCAAAGCTGTAAGTGAACTGAAGGACCTGAACTACTCTGACAAGTTCCGGGAGATCTTCCTGCCGGATGGGCAGCCCCTGCTGCCCGGGATGTTCGTCAGGCGCCTGGACCTCGCTGCTGTCTTGGAGCTGCTGGGAGCAGAAGGGGTTTCCGCTTTCTACAGTGGGAACTTGACCCAGGAGATAATCTCCGAGGTGAGCCATGTTTGCCCCTGCCTCTGCTCCAGAGCACACAGCACAGCCTGGGTCAAGGTGACCACCTGGTGATAGGCCATAGCCTAGTGTCAGCACAATGGCTGGGACTAAGGTGTGGAGCCTCCTTTTCCCTTCCTGCTCTTGCCACTGCAGTGGTCTAAGGCAACCGGGTCACTTCCACAGCCCACAGAGTGAAACCTCTATTTCCTCTATCAACCAGGCCAGACTGGTTTTTCAAAGAAAAAGGGTATCTCAATTTCAAGCTGCCTCTGGGCTGTTTTAGGGGTTTTAGCCTTTTTAGGCTGGTTTTAGCCTTTTCTGCATAACGAGGGGTGCCCCATGGTTGAGAAGCAAATGTTTGTTCATGGGACTGTAAGGTACAAACTCCAAGAATATGGTTTAAAAAGGCTCACGTTGTGAGCAGAGCATCAGCCAGGCTCGGCCCCACTTAGGCTGGGCCCACTTTAACTCCTGTTGTTAGAGGTGCTCTTGGAAGAATAGAATCATAGAACCATAGAAGGGTTGGAAAGGACCTTGAGATCATCCAGTTCCAACCCCCCTGCCATGGACAGGGACACCTCCCACTAAACCATGCCACCCAAGGCTCTGTCCAGCCTGGCCTTGAACACCGCCAGCGATGGAGCACTCACAACTTCCCTGTAGCAACAACCAAGTAGTTATTCTGGTAAAACAAACCCAAACAACTTTCGTACCTGTGGAGCTGCAGTCAGGGCGGTTGGTGGCACCAGTTGTCCCTACCAATGTGCTTCAAGTGATGAACCTTCAACATGTCAATAATCTGGAATGGGTTCATTCAGTGCAGGCCTTGGATATTTGTGAGCTCCCTGTTTGGAAATTTCCTGTGGTTCACCTGCACCACAGCAGAGGGGGAGAACCAGGAATGGGAAAAGTGGAATGGGAAGCAGGAGTGCACCAAGCTCATGGTGCATCCCCACAGGTAAACCCTGCTTTATCACCCCATTCCACTGACTGAAGGATGCTGCAGGGAAGCACAAGCTCTCTGGAGGAGGAAATCCCAGGGTTGAACACTGAAGCCCCTGGCCATCTCTGAGATCAGGTGCACAATTCCAGCTTTGGTTACAGTGCAGAGCAAAGTACTGGCTTCTCAGTGTTCATAGCTCCAGGAAAGGGAGGGCACTGATGTGGTGAAATCAAGTAAAGCTCCAGAACACCCTGCCCTTTGTTTCCATCCTGTGGCAGGAAGGCACTGGCTCAAGAATGTGCTCTCTGGGGAATTTGAGATGGTGTCTGCAGTGTGTGGCTGACCAGAGCTTCTCCCCTTTCTGTGCCATCAGGCTTTTCCTGCTCCGCTCCCTGCTGCTTTGCTGCTTTTACACTGTCCGAGCTGCATGGAGCCTTGGGCTCAGCCTGGCCTGTTCTCTGGGACTGCTTTAGGAAGCAGACAGGGATCCCGAGTAGGGGATACATCTTATTTTGCAGCTTTGGAGTGCTTTGATGAGTTGTCCCCCACAACACAGAATCATAGAACGGTTTGGGCTGGAAGGGACCTTAAAGATCAGCACGTTCCAACCCCCTTGTATTGGCTTTCCTGCTTCAGTGATTCATCCATTTCTGCCAGAGGAGGAGTTTTCCTGCCAAGTTAGCTGCCTGGTTTAGAAACCAGAGCATGCACAGGTTCTTTGTTCTTGCCCATTTTTGGATGGAAATCCAGAGGACTCACAGCAGCAACTCACTCCAGAAGAACCTCTCACGGGTTGTGTGGCTTCTCCTGGGTGAAAGGAAAGGGTTGGCCCATTGTTCTGCTGACAGAACAGGCCTTCACCTGGGCCAGCACGAGGAACACGGAAAGCCTGGACCCAGCTTTCTCAGTGTGCTCTGCTTTGCTCTCCTATGCAGGTCCACAACTACGGAGGAGTCTTGGTGGAGGAAGACTTCAGCAATTACAGTGTCGTGGTGGAGAATCCTGTCCACACAGTGTATCGAGGTACACACCTTAGCGATGGCCATGCAACTCCAGCTACAAGTTTGCTTCGTCTGGCAAGAGGTGCTGACAGGATTTAACCAGAGGCACTGAGGTCCCTCCAGAAAAGCCCTCCAAAGAGTTTCCTGTTCTTGCCTGCTGACACTGATGGTCTTAGGCAGTTCAGGAGGTTTTCAGCACTTTCAAAGGAGCCTGGTTTTCCTTGGTAGAGACCAATGGTATCTTGGTACTGTTAGAGTGTAAAGATGCAACATGATCATATATTGATGCAGTGTCTAGATAGAAGCTGGACCAAAGGCTAGTGGCTACATCTGAAGACAGTTCCCAAAGTTGTCATTCTTTTCTAGAAGTCTCCTTACAGCTGTAACATTGCAAACCCATTTTACCTCCATTCTTCCATACTATGGTTCAGAAACCAAGCAGCCAACCAGCAAGAACTGAATTTCAGATCTAAAAAAAGCATCCCAATTTGGTCTTCCTTCACCCATCATAACGAAACAGAAAGCTACAAGAAGAATGTTTTGGGAAATGCTTTTCCAAATCATATTGCTTTCCATCATCCCCTCAAGTCTGGAAAGGTTTCCCTGTCCTCAAGGACACTAGCTTGTGGGAAAGTTATCCCTGGACAGGATCTGACTAAAGCAGCTTCATTCCTCTCCTTTTCCCTTCCCAGGTCATCTTGTTTTCAGTCCCCCTCCTCCACATGTGGGTCCTGCACTCATCACAGCGCTGAACATCCTTGAGGGCTTTAACATCACCAGTCAAGTACCCAGGGGGAATATCTTGCACTGGATGGCAGAGGTAGGAGGAGGTTCACCATTTGGCTGAATTCCTTATGCTGCTAGAGAATAATTGATTTATTCCTTGGTTGTACAAAAATGTTTGTAGGTAATTCCCAAAGGAGAATGAGCAAATAGACTGCTAAGGTGTAAGTCTGAGCTGTGCTGCTGCCTCAGGTAGGTGCAGACGCTGGAGCCTCCTCCTCAGCTGAGCTCTTTCTTGCTTATGCAGAGCTTTCTCAGAAGAACAAACTATGGCTTTTGCCCCTTTCTTGTACGCAGTCATCTCCTCAGAATGGCCCCGCAGCAGCTGAGCCTGGTCCTGTCTGTTTCCTCCACTTTCTATCTCCAGTGGCCCGTGGCCATACCAGAGCACTTCTGGGGCTCTCCAGGGGGTCAGCAGTGTGGCAATGACAAGGAAAACTGACCCCACACTTTATGTGTCTTTTAAATCTTTACATTTTAGCCTACCTCATGATCTCTGTGGTCCAGATCATGATTTTTCCAGGTTTTAGGGCTGTCAGCCCTATTAAAACAGTTGCAGCTTCCCAGGAAGTCAGGGAAGTGCTCTGTTTCCTGCTCTGTAAGCAGAGTTGGGTTCTTAGATGCTTACCTGGTCCAGAGCTGGGTCTTGTGCATTGGGAATTTTAAGCAAGGATGTAACCACATCTTTGTAGCAGGCAGGTGCTTGGAAGTTACTGCCTCTCAGCAGCAATGCAACAACTGGAGGTGTTACATGCTGTAACTGCCTGTGCAGAGGCAGAGAAGGTTGACTCACACAAGTTATTTTTGAGTTATATTCTATAAGCTTTGAATGAATCCATGCACTCTGCACTTGCACCAGGCCAAGAGTTTCACCCCCTGGTTATCCAGCTGAGGGACAGCAACCTCCAGATAAAGGGCAGCGACTTCAGAAGATGTGTAACTGTGATTACTGGGGACCACATGGCTGAACACGTGGCTGAGATTCAGACAGTCCAAGATGTACTTTAAGCTGTGCCTATGGATTGAACGTGGTCCGCTTGTTTCAGTGGAGCTCTTCCTTGGCCACCAAGCCTCTTGTACATCCTCTGCATGGTATGGTGGTCAGGAGGCTGTTTCATGGAAAAGGCACCTTCTCCAGAAGTTAACCATGTTCTACACTGTACGTCAGAAGATAAATGGTGATGCTTCAGAGAAGTTCTTGATGTGTGGCACATATCAAAGCAGAAGTCACATGTAGCTGGTGACCTGCAGGGTAATGTACTGTCTTGAATCTTGAATGACAGTGGCATGAGCTGCAAGCTGGAAGTCTAGTGCATTTCTGCTAGGTACAGGCTGGCTACATTGAAGAGAGCATTCACTCTCGTGGCTGTCCTCTGGCTATGCACTGTAAAACCAGGGCTGGATAAACTGTCTTTTGAAATTGCATCTTCCCATTTTTAATGGACTGGCTTAGGTAGGATTCTGCATGTATGAGACACCTGACCCCTTCCTCTTTTCACGCCATCATTCCCTTCAGAGTGCTGGGACTAACGCTTTCTCTTCACACATTTTGGATGACTTACAACTCGGAACATGGGTAGCAGCTGATGAGCAGAATAGCTTGTTTCTGCTCAGCTGGTGCTGTGCCAGCAGAGCTTCTGGCCAGAGGCAACAGTGATACCTCTTCCTGTTTGAAGTATCAAAAGTGATATTCCCAGGGCCACCTAAATGTTTTTCTTCCTTTTCTCCATTCTTTTTTCTTTCTTTCCTTCTTTCTGTGTTCAATTTAGACATTAAAAATAGCCCTGAGCCTAGCTAGCAACCTGGGAGACCCGTCTGAGGATGTGTCCGTCACTCACGCTGCAGAAAGCATGATGAGGTGGGTCTGAGGGTGAGGGGCACAGTACAGTGGGAAGGGTGTGTGGTTTGGATATCATTCCTGGATTTGCTCTTTTGAGTGCACAGGGAAACCTGATTTTTTCCTCCCTGTTTTACTGAGGTACAGGTCAGTCTTTGAGTGTCCTTGCAGGATTCACACTTCCACAAGGATCACAGCTGATGCCACAGGGCTCTGGGGATCGGCTGTGGGATGTCCTCACACAGACGTTTCCTGGAGGCAGCATGATCCTGAGGGTTCCTCCCAGTTTCTCACCCCTCTAATATTCCTTCTCGGCAGGTTGGACCAACAGCCGTCCATGTGGTCATGACCACACAAGCACTTTCTGGCTCTTCATTCCCACCATGGGCTTGGTGCCTTTGCAGCACATTCAGCAGAGGCCAGGCCTGGGGCTTCAGCCCAGGCTTCCACCTTAGAGCCAGGTTTAGCCACAGTTGGTGGCCAAAGCTTGACTGGATTTACCTTCCTTCTGAGAGACTGCATTCAGCTGGGTGCTGCCCCCCCTTGTCCTTTGGGGCTGAGTTTGCCCTGTAGACAGAGCAGGGAGGTCCATGGTGTTGCCTCCCTGTGCAGACTGAGTCCTCTTGTCTCCTTCCATTGGGTGATCCGGAGGAGCTCCTTGTCCTCAGTGCCAGCCCCCTGAGGGAGACACCACCAGTAGCTGGGTAGATGTACCCCAAGAGATGCTCAGCTTCTTAAGCTCATGCCTTGCCTTCCTCTTTCTCTCCCTCACTGCTGAAGTAAATCAGAAGCTAATTCCCTGCGCCAGCTGGTTAACGACTCCCAGTCCTTCTCATCTGATGTCCATGTGCCTCACTCCTCCATGGAGAGTGGACCTGCTGCCAGCCAGGTCCTTGTCATGGGACCTGATGACTTCATTGTTGCAGTTGTAAGGTAAAGGATTTACTTCTTCCCTCCTTAATGTGCTCAGAGGGTGGGAGCAGAGAGAAGAAAGCAGGTTCAGCAGGCGGGATGGGACCAGACCTGGAGCTCCTGGACTGCCCTGTCTCTGTTAGTCCTGCAGCAGCAGAAATAGGAAACATGGGGTGGAGGTGTGTGAGATGGCGCTGTTCTGCCCTGTGTAATTGTGCAGCCCTCTCACAGTGAAATGTGTCTGGATTGGCCTGAATCTGAGCCTGGAGAGGAGGTGGTGGCCAGATTTGCGGACTGATAGGGCCATGGAGATACGTCTATGACCTAGAGGGGAGTCATGAAACACAGAAAGGGACAGAGCTGCTATAGCCCACATGGTTCCTGCTCCTAAGTACATTAAGACTTTCACTCCTCACAGCTAGCCAGTCCTAAAGACCTACTGAACTTGGCTTTGTCAAGCCAAGATGGGACAGAAAATCAGAGCCCTGAAAGCCTTGAGGTGACCAAAAACCTCTGGGAGGGCTTTGATGAGATTTCTTCCTATTTCTTTTCAGTTCTTTGAATCGTCCCTTTGGCAGTGGAATAATGACACCCTCTGGAGTCCTCCTGAACAGCCAAATGTTGGACTTCTGGCAAAATAAAACAATGAACCACTCCATTCCTAGGCCGGTAATGAATGACATGACACGTTGTTTATTTGAGCTGTCTGTACTGGGGTTTATTTCAAGTGTTACTCTCATCTCCACAACTGGGAGGCTCTTTAATGCCTTATTAATAACTGAGAGACAGCAGTCTGTAGAAAGCTCCTAATTTTTCATTATATGAGCCCCTGAAACAGAGTCAACAGAAGGCTTCATGTGTATCAGTTGTCATTTATAATGCGGTTGTATCAAATAACGCTGCACATCTCATCCTACCTATTTCCCTTGCAGTCCAGATGCAATTTAGAGCAGCCACCCTTTCCGGTGGACTCGAATTAAGGACTCCCTTTATAACTTGGCTCTTTGCATGTTTAAAAGTAACAGAAAGCAGAAAAAAGTCTTCAGGTCTTGGAAAGAAACAATTACAGAGCAGTACTGGTGGCTTCCAGGGCTGCCTTGTTGTTTCTTCTTGCCATGGATTGTAAAACCATCCCACTTTGGTGGATTGGTACTTCAGAAGTGGGTGAATGGTTCCATGTACCTTCTGGGAGAGAGAGACATGGCAGTGAAACAGGACAAATCCTGTTAACATCAGAGAGCATTGATGTCAGTGAGGATGTCAGCCTCGAAAAAGCACACAAGTGCAATTGCTGGCTGCAGCATAAAGAGCAAGGAGTGAACCTGCACAGCTTGAGCAAAACTTTAGTTGTACTTGTCGAAGATTTATGGTCTGTCCTTTCTTCAACTGCAGCAAAATCTCATTCAGCCTCGGAAACGGCCCCTGTCTTTCCTATTGCCCACCATTGTGAGGCCAGTCCGAGGGGATGTGTGGGACATACCTATGTCTGGGAGCCAACAACGGGGACAGAGCCTTGAGCAGCATCGTTCAGGTCAGTACTGCGCAGGGCCCTCTTCTCTTTCACCTTTCCTGGTGGCACTGCTCGTAGTTGTAGAGTAAAAGCATCTTGGCAAAACCTGTAATAGTTTGTGGCATTCTAATACCTGTTCAAAGCTCGTCTTAAGGATCATTAGGGAAAAAAAGGAGCATTTTGTATTCAGAGAATTGCAGGAGTCTGGCAGCCCTTTAAGCTCTTTTCCCTATGAAAAGCTCCTTTTAGTGCACTCCCCACTGAATTCTTCCCCTCTCAGCACTTCTATAAATCGGGCAACTCCTCCTAATTTCTGATTTGTAATGAGGTGGAGTACTTGCCAATAGCTTGATTGCGTGCACAGCAGCAATGGGTTGCTGAAAAGAAAGGCACAACAAGAATGGCTTCCCATTTTCCTTACCTCTTGGAAGGCATTATTCCCAGCAAAACTAAAGCCAACCATCGCTTCCTCATGCTTTGTGTGGAGAAGTCACGTGCTGAGCTTTTGGCTGCAACAAACACGTATTTAGAGATTACATCATGTTCCAGACACACAACTCTCCTAATTTAGCAGGAAGTCTGTGACAAAAAGCCCATGCAATCCTCAAAAGCTACCACGTTTCCACCAGCAATATACAGCCCATATTTTAGGGGCCTCTTCATATGTGCAGAACCCTGCATTAGTAAACAGTTCAAAATCTTCCCTGCCTGCTGCATCTGCAGATGTTGGAGCCACCAGTTAAGGGGCTGCTCAAGGGGTTGGCTTCTCCTCATTACTGTTTTTCTTATTGAGGGTCTTTTATTCTCTTTCAGGTTTTGGTAAATGTTCTAGCATTTAACAAGAATCTGAGTGAAAGTTTGTCACTTGGCCGACTTCACCCCCAGCTTCAGTCCAGCACCTTGCAGGTTGACAGTGAGTATGGACACTGGTTGGGTTGTCTTTAGAAAAGGAGCAGGATTTTGTTGGCACAGTGCTGTGGAAGTGGACAGCCCAGTGCACAGCTCACCCTGTTCCAGGGTACCCGGGGTGTGCAGAGGGTTTGGGGGAAGGCAAAAAGCAACAACCAAGCTTCTTCAAAGCTTGGAGCACTTGCTGAGCCATGCCTCTCCCTCTTGTCTTGGGAATGCTCCCTGGCTGCTCCGATGCCTCCAGTCCAAATGCTTTCTGGTGCTTCTCCCCGGCTCCTTCTTCATCCCAGCTCACATCCTGGTAGCACCCTTGTCCTGTCCTTAAAACCTTTTGGCAGTCTTGTGGCATTGGGGGTATCCAAATCAGCAGGATTGCAAGCTCAGCTTCACCCAGACAGGTACTGAAGCTGGCAGCAGATCTTCCTGCACTTTACCACTGCCATAAATGATATCCTTTCTCTTTCCAGTCCTTTTTCCTAACTCCACCAGCTGGGGAGCAGGCAGAGCTTATGGCAAGGCTTGTAGCTTGACAGTGCTGGAAGTGCAACTGACACTTTGGAGACTGTGCTGCCAGCTCTTGTCCTTGTTGGTAAAAGACTTGGTCTATTTGGTGTTTGTCAAAAAGCGCAGTATCTCACCAGAGTGAACCATAAATGAAATTCTGTTCTCATTTCACACAAAGTAGCCAAATTTTCTTGGCTTTCCTATTTCAGAGGAACATCTACAAAAGTCTGTCAAGTGTAACCTCCAGACTCGGAAACTGGAATGTAATGAAAACAAATCCAGACCTCCTGAAGGTTCTAATTTGTGGGTTTGGACATTTGGCATCAACAAGATACATGCTAAAACACATCTGCAGTGTGTATAGCTTAAATAACTGTGGTGTGCCTGCTTTGTCCAGCTGCATCCCAGCTTCATGTCCTCGGGCACTTCCATCCATGCAGAAATTACAAAACATCAAATAAACAACATATAAACAGGAAAGCTTTTCCAGCCACCTAAGGTAGATGGCTGGAAGATGAAGGGATACATGAAAGGGAAGTTGGAAGGCCTATCACAAAGTCAGTCATTTGGCAGTGTTTTACTGTTGTTTATTTTGAACCGCCTTGCATCTTATTTTGACTAATAAGTGTTAATACTGTGATTTGTAACTAAGCTCTTAAGAGCAGGGACTGCCTCTTCTGTAAGAAGAATAACTACAGTAGGTGCCAACAACGTATTTTTCCCATTTTCCAAAGAGGAGGATCTTCCACGTCTTTAAAGGGTCTTCCGGATCCTCTCATTTCCCACACCACACAGAGCACTGCCCAGCTCTGAGCAGCCTATGCTGCTACTCATGGTTGTGGGTGCTGCTCACCCATCTGGGACACCCTCTGCAGGCAGCTTCCTTCATCCTGCAGATCCCAACAGGGTTAGAGCAAAGCTTTGCCTCAAAGGCAACAGTGGTTTCAGTTACAAACTCCTCTTTCAAAATCCCTACAGGTGGGTTTCCTGAAGAAGATATTGAATTTCTTGTAGCCAGAGGCCATCAAGTGGATAAAGTCAAAGTGCTCTCCCTCGTTCACGGGGCCAGGAGAACCAACAGTTTCATCATTGGCCAGAAGGATCCCAGGAGCGTGGATGCTGCCGGAGCCACGATATTGTAGCACCTCCCAGACAACGTTCAGTGAACAAGGCTGAGACAAACCAACCCACATGATGTGCATGTTCTGAAACAGCCCCTTCCCCACCTGGGCTGGGAGCCCCCCACACGCACTGCTGAGTAGACATTCTGCATTCCCCACCCAGGATGGCACTAGAGGGGTTACAGCAGCACCGACATACAGCACTCTGACTTTGATTGTTTTCTGTTCTTTTTAACTGATTTGGATGGCAAACAGCCCAGTCCTTGTCGCAGGAACGCAGGAGCACACTTTTCTTTCAGCAGTCTTGCTGATAATACCAGTCTTTTCAAAAGCCCAGTTCTAGTCAGCATCTTAATTTTAGTGAGCACAAGCATCAGCGAAGGAAACAAGATCTGATGATGGTACTGTCATCTTCATCTCCCTGTCTTTCCCAAGGTTATTCTTTGCCTCTCGTGGTTTAGCCCATAATTAGTACAGGCTAATGTAGTGTTTGTAGGTGCCTGTAGCTGGAATATTGAGGAGTCCTTTAATGTTGTGTATGGGCCAGCTGGTTTTTACCAGCATGCAGCCTCCTGTGTTAGTTCCTTTTCTCACGTCCCAGCATACCTTGAATTTTGGCAGTAACTGGTTTGAATCAAGTCGCTGTGCAGACTCACTGCAGGCTATTTTGTAACCAGAGCAATGATTTTCAATATCAAACAACTTGTGGGCCCCCCAGTATTTTTCTTACAGAGGCTCAAGCCTCCTCCATGGTGAATTTAAGCTCAGTGGTAATGGGCTTAATTTTCTTAGATACGTTTTGGAGACATCTTAGCAGTAAGTACTCCGCAGACTTGTAAAAATCAAAAGACCATGGACTGAAAGCCACAATGAGAGAGTTTGGATAGGTTCAGGGCTTTCCTTACACTGCCTTGTCTCAGTCTGCCCTGAAAGCCTGAATGGTGTAATCCCTATGGAGAGGCTTGGGATTTTCTGCCTACTAATTAATGCCCATACTTCAGCTTCGTATTTTGATACTGGTGCCTCTATTGGAAAAGCTTGAAAGAGTCAGAGAAAAGGTACAAACCAAACGCTACTGAGAGAATTTTCTGTCCACAGCATGTAGTGCAAAACACAAGAATACTTCTGCATTTCTTGTCTGAAATAGAGTGAGGAAATAATACCACATCTGACAGCTGAACTGCTTCGTTCATCCCGCATTTGGACATTTCCTTCTTTTTTTACTTGCAAGTCAGAGATAAGTGGCACTAAATTCTGGAATTTGATCATTTTCTGTGGTCTAAAATTTGATTATTTCCTTCATGGTGCAAATGCATATATATATATACATATATATATATATATATATATACTTATGTCTGCTTATGGTTGTCTTGGTCTGTCATTCGATGATTACACCTCCTCCTGAGGGAACCCATAGCACCCATCAGTTTGTACCACACCTCCTGACACTCGTTGCCATTTGACATGGGCAGTGTGTGGGTCACTTCGGGGCAGTCAGAGCACTATGGCAGATAATTGGACTAATTGCTCCTGCCACCTGCCAGCTGAGGATCTCAAAGCATCTTACGTGAAGCCCTGCACGTTGCGCCAAGGGAGGACAGAGATGCTTTCATGCTCCACTGAAGTGCAGCCACCCATGAGAAGAGCACAGCAGCAGATGAGATCAATGGTATTTTCTGTTATAAATGAATCAGTGGCCTCAGCTGAGAGATGGGGAAGTACAGTATTGTCTTTGGGAAGTTGCCTTCTGTACCACCACACTGCCTGTAGGGCAAAACAAGACTTTCCTCACCATAGGGACATCAAATCTACCTGGCTTTCTGTCATCAGCACTAGAGTTGATCACTGCCTGAAGCTGTAATGTTCGTGAAACTTCATGTGTCTTGGAGCAGACCTCTTCAGGTTTCATAGGGAAGGGAAGGGTGCAGGTTTTGTGCATTGAATCTCACTGGTGGAAATCTGGGGGTTTCTGGTACAGTACAGCAGTGATCTGTCCCTCAGGCATGGATGTTTGCTGTGGTCAAATAGGTGGTCAAGTCATCGTCACTTCAGTACTTTGCACAGAACCTCACAAAACACTTTGAAAGATAAAATTCCTCCTTATTAACTGAATTCACCAACGCACTCCTGATGTGGGAAACTGGTTTTGGGAGTTAGACACTGGCCTTGATTCAGAAGGGCACTTACACGCCCCAAGGAACAATTTCACAGCAATTATTCAGAACCTTAAAATAAAGCATGTTCCAAAGTGCTCTGCTGGGTCATGGCCTATGTGGTAAAAAAAGAGGAGGTTTGAAGGAACTGGAAGATGGGACTTGTGCCCTTAGGTCATGGCTCGGAGAAGTAAAGGTATTTTGAATGAATTACCATTTTCTCAGTTTAAAACCAGCACCAGTATAGCACAGATGTATTTGATACAGAAACCTGTAATCTGCTAATTGGCCCAGTGTCTCTGATACTTTGTGTCCATCTGTTGTGATGAGATCTGATGAGTTTAATGTGAGGTACCAAGAAATACCCGATTATACTGTACAGGTGAGCCTAACATTGTGAAATAAAAGGCCATATTCTGGAGACACGTGTGTGCACAGTGACTGTGTTGATTTCAGCATGGCTACTGTAGACTCCAACAGATACGAAGCAGAATTTGTTCTGAAGCTTTTACATGGAAGTTCCGTGAGGAGCTCAGAGCACAAAATACAAAAGTGGCTGAGAAAATAAAGACGAGTTTTAAAGGAACAAAACAAACCCAAACAAAATAGAGAAAGAAAAACAGATGCATTTACTAAATGTGACCATTGTGATCTGAAACGCAATCAGCTTGTCTCTGCCCACGTTTGCATTGCTCCCCATCAATGTGTACTGGTCTTTACACTGGGATAAGCTGGAGACAGGCTGTGCGACCAAGTGTGAGCTCAGTTTGCCAGTTTTCTCACAAAGTCTCAGTGCCATTCATGAGCACAGGTAACAAGCAAATCTTCACTAGATACTGCTGCTCTGCTGGCTGCATCCAGCACTGAGTGCTGTCTGTAAAAGCCCAAAGTGGGGAATAAAGCAGAAGCACTGCCATCCTGCAGCAGTGGGGATGAGGATGCTCTGGCCCCTCGGTTGTGCCATTCAGGTTCAGGTCCCCGGTCTCTAGGGATAATGACCACTGTCCCACAGCTCTGCTGCAGCTCTGCGAGGGTCTCTCTGAGGGGTCCCTCAGCTGGGGTGGCACACTCGAAAGTGCCTGTTCAGCATCAGCCAGGCTGCCAGCGGAGCTAGACCCTCCGGGTGGCTGCTGGGTCCTTCTGTCTGAACCATCTTGGAGCCGCCTTCCACAACCCAGCAGGCTGCCATGGACTCATCCCAGACACTGATGTGTTGGAAAGAAATGGGAGTCAGGCCTCGGTAAACATCGTGAGAGGAAACCTGCATCTCTTTTATGAACACATGAAAACCACTGACGATTTTGTCAGGTTTTGGAAAGGATCAGGTGGAGTAGGAAGAGCTCCTGTAGCACCCATGTATTTTCCTCACAGCAGTTTCGGAAAGCCCTTCCGTACTTCAGTGATGGACATCCACATGCTAGCCAAAGAAAGGAGAGCTCCAACAGGCGGAACTGGGTTTTAGAGAGGCTGGGGACTGTCTACAAGTGTGCAGAGGGCAGGAGAGCCCGTGGAGTCGGAGCCCTGGAGCACCACAATGCGCTGCCCAGGAAGGGCCCTCCAGCGGCCACAACATTTTCATAGGCTTCGACAAAATCCCGGATCGGAAGTGATTGTGACTGCAATGCAACAGGTCTCCCTTCCTTCGCTGTAAGGGAGCGCTGTCACAGTATTAGAGGAGAACTTACTTTGTTTGAGTCATTGTATAATGTTTAAGTTTGGGAAACCCTGAAGCTGGTCATGAATCTACCAACTTTTTCTGTACGATACCTCCCTTTTGAACATGCTGTCATATGAAAATGCGCATAAATATAACCACAGTTTTGGTTGTCGAGTCTCAGATGCCTTTCTCTGTTCTGTTTATGGATGATAAAGCAGCTCAAACAGTTCTCTGTGTATTGCACACAGCCCTCCTTCTCTTTGGGTGACATTGTATTACAGTATAATTTGTTTTGCAGCAAAGCTTCAGAATCCAAACCAAATTGGGGTCTGCTTGTGGAGGGGCTCCACAAACACAGAATGAAGGCATAGATGGAGCCCCCCCCCCAATCTCATCTTGGTCGCGGTGTACAAAGAACCTCAAGACCTAGAAATGTTTAAGCTACACAGGATGGACCCAGGCTCTGCGAGGAAACCCCAAAGGATGACATTGCAAAACACACACAGCAGCACTGGTGGGAAACACGGGGATTTTCTGGAAGCCACATTGGGATCTAACTGTGCCAGAGCGGGAAACACAGGAGGCTTTTTGGGAAGGCAGGAGGAGGAGGAAGCTGAATGCAGCTAGGTACAGCAATGTCTCCTGAAATAGAGGAAAGCATGAAGGCAAGAAGAGGAGAAAGGTAATTCTCAGGTACTGAAGAGCTATTCTCTCGGCTTCCTGTGTTTCCAGCCTGTCTCTGATGGGAGCAGGTTAAGGCTGAGTGGGGAATACCCACACTGATGCAGACAGAAACACCCCAACAGTCGGATATGGGGAACCTTCCTCATTACCACCCCTGTGACTGGTGCCCCGTCACCTCCTCTTACCCTTCTGAGGGTCCTGGGGAAGGGCTTTTCTCCCATCCATAGTGCAATAGGGAGGTGTTGGCAGTAGGGTCCCTGCCCCAGAAACTTGGGGAAGAGCAGGAAAAGGCACCCAGGGAATGATCCTTTGGTGAAGAGAAGCTCAGTGCTCATCTGCCAGCAGGGAGCTTTAGAGCTGCAAATGCAGAGGAAACGCAACCTGCTCACAGCTTCCCACACACCAACAGCATTTAATTATTGAGATAAGTCATATACTAACCATGACGTGCATTGTTTTGGGTCTTTTAATGGAATGCATTGCTATGTCAGTTTACAAAAGGAGATTTTGTGTGTGTGGTGAGCTACAGTGACAAATGAGCTGCGGGATCATCGTATTGAAAAGGTTTTACAGTATAAAACCCCGTTTTCCTCTCTCTGCATTGTTCATCCCACAGTGATCCAGGATGAACACCCAGTTTGGCTCTGAGGGCTGGAGCCGCCAGAACTGACCCATAAGGTATTTCTGCAGGACCAAAGCCTTTATTTTCCCCACAAAGGACTCTTGGTTCTCTTACGAGCCTGAAACAGGCATTGCCATGTGTTTATTGTCCTTAACCACTGCCAGGTACCAGTTTTCTGCCTAAAGCAGGGAGGAAAACAGACATTTGTGCAGTGGCACTGCCTTTGTATGTTCATTTATTGTTTCTTGTATTAATAAAGGCTTGTGGGAAGAGGTGAACTGAGGGCTCTGTCCAGCTCTCGGGGGACCCCCAGTGTGCCGAGGGGTCTCCAGGCAGCGAACACTGTGCACTGGGCCTGTGTGGTAACCAGGTAAATAGGCTTTAAATTAAAGCTCAGCACTGAAGCCGTGTCCGGTCCCTCTCCGGCTTCTTTCCCACCTCCCCAGCACAGCACAAAGTGCAGTCTAATTCACGGATCCTAAGAAGCCCGAGCCCTTCTTCCAGAGTTCCTGTGGTAAAACTCGCCTGAATTACGAACCTCTTTCCCCAGCAATTTCCTATAAACGCTTTAATTACTATTTTGTGTGGAACCCCGTCCAGGAAACGCTCTTTACTCGCTACGGAAGCGCCCGCTCGCCCCGCAGCCCCTGGGGCTCTCCTCAGGCGGGAGGACCGGCTCGACCGCGCTCCTACCCGTACGTGAAGGAGGGTCCAGCGGGGCCGCTCCCGGGGCGGGCCCAAGGGGCGCTCCCCGCCGAGGGGCTGCGCGGCCCCGGTACCGGGAGCCGGTGCCCGGGGAAGCGCTCACCCCAACACCCCCCCCCCCCCGCCCCTCACGGCTCCCCGGCTCCGCGCGCTCGGACGCAGGCGCGCGCGGGCGGCGCGGGTCACGTGCCGCGGCGGCGGAGGGAGGCGGCGGCGGAGCGGCGCTGGGTGTCCCGGTGTCCCCGGGCCGAGCGCGACACCCCCCCCCCCCCCGCTCCGCTCCCCCCCCGCCCCGCGCCTGCCCGCCCGCGACACCGACCCCGCGGGCCCCGCTCGCCGAGGCGGTCCCGCGCTCCTCGCGGCGGCCGTGGCGGAGGCGGCGGCGGCAGCAGCAACAGCAACAGCAGCGGCGGCAGCGCCAGGTGAGGGCGGGGCGGGCTCTCGGCGGGGCCTTTCCGCCGGCCCAGGGGGCGCGGGGACCCGGCGGCGGCGGGCGTGACAGAAACGGAGGGGCGGAAGCGGCGCCCCGGCGGAGCCGCGGCTGGTGGCGGCCCGGCCACGGAGCAGGCCGGGCGGCGCGGCGGGAAGGGGCAGCGGGGCCTGGCCGGGGAGCGGAGCGGGCTCGGGCCGGGATGCCAGGCCGCGGAGAGCTGGGAGCTGCCGGGGCCCGCAGGGAGTATGTCAGCGGGCGGCCGGGGCCGGGGCCTGGGCCCCAGTGCCCGGTGGGACCGCTCGGCCGCGGCCTGCAGCCTGCCCCCGCCTGCTGGACGGAGCTGCCCCGCCGAGGGCTCCGGGGCCGGTCCCGGTTCTCCCGGCGTTCGGATCGCGGCCTCTGCCGCGACCTGTTAGAGCCTGAGACAGGCCCGCGTCCAGGAGAAGGGCGCTGGGCCGTCGTGCTGAGGTGCCCGGGGAGGGCAGCGCTGCCGGGCTGGCCGTGGGCAGCCGCCGGGGGCCTGTCAGCAGAGAGAACGTCTTTGGGCTTAGGACGGTGTTTCTGATTGTAGTTTCTCAGCCCTGACCTCACGCGGGCGTTTGACGTCTTTGTACGATGTCAGCCACAACGCGTTGACGTTTCCCTGAAGCCAGGCTTTTGTTTGAGTTGCTCGGTGGCTCTGAAGCAGCCGGAGGAAGGCTGCTCACCCCATTCCTTCGGCTTGGTTTCTGCTCTGAATTGCACCTACTTCTAGAGCCCTTCGGAGGAATCGGGGTTCCGATTCCTTCCAGGAGTGGGAAGCTGGGAGCTTTTCTGTCGCTACCTCAGTGTGGTTCTGAAAGCTGTGAGCTGTAGCGTCGTGGTGAGCTTTGTCTCTTCATAACCCCTCAGCTTCCGCACACACACGCCTGTGCTCGTGCCCCGAGCTGAGGGCTACACTAAATCCTGTTTCATTTGAATTTTATTAGAGGACAAGCAGTGCCTCTCGTTGGTGTTTGTAGTTAATGTGTGTGGTAGGCTTTCTGGCTGGTTCGTTAGCTAATGCATCTTCCAGTATTTCCGTATGAGAAACCAAGCTCAAGAGAACACACTTTGCGTTTTCATAAGAGGTCGCCAAGCACAATAAACACGATTTTTGGCTTTAGCAGCTCTTTTCCAGTTGCAGGAAGTGTTCCTGGCTTTTCTGTGTGTCTGGTGAGGAGAGAAACAAAGGTCTCGAGGCACATGTTCAGAGTGGCTGGGTTGACAAGCCTCAGGATTAAAGGAGCTACCTGCAAGAAATCTGAGAGGGATTTTGACAAAGGCCTGTAGGGACAGGACAGGAGGAATGGCTTCAAGCTGACAGAGGGGAGATTTAGATTAGGTATTAGGAAGAAATTCTTTATTGTGAGGATGCTGAGGTGCTGGCACAGGGTGCTCAGAGAAGCTGTGGCTGCTCCATCCCTGGCTGCTCCATCCTAAGGTCAGATTGCACACAGTTTGGAGCAACCTGCTCTAGTGGAAGGTGCCTCTGCCTGTGGGAGAGCGTTGGAACTGGATGAGCTTTAAGGTCCTTTCTAGTCTCTGTTTCTGTGGTTCTGCAGTGATCCATTGGGAAATTCAGTGCTCCTCAGATATTCTTTGAGCCATGTGAACTCCTGTGAGAGTTAACTGCCTTTACCAAGAAGGTTTTCCCAGTAATGCTGTATCTTGACTCTCCTTTGAGAAGAAACAAAATCACAATGGGTGAGGCTGCGCACAGACCCAATCCTCTGTCAGGAAATGACATTTTTGAGTATTTTTGGCCTATGGAAAGGTATTCCATTAGGTCTCAGATTTTGGCTGGGAGAGCTCCCAGCAGCATTCTCCAGCCACTGTCTCCAGAAAGCCTGTTCTTCCATAGGGCTTAGAAAGAGGCATGATTTACAACAGCCTTCCAGCTTTTTACCTTAGTAGAAAAATAGGTGTTTCCTTGAGGTGAAAACCAACTCTGTGTGGGGAAACTTGAGAAATGCAGCCTTCCCCTGGGCATCACTAAATTGTCATTGTTTTCACTTATCAGTGACAGTGATTTCATATTTTCTGATACCATATTATGGAAGTTACAGCCAAGTTACAGAGGTACACTAAATTGGTTTCAAGTGGCAGGGGGTTTGCTGCTAAAGATGTTGAAGAGTTTTTGTGGCTGTGACAGTTTGCATTGCTGACAGTGAGATTTTATAGGTCGCTTGTGTACCTCTGGTGGGCAGAAGGTGTGAGGGGTGTCTGGATCGAAGTCATAGAATCGCAGACTGAGTTGGAAGAGACCTTGAAGCTCATTTAGTTTAAACCCTCTGCCACGAGCAGGGACACCTTCCACTAGAGCAGGTTGCTCCAAGCCGTGTCCAACCTGGCCTTGAACACTGCCAGGGGTGGGGCAGCCACAGCTTCTCTGGGCACCCTGTGCCAGCACCCCAGCACCCTCACAGGGGAGAGTTTTTTCCTAACATCTAATCTCAATCTCCCTTCTGGCAGGTTAAAGCCATTCCCCTTGTCCTGTCCCTATAGACACTCATTCAAAGCCCCTTTCCAGATTTCTTTTAGTCCCTGGAGGCACTGGAGCTGCTCTAAGGTCTCCCTGGAGCATTCTCTTCTCCAGGCTGAACCAGCCCATCTCTCTCAGCCTGGCTTCAGAGCATCTCCCTGGCCTCCTCTAGATTTGCTTGAGGAGGTCCATGTCTTTCTTGTGTTGGGAGCCCTGGAGCTGAGTTCAGCACACCAGGTGGAGTCTCACAAGAGCAGAGTAGAGGAAAAGAATCCCTTCCCTTAACCTGCTGGGTCATGGGGTCTCTGTGAGAAACACCAGCACTGTGGTGTAAGAAAGGTGCAGTGAGGAGGATGCCTGGTGGTGTGCAGACCATTGACCAGCAGGACTTAACCACATGTATTGCAAACACTGTGTTCAAGCATAAGCTTGTTCCCTAATGCTGGGCCAGAGCACAAGTAATGGGAGAGCGTGTGTTGTGTTGGGAGAAGTTAAGGGGCAGAAGTGGAAGAAGACATAATCCTACATGACATGGACTTGAGGCAGGAAAGATCCCTCTGCAAACTCTAGGTGAGATGTTTTGCACATGTCAGCCAGGTGACCAACTTGGCTTTACTTTGCTGAAATGGTGGATACTGTATGTTTTGTCTTGTCACTGCCATGAGCTATGATGTCCCTTCCAGAGCAGATCACTGATATTCTTGGGCTGGACCTGAGCATTTTGGCCATGTAGTCAGTGTGTTCCTTAGTTCATATATACTGATTGCTGAAGGATTGACTTAAGCTGGTGTTTGAAACTTACCTAGTTTCTTGTCCTGTGTCTAGTGTCCTGGCTAATCAGAATGAAGGAAAAAGTCTTTCCAGTGATGCTGTTGCAGTTGAAAGTGCATCTGAGCTTTGGATTACACAGGAGGATAGCAGTGAAAGTTTTCCAGAGGCCTTTGGAGCCTGGGATTTCTCTCAGTCCATTGGGTACTGGGGGGTCATTTTTCACCCAGCGTGTACTCTGACACTGGTGCTGTGAACAGCATCCTGCCTGCACTCTGAATAACTGATCAAAAATGGCTTTTGTCCTAGTTAAAAATAGAAGGAAGAAGTGAATTCTGTCACATGTGTTTTGTAGCCTTGAGGTTGTGTCACAGTAAAGAACCTTTCCTTATGTACTTGGGGAAAACAGAAAGGCAACCAACGCATATCACAGTGGATCTGGTCTGGGATGATGGGGGGATGCATGCAGGGGACACCACAGCTTGTGAAAGCTGTTGTCTTCTGGGAGCCAAGAGGACAGTTGCCGCTTCTCCAGCTAGAATGGGTGTCCTTGAAGCATAGCCCTACACAGGGATTGGGATCAGATCTATACAAAACTTGAAAAGCTGGAATAATGAATGGTGCCTTGTCTAAAGTAATTTGTCTACATGTCAACTGCTAATCTGGGACAAGAAACTGCCTGTACAGAGTTGCTTATGTGGGAGCCTGAGCATTGTGTTTGATGGAGGAAAGGGGATTGATTTATTTATTCCCACCAAAAGATGCACACGATTAAATTTTCCAAGTCCTATACATATCATTTTAATGTTGTAATTTTTGTTCTCTTTAAACTCAAGCTAGCCCAAAGGACTGCACAGCTGGTGTGAGATTGGGTTTCCCATCATGGTTTCTGGATAGCATGTACAAAGATTGGATTAAGCCTCCGTCTGCTCGTACATGTGTGTAGGCGCGTGCTCACAAGCCTCCGTCCTTGCTAAATGACGCAAGGAGAACGTGAGGAGTTATTTCTGCCTTGCTTCCTGATAAATTCAAAGGTTTAGTATCTGTAGTGATTTGGAGAAAACTCCAGGAACAAACTTGCCAACAAAGTTTTCTAGTTGACAAGGCAGCTATTCTTTATTACGGTGCCGGGAGACACAGGGGATAGCTCCTCCTAATGTGTGTCCACCTGTTGCTACACAAGCAGTCCTTATATAGCTACGGAGCAGACATACATATTCATGAGGCTACATATGGATTATATCATATTCCGGAAAGTTCCCCGCATGCGTACAAAAATGTGGTGGTGGTCTCTGAGGGTCATTTACTTCTTCCAACAATCTTCGTCATTGCTGGCAGCCTTTGAAGCACGCGCAGTAGATGCTTATACCAGCTTAATCGGTTCGTTAGCACCATAGACATAATAATCATCCCATCCTCCTGCTTATCAGTTAGTTTAACTGCAGCCTATCCTGGGCGCCTGCCTTTCCAGATACTCCCTACCTTTATGTCCTGTTCTTCTAGACCGTTTTTCTTACACTCATTTTGTACTAAGGTCATAAAGGCCTAAACTACATCAACTACAGCAGTTTATCTTATACAAGGATTCTCAGCATGTTCTCTAGCTGTACTCTATATTTTTTCTCTGTATATCATGCATCTCATTAATTTTCCATTATTACTGTTACAAAGCCATCAAACTTAACATTACTTAAAATTGATTCTAAAAGTTTGTATATTTCATTTTGTAATTTTGTACCCCCTGTCTCAGTAGTGACGTCTTATTTTGCAGCAATGAGTGGAGAGTGCATGAGAGGTGAGATCCAAGGCTTGTATTGGCAATTCTGGTAGGTCTCCTTCCCAGAGAAGTTAAGGAGTGTGAGTAGTTGGAGTCTTGGGGCTATGGCTGTAGGAGCAAAACCTCCCAAGGCAAAACCATGGCCAGGTCTTCTAGTGAGGTTCAATTAAGAATAGTACTGGACAAGAAATGGCACCTCATCTTCTGGCTGCAGCACTGGAAAGTGTTTCTTCCTGGGGTTTTTAGAATGCTCTTTCCATCCTTGCAAGCACTCACTGCTGTCTAGTTCTGTTGCGTCCTAGTTTTACCAGAAGGTGCAAAGTTGATCAGTGATTAAGAGCAGCAGGGACAATCAATAACACTTTTGAAATGTGGTTCTTCCAAAAACCCAGAGCAGCACAAAATAAGCTGCAAATTTTTATAGAATCAGGAAACTCTCAGAACAATCCTGATCTTTAGCAAAAGCTGTACCTGCTTGTGTTACATGTAGATGTTGTGGTCAGGGGAAACAGTCTCATTATCGAGTATCTTACATCAAAAGAATTACTTTTAAGCTGTTTGTTTTAGCTTAAATCTTTTCTTCATGTTTTATAACATCTAAGGATTTTTAAAATGGTACTGAAAGTTCCTAGACTTTTATTACCAATATGAGGAAGAATAGTGCAGGAAACAAGGTGCAATTTTCAGGCAAACTACAGTCCAGGATTGGTAATCATAAGAACACCTGGGCAGGTTGTGGCAGCATTTCTGAAGCTCAGGGAGAGAACTTGGTGGTGATGGAGTGCCTGGGGGGTGTGTCAGCCCAGCAAGGTTTGGTAGTGGTTAAATTCAGCTTCAAATAAAAAGCTTGTTGCAACACAAACAATGAATTGATTGCTTCTCAAAAAGGAGTTTTCTCAGCCTTTGGAAGGCGAGATAAAATAGAATTTCCTGTCAAGATGCATCTGATTTCAAGTAGCATCTCATTTTACTTGTTTGCTGATTGCATTGAGGGGTCTTTGTGAAAGGTTACATACTGTGAAGCTCTATGTAGTACTCATCTGTTACAAGCTGTGGTGTATTTCTTCCAATTGGAAATATCCTTAACACATGAAATGAATAATTCAGCTGATGATTGATCAAACTTTACACCCTGTAGGCTGCAGCTTCCAAAAATTGCTGATTCCAAGGTAACTTGTGACATGGGGAGAAGACTAGCAGCCTTCTTGTGTTGGTATCTGAGCTGTTGCAAGTGGGGGTTTCTTCACTGCTAGCTCGGCTACAGTTGAAGCTCATTGTGGAGTTACCGTCTTGCTTTTTAAAGTAACCCTGGTGATCTTGTCAGTCACATTCTGTTGAAATAAAAATTAATGGCTCAGTGGAGACGTGTCCATTGCAGCTTGGCAGAATTTGTGGGGTTTCAACAAACCAATGTTCCACTAAACCTACCATCAAAATACATCAAGATACCACTGGGAAAGGTCATGCCTTACAAGCTGTAATTTTCTCCTTGTCGGATACACTTGGCTTTAAGTGTTTTGTGCTCGAGGGCATTTTGAATGTCTCTATCAGATAGCTTATTGTAATGAGAGTTGGAGTTAATGTACTAACCTTGATAAGTTGTTTTCCTTAACCAGGTTTGGTATTGTCACATGGGTGGAGGCAATCAGCAGTTTGTTGTTCTTCTTTCCCATAGACTGGGCTGACCATCCTCAGTTTCTTACTGGAGCTTGCTAGGGCTGCTTGCCTCTTCTCTGGAGCCATTGGGTGTCCACAGAGCATCCTGTACCCTCCACTGTGGTGAGGGTACTTGCCTCCACTTCTCTCTCGGAATGGAGGACTGGAGGAGCAAAACCCCCTTGATTCCTTTCACCAGAGAGTTCAGATGATTTTTGCCTCCAATTAATCACCCTTCAGCCAGATTTGCCTCTTAGCCCAGCCTTGCCAGGGCACAGATGATTTGAATGGGGCTGAGTTCTTTTAGCTTAGAGGCCTTCTTTTAAACATCTTTCACTGGGCAAGTAAGGACTGTCCTTTGGCGTGAGCTCTTAACACAGCTTTGGAGTCCACCAGTGAGTTGTTACATGACTCAGTTTTAGGCTGTCTAAAATAGTCTGTGGAACATCATTTTATAAAAAGGGTGAAAAAATAGAAGGTAATGCAGTATTTGCTATGGAATGTGATTTTCCACATAAAATCATTTTGTAAATGATACTAACATTTCAGATTCCAGGTTTTGGGTTTGCTTGTCCACTGTGTGTCCAGTAATGGTGCTTAAGCAGGTTTATCCACTGCTGCAAACAGCAAAGCTACTGCTTATGATTTAGCTACACAGGTCTTCCACTCGGTGCTGTACTTTATACTACTTTTTGAATTACAGTGCCTATTTAGAAATACAAGAAGGTACCAGTGACTGAAAAGTCTTAGATGACTATTAAAAGAGCTACAAAGCATATATGACCTGATTTGCTGTGCGTGCTCCTGCCTTCCCTTCAAGTTGCTGGGCTGGTAGAAGTGCAGAGGCTGTGGCACAGTGCTAAGGCTTTGAAAGTGATTTTACTTTGTTGCCTAGATAGAAGATACCTGCTTCATCTTTGAGTCTTTTTCCGTCTTCTGCTTCCCCACTTTGATTTTGGCTAGTTCCCTTCCCCACTAAGGAGCAGGCTGGCATGTTAGCAGCAAATTTGCTTGAAAACCAGAGATGTGACTAGAACTCATGTTGATTTGAGGGGCGGTGTTTTGTTTTCACTGCAGCCATTAGCTTTACTGCTGCGTTTTCATTACCCTGAGTGGTGTGAGTGCAACTTGATGAGACTGTGAACAGGAGCAGGTTCTGGGGCTGGATTCAGCTCGCTTTATTGGCCACCTACAATAAAAATGTCCATCTGAGGTGGTGGTGCATGCTCATAGCGTGTTTCTGGAGGGAGCTTAACCTGCGCCAGTTCAGGCGCCCGCTTAGGATGAGCTGAAGTGCATCCTAGTTGTGCCAGTTTCTCTTTTCTGAAGATGAATTTAATCTAGAAGAGTTTATCTTGACTTAAGTAAATACATTATTGTAGATAGAACGTGGCCTGTTTAGAAGATTAAAATGTCATTTCTAGCCAAAGGGATTTTTCCATCTTTTGGAAAGGTTGTTTTTTCCAGATCCTCAGTTTTTGCTGTTAATATTTGAATATAGTAACGTAGTAAGGAGAGAGCTTGATTTGGTGCAAAACTGCATATTAAAAATCAAGGCATTTAATGATATTCAGTATTTTTGTTATTTTATCTCATTTTCTGACAAAAAGTGATGGTTTTCTTTCAGGGTTACATTTTTGGGAGTTGCTGTTCAACCATGTTTGCCAGTCTGGAATTACCTGAAGACCTGTTGCATGCCAGCGAAGTACTGAAGTTGTGGATTTTTTGCGGTAGGTAAGATCAGCATATCATGTATCTGAATATCTCTTGTTCTGTATATAATCTCCTCCCAGCTGTCCTGCTAATAGGTCCTGGCCTCTAATGTTTGTGTGTGTTTGAAAGACTGGCTCCAGACTTCTCAGTCTGCCATAGGAGGTTATGGGCATTTGCCACAGCTAAGACTATGTTTCATGATGTTATCCCTCTTTAATGCCAATATTTGAAGTTCTAGATTACTAAGTTTTGTCAGAGGAAATCTTACTGCATGTTAAGTTTCTTTTTAGGTGTTACCATAGGCTGGTTTGGGTTGGAAAGGACCTTAAAGATCATCTAGTTCAACCCTCTGCCATGGGCAGGGAGTATTCTTTTGTATTGTAACAGGGATTCTTAGCATTATTTCATCTCCTTGTGTAATGATATGACACACATGGAGAACGTCTTTAAAAGTCTTTTTGGTGTATTTTTGCCCAAAACAGTTAGTCAGTTTTAGGCTTTGTGTCAGAGAACGGTTGTGCGTTTATAGGTTTATTCCTTGGTCAGGTGTAACTAGGACCACCAGGCTAGGCAGCAAAGCAGTTGAAACAGTTGTAGGAGGATAATATGTTGCCACTGCTATCAACGGCTTTTTCTCCTCGCTGTCAATGCTGGATTCTCCAAGGGACTTGATTGCAGTCTCATCTCTGGGCTGTTCTTTCTTTCTCTTTCCTGTTGCAGCTCTAAATACTGGCCAGTGTGAGGATGAGGACCTTGCTCAGTGCTAACGCCTGCCATCTGCTAGTGAAGGACATCAGCCCATCATTCCTTCTGCTCTTTACCCTTTCCAGTGTTTTGTGTGATTTCGAAGAGTACTTTTTCAGGCATAGAGCAGGATTTTAGTACTTTTTACCTAATTGGGCTCCCTGCATATTTGTTTTGAGAGGGTGCATATTCTAGTGTGACATCAGTTATGAAAGTGTTTGTTCAGAGTTGCTCAAAATGTAAATCAATAGGCTGTGTCACAGAAAACCTCGGATGAGCTGTTACACCAAGCTTTGTTTTGCTTTACTCTCTTTGTGTAGTGCAATGGTTAGAAGAAAGCAACACAAAAGGTATCAAGTTCTGTTTAAGAAACAAATTGACATAACCTTAAGTTTGGATCAGTTGAGTGGATCTTGGAATGGGAATACCAAGACACCTGTTTGTTTTTCCCTTTCTTTGTCTTTTTTAACCCCAGGGACCAGTACTTCCATGTGGGTAGTGCCAGCACTCCAGAGCCTGCTGGCTTTCCCGTGTTCAGCTGCTCCCCAGCTAGTGACAACTGGGCGTTACAGAATTCGCCCTAATCCTGTCTCTCCCAGGGACTTGACAGGATTTTCCAAGCATTGCTGATCACGTGGCAATGGATTTGCCATGCTATCTTCCTTTTCCTGTCAGGGCTGTTGGTGGAGACAACACATGGCATGACACATGGCTTCGGGGTTCCCTGTGACTTGTGCTGGGACCCAGCTGTCTATCAGCACAGATCTGGACTGTGGCATTGTTTCCTACATGAATTCTAACTTGGGAGAGTATCCATAGAATCATCGAATGGTACAAGACATGTAAGAATTCATTGTGCACATTTTAATTGGTCTAAATCCAACTAATTTAGTTGGTTTTATCCATATGCCAAGCATACCTGGGAGCTCCAGCGTCCCTAAGCCCAGGATGGGCCCTATGTCCCTTCAGTTCAGGCATTCTGATCTTCATGAGCTGTCCCCAGTCACCCGCTACCCCCATATGATGGTGCAGGTGCATTCTGGTTACTAGTCTGTTACCTGGCTTTTTATCACCACCTCTCTGCCTTCAATAATATATTTTTAATATTAGACTATACTGAACAAGACCAACTTTATAATAAACAGGCATAACTTTTCCTGCTGCTATAGCCTGCCCCAGGCCAGGTTCATGGGCAGGTGGTTGCCACATGCTAGCACTGGACTTGCTCTGGGTTTCCACAAGTGGCTGTGTAATGGGAAATACTAAGTTGGAAACTCTAAAACAAGAGGGTGCAGAGGCAGGAAGGAGGCCACACGTGTTCTTTGAATGGAGGATGATGTTCAGAGACCTTTCTGTGCTGCCACATGAGCATGAATGCTCAAGTTCATGAAATGTGCTGTGGTTATGCAGATCAATTTGAGTATTGTTCGTACTCTTCAGGTTCTTACTCTTACGCTACATCCCACTGGGGGTGCATCTAGTTCACAGGAATTGTTAAGCAACCAGAGTTTTACCTGTGTGTGCTTCTGCTAAAGGCTTTCTGTGTTTATGTGGAAGAGTGTTGAGCGGAGGTACACGCTGATTATGGTCATGTGCTGGCTCTTGATTTATGGAAGTCAACCCTAAGAAGCAGGAGATTACAGAATTTGTCAGGGCGAGGGATGCAGCTGGGATTCATCTGGTTTCAGATGGATGGTGTGCTGTGCTCTGCCTGAGGAGGAAGCTTTCACAAATCATTCTTTTCTCCTGTCATACTTGAGATAAATTACACCTGAATATAGGAGCAGACTAAACTGTGTGTGAGACGGAGAGAGGGAAGATGGATGTAACAGAGATCCTTGAGCCTCATATGAAGAAGAAACACAAAGGTAGCTGTAGTTACATGTTCTTGTCCAGGAAGGAAAATTTCAAACTCAATCTTGGAGGTTTCTTTTCCTTAACTGCAAGCTTTTTCTGCAGTCCTATGATTTTCTAAGTCCAGTGAAACAAGGCCTGTGGTCCTTTGGGATTTAGTAAGCTCTGTCTTAGTAGTAGTCGTGAGGGGCCATAATGTCAACAAATCCTGACAGATTTTGGCACGTTGAGGTGAGGTTGGTGGAATGTGGCCTAAACTGCGGCATAAAACTATGGTTTAGGCAGTCTGGGTGTCTTCTGCTCTTTCACAGATAAGATGGATCCTTCAGAAACTTCTGTTCATAAAAAGATTTGAAATGTTTGTGTTCTTACAGAGAAATTCGCATTTCTTTGGTGTCTGGGGTTGTCAGGAGTCATTGTGTTTCTTGCTGCAGGTGGAACACCCCATCCCCTCCAAGTAATTGTGGTTTTTTAACACCAAAGAGTCTGTACATGGAGCTGAGATTTCTCTCCCTGAAAAAACTTATTCAAGGTTTTTCATATAAATAGTTTTGCTATGGAATTTTCTTCGAAATACAATGCTTGTGTTTCACAGGATGCAGAATAGCTGTGCTTGCTCATTAAAACGATTGTGTAGGACTCCCAGCATCTTTCTCCCTGAAGTCAGTGTATGTGTAATGAATGATGTAAGAATGCAGAAGGAGAAGGAATTCTCTCCTGGGTGGTGTAAAGCCAGTTTTGGTTTGGTAAGGAAATTCCCTGTCCAAAAAATTAGTGTGAAAATCAGTTAAAACAGCTTTTCACAGATGCTTATTCATTGTCATTTCTGTTTTCTGGGCACCTGACATGGACCTTAATGGAGGTGCCAAACACTCAGACCTGTAATGTAGATACAGACCAGAGCATCAGAGAGTCTGGGGTCAAAAAGATTTGTCTCCATGTTCACCCAGTAATGAGTGTTTTCGATTTTTATCTCTGTTCCCCATCATTAAGATTTCCATGGTAATGAGTAACTTATGAAAGCACCATGGAAATGATCAGTGGCTGTGAAACATTTTGCTTACTTTGTGTTGCTTGTGAGACAAAATTAGCTTACTTAATCCATGTCGTGATTGGGAACGAAGGCCTGATGTTGCAGTATGAAGAGAGTAACTATATGTAAAATAGGTGATTATTCATTAATGCCATTTAGCATGCCTAGTGTAGGGTTGCAAGGGAGCACAAAAAGATGTATTAGGTAAAATCACAGTAAGTGTATGCCTAGAGACCTGACCAAAAGCTGAGGGTATTTTGTGGCTTCCAAGTCATAATATTGTCTCTTCAGCAACTTGATGCAAGTGTGCAAACAATGTAGAGCTGAATCTAAGCTTGTCTAACATAGTTATGTATTTTTATTAAAAAAAGCTGTTTTCTGGCCAATATCTGCAGCTCAACTTTAATCTCAGAGTTATGGTTTTGATTTGTGTTGGGAGCTTGAACCCCTGCCAAAACCCCAGGCTGTATCCTGTTCAAGGGGATATTGTCCCACACTGAATGCTTTGGGTGGGTTGAGCTGAATACTGACAGCTTTGGGGTTATGAGGTCCTGACAGTCCTGGCTGTTGAATTGATTTGTTTTTGACAGTGGTGGTCAGGAACAGGTCCCTTTTTTGGTTTTGACATGGTTTTAATCTTTTAGCAGTACTTATGAAGCTCTGAGTGTGAGGACTGGAGGTCTCATCTGGAGGAGTGAGTGCCCTTGTAATGGCTTGTGGTGGAGTGGGAAAATGTGTATCTTAACTAAACATTGCTCACCATAGATGCGGGGATAACTTTTATCATAGGTTGTGCTTCTGCACACATAACAGCTTAGATTACTATCATCATGCCAATTAAAACGTATTGCAAAATCTACACATCTTAGAAAGTAAAACCCCATCAGGTGTGTGTAACTTGATTTAGTGAATTCATTCTTGTCCAAGCTCAATAAGGGCGTGAGGGGGGTTGTGGGCTAGCACAGAGGGAGCAAATTTCAGGTTGTAATGTGCATAAGTAGCTGAAAACACTGACATCTTTACAGTGTTTCAGAGAAAAGGTGTTGTATGCCTGAGATTTCCCTGGATGTGGGTAAAGTATTTGTCAAATGCTGAATTTCTCCTGGTAAAAATGTTCTACAGCATTCCTACTGCTCTGCTGGACAGAGGAGTTCTATTGCATTTGCAGTCCCTAAAACTCAATTTGTTAGCTTTTCCTATTTTTCTGTAATTAAAGTAGTGTCGTGAGTCTTGCAATTGCCTGGCAGTCAGGCACTGCAGAACTGGTACCAGGTGCTTGCTTGTCCTCTGGACCATATGGAGATGAATGTAATTGATTTTTTTATTGTGTTGGTTTTTTCCCCTCTACCTTTCGTTCTACCCAGCTGTCACTTAGGTCAACTGGAATACTTCTCAAGTCACGTGCAGCAGGATTCTGTGAGGAAACCACTTCTGTTTGTTCTAGTGGACAAACAGCTCGGATACTGCCATGGCCTCCATTTTCAGAGTGACACAGTTTGTCTTGCAGACCCTAGCACTGGGTCACCCGGTAGGTTTTTCCATTATTTATCTTGTGGGCCATTGAAAGCAGTTGTTAATATCTTCAGACACTTACTGTTACACTTATTATAATTCATTTTTTCCTGCCAAGCATCATCTGAACGTCTGACAGGCTCCCTTTGTTGGAAACAATGGTTTTGGATGATCTACCTAACTTAAAGGATACATATGCCTCCTTGTACTCCTCAGCTATGGAAGACTTAGAGGTGGATTTTGATTCAGGACTGGAAGAAGATGAACTGAAACAGGAGGCTGCTCCTGAGGATTCCACGATCTTTGTAGCTTTTAAAGGAAATATAGGTGACAGAGACTTTGAGCAGAAACTAGATATCATACTGGAGAATGTGCCTGGCCTTTTACACATGGGTAATGTATCTTCTTCTTGTTCTTCAGCTGTTCTCAAAATGTTTATTTGCGCAGTCAGGGTGCTTGCACAAAGAAATGGGTTATATTATTTTCGAGTTACTTAGTTTGTAATAAGATTTGTTGGGGTTATTGTTGGTGCATTTGGGAGCTGTCTTCTCAGAGACACAGAGTACAAGTTTCTACAGCTGTTTTGTTGTTTAAGACTGATTTCATTAGTGAGTTCATTTATTCCTGTTCTGTTCCCATGCTTTATTTGTTGTGCATTTTTTCTGTTTTATTTCTCTTCATTACACATTGTGTTATATTCAAGTGAAACCAGGCTTGTCCACACTGCAGATGTTTTTTACTACCAAACCCATGCAATTTAAACCACTGCCTTTCATCTGAGAATAGGTCCACTCTCAAGTAACTGTGTCAGTTCAAGACATTACTGTACCTTTTCTGCTACACTGACATACCGACCTGATTTTTGTTTTCTGATGGGGGACATGGAGTGCTGTCATATACCCCCGTGTGCCCACTGAGCTCTGGGGTGATGCGGCTAGTGACTGATAACAGGCTTTTGGGACAATAACACCTTCTACCAGCGTATGTAGATCTGGATGAAGGCATCTGTCCACTACCTGAGCATCTTTGCAAAGGGTCTTACAGTGATTACTTAGAGCTGCTCAGTTGTGTGGTCTTGCTTGCCCAAGTACTATCTTCCCTTATAGACAGCCTCCCTTAATAAGGGTGCAGCGTTGTGATGGTTTGGAGGTTTTACAACTATTCCTGTCATGTTTCCAGCCAAAATGTGTTATGGGTTGAAAGAGGATTAAATTTAATGATATCATTTCTGTAGCAGCAGAAGGGACTTGGTGAATTAGTTCAGGACCAGAGATTCTGAAACAGGAGTGAGTTATTGGCATTCTTAAGTGACAAGTGCTTCAGAATGAAAAGGTTAGCAAACTCTTAGTAAATGTGAAGTTGCAGTGGGAGAACTGGCTGATTAAACTTTGAGCCAATGCTTTCTGTTTTCTAAAGGATTTCCTTTTCAGCAAGCTAGAAACTGGAAGTTTATAAACCTGTGTTAGGAGAATGTTTTCAATTATCCTGAAACGCATTTTGTAGCAATAATTTAGTTAGCTGCCACTTCAGGGAAGTGTATCCGACATG
This sequence comes from Myiopsitta monachus, assembly GCA_017639245.1. Classification (NCBI taxonomy): domain Eukaryota; kingdom Metazoa; phylum Chordata; class Aves; order Psittaciformes; family Psittacidae; genus Myiopsitta; species Myiopsitta monachus. The sequence continues at coordinate 36,962,755 of CM029928.1, forward strand.
AGTGCCCTGCCTTTTTGCTCACTTTACCTGGGACTTCTTAAACAACTGCTTCTATATTGAAACAGTAATTTGAAGAATAGGTGCTCAGAAAACCTGCAAGTTAGTATTTTGCATGACTTTGTTTCTTTTTCAGTGGATTAAACACATTTATTCAGAAAAACTAAATCATGTGGTAGAAATCAATGAAATCCTGGTTTCACGAGTATTTTTAGAGAATATATTTCCAGGATGAGGATTTCATTCTTGTAGTCAGTTCTGTCATGCATCCATCTACATCACTAACAGATTAACTAAATCTGTTTCATTAGATGTTTTCGTATCTTTCCAAAGTAGTTTAGCCACAGAATATTTCAGTTTCTGAATAATGTTATCAAGTGCTTGTGTTGGCTGTTGTGTATCAGTTGGGTAGTTTTCATATTGCTGATTTTTGGAAGATACCTAAAGTGGTTTGGCAGCCTCACTCACTGTCTGCCTGTGCTGGAGATATCTCCTGTACCTGAGGCTAACCACTGATCATTTTCAAAGCCAAGTAATTGTTTCCATGTTTTCAGTTGTGCTTTTTTCCCAAGTATTTCATCATATGCATTGAAAACTGCCTTTGCCCTGACTCTGACCGTTCTTCTTTCAAGAATCCAACAAGTTAAAACTGCAGAAGATTGAGCCTTGGAACAGTGTCCGTGTCACCTTCAATATACCCCGGGAAGCTGCCGAGCGGCTGCGAATTCTGGCTCAGAATAATAACCAACAGCTTCGCGACCTGGGAATTCTCTCAGTTCAAATTGAAGGTATTTCACAGCTCATCTGCTTGCAGAGGCATTAAGCTAAAATTTCAGTATACTCAACAAGTGATTCTTTGTACTTGGTTAATGTTTGCGAAACTTCTAATTCAGTCATTTGGAGAATGGCTTCGGTGGAAAGGTACCTCAAGGCTTTTATTCTTTCAAGAACAGGATTAATAATAAAAAAGAGAGCTGAACATTCTGTGAGCATCAGGAAACCCCCTGAAAAATGATCTTTGAGTATTAGCTAGCAAAATGTGCCCAATTCATTTTGTTTTCTCCCTAGTTGTTTCATACAAAGCTTTCTCAAAACCAAGTTTTCAGTGGATTTCACAGTTAAAATATCGATTCTGCGCAGCTGTCCAATAGCACACGCAGAATGAATCCAAGGGCATTTAATACTTTTCATGGTGTTCCTTTTCCTTACTATTTAAATCCAGAAGATAAGTGTAATGTGATGCATAACTGTCCTTCTAAAGTGTGCTTTACAGATAAAATCTGTTCTCTGTATTCTGCTTTTCTGTGTATCATGCAGTTCACCCAAACTGTGCATTACTTTCAGGGGAAGGTGCTATCAATTTAGCTTTAGCTCAGAACAGAAGCCAGGATGTCCGAATCAATGGGCCCCTGGGAGCAAGCAACTCGGTGCGAATGGAAACGGGGTTTCCCATGCAAGGGGGACAAGGTAAATCCCTTTGGTTCTTACTTGTTTAGCTTTCTCACTTTGGAATTTGTTACCAAGCTAATTATGAAATTTCATTGGCTATAGCAGCTATTGTTTGCAGAATTATAATTGCCATTTTAATGAATGTGTTCTTTCTGTACTGTCAAACCATGTCCTGCGTTATGTAAACTAAATAGTTGGCTGCATTTTGTCCCACAAGCATTAGGGTGATTGGTTTGGGGTTTGGTTTGGGGGTTTTTTTACATAAAGACCATTAAAGCAAAAGAGTCTAGTAAGTGAATTCATAGAATCAGAATGGTTAGGGTTGAAAAAGACCTGGAGATCATCTAGTTCCAGCCCTCTTACCACAGGCAAGGGCACTTCAAAATGTGCACAGATTATCCCAGTTTTCTGTTATGAGATTAAACAAAAGCCTTTATTCAGTATACGATAATAAACTATTTTAGATTAAGTCCATTATAATTATGGGAAGGAGAGGACACAGTCATTGTTAGTCTCCCTTTACTTTCTCATAAACTTTTTGTGTGGCTGTTGATGAGGGGGAATGTAAAGAACATTTTGCCTCTGTAGAAGCCTGATAAAGCAGTAGTGAAATCATTGTGCTTGACAGGCAGTGTAGAACATTTAAAGAAAGGTTTGCTTTGAAAGCAGCTGCTCCTCACTGTGACCATCATGAGCTTCGGGTCCTGCCTGTAGGTCAGCAGTATAGATGTAAGCAGTATAATTATAACAACAATATAACCAACAGGTCAACAGTATAAACCATTCTGTAAAGTAGCAGCCTGGGGAAGTGAAACATGGTAATTTTTCTCTTACCCCACCTCAGTTACTTTCTGCTATCAGATTATACAGAACCCTTAGTATGTGTATAACTTTGATACAATCTTGTCACTTGCTGACTTTAGTGGCAAGTCAGACTCATATAATTCATGAGTCTGTAGTGTTTCCTTCTATAACCTTTTTAAACGTTTTTTGCCAAAGGAAAAACTTCATCATGACCTTGTTTGGTTTATACCAGAAAATCTAAGCTTTCAGACAGAGATTATGTGTCCTTAGGTTATTTTGGACAAACAAGAAATGTTTTATTAACAAGTATAATTTTTGCTTCTAAAAATAACCTATAAATCTTCTGTATGCAAAAAATCCAAGACTTGATAATTTTTATCTTTATCTTTTAAGGTTTGATAAGAATGAGCAATGCAGCAGCTGTCATGATGTCCCAGGGTGGAAATGTGCCCTCCTCTATGGTGGCAAGTGGTGCTAGTGCTGAGCTGCAGCCAAGAACACCTCGGCCTTCCTCACAGCCAGGTGGTAAAATTTAGCCACAGTTCTGACCTGAAAATGTTCTTGAATTTGTATTTTTAGCACACAGGCATGAGTGTGTGCTCATAGGGGCACTCCAGGATTGTCCTGGAGTATTTCCCCTGCCCTTCCTGGGAGTTACTCTTTCTGTGGAACCCTCCCTGTCCCCATTAATCTGGTGAAGTGTGTCAGTTTGGGTGCCTGTTACACCCCCAGCTTGCTTGGTGTGTTGCTTTGAGTGTGGTATTTTTATGGTAGAACTGTTGTGACAGAGCTTTATGTTTAAATGAAGGTAAGAGAAGGATTGTGTGAATGAGCTGGATGTCTCCAGTGGGAAGCAAATGGTTCAGTTTTAGGTAATCCTGCAGGGAGCAAGGAGTTGGACTCAATGATCCTTAAGGGTCCCTTCCAGCTATTCTGTGAGTATACAATTCTAAGCATATAGAAGGCTTACATTAGACTGTAGTAAGAAGTGCTGTGGAGCTATCCTGCTTTATTGTAGAGGTTATAAATTGGTAAGTCCTGGCTTCTCAGGATTCCCAAACATGTTGAAAGCTTTTAGAGCATTGCTTGTTCTTCTTATTGAAGGAATTGGAACGCTGGAGCATGAGTTTTTATGCAGAGTAGGCAAATGCAAGCAAACCATTTACTCTTTTGCATTTTGGGGAGGGTTTTGTCTACAGTAGGTTATTTTTTTTTTTACTTTTCTTTGCTATTTTAATAGATGCAATGGACCCACTCTTATCTGGGCTAAATATCCAGCAGCAAAATCATCCATCTGGATCTTTAGCTCCCCAGCTCCATTCAATGCAGTCAGTTCCTGTAAACAGGCAGATGAACTCAGCCAACTTTCAGCAGCTACAGCAGCAGACGCAGTTGCAGACACGTCCTCCCCAGCCACATCAGCAGCCACAGCAGGGTATTCGACCTTCATTTACTTCACCAGCACAGGTTCCAGTTCCTCCTGGCTGGAACCAGCTTCCTTCGGGAGCGCTTCAGCCTCCTCCAACCCAGGGAGCATTGGGTACATTGACAGTAAACCAGGGTTGGAAAAAGGGCCCATTGCCTGGACAAATGCAGCAGCAACTTCAAGCAAGACCATCTCTAGCAACAGTACAAACTCCTACTCATCCTCCACCTCCATATCCTTTTGGAAGCCAGCAAGCTTCCCAGGCTCACTCAAACTTTCCCCAAATGAGCAATCCTGGCCAGTTTACTGCTCCTCAAATGAAAAGCCTTCAGGGAGGGCCCTCACGGGTTCCTACACCTCTACAGCAACCCCACCTGACCAACAAGTCTCCTGCATCCTCTCCCTCCTCCTTCCAGCAGGGATCTCCTGCCTCATCTCCAACAGTTAACCAGCCACAGCAGCAGATGGGACCAAGGCCTCCCCAGAGTAGCACGCTTCCCCAGGGATTTCAGCAGCCTGTCAGTTCTCCTAGTCGTAATCCTATGGTGCAACAGGGGAACGTACCCCCTAACTTCATGGTGATGCAGCAGCAAAACCAAGCTCCGCAAGGTTTACACCCTGGTTTAGGAGGTAAGAAGTACTGAGACCTTCTTTTATTTTAAAAAGAAAAGAAACATAAAATGGCTAGAACTGGTGTTGCTGTTAGTTTTGAAAAGATCCTTTGAAGGACAGAATAAAGGCATAGGTTGAGTATATAGTGGCTATGGGTGACATGGCATCAGCATCACTTCATTTCTGGTGCCTGTCTCTATCTGGCAGTGTCACTATGATAACCTAAACGTAGACTCTGGGCTACAGCAGAAGGAAATTGCCGAATGCAGTTGCTGGTTAAGACTGTCAGCTATCGCCTTAACAGTTCTTCTGTTACTTTTAAGCAGGTTCAGGCTATTCAGAGATGGTATGGGGGTTTTTGGCTTGGGGTTGTTAATTGGGGAGGGTAAGGGGAAGAAGAATTTTGAGAACAAGAGTGTATTAAGAACAAGTGAAGATTCTCTTTCTCTCTTCAGCTTCCTGTCACCATTTACATTTTCTGCTACAGAAGTGAGGCATTATTTTGCATCTTCCTTTCTAAGTTGTGGATGTTTCTTCTTGGCCCTGTCTTTATTTGTCATCTCTTCCTTCCCATATAAAAGAGGAGAGAGCTATTATTGCCATGCTGTTGTACTCCTTCTTCTAAATTAAGAGGTCAAGGGATGTTTTAACATCCCTTTGCCTGTGTTGTCTTTCATTTTCTCTTTGGACCTCCACACTCGCATCTTTTCCTTACCACTCCTAGAATTCTTCTCTAACAGTGAGTTTCATTTGTCAGTCTCAAGATCTCTTTTGTGTCCTTGGTGGTTTTTTTGCCTTTAGCTTTTTGTAGTTCCGTGCCAGACTTGTAGCACTTCTCTCTGCTCACTCTTGTTCATCTTTCTCTTCAATGGCTGCTCTCAGATACCCATACACAAGCTCTTGCTTAAGCCTCTGAAATATTTTCTTTCTATGAGAATATGAGCCATATTCTTCGTCCACCTACACACACATATGTATGTATTCTTCTGTCTTGTATTCTCACACTGTATGTCTGAAATCTGTCCAAAAGCTGTAAGGAATACCTGTTTCTTGGTCTGTTCATCTGGACAAGCTGCTTGTTTTCACTGTTTGTACCATGAGTTTTGTTTGAATTAAGATGAATTGTCTCAGTTTCAAGGTTCTCCTCTTCCAGACTGTTCTTAGGCTCTGCCACTGCCCTATACTTGATATATCTTATCTTGTCTCCATCTGGAAGCAGTTATTTATTATTTATTATAGTCACAATTCCCTATACTTCATCAGCCATATGTCTCCATCAGGAATCATTTCCTCTAGGTAGCATGGCCATGACATCTGGATATATAACCTCAGCATTCTCCTTCCTTTCTAAGTAAACCTACTACAAACAAAACCCTACGTTTTTTGAGTCAAAAATGATACCCCAGGTAAACTATCAAAGTACATTATTTGGTCTCATTGTAGGATCTTATTGCTAAAGGCAGTAATCCTGCTGTGAGCTGTATCTTCAGCTGATCTAAAAAGACAGGATTTTACTGGTTTCAGCAAAGCTGTGTTGCTTCCACTTGCTGAGGCTTTTGCCTGGCTTCTGTGCATGCTCATTCCTTGCTGCAATTTATATGTTAATCAAGATGTAATTAATGGCACTTTCAGGTTTGAAGCCATCTTGCCTTGAAAGGTTTGGTGTAAATGAGTACATTCAAATGCTTTCCATTTCACCTAGTTCATTCAGCAAACCCAAGTTTATACTAGATTTGGAATAGGCCAAGTTAACACTTCTTTATTCTCAGTTCAAGCATTCCTATGTACAAAACTTTCCTAAAAGTTGGGCAGAACTGAAACTAGAACTGAGTGATGTGATGTTGCGTAGTTTCAGTTGGTCGTTTGACCTGTAAACTTGATTATCTTGAAATATTAATGACAAACCTAAGACCAGATTAATTAACACATGCAATACAAGTAGGTGTGCAGGAAAGCTGTAACTGTAGAAGGAACCAAAGTCTAACTGTAGAAGGAACCAAAGTCAAATTCTGGCAGTGTATCATGGGTCAGAAAAGTAAGGGAGGACGGGGTTGCTGTGGCATCATCTATTCAACAGTGAATTCAAAAGAAGTGGGTTCTGTTAAATCCATTCATGCTGCTGCTCACGTTGGTAGGTAGAGGGAAGGTTTTGCTCTGCCCCAGGGCAGTGGTGACATTTAGACATGTCAAAGTGAGGGCATTGTGCAAAGTAGGGGCCTGACAGGATTACTTCCTTTTCCAGTAGGAATAGCAGAGCTACTTGAATGAGCAGTCACTGTGGACTCTGGACCTGCTGCTGTCTCATGAGGCTGCTCAGCCCATTCTGGGATTGAGAAGTTACTTTGAGGGTGCGTACACACAGCAGCAGTGCAAAGGACTGCTAAGGAGCATGTACCTGATGTGTCATGGGGAGAGTTGTTGAGAGGAACACATCACTGTAACAGAAACAACAGTTACTTGTGTTTGCATACATGCACTAAGTTAAGGGCCAGATTAGAGGTGAGGTGCAGTAGAGAAGAAAATGGCAAACTCTTCCCTTAATTTCTAGTTTCTAAAAAAGTCAACTTCTACCTTCTCTGTGGGGTAAGTTTTGTACTTAAATTACAGTTTGAACTGAGTCATAGTAGCTTGGTAGGCAGAATTATTGCGCAGATAAGAACTTTAAATGTCTTCAGTGGTTTTGTATATTGGCAAAACACACTTTCTGCCTAAACCTGTAACAGGACGGTACAGACTCAAAGATATTCTTCCATCATACTCCAGTTATAGATTTTCTCTTTTTTTTCTTCCTGTTTTCCATACTTACTGATAAAAAACCTTTTGTATTCAGGAATGCCCAAGCGCCTCCCACCAGGGTTCCCTGCCGGCCAGGCCAACCAGAACTTCCTGCAAGGTCAGGTGCCTTCCACAGCTTCAGCCCCAACGGTGAACAGCGGCGCGCCACAGCTGCAGACCAGCCAAAACGTGCAGCACACAGGTCTGTCTGAATTGTGTTTCTCGGTTTATGTAGAAGATTGCACCTTTACTTGTGTAAAACAGATACCAAGACATTAAACTCTTGTCACTGATAGGGAATTAGCTCCTTGGGGCTGCAGGGGGATTCTGAATTGCTAAATGAGGAGAAGAAAAGGAGGAGGCTGCTCAAATTTATCAAACAACCCAACTGTTACTGATTAGGACTGTGGTACTAGGATCCAGGTTTAAGAAATTGAATGGAAGTAGCCCTGGAATGTAGAGTGCTTACTTCCATTCAATGAGGGTAATAAAGATATAGCACAAAAGGAACTTGTCCAGAAAAAAGAGAATGTTATTATCTTAGAAGCAGAACAGCAACATAATCTTGTTCTGCTTTGAAAAGATTATTAGTTCCTTTAGAAGTCTACTTGCTTAGTCCTGTCCATTTGAAATCTTTAGTTCCCAAAGGCCTCCATTTAACAATTCAGTTATTAAGTCTTTAGTCTGGATTATGGATACCCTGATAATGTCATTTCATTAATACTCCATGTGTGTTTATTTTTTAAGCCATTATAAAATAACCTCAAAGTTTGGAGCTTATTTTGGTTTGGAATTACTCTGTTGTGTTAGGTGATATTATGCAAGATTGTCAAACTTACGTACAGATAACAACTGATAAAATGTCTGTTACATCTCTGGTGGGGTACATGGGAAGTACCAAAGTGTTTACTATGAGAAGTATGATGTTCTGTTTTAACTACTAACGTGTACCTGTAGCATCAAATGTTGCATCAGAAGGCTGCAAATATGTTAGATATTCCAGTTCTCTGGAAAAGGGAGGAAATCAATGTTGGAGATGTGGTTATAGTGCTCCAAACAGTTTCTTACTGGCAATTATTTATTTTGTTTTAAGGTGGCCAAGGATCTGGACCTCCTCAAAATCAGATGCAAGCACCACATGGCCCACCAAATATGATGCAGACCAATCTAATGGGACTTCATGGAAATATGAACAACCAGCAGGCGGGTGCTAGTGGGGTGCCACAAGTTAACATGGGAAACATACAGGGACAGCCTCAGCAAGGACCACAGTCTCAGCTTATGGGAATGCACCAGCAAATTGTATCCTCTCAAGGACAGATGGTAAACATTCAGGCTCAGGGATCGATGAATCCTCAAAACCAGATGATCCTTTCTCGAACTCAGCTCATGCCGCAAGGCCAAATGATGGTGGCACCACAAAACCAAAATCTTGGTCCTTCTCCCCAAAGGATGACCCCACCCAAACAGATGATTCCCCAGCAGGGACAACAGATGATGTCTACACACAATCAAATGATGGGACCTCAGGGCCAGGTCTTGTTACAGCAAAATTCAATGATGGAACAGATGATGACCACTCAGATGCAAGGAAATAAACAGCCTTTTAGTACTCAAAGCCAGTCCAATGTTATGACGGGGCCAGCTCAACTGATGAGAGGACCAACCCCAAACATGCAAGGAAACATGGTGCAGTTCACCGGGCAGATGATGGCACAGCAAGGCCCTGTGAATGGTAATCCTTCTCAGGTTATGGGAATTCAAGGGCAAGTGTTAAGACCCACTGGACCTGGTCCTCATATATCTCAGCAACTTGGGGATACTGCTACTACAACAAATAATGATGTGAACTTGACCCAGATGTTACCTGACGTTCCTGTGCAGCAGCCAAACATGGTGCCTTCTCATATGCAAGCAATGCAAGGAAATAACAACGCTTCAGGGAGTCATTTCTCTGGCCATGGGCTGCCTTTCAGTACAGGGTTTAGTGGAACGCCAAATGGGAATCAGATTTCCTGTGGGCAGAATCCTGTTTTTCCTGTCAATAAAGATGTTACACTCACAAGTCCGCTCTTGGTTAACCTTCTGCAAAGTGATATATCAGCAGGACACTTTGGCGTGAACAACAAACAAAATAATCAGAATGCCAACAAGCCAAAGAAGAAGAAGCCTCCAAGGAAGAAGAAAAATAATCAACAACTAGAGCAAACAACGTAGGTTTATTATTACATTGTTTTTCTAAGGGGCATAGGGAAGCTCCACAGGCAACTTGTCAATATTTTTTCAGCAAATATGGGGTAAGAAAGGACCTGTATTATTTCATATTCTAACAATTTCTTTCAAGAGTTAAATGATAACCCACTGGCAAGTCTGCCACTGGAGAGCTCATTCAAGACTTAAAAAACCCATGCAAACGTCCTCAGTTAGAACAGCACCGTTCCTTACATTTACTGGTAAAGGAAGTGTAGGATGTGGCGGATGGTGCCTCCTTGGAAGAGGAGACTGCCTTTTGTAAGCAGTCTGACACCCATGATCAAAGGTTGGGAAGTACTTTCAGAAGAATTAGAAGCCTCCATATAATATGTGCAATAGAGATTTTTTGGGGGTTGTTTGCTGAATTATATGTATATCCTGACATTTTTATGCCTGGAATTGAGCTGGACTTCTCTCTTAGTTGAAGCTGCAACTAGAATTCAGAGGGAGAAATCCAGTGCTTTCTGGATATGAGGATAACAAGCCCAGCAGTGCTAATCTTCCTGGTGTAGGAGAGATTAGGAAGGAGAAAACCCCACAGCTCTTGAGAGGGAAGAGGCGAATGGGTAATATTGAGAGATAATGAATGAATGTACTCATTTAGTGGAACAAGATTGCTGAATCTCTTTGTTCCTTTTTGGCCAGCATATTCTCCATTTGCCAGCTATCCTGTGGCTTTTTGCTGTTGAGAGTCTATTAATACCAGCACAGGGTGGTAGGCTGCTGCTGCTCTACCATTATTCAGCTGAAATGGTAAAGGCAGATCTGCTCTATCTACTCTGCGTTACTAACTCTAATTACTCATCTGCTGCAGATGAGCCACAGGGGCATTGACCGGAATCCACATGATGGAGCATCTGGAGATTGTTTCCACTTTGCCTTAAAAAAAAAAAGGGAAAAACTTTGCACAAAAAATTGGAACACAGGAATATGCAAATTTCAAATTTAAATTATTAAAAGCAAATGAGGTAGCAATGGCACATTAAGTTACTGGTGTGGCTGTGGTTCCGCCAGTCCCATTCCTTTGAATAATCATTGTAAGTTCTTAACCTGAAGTTTATGCCACCTTTCCCAGAGACAGATGTCCAGCTCGGTGCAAGGAGTGGATGGCATTTGATTACTAAGCAACTGTTCAATATTTAATGTTTTCCTCAACCAGCATTTTCTGCACAATGTCAAGATTCCTTCATGAAGATGGAATTAAATTCCTCATGGACCTTTTAGTTGTGGACTGAAGCAACTCACATCATCTGTAGCAAGAGATCTTTTGTGACAATGGTTAATTGGCTGAATTAGTACTAAAATAAAATGCAGGAGCTGTTTATATGCATTTACAGGTACAGAAATGCTGCATTGGGAAGGCCATAGGTGACAACATGCCAAGCTTTCTAGCTTTGGTATTCTGTGGCTACATGGAAGAGAGGTGTTTGAGGGCATGAAGGTGTCTTCATTCACCATTCCAAAAATCTTAAGTGCAAGTAATTTGGCAAGAGTGGGTTCTACCAGTACATTGCACAAGGTAATGTTCTATGGTCCAGTTGTAAAGAACGGTAGAGGTGCATCTGCCTTCTTTTGATATATTAGACCATGCAGAGAGTCTTAAATAAATAGCAAGCAGCTATTTTCCTGTCTGTTCACTTGACGCTCAAAGCTATCCAGATGTCTTTCAAACAAGCAGTGTCATATTTTTCCTTGTATCAAAACCATTTGTGTTGCATAGCTACTACCCAACAGCAATTTGGATAGTACCAATAGGCACTGCTGATCATTGTAGCACAGTAAAATATGCAAACCTTGCGTCACTATTGGTCATCTGCATCTTTCATGGAAAGTTTGGGGTTTAGGGGTTTTTTTGGTGGGTTTTCTTTTTGTTTGATTTGTTGTTTGGTTTTGGGTTCTTTTTTCCCCAAATCAAAGATGAAAACAAAAAGGCCTTTTTATTTCTGGGGAGGAAGGACCTGGTGCTATGTGTAAAAGATCAAATGCTTCAATTTTCAATAGGTTCCAATAAAAAATGAGTAGCTGCTACTGTAGTGAGCTGTGTGCCCTGGAAATGACAGAGGATTTGGAGGGACCGGACTCTCTTGTGAAAAGAAGATCCTTTAATTGTTAAAGAAAAGCCTTGTTAGGATTTTGGTTTCATTGGTCTTACTGATCGTCACCCAGCTTCATTCCCTGGGGCCAGGGAATGGCAATAAGCAGGTATATAGAGCTCTCCTCTGAGCTTACAAAGCCCCACAAGACTATTTGCTTGTTAAAATGTTTTCACAATAAAAGAAGCCTAAAGTACAACTTTTCTATTGAACTATGACAACTCAAAAGAATTCTTAGCTCCTAAATACGGCTTTTAATCAGATTTCAGTGTACTTAAATGAAATGCCACTCCAGACTTAAATTTTCAGTGAACATTCCTTTGCCATTGCTACCTGCAGAATGCTGTTTTGGGACCTGATAGTGACGAGCATTTTGTTTCTTAATGGGGCTGTGTATTAGTCACTTTACCCTTGCAGGACCACTGAGAAGGGAGCTGTCCTTATAAATGTTGTTGAGATTATTCTCCAGCTAAAAGAGAGCAACTGCAATGCAAGCTGGCCGTAATACCTCCCTGCCTCATTGGCTCCTGCCTGCCCTAGCATCATTAGGCAAGCTCAGCATTTTCTTGTCTTGGAATTGCTGATTCTATTAAATCTGCTTTGGATCACTTTCTTTTGCATCAGAAGCAAAGGGGATGCTTTCATCTCTGCTTCTTCCCTGCTGTTCTTCCTCAGAAATCTTAGAATTCAGAATGTGTGGAAATGTTTGATAAACACACTAAAAATGGTCCTGTTTCTTTCTTAGAAATGGTTTCCGAGATGTAATGATATAGTAACAAAGTACCATTAGTAATATGGTTTGTAGACTGATGCGTAGTGGAATGTAAATAGGATAAGTGAGCTATTGAAGGAATTTATTCAGCTGAGTCTAAAATAGCTTTAAATTTGCTTAATTGAGCAACTCAGCATTGGAATGAAAACCGAGACATTAAAGTAGGATGTTCAAAAGTGATTGTCTCTGTTTTCTGAACCTGAAGATTGTCGATGATGGGATATTAACTGAGGAAAAAGATGCTAGATGGAATGTGTTTGTAGATAAAGTGTGTTAGTTAATTCTGCTAAATACCTGCGCAAACAAGCAGTTGTTCCATGTTCCCTTGTGCAGAGACCATGAACATCATGAGTTCTGGCAGAACAGAAAGAACACACTTGGTGAAGCTCCTGCGGGCTTAGGGGTCTGCAGCACCCCGGGTAATGGGCGCTGGGCAGGGGGTGCTGGTGCTGCAGAACAGCGCAGGTGGTTCTCAACCAGATACTGAGAGCTTTAACCATAGATCTGGAGGTGACAGTGTCCTGTACACCCAGAAATGGAACTCATTTAGCATCAGACTACAAGTGCTCTTCTATCAGTGCAAAAGCTGAGGCAGAGCATTTTACCAAGTCAGTTGGGCTGGTTCTGCTTGCATCTGAACTGTAACTTCATTTTTGCACACCTTATCTCAGCATCTGCAGTGCTTTTTGGTGGGTTTTTTGTTTGGGGTTTGTTGGTTTGTTTGGGGGTTTTCTCATATTCTGGAGTTCTCTCTCCACTCTGACAAGGGCTTTTGTATCTGAAGGTTGTGCTTAAGGATGCAGCTGGTGGAACAAAGGCTTCACTTATGACAGTATGTTCTGTACCTGAGGTGCAGTTGTTTGGGTTTTTTATGTCCAGAGCAATAGGAAAGAAGACCAAATAGAGAATATTTGTCCCTCTCACAAACTTGCTTATTGTTTGTATTCAGAATCTGGGGGGGTTTGCAGGTTGCTGAACATGCTCAGTGAATTTCAGCAACATTTAACCTTCAAGTGATGTTTGAATTGTCCAGCAATTACAATAGCAGTTTTGCCTGCAATAGCTGCTACTCTGCTAGCAAACAGCACTCAGGTCTGTTTGAGCAGTTTGTACATGCCTGATCAGACCCATCTGGCAGGAGATGTTTTCTAAGAATTCGTTTTGCACCACCATTGTTTTCTAGGTTAAACCTGTTTGTGCTGTGCCGCTCTGCAGCGGCTTCTGTCTGATCTTTAATTGTAGCATTTTCAATCTCCCACCATTATAAAGAAATCATAAATGGCAGAATCACAAACCTAAGAGCGTAGTCACAGTTTTAGGCAGTTGTTCCAGGTCACATTGCTGGCACCTACCTCAAAGGCTGCAGCTCCTCTGGATGATTTTTGGTGCCGCAATTTTTGTTCATTTGTGGCTGCTAATGTAATGCTTCTGTATGCATTTTTCCCGTTTCCAGCAAATTCACTGTTGTAGGTAGACGACAACTGCATCACAAGGATTGGGAGTGTGCTGGGTTACACAAAAGGATTAATGCATTCCTTGGCAATACTCACCTGCTCAGCAGCACTGTTTGCACATTCTGTTTGGCCCATATCTTACTTTTCTTCTCTCTTGGATTGTTCTCCCCAGTTTTGACCAACAGACGTTCAGGAACTTGCAAGTCACAAGCTGCTTTTTGAACGCTGGTCATTAGGACAGGCCTGGGTCTCTCCATGTCTGCTGTACAGATGCCAGAGACACTTAACTCTCAAGTAACATTAAATAAGATGGATCTCTCTGCCTTTGTTTACTACAGATTCTTATTTTCCTGGGGATTTCTCTGTCCTTGCCTTTCTGCATGTTTCTGCCTCTTTGTTGGCAGTGAGCTAATTTTGATGTCTTTAATTTTAACTTAGCACTTTTATTGTATAGTCCTAGAGAAGGACTTGGTGGTACTGGTGGATAAAAAGCTTGAATATGAGCCAGCAGTGTGCACTTGCAGCTCAGGCAGCCAGCTGTATCCTGGGGTATATCACCAGCAGCATGACCAGGTTGAGGGGAGGATTCTCTCCCTCTGCTCTGGTGGGACACCCGCTGCAGTCTTGCATCCAGCACTGGGGCACTCAGAATAAGAAGGACATGGACCTGTTGGGAGCGAGTCTAGATGAGGCCATGGAGATACTGCGAGGGCTGGAGCAGCTCTGCTCTGGAGCCAGGCTGAGAGAGCTGGGCTGGGTCAGCCTGGAGAAGAGAAGGCTTCTTAAGGGGAGACCTTAGAGCAGCTCCAGTGCCTAAAGGGGCTAAAAGAAATCTGGAGAGAGGCTTTTTACAAAGGAATATAGTGAGAGGACAAGGAGGAATAAGATCTTAAGCAGAAGTTTTTTTCCCTGTGAGGGTGCTGAGGCGCTGGCACAGGGTGCCCAGAGAAGCTGTGGCTGCCCCATCCCTGGCAGTGTTCAAGGCCAGGTTGGACACAGGGGCTTGGAGCAACCTGCTCTAGTGGAAGGTGTCACTGCCCATGGCAGGGATTGGAACTGGATGAGCTTTAAGGTTCCTTCCAGCCCAAACCATTCTTTGATTCCATGATAACTTGCAGAGCCTCAGTATCCCACAAATGTCTGTGCTCTGGTGGGTGACATAATGTTCGATACATCAGTGCATTTTGCTGTGATGTTTATGGAGGTCTCTGATACCCTGAGCTTGTCGCTTCTGTGTATGATACTGGAAGAAGTGTTGCTACCATTGAAATACATTTCTATGCTTCTACCCATGATATTTACTTACCTCTACAGGTGTCACAGCAGTATTAAAGGGAAATCAATTTAGTTTGAATATACATATCTATATTATTTGTAATATCCGTTGGCATTCTCCTAGTTATAAAACTCTTATTCAGGTATAAACAAAGGCAAAAAAAAGTTTAAGATCAGTAGAGCACCAGGAAACTTGTTTCTTCTTAGAGTGTATTTAAGGCGCAGAAGTGACTATCAGGAGACCTGAGCTCTGTGGCCAAGTCTGACCTTTTACACCAGAGGTAGTGGTGCATTGCAGTGAGCTACTAGCAGATCTGAAAAGTACAAGGAATTAATTCCTTGAGTTCTGGAAGCAGAGGTCAAACACTGACGTGAGGCTGGATCTTAATTACAGTTATTTTTCTTACAGTTCTTCAGAACCACGTCCAACTGGCCTGGAGGAGAGCGATCAGTCATCAATGTCTGGAGATCAAGGAATGAGTTTAGATAACTCAGGCCCTAAGCTTCCGGATTTTGCAAGTAGGCCACCAGGTAGCTGGATGTTTCTGTGGATTATCTGAATGTAATAACTACAGGAGAGCTTTTAACTCATCCTTGTGACAGTTCTATTTTGTGTCATCACACAATCAAGCCCAAAGCTTTTTTCCCTCCTAGTAACTAACTGGTACCATTGCTAAAATGTTTTCTTTGAATTTGCTCAAAATGAAGAGGTGAGCACAGTCTCGTGTAGCATCCTGTAGGTATCATACTGAACACTGTAGTGACTTAGCAATAGGATAATTGATAAAAAAAGTCTGTACCTCGAGCTGTAGCACAGACTGATGCTTTAAGTGTTAACCAAATAGCTGATTTATGAGAATTAATAACCAAATAGCTGATTTTGAGAATTGTTGGAATTAATACCAACAATGCAGTTGGAATTATGCTTTTCACATAAGGAGAATTAAATCCAAAGTCTGCAAAGGAATTTATGTTATCAGCCACATGGGTGGTTCTTAACACTGTTTTTAGCCAAGTAATACATGGCAGATTCTACTTTGTACACTAGAAAAAGTCAGACCTGTCTCACGTATGCCAGGCCATGTCCCACAGCGCCTGTCAAACTCTTTAAGGTTGTTTTGAGGAATATTAGTTAAAGTCCAACTTTGCAATTGTAGGAGAAAGCAAGCCCATGGACAATTGCAGAGACTTCAGCTGGCATGAATCTGGAGTAATAGTAGCTGGTATGATACACTAAGAGATCTCCAATTGCATGTCATGCAGGTCATTCATACACTAAGTAAAAATACTTCTGAGAATTCAGTTAAGTCTTTGTCCTTATTTGTAAAGCCTGTTTCATTGATCTGGCTCTCACGTAAGACAAACAGGCTCCTGGCTATACTGCCTATCTGATCTTGTTTGTTACAGAAATTATGCTTTCTCTGGTCTTTGGTTGGTTTTAATGAATGCATCATCTTGTTGTCTTAGGATATCCATCTCAGCCAGTGGAACAAAGACCACTTCAGCAGATGCCACCTCAACTCATGCCACATGCGCAGCAGCCACAACCACAGCCCCAGCAGCAGCCGCAGCCACCACCACAGCAAGCCCAGGCACCACCACAAACACCACAGCAGCAGCAGCAGCAGATGATGATGATGCTTATGATGCAGCAGGATCCCAAATCAGTCAGGCTTCCTGTACCACAAGGAGTTCACCCACCTAGAGGGCCTCTGAATCCAGATGCTCAACGAATGCCGATACAGCAGGGTGGTAACATGCCAGTAATGGTTAACCTCCAGGGTCCTGGGTCAGTGCCTCCATCTCCTGATAAACAAAGAATTTCCTTGCCAGGCAATCCTCCTCTGGGAAATAATGCAAGAAAAATGGTTTATCAAGATAATGTCCAGAATCCTTCCAGCTCACCTCTTGGAGAGGTTTCGTCAGTTTCCTCCCTTCCAGAGGGAGGTGGAGCTGAAGGCCCCCCAGCATCAGCAGCTCAGAATAACCTGACATCTCATTTGGTAGTTTCACAAAACCAATTAATGATGACAGGACCCAAACCTGGACCCTCCCCACTTTCAACTGCCCAAGGTACAAGTCCCCAGCAGCAGTCAAATTCTCTGCCTAGTGCTCTTACACACCATTTTCCAAATGTTGCCACCCCATCACAAACTGCAAGGCCTAAAACCCCAAACAGAGCAAGCCCAAGGCCGTACTATCCTCAGACTCCTAATAACCGTCCACCTAGCACTGAACCATCAGAAATCAGCTTGTCTCCAGAGAGACTCAATGCTTCTATAGCTGGTCTGTTCCCTCCCCAGATTAATATTCCTTTACCTCCCAGACCTAGTCTCAATAGAGGATTTGATCAGCAGGGTCTTAATCCCACTACTTTGAAGGCCATTGGACAAGCCCCGTCAAATCTCACCATTAACAATCAGTCTAGTTTTGCTTCTCCACAGTCACACAAATTGGAAAGTGTGGTCATTAATTCAGGAAAACAAACCAACACTGGCGGAACAAAGAGAGCAAGTCCAAGCAATAGTCGAAGATCCAGTCCTGGATCCAGTCGGAAAACTACCCCAAGCCCTGGCAGGCAGAATTCAAAAGCAGCTAAATTATCATTGACAACTCCGCAGAATCCATCTCTATTGCAGAACATGGAATTACAAAGAAATATGATGGCTGGTCCTTCTTCTTTGCCAACACCTGTGACTTCAAGTTTCCAAAGCAACAACATGCTAAGTAATCCGAATCCTGCAGTTTCTGTACCTCCTGTGACGGGCATTCCTGAAGACAACAAAGAGAGCCTTAGTGTGCCTCAAGATAACGAGTGTCAGAGTGCACAAGGTGTCCAAGGTAACAAAGAGCAGCCCAGTATTGAACTTAAGGGTATCCCTACTCCAGAAATTAAAATGTTGGTTCCAGAAGAACAGCCAAAAAAAGATGGGCAAGCCCTGGACTCCAGTAAGCTTCCAGTCATGGAGGAAAGTAAACCCATGGTGTCTCCAGCTATGAGGGAGGCACCAACTTCCTTAAGTCAACTTCTTGATAATTCTGGAGCTCCTAACATAACCATTAAGCCTCCTGGGCTGACTGGTCTTGAAATGGCACCGATAGTTACCACTAGTGAGGAGCTAAAGAAGATAGCTGTCATTCCTCCACTGCAAGATTCATCCTCGAGCAAAGAGCCATCTAATTCACTTAGCTTGCCTCAAACTAATGAGTCCTGTTCAACGCCAGGGCACCAGGAACTGGGAGAAATAAGCTCAAGCGCTGCACAGAGTGTTCCTCCAGTAATGCAGAGGCCTGTCAGCTCTTCTTCTATTTCAGGTCCTTTGCCTCCCAACCAGATAACAGTTTTTGTAACTTCAAACCCTATTACATCTGCTGCTAATACATCAGCACCATTACCATCTCACTTGCAGCCTGCATTGGTGTCAACTGTTGTTACAATGCCCAATGTAGGGAACAAAGTCATGGTGTCTGAGGGGCAGTCAGCAGTTCAGTCTAATGCCCGGCCACAGTTTATTACACCTGTGTTTATAAACTCATCATCAATAATTCAGGTTATGAAGGGCTCTCAGTCAAGTACGATTCCAGCAGCCCCCATGACTTCTAACTCTAGTCTGATGCCTCAGTCGGTCGCGGTTGTTGGGCCTTTGCATATACCACAGAATATAAAGTTCTCTTCTGCACCCGCTCCTCCCAGCACATCATCCAGCAGTCCTGTTTCTACCATTCCCACCAGCAGGCCACTGGTTCTTAATCCCTTGGCACCTCCTGTTCAGCTGCCTTCTTCTGCTACAGCTTCTTCCAGTGCTCCCTCAAATCTCCCTGCTCAGCAAGGCAAAGACTTCAGCCCAGAGGAGACTTCTTCTCAAACTGGTGGGTCGAGTGACCAGTGCTCTGTTACAGCAACACAGTCAGGACCTGTTGTTTCACCTCTTTTGACAAGTAGTCCAGGGTCTGGGAACAGACGCAGTCCTGTTTCGTCAAGTAAGGGGAAGGGAAAAGTAGACAAGATTGGCCAACTCTTGTTGACTAAAGCTTGCAAGAAAGTCACTGGTTCCCTTGAGAAAGGGGAAGAGCAGTATGCTTTGGATGGCGAAGCAGAAGGTCAGGGACTAGAAACATTGGTCCCAAACAGTTTGGGAACAGAGCAGTCACCAGCAGAACTAGATAATAAAACTGTGACACCGCCAGCACCCAGTCTTCTAAAACAGAGCACTTCTGGGCCTGGCAGTTCAGGTGCCAGCACCACAGCTGCTGCTCCTGCTTCCACGTCTCCGAGCACATCAACAAGCACTCCTCCTACCAGTGTACCACCAGTTGTAACCACTCCTGCAGCCCCAGACCTCGCACCCGCAGCACCAAGCACTAATGGCAGTAACCACGGTGCTGCACCGGCTGAGCAAACTGGGCCTGGTGTGGTGGAAGAAAAAGCAGGAGCACATCAGGAGCTGCTACAGAATGCAGGTAAGTCCAGTGCTGCCCTGTGTAAATGTAGGATTGCTTCTGTAAACTTCCTAGGTGCTTTTCTCCATGAACATAATAAAAATCAGACCCCATAGCCAAGGTTGACAGCTCCTGTCTTGTTTCTGAGTGTCGTGGTTTAAGCCCAGCCATAGTTTAACTCAGAACCACGCAAGCACTCGCTTACTCCACCTCCTTCTTCCTTCCCTCGCTCCCAGAGGAATGGGGAGGAGACTGGAAAGAATGTAAATCCCACGGGTTGAGATGAGAACAGTCCAGTAACTAAGGTATCATACAAAACTACTATCAATAATAATAATGATAAGGGAAATAACAAGGGGAGAAAATACGATTGCTCACCACCCGCTGACCGATTCCTAGCCCGACCCGCGCAGTGATCTGGGCCTTCCGGATGACTCCCCCGAGTTTATATACTGGGCATGACGTGCTGTGGCATGGAATACCCCTTTGGCTAGTTTGGGTCAGGTGTCCTGTCTCTGCTTCCTCCTGGCTTTCCCTCCTCCCTTGGCAGAGCATGAGACTGAAAAGTCCTTGATCAGAGTAAGCATTACTTAGCAACAACTAAAAACATTGGTGTTATCAGCATTGTTCTCAGACTAAAGTTGAAAACACAGCACTGCACCAACTACTAAGAAGGAGAAAGAATGGCTGCTACTGCTGAACCCAGGACAGTAAAATCCACAGAAGTCACCCCAGCACAACTGAGAACTTGAGCTTGAACATGACTTCCCTGTGGCTGTTAGATGTATGTCGTAGCTGTGTGCCAGTAGAAAACGGAAACAAGCTTCACAGAAGAAATCCTGATTTGTTAGGAGAAAGATGGAAGTGGATATTCTTCATTTAAACAGGAATGTTTAATTTTCTGTCTTCATGTTCTTCCTAAGTTCATTATCACATACAAAAGTAGACCAGAAAACAGTAGTCTGACAAGAATTGGTTTTCCATCTTCTGTTTTAACTTGGCAACTTAAGAAATGTTAAGCCACATCATCTTGTTGCCAAAGGACTTCAAGGGAGTCTCTGGAGCATCTTTTGCACCCTTGCAATTGAAAGAGTGAGGGCATTGATTTGTTAACAAAGAAGCTTTTTTCCCTCAGAACTTCTGTTGAAATGAGCATTAATCTAAGAGAGACTAAACTCTTTAATTTCTAGGACTTCCTTTAATTTCTCAGTCTGGTGAAAAACTGTTGCCATTAGAAAAGTGATTTATGATATTTAATTTCTTCACTTTTTCTAGTTTGAGAAAACTTGGGGTAATTCTGCCGAAGTTTTCTTTTTAAGCTGGGGAAGTGTGTGTGGTGGGGGGAGAATAGAGCGTAGGTGAACAATATTGCATCTGTAAATGCAGTAAGATGGAAGATGCAGTGTTCTGTAAAAGCAGCCCGATTGCGCAATAGAAAATGCTTGTGTCTCCCTTTGAAAATAATGCTTTTTCCCCTCCACTTTTGTTCTAGCATCCTCTCAACCTTTAACACAGAAAAAAAGTTCAGTTCCAACATCAGAAAGTACTGTTCAAAGAACAGGTAAATCTTACTTTGGAAAAGTGGAATATAGGTGAACTAAACTGTGTTTGTAACTGAAAATGCACTTAGTTTAATGCGTGTTTAATGGTCACTAACATGCTTGGTAATTTAAGGGCTGTTTTTTTTCCTGTTAGATATTCTCCCTATTCAAATTTTGGGTAGGAAGAAAAGTAACTCTTTCCTTATGTTGCTTTTTCTGCGTTTCTTTTGTTACCAAGATACCTGTTTTTCCCAGGCAGTGCTATATAGACTTACACTGAAGAGTCTGATGTTTCAACCATACGTATTGTAAAGGGTGTTTACCAGAAGGGGACAGATACCATCCGTTTGCTTACCCTTTTTTTTATACCTGTGTTCCTTGTCTACACTCTAGCAAACTTTAGGTACTAAATTGATCCTAAAGGCAAAGCCACAGTTCTGTGCAGCAGTATCCCAGAGGTTCGAGGGTGTTTAAGGGTGAGATGGAGTTGTTATAGGCACCGTGACAAATGAACAGTGAGTTAATACCTTACATTGTAATGGTGATCCCTGAGGCTGTTTCTCACAAGAGGTGCTGTGTTTAGTTATAGATAATCCCTCTCAACAAAGGGTCTGGTGGATATGGGGAGAATGAGAAGATGGACAGTAGAAAGATGAGAAATCTACATCATCTCCTGAGAGATTTTCTTGTTCATCAGAAGTATAATTGGGCTTCAGAAGATTGCCACCTTTTGCATTAGAAGGTCTTTGCTGTAAGAGGTAGTTGGGTTAAGGCAAAATTTAACGTGCATAATAGATCCACATTAGTATTTTTAAGGTTTAAGAAGAATAAACCCTAGATGTTTTAGAAGTGATAAGCTGTCTAAAATGGGAGCTAAGAAAGGGAGAGGACTGTAGCTCTTGTCAGGAGGTTTCTCCAGAGTTTTCTTCCGCAGGGTTCCTTTTAACTTTCCTCTGGCTTAGCTGGTGCAGGCCATAAGCAGAGAGAGCACTTGGCTGAGCTAGTACTTGTTTCATACGTTAGCTTGCTTTGCGAGAAACAATAGATGAGAGAAGATTATTCTTCAAAGCTAAAGCATAATGAGAATAATGTGAGATGGTTGTGCCTTGACAGTGGATTTTAAAATTATCTTTTTCTCTTGTAGAACTTGAAACAAATGCTCCGGTAGTTGCTGGTCAAAGGTAAGGAGATAGTTTGTGTAGATGCAGAATAGATGTAGCTTTCATGGGAGGAAATCCCTTTCTCTTTGCTTCAGTTGCACACCTTCTGCTACTGTTTTTCATTTTCTTGTCCATTCCCTTTCTGTCCTGCTAAGAATTTGGGCTCAACTGTGTTTCAAAATGTTGCTGAAATGCAGAATGTGAGGTAACGTTTCCCAGCTCTGTCTTCATGCTTCGGGCAGTGTTTCCTCTTGCCCCTTCAGGCCTGTTTCATGTCCCGGAAGGGTCTTGATGGTTCTACAGTTTGATATTTTCTGAAAACAAATCACAACTAAAACCCCCAAAGCCTGCAGCTTAGTTCTGATGTGAAGTTTTGTTTTCTGCACTTACTCTTTTCTAAAGTTTGGGGGGTTTCTGCCCTTAGGACTGTTTTCTCCAGATTTCTTTTGTTTGCTTGTTGGCATTTTGCCATGATCTGATAGGAAAGTCAGGTAGGACCTTCATCTTGTCCCACTTAAGACACTCAGTAATTCAAAAATCAAATTTCAAAAGATTGTGTTCTGCCAGAAGAAAATACAGTTTCCAAGGTCTGTTTCTTTTAGATTCTGAACCCACCAGAGTCTTAGACTCAGTACAGGCAGCTGTAATGATGAACCGTTGTAAGGTTTTCGGATAACAATGTTGGCATGAATGGCTGTGTTTTTGATGCTCCCCCATCAGTGGAGTGATGCCCTAAGCCAGAGCAAGCGGTGCAGTTAACTCATTTGGTTATCAGGAAGGAAGGCAGTGCCATCTTTTGTAAGGGAGGGAGCAGAATACATTTCCTCAGATCAGGAGTGACTCCACATTGAATATTTAGCTGTATTTACCATCACATGGGTTGGGATCTTTCTACTTGTATCAAAGATGAACTGAAATGTCAGTACAAGTTTTCTTTAGGGTGCAGTTTCTCTGAAAAGCTGATGAGCAGATTCTCCAAATGAAGCACCCTTGCATGACCCTTCTCCACACTCCTCAACACATCAAATGACCACGAGTGCATTTCTTATTGCATTTTTCTGGGCTGATGCTTTTCTGAGCAACACCAGAAAAGAAGGGAGATTTTCAGGCAAACTGTGAATGTAGTGATGGCTGATACAGTGGCCAGCTTTGAGCTCCTGGAGTTCAGCACCGTTTGGTACAAACCTTAGAGGAACTTGCAACCTAGAAAGCATTGGAAATATCTTTACTTGGGCCAACTTGATTTCCTCATATAAAAGAAGTGATGTGTTGATTCATGTGAGACAATCCAAGCTATGGATTAGTCACTAGATCTGTAAAAATTATCTGTAGTAACTGAACTTCAGCTGATGATGCTTTTTTGCTTACCTCCAAGTATCCTCCGAAGTAGGTGGCTGCTGTTTCAGCTGCCCACATTACTGAGCAGAAGAGCAGTTTGTGACCTGTTTGGGGGATTCAGTTTATAGATTGCCCATGATACTGTCTATGATTTATTTTGTATCTGAGACAAGCCGTGTGCTTCAGTATTCTCCACTATTGTGTGTTTCCTTGCTTGAGAATGTTTGTCTCTCGTTGAGACAAACTGTGTTTTATTTTAAGTATCTGCTAGTTAAAACTACAAGTGTTTGTAGTAGGTTTTCCTCTCAAAATAGGACTTCCTCTGAACCAGTGAGAGTGTAGTGGAGCCTCTGGAATGCACAGGTCTGCTCTGGGTGTTTTCAGTCTGTTCTCTGATTAAGGCAGCCTATCTTGACATCTTGCAAGTATCGCCCAAAGGGCATGAAATGAGTTGTGTTTCTCCTTTTCCAGTATCAGCAGTGATTTATTTGATTAATTACTTACCTTTGAATTCACAGGAGGTAAGTGTAATGTAATCTTCAGAAACCACTTAGTCATCAGAAATTGTCTGGCACTAATACATTAAGGAGAAAACACCCAAACCTCGAGGAATTCACAGGGTAAAGAGTTAATTACAAAGTGTAGCACTCTATCTGTTGTCTCAGGGACAGGAAACACGGATTTCCACACTACCTAAAATTATTTGTTGTAGCAGAAAAAGCTTTCTGTTATGGAAAGAAAACGTTTTAACATCAAGCTTTAAAGCTTTAAGAAAGTATAAAATAAGCCTTAAGCTTTTTAATATGTGAAGATCAATGGAGGAATCTTGTAAGAGCAAAAGCTGGCATACTCACTGAAGAGTTCCTAATGCTTCCTTATGTTCATCTGCAATTTCAACTCTGTGTTCCCGTATCGTAGCAGTCTCTAATGTAACTTGTTTGCTTTTCCTAGACTTCAGTAATGGTGGCACCTGTGGAAAACAGAGCAGACAATTTATAATGCATCTAATTTCTTGGTCTTCTAATGTTGAAAGTATTCTCTTTGAGGACTTCTCAATTCTGTATCCTCTGATAATTTTTAATAGAAACGGACTATACTCTGGCTTACTCAGGTCATTCTGCATCTGATAAAACTTCTGGTATCTCTAGCGTTTCATATCTTCAGTGCTAATAGTCCGGAACTGGTACCTGTGTTGGTCCATCCTCCAGCTTGTCTGAGTTGCATAGAAAAGCATAATTCTTCTTACACTTCATCAGAAATATTTTGTCCCACTTTATTAGTAATGAGACAAAAGAGAATTGTGAAAAGTCTAAAACTCCAAGTAGAAGAAATTCAAGAACAGAGGATTCTGCCGCTCCACAGGAAACTGTAGAGAATGGACAGCGCAAGAGGTCCTCCCGACCAGCGTCTGCATCCAGCACTGCAAAAGGTAAAATCCACAGCCCTCATTTCTCTGGAGAGGGCAGGCAGTAATGTACTGCCCCAAATAATAACCCCTTCGATAGCTGGCTTGTAACGGTGGTTTACAGCTTCTAAGTGTGCTTTTAACTCTAGTTTCAAAGATTTAGACACAGGTTGATGTTCAAGTATTGACTGACTTCTGTACTGGCAGTGAATCGTGTATGGATTTCACATTGTTAAATGTGTGGAACTTGTTTTCTGCAATACTCAACAACATAGTGTTCAGCAAGCTTGCCTAGTTGAAGTTGAATTCTCTTGGCAGAAATGTGTTGCCATTGAAAGGACTGTACTCACGTAAAAAAGTCACTCTTTTTCTTTTCCTGAAGCCTGAAAGACACAAGACAGATGCTAAAGTCTTCCCAAGCGCACGGTCAGCTCTTGCGAAGCCAAATGCTGTGGTTCAGGCATGTTCAGAACGCTGCCTGGATGGTAGCCTGGAGCACCGAGGAGTGCTGTGTGCTAGCACAGAGCCTCAGCTGTTCTTTCCAAGAACATGTGAAATCCTAAAGTTAAAGATACTAACCCATAGCATTAGCAGTTGCTGACGTGCCTTATTGCTACCCAGGTTTCAATCTTGAACAGAATATGCAGTGTTTGCATGGAACACGTGGTCATTGCCAGAATGCATGGTCCGTGGTGCCATTCTTGTTTCTGAAGCTAAACTCTGTCAGCTCCTTATGTTTAAGGGTCAGAAAAATTCTGATGGACAAAATTTGTTCAGAAGGGTAGAGAGAACCCAGCAAGAGGCAACATTCAAGCAATATATTAAAGATAACATACAGAACAAAGAGGTGTTGATATAAAATTCTTATGAAAGGAAGTCAAGTTGAATTCAGCAACCATTTTCCATACTGAAGATACTAAAATTGGATGGTAAGAATATTTGCATTTTAGGAGTTTCAGAGAAGACTTCCAGCTACACATAATTGTGCGATGAATCTCAAAGATGACATGGAGGGACCCGTATATTCTGCACTTTTGTGGCTGCTGAATTTAATTACATCTACTTTTTGTGGCAGGATTGTGCAGAAGAACCTGAATCTGTATTGTAAAAATCCATTCTCTTTCATGATTATGAAGAAAAGCTTGAAAACTGTGAAGCCAATGTGAAAGCTTTAGATTTGGTGATACTGTCCTGAGTGTGAAGGGACCTGAAATATATGGGTCTGCCCCATACTGTAACGAGTAAACCTAAAGATGACAACCAGTGGCACATCAAATTCTGGGAATGTGGGAACATGAAAGTACATCAAATTGAAATAACAGAACTCAGAGGTTTTGTACTGACTGTATTTATTACCTCTGTAAGTAAAATCACTGCTTTTAAAACAAGCACCTGAAACTGGTGCAGTATCTAAGGGGTTTGCTTGAAAACACTGATCCTGCTTACAATGTGGTACCCTGGGCTGTGGCTACCTTCTCTTCATGCGAGCAATGCCTGCTTCCAGGTGGTAGAGAAAGTGAGCAAAGCAGGGCTTTCTTGTGGGCAGGGACAGGCTGCAGGGTTAGTGAGGGAGCTGGTGTAAGGAAGTTTGCCATTGCGCCTACTCTGGTCTGTGGTTTTGTTAGTGAATCATAGCTTAAGAAAGCACACTTGGTTTTTATGCCCCTTCTAGACATCTGCAGTTACCTTTTCTGTGTCCTGAGAAACTCTCACTAGTCTGTGTCAATGTGGGGCTGGGAGAAGCTCCTGTTAGATAGGGGTGGATTAAGGCCACTGTAGAAATGGCAATTAGGAAAAAACCAGAAATGTAGCAGGGAGAAAGAAGTAAACTTTGACCAGTTGGTGTAGGAATCCCTTTGCTAAGCATCAGGAAGGAGGAGGCAGGAGGGTAACTGTAAGAGAAGGGCCTCACAGCAGCAGGGCTGGCTATAGCAGCTGCTGCCTGAGCTGCTTCCGTAGTGCTGCTGCTCAGAGGGAGCTCTGGTAAGTGGGAGTTGTGCCTGCTGAGGTGTTCCACTTCTGAAACCTGGTGCTGTGTTGGTATTGTCACTTCTTGGAGTATTTCCAGCAAGGGCTGTTGCAGCATTTACCATAGTTCCGAGTTTGTTGCATTTTATAATGTTGCTTTATTTTGGTTTTTAAATACAACATTTAACAGCCATAGCGTTGTACTGTTGCTCCTCTAGCTTTAGATGTCTTGGGTGTCTTGGAAATCTTTTCCCTATTGACTCTTAAAATACACACAGCTCTAATAGCTTTTGGAAAATACTGTCAAGAGCCAAAGATACATTGCCAATGCTTAAAATCCCATTTTTGAAAGATCTAAAGATGCAAACACCTTTGGTCCTTACTCTGTTTTGTTTTGAAATGGAAACGTTAGTGCCTTGGTAAGTGCACTGAACAGGTCATCTGCTTTCACTGCAGCTTCTGCGAGTGCTGCTCCTCGCAGTGTTTTTGTACCTTTCTGCATAGCTGCTTCTCTGTGAATCATAATGTACACTCGAGAGACTCGTTTTCTAATGATCTGACTTCCCAAGGACTCAAACAGCTACATCTGTAATTCATGTGGCAGGCTCCAAATGACCTTCCTAAGTGTTTTTTATAGCACCATCTCCATGATGCTGGCTCCCACTGCTGCAGTTTCTGCCCAGTGCCCATTTCACAGAGGCACATTTGAGCACATTGTGCATGTGGGGAACTAACATTAATCACTTAAATGTACAAAACCACACAGATCTTAAGGCTGATACATTGCGAGTTCAGCATTGCTGAAGCCCTAGCGCTTGGAAGTCGCGCCCTACCAGAGCTGGGGGAAGGCTGAGCTGTGTCACAGCGTTGGTGTTTGTGTTGTGACTTGGTGCAGAGTCAGACCCGGGTCAGTGGGAACCCCGCTCCTCCGAGGTTTCCACTCTGGTGTGATTGTGGAAGGGCAATCTGTGCACCTCTGGTGAATGGCTTGTCGACTTCGTATCCATGCTTCTTTTCTTCTCTTAATTTCAGAAACGAGTGCCAGTGCAATGCAGTCAAAAAGAAGAAAATCCAAGTAAATTACTGCATGGAAACATGAAACTTGTAAATGAGTGTGAATTTACCAATAGCAATTTTGAGCTGTGATTTTTCTTTTTTTAAATAAAATTCTGTACAGTAAAGTCCTTTTAATATTCTCCTGTTCCCAAGAAATGATTTTTTTTTTCTAAAAAACAGATAAATAGATATAAAAACTGGGTTCTTCTAAAACCCCCTGGACTTACGAAGCGAAGCCCAGGGTCAGCACATGAGGTTAATGTGTTTGTATGAAATGGAAGGGGAGGGGAAGACAATTGTAAATTTATTTGTTTCCACTTTTCATAAATTAGAATACAGGGTTGTCATTTTTAGGTATTAAAAATAATGTATTGTGCTGTTGTTTAAGTACTGTATGTGAATAGCAGTAAGAGGGTTTAGAAACAAAACCCGATCATGTTTGGAAATGTAAATAATTTTATTATATAGTAGATCTGATGTATTTGTTGTAGAAATGGACCAGTGAAACAAAACAAAAAACAACGTAAATGTAAGGGTTTGTATAATGTGGATTCCCTCATGCTCTAAATAAATGTTATTGTCCTATAAGTTGGGTTGAATTATTATTAGCAACAACAACCGCATCATTCCAAACAGGAAGATTGAAGGGATTATTTAGAGCTCGAGGCCTGCAAGCTCCTTATATGGAGCTTTAGAGAGGAATTTGTTTAACCACAAACGAATTAACTGATGCAGCTGCTCTTGCAAAGCAAGAAAACACGGTGCAGGCCACGCTCCTGCCCTTGGGCTCTGTGCAGGGAACACATACAAGGTGAGGAGGCCCAGGAGACAGCGCTCCCTCAAGTAAAGCTGCTCAGCAGGAAAATGCAGCAGAGGGAAAAGCTCTTTGCAACGGGTTGAAGGCTTTGTGAAATGCAGGAGCCTGCACTCTGTTACGTGGATAAGCAGCGGAGCCTGGTTTGTACAGAGGGCTGTGGAAAGTAGGTCAGGCCCCTTGTTCCGGGGAGCTCTCGCTGGTCCTTTCGGATTGCTTGTTGCTTTGTGCACAGATACTTGGACCTGTTTTCTTCTCTTACACAGTTGTAGGGATGCATTGATATGTATAAGAGGCTGATGGAATTGTAGTTAAATGTAATTTTTCACCTTTTATAATGGAAGAAGTTACCTATTTGTGCACAAGGTACTAGACATTGAGTGAGGCTCCCCGTCTTTGGTCATCCCTGTCAAAGTGCGGATGCTCTGTGTCTTTTGCAAGGGAAAGTAAGATGCTGGTGGGATGCTGCCTACCCCCATGCTCCAAATCCCCAGCTCTCCCCCAGCTGTTTACACCTCTCTTGCTTTGCAGGGGGTAGTATGAAGTTGGTTTCCACAAAAAGCATCTAATCCTTTAGGATTATAGATCCATACATACACATTTATATGCGCATGTAGGATTACGGATCCATGCACATGCATTTCTATATGCATCTATATATTTTATATGCATGTATATATTCTGTATGCACTCACATAAGTACAGTCAATAGGAAGCGGTTTCTGAAATGGCTCATTTTACTACTACCATCCTCCACATAGCATTTGCTAACCCTTGTCTTCAGATGGTTTTATTCCACGTCTGTGCTAAGGACAAGGAGGGATTGTCCCATGCCTGTCAGAAGGCTTTGGTGAGGCAAGAGGGATCCCACCCCTTCTTGCTCTTTGATGTCTTCCCCTCCAAGTCTGCCCCGAATGTGAGGAGCCGTTGTGCAGGTAACATAGTAATCACCCTGTGCTGTGCTGTGCTTTTACCAGTGGGGAAGTTGTGGAGCTGGGACAAAGTCCACAGACCTGGAAAGTCACCTTCGCAAGGTAAGGTCCATGTACCAATAAACTGGGGAGGAGAGGGGATGTGCTCTTCATTGCTGAAAACACCACATGGGGGAAGCAGGTGGGCTTGAGGGCAGCATCACTACAGGGACATGGACCTTGGGAAAGGACAAATGCAAGATCCTATACCTGGGAAGGAGTCTTGGAAGGACCTGCAGCCTCTTGCCCTTGTGCCCACTGGCAGTGACTGGCAGGGAGCAGCTCTGCAGCCCTCGAGGTGAGTGCGCTACTTCTGGCTTGGTGCAGGGATGGGGCTGCTGCACTGAGGGAGGTGATGGTTCTCCTTTCCTTGGCACTGGTTAGACCACATCTGGAGCATGATCACCTGGTTCCCAGCAACACCCCCACCCCCGTGCACACAATAAAGATGTTGATAACATTGAGGGGACACAGTAGAGGGTCACCGAGGTAGCCAGGGGCTGGGTGGCAAGAGAGAAGGTTGCCTATGGCTGCGTCCGCTCTCATTTTGGGTATCTATAAGGATGGAGACTCTTCCACTGCACTGGGCAACCTGCTCCTCCGGTCAGCCACCCTTGCAGTGAAAAGGCATTTTCTTATGTTTAAGCAGAATTTCTCTTCTTTTTTACTTCATTTTGTGCCTCTCATCCAGCCCCTGAGCTGAGAAGTCTTTGTACCCCCCCATCGGGTATCAGCACCCACGGATGGGATCCTCCTGAGCCTTCTCCAGCCCTCTCCTCATCTGTCGGATACTCCAAGCCCTTAATCACCTTAGAGGCATCTCTGCCTCTCAGTTATAAGGTGGGCGGTATCAGGCTGTTGTGCATGTGCTTGGAGAAACAGCTCCAAGCTGTTGAGCTGCTGATGCTGTAGAGATTGGTACATGACATGGCGCTCACCTTGCTCAAGGCCATCATCACCTGCTTTAGCTCTTGCAGTCATCTACTGAGCTTCAGGGTTTGGTAATGGGGAGGGGGGAAATATCCCCTCAAACAACTCTGTTTGATCCCCTCCCCTTGCTGTCAAAAGGGGCTTTCTTCCCTACTGGCTTGTCTCTGATAGTTACAGCCTTAAAAGCTCACTTTAAAAACCAAAGCTTTTTGCAAACAGGTCTTTAGAGAAATGCACACAAAATAGTTTAAATATATATATAATTTTTTTTTTTATTTCTTGTGGTTTTTTCTTTATATTAGATTTTTTTTTTCAGTCAAAAGACAGCATCACAACCTAACAACCAAAACCAGGTTACATACACACAGGCACACTACATAACGTATTCCAGGCAGTCGTGTCCTTCAGTCTGTTGACACACAGCAAGTGTTTAAACAATGTCCCACAAGAAGTAGACACCTTTCTCTACCGACCTTGCTTACACCGATTGAACATGTAACGCACACAAAAAAAGGACAGGTTTTGTTAGCTTCGAGTTTCGGACGAGGCTTCAGTCCTGCAGCAGAGGTGATGTATTAAAACGTGGGGCTTCTGTTTCCTCTTCTCAACATCCCGGTGTGGAAGTTGTCCCACTGTTGTAAGGCATTCAGCAGAGCACGGCTGATACAGAACTGCTGCGTGGGCATCTGCTTGGTTGTGTGGGTCCTCTGCAGCACCCCAACAGGGTCAACCGCGTACAGGGCTGCGGCTGGGGGCGATCACATTCTCCAATGCATGTTGGGGAAGGCTTAAGGCAACCTCTTCCGACCAAATAGCACCTTCTTTTGTCACCAAGTAGCACTTTCTTCTCTCTCTTGGAAGGAAGCACTGGCTACTGAACACGCTCTCTCCTGGTCAAGTGCTGGTGCTCGTACTGCTCACTCTCCATGCGCAAACCAGCGGGGAACTGGGGTTTAGGCTGAGCTTTCCAAAGCTGCCTAAGAGATTTAGCATCTGAACTGCTTTTTAGCTAAAACAACAGAAGCTCAGTGCTGTCGGGGCATTAATTCTGTCAGGCTTCTCTGGAGAGCCCAGCGTCTGCTTTTAAAACAACGTAGAAACACAGAAATACTGAAAACTGACTCCCCACTCATCTCTTGCATAGGACGTGTAACTGTAGTTCACTGGTTTGTTCAAGTTCTGCAGCTGTGTTAAAAAGAGGATGACAAACCATGACGAAGGGCGAAAGGCACATGTACAGTCAGTCCAGCATGGAGGGATGAGGCGCGTGGAGGAGTTTTACAAGCAGAATACCTCGGGTTTATACGTACAGCTAAAATATTGCAGTGCTCAGTGGCTCTGTACAGGTACATTTAAGAGACGAGAGGAAACACGACTATTTCGCTGGTACGCCTTGTGCTGTTCCCTCATCCCTACATTTCCCGAAGCATAATTGTGTCGATACAAAGCTGAGGATAAAGATTTCAGGGGGACTTGGGCGCGAGCTGCTCCCGGCTTCCCTGATGTGAATACATGAGGTGAGCGTGTAAGAGTGGAGAAACGCTGGGCTCCCCTGTGCCACCCATTTTTTAAGCTACACTTGAAATTTACTGCGCCGCTTTCCCCCCTCTGTTTGCAAGGGATGAAACCTTCCTCCCATAAAAGCGCTAGAACACGAGCCGGGTGGAAAGCAGAGGGACTCGCATGATTCGCTGTAACAGAGCTAAAGCTTCACACAGTGTTATCATGCACCAGGGCATGTGGTAGCATCCCTCCAACAGAGCTTTGCACTTGCTGTGGGTATGGGGCTGGAGAAGCAACCCCCAAGCCAGCCCTGGAGGTATTAGTTCCGAGTGAGTATAAGGGGGACACACACCTCTAAATAAGAACTTTATACAGGACTACACCTAAGAGCCATCCCTGTTATCCACTGGAGCTGCTCATCTTGGTGGGGTGAGGACTGAGCCCTTCAGGATGCTGGGAAATTATCCATGGCACCAACATTGTATTGAGCAGATATCAGAGAAATGGGCAGAGATGGAAGTTCCGTGAAGACAAGCCCTGAGGGGACCAAGCCCATTCAATGCCCTTCAATGTTCCTGCCTGGTCTCCTGGTATGGAGATGCTGCAGGTGTGGTGGGTATCAACAGTCCCCAGTGGCCAGAGTCACCATGGCATCAGCTTCTTTTAAGCCCAGACACTCAGGGAAAACTCATGGATCACCCCTTCCCAGCACAGGGGAGCAGGGCTCGGCGCTGCCTCTGGCAGGCAGCAACAGGCAGATGCTGAGAGCCATTTTTCATGTCTTGACATGTCCCATTGCTTTTTACGGCTTTTTTCCCAATTATCACATGGTTTAATCATTGAGGACATGTTGGTTTTCAATAAACTCACCTGAAATGTAATTTCTGCTTTATGCAGGGCACTGGAAGTGATGTTGATCCTCCACAGGAAGACCTGAAAATGCATCATTTAAGTCTAGAACCTCACTGGAGTATTTTCTCATCTATGTTTCCATTCTGACTGGCATGACAAGACAACTAATGGGGTTTTTTCTCCCCAGTGGGGTGGATGGAAGAGGAAAAGGTACCAGCAAGATGTAAATTTAAATCATCTCTTGATTAGAAACATGCTAAAGGAAGAGCGAAGATTCCCATGGCGGTGATATTTGGGACGCACCACACGTTTACGTTATCCATGGTGAAGAAGAAACGGTGACTCCCATGGAAAGCCTTTTGCTTCCTTCAGATGGAGCTTTTGCAGCAGAGCCTTTTGGAAAGCGCATTTGTGAGTGCAAGTTTCAGGGGTGACAAGAGCTTTTGCCCACTGCCCCTGGCAGCAATCCCCAGCCTTGCAGAGCCGGAGTTTGGTGGAAGGACTTTGCTGTGGCTGATGTGGCTGCCCGTGAGGTGTCCCCATCCGCCCCATGCTGGGAGCTGGGTCACACAGGGTACAGGCGTTAAGATGTGTCCTGGCACGGTCTGTGCGCATCTCGAGAGGTCGAACTTCCCCAGGAGAGCTGCTCCTCCTGGTCCTATCTCGATGGCTGGGGCAGCCTCAACACTCACTTCAGGGGTTCACCCATTGGGCTGGGATGGAGGTAGACTGCCCTGCCCTGCACCAGATGAAGACCACTGAGATCCAAATCCCTTGTGCTCTGCTTGGAGAAGATCCCATGCACCACGGGGTCTCCAAGTGGTGGAAAGGATCTTCCCATCACAGGGGTCTGCTGCCTCACAAGCTCTCTGCAGGGCTGCCGCAGCCTGCCCGCAGTGTCCTGATATTCCTAAGCCTGCCCATCCGTGCTGCTCCTCGCTGTGATGCCAGCACAGGGCTGGGAAGCTGCTGCCAGGCCCAGGACAGATTGCCCCGGGGCTCTCCATCGGGGAATTCTTCCTTTTTCTTAATGCTTTCATTACAAGAAGTAGAGGCATTTCCTCCGCAGACCTGCCTGTGACCTGCATCAGCATTTCTCCATGTGGTGGTTCGGATGCTGCACCCATCCCGGCTGCTTTCTGTTCCCAGGGACACGGTGGAGCCAGACCAGCTGCAGCCAATGCAGAAAGCACGGCTTCGCTTCACTTCCCCAGTCCTCAGGGACTCATTGCTTAAAATCCATCCATGGTTGTCCACAAACGAGCCCCGGGAAGGACCAGCCGCATCCCAGCAGCTTTAAGGTGAATATTAGGGACATGGGCTGCTCAGGGATGGATTCACCACAAGTGGCCACAGCTCCTTTTCCACGCGGACACTATGTCAGAGCATCAAACCCTGCGGCTCTCCCAACATGCAGCAGCCTGAGTAGCCTCTCACCAACAGGTGCTGCCAAAGGCTTTGGCCGCATCCCTGCAGCATCCTTCAGGACCACACAGCCAAAGGCCTCACAGACAGAAACAAACCCACATCTGAACAGAGAAACCCATAAAGAACACATCGTCATAGACCCCAGCACATTTGTTTGTCCCTGAGTCCATGCTGTAGTTTCTTCCTCTGCAAGTCAAGAAGAGAAAGCAAGACTCGTCCTAGCCGCTCAAGCAGGACACCAGCCCAAGGGCCTCCCTGCCAGCCAGCACAGTGTTTGCTTCACCTTCCCATTGGGAGCATCACACAGCGAGTCACAAATTGAAACCACTGGGTGCAAAAAGACCCCAACAAACCCCTAAACCACTGAACCCCACAGCCCAAAGCAGCCCTCTGAACACCCCCACCGTGTTGTGAAGCATCGACACATGCACACGTGCACACACACAGAAGTTGTCCGTTTTGAAGCACCTTTTGTTTGTTTTAAGATTTGAGGAGACTCGCAACCTCCAGGTAAAGGGGTTTTCTTGCTCTGGTAACACTGGGCAGGAGATTTGGTATCAGGCCAGGTCCTGTGCTCGCTGTTGGGCAGGAGAGGAGCATTGCAGGGCTTCTGCAGAGCGTGGGATGAACACACCTTTGCCACAGCATAGGAAGGGTTGGTCACTGGTGGGTGGACAGTCTCTTCGCATGGGGTTGATAGGTGATTACTGGATGTTAACGCACAACCAAGTGTGCCAACAACAGGGGGGGTCTCAGGAGCCAATCTATGCTGTGGTAATTGCACTCCATTGACGTCCAGGACTCTGGATTAACCTCTTCATTAAAACGCTATCAATAATTTATTAATCCTTTATAAACATACTCTTGATATAAAGTGTGATACTAGTTCTGCTGCATGTCCTGGGCTGGCTGGGCACAGCGTGATGGAAGAGGTCTCAGATTGGCATGGAAAGAAGAAAGGGAAAGAAAACAGTTTGTATTTGCTTCTGGAAACCAGGACGGAATAACAGCATCAGCTGTTTGAAATGGGTGCTGGGGCCACAACAGCACTGAGCCCCCGGCAGCATGGCCAAGGGGCTCTGGCTCACAATGGATGAGCAGGATGCAGAGGAAGGTTTCCATGAGGGGGTTCTTCTATTGGGGTACCATTTGTGAGCAGACTGATGGGCGCGGGAAGGCCTGGTAGGACAGACCTGGAGGGATCCAGCCTTGCTGCCCCCAGCCCTGGAGCTGCAGAGGGGGAGATGGTGTCACAATCAGTCTCTGGTGTCCTGGTACTCCCAAGGGACCAGTGGCATCTCGGATGCAATGGAGAGCGGGCTGGGAGGCAGGTCATTGCTTGGCTTGTCCGCTTCTTCCTGTGCATTTGGGCTAGAGAAAAGATGCTTCCTCTAACGCTGTTGCCCGATGGCCACAGAGTGCATCACCAGTGATGCAGGAAGGAGCAGCAGGGGAGGGCAGCACCTCATCCTGAGCCCCTGCTTGTCTTCGCAAGAGCCTATGCCAGCATCCATGCTCCCAGTTCATACCAGGCATCAATTCAAGGGGGGGAAAAGGCCTTTAATGTGAAGCCCAGGAAGCCAAAGGATGTAAACGTTCTCATCGAGTCAAGGAGTCATCAGTCTGATGGGAAGATACCAGAAACGGGGCAATCTCCAACGTGGTCTTAGGCTCAAAGGCAAGGGCCGGTGACTGTGGCCACAGCCCAGGCTCCCAGGTACAGAGCTGGGGCTGGTGCTCCTAAAACGGTTCGTTGGAGTTTTAATCTCATTCAAAAATGAATAAATATCAGCTGTTTGAGGCTGGGCTCACCACGATCCCTTCGACCTCTGTCCAAAGCTGATATTGAGGGATATATAACATGGTGAATGGCAGAAAGTAGCGTGAAATCAGCGTTTTGGGGGGCAAGGGTAAGGGGATAAGGGGTATTTCTTGTCTTGGAGGGTGGGAAGCCAGGCTGTCAGCTGGCTCTGAGCAGGACAGATGGCCAGAGCTTCCCCAGTGCATGGGGTACAAACCAGTCCCTAAAGGGAAGGAGTGGGGGGGGGGGAAGAACAGATTTCTGCTGAGTTTGGAGCCACCTCAGCTGGTGCTGGAGCCAGTGAAAAGTCTGGACCGTGTTGTTTGAAGGGCAGAATGAGTCCATCATGGGGAGGGATTTGCATTACAAACCAGTGCTGCTCACAATGGAATTTGTCCCTCCCCATGGGAAAGGATGCACTTTTTAGTCCGGGGGGGAAGACGTTCTTATTGCAGCTCCACTGCAGCAACCCTCTCACCTGGCCCCACTGCCAGGGCCTGCCCCATCCTGTCTCTTAGCAGCTGCTCCCAGGTCCACCTTCAGCCTTACTTCAGCCTCTTCCCTCAGGCCTCCTCTTCATCATCCCTTCACCACCAGCTTTGACGTGCTTTTGCCACCTTGGGGAAGCTGCACGGGTCCCTGCCTTGATCCCCTCCCAGGGACTGAGCAGCCAACGCTCCTTGGCTTATACCTCTTCCAAGGTACACAGGGAAATACATCCATACCCATGTATGTTTATAGCTGCGATTCGGGCAGATGAGCGGCTCCAGGAGGAAGGGGCTCGGCAGGACCACCAGCCATGGTGATGCTACCACTGGCCCTGGGCTGGATGCCCGCCCCGCAGCGCGGTGGCCGAGGGCCGAGGCGCTGGGACGGTGCTTTGGTTCCTGAGATTGCTTTAAGGTTGTCTTTAAAAAACACCATGAGGCACCACGAGCTGCCCGATGACCCTGCCAAGGCTTCCACCAGTGCTTCCCCAGCAAGGACCAGCAGTGCGGTCTTATCGCTGTGACAGTGTAGGTAAGAAATGAAGGAGGCAGGGGGGTATTTGCTGGTTTCAGGGGGGAGGAAGCATTATTTAGTGTCATTGATGAGATTTTCCTAAAAAATCCCAAATCTTGTCGCTTCATTGCTCTTTCCACGGTGTCTCTGCTCGTGACATCCCGGTCCGGCTATACGTGGAGTCATGACGTCCGGAAGAAAGGCACTGATGTCACAGGCTCATCAGGACAAACAGGCTTCAACGCAGGGGATCTCACCAGGAATACCCAATTCCCATGTGAAGGCTGGCATGGCTGCGAGGTGGAGCGGACAACCCAGCCCTCCATGCTGGAGCTGCGGCGCTGCGGGTGAAGGGCGCGGGGATGAAGATGAGGAAGATGCTGAGTGGAGGCCTGGGTGCGCGGAGGGATGTGTGGAGGGGTGACGGAGCGGAACCGCAGCCCGGCTGCACCACGGTGCGGGTGCCTGTGCCGGGCATCCCGGCGAGGTCAGTAGTTGCAGTGGCGCTGGCAGGGCTGGTGGACGAAGGTGCCGACGTGCTGCTTGGCGCGGCGCAGCGGGCGCTGGCAGGCGCGGTTCTGCCGCTGCAGCGCCTTCTGGCTCAGCCGGTGCTTCTCGGCCAGCTGCTTGGCCCGCTGCACGCGCCGCGCCTGACCCACCTTCTCCAGGATGGCAGCTTTCACCGAGAGGGACCGGCTGTGGTGCGGAACGTGCCGCTCCAGCCGCGGCTCCGGCACCTCCCTGCGGGGAAAGGGGCGGTCAATGGAACCCCAGCATTGATGCTCCAACCCCTTCCCCATCATCCACCCAGGATGGATCCCGCCGCTTCCCGCCCCAGCCAGGATACCTGGGATAAACCGAGACACCACCGGGAATGGAGCCATCCATCCCCACCATCCTCACACAGTCCAGTTCCTCTAAGCCCAACAATTTCTAAGTCCTCGTTTCCATCCCATTTGTAACCCTTTTGGTCTCCCAGCCCTTTTCTACCCCCCTTTCTGCACCCTCTGCATTGGGGTTACTCAGATGCTCTTGAGATCGAGCTGTGGCATTCAGGGGAACTGTACAAAGGGAGAAGTTCTGGAGGAAAGGTGTCCCGAGGCCTGATGGAGATTCACCCTGAATTATCCCTCCTCCTCTGCCCCAATGAGGGGCTCCCAGGGGAGATATGGGAGGTCTGGGGGGCTGTGGGGACCCCACAGCACAGTGGGACCCCGCAGTCACTGGCAGCAGTATGGCCAAGGCAGCATCAGCACAGGCGGCCGTCCCAGGAGACCCTGCTCGGGGCAGTGGGGGGGAACGCAGCCCCTCTCCACCGTAGCACAGTGATGAGCTCATGATCCACCACCCACAGCCTTCTCACCACGGCATTGAGACCCCCTTAGCAGGGTATTTCAGGACACAGAGGCCGCCCTCCTTGCACAGAGGCACCCTGACAGTCATGCAGGGTGCACCCTGAGGTGGACATGGGGACACTGAGATCCCCCACAGCCCCACTCCATCTGCGGGCAAAGCACTCCTGATCACGCACAGCGATGTGGGATGCCAGGACTGACTGCAGCATCCCCAGGTGAGCGCCCTCAAGCCATACTCACTCAGCAGCATCATCCTCAGGGCCCTCCCCGTCCACCTCGAGGGTGCTGGTGACATAGACAGACATGCTGGGGTGCTCGATGAGCAGGTCCTCCATGGGGCTGCTCCCCACGCCGTCGGGGCCGGGCCCCTCTGCAGTAAAACAGGGGGGAGGGGTGACAAACCAACTCTCGTCCATCAAGCAGGGGCCGGCCGGAGCCGGGGGAGCGGCCGGAGGTGGGGACGGACCGGGGGGAGCCGGGCGGGATCGCGCAGAGCGCCCGGTGCCGCCAGCACCCACTCGCCGGGCTGCGCCGGGGCGGGCACGGCTGCCTGGGGGTGGCGGGGGTGCAGAGCCATGCGGGGCACAGCGGGGACACACACACATACCATGTACAGTGGGGAGGGGAGGGGGGAGAGAAAGGGGCATCGTTAGTGCAAGAGACACCCCACCGCCATCACCACCGCTGCACGGTGTCAATGGGGGCCTCGTGGGGAGGGAGACACCAGCAGTGCCCCCACTGCACCCCAACTGGCACCCTCTGCACTGGGGCGGCTGCTGGTGCTGTGGGACGCGGCTTTGCTAAGCCAGGAAGCAATGGGAACCATGGAATCAGAGAACCGAGCACAGCCTGGGTTGTGCTGGAAGGGACCTTAAAGCTCATCCAGTCCCAACCCCTGCAATGGGCAGGGACACCTTCCACTGGAGCAGGGTGCTCCATGCCCCTGTGTCCAACCCGGCCCTGAGCACTGCCGGGGATGGGGCAGCCACAGCTCCTCTGGGCACCCTGCGCCACGGAACAATTTCCTCCTAACATCCAATCGAAATCTCCCCTCTTTCACCTTGAAGTCTTCACCCCTTGTCCTGTCACTGTGCGTCTTTGTGAAAAGTCCCTCTCCAGATTTCTTGGAGAAACGGTTCTCTTGAGGCAGTTTACCCAAACCCTGGGGGAAACAGCAGGGTTTTACTGCAGCGATTTTATTGTACCCCCTTCTCAAGATGAAGGAGGCATTCGGCCAGCAGGAAACGCTGCTTTAGCCCCTTCTTATGGCCCTGGAACCAGGCTGTGCCACCCAGGAGGAACACCGGCCTGCCTGCGCCCACAATCGCCTCCCAGCACTTTGCAGACATGGAACCCACGCGCACACAGAGGAAAAAGCAGTTCACACCTTTTCTTCTGGAAGGAACCAGGGGAATACATCATTCTTCAGCAAAGGTTCTCACCACACCTTCAGCTTCATTAGGGGCCAAAGTTGGAGCGGTTGATCCAGGAGCTGCCCCAGCTTTCCCTTCCCTTCCCTTCCTCACCTCCGCCTGGCAAAAGCGCTTGGGCCAGCGCCTGTCTGGGCTGCCTGTGCTTGGAATTACTGGTTAGGTTATAGGAAGGGAGCCTGCACCTAATGTTGGGCTCAGGATGGTATTCTGTTCCCAGCCTCATCAGGGGAATTCAAGGAACATGGTCTCAGGGAGCGGGGGGGGGACACAGTGTAGTATATCCATGGACACATATGACCCTGCAGGTAGATGAGGGTGCAGGAGAAATCAGAGGTCAATCATAGGATCATAGAACAGTTTAGTTTGGAAAGGACCTTAGGATCATCCACTTCCAACCCCCCGCCATGGGCAGGGACACCTTCCGCTAGAGCAGCTTGCTCCAAGCCCTGTCCAACCTGACAGGGATGGGGCAGCCACAGCTTCTCTGGGCAATGAATGTGTTCTTATGGTGGAGAAATACAGCGCACGAAGCACGGGGCCGGCATTCCTCACTCGCCTGTCCCCGGCTCCTCCTGCAGACGATGCCTCAGCCCGGGGCTTAGGGCAGGCCACAATTAGCCTTGCGAACACGAGAGCATCTTTCCTCAGGTCAGTGGATATCAAGCTATTAATAGTTGTTGACATGCCAGGCTGGAGATTATTTATCAGCCTGGAGAC
This sequence comes from Myiopsitta monachus, assembly GCA_017639245.1. Lineage (NCBI taxonomy): Eukaryota > Metazoa > Chordata > Aves > Psittaciformes > Psittacidae > Myiopsitta > Myiopsitta monachus. Next base: position 37,003,379 of record CM029928.1, read on the forward strand.
AGCCATCGAGCCCAGCTGGAGCATTCCTGGTCCAGCAGCGCTCCCGCAACAGGGGAGCAGGGGACCCAGCACGGCTGAACCCCGTCCCGCCATCCCTGGCAACCCATCTCCACCCTTTGCCAAGGCAGGTTTCAATGTCACAAGGAATATTTTGGGATCCTGAAATCCTTGGGTTACTCGTAGCCATACTTCTAAGCACCGGGAAATGGTCTTTGTTCTGTCCCTGGGTGCTGAGTAGAGCCAGTCTGGGTGATGGGACAAGAGGAACATCCAAAATAGTCCTGGGATCTCTGGTTAATTCAGGTGCATTTTGCAACACATGGGTCAAAGACCTGGCTGAAAGGGAGTGAGTTTGGAGGCCCATTAGGCTGGGGGAGAGGCAGACTGAGATGCTTGTCAGCTGCTGCGGCTCAAAGGTGAAGGATGAGGGCCGGAGCCAGCGGGTTTGGTTTGTAAAGTGCTTTGCATAACTCCAGCCTCAGAAATAGAGCTGAAATAAATCATTCCTTCACCAGCCGGGGAATGCTAAGGGAAAAGGCAGCAGCAGGGCTGGTGGGGATTAGCAGGGGGTGGCGCAGCCCAGGCAGTCACACTGCTGAAAGGCAGCTCTGCACCGAGAGCCTGGCGGCTTCATTGGGAAAGAGAAGGGAGCCTTTTGTCCCAGAGCCATCCCTGTGTCCCTGCTGGGCCGGCAGCAGTCTCGGACCCAGGGGAGCAGGGCACAGCCCAGCTTTCTCTGTCTGGGGAAACTCCTGGCTCCTTCTGGCGTGCCTTGGGCACGCTGCAGCCGTTGCCAGCTGGCCCAGGCAGGAGGCAGCTGAGTGGTTCCAGGGACCTCCTTCCAACCATCCTCCTCCTGTGTCACTGCTGTGACCCCCCCAGGGCAGCCCAGGGGGCAGGGAATCCTGCACCACAGTGCTCCCAGCAGGCATGGGGCTGTTGCTGTCCCCCATCCCAGGCTCGCCCATGCTCCGGTCCCCTCTCCATCTTACTGCATGGGGAAAACATTAACAAATGACTTGTATCATGAAAAGCAGCTCTGCTCAGTGGACAGGGGACAGGCATGGAGCATCTGATGGGAGAACAGATGCCTGCAAGAGGGAGGACAAAACCCTCCTCCCAAACCTGCAGGACACACTTGTGGTCCCCTGGGCTGGGGCACCACAACCAACCAGAGGCTGCAAAAGCAGACCGTGGCCATTGAGGATCTCCCGCACAGGCAGGCTTGTTTGTCCAAGTTTGCTGCTTGATTTGCAAGCAAAAGGTCATAAAATCATCACTGCACTTGGTTGAGTCATCAACCCTACAATAGAAATGCCAAGGCCTTAATAGAGCTGGAGAAGCTCTGCACACAAGGAATTTGATCCGCTTGGTTGGTGTCAAAGGGGACTCAGGGTGGTTGCTGCCATCCCTGGGAACAGGGAGCCCCTGAGACTTTGTGCCAAACACCTCTTGTCTGAGCGCTGCTGGAATGGGCGCTAGGAATGATTTGGGAACATGAGCCCTTTGGAGTTGAGATTTGCTCCCCCAGCAGACTCAAATAATCCAAACACAGCCAAATTGCTGCAGCATATCCCCAGCTGGAGCCCAATGGGCCCCACCAGCACCTCGGGACCAGGGTTTTCCTCTGGGAACAGGCTCCCGGTTTGGTTTTGGCATGGGCATTGCAAGTGGAGGCCAAGCTCAGCTCCTCATGGCAAAGTGCTGCCCACAGCAACAGGTCAGGAGCTGCCACAGCAACCACAGGACTGGGCAACCATGGGAAGAAGGATGAACATTGCTGAGCACACGTGGTGGGAGCTCCTCTGCTGTCATCTCCAAAGGTTTTCCCAGCTCCAGAGAGCAGCAGAGGCTGTGGGAAGCCAGTCCCAGCTGCTTTCCTCACCTGCAAGGTCAATTATGAGCCATCCATCCTCCTCCTCCTCCTCCTCGACAAAGGGTTTGGGCTCCTCAAGGCCTTCCGGAGTGCTGTTGTCACTGAAGAAGAGGCTGGTGAGACGCTGAAACATGGTGGGGAGCGGTCCCGTAGGATGGATGGGGAATGAGGGCTCCTGCTGAGCGCTGCGTGCAAATGGGAGCAGTGGGCAGAGAGGGTTAAAAACAGCACTCGAGGTCTCGGTGGTGGTGGAGATCCTTTGCTAATAGGGAACTCGTAGCTGAGTTAAATGGTGTGCAGTGCAATTCTGAGGTTCTTCACTTGGCTTCAGTGCAAAGGCCTGTAAAAGGGAAAGGAAAAGCAATAATGCGCTTGGAGTGGCTGGCAGCGTGGCTGTCCTGCATGCCGGGGGCTCAGATGGGCTGCAGGGGATGGCTGAGGGGCTGCGTGCCTGCCCCCCGCACTGAGCCCCACATTCCATCCCCTTCCTCATGAGCAGTGTGGCCCAGGGGACCCATCTGCTGGAGCTGGCAGGGGCGCTGCTTTATCCCTGGGGTAACACATTCCTGCCCAGCTCAGGGGGAGGTTTGGAGTCACTGTAGAGCTCTCAGAGTGGCACAGACAGGCAGCAGGCACAGGGTGCCCCATGCTATGTGTGCAGAGAAAATGCTTTTTGGTCCAGAGACATTAAAGGGCATTAAAATGCCATCAAGAGTCAGATGCAGGGAGAAGGCAGAGCTGTGTGCTGCCTTGCCTGGCACACTGCCTTGGATGCATTCAGAGGGCAAAACCCCTGCCATGGCTCTGCCAACCAAGGTGCTGTAGAGCCTGCAAGAGGCCCTGGACCATGGTGATGCTCCAGCTGCTCTGGGCAACATGGAATAGGAAGGGTGCAGGGAGGTGCAGGGCAGACCTCACAGCCACAGGCACGCCTGCCTCCAGATCCCAGTGCTTAGGGATCCGGGGCCCCCACTCCCTGTGGGACAGCAGCCCCCCACTGCCATGGTGCATCCTTCCACTCCTCACACCCTGCACCCAGATCCAAGCTGGGTCCTGCTGGGATGCTGCATTCAAAACGGACTTGGCTGAGACTCACAGAGCCCTCACCACAATGAGGGTTCCCTGCTCTGTGTCCTGTGAAGGTTCCTGGCTAACCCTGGAAGCACCAAGCAGAGGGTTTGGGGGCACTGAGATGTGACAGAGCCATTTCCTCTGACCGCGGAGAGAGGAGCAGGCTCAGCTAAGGCAGCTCTCACCTTCCAGGCCCCCATCACCACCACATCTGTAGCAAAGCCATGGCCTTTCTGTTATCCTCCAGCACACCCAAGGATCAGATTTTCCAGACCTCCGCTTTCCTGGAGCATTAAAGCACACTAATACAAGGCAGGGAAACAACACGAAGAGGGGCTGATATCCAGCTGGGCAGCAAACGGAAACTGGTCCATTGGGCTCTCTCATGTGCTCTGCGCTGAGCACAGCAGGGATTTCCCTCCCAGGGGATCCATGCCTGCATCCACCCTCCCCAGGGCCAGGCTGGCAAAGCACACCCAGGGCAGCCCTGAAGGCTGCATTACACACCGGTTCTCTGCCTGCAGTCTGAAATCTGGCATCTGCCTGCAGCAGTTGCCTATTTAGTGGCTGTCTTGTCATATTAATACATTTATTAAGTACCTAATTGTGGCAGAAACCCCATTGCTCCAGGTACCTGCTGGTGATGTCTCAGGGCTGCCTGCTCCTTGCTTGTCCCCAGGCAGGATGGAGAGGGACAGGAAGCACCCAGCAGCCCATAGCATGCACAGGGCAGCTCCAGTCCCCCAGGGCCACCGTGGCCCTATCCCAGCGCAAGGCCAGGAGCAGGTTCTTGCGTTTTCCAAGCTGGAGCAGCTCTGCCTGCAGCATTCCAAGGCCCAGTGTCACTGTGCAGCTCCTCAGGGTGACACACCAGGGTGAAGGGGACAGCACGGCACCCTGTGCTGGCACACAGGGGACAGGAGGAGGCTGTGGCTCCAGCCTGGCTGCAAGGGGAGGGTCACCCAGAGAAGCACCCGAGCAGCTGCCACAGGCTGAGGTCTGAACCAGATGGGGATTTTCCCTGTTGCCTCAGCAAAGCCAGCCCAGAATGAGCTCGCTGCCGTTCTGCTGGCTCAGCACGCACAGCCCTGCCGAAGGGCCCTGTCCGGATGGTACCCGAGCGCTCCCCTCCGCTCTGCTTGGCAAGCCCCAGCAAGGAGTTCATCCTCGAGCGAGTTCAAAGCCAAAAGAGAGATTACACAGGATGGAGCGCAGGAAACCTCTCGTCCTTATTTCGTTAAAACGTGACAGCAGCTTTCAGTGGACAGGAGCAATGCCGCTATTTGCTCTCCTCCTTCTGCTCCCCTCCGGAGCAGCACCAATTCCCCAGCGCCCACCTGCTTAGAGACTTAGTGCCCCCAACAATTACAGGGTGCAGCAACAGGGATGTCTGGAGCTGAAGTGCCTGGGCTCCACAGGTGCCCACCCTAACCTGCAGACAGCTTCCTGAAGACACAAGACACAGCAGGTACTATTAGTTTCAATTGTCCCATCTCCCACATTCAACTTCATTCTCCTTATTTCTATAACTAAAGGTTCTGGGATAACCACACTCCCCTCATGGTAATGGGCTGTCAGGGGCCATCGTGCTCCAGAGCAAACCCACAGCATGCCAGGAGGGCTGGGGTGAAGGGAAGGGGCTCCCAGGAAGCTGTCATCACTCCAGGGACAGCAGGAATGAGCTTAAAGCTCCCCCAGAGCCGAGGTTGAGATGGATCCTTTTAAAAGATCATTCCCTAAAGAATGGAAATAAGCCACCAGCTATTCCCCTCTCCATGCCAGGGAATGTAGGCATGCGGGTCCATGCTCTGCCCGGCTAGGTGGACAGGGCGGATCTTGCAGGATCATCCCCTTGGATGAAGCAAGCCTGCCTTACCCCGTAAGCTCCCACTGCCTAATGGACATTGTGATCCTACACAGGACCTTGGGGAGGTGGTTTTGCCGTGAGAACAACCATGGCTTGGTGGCAGCACGGACAGGGCTGGCAACCCAGGGTCCTGAACCGTGATCCTCATGGAATAGCTGCCCAGGGCTGCTTGGCCACACTGTGCCTTGGCTGTCTGTCCTGGCCAGAGCAGGAGCTGGGCAGAGGGACAGACAGCGCCAGCAGACAGCCTCGTGGGGAGAGCAAAGGCTTCCCAGGAGCTGGAGCAGCTCTGCCAGGGCTGGCTCCGGCAGTGCTTGGGCAAAGCCTTCAGGATCAAACCTGCAGGTGGAGGCAGGAGCCTGATCCTGGCAAGCGAGGACCAAAATGAGCTTTAGTCCTCACCTTCACTTTACCCTGTTTGCTCCGGAATCCTCAGCAGCGCTGGGTTAAAGGGGCAGGATCAGGCTCTTTATTGCCAACGCGCACCCTCGGCGAGCTTGTGAAGGACACCAAGCGGAGCGGTGCAGCAATCGGGTGCCACCCACAGGGACCTTGTTAAGCTCAAGAAGTGTGTGTGTCCCCCCCCCCGGCCGCTGCCAGCACAAGGGGACACCCCAAGAGGTAACACTTAACTTGAGGACAGAGGAGTTTTACTTAAGTTTCTCAGGATCCCTCCTGGAAGTCCAACAGCCTTTTAAAACCAGCCACAGGGTATTAAATATTAGAAGCAGGAGTAAGGAAGCCAGAATGCATTGAGTTATTTTCTCCCCCCTTCAGAAACCTCGACACAATAATTACTTTTCTGAGTCACCATCACTACAAATAACCCCAGGAGCTAAGAATAGGCGAAAGGCCGGGCAGGATGTGCCAGGAGCTTGCCGGGGCAGGAGCCACAGCTCTGCAGGACTGGCAGCTCCCAAAAGTCACCGGCTGCAAGGACAACAGCAGCTCCGCTTGGAAACGGCAACAGGCTCCCTGAACCTTTCCATAAATACCTGGTGGCGGGAGGGATGCTGCTGACAAGTGGCAGGAGCGGGTCCTTCCTCGGCAGGGCTAAGAATACCGCAACACAGTCATCCCGGTAGGCGTTGGAGGTAGAAATCAGGTGCCTTCCTCCAGCCCACTTGGGAAACGTAATTTTCAACTCATCTTACCTAAATTAGACAAACGTTTCACGGCTGCTCTCACAGAATCCTAAACCTGGCACAGAGCTAAGGAGCAGGGGGTCTGGCAGCTCCACAGCCTGCTCATCACCCGAACATGAGCAGTGAAGCATCCCTGTGCTCTCCTCTGTCCACCTCCACCAAGAAGGGACCTGAGGTGGCAGAGGCCTACCCAGGACAGTTCAGCAAGGGTGGATTCATGCATTTGGTCACTCAACAACTGCACTACAGCTCCTGCTGATCCCATTGCTTCACCTCATTCACAGGGCTCATTGGGGAAGCTGCTGCTGGCATGGACAGACTGAGTCCAGCAAATCAGAGGTTGATCCGCAGCCAGAGCCTCTTGCACCACAGAGCAGGGAAGTGGAGGGGGGAGAAGGCAGAGTGGTTAGAACCACCCCCCCACCCCCAAAAAAAGAAACCCACCTCTTTATCAAGAGGCTCTTCTCATCAATGGCAGACGAAGCCAGCACCTGAAGGGCTTTCCTTGGCTAGTCCAGCAGCTCAGCGTGGACTGGAGTCCCCATGTGCTCCCACCTTAAGGAGGAGGATGTGGGGGTCTTTTCCTGGTGCTGGTGTCCCCACGTGTACCAGCTCCCTTGTGTTACTGCTGCAGAGAGGTCCTTGCCCCAAGGACAAACCCAACCTCCTGCTATTTGATGTCGTCACACAGAACCCTGGAAAATCTGGCAGTGGCTGCAGGATCTGAGCAACCAGGAGGACATTGTTACGAGCTGTCCTACCAGATTTTAGGAGTCCCCTCTCTGGGATGCTCTAAGGTGAAACATCCCAAGGGCTATGATCGTGGAGAGGGGAGCAGCCCCAACATCACACCCTGCATAGGTCACAGAAGGCTGAATGCTAACTGCCAAGTTGGACTTCGATCCTGCAGGAACCCCGAGCTCCCCACCAGTTCCTCCTGAGCCTGCCCAGGGCCACGTGTACACTGGGGTGAGACCTTGCTCATGGTGCAGCTCGTGCTAAAAAGCTTTTGGATAAGAATCCACATCTCAGGTTTTTCCAGTCCTGCTACAAGCAGGCGTTATCAGTTTATCCTCGTATATTCCATTATGTTTTCTCTTTCGTGTTCAGCCAGATAAGCACCGATTTGATACAATGGGTTCCTAATGGTGACAGTGAGCTACAGCACAAAGCCTTTGTCTTTTGCTTTGGATATTTTCTTTGGAGAAGGGAGTGGGAATATAAAAGGGAAGATTTATTTTAGAGCAAAAAGAATTGTCCTTGGCACTTTGCAGACTAAGCCTGGTGGGAAAGAAGGTACAGCATGGTCCTGTACTGGGGCCCAGCACCTGTTTGTGGGATGGTTTTCTATCCCAGCAAAGCCTGGGCCAAATCAGTGACAGCCCCTTGGCATCCACCCAACCCAGCCCTCACGGGTGCCACTGTCAGCAGTGGGTGTTGCTGGTCCCAAGATTGGCAATTTAAGCCAGTATTTTGGGCGCCAGCACCTTTGCTCAGGCTCTCTGGGCAGGGGTGTAGCTCCCCTGAACACTCAAGACATAAAGATACACGTATAAAAACATTACAAAACCAATAACGCCCTTTTTAGCCTGTTTCTCCAGTTACACTCCCCAGAGTCCAAGTCTCTGAGCTGACCAGCCCACGAGCAGGTTTAGTGCCCAGGGTCCTCGAGGCTCAGCCAAGCCACCGAAGTTCCCAAAGCGAGAGGCACAAAATCCAGCAGGAAGTTGAGCTTTCAGAATTCCCAACGTTTTTGAGCCATCCCAAAGCAGGTGCACTCAGAGCAGGAACAACTGTAGCTGCTCCGGGTCGGTACCCGATGTACTCGGCACCCCCAGGGCACAGTGCCGCGTGTGGCGTGGGATTTACAGGGGGAATCGGGATGGGAAGATGGAGGTAAATGGAGGACACAACTGCAGGGATTTCCACGTTCTGTATCACACATTCCCTGTTCAAGAAGCGCCGTTTTTCACCCGAACAGCCCCTGATAGCCACGGGGAGAGCGCACACATTTGGCGCTCGCCCGGGGAAAGCTCCAGCCGAGACTCACGGGGCGATACCGGACCGAGCAGCTGCGGGACGCGGCGGGGGGGACGTGACTACCGGGATGGGATGGGGGAGAACGGACAACGGGAGGCGGAACGGGCACCGGGGAGAGGGACCGGACACGGACCCCGGGGAAGGGGGGGGAAGGACACGTCGTCGCTAACCCCCACGCCCATCCCAAACCCGGGTCACGGCGGGACAAGCGCGCCCGGAACGCGGGGGAAAGGGAGGGGGGGGGGGCAGCCTTATGACGTCTCAATGTCATATGCAAATGAGGCATACGTCACCCTAACGGAGCCAATGGGAGCGGAGACCAACCTCGAATCTTAATCCGGTGATGAAGAAACAAACAACGGGCGCGGGGGGGGGGGCGAGGGATGTTGGGAGGGGGGAAGGGGCAATGACCCCGATGCCTTTCCCCCCCGCCCCCCCGACGTCGGTCTCCGTGCCCCCCCCCCCCCCCCCGCGCAACGCACCGTGTGGGAGCGGCCCCGCTCAGCCCGAGCCCCGCCCGCCGCCGCTCCCCCCCCCCCAACGCACAAGCCTCGGTCGCTGTAGACTCACCCTGGCCCTGGCGGCAGCGCGGCGGGGAGCGGCGGGAGGCGCGGAGCTGGTGCCGGTGCCGGTGCCGATCGCGCTGTTCTGCCGAGCACCCGCCGCTCCCCCGCACAAATCGAGACCTTCCGACAGCTGATCGTGACGTCACAAAGCGGCCCGCCCGCCGCCGGCCAGCCGGCCAATGGGAGGCCGCGACGGGAGGGCGGGGTCGGCGGGGAAGGAGGGCACCGCCCACCGGAGAGCGGGGTCCCGTGGCGGGGCTGGGGGGGGGGGGGTGAGAACCGGACCGGGTCCCGCGGAGCTGCCCGGGGGAAGGGCAGGGGGCGGATTCACCGCGGGGCCGCATCGGGACAAGGGTGCCCCCCGGCTGAACCCCGCGGGAGGGGCCGGGCCGCAGCCGGGAGCCCCGGGACGAGCGGGGTCAGCGGGGCTCCGGAGGGGAGCGAGGAAGCCGTGGCCGGTGCCAGTGCCTGTGCCTATGTCAGTGCCTTGTGTCAGTGCCTGTACCCGTGCTTGTGTCGGTGCCAGTGCCTGTGCCTATGTCAGTGCCTTGTGTCAGTGCCTGTACCAGTGCTTGTGTCGGTGCCAGTGCCTGTGCCTATGTCAGTACCTTGTGTCAGTGCCTGTACCAGTGCTTGTGTCGGTGCCAGTGCCTGTGCCAGCGCTGCAGCCTCCAAGATGCTCCGCACAATTCACCCTCACCCCCAGCAAGGGCTGACCACGGGACCGAGGATGGGTTTGACGCCGTGCCAAGCCTGTCACACAGCAGGAAACTGTCAGTTTAAAGATAGAGCATTTATTAAAACACTCAGGAATAGAGCAGTTTGCGTGTCTGAGTCAGGCATGGTACAGTTAGGACTCATCTGGCATCACAGGTGCGAATTCCCCATCGCAAATTCACAAGAGGCAGAATTTAATTGAGTCTTATTCAAGCCGCAGTCACAAATTAAATAACACTTAGTCTTCTGTAATTGAAGGATCTTGCAGAAGGGTGTAAATCGTCTCAGGAGGAGAGCCGCAACCCAGCAAAGCTCCTGCCCCGCTTTGCCAGGAGGGAAGCAGAAACCCGTGGAGCTTGAAACGCTTCTAAACAGAAAATCTGCTCCTCTGGGAGGTCTGTGAAGGCCTTTTCCAGGCAGCTACTGCAGTTTCACCTAACGCCCCACAGAGCTGGAGGTGCTTGGCACTGCTCGGTGGAGGCATGGTCGGGAGACCCCCAGAAGTTATAGTGCAGCTCAAGCTTGACCTGCAGCCAGGTCCCTGCTTCGAGACATCAGCTTATGCTGCTGCTGGGTTTCATTTTGCTGCTTTTGTTAGTACTTGTTTCGCATGGAGTGATCACAACATGCCTCATCCTGGCTGCAGCTGGAGTGCAGAAATGAACTTTTAATCCTGCTGCTGTACAGGGGTGGATATAAATAAATGCACCACAACGAATCTTGACAGGGTTAAACTTATCCCAGGGTAAATTGTCCTGTTTGCACTGCCATGTCCCCTGAAGGGCTGATTTAATGGGATGATCCTCTCCACCCATCAGGATGGGAAATGCTTTAGTCTCTGCTGCACCCTGCCCTACTCTTCCACTGCAATAAGAGGGAGGCAGCCCCCTCCCAGGGCGGTTTTTAACCACAGTGCTTTATTGCTGGGGGGAAGCTGCTGCACACATGATAAGGCGGAGGAGTGAGCTTTGCATTGCCTGCGGTGGTCAGCAGAGATTGCTAGTAGCTGCTGGGCCCGGCCCTGGGCCCTGCGGGTGGTGGGCCCAGGCAATGGTTGGCAGTTGTGCCTCTGTGGCAGGGGGAAATGACTTTAATCTCACCAGCACAGGGCGCAGTGACAGGAAGCTGCGGTCACCCATCCCTACTTGTGCCTGCGAGCCTGTGGTGACCGAGCTGCCACCCTGGGCTGGGGTCTACATCACTCTGCCTTCTGCCTGTGTTACAGGGGTACCAAGGAGAGCCTTTGGTCCCAGGAACAGCAGCATCTGCCACATCGAGGAAGGGAAAGGAAAGCAGATCGACTTCTTTGCAGCATCCTATGGTAGGATGCAGGCGCATGCACCCCAACAAAAAGATCAGCCTGGTTTCGGCTCCTGGGTGGTTGCTGAGGAGAGTCACGCTGCAGTGAGCTGACCTGCATGGCCCGATGGCTGCACGAGCCAGCAGCTGACTGCACATCACCTGCCCCCAGGTAATGGAGTTAGCTGGAGCCTGGGTATGTCACAGCATGAGTCTGCACCCACAGTGGCCTTGGGCTCTGCTGCTCAGCACTCTGTGTGTTTGGGTGACTGTTGAAAATGGGATGATGACCACATTGGGTTCTTCACCTAAGAGGTTTTGGGAAGCAGTGCTGATAGCTGCTGGCAAGGTGCAGGACCGGCATGGAATGCACGTGCTCCATTTCACCCAACACATGGCATGCAAATCGGTCAGGGCTCTCATTATTTACCTGTTCCTTTATTAGAAAATAAGGATGCTGGGTCCAGTCACCCCAAACTTCTGAAAAAATAAGAGGTTAGGAAACAACAGTATGATGGGTTTTCTGCAAAGCCCTCCAAAAACATGTCTCCAGCATTTGGGATGGACAGAAGGGTGTCCCAGGGCATCCCTCCAGTTTCCTGTCTGCTCCAGTTTACCTGCAGGTCCCCAGGGTCACCTTGCTGCACCCTGAGCAGGTGCTGCTCCTCCATCCCGTCACAAGTTTTTCCCCAATCCCTGGGAGCCCAACCTCAGTCATTGCTCCTGGTGATGCTCGGGTCAGGCAGGTGACTGCTGAGCCATGATTTCACAGCCATGGCCCTGCATGTCCTGGGGGTATGGGTCTGCAGCAGCTGAAGTACTGCCGTGCCTGCAGACCACAATCCGTTTGAGCCATGTGGCTTGATGCCATCGTGTGAGTTGCGTGCTCGTGCTGGGGCTGGGAAGAGCAGTTAGTGAAGAAGTACATTTGTGATGAAAGGAGACAGACCTTAAACACGCGCTCTGCAGAAAATAATAGAGAACAGGAAAGCGGAATGAGTAGAAGCTGCTCTTTCTCCTTCCCCCAAAGGACACCCTGTCCTGGCCACCCCCATTCTACTATGAGCCCTCAGGGCACTGACTTTAACACCTCGGGATGCACCCAGAAACCCTGACACCCATCCAGTCCTGATGAAGTGGGCTGGGAGGTGCCACCAGTAACCCACATCTCCAGCATGCCTCAGCTCCTCAGGCTGCTGGTTTCATGCTGCCCATCTCTTGGGATGGGTTTGCCCGGGTGCTCCTGCCTGAAGTTGGTTTTCTGTGTCCTAGATCAAGAAAGGCAACGTACACTGGTTTACACCGTTAAAAATCCCCCATTGCTGTGTGTGTGAGCAGCTCTGGCCCCTTGAGTGGCACCAGAGACAGGAGGCGTGGATGTGTGTGCAGTGGGTGTCAGCCCCTCCTCTACTCATTCTTCTCAAAATTCACTTACACTGGTCAAAACTACCATCCCCTGGGAAATCTCCTCGGAGTCCTGCTGCATTTTAGTGTCCAGAGGAAGGATCCATCAGTAATGCTCCCCAGCATGGGCTCTCCCATCACTCTGCTTCCCAGAGATACCCAAGAATAGATGCTGATATGATACCACAGGACAACCACAGCCCTCCCATGCCAAGAAGCCTCCATGTGCTACCAACAGATGCCCGCTGCCTGCATGGCACCCAAAGGTGCGGGGGAAAAGCAGGGATGTGGCTCACCAGCCTTCCCCAGCAGCTCTGCCTCAGGAGCAGGCAGCAGGCAGGCTTCAACCCAGAGGAGCTGCCCACCACCTGAGATGGGGATGGTCCATCACAAGGGACCTGCAGCCTCAGGCCTGGGATTTGCCAGAGGCTCTGAGTGTGGCTTTCCAGCAGTGAAGGAGCATGGAGGAGTTTACCTCCAGCAAATAACCCTGAGGTCACTCTGGGAATGACCACAGCCAGGAGGTGACCTCACCAGAAAGAAATCCACGTGTTCTATTTACCGAAGGACCTGTTTTCCAGGGATGAATGTGGTGCAGTCGTTTTGTGTTTGCTACAAAAAAAACGGACTTGCTTCTATATTTAGAATTTGGGTCACCAGCAGCTTTCTGCCAGGAAACACCAAACCATCTTTTGAACAGAGGGCTGCAGAGCGGCTTGCAGCCAGGCAGCGGTGTCCCATTGGGAAGGCTGCCCAGGGAGGCAGATGCTTTGGGGGGAGTCACCAGGGGAGAAGCTGGCCACCTTCCACAGCAGCACCCAGCCGGGTGGGTGTCCCTCACAGCTGGGGACGCTGCAGAGAGCCCCATTGCCACCAGCAGCCCGGCGTGACACGAGCCCGGGAGCTCTCTGACTCACAGCACCCTTTGACTGACACGTTCTTGTTTTCTACAAGCTCCTCGCTTGGCTTTGGGACAGAAGGAAATAGCAGCCGGGGAGATGAGCCCAGTAATTTAACCCAGGGCCATTTTGGGGTGTGTGTCTCAGCGAGCAGTAACCTTGCCGGCCGGGGTGCAGGCAGCCAGGGTCACTGCCCGTGCAGTGAGGGCCTGGCGCAGGACCCGGCACGTCAGCTCCTCAGCAGCCTCAGCTCCCCTCCAGAGCCCCACGGTGGGTGCAGGCTGTTTTCACGGGTAAGGAGAGCAGCAAGGGTTTGCCCTCTCCCTCCCACCTGCTGTCCCATTAAGAGGCATTGGCCATTGGTCATCTCATCCTTAGTGGCATCTCAGTGATGGGTCTCTCAAATGTGGCTGTGCCTGCAGTTTCCAGCAGCAGCAATCACTTCTAAGCTCTCCCCCCAGCCTCACCCCCATGAGCCGTATGGTGGTGTGTTCTCCATAGTGGGCAGGGGTCCTCTTTAGGGCCTTTTTAGGGCTTCCTTAAGATCAGGGTTAAATCCTGCCTAACCTGACCATGGGCCAGTGGAAATTCGAGCCTGCTCCCACCCAAACTGCGCAGCCAAAGCCTCTTCATGGCTTCATCCTTATCCCAGAAGGTCCGAATAAAGTGGGGAAAAGTGAACCCATCGCCTCCTCCTGAGTTTTCTCTCCTGCAGTTTGGTTTTGTCCTGATGTGGAGAGAAAGGGCTCCCCAGAGCACCCAGGAAGGAGCCAGAAGCCTTGTGCCAGCAGCGGCGGGTGGGAGCATCTTTGTGACGGCCATGCCAGGACACCACCACCAACTCTGCTCTACTTTGTCTTTCCTCATTAGTGACTCTCTACAGCCTAAGGAGTTCATGCTGGAGCAGGGTCTCCAGGACAAGGATGTGTTTATTCAGCACTCAGTGTCACCCTCAGCCTTAAATAACAGCCTCGGAGGATCTGTTCCGGGCAGTGTCTCAGCCATGCTGATGGTTGTCCTTGCAGCGAGGCACCTCAAAGCTTTTTACGGTGTCTTCAGAACACAACGTGCAGGCCAAGAGAGAGGGCAGCTCCCACCACAGTGTTGCAGCCCCCAGCTCCTTGCCTGGGGGTTAGAGGGCAGCCAGGCAGGGACCTGCTCTCTGCATCTGCCCTGGGTGAGAAGGGACTTTTTTGCTGCTGCTGCTGCAGCCCCAAGCCCTGGCTGTGCTCCCCTGGGGCACTGGCTGCCTGCAGATGCTGCCCGTGATGTGGTCCGTGATGCTGGAATGGTTCCTGCCCCTCCGGGATCCCACTGTCCTTCCCTGGAGAGTCTCTTGCTCTCAGGACCCTGTTGAACAGATCTTTATCTCCTTCTAGAAGCAAGATTATAAACCCAAGTGTGAAAAATGGAGAAGAGGGACCCAGGGAGCTGATGGAGAACCTGGAGCAAGTTCACCAATTTGCATGTGGCATCTCTCCAAAGGAAGGACTTTCCTCCTTATTGAGCTCCTATAGCTTCAGTAAAGACTGTGATAGCACTGAGCAAAGTCTTGTGGCACAGATACCTGTGATACCAGGCCAAGAGATCAGTCCTGTCTGCTGCTCACAGAGAAATGAGGAGGATGAGGTGGGTGCTGCAGGTGCCTGGCACTGCTACCCCTGACTTTGCACAGCACCAGCTCCAGCCTGCAGTGACAAGGGGCTGTGCAGGGCAGGAAGGCTGCAACCTCCCTTAGCTTCCTGCAGCAGCACCAGGACACACTCCCAGGTGTCACCCAGGAGTGAAACCCAAGAGAGCTCCCGATAAGGGAGGGCAGCCATAAATGTCCTGCCCTGGGCAGGTTCCACTATATCAAGGGGAGGAAGGGAACACTAAAGTCTTCTCTTAATCCCCAGTCTGGTTTTGTGCTGAGACACGGGGAACAGATCCCCTGTTATCATACCAAAGGGTGCCCGCCCTCAGCTTTAGTGTCAGTGCAGATGCCCATGTGTGCACATCCCTGCACACACCATGCCCCGTGCAGGCACGGCACCACCCTGGTGACCCGAAACATAGAACACTGCTGAGGTTAAAATTAGCTTCAGGCTATTTTCAGCCGGACCAGAAACAGTGCTTGGGGGCAACACCAGTGGCATGGCTGGATGAAGGCTGGAGAAGGAGCATGGTGCCCACACGTGAGCTGTGTGGAGAGGTGGTGGAGAGGGGCTAAAAACATCCATGCTGCACGTTCACAGAATCCCAGACTGGTTTGGGTTAAGGGACCTTAAAGAAGCCTTAAAGGGACCTTAAAGATCCTTAAAGGGACCTTAAAAAAGGGACCTTAAAGCCCATCCAGCTCCAGCCCCTGCCACAGGCAGGGACACCTTCCACTAGAGCAGGGTGCTGCAACCCCATCCAACCTGGCCTTGAGCACTGCCAGGGATGGGGCAGCCACAGCTCCTCTGGGCACCCTCTGCCAGTGCCTCAGCACCCTCACAGGGAAGAGCTTCTGCCTAAGAGCTCATCTCCATCTCCCCTCCTGCAGGTTAAAGCCATTCCCTTTGTCCCATCCCTGCAGGCCATGGTCCAAAGCCCCTCTCCAGGTTTCTTTTAGAAATTATTCTTGTAGATTCCCTGTGCTCCTGAGAACATTTGCTCTCTGATTAATCCGTTGGGCTGAGCTACATAGGAACATGAGCCACAGCCAAGTGCATGGGGCCAGGGCAGGCAGCACCCAGCACTCTGCCTCTTTAGGGACATTGTGGAGAAACCTCCCACCCCACCACTGTGTGTTTGATGCCTGACACAGGATGAGTTGATAGGCATTGGTGCCTATAGGACCCAGATGAACTGGGACAATGGAAGAACATCCAGGACGAGCAGAAGGGCTCAGTTCTGGTCTCATCCTGGGTCACGTTGCAGCTCCACCAGCGCTGTTTGGGTGCTGCAGGACTCAGGTCACCCAAAGCCAGAGGAGAGATGGCAGCTATGCCCTCCCCTGAGCCCTGGGCTGACCCGTGCAGCCTGCCTCACCACACACAGGCTGGGATGGCGATAAACAGCACAGAACTCAGTGACAGAGGGCTAAAAGCCTTCAAGGACTCGGTGGCATTTAGACAATCCTCTCCCAGACGAGTGATGCAAGGCAGCATCTCACTGTGTGTACCTTGGCACTCTGCTGAAGGAGCATGGCACCCTCCCTGGAGCCAGAAGAAGAGGTAGGGTCATGGTGAGACTGGAGATAGGGCTCCAGACTGGAGAGGAGGAGAGGACAAGGGAAGATTTCCCTTTGCTCTTTGGGCACCATCCCAAGACCTTTGACAGATACAGGAGTTTTAAAACTCATACAATCCCCGGTCACCACAAGCCTCTGGGTTGCACTGTTTGGCTCCTGGTTGTGGATCAAGCGCAGAGTGCGGTGGGATACACAGGAATACACAGCTCTGCAGCGTGTGCCCTTCCTGGATCAGGCGCAGTGGCTGGACTGGGCTGGTTTGACTTACAGGAGCACTGGCTGAGCCCTACCTGTCTTCAAAGCATGGTGGCTCCACTCCCCATGGCTTCAGGAGCGGAGCTGCTTTTGGAAGCCTTAGAGAGAGCTCTGACATAACGGGAAAGCAAAGCTCCCCCAGCGCTCAGGTCAACGTGTTGCTCTGGCCATCCCTGGAGGAGATGCTCCCATGCACCAGTACGGGGCTGCTGGGGGACACATGCTCCTGTCAGTTTGCTCCTTGGATGGTGGCCTGCTCCAAGCACAGTGCTTTCCAAGGAGGTGACCTTAAAAAGAGCAGTCACAGCCTGTGTTAAAGGTTCCTGCTCTCAGGCATTTCCATTGGGTCTTGGCAGGCGCCCTGGTCCTGCTGGCCGAGCGCTCCCACCGGGAACGTGGCTCTCACCGAGCCCAGCCACAGCAGCCTTATATGGACCCATCACCCCTCTGCTCTCTCCATGATCCACACGGAGATGAAGCCTTCAAACCCACCCGAGGCACCTTCTCTCCTTCTCTCACACATGAAGCCCAGGTTTCTGATCTTCTGAAGGTCTCATTGGAAGGCAAAAGCCTTTCACGGTTTCCAGGCTTAGCTGCTCCATCAAAATGCTTAAAAAATAATTTTCTCACCTCTTTCGGAACAATAAATAACCAAACTCCAATTTTTGGAATAATAAATGGTCCAAAAAGCCCTTTTGCTTGCCTTCTTCTCAAGCTCCTTCCTAACATTTGGGTGTATGAAAATCCCCAAACCAGAAAGGCTTTCAACCTGTGTTAGAGCTGAGCACAAGAGCAAAAAGGGGCCCTAAGTCAGCACAGAGCCCAAAAATAGAATAAGAGGGTTATCTGAAAAATGCACTAAATATAGACGAAAGAGTTTCGGGCCCCAGCTGCAGCTCTGGCCAGCAGGCACATAGCAAAGTGTCACTTGCAGACAGACAGGCTTTTTAAAGGTCCACATCTGTCCCAGATGACGTGTTCAGAGCAGGTTCATGTCATACCCTGGTTGGATACAGCCACATGTTGCTCTCAGAGCTCAGAAAGTGGGTGACCAAGATTATCACCACTGCAGATGCTCCCGGGGTGAGCCTCAGTGATGTCCCCTATGCAAGTGGTGTCTACAGGGGATCTTCAGTGGCTTATTGAAGGGACAGGCACTGGGTGCTCCTGATGGGACGGTATCAACCAGGCTCCATTGCTGCCACCACAGCATGACAGCAGTTTGCACAAGAATCCTCTCCTCTGGCCACCAGATTGCTCAGATCACCCTGAACTTCTGAAATGGCTTTGCTGTTGGTTTAACTCAGAGGGAAAGGTGCAGGCATGGGCTCCTCTCATCCGAGGCAGGTCATACTGCTCCGTTTACAACACAAAGTGGGAAGTCTTCCCGTTTTCCAGTACTTTAAAGCCCTGTAAAGGCCTAACCCTTCCCTCTGCCCTGCACAGCATGGAACAAAGTCATGCTGCAAAAGCTTTTGGGGCACTGGGGGCCCAGCAGCATCCCTTAGCCCAGCAGCATCCCTCAGCCAGAGCCAGCACTGCTGCCTTCAGCCCTTTGCAGTTGAGTTGTCCCCAGTCGGTCTCTGCTTCCCCTGGTTTGGGCTTTAATAGCAGACCCAGGGGGTGGCATCCTCCTGCAGCCTGCCAGACCCCTGCCAGCATCCCAGCCTCATAAATATGCTGCTTCCCCGTCTCTTGGCCCATTGCGGTGCACGTGAGTTGCAGAGGAGGATGAGCATGGCCAGGGGGAGCAGACATGAACACCAGTGGGCAGAAGGAGGGGAGGAAGGGAATTTTGCCCATACAGCTCTGCATGTTTCTGAGATTTAGTGATTTCTGTTCACCAGCTCTTACGATTAAAAACCCCCCTCCCCTGAGCATGAGGACCAAGATAAAGGCAGAAGGAAGCTCATAAAATGGGTCTGATAGGGCCAAGCATTGCTGTCTTTAGAAATGAGATAGGAAAGCCTCATTGAAAGAGGTCCAAGATCCTTTGAATTCCTCACAGCTCATTAACTGCAGCCTGAGCCAGTGGCAGATCCAAGCTGCCAAGCAGCAGCCTCACCTGCGGCAGCGGGGTCCCTTCTGGGAGCAGTCATGTTGGAGCACGAGGCTTTACCACCTGACACTGGGAGATGAGTCTTATTCATGGAGTTTTAGGCAAATACACTCCTTGCCAGGCACACCTGGCACAACCGGCTCAGCTCATGGGGCACGGGAAGAGGCGCCGCTCCCCACGGCATTGCCCTCGGCAGCTAAGGTGCTTTTGGGAGCTAAGGACACTCCTGCTCCCAACACACATCAGCCCTTCCTGACCTCCTGGTTTCAGCCGCTGAGGAAGCTGGTTTTGCAGACTCAGAAACACAAACACGCCTCCAAGCTCTGTGACCCGATCTGCATCAACGCCCTGGACCTTCGTAATGGCTTCTTTCATGAAAACTGTGTCACGATGTGGTGCAGATAAGCTCTCACAAACAGTGTCAGGCGTTCCCAACCTCACCTGTCTGTCACGGGACCGTGACAACCCATCATTATAGTTGAGACCAGGAAGGGGATGGAGAGGCGAGGTCAGCGCAGGGAATCCCCTCAGGGCATGCAGGGCTGGTGGCTAAAGGAGAACACCAAACATAGAGAAGGAGCCCGGGCAGGCCATAGACGGGAACTGTATTTCAATAAGCTCTGTCCCTGGTCTCATCCAAATGAGAGCAATGACACCAGGGCAGCAGCAAGAGCATGTTTAGGAGCACCACTGCTTTTCTGGCTACAGACCTCTCTGAACCAGCACACACTTAGATGAAAGGCTCCTGAGGAACTGCTGCTCCTGCGAACCCCACTGTGCCTAGCTGGGTGAGCTCTGTGTGTGTGTATATCTTGGGTTGTTAAAAAAGCAACAATAGCTCTTTACTTCCTGCTCTTCAGGACCTGAAGGCCACCAGTGAGGTGATGCAAGAGGTGGCTGTGATTGCAGAGCCACGAGTGCCAGCGCTGCTCTCCTGTCCTGGCTACAGATGGTATTGTGCAAGAGGGGATTTACTGACCTGGTGTGAAGACAAAGCTGGAGGCAGGGCCAGCTGCCAGGCCTGGCCTCCCCTGCACTGGGGGAGGATGGGGAAAGGCAACAGAGAGGATAGAAACTGTGTTATAAAGTATTAGATGTGCCTGGTTCAACATCCCAATTACTGCCATTGGGATGGAGCCAGAGTATCATCATTCCACCCTTGGGGCTGGCATCAGTGGGGCAGGTTCAAGAGGTTGCCATTACAGAGGAGCACTTACAAGTGTGCTCCAGTTCAGGCAGATGCTTCCTGAGCCAGTCCCTGCAGCCAGTGGGACTCCACCTGATCTGTGCTGCTCTATAACCAGGAAGCAAAACGTGGTGTTTTCATCACCACCTCTTTCCATCAGGGATCTGAAGAAATGAAACTGGAGTGGAATGAAGATGAATATAACTGACGCACCGAGGATGGTGGCACATCCCCTGCCCTGCCTCCCTGAGGTCCAGTGGCAGCAGAGGTGAGTGAACAGGAGCCCAGGCCTGGATCCCCTCTGTGCCCAGGGTGGGACCGCACAGAGCACCTCGGGCTGTGTCAGGGCCACCAGCATCAAGGACCATGTCCAGCAGACGTTCCCATGAGTGCAGGCACTGGCTAAAACAGCAGGGATCAGCCTGGGGCCAAAAACTGGTGAGCAGAGCCAAGGGTGGCAAAGAGCTGGAGAGACAGGTCTGGGAGAGGGACAGCACCACCTCAGAGCTTCCTCCAAACACCCTGTGCAGCCTGGGCTGGTCCCTCCGTGGCCGCATCATCTGCATGTGCATCCCTGACATGGCCTTCGAACCCACCACCCTGCAGTGAAGCAAGAGGTGCAGTGGAGAGGGGACCTCCAGGGTCTGTCTGTTCTCCCAGCCATGTCACCCAGCACCACCCTGACCTGCTGGGTGCCAGGAAGATGGGGGCAGTGTCCTCACCCTCCCTTGGCCTGCCACAAACCACCATGGTCACTATGGCAGATACACCAGTGGTCTCTGGTGCACACAGGCAACAGAGGTGCCAGGATGGCATTGACACAGCCTGGAACAAGCAGGGAGGGATGCGAGCCTTGGCCCCATGGAAGCTGATGCTCTTCTTCCCCCTGCACCCTGGGTCCCTCCCCATGAGGACAGGAATAGCCATGAAGGGTAGAGGTGGGCAGAGGGTGCACTTCATGGACAGGGTCCACCCCAGAGGGACATGGGGGGAGCATGCCTGTAAGTGCTCCTCTATAATGGCAATCCCTTGAGCCTGCCCCACTGATGCCAGCCTCAAGGGTGGAATTATGATATTCTGGCTTCATCCCAATGGCAGTGTTTGGGATGCTGAACCAGCACCCAGAGCAGGATCAGGGGGCATGGCAGCTCTGGGTGCCAGAGCGCTCCAGCATGGCAGCAACGGGGAGAACATCATTTTCCAGATGTTGGCCATAACCACCTCATTGCTTCCAACACAACAGCAGAGGTTTGCCCACAGGCAGCATCGAAACCTTCTGCCTTGCTGAGCACCCTGTGCTCTGCACCCATTGCCCAGCCATGGGGTGAGAAGCCCATGGCGCCCGGTTGGCAGCTCAGGCAACGCGTGACGGGCACGAGGAAAGGGTCCCTGGGGCAGCATTGGCCGAGTCACGCACCACAGGACAGGCTGGGTGTGACTTCAAAGAGCCAGGTCCCACAGGACAAAGCAGCAGGGTGGTGACTCCTCTCGGGGAGCCGGTCACAAGGGTGAGCACCCAGCAACCACGCTGAGCATCCGGAGCAGGGACAGCAGCAACAGGCGAGTTACGCATCAGGGAGGCTTCAAGCATGACCGCGAAGGGCCCCAGGTTCAGGCAGGAGGACCACAGGTCACCGGCTGAGTCACCGGCAGGTCTGAGCACCACGGCCCTCAGCACCAGCCACCAGCTCCCCTCCAGCCCAGCTCCTCAAAGCATTGCCCAATGCATCCTGCCAGCACCATCCCACCTTGACCAAGCTTCTGCCCTCTCCCTGGGAATGCTTGACCCCTCCTTTTCATCCTGACACCCCCCATCTGTGACAGGAGGCTCCATCCCCACCGCACTGGTGCCATGGGGACCCCCCAGGGCTGCGGTGCCCTGTGCCCCAAGGAGCCAGCCCTCAGTGCTCGCCTGGCTGGCTCCAGGAGAGGGAGCTGGGAGCCCTCAGCTCGCAGCACCCACCTCACCACGCTGTGGCCTCCCTGTCCCAGCCCACCTGGTCCCAGGAGCCACATGCAGTGTGGCCGGGCTGCCATGAGGCACAGGGGTGCAGGTACCTCCTGCTCCGGCTCAGGCAGTGGAATGGGCTGTGCTGGGCAAAACATTCCCATGTGGTTCCCTGAGCTGCTTTGCTCATGGCCACCACCTCTCACCAGGGCTGGAGGAGGGCAGAGACCCCTTTTTTAACCCTGTTTTTCCACTGGTTTCCCATAGAAGAAAAGATGGGCAATGAAAGAGTGTGATACAGAGAGCTGCTTTTCATTACCCACTTCAACTTTCCAGTCCCTCTTTGCTCCAGCTGTTACAGACCTGCCTGGCTTCCTTTTGCTTGAAAAGGAGGAGGGAAACGGGGCTGCCGGCTGTGAACGCTCAGCCTGTGTCCTCAGTGTCCTGGATCTGACCCAGCCTTTCAGTATAAAGGACTTGAAAGCCGATATTCTACTCCATCAGAACAAGCCCCATGTGTTTGTTATAAAGGAGTGAATCGAGAAGGTCCACAAGTCTGTTCAGTTGAAAAGACATTGTCTAGAATACTGCAGATCTGGCTGTAAAATTGCTGCCACATTAAAAATGCTATTAAGCCCTTTGATATATTAGAATGAAAGAGATAGGCAGAAGGCAAAGTGCTGAACGTACTTAGCCGAGCAAACACCAACTGATTGCACTGTGCAGCGAGAGGGGAGGGAATAGGTAGCAACATGTTTCATTACTGTTTCATCAGCCAGGTTAATCTGCCACCAGGATGCAATCGATGTCAAGTCCAAATGCATGATCCCACTGTCTGGGAAAGCGTGAATGGCTTCAGGGCTTGTCTAGATACAATTAGAGCAGCAACCTAAGAAAATGCTGCAGTGACAGTTAATGACAGAACCTGTGAACCCCAGAGAGCTCCTGAAAGGTCTCGGTCCAACCAAGACTGGCTCAATCACTGCAGCGCTTCTGGCTCTGAGATCAAGGGACCTATGGTGACGGACAAGGGGCAAGGCTTGCTGAGAGTTTCCAACAGCCTCATGGCTGTCTCCCAGCCACCTCCATCCGCAGCAGTCATACTCCTTTTATCCCCTTTCAAATATCTGGTTTTCCTTTGTTTTTCAGTCTTTTACGCAACAAGATGTGTATCTTAAGGCAGCTCCTCGCTCTCGCAGTGGGCAGTTCTAGCCAGGATTTGTCTTAAATCTCAAAAGAAAAGGTTTGAGCTTGTCCTCGGATAAATTTGCTCTGAATTTCAAGCTCCTGACGACATGCGGCAGCTGTGTTTGGACTAATCCCTCTATATCGAGTGCTTCAGTCAGTCGCAGCTCCAGGTTGTTATTATGGCAATGATATATTAGTCTGATCTGTTGAGCGAGGAGTAGATAACCTGGACTTGCATCAGTAGCTGGTGGGCAGCTGGAGGTGGGAGAGCTTCTTACAAGGTGTGTTAAATTCTTAGTGCTTCCATGCAAGGAATGGGAGACAAATAATTCCATTCCACAGGTGGGTTTCTCACTGCGAACCATTCTCCCACAGCTTGGACAATGTGAACATCTTAATAATGTGATTCCTTTGCCCACTGAAATTCCTGCCTAAGAAGTATCCTGTCTTTTCCCCTGAACCACAAGGTTCCTGGGGAATGCTCTGTATCCCCACTGCTGGTTTAGAAGCCCCTGTTACCTTCCTGTAGGCTTCTATATTGAGGTTGAGGTGAAATGAAGGATTTGAGAGATGCTATGTAAAATGGGCCCCTGCATAGCGAGACCCTCGCTAGGTAAGGGAGACTAAAGCAATGAGGTTTGTGCACTTTCGCACTGGTTGTTTAAAAGACCTTTTTAATTCCTGGGATTTCTGTGGAAATGCGATTGTTTGACTGCCTCTGCTTCATGCTGCTCGAGAGTAGCAGTACTACAGACTGCATGTAGACCAGACACCTCTTGCTCAAAGCCTTGGATGGCCCTGCACAAAGCAGAGGATGTGACACTGCTCCAGACACGCAGTCCAGGAGCAGGGAGCCAGCTGCTCTGGACTCCCTCCAATGCATTGCTCTCTATAATCGCTCATACTCTGTCCCCTGCCTCTGCAACAGGTCACTGCGAAGTACCCGGCTCCCGGGCAGCTTTCCATGAAGACACCTCTCGAGGAAGGCAGAGCTCCAGTGTCACCAGCATAAGCCCTCAGCATGCTGGTTAACGTTGCAGACATCCCAGTGCAGCAGAGCCAGAGTGTGTTTAAACACTTGCATTCTCTTTCCCCGCACTTAATGATTTCCTTCTGTCTGGACCATTCCCAAAGCTGAAAAGAGGCAGAACAGCTACAAATAATTCATCCAAATCTTGCTGACAACAGCAAACACCCGTGCCTGTGATTCACGGCTGCAGCGGGGAATTCTGTGCTCCAGCATATGGCCTCTGTTGGAAGAGGTGGATTTGGTACCTGGGGAAAAAACACTGCTCCTGCAACTACCAATGGACTCTGGAAGTGATCAAGTGAAACCAGAAAAGAAGTACAGAGAGGGGTGAAGAGGAGTGCCCTGGTTTGCAAAGAGTCTTGGTGATGCTCAGACAGATCCTTTTTCACTTCTTTCCCATCTGGTTTTAGGACAGATCCCAGATGGAGACAAACAAGTTGGGTTAGATCTAACTGGGAGAAGCTGACAAGCTTCCAGGTGCACAGCACGTTCTCCAAGTTCCCTCATCAGCCTGTTCCCACTCCTCTTGCCGAGTGAACAAGGCAAAGGAAAGAGAGCAGTTTAAGTTTTAACAATTGCCTTTCCAGCCATCGCACCCTGTTGGCTTTGTGTCTGAGTTCCTCACAAATGAGGAAAATCATGTTGATTTGGAAATCAGTATTGTCAGCTTGGCAGTGTGAACATCCCAGTGTTCCCTCCTCCCCTTTCTGCTTCTCCTTTTCTTTATCCCAGCTGCCAAACACACTCTATGACACGGGGGGTCTCTGCACATGGGTCTGCGGCCTTGGTAAGCACAGTACGTGTAATAGATCATAACAGGTGGTTACTAACTATACATACCCCTTAACTGCTCATCCAGTGGGTGCTGCGGACTGTTCTCACCCTCCAAATGAACAATACTGTACCAAAGTAAAGCACTGCTGAAATCCTGGGTCAGAAATACTCTGAACTGTTAAACCAGTGACCCACGAACTCACCACACCTGAAGTGTTCCTCATTGTATCCAAAAGACCGAAACCACCCACTGGTCCGCAAGTTCCTATTTACCCACTGGTCTTTGCTCAGAATTGCCAAGAAAGGCAGCTACAAGGATGAGAAGTGAAACCAACAGCAAGTCCATAAACCTTCACAAGTGCGATATGAACAATCACTGCTACCCAGCATGGGATTTCAGCCAGGGACCTTCCCAGCAGAAGGGGGGCAGGTCCATCCCGATGTTGTTATCGGGAGCTGATCACACACCCAGGTTGTGCAGCCCTGAGTAAGCTGAGTGGAATGATGGCAAAGTCAACGCCAGCTGATGAGACAGCCTGGTTTAAGCTGCTGCTGTCAAGGTGAGTGGTTTGTAATGCTCTGTTTAGAGGATGTCCAAAGGCTAAACAGTGCTGTTTGTCAGAGGCTTTAGACTCATGTTGCCTAACTTCAGCTGTCCAGAGTTTCGGTGTGCAGTTCACATAATCAGCTTGGCCCTTCTCCACCTAGGAGATGTCTGACAAGCCCATCTCCTTCACACAGATGACGAGCTTCCACTAGCCGGTTGTTGGTGTAAGTAGCTGGCAGGAATTACAGCTTTCCTCTGTGGGTATTTTCATTTTCTTAACATTGCCTTTTAAAAGTCAAATGCAAAACGTTCAATGTGGCACCAGAAACGTAACCTCTCCGGGGCTGAGAAGTGCTGATTTCCTTTCTTACAAGGAGAGCTGCCTTTTGTGTAAAGGAAGATCCTGGCATATGAAGCCACTCAGAGAAACCTGAAGTGGAATTTATCCACTCCTCTCTCTGAAGCCAAAGAAGAGCTGAACATTCAGGCTCCATTCTTGATCCAGACAGCTGCTAACCTCCATAAAAGACCATACAGCTCATGCTGTCTGTTGTCAATCAGCAGAATGGAAAATACCTGCACTACTGCTACTCCAGCCTGCTAGGAATATCTGCTGCTTTCCAAGCTAGTCAATAAAAGGCAAGCACTTTTCTCCCAGCAATTTATAAAACCAGCAACACCATTCAATTTACAGCAGTTTTAATGCAAGAATGCTGAAGAAAAGAAATAATGAGAACTCATGGAGCCCAAACGAGCTAAATGCAGGGTATTTCTATACTGGCAGAACAAAAAGCTGGCAGGTGATGTAGCCAACGAACTCCAACAGCAGACAACATGGAAAAGAAGAGGCAAAACCAAATGAAATGTTTTATCAATAAAGGACCCTGGTATGTATGAGTACATGAAAGTGGACTTCCTTTGGGAAAACCAAACCCACCAAAGAACAGTAATGACTACATTGTGACTATTGCTGTGTGAGGTCTGCGGTGGGAAAGGCAGAAGAAGAGAACACAGCGTAGCACTGAAGTGGTTGACCATAAGAAAATGAAACATGACAGCTTGTCCAAAATAAATGTTGGGTGAAAGCCATCCCTTTGGGACATGGGGGTGGAGTGGAAGAGATCCCACGGGAAGAAGAAGCATCTCTGAACTATGAACGCTGTTGCATAGGGCCCTGATGAGATCTCAGTTAGAATAACAGTCGTGCTCTTCCAAGAGCAAAAAGATGGAATTCGACTGGAAGAGCTGCCAGGAAGAATTGTGGGGTTCCTGAGGAACCAGAATGCCTTTTGTACAGCAAAGCTAGAAAAGGAGTGGCTTGTTTACCCAGAAAAATGTCACCATTGCATAATTCCAGCAGGGCACACAGAAAGTGCCCAAACCAGCATCTGTTTGCAAGAACAAGGATGAATCATCCCTGGATTGGCTCGGTCTGAAACAGAGTGTTTTATGAAAGTTCTGTGATGCAACATCACCGGGTTGTATTCATCATCTCAATTATCAGCGTGGGTGCCTCACATAAGCGGTGCAATCAATGGAGCAAAGAAGCTTCCAACAGCAGCTCTCAGTTGCCTTTTGGGCTCCATCTACATCTGCACTTTTGTGTTAGGTAACAAACACTGGAAGCTTCAGGGTAGGCAGGGAGTCCCCTTCAGAGCTGCATTTGCCGTTGCCTGTTGGACCAGCAATCACTTCAGTGT
The DNA here is from genome assembly GCA_017639245.1 of Myiopsitta monachus. Classification (NCBI taxonomy): domain Eukaryota; kingdom Metazoa; phylum Chordata; class Aves; order Psittaciformes; family Psittacidae; genus Myiopsitta; species Myiopsitta monachus. Next base: position 37,030,167 of record CM029928.1, read on the forward strand.
CCCGCTGCAGGACTGCTGATGGTGCCACAATAGGAGATGCTCAAACTCCAGATGGTTAAACCACTCCCATGCTTCAGTATACCAAACCCTCTGTGCATTAGTACCAGCTCACATGCATAGCAAGGAATTTCAGGAAGAAAGGATAGCACATAAACCCCCAGATGCTGCAAAACCTACCATGTCTGTGGTAAACATCAGGACATGCGAGATCAGGTTTATACCTCTGCTGAAAACTCCCAAATAGGGATTGAGCAAGCAAATAGGAACTGAGCAAAATGCATTTTCTGTGTGCTGGCTTTGAGCTTCACAATGCTGCTCAGCTGCACAGTACACACTGCCAGGTGATCTGATGGCTTTCCCAAACCCACACTGTCCTGGGTTCAGCAGCAGCAGTCATTTTTCTCCCTCTTGGTAGCTGGTGCAGCGCTGTGGTTTTGATTTTGGGCCTGGGAGCAGCGCTGATCACAGCAGTGTTTTCAGTTACTGCTTGGTAGTGTTTTGGTCTGGCCAAGGACTTCCTGGGCCTCATGCTCTGCCAGGGAGGAGGGGGAGCCGGGAGGAAGCAGAGACAGAACACCTGACCCAAACTGACCAAAGAGGTTATTCCATAGCACAGCACGTCATGCCCAGGATGGGAAAACGGAGAGCAGAGACCCGGAAGGGTGGGGTGGTGCAGTGGGGGGTTCGCTGCGGGGGGGTGCACTGGCTGGGTCGGGCTTGGTGAGCAGTTGTATTCTCTTTCCTTGTATTTCTCTGTCATTATTACCGGTGGTAGCAGTAGTGATTTGTGTTATACCTCAGTTACTAAACTGTTCTTATCTCAACCTGTGGAAGTCGCATTCTTTCAATTCTCCTCCCCATTCCCCCAGGACTGGGGGAAGAAAGAGAGAGGAGTGAGGGAGTGAGTGAACTTTGTGAGGGGCTTAAACCACGACACACACCAATCTGGGTCTTTTTAATCTCTTCCTGATTTTCACAACGCTTGTAGGAACCCGCAGGTTTTTAGAGGGCTGCTCCTGAGTCTTCATTTGGCCAAAAGTGGGTTCAAAAGTCACTGCCAAAGGCACATGGTGTGTGCATGCTTACTGCAACTCCTTACAGTCCCAGGCTAACACCTCGAGTTAGTGTCACTCTGAAGGCAGATTCCAAGGCTCTAGCACCTAACCTGTCCACATTTGCCTTACAGATTTGATGCTTTGAGAGGGCTGAATGTGTGAACTTAGCCTATGAACTTCACTCCGTTCCTGGCCTCAGGATCTCCTACTGGAGAAACATTTGAGCAAACCTATGCTCCAGAAACTATCACTGCATTTGTCACGAATTCTTCTTTCGACCTTTTCTGCTAGTTGGTTTTTGCACTCCAGTTAAACACAGAACAACTGCAGTGGCATGATTTCACATCTGATTCCAGGTGCTCTCAGAGGTTATCTGAATTTCCCCATGGCTTCTCTTCCCCTGCGCTGCATCGGATATTGCTGGAAAGCATATGGCCTAGCTCAGACAGCAAAATCAGCAGTCTCAGAGCAGTGCAGCTTTAACCACACAACTACATTCCATTTATTCAGCAGAGCAGCACCCTCAGGCAACCGCTGTCAACTGGATCAGAACTGTCAGTTGGGAAGCAATCAGCGCTGGTAGAAAAGCACATTTCAGATCAGAAAGCTCAAGAGACTTCTGTTCACAGCTGCAAAGAAGAAGAATCGGCATTTCCAGCTCCTTTCTTACAGATGCCTGCACAAATAAATTAACTTGGGCAAGTACAGTCTGATTGACCAGAGGATGTGCCAAGCCCCGTCAGCCATGGGGCCATCAAGTCCCATGGGCAGCTATAGCGCGCATGCCAAACCGAAACCAGCTCTACCACCATAACCAGCACCTTCATAAAAGGTTGAACTTGATGATCTTAAAGGTCTTTTCCAACCTCCTTGATTCTATGCCAGTGTTGAGAGCAGAAGAGTTGGACTCCCTTGCTGCTTCAGGACCAGATTTGCTGCCCTGTGGCAGTGATTAGGACGTATTAGAGGGAATCCCTGCAGGGGCAGCAGCTGAACAGATGCTTCCTCGCCCGGGCAGGGGTGTGAGCACAGTAGGAAACACTCCTTAGCCCATCTGAAGCTGGTTTTGAAGGATGAACGGATTAATGCGGTCCTCAACGCCGCTCTAACCCCCTCACCCGGCGGGCAGGGGGGACGCAACCTTCGCTCTCCGGCGCGCTCGGTCCCGCTGCGCTCGCCGTAGCTCCGAGCGGTGCCGGGAAGCAGCGGCGTGTCGCGGGGGCTGCTGGGACATGTAGTCCTCCCGCCGGGCCCGCGCGTTGGCTCCGCGTTGTCCGGCGCCGCCCGGGAACTACAGCGGGCGGCTGCCGGTGGAGCCCGCGAGCATGGCGGCTCCGCTGGTGCTCGTGGTGCTGGTGGCCGTGACGGTCCGCGCCGCGCTCTACCGCTCCAACCTCGCCGCCTTCATCTCCGAGCGGGTCGAGGTGTCGTCCCCGCTGAACGCCTGGAAGCGAGGTGAGGCCCGGCGAGACCCCGGCGCGAGGCGGCGCGGAGGGCCGGGGGGCGGCGGCTGCTGGAGCCGGGGGTGCGTGCGGCCTGTCAGGGGCGGTGGGGAGGGCGCCGGGTCCCTCCGCAGCCGGGCTGCCGCCAGAAGCCTTCGGGGTTGGACCGTGGAGGTTGTCTGGGGAGGAGCGAGCGCTCGGCTGCCGCCGGGGCATGGAAGGGGCCCAGGCGGGAGGACGGGGTTAGCCCGTGTGTCTGCTGTCCTCGCTGCTCCTGTGCATGGGGGTTGTGTCAGAGGTGGGCGCCCGGTGGGAGAATGGGGGACTTGGAGCTGAACACGTGGTTTTGGCAGCAGTGGTTGAGGCATAGAACTATAGAACCCCGGACTGGTTTGGGGTGAAGGGACCTTAAAGCTCATCCAGCTCCAACCCCTGCCAGGGGCAGGACACCTTCCGCTGGAGGACGCTGCTCCAAGCCCCATCCAACCCGGCCTTGAGCACTGCCAGGGATGGGGCAGCCACAGCTTCTCTGGGCACCCTGTGCCAGCGCCTCAGCACCCTCACAGGGAACAGCTTCTGCCTAAGAGCTCATCTCAGTCTCCCCTCTGGCAGGTTAAAGCCATTCCCCTTGTTCTGTCCCTGCAGACCCTGGTCCAAAGTCCCTCTTCAGGTTTAGTCCCCTTTAGGCACTGGAAACTGGTCTGTGGTCCTCCCACAGCCTTCAGTTGCATCCATCACACTGTAACTGCACACACGCATGGGAGTTTATGTCGAGCTGTTTGCAGTTTCATCTTCCTTGTTCAGTTTGTGCCCCACATGTTGTTACCAACTTGATTCAAGTTCTTATCTGAAGGCTGGGGTACAGTTTAACCAGGGCTTTTTGGTGGCGTCCATCTCTATAGCAGTTAAGCCTGTGAGGAACCTTCATTTATTTTAAAGACAGCCCCCCAGGAAAATAATATAGTTATTATGCAGGAAAAAATATTTACAGTTTTAGGGTGGGAAAAGGTAGCACAGAGTAATGAAGGTCAAAAGCTTGAATGCCTTTCATGACCTGAGGGCTCTGCTCCTCAGCGTAGCACTTCACACATCATAGTTTCAAAATACAGCTCCCGAACATTCCCTTGCAGCAAAAGATGCTTTGTGAGTCTCGTCTTAGAGCATCAAGGTAGGCATCTAGGTAGTGAGGAGCACAGGATCACCTGGAAAAGCTGGGCTGCCGTCATACAGGGATTCTGTGGCAGAGACGGGGTCTTCTCCTCCGGCGTATTGCTGAAGCCAGAACCTCCTGTTGCTTCCCGCAGTCTCCTGCCTTTCGCCTCCGAACAAATGGACTCATTTCCCGTAGCTCCTTTCACTGCAGAGTCCCCAGGGAACCTCTGTGCTCAGTGAGGTGGAGAGCCTGTGGAAAAGCCTGTGCATGCATTGCAGTACAGGCTGTAATTGCGTGGTCACAAAGGAGCTGGATTAAAGCTGCAAAATGTCAGGAGTTTTCAGAACCAGATGAAGCTTTTAGCTTTGCCTGGTGACCTCTGTTCATTTCTGCTCTTTTATGTCGGTTGTAGATGTTTCGAGTCTCTCTATTCTAGTCTATCTAGGTAAAATAGTTCAAATTCTCTATTATGTCATGATTTGTCCTCTTAGAATTAAGTATTTTTTCAGCATAGATACCATGTGTCACAGCAATGGTGACTTAAAATCCATCAGTATCATACACGTGATTTATAAATAGTGAAGTGCAAACCACTTCAGCTATAACATTTTTAGCTGAAAGAGATTACAGCTGCCCATTCAGTTACTGAAGAGCTTTGCATGGCAGAAGGAGGCAGTCAGTCGGTTGTAGCTGATTGCTGGCTTTGTGAGGTTTTGTGTCACCCACTGAGATGGCGATTCAGTGCGAGACTGTTTCAAGCGTGGGTGTAGTTTTACCATCATGAGATCTTTCTCTTCCCACCTTTCAGGATTCTAATGCAGGCATTTTGTATGTTTCAGTGGTTGAAGGACTAGCTCTGCTGGATTTAGGGGTCTCGCCCTACTCTGGAGCTGTCTTCCATGAGGTCAGTATACACACTTCGTTTTAAATGTGATGTTCAAGTGGCACGTTTCTCAGTCTTGCTGCTCTCAGCTTGGCAAAGGCTTGTCCCAAAGACTTCAGGGAAATTGGGGTCGTGTAGTTGTCTGTGCAGTAGTTGTATATGTAGTGACTAGTACAGTGAGGAAATACGGTTCGTCATGGAATAGCTGTGCAGGTGATAGATTTTGTAGTTAATTAATCTTACAGTTAATCTTAATTGTAAGATTCCTTACTCTGTAAGGAGAGTCTGAAATAGGGGAAATGCGTAATAAGGAAAATACTCTGTTCACATCCAAATGTTTCTGTGAGCAGAAGCCAGAGCAGGGAGAGGCAGTGTCATTGTGAATCTGAACAGTTTTACTGGATAGCAGCATATTGACTTTGTGTGTTGGCTGAAATACTGACATTAGCGCAGGCAAGTACTACATTTACCCCTCATCTTGAGAGCACCTCGTTCCTCCTGACACTTCAGCAGCTGTGGGGTTTTGTGCCCTTGAGTCGTCTTCTTGATAGGAAGTTACCTTCATACCCGTACCTCTCAACACTTGCATCCCTTCACAAGTCCTCCTTCTTTACAGTGTTTTCTCTCCAGTATTTTCCCTTGCTGATTTACACCATCACATTGTTTTAAAAGTATTGCAAAAGAAACCTGTTTGCTCACAGTGAATTTACATCATGTCAATGTACTACTCCCAGATGAAGCTTTTCTGTCATAGGGATAATTCAGGAACATGCTCTTCCTCCTACCCTTGAAGGGAAAAGCTGTGGGAGTGAGAGGATGGCAGGGACTGTAGTCCCACTGCTTTGTGTTTTTAACATGCTTTCTTCTTTTTGCTTTATAAAAGGCTCATCTGAACAAGAGGCTCTACAGTGCGACCAGCTTTCGAAAGTACCTGTGAACAACCTGAAAAAGAATAGATTCTCTAGGAAACCCCTGCTTTCTAAAGCTATTCTTTATATGCTTTCTACTGTAACTCTACCACGAGACTAGTAGAACTGAAAAGTTGGAAGGGAATATGGTTTTCAAAGTTGACTGTGTCTTTTATAAAGCGTATTGAGAACTTTGCAAGAGAAAAGATGAGTACATGTGCTTTGATTAATCACTTTACTCTGAAGTACCAGTGTTGTAGAAGAGGCCAAGGAAAATTACCTTTCACAGTGTTTCATAGTGCTACTCCATTGTTCTCATCACAGTTTCCAGCTGTTTTATCTGGACAGTATTTGACATAGGTTTCCCTTCTGCTCTTTTTTCAGACCCCGCTGATTATATATCTCTTTCACTTCCTGATTGAGTATGCTGAATTGGTGTTCATGGTAAGTGCCGCTGCAAAGCTGCTCTTGAAAGGTCCCATTCTGTGAAATGCTGAGTATGACTTTTCCTTTTACTCCTGCAAGTATCAGGGACCTTCAGCCTCTCTGTAGCTCAGATTCCTGCTGAGTTCACGGTGTAATTAGAAAGACAGCTTTGCCTGTACAAACCCACGTCCAGGCTTTTCCTTTTCCTGTACATATTCCTTCTTTCTTGTGAGTACTTGGTTAGGAAAGTATCCCCAGAGAGGGCAGGAAGCTGGCATTTGGCTTCCATTTCAAAGGTTACCTCTTCCAGGTCAGAATATTTTGTCCCCTCAGCCTAATCCGTACACTGCAGTGTTTCTCACTGAAACCTGCTGCCAAACCCCAAGGCCTGCAGAGAGCGCAGATGGGTTACTCCTCCACGTGTCTCTTGTAAACTGTCCTCTGACTGCTGCATAATTCAGTAGGACAGAAGTACAACTGGCTGCATGTGACACCTGGTGGAGCCTCTCCCCAGATCCCTGCTGGGCAGGTCCTGTGCAGAGCTAAGAGCCATCTGCCTTGGGCCTGGGCTAATGACTGTACTGTTGCTTGGTGAGCCTGGGAGAGCTCGAGGCAGTGTCATGCTGCATTAATGGACAGGTGGATTTCAGCAGCTGGGCACTGCCCCAGTGTTGCCTTGTGCTCTAATTAGACCAGTGATTCTCTCTATTACCCTCACATCTTTCCGTAAACAATATGTTTCCCCTTAATTCCCCATTCTCTCATTCTGTAAATATTAATATCTTTGATACAGCTCATGGCTTCAGGGTTGAGCGATGATGTGTGAATACTGTGTCCAAATCAGCAATCCAGTTTTTAAAAGCTTGTTTTTTCTTGTGATGAGCTGGGTCAGATCAGAGCCCTTATTCAGCATTGCAGTACTGTCCAGTATATTATTTTTCCATTTCTTGATGTTGCTCAGTCAGTCTGTCTGTGCCTTGCTTTTTTAGATAACTGATGTGCTCACTGCTGTCGCCCTTTACTTGGCCATCCAGGAATTCAACAAAGTTGTGGTAAGCTGACTTGCCAGTGTTGTTGGTCCTCTTCTCCAAGCAAGTATAATTATCTTGTGCCAAAGAAAACACATGCCAGAGGATGCAGTGCCCATCAGTCCTTGTGGTAGTAAATCTGATCATACCTGGATGATCAATAAACATGGGGACTGAATGTGATAAACAACTGAGGTATTGTAAGCATTGTTGTGGCAGTATTAAAGTGTGAAACAAACCAGTGTCTACCGTGCTGCACTTGAATGATGAGCACAGCGGTGTAGATTCTTTGGTGGGAAAGAAGTATAAAGAATTTGAGGAATTAAGTGAGGATGCAGTAGCCAATGAAATGATAGGGTCGAGGGTCACAGCACACAAGAGGAGATGTGAGATTTTAGAACGTGTGCCGAACCCCCCCCTTCAGTTGTTGTGGCACTTTGCAGTACACAAAGGTTGATTACTGGACTATGGATTTGGCAAGACTTGAGCATTCCCTTTTCCCTTCCTGGAATGTTTTACCTTAAGCAGGGTTTGTGTTTGCACACAGCATGAGTTAATACATAGACTGGAAATGTGTAAAGGAAGGAATGAAACCTTTCAAGGATGCTGAGGTGACATAAATCATTCTAATGAGCAAGGTGAAAGTCTGACACCAAGTATTACTTGGTCCCCCCCAAATTGTAAGTACATGTACTTGGAGGTGAATGATTCCTCCCAGCTCTCTCTCATAAATAGCTCGTAGAACGTTTTGTGTAAGCAATGCTGTGCTGTTTGTGATCGCAGAGGGACAGTGGTTATCAACATGAACAGGGAGGCTGCATTTTCTACTGCATCTGTGGGGTCTCCCATCCAGCTACGTGCTTGTTCCTTGTCCTCTGACTTTGAGGTCGAAGAAGTAACTCGTGATAGAACTGCAGACACAAAAGTCCTGTGTTTGAGTTACTTTGCTCCGTGAGATTTTATTACCAGCATCTCTCTCCTCCTGACTTAGCATGGCATAGCTCAGTAGGTTCAAAGTTCTCTTTTGTCTCCATAGACAGGACCATACAAGGTAGATTAAAGGGAGAGGCGCATTAAGGAAGTTCAGATAAGTAGAGAGTATCTGTTTCCTCTTGACTTCCACTTCAGCTGTGGAAGAGAGAGGTTGGTTTTTGTTTTGTGTGTGCAACACCACACATAACATGAGTTTTGGCTCATGCCTGGGGACCATGCATGTTCTATAGTAATGGAAATCCTGAGTAATAAGAAATAATGACTTTCCTCATCTGACAGTCTTTGGTCATTCTCCTTTGTTCAGTTCAAAAAGCAAAAGCTCCTGATAGAACTGGATAAATATGCACCGGATGTGGCTGAACTCATCCAGACGCCCATGGAAATGCACTACATCCCCCTCAAGGTAGCACTATGGTAAGTATTGCAGTAGGCTGCTTTGGTTCATCAGCTCCTCTTGGGCTTTATTTGTCTGATTTTGGGCTTCAACATTTGTTGAAGATTTTTTCCCCCCCAGAAAGTCTGAATTTCCTGTTATAGGTGAAATTCCCCCCGGCCCTGAGTACTTCCCAGCATCTCCTTTCCTCTGTTGTGCTCCCTGTGGCTGCTGCCCAAGGCCACAATCCAAAGATCTGGGTTTTGCTGCAGACTGGAAACGTGTTAATTTGATGATGATAAGATCCCATCAAATGTAAATAGAAAGAAATGGCAAAGTGCATCTGTTCTTCCTTTGAACCTCTCTCTTATTAGATGCTGTCTCCTTTGAATGTAACTCAAGTTCTTCTCTTTTTCAGCTATCTGTTAAACCCCTACACTGTGATGTCTTGTGTGGCAAAGTCCACCTGCGCCATCAACAACACTGTCATTGCATTCTTCATTTTAGCCACAATAAAAGGTAACACAGTGAATTAAAAATGGTTCTTTAGAATTTTCTATAGAGGTTACAAAAGCAGCAGGAATTAAACCAAGGTAGAACTTTACAGATCCACTGCTACAAAGACCTCAGTGAAACACTGCAGAAACGAGACTGGAACAAGGTCCGAATTCTGCCTGAAATCGTGAGATCAAGAGGATTTAGATTCAAGTTAAAACTTACTTTCCCCGCAGTGCACCCAGGAGTTTCATCCCTAAAACTGACTCCTTTTCCTGATGACTTCAGATAGTTTTCTCTTTACGAAGAAGTGCGTGTCTGTGTGTAGGAGGACATAATGCTCTGATGCTCTTTCTGTCCTATGTGAATATGCACTTAAAGTGTTGTATACAATTTAATTTCAAAGTATATATGTATCTTTGAACTTTTATTCAAAAGCAAGCAGCTGCCTGCAGCTGTTATTTGGCTTTCACTCACAGTTGTAAACTGGGTTTGAAATGAGCTAATTGAGCTTTGGGGAAGCAGAAGCAGTAGCCAAAGACCCACACCAGCCCAGCTGAATAGATTTTGACAGAATAGCTGTTGAATTCATTTTGTATGTAGTGGCAGGTTTCTATTTTGTATCTCACTCCCCATTTAGAGTCTTTTAGCATGTGTGTTTTGTTCGAGTCACGTAAGACTTAGGAGTTCTCTGCTGGATCAGAATGAAAATCAATCTGATTTCCTGTCTCCTGCAGTGCCCAGACCCGGACACTGCAGAGAAAGCTGATGTAGATCTAGTGCTTCCAAAAGAAAGTTCTCCTCCAGTTATAGACTGATTGAGGCAGGAGGGGCTTTGATTTAAAAGCATTTGCAAAAGCCAATGATTGTGGTCTGTTTAGTTAAACTGATTTGTAACTGTTCGCTGATAGCATAAGTTGAACAGTTCAGTCATAGACAAACCTGTGCTGTCCCTTGTATTCTCCCTGGCTAGGAGTGTGGCAGCCTCTAGGTTTTAAAGTGGGCAAAGAGGGTCTCAGATTATGACTGTGATTTTTGGGTACCAGTTTTGTAGATCGGTGCAGAACTGAACACTCAATAAAACAGAGGATAGGGACGTTTCTGTATAGGAGAATGTAATTGAAGACTGGGCTTGTATTCTTATTGCTTAGCCTGGGACCTTTTGGACTCTCTTTCTGGTGTTGGTAATCGGACAGTGTGAGTACTTGGCACTTAGCTCAACCTGAGGTAGCTCAAATAAAGCTTCCTCAATCCAGGCATTCATATTTTTAAGACCACTTGGAAAAGCTGTGCTAATCCTTTCTATGCCTCAGCTTTGGTATCTGTAAAGTAGGGCTAATGCCACTCCATTCCTTCAGCTGCAGACTTCTGCTTGCTGTCTTCACAGAGCTTTGCTGAGGGACCGACACATTTTGGTGACGAGGTTCTCACCCAGTATGTGTATAACAGCTGCTTCATGCGGATGTGACTCGAGTGAATGCATTCCCATGCATAAACAGCAGCCAGCATGGCCTATATATAGACTGAATTACACAAATCTTTCCGTATGTGAATGAGAGGAGATAGAAACCAGTCAGGGGTTCTTTCTTATGGGATAATCACCTTGGTATGAGTCACTCTCCGTTCAAAATTAGTAGTTAAGAAAATGACACTCTTCAGGACACATTCTGCTAAACGTGCCTTTAAGTGGTGGTCTGATAACTGTAAAGCCCCTGCAGAGGGTTATGCATTTCTTTCCCTGTGGAGTTCCTGTCTGTAAGGCTGTTTGTACTGAATGTTCCTTCTAACTGAACATCTTTTCTTTCTTTGCAGGTAGTGCCTTCCTCAGTACTCTGTTCCTGGCCTTAGCAACATACCAGTCACTCTACCCTCTCACCCTGTTTGCTCCAGCACTCCTTTACCTTCTACAGGTAGATAATTTCTAGCTGTTGGTACCCAGCTGATCTGAGTTCATGCCGTAGAAGGCAGCAGCACAGTACTGCAGACATCTAAGATAACATATAAGTGTAGCTGTGAGGAGATGGGTGTATTTCTTACATTGAGTGCATGAGAAAAGACCAGCTCAGCTACTGTATCTTCAGGGACAGCTCTGGAAGTCCGTGCAGTGTGTATGACTGAATTGGCCAGAGTGAAGAACATCAGGCAGACTGTGCTCGAGAGCTGGTCCTTCCAGTGCCATAGTGCCAGTGTTTGGTGCTTTATTTCGTGGATTTAAAATGATGTTCTGAACACTCAGGCTTTCTCGTGGCTTTCCACCTGATGAGGGCTATCTGCCTGCTTGTATTTCATTTCCAGCGTCAGTTCATACCAATCAAACTGAAAAGCAAAAGCTTCCAGCTCTACACCATGCAGTATGGGGCCCTGTACCTGTGCAACCTGGGGGTGATCATCTGCCTCTCCTTCTTCCTCCTCAACTCCTGGGATTTTATCCCATCTGTTTACGGGTTTATGTAAGTATACAGATTCTTACTGGCTTGTCTGTCTAGCCCCTACTGTGCTGTTCCTCGTACATCACACACAGGTGCCGCACTCCCTGTGCTAAGAAGTGCGTGATCTGTGAGTTTGCTGGCAGTGCAAGAAAAGCAAGAGTGTGTGGAGGAGAGCAGCGTTAGCCAGCTTCTGTTAGGTAACAGCAAGAATTAGAGAAGGCAGGAGATGCTTTCCATTGAGTAGATTGGAAATGGATTTGATTGCTGAGCTACCATGGCTGTGAAATTTGCCTCTGAAGAAATGTCTGCTCGGGAATGGTTTCAATCCTGCTGGAGCATAGGGAATTATTAGTCCCTTTTCTCTCCAGGTTTTCACCCCTTTGGCATCCCTTTCAGGGATTTAAAATATAGGCCCTCCATCCAGCAGCACAGTAAGGATTTATTAATGTAACAGAAGCAGGTCAGTAAAAACCAACCATTAAGGATGTTACCTTGACTTTTCTTTTCAAATTTCAGCCTTTCTGTTCCAGATCTGACACCCAATATTGGCCTTTTCTGGTACTTCTTTGCAGAGATGTTTGAACACTTTAGTCTTTTCTTCGTATGCGTGTTTCAAATCAATGTGTTCTTCTACACCATTCCCTTGGCAATAAAGCTAAAGTAAGTATGTTTCTCTGCTAGTTTGGTTTTGTTCTCGGTTGTCTGGTTTCATTTGTCTGGATCTATACACCTGAAAAAGATTTGTAGTAGGACCTGTCCTCCTCATTTCCCAAAGTTTCAATCTCTGTTCCTCGGAAATCCTCGTCCTGCTTCTCTGCAGAGCTGCTCAGTCTATCCCACCCAGCATTTGGAGGCTTGTTTAAAGAGAACAAGGGACAAGAGCCTCTTCAAGCCTATCCACACTGCATTTATGATATTTATGTCCCATTTCCAGCTTCTGCTGCATCCTCTTATCCTTTGTGTCTATTTCCTTCTAGGGAGCACCCCATATTCTTCATGTTTGTCCAGATGGCAATCATTTCCATCTTCAAGTCCTATCCCACTGTGGGAGATGTTGCACTGTACATGGCCTTCCTTCCCGTCTGGAACCACCTTTACAGATGTAAGTTCTCTGTCTGTGATTGTTCTTTAGTTGGAATGAGAAAGGGGCTGCCCAATAATCATCACCACTAAACCAAAGCAGGCCCATGTCCGTGAGCTCTTGTGGCTTCCTTGGGGTGTCTGGGAGGAGGTTGGTTTTTAATGGTGATACAGTCTCTAACATGTCTTTAGGGTCAGGGTTGAAATTGGTTTAGGAGGGACTTCTCACTTGTACCTTTACCTTCCAAGTTGTTCTGAAGAGCAGCTTTTTGTAAGAACCTTTTAGAGTCCTGCACAAAGGATGTGGCTTATTTAAAGTACATCCATCATTCAGAGCATCACTGCCATTGAAGGCTGTGTAGTCTGAACACCACTCCTGCAACTGGGGAGTCCCCAGCAGTGAAACCCTGCACCTTGCAGTAGTTCTTTGTTTTGCATCTGCTTGTTTGCTTCGGGTGAAAGGAACTGAATTACTCTGAGCAATTGTCTAGCTTTTCTTTAATGCTTCATGAAGAACCTCTTTAGCTATGTAAGTCACCAGCGAGCTTCCTCGTGATTTTCAGACTCACGCTAGAACCCACTACACTGGGGGGATTTGGAAATGCTGTGGTTTTCCTAAGTGTTCTTAAGTAACTGCTTTTGACCTGCCAAGGGACAGGCAGAAACAGCTCACAGAACCCAAAATCTCTTCTGGCCTGGCAGTTATTAGCTCTTTTAGACAAAGTTGTGCTTGTTTGCTCCCCATCTGACACATACACAAACTGATGGAGCCTCTTCATGCTCATGCTTGCACCTCCGGAGGTTCTGTCAGTGCATTTGGCCTGGATGAGTTTCCTCCTTTGATGGTGCTTTCATTTCCTTACCACCTCCCAGGAGAGTCTCTCTTTTCCTATGGCTCACAGGTTTGGGCTTTTCCCTTGACGAGGCCAGGGAATGGCATGCTCTGCTCTCTGAATGAGTGCGAATGCTGGTGAAAGGCCCTTCTCCAAACTGTTACTGCAGTGTAGGCACTAAAAGGCCAAAGTCTTCTGAGGAGGACTGTTTGAAAGCAGGACCTGGAAGGAGAATGCCGCAAATAAGGACTTCACACTCAAGCAAAGGCAGAAGTATTTATTTCAAAGGGAAGTATAGTGGATTTCTTACACAAGCTAGCCAGGGCATTATTAAAGCAAACTATGAGAGATGATGGGAGAGAAGTGTGTGTTGGCAAGCACCTCTGCCCCACTGCACATCCCTAAATACCATTGCTGGTTGTGTGAACACGGCTCAGTAACGCATCGTTTTAACAGCTTGGTTTTCTCTTGCAGTCCTCCGGAACACCTTCATCCTGTCATGTGTGCTCATTGTCTGCTCCCTCCTGTTCCCTGTTCTGTGGCATCTATGGATTTATGCAGGAAGTGCCAACTCCAATTTTTATTATGCCATCACGCTGACTTTCAACATAGGGCAGGTCAGTAGAGCGAGGCCAACAAGGCTGCACTTTGGGTGGGTCACTGCCTCGGGTGTCTGTCACAGCAACGGTGAATTCTGCAGGATGTGCCTGGCTCTTTGCATCCTGTGTAGTTCCCGCATGGCAGCTTCTTGCCTCTCCTTGCTGCTGCTGAAATCTCACCTCACGTTCCGGCACACTAATGGCAAAGAGTTCTTGTAGTATTTGAGCTGTAGCTCAACAATCCAATTTATGGAGCTGCTGTCTCCTTAGCGGACATGGCTGTGACAACATGGTGGTAGTGCAACAACTAGGTTAATTTAAGTCTCCCTTGGCTTCATAGTGCAAGGCAATGGATGAGGAGTGTTCACAGATTCAATGTCTCCTTTCACAAAGTGTGCTGAACAGCCCAAGAACTTCTTAAACCCCTTCAGGGTCCATCACGAATGCATTCCCTTTTTACCCCTTGTTCTGGAGCATCACTGATGTGTCTGAACATCTTGCTTCTGCAGATCCTGCTCGTCTCGGACTATTTCTATGCCTTCCTCCGGCGGGAATACTACCTCACTCATGGACTCCATTTGACAAGGCCAGATGGGACAGAAGCCATGCTCGTTTTGAAGTAAGGATTGTACCCACCATTCCCGGGACGTGGACCACTCTAAGGAACATGCAAAGCTTGGGGTGTGTGGGGTGGGTGGGGAAGGGTCCCTGACTGAGATCTGACTTCTGGAATGATGCCTGCTGAGAAAGGGCTGAGGTTCTTCTGGGAATACCCTCCTGAGCCGTGGGCTCAGTGCAGAGACTAAGCTACAAGTAGGAGCTGCAGTGCCTCCATTGGAGCATCTCCCTTCTTCCCTAAGCTGTGCTTGTCACTGTGACCTCAGCCATCACCTCGGCGCAGTCCAGCAGGAACTGGAGCAAGAATCTGAGCTAAAACCAGGCCTGCACCTCTGGCCAAGAGCGAGCTCAGACCATAAACTGTTCACTTCACTGTCACTGCTTCTGGAGATGTTTGCTTCTCCAGGAACTTTCCCCTTCACTGCTTTGACCAGTAATGCTCCTGCTCGGCAGAAGGCAATCTCTGGATACCTGGTTCCTAAGCTCTGGCTGCAGGAGCCATTTGTTGGTTCTGCTGCTGTGGGATCTGGAAGAATCGTGTGTGCTCAGGTGCAGTAGGTGAAACAAATGGGTGACCAAGGCTGACTGACCTGTTGGAAGGAGCTGCTGCCACAGGTAATAATAATCTTGGTGCTCAGATCCTCCTAAGAACTGGAACTGGGGTGCAAAGCAGGGTGGGCACCAGGTAACTGCTGTATCCTGTTGAAGCCACAGGCACCTTCCTCTCAGGAGCTGCAGGCAGGAGCATTACAGGGTCCCAGAAGAAGGCACTACTGTGCAGACAGATTGCTGCTGCTTCTCCTTTCTGTAAGGTAGCAAAGCCTGGCAGTGGAGGGCTCACACTGCACCTTTGTGATTGCTTGGGGCAGCAGCCTGGATGTGGAGAGCGCAACCTGCCTGCCCCAGCTAAGGACCAGGAGGTGTCAGCATCTCCCCTTAGGGCCCCAGACCAAATCCAGAAGGAGCCTCAGCCACTGCTGTTGCGCAGTAGTTGGGCTCCAGGTTTTCCACAGCCACTTAACGCTATGGGATGCGCGCTTCCCTGTGTTACCCTCTCGCAAGCAGAGCAGTGGTGTCTGCTTGCTGTGCGTAGAGGACTCCACTGAAGTACCCCTTGGTTTCCCCATGGCTCCCATCTGTCTGCACTCAGACCTGCTCACTTCGGGGTTGCTGCTCCTGCTGCCTCCATGAATGTGATCCTCAGGCACCTTCCTGGCTCTGCTCATTGCGTGGTGACACTGAGAAGCAGTAACTGCAGGGCGAAAGCCTCTTGCTGGCCTTGGGGCAGCAGGCAGGCAGCTTCCTACTGCCCCTAAGGCCTGGGAATGTGACAACATCCAACCCTGGCTGGTACAGAGCACCTGAGAGATGGGACAGGCCCTTGTGTGAGCACATCTCCTTCCTTTCTGGACAGTTGAAACTTCTGCCTTACTGCACTGCTTACTGGCGCTTTGGGGGGGTGTGAATCCAAGGCCAGCTCAGCCCCCGCGCTCGGCCCCTCTGGCTGCGGAAGAGGAGCATAATAAACTGCAATTTTAGACACCTCCTGTGCTCCGTGTTTTGGGGCGGGGGGGGAATGGGGCTGTAGGAGACAGGGAGAGGCACATGGAGGGGTCACGAGGGGACTCGGAAGCAAACACAGGGGTGGGAAGGGAAAACAAGTGGCCCTGGGGCTGAAGGCTGTCAGGAGCTGCTGCCTCCTCCAGCTGCTGCAGCCCAGGATGTTCCTGCCCCACTGCTGGAGCCCCTCGGGGACACACGACCTCAATCTGCCCGGCCCCCTGCCCACACCCCAGCTCTTAACCCACCCCAGCACCACACACACCAGCAGGTCCAGCTTAATGTCTGCCTGTGAAGGATACTCACAGACACCTGGTCTGGAGGTGATGCAGCCACTCATCCCCCCCAGGAGCATCCCACCTGCTACAGGAGGTGCCACCACAGGCTGGGTACCTGCATCCCAGTCTGACTCCAGTGCTGCCTCCAAACCCACACCGGCCTCTCCAGCAGTGCTCTGAGGTGATCAGATTGGTCAAGCAGGACTTCACTTTTCCTTCTTCCCCTATACAACAGCTGGAGCAGTGCCTAAAGCCAGCCCGGGCACTGGAGGATGGTGAAGGCTGAGGCCAACCTGCTCTTCTCAGGCACAGCAACAGCCCTGTAGGGCTGCACTGGCTCCACTCCAGGTACCATTCCTATAGATTCAGAAAACATCCCAAGATCTGCACTGCCACAGAGCAGCGCTTGTCCTTTAGAAGTACATGGTGGCTGTTTGTAACTGTGAAAACAGTCTTAGCACACAAAGTCTACACACTGCGATTCCTTAAAAGAATAATAAAATCATTGTTTATAAACCTAATCTTAGTCCATCAAGGCTCAGATTAACATGTTCTCATTTTCAGAGAAAAAGAAATGCAAAACTTAACATTAAGTACGAATTTCTGCTTAAACGTAAGCAAAAGATATTTCCCAAGTATAAAGTGCACCTTTTACAACAGATTCAAAACAAACCCAAGCAACAGTAACAAAATTACACTGTGCTGAACAATACTTGATTTTATGCAGATAAGGGAGACAAATGCCTTTATGTTGTTCTTGAAGCATAATAAAGCCTTTAAAGAGGTCCTGTTGCCTTCCAGTAGCTACCTGGTACACCTGCAGATGTGAAATACTGTTGAGGATGAACAGCAGAGGTTGTACCGCATCACCTTCAGACGTGAGCTCAGGGACAGCAGAGCACAAACCAACTTCTGGTTATTTAAACAAACCGAATCTGAGTTAAGCACATGAACACTCATCCTCCCTCTAACAGCTCCCAGTTCCCGTGATAAAAAGGGCAAATGCAATGATCTGAAGAGAGTTCTGAGGTTCCCTCACAGGGACTTCCCCCTGTGTTAGTTTTCAGAGACTAACCTGGCAGAACGGAGCGCTGAGCGCTGCCTTCCCCACATCAGCTGTAAAAAGCCAAAGCTTGCTCCAGTTTCCAAGCGTTGCCGGACCTTTTGATTTGCAGTTTTAGTTTTGAGGGTGGCCGTTTCCGAGCTTTGAGCTTTTGCTTTACTGAAAGCAGCAGCAGCCTTCCTCTTAGACCTGAGTAAAAGGTGAGAGGAAGGTCTTCCTCGCTCACTTCTCCAATTGGATGGATGCTTGGCAATACTCACAGGAGTACTGCCAGTAAGGTAAAAATGGAAAACCCCTTATAGTTTTCTACAAGGGAGAGAAAAATGACACAGGAACAGCAATCAGAGATCCGGGAGACAAAGGAAGGGACACAAGAATGGAAGAATACCTGAAGAGCCTGCTGAGCAGAGTGCAATGTAGAACTGGCGCAAGGACGAGCAGCACCAGTGCAGCATCCTGCTGGGATGCACTAACTGTGTCCAGGACACGCGGCTGGCTGCCCTGACAAGCATCCAGGTAGCTCTGCTCTCCCGCAGGCACTCAAACAATGGACGGTTTGAGCAGCTTCTGCAGTTCAGTGAGTAAAAACATAACATTCAATGTATCAAAAATACCCTATGAAACAACAAAAGGCTGCATGTCACTGCAATGCATTGTTACTTCAATAGGAACTGTGCCACACGTAGAGCGAGAGGCCTGCACCTTCACCTGCTTTTGGAATACCACAAAAGTAATCTTTGGTTATTAAAAAGATTCCCCTCCTTTTATGTTCTTTATGAAGAAATCAGTTTTACTATTCTTGAAGATGCCATTTAAGGTTATGTCAAAGTTCTACCACGTCACCGGGGTTTCAGACCATATTCACTCTTCTTCAGGTATTGCGGAAAAAAAACCCAAACAACCCCAAAAACCCACCCCTGAGCCGGGAGCTTTTCTGCCTGTTCATGCAATATCACAATCATCTTAAGGAGAGATGGGGACTGGCAGGAACAGTAACGTGTCATCAGCACTTCTTGTACTAACAACGAATTGCAATGTTTAAAGTTACTCTTGCTACACAGTGCAATATATTCAAAAATAAATGAGGATTGAGTCTGCTGTAATAGGTAGTTGGTTTTTTAAAAGTTCGTTTGGAATATGCACTTTAAATACCCACATTAAAACACACTGTACTGTAAAATGCATTTCTGCATTGTTCAATGAATTCTTACAGTCCATCCAACTGGTTTTGAAAGGAGTTGCTGATCACATTTACTCATCTTCTGAAGCAGCAGACTGAATAGTGCTAAAAGGACAAGGTTTACTTATAAAAACGAAGTCTGTTCTCAGTTAGGCTCTGGAGTTGTCCTGTGTCCATCATTCCTTGCATTATTCCAGCTTTCTTTCATTTGGAACTAGATGAGGAGCAACCACCTCACTATCCTATTATTGAAAATCAGAAAACATTAATGATAGTACATCCACTTTTGCTTTCTATCCTAAAGCAGGGGAAAGGAAGCTCAGTATCAGACTTACTAATAAGCAAATAAATAAAATCTCTGGTCCTAGAAGCACTGTAAATCAACCAACACTGAAGGCTGCATCCCAAAGATGCTGTACTCAGTGGTGGGGAGTAACATTTGGTGGGGAGAAAAAACCCAAACCCTATGAGAGAAGCCTTCACCATTAGCAGATCTCTTCTTCCTACATCATTAGTAGCAAATCTAGGAGTGTTGGCAAGCTGGGCATTGGTACAGGAATCAGAGACACTACTATACATGTTTTCTCCGACTTTTCCACAGTTCCTCATTTAAAAGTGCCACAACCCATCAGTCCCAGGTCCACATATATATACACATATATACATGCATATATAAGTATATATGTGTATATATGTGTGTGTATATATATAATACACACACACACACATATATATAAGTACTCAGCCAAGAGAGCAATATGCTCCCTAAGCTGGTGAGATGCGTGTTGTGATGTTCTGCAATGCGCCAGGACCTTCAGGATGGATATGCCTGAAGTAGAAGAACATGCTTACAGGATACAACTGTACTCTACAAGCCACAAGCAGAGAATGCCTGTTGCTCGATGCGTTTGCAAAAAGCCCTTCTGAATTTAACTGCTCTCAAAAGACAGATGCCAAGAGCATGACATGAGACAACTCACACATGTAGTGGAGTGGCTCCAGCAGCATTTTCTACTGAAAAAAGCTTACTTGATATAACTATAACTGCTTCCCTACAGTGATGGATATTATCAGTAAATGGTAATTGTTTTTTAGATGAAGATGCCCACCTTCCTGCAAGGGGGATGTAATGGGGATGCTGTATCACACATCACCAGTTTAGAGCCATGACTGGTACAGGCTTCTCCACCATCTTTGGCAGGAGGAATGCAAAAACAAGATGTATGCATTCAGGGTGTGCTTTAGAGTCTCCATTTCACTTGCCAGGGCAGCTCTGAGGCTGTTCCCAACACAAAATGAAACAAACCTTAAGATGAGCTGCAACAGACCCTCTTCCTCCCTCACAGCTGGAAACTCGTATGTTGGGAGTTGACAGAAAAGGGCAATGCAGAGAACAGATGAGGCCTTGCAGTCAACTCGGACTACAGACTAGCTGCCCAGAGAGCAGAGGTTTGCAATCTTGTTCCCACAGGTATTTTCCACTCAGAGCAGAGACTGACCATGAATCTGCTGGAGGAGCAGTGAGTTAAATCAGTGCAGATCTATCACTATTTCAGTGAAACCAGAGCACATCCTGACAAGAGCCACAATAAAAGCAGAAGCTAGGTTAGTGAGGAGTGGCTCTGCCACAAAGAAAAAGCCAACAAACAAGAAGCTTTAAGAACAATAAAAGTAACAAGTGAATTTGTTACCGGTGGTTTGGTGAAATCCTTCTTCATGCACCACTGAATAAAATACTGTTTTGCAGCTGAAACAATAGCTGGATTCTGACTTTTGCAGTAAACCCGGATAACCTGCTCAGCAAAGGTCATGGGTAACAGCTTTGAAACCTTTGGGATACAAGAAGAAGAAAGCTTTAGCATTTCTTGGAATTCAGGGACCACTGAACTTCAATTTTTCCATCTGCAAACAAACTGAAAGCAGTAAAAGACGTCCCACTACAATCCACAAGCTTTATCCAAATCAATTCTATTTGTCCAAGATTCCCAGTGTATCCATGTAAAATACTGTTCATACGCAAAGGCTGTCAGGATTCCAGCTTATCTTAGCACAACACACACCAAAGACGTGAGGATTCCACAACCTCCCCACAACCCCTGCAAGCACTACCACAAAGGGCCGTACGTGCTTCCACCACAAGCTGCAAAGATGTCCTTTAGAAGCCAGTTGAGACAAATCAAAAGACTACCTGCTCTTTACTGATCTTGACTGCCTTGGAAGGATCAGCCTTGCAATAGAAGAGAACATTATCAATGGGATTCTGTTCTTTCATTCCATAATCCATACTGACAACCTTGCATGTAACAGAAAAAAAATGGCACTTGTTAATGTTTGGCTTTAGCTTTCTCACGATACATACAAAAGGATAAACAATATACTTCTGTAAATGACACTAATGAAACAGGACAATAATAACGCACGGAAACATAACTCCAGTTTTCACTATGGCACACAAGGCCTCTATCACTAAGTTTTGACTCTGAACCTGCTCCAAGAGATACTTACATCAACTACAAAATCTTCAGCCTTCAGTTCCACGTCTGGAGGATCCTTTTCTGGCTTGGATTTAGCAATGCTTTCTGCCAGGCTATTATTCTGAAAAATAAAGACAGCAATGCAGCTTACATTTATGCACTATCAGGTCTAGACCAAGGCAACAAAGAGCATGACAGACCGTGTCACTAAACTAAAGCTTTCATTTCTTCCTAGCCTGACAGACTCTTCTTGCAGCAACTTGGTTGTTTGAAACCTTGCATACCTTAGCCATAAATGTTCTACCAATGTGTAGAAATAAACCAAAAGCTTCAAGTGCAGTGCAGAGCATCCAGGACACAGGTCCAGAAGAGAAGGTATTTCTAATGTCCATTGCAAAGAAAGGAATACTGCTCTGAAGAGCAGGGAATCACACACATTGCCAAGCTGGGGTATGTGTGTGATTTGTCGTGACTCAAGAAGCCAAGAAAAGGTTTAGACTGAGAGCAAACCTTGAAGAAAGAATTGCCAGGAGGCAACTGGCAGGAGGCAGCTTCTGTGTAAGCTGCTCTACTTCTACTCTGAATCAGAACGGATCATGCTAACTTTCTCCTTTCCTTTGCTACTGTTTGTTTGTCCTTCTACCTCTTCCAGTGTGCATTAACTGGAAACATAGCTCTGAATTTAAGAATCCTGTATTGGGGATGTTCCCCTGGCTCTGGCCTGCTTGAGGACCACAAAACCAGACAGGGCTCTGAGCAACCTCATCTAGTGGAAGATGTCCCTGCTCACTGCAGGGGATTAAATAAGGTGGCCTTTAAGGGTCCACTGCAACCCAGACTGTTCTATGATTCTAAACATAATGGCATTATGGTCTCTTCAGGAGCAGGACAGACACTATATCCTATCAGAGAAAGTTGAGCCTCCAATAGTACTGCAACAGGCAACTATCCTGAACAGGCTTCCTATCCTGACCTCCTCCTCCTCAGAAGGGCAGAAACTTGACTATCAATGTACAACCATTTCATGTTTCCCTTCCTCTGATTTTCTCCTAGTTTTTTTAATAGGAAAAGGAGCGTGACCAGCAGGTCGAGGGAGGTGGTCCTGCCCCTCTACTCTGCTCTCCTGAGACCTCACTTGGAGTATTGTGTGCAGTTCTGGCGTCCTCAACATAAACAGGACATGGAACTGTTGGAACAAGTGCAGAGGAGGCCACGAGGATGATCAGGGGACTGGAGCACCTCCCGTGTGAAGATAGGCTGAGAAAGTTGGGGCTGTTCAGCCTGGGAAGAGAAGGCTGCGTGGAGCCCTCATAGCAGCCTTCCAGTATGTGAAAGGGGGGCTATAGGGATGCTGGGGAGGAACTAGTTCATTAGGGACTGTAGTGATAGGACAAGGGGGAACGGGTTCAAACTTAAACAGGGGAAGTTCAGATGGGATGTAAGGAAGAAATTCTTTACTGTGTGGGTGGTGAGGCACTGGAATGGCTTGCCCAGGGAAGTTGCGAATGCTCCATCGCTGGCAGTGTTCAAGGCCAGGTTGGACAGAGCCTTGGGTGACATGGTTTAGTGGGAGATGTCCCTGCCCATGGTAGGGGGGGTGGAACCGAATGATCTTAAGGTCCTTTCCAACCCTAAGTATTCTATGATTCTGTAATACAGAATCTCTTAACACTACTGCTTAGCTAAAAGAACAGAAGCAAACCTCTTCAAACAAAGGCATGAGCAGAGCAGTAAGATGGTCATTCTCTTACCTTATTCTTTAAAAAAAAGAGAAAGAAGACCCCAAACCAAACCCACACAGAGATAAGAGAAAAAAGGTGGTCAATGACTCAGAGAACATTTTTACAGGGACAGAATCCGGACTCTCTCAGCAATGGACATTACCTGTACAACTTCGCTCCTTGTTCCAGGCTGAGTCTCTCCTAAAAACTTGTATAACTCACGTCGTTCTATTTTACGCAGGATTTCTTGTGCTTCCTTCAGCTCTGGAGAACTTGAGTGGAGAATTTCCAGGTAGATGTTATCTGCCAAAGTTGCACTGATTGTTGGTAAGTATGTCACAGGGCAGGGTCACAGCAAAACGTGTGTACAGGGACAAAGGTTAAAGCAACAAGATAAACTGCTGGCTCAGGAAAGACACTCGCTTTCAGAGAATGACTGAACACACGGAGCCTGACAACTGACGAGTCACAGTACCACAGTCATAACAGTTGGCAGAAAACCCAGCCCAATTCTCACCCCTGCAACGAGTTTTATCGCAGAAGCTGCTTCCAGCTCTTATTTAGCCAATCTTGTCGAGCAGAATATTCTGAGCCCCAGCACTAACTGGTTTGTGGACGGGGTGCTCTACCTCGTAAAAGAATAAAGTACTTCCATTAAACCTCTCAGATTTCTCAGACTTCAGCTGCTAGCATCAAAGTCGCCCTCCTGTCTCCACATGACAGTGAAGTACTCAGTGCGCTTCCCACCATCAATATGAGCAGCAAGACACAGGTTTCTTTTGATGTGGCTTCGGAGCAGAGAAGTTATTTTTGGCTGCTGTAAGAGATTGCTGCTGTCAGGATGCTGCTTGCCTCTCACAACCAACACAGCTGCACCCGTGTCTATTCACATTCCCCAGCCAAAAATACCCTAGGCAGCTTTGACACATGCTGCAACATCCTGCCTAGGACCACAACTGGCTTAAGAAGCAACCAGCACACTCTAGAAGCAAGTTATAAACCATGTACCCAACACCTTTAACTGAAGATTGGTTCTATGGACAAGGCTGATCAAAGCCAGATACTTCTCCATAAGGAATGACAGACTGTCAGAGGACACAGCACAACTCAAGCCAGTTTCTGTGAATTAAGTAAGTTCTCTGTGTTTCCTCTTCACAGCACTGAGCCAGACCTTGAGAAATGGGAAAACTTCACAAATCTCAGTTCTTGTCCACTTCTCTCTGTAATCACACTGGAGTTCCTCCGCATGTCTTCAAGCAGGCTGCTGCTCCATGTACTTAGCCTACAAGAGCCATTCGCACAAGCTCTTACCTGAGCAACCAGAGCAATAAACTAAGATGTTCATATATTGTTTTCTCCTGTTACATTTGCAACCAGGCTAGCCATGTCTCAAGCAAATCAAATCGGACCCCATTAGAGCCCTTTGAAACCTGGGGTTAGTTTCAACTAACTACATGCAGTTATCATTGACTTACATCCCACATGTGACAAGTACTCAGGACACAAGCAGGATTCCTCCTGACAGCACTGCTTGCAATACTCTGAATGTGTGCAGAACATAGGAAGCTGGTGCTTTTCTCTCTCTCAACATTTAAACTAGTAATTTAAACTAGAAGGTCTTGCTCTCCCAGCAAGACGGGAATGCTCAGAGACTGGATGGTCCAGATCTGCCCCACCACCTGTGCACAAAAGCAGTGTTTCAGAGTCCTAGCTGTGCGCAATGTCCCACTGTGCCTATCAAAACAGCATTTTAATGGGTACCCATGTTGTTTTACTTAAACACACAAGAATTCTGACAGCTCATACCAGTTAACTTAGTGTAGGCCTCCATGTCCTCCATTGCTGTAGAAATCTGGTACTGTTTTCCTCCAGAGCCTTCTATCTTAAAAAACTTGTCTGCTTTTTGAAGGGCTTCTGTAATCCTGGTTTGAGACAAAATTAAGACTTAAGGATAGCATCAGTTTGAAACACCTTACTGTTCAACAGAGAAATGCATCAGTATGTTCTAAATATAACAGATGAAACTACATCCCCAGCACACAGCAGTCCCTGATGCACTGCAATGTGTCCTGTCTCCATGCTGCCACTGCACATTACAACAGAGTACTTCCAGTTACTGAAAACAGGTTCAGATCAGACCTTCACCTTCTGCCAATGAATGAGCACTTTGTTCTGCTTCTGGCCATGTTTAACATTGCTTAGGTGATTACAGAACCTTGCAAGACAGTGACATGGTCCTCCCAGCTACAATGAGGCTGCCTCACAGATGACCACAGCGTTTTACAGACTCCAGGAGTTAAAGAGAGAATACAAAGCATTGCAAAGGTAAAGCATCATGAACACATGGTATTTTACAGGTGGGAAACACTGCTGTTTCAAAGATCAAGTTCTTCCACAGTTCCCTGTACTCCATTGTCGTTTCCAGCTCCTACGCTCATTTGGATAAGCTGCTGTAACTACTGTAAGCCAAGAACTACATTTCTTGGCTGTTTTACACCTGACACGGTGGTACTCTCAAACCTTGACATTTTTAGTCTTTTAGAGGATCTCTAAACCAGGAGTTGAAGTTTATGAAATGAAAGCAGTCATGAATCACTCTTGTACTGTGTGATCCTCTGTGTTCTTTTGTTCCAAACTCAGCAGAGGGTAACCAGGCAGCCAAGATCCTAATGCAAATATATTTGGGGATGCTAAGTTTTCTGCTTTCAAGAAGAGTAAAAAACTTCCGCAGACATCAGTAAGAGAGGTACATATGCAGATAGCCAGAACAATTCCTGCTGCGGCATAACACAGACACAATGTCAGGCCTCAGCTGAGCTGTGTTAAGCTTGCTCCTTACTCTACTCTATTAGTAACCAGCCAGTTTGAGCTAAGCGCTCTCTAACTTGAAGCTAAAGATTTGACCTTCAGCTGTCTGCAGACAGAACAGCATAAGCACACCCTGGGTATATAGCCAAGTGGCTTATTTTCTATGTCACACTTTATTGATGATCTGACTATGCCAAACAGATATACAGTTACAAGAATCTAAAACATAAATGGAATGCAAGAAAAGGGAAGCATAATACTTGCATTATTTCAATGATGTTGCCAATCTTGTGCTGGTACGCTCGCCGGTGCAGGCAATTCCGCGTGTGGAACATGTCATACAAATTTCCAACTTCCTGAACCAAAAGAAAACAACCACCTTTTACTTTTGACATCATCTTAATTGGAAAACTACAACAATCAAGGAACCAAATGAGTTGAATCCTTCCATTCAGCCTGGAGAAGAGAAGGCTGCGTGGAGATGTCATAGCAGTCTTCCAGTATCTGAAGGGGGCTGTAGGGATGCTGGGGAGGGACTCTTCATTAGCAACTGTGGTGACAGGACAAGGGGCAATGGGTTCAAACTTAAACAGGGGTAGTTTAGATTGGATATGAGGAAGAAATTCTTTACTGTGTGGGTGGTGAGGCACTGGAATGGGTTGCCCAGGGAAGTTGTTAATGCTCCACTGCTGGTGGTGCTCAAGGCCGGGCTGGACAGAGCTTTGGGTGGCATGGTTTAGTGGGAGGTGTCCCTCCCCGTGACAGGGGTGTTGGAACCGGATGATCCTAAGGTCCTTTCCAGCCCTGACTATTCTGTGATTGTATGATTTGCAGCATAGAGGCAGAATGGTTATCTTTCACAATGCCTGACAGTGAGACAGGCAGCTCAGAGAAGAGGGCCTCCCTCTCTTGCAGCCCCAAAGTCACATTCCCCTCTTGCCCAGAAGACCTGAAACAGGATCATGCCCAGCTGATGCTTTTCCAAAGTCTCCCCTGGAAGGACATGCCACAAACCCTTTCATACAGGTTGCTCTATCCCTCCCTCCCTCAAACCAGTTGTCTCTGAGAACACTTTTTAGAGCAGCAACTACATCTTCCTCTCTTGGGCTAAAATCATCTAGCAGACAACCCCTAGTGCCCCTGCAATGCAGTGTGCAGCTGCAGCACGCTGCCCAGCCAGGCTCTGCCATGCCCCATATGTTCTCAGTGTCCTGCTCTACCTCACACACATTTTGCTGCCGAGCAGCCCCTCTGTTCGCACTTACCTTGTCACGGGTACAGATGTGCCTCTGGTTTTTTACTTCACAGACCCGAATGAATTTAAGTAACCGCTTATAATCAAAATTATTCTGGATTCCTAGGTGATGGCAATCCCTAGAAATATCCCACAGAGAGAGTTTAACAAGGAGATCACACTTGTACATACAGGAGCGTGATTTCAGTAGGAATTCATAACAAAAACAGAAGGATTCGTACCTGGCAAAATAATCCCATTTGTCAACGTCAATGCCATTTTTCTTGTTAGCTACTACCTCATACAGGAAACTTTTCTCCTTTGGTCGACCACGGTAGGGCCACTAACAGAGGAGCCAAGAAGGAAAAAGAACAATCAGAAACAATACGAAATTAAAGTGTGCAAACAATGTCAGAGCTATTTTTAAAGACCACAGGAACATATTTTGATTTTGCCTGTGATAAACATCCAACACTGAGGTAGCAAAGACAATAAAAGTTCAAATTTAAACAACAGCTTCAAACTGAAACAGGGAGAAGTTCAGGTTGGATATAAGGAAGTTCTTTACTGTGAGGGTGGTGAGGCACTGGAATGCGTTGCCCAGGGAAGCTGGGAATGCTCCATCCCTGGCAGTGTTCAAGGCCAGGCTGGACAGAGCCTTCGGTGGCATAGTTTACTGTGAGCTGTCCCTGCTCATGGCAGGAGGGTTGGAACTGGATGATCTTAAGGTCCTTTCCAACCCTAACTATTCTATGGTTCTATGAAAAGTGCTTTCAGAAGCTGTCTGGCATTAGAAATCCACAACCAGGGCTTAAGCATCTGACATCCCAGAATACCAGGAAGAATAAAAACCACGTACACAAGTACTTCATTTCCCATTCCACTAAAGTAACAGAGGGGAAAAGGTTGGAATCATTCAATCCCCGAGGAACTAGGTAAACCCGTAACATGTCGCTGTCTTGCAGTCTTCTGCAATCAACTATACAACTTTACTAGACCAGTTTTAAAACAACTACTGAGATGTTCTAAACAAAAATTGTTTCAAACAGTCAGCTACTTAAACTCCCGACCCATAACTCTGCCATGAGGCAAACAGGAAATCAATGCCAAAAGAACAAGATACAAGTTGCATAGAAACATTACTTCCTTGAAAATGTCACGATTCTCTTGCATACAACCAGATAAATGGCTTTCACGGTATCTGTATTACAGAAGAATTCAGATTGATATGAGTGGAAACGTGTAAGCAGTGGGAAGAAAGTGCATCATAGCTAAAATCACCCTGTACTGATCACAAAGAGCCAAGCTACCAGGACAATGTTCAGGACACCACTTATATGCAACACATAGAAATGGCTGCCAGTGGAAGACCCTGCAGCCCGACACCAGGAGGGTGGCAAGAAGGCTGCCACTGTATCTTATCTGACGCTCCTTTTCCTTTTATCCTCCTGGAAAACAGGCACAGAATCCAACCAAGGAAAACCAGACATGTGGTAAGAACCAGGCACAAGATCAACGGAAGTGGCAGGCAGCAAGATGTGTGCGCAAATGAGCAGGAGGAGGTGAGCATCAACTTGTAATCTTCGTAAATGAATATCCTCTTCCGGTAAGATCTCAGATTGAATTCTATTATGCCAAACTCCCCGTGTTTGTCATCTGATTGCTGGAGTACACATGGTCGAACTGCTCACTACTGCAGCAGAAAATGACTGGGTAAGTGCTAACATTTGTGGGTTATTCTTTTGGGACAACACACAGATTCTGATTAGGACCAGACTGTCATGACAGATCTCCCACTGATGGGTTCTTAACTCTGGTAGCAACTGAATGGGTGCCCCTGAAGAGATGACAAGAGCTGTAAAGTGAGGAGAAAGGATTTAATCCTTACAACTCCATGAAGGAATTAATAATCATGATCTCTTCTTCCTTGCCTCTTGAGGCAACACATTCGTCAAGTCTTAACCCCACCTCTGTGTTTGTTACTGCAATAAATCCAAGCATTTTGCTACTTGTCATGAAAGCTGATGTGGCTCTGGCACTTGGGCCATGCTTTGGATTGCTCATTGCCTCATCTCTCCCAGTTCTCAGTTTTGTTATCTATTATCAGCTTGTCCCCCTAAACTACCTCCATGTGTTCTTCATACGGCCACCTGAAAACACGACCTCCCATCACCACCTTCAGGTTCCAGTAAACAGGCTGTCATCCTGACCTGGTCCTACAAGGTCTCCATTAAAAATGCAGTTCTACCAATCTAGTTACAATGAATTAGGTCCACTAAACTCAAGTAACATTCTTAAGCTGTCCCCTGCGGAGAATGACTTGGGGGTGTTGGTTGATGAGAAAATGAACATGAGCCGGCTGCAGTGTGCACTCGCAGCCCAGAAATCAACCGTATCCTGTGCTGCATCAAAAGGAGTGTAACCAGCAGGTGGAGGGAGGTGATGCTGCCCCTCTACTCTGCTCTCCTGAGACCTCACTTGGAGTATTCTGTGCAGTTCTGGTGTCCTCAACATCAAACAGGACATGGAACTGTTGGAACAAGTGCAGAGGAGGGCCACGAGGATGATCAGGGGACTGGAGCACCTCCCGTGTGAAGACAGGCTGAGAAAGTTGGGGCTGTTCAGCCTGGGGAAGAGAAGGCTGTGTGGAGACCCCATAACAGCCTTCCAGTATCTGAAGGGGGCCTATAGGGATGCTGGGGAAGGACTCTTCTTGAGGGACTGTAGTGATAGGACAAGGGGGAACGGGTTCAAACTTAAACAGGGGAATTTTAGATTGGATATGAGGAAGAAATTCTTTCCTGTAAGGGTGGTGAGGCACTGGGATGGGCTGCCCAGGGATGCTGGGAATGCTCCATCGCTGGCGGTGTTCAAGGCCAGGTTGGACATAGCCTTGGGTGGCATGGTTTAGTGTGAGGTGTCCCTGCCCATGGCAGGGGGGTTGGAACTGGATGATCTTAAGGTCCTCTCCAACCCAAACTATTCTATGATTCGATGATTCTAATCTGAAGATTTGGAGGTAAGAGCTTCTCAAGAAGATCTAGGCCAAATAACACAGTGAGGCTCCCACCTCCTGCCAACAGGATAAGAAATAACCATTACACTTCTTCAGCATCTCTTGTGCCAGGATACTCATGGGGCTAAAAATAAATAAATATAGAAGCAGAAATTATCTACTCTTTCAGTAAAATTAAAGACATTTATTGGGATAACCACAGGACCAATACACTGACTCACCGATATCTCACATGCGGCTTCATCTGTAGGTCCTCCTATTTGTTCCTTGATAAAGTTCAGATCTTCTTCCAGGACAAGACCATATGACTCCATGACTTCTTCTAGTTTATTGGAAGTAACCAGGTGCTCAAACATTTTAACAGAAGCGGTTTCATGCTGTGAAAAAACCCAAACCAACACCTAAAAGTTGCATCACAAAACTTAAGCATCTTTCCTGCAGTGTCACAGCTTTCTCCTAAGGCAGCAGCAGTGTGTGGCAGGGCACCTGGGCATGGTGGGGTTCAAGTGCAGCACTTGGGTTATTTTCTGTTCATTTTCTATCAGAACAAACAGGACACACACTCTTCAGCAGAGAGCTGTTACTTCCGTATTCTAACAAACAGCAGTAAGACAGTTACAATGCTGAAAG
The DNA here is from genome assembly GCA_017639245.1 of Myiopsitta monachus. Taxonomy (NCBI): domain Eukaryota; kingdom Metazoa; phylum Chordata; class Aves; order Psittaciformes; family Psittacidae; genus Myiopsitta; species Myiopsitta monachus. The sequence goes on from CM029928.1 coordinate 37,060,446, forward strand.
ACAAAATAACCAATTCGACTGTGCAGAAGATTAACAAGCTTACTCTGCTGATTCTGCTTAGTAACTGCAAGCCGAGGCAGGCCTCAAAGGCCTGTGTTACATTTCATTCCTAGCAAAGAACCCTTGAAACTCTTCAAAGTTTCTGAAAGGTTGAATTCTAAGCACTGTATTAAATATCCTTGAACTAAAAACTAGAAACAAGCTCCCTGTTGGTATTTTGCATTTGTAAAATATATTCACAGTAAAGCTCACAACATGCATTTTAATCACAGAATCACAGAATAGTCAGGGCTGGAAAGGACCTTAAGATCATCCGGTTCCAACCCCCTGCCACGGGCAGGGACACCACTAAACCATGTCATCCAAGGCTCTGTCCAACCTGGCCTTGAAAGGCCTTTAAGACCCAATGCTGACTTGAAATGATCATTGCAGCCCTAAGGCACGCTGCTGCCTCTTCAGAGTCAACCTACTGGCACTGACAAGGCCGGGATTTCACATCTCCTCCATAGTCACCCAGCGTGACATCTGCAGGAGGAGGACGTGTGCACACAAGGAGGCCCCATGAAAGCACAGAGGAGTTCAAGAGCAATTTGCACTTCCAGGGAAGGGATGCTGGTGACAAGGGCCTGCCCTCACTTCATTCGCCCCACACCTCTTTCAGCATTGCTAGTAAGGCTGCATCTGCTCATGGCCATCCTGGAGGGGGCTCATGTTCCCCAGAGAAACAGAGAACAAGGGAATCACCACATGATTAGAAGACAATATTCTGGGTTTTAATTATGCCATCAAAATGGTGCAGTACGAAAAGCCTAGATGATACCCATATTCTCACAAGCACTGGCAGCTTTTAAAGGTTAATTATTCTCCCTTTAAAAAAATTCAGTTTCCTATTTTTACTTTACTAGTGAAAAATGGAATTTACCCACCTTCCACTTCCAATCTGGACGAGTGAGTGGAATAAATCTTCCGTCAAACATGTGTGAAAATGGCCCATGACCTTAAAAGTAAAGATGACACAGGTTTAATCTGAGGCATGGTTATCAGTAAAAATACTTTGAGCAAGCTAAGGATCTGGATTCTCTTATATTTGACTTGATCTAGACATAAAGAATCACAGACTGGTTAAAGCTCCTCCAGTTCCAACCCCACTGCCATGGGCAGGGACACCTTCCACTAAAGCAGGTTGCTCCAAGCCCCATCCAACCCGGCCTTGAACACTGCCAGGGATGGTGCAGCCACAGCTTCTCTGGGCAACCTGTGCCAGCGCCTCGGCACCCTCATAGGGAAGAACTTCTGCCTTGTATCTAATCTAAATCTCCCTCCCCTCTGTCAGTTTAAAGCCATTCCCGCCTTGTGCTATCACTACAGTCCCTTGTACAAAGCCCCTCTCCAGCTTTCTTGTCTGCCCCCTTTAGGCACTGGAAGCTGCTCTAAGGTCTCCACAGATCTTTCTCTTCTCCACACTGATCAACCCCAGCTCTCCCAGCCTGTTCTCCATAGGAGATGCTCCAGGAACAGATAAATCCTCTCCTGCAATACGGCCACGCGCTGAGCAGCCCAAAAGAGCTGTCTCATTCTGATCTCAAAGACAGCTTTTGATCCAGCTTAGCTTTCAAAGAGCAGCAATCCATCTCGAATGTAACTTACCCAAATCATGACAAAGCCCAGCAATTTCTACACAGAGGATGTCTCGCTGGGTTATATCCAGTTCTGGTTGTTTCTCCTTCAGTGCACGAACCAGACATCCTGCTAAATAGCCCACCCTGTTGCAGAGGAAGAAAAATTAAGTCCTTTAAGTCATAGCTCTTGTCTAACAGGTAGCATACAACAAAAACAACCTGCAAGAAAATCACGAAGTATTTCCTGTAGTAGAATTTTAGTCATCAGTAATACATTTGAAAGCAAGAAAGCATGAGATACCATGCTCCAAACATGGCATCAACAGTAACTGTGTAAGCATTATCAACAGCGTGCATCCTGAAGCACTACAGCTTACACATCATCCCTCAACTTCCAGTCAGGGCAACTGCAAAGGTTCACAACAGTCACCAAAGCATTTTGCCCTTCTTTCAAACTGCTGTTTAACAGTAGCTTATGAGAACTTTCTCTTCCTGTCATTCATTCTAAATTTGGCATTTAATTGCACAGAATGGGACACACTGTTCTCATGACAGGAACTCCTATAACCTGTTCACAAGCCCTACTCAGCTTCCTTTTCTACCTGCCCCAATCTTGCAGGACACTTTAAAGCAAGGCAAGGTTTCATATGACAGGGCAGTACCGTTGATTCGACCAACTTTTACTGTTTGGTGGTTTTTTACTGGACCCACAGGCACACAGAGCTTGAGAACTGTCCCAAGCTTAATTCCATGACTTGAACAGTTTAAAAGACAAGGCTGTTGATACCACTGCAGTTTGCAGATTCCTCTGGTGAACTCTTTGTTTAAATCCCTCACGCTTTTCTCTGTTCAGGTTTACTAGATAAAAACAATTCCAGCCTCACTGATCCAACCCTCTTGCAACAGACATTTGCATCTTTCTAGCGTCACAGAGCAGGAGTAGACTTACTCCAGACTTACTCCACAACATTTCAGCACTAAGAGAAGCAAATTTAGGCTGGCCAGACCTCCTGAAAAAACAAACCACAGACTAGTTCAAGTTTTCTGCACCTTGGGTTGCACATTTAAAACAAGCTTAAATTTGTCATTGCTCAGCTTCTCTGTGGAATGAGAATGGCCTAGAACAATCTGGGAACCCTTGGCTCCATCACCTGCTTCTGTTTACCTTACAGCTAACAGCCTGACAAGCTGCCACCAATTGCACAAAGCACACACAACTGCAAATGCAAACACTGCTGATAAAATGGGGTTTAGCTGTGCTGAGCAACATAAGGGGAATACAGCTGATTGGCAAGACATTTGTAATAGCCCCGGTACCTTCCCAGGTTTGTGCTTTAAAACTCAAGTTCTGACCAAGGAGAACATAAACCACTCACAGTTTTTAATTAACATTATTCTTACAAGAAGTGGTGGGAAAGGAAATCTAACATTGATCCATCTTAGAATCATAGAACTAGTTAGGGTTGGAAAGGACCTCGAGATCATCCAGTTCCAACACCCCTGCCATGGGCAGGGACACCTCACACTAAACCATGCCACCCAAGGCTATGTCCAATCCAGCCTTGAACACCGCCAGCGATGGAGCATTCACAACTTCCCTGAGCAACCCATTCCAGTGCCTCACCACCCACACAGTAAAGAATTTCTTCCTCATATCCAACCTAAACTTCCCTGTTTAAGTTTGAACCCGTTACCCCGTGTTCTCTTCTTTGTCTGTCTGTGCTGAAAGAAGTTCAAGGGAACAACCCATAATCCCAAAGCACATCCAGAAGCATTAGTGAGACCATAACTGCCACCACAGCAGTGTTCACCAGTGCTCAAAGACAGCAACTGCCCTTGGCTGGTACTCCACACTGGAACCAGGTGAACAGACTCCTCAGAGGAATGCAAATGCAAGACATCACCACCTTACCCTATGGAGTGTTCAAAACGGTTGTGAGAGGCTCCAGGAAAAACAAAGTAAGTGCCACCCAGCTGCTTGATGTATCTGAGGCGCTGAAACTGTGGTGTGTCGATGATGCGAACAAGAAGGGGATGTATTTCAATGTGCCCATGAATTGGATCGTTAAAAACCTACAAAAGCCAAACAAGAGTGCAATTAACATTTAAAAATTAACTTCGAAAAGAAATAGGCACCAAGATAAAAGATAGCTAGAATGGTGAGGTTCTGTATTTTGTTTTCTCCCTTAAGAAGAAGACTTAACACTTGAGAAAACAACTGTCTTTACTGATCTGCTATTCCAGTTAAAGCAGGACACCACAATACAAGGCTGTGACAGCCAGTAAGCAGTGTCTGGTTTGACACTGTGCTCTTATTATCAAGTGAAAGTTTGCAGTGTGGAAATCATGGTTCTTACTTTTTGTCATAAACCAAAATGCAAACCCCAAGATAACTTCAATACAAAAGGCATACTCCTTGCTCACCCCTAAGCACGGGTTTTAAAAGACATCAGAGTAACTACAGTGACTTACCAAAGAAGATAAACACACACCTTGCCCCAAAACAGCAAATAAAACCATTTCATCATACTGAGGCAAATCAGGTGTTCCGGTGTTCTCTCTGCTCTCGGTCACTGAGCTGACAAGGCTCTAGCAGATGAACAGACTACCAAAGAACACATGCAGCCCTGGCCCGAGTTAAACCAACATACACCACTGTGAGAGACTGCTGGAAGCGAGCAGTCTCTTAACGCAAGCCTGGGGCTAAGCTAATAGAAAAACACAAGGAGAGGCTCTACACAAAGAGATGTGAAAGGGTTGCTCCTCAACACACTCCAAACAGCTCCTCTGCTCACTCTATCTCCCACAATTGCCAGGTGCCCACATAAAGCTTTTTGCTGATAATCTTAACAGTACTTCTGGTTAATGTGGTTTCTATGAGACCGCTCACTACCAAGGAGAAGGGCTCTTGTAGTGTGCTGCTCTGCAAAGGAAAGGCACCACCACAGTTCCAGTCGAAACCACCAAGCCAAAAGGAGGGAGGCAGAGAAATAGGCTTAGGGACAATGCTGTGAAGCCCTGGAAGAAGTGTCCCCCAACACAGTGTGACAAGGCACTTGGGCTACCTTCATCATATCCATGTGCTGCTGTTGCAGTTTGTCCAGGCAGGCCAAAACTTTCAGTCTCTCAGCTGGAAGGCTAGAAAGCAAAAAAAATGCCCTTGAGAGCAAAGTTTCCAATGCATTTCCTTATACAATTTGCAGTACACATGGAATTACTTGTGCAAGTTCATCTTAACTCTGACATTCATTGCCTTTTTTAGGAAAATACGTATTTCTACAGCTTTTTCAGGAAAACATAGAACATACTTATCCTTCCAAAGTCAAGTATAGAAGGAAGAGAACAAATAGCTACAGAAATTGTCTGTAAAGCAGCATAAGAGCTTCTCCCACTTAGACAGAATCAAGAAATAGAACCACCAGGAAGTACACATCTTTTATACCAATTACTTTAAGGAAAAGTCACATCTGGGGATAAATCCTTTAAATTCACAGGAACGACAATGTGCAGTGCGTGAATAACCGACAGGGTGGAAAAAAATCCTTCAACTAAAATGGCAAAGTCCCAATAAATGATATTTTTATAAAAAAATTCTTTCAGTTTGTCAACTCTGTGTTAAGAATTTCATAAAGATACCTTGCTATCATTTTTAGTAAATTATTAAGGGTCCCCTTCACAACACACAAATGTGCAGCACAGGTACTCTCTTGTAGCCATGGCAGTCTAACAGCACAGGCAGGACAAGTCTGGAGGGAGAGATAATACACCCTATTGCACCCACTTCCATTAACTCTGCAAGCATGCCCTTGAAACCAAGCATAATGTTTTCAGCTTGATTTGACAGCACACACCTTATCACAGGAAGTATGATTTGCTACCTTTTACGCTCCTCAGCAGTTAACCATCCTGAAACCAGTTTTACACCAGCTTTTCAATTTAAACAGAAGCAACACAATAAAACGTCAATAAATACTGCTCAATGCAGTACCACATTTTCACCCGAATCATTTAATAATTCACAACCCATCAACTACTGAACATACGCGGTGTCTGAGCTGCTGCTGAGCACTTTTTGCCTTAACTGCTCAGTATCCCTCCCCCAGCAAGGACCACCTGGGCTGCAGCCTCTCTGCTCACTGTCTCAAGCCTTCAGCTGCCGCCATTCATGGTGATGATGAAAAGCACCAGTAGTGACGCTCGGATCAGTGTGTTACTTCACCTCCCGAGCAGCTCAGTCTGTAGGAGCAGTCACAAACCCCCAGATACATTCCTGACAGAGCCCACTATTCACAGAGCAGTAGGAAGTAGCTGAGGACACAAGAGGAAAGCAACCTGCATCTGCCCACTCTCCTTGCACTCTCTCCTAAGAAGATGAACTTCAGCATTTGAACCTTGGAAAAGCCAAGGAACCCTTCTGTGGCCAGCAAATCAGAAGCTTGTACACACCCATGCTTACACTCCCAAGAAAAGCAACTGCAGCTGCTCTTTGAGGTCCATGCTGAAAATGGGACCAAGAATACTCAACCTGTAAGAAGAGAGCAGCCTTCCTGACCACAGGTATGGCTATCTCAGGCAGGACTAGTGCTTAGGCTGGTAACCAAGCACCTCCATCACAACTCTCAAAAACAGTTCAGGGACAACAAAGTCAGAAGCAATCTGCATCCAGCCATCTACATCCCTCTTCTGTGGAAGAGTTATCTCTCAAGACACCTAGTTAACATGCACAACCACACCTGGACCAGAGCACCTTTGCTTCAGCAGACTTGAAAAATTAACACCCAAATATGATGTGCAGAGATGACCCCCACGTTCTTAATTATAGCTGAGGTCCTCATTGGATACAACCAAAAGAGAGAGAAATAAAACCCAAAAAACATAAGTGATGCTCCAAACATTTGCTCACCACCCACTGACTGATGCTGAGATCATCCCTGAGCAGTGATCAGACCCTTTCAGCCAACTCCCCACAGCTTCCTATACTGACCATGACATTCTATGGAATAGAATATCCCTTTGGGTAGTTTGGGTCAGGTATCTGTCCTGTCTCTGCTCACTCCCGGTTTCTAGTGCCCTTCCTCACTGGCAAAGCATAAGACACTGAGAAGTCCTTGACTGGGGTTAAGTGCTACTAAGCAACAACTAAAACATTGTTGTGTTATCAACATCATTCTCACACTACATCCAAAACACAGCACTGCACCAGATGCTGGAAGAAATTAACTCTACACCAGCCAAAACCAGGACAGGAGATAAAACATCAACACGCATGCTTTCGAGCAAGCTGTAATGCTGCAGGAGGTACAGCAGCACCATCATATAGTCACACAATAGAACTCAGGGAACAACTGGCCCAATATACTCCTGGTCACCGAAAGCACACAAGGTAGGACTTTGAGCCATTTCTGAGGTGAGGTGGTGCAAAGCTCACCTAGGATTAAATGAGGGACAGAGCTGCTGACTACAGAGCACAGCCTGTTGGCTTGAAGCACTTGATTATACTTTTAAATCCCACAAAATTTCAGGAGAGAGGAGAACATTAATTGGAAAATAGGCAGGTACATAAGAGGAAGGCACGTGGGTGCCTACAGTCATGAGAAATTACCAATGACTGCAAGTAGAACAGCAGAGAAAGGACAGTTATGTACTACTGACAGTAGTTTACTATGCAACTACCTGTGCAAACACTGTCCACAAAGAGCACAGCCTGATCACAGAATCATAGAATCGTTAGGATCAGAAAGGACCAAGTTCCAACCCCCCTGCATGGGCAGGGACACCTCACACTAAACCATGTGATGTGTTCCTCTGCTCCAGAAACTCACCTCCAGCAGGGCTGAATGAAGCGGCGCTTGTGCAGCTCTCAGCAGGGTACAACACAGCTACTGGAGTCACCCTTGGGATAGGTCGGTGCTGTGCAAGGATCAGAGCAGCAAAGGCAATAAATAGGTCCAGACGGGGAAGTCCCTGCCTGACACGCCACGCCAGTGTGTCTTGTCATCCTGCCCTGTCTCCAGGAACACTAACCCTGTGACACCTCTGGATGGCAAAGAATGCTGTCGGTGCAGTCATGGTGTGACAGGACTCACCTGAACATTGCACGTCAAGAGCTCTCTGTCCTTCTCCAGACAGAAAGCAACAGCAGGGGATTTTTTACCTGCTATGTGGCAAGACTGCTTCAACTGGGACATTGTGCACAAATCATGTGTCAGCACTGTGGTTTCCAGGGCTCTGCAGGCAGAACTGCTGTAACAACCAAAGCAGCAATACTGCTGGCTCTTTCAAAGGGTGAGGACAAAGGGTGAGGACCGATATTTCCCCATCCTCCCCTCTCTGCTTTGCCCACACCCTCCATCAAGCCACAAGTGACAAAGGCAAGAAAATCCCCTTTCTGCACCCATTAGGAACTTAACTGCTCCAGAGATCAGCAAGACAGCCCTGCTCATCAGTCATATTCAGTGTGCAGCATGCTCCACTTCACACAAAAAGTCTACTTCCAGGAACATGAGAACAGGTGGGAAACCCACAGCACTGCCTCCAAGCCCCTGCCATTCCGAGCTTTCCCCACTGCAAGTTCAGGAATGTCAGGGAACCAAATATATGCATTCATTACCAGCCTGTCACAGAGAAATGATGAAAGTTACAGTAGGACACAGCGTATGGTGGGAAAAGGGCATGCAAAGGGCTCATTCTTTAGTGCAGAGATGAGATGATTTAAAAAAGCAGAAGGCTCCAGCAATTTCTCATCCAACTCAGAGTGTTTTCAGCATGACAGAAACAAGATGTCAGATCTCACCAAAGGAAACACCTTAGAAAAGGAAACCCACAAGCATGCCATACCCCCAGCACCACCTACTCTTAACATCAACCAAGAGCTCCTCTCAGCCGTTCAACTACATGGCCTGTACCACAGGCGCTTCTTACTGCCCCATCCCACCTGCCTACATCAGCCAGTGTGTCTGAGCCTTCCAACGGGCACATGATGCTCAAACAGCAAGGCATTGAAAGGACACCCCCCAGGAGGGACGGGGAAGAGAATCGAAAGGATGTTAAACCCATAGGTTGAGATAAGAACAGCCCAGTAACTAAAATACAGTATACGCTACTAATAATAGTAATAATAAGGGAAGTAACAAGGAGAGAGAATATAAAACTGAAAGTGGAAAGATAAAAAGCAATAAACACAAATGATGCACAGTATAATTGCTCACCATCTGCTGACTGATACCCAGCCCAACCCAAGCAATGATCAGTCCCTTCTGGGTAACATGCCCCAGTTTCTATACTGGGGGGTGACGTGCTCTGGTATGGAATACCCCTTTGGCTAGTCTGGGTGAGCTGTCCTGTTTCTGCTTCCTCCAGGCTTCTTGTGTCCCTCCTCACTGGCACAGCATGAGACTGAAAAGTCCTTGATCAGGGTAAGTGCTACTGAGCAACAACTAAACCACTGATGTATTAGCATCCATTACCACACTAAATCCAAATCACAGCACTGCGCCAGCTACTAGGAAGAAAAGATAACTGTTGCAGCGGAACCCAGGACAACCCCCAGAAAAGTTACAAGGTTTTTGGGACCAGCCATCTCCATCACTCCTGGGAATGACCCTCCAGGTGCTTTAGGCCAGAGTTCAGTTCTCCTCTGCTCTTGGCAGGTGCCTGCTGGAAGACTTTGCCAAGTGCTGCAGCCACTGACCCTCCACCAGGGACCGGTATCCTGTCAGGGCACGCATCCAAGTCTCTTTTCCTGTGACAGCCCACCCTATTACAGCAGGCACAACAAAGAGCAAAGTCCCAGCAGCATTTACATGAGCCGAAAAGACAGTTCTCACCAAAACCCCTGGGGTTTATAGTGCTCCTATGACCACTTGAAAGGTTATTACGTTGGTGGCAGTTTTGTTAAAGAGTTTTAATGCATATTTTTTAGTTACTGATCACAGGCTTCTACGCTTTGTATGGCACTGGCTGTGCTGGGGCGAACCGGTGCGGAGGACCCTCAATCAGCCGCTCCGGGCTCGCTCCACCACAAACACCCGCTCCGACCGCCCTCACGGCCGAGCTCTTGGGCAGCCCGCTCGGAAGCGGGTCAGGACCCGGGGAGACGGGGACCGCCTCGCAGGGCCTCACCGCCGCGCAGCCCCCCTCGCGGACGCCCTGCCCGGCGTTAGCGGAGCGGCCGCTCCGGAGCGCGGCGGGCACAGAGCCCAGGCAGCATCGGGAGCCCCAACGGGCAGGGCGCGGGCCGCCTCCCGGCGTTGCCGCCCTTCGGTCCCTCCTTCCCTTCAGCCCGAGGCCCCGCGGGCGCGGCCCTCACCAGACACGCGCGGCCTCGAAGGCGCCGGCGGGCAGGTCCAGCAGCATGCTCGCGGTGACTCCGTGCTCTGCGGGCGGTAAACACAGCGTCAGCGGCGGGGCGGGGCGGCCCGAGCTGCCGCGCCAGGCCCCGTGCGCCGCCGTTACCTCGGAAGCGGCTCAGGAGGCCGGGCTCGCCCAGCCCGCACCGCGCCAGGTGCCGGCACAGCCGCTCCGTGTCCCAGCGCCGCGGCTCGCTCCCGTCTCCCTCCGCCTCGGGGCCCCGCGCCGCCCCGCGCCGCGCGCGCTTGGCGGGAGCCGCGCCCCAGCCTCCCCCCGCCGGGCTCCCCATAGCCCCGCTCACGGCCGCGCACGCGCAGCGCGGCGGGGGGACCTGGCGCCGCGGTGACGTCACGGCCAGCGCTGCACACAGACAGACACGCAGACACACACACACACGCAGACACACACACGCAGACACACACGCCCCCCCCCCCCCCCAAGGGCGGGAGCTGCCGCGCGGGGACGCATCGGACCCAGCGGGGCGATGCGGGGCTCCCCCAGACCCGCACCCGCCATGCCCGGGGCAGCGGCAGTGCCGTCGTCCGGCTCCGCGCTCTGCCCGGCCGCGCACGCGGGTTATCGGCGCTGACCCTGTCTCGCCGCCACCCGGTCCTGCAGGGGCCACCGCGCCCGCAGAGCCCGGGCAAGAGGAGGCTTTCTGCTGCCGGCCGCCTTCCCGGCGGCAGCCGCAGCTGATGCCCGCGGAGCTGTGGGCCGGGCAGAGCTGCTGCAGCGAGATGAGCGGCGCTCCCCACAGCGGCAGGTTGCCGTGAGGAATCCAGACGTGAACACCTGGGAGCCGGCACCAGCGAGGCCCTGTCACCATCCTAAATCCTAGCTCAGCCTCCACGAAGGTGCTCCCAAAAGATGCGATCCCACAATGTTATTGCCCTCAAACAGTGCTGCTGAAGATACCCAAAGACAACCTTTTCAAGATCACAGGCAATGAAAATAGATGCACTCAGCTGCCCGACTCAGTTGCTCACAGCAATGAGCACCTGAGATGAAGCATCATGAACTGATCCCAACAACCATCCCCCTGTACCACTGCAGAGAGATAGAAAAGACAAATGTGAAGGTGAGCTTAGGAAGAAGGGGAGATGGGGGAAGGTGTCATTATCCTACCATATATTTAATTGGCAATGAAATAATTTTCCCCAATTCCAGTCTTCTGTCTGTGCTGGTAAGTGGTGAGTAATCTCCCTGTCCTTATCCCAACCCATCAGCTTTATCATTGTATTGTGTCCTCCCGTCCTGCTGAGGAGGGGGAGTGAGAGAACTGCTCAGTGGGCACCTCACAGCCAGCCAAGGCCACCCCCCCAACTTCTATCTTCCAACTTTCCCATCGCAACTTCCCCACCACAGTTCAGACATGGGGAGGAGGGGGAAGAAAAAAAAAATCCTTGTCTTAGCAAAATGCCCTTTCCTGAGCTTTTCCACGAGGTTTTTGTGTGGAACAAAGCTCACGTTCTACTGCCATGCTACAGTAATCAGCTTTTCTAAGCGCATATTCAGCTTCCTCACTTCCCAGCTCTTGTTGGGCAAGTGCACTTTATGGCTGCTGCCTGGCTGTCATTTGGCTCAGTCTCCCCATCCCCTCTGGGTCTTTCTGAGAGTTCTGTCAGCCCTCACCATCTGAAATGAAACTGGCTGAGAGCTGATTTCCCCCCTGTGAGGAAATGCTCCTTTTCTGGGAAGGAACTGGAAGACACAAGAACAGGCCACATCACTGAAGGAACACAAGCATATAAGATAGTCTCCTACCTTCTCCATTTCCCCTCCCCCACAAAACTGACACAAATGGCACTGGTGCATGTCCTTCTAAGGAACAATTCATCACCTGCCCATTCTGTACCTCTACCAGTGTCAAAACCTGCCCTATGTAGCTCAATACCCACATCACCTACCTAAAGATATCTAAAGGGATTTTAGGGGAAGACAAGGAGTTGAAGGACCCATATCTATGCACAGGCCAAATACATCTGGAGTGCTCATAAAAATAATCAAGAGGAATCTCATTGCATTCACAGCCTTATAATGGCAGGGAAGGAATACCCTGAACCAGCAGGACATCCTTCATTGATCAGTGCAAAACCTGCTGATATTGCAACACCACACGGACACGTGGTGTAGCAAGAGTGGAGGATTACCCCATTTCACCCTCACTTGTAGGAAGAAAAAGGAAATATTACACTAAGCTGGGTGGTGTTCTAGACAGACCTTAGCAACCAAGCAAAGCATGAGGAAAAAAAGGAGGAAGAAGTATTTGTTTAGCTTCATGCTTGTTTGGGTACAGTGGAGGTTGCTGAAGGCACTTTCAGTTCTCCTCACTGCTGAGCAAGCAGGGAAACCTGGTTTAGCTCTGGGCATGCAGCTCAGCACAGAAACCCAAAATGAATCCAACAGGATCCCCTGCGATGGCAGAAAAAATGCAAGGGAATGGTGAAAGCCAGGATGATGAGGGATTATTCTGCTTAGGGTCTCATTTGGTTTTTTCACTTTACATGTTTCTGATAGCACATTCTTGGTGATGCTGGACTCTGTGAAGCAGCGCTGCCAAGAAACTGAAGAGCTTATAGGAAAGCCATCTGTGACTTGGCACCAGTTCCTTCCACAACCTCACTGCTTGACCCCGTATTTACACATTAACTAGCTGAAATTTTTGCAACTTAACTCTTGCAAAGCTTTCTTTCTGTTACAGGGCACTGTGATGGATAACATGTAAGAGAAGGCAGAGGGGATGTCTGCAGTACAGCTACCGCAGCTTAAGTTCACTGTCCCTCAGCTGAGAAGCAGCTCCTGATTTGGGACAGGAGTGCACATGCAGGGTCATCTGGCCTCCCTGAAACCAAAGGATCTCCATTACTCAGATGTATTGACCTTCAAGATGAGGCACCACATGAGCCTGGTGCCCATCAGCTCTGCCCAGCTTTCTAGCCTAGATGGAGCAGAACAGCCATGAGCCCTGGCTGGGAGCAGGTTGGGAACCACAGGAGTAACCTGCCTTGCTCACCTGCCATCTAATAGGCTTCTGGTCACTTGAGGAAGTTAAAAAGTTTTATGAGTTTGGCACCCTGTTCATCTGACGCCTGTTTGTCAAGAACTGCTACTTGGGTGATGAGCTATGTGCTGATTGTAAACTATAGAGGTTACAGTAAACTCAGATTCTTTAGACTTGAGGCAGATTTAGACATGTTAGCTTCTTTCATCTGAGATCCCAGCCCTTTTTACGCCCTTGCAGCTGCTTCACAGCACCTCCTTTTGTGTCCCCAGTTTCAGATCCTCAGGCATCAATTAACAGAGAAGCCCAAATAAAAAAGAACACACCCTCCATGAGTCAGTCGCAGGATAGAAACAGAAGAGTTTTTCCTAACAGGAAACTAAACAGAAAATCAGTTTCGATTCCCCGCACTGCTTAATCACACTCCAACCACAAATTTTCTTGGAAGCCACATCTTAGTGCAGCGCTTGGGATGTGGCAACCTAACATTAACATACTGCTTACATGTGAAGTGCTAGTAAATTTACGCCTATTATATAAGTAGAGGGTATTCTCCCTAGTGGTGTTAACCTTTTAACTGACTCAAAGCTGACCTGTAGCAGACATGGAAGCTCTGAATTCAATTACGGCAGTGTTAAGGAGGTGATATTCTCAGTTGGGGAAAAGGCTGCAGTATCCAAGTCTGGCAGACAGTAGCCTCATTTCTCACTTCCTGCTGCTGCCCATGACATTGTCCCCTCAGTGCCACTCTTGCCTGCAAGAGGAAGTTTACAAAGAGAAAAATCAGCCATGTTTTCACAGCTCTGCCCCCCAACATCCTCCTTTAGGTTGGCAACTACAGTTGAAGTCTTAAAAACTGAGATGTAAGCAGCTCTACCTTCCTGGTGAGACGGGGGGGTACAAAATTACAAAATGAAATATACAAACTTTTAGAATCAATTTTAAGCAATGTTAAGTTTGATGGCTTTGTAACAGTAATAATGGAAAATTAATGAGATGCATGATATACAGAGAAAAAATATAGAGTACAGCTAGAGAACATGCTGAGAATCCTTGTATAAGATAAAACTGCTGTAGTTGATGTTGTTTAGGCCTTTATGACCTTAGTACAAAATGAGTGTAAGAAAAACAGGCTAGAAAAAGAGGAAGTAAAGACAGGGAGTATCTGGAAAGGCAGGGGCCCAGGATAGGCTGCAGTTAAACTAACTGAGAAGCAGGAGGATGGGATGATTATTATGTCTGTGGTGCTAACGAACCGATTAAGCTGGTATAAGCATCTACTGCGCGTGCTTCAAAGGCTGCCAGCAGTGATGAAGATTGTTGGAAGAAGTAAATGACCCTCAGAGACCACCACCACATTTTTGTACGCATGCGGGGAACTTTCTGGAATATGATATAATCCATATGCAGCCTCATGAATATGTATGTCTGCTCCGTAGCTATATAAGGACTGCTTGTGTAGCAACAGGTGGACACACATTAGGAGGAGCTATCCCCTGTGTCTCCCAGCACCGTAATAAAGAATACCTGCCTGTCAACTAGAAAACTTTGTTGGCAAGTTTGTTCCTGGAGTTTTCTCCGAATCACTGGCAGCTTCATGCCTCTCTAGGGAGAAAACACTGCATGAAACCAGGTGGTACAACTCTGCATCTGTCCAAACCTGGTTTCAAACACAATTGGCACACCCAGGAGGAAGGCAGCCAGGACAGTGCAGTGCTGAGGGTCAGGAACCAGGAATCACAGAATCAACTAGATTAGAAAAGACCTTTAAAATCAAGTCTAACCATTACCCCAGGACTGCCAAGACCACCACTAAATCGTATCACTGAGGGCCTCACCTACACAACATACAGGAGCTCACAAGTATGACGCTCGCCCATGCTAGGGGCACAGCTCCTGTGGTGGGCACACTACCTATCACTGCAGGATCTTCTTTTCAGTGCTTTTTGGTTATTTCAAGTAAGGTATTACCTTCTCCTCCCCAAAACCATGTCTGACTGAAGTGCAAACAGTACAGAAACCTCAGGAGGAAACTTTAGACAGATCATGTGAAACATAAATTTAAACTGAATAAAAGAAATCCCAAAGAAATTTGAGGGAGCAAAAAAACCTGACTGAGGTCTTTGACATAACAGACAATGCAGGCAGAAGGCACTGTTTATGATCACCACAGAAAGACCACAGCAAATACAGCAACACAGGTTAAAATGCTTTTTGTTTATTATAAAATATGTATTTAGACGTGAAGGCACCTTGAAACCGTTACAAGATTTCCGCCTAAGCTATTGTTTGAGCTGTTCAACAGGTCCAAAAAGAGCTTTTCTGTCACCTAAAAAGGTGAAAAGGAAATCTGAACTGCATCCAGTTGTAGCACGTTCCTTTTCCTACCAGAGAAACGCTTCACTGCCCCAAGCTGAATCTATTCCTCATCTCCCTCACCACATAGGAGGGGTTTAGGGACCTAGTTGTATCTGAACAGCACTGAGGAGCAGATCAAGACAGAAAGGCTGCGTCTTTTGTGCTTTTTATCTCCAGATCTGAAGACAAATACTAAAAATTGAATAAACCTAACGGAACTGAACAGACCAACGTACATGAAACCTTGTCCACTGTGTGGCCATCTCCTCGTACTGCAGCTCTCTGCAGTCAAACCTGTTAGAAATAAGCACCTTATTTGATAGTTTAAAGAAAAGATTAAGTAGTTAATAATTCAAGAACAAGTTACAGAGTTTGTGAGCTTCCCGCTCAGTGCTGTGTAGGATCTCTGCACACATTCACCTTTAAGTACATTTTTCCTCCATTGCTGCTGGCCAGATTCAGTAGCTGCATCTGCCTGAGATCATGGCAGCATCCTTCCCTGGAGCTGGGGTCCAGCAGACCATGCAGCACATGCTAAACCAACTAAGCAGTGAAGTAAACAGAGCTCCTTAAACAAGTCCTATGTAATCGTTCATTTCTTCTTCACAGAAAATATCAACCAGTTTATGTTCAATATACGCATAAACTCAAAAATACAGAGCTGAGAAGTCTCTCCATGGCTCTAATTTTAAACGCAATTATGAAATAAGATCAAGGTACTGATGCACAGTAATTGATAAACCTTGACTTTTCTCCATCTTGGTTAAACAAACCCTACCAAATTCCTCCGCATAAAAAAACTTCATTGTAAGAATTAGATGCTGGCATTTCCAATGAATCAAAGCCTTCAATAGCTACAAACCCCCCCACCCCCAAGTATATACAAACCTGCCTTATCTTATGGGCTTACATTCAGTGTAGATACTACACAAGAGGCTATGATCTTCAGGAAAAAGTAAAATGAAGAGACAACTTGTTACATGAATTTGTGCATTTGGACAGCTCCACAGGCAGCTGCAACACATGTGAGCAGCTTCTACGACAGGACTGCTACCAGGCTTCCAACAAGAAAAGAGCAGCTCCATGGCAGCCTTCCCTGGCTCCAGAGAAAGGCAATTCAGGCTCACTGAACCGTATCACAGTGCTTTACCAGATGTCAGTGTCCAACCTAAGTCACTGCTCCTTGTACTAATTCCTGCCTTTGTTATTGCAGAAGCTGTCCCATCCATGTCACAACATACGCTTCTGCTGAAGTTGTGTCAGGAGGAGCACAGCACAAATCACACAGTTCAAAACTGCTCAGCTCTTCCTGAGGCTAAATGGCCGATTTTTCTCCACTCCAGTTACTCCAGAGTAGAATAATGCATAAAATTCCATATTATTTAAAAATAAGGCACTTCCAAAGTTTCTTCCTCAAATACCAAAAGCTTGAGGAAATTTCACACTCACTTCCTTACTTCAAAAAAACAAACCAAACCAAACCAAAACGGTATTCCTAGAAGCTGAGTTACACTCAGAACTCACAAAGCTCCAAAATTAGGCTTGAGAACATCCCAATATGACTTTCTACACCTCCCTCTTCTGCTAAAACAGCTCAGAGTAACCTGGAGCACAGCTGCCCCTCAGAAGTGAAGATCACCATCACCTGGCGTTCTCTGGCATTCACTACTTAAGCCTTGCTTTTTGCATCCTGTAGAAGTCTGGTACAAGTTCAAAGTTAAAGAAACTTGGCAGTTGTCTGTACACAAAAGCAAGAAGTAAATAGCATGACAGCCGTATCTGACTCCATAGCTTTTAGATCCCGCAGAAAACCAGGTTTAGTGATTTGCTCTTTCACTGACAACATCTTGGAGACGTTTGAGTAGAACATCATCGCTCTCCTGGCAGAGTCGCTTCGTAGGAGATTCAGTGTCACTGTCAATCGTTATCGCTCGCTTCTTACTCCTGTGTTCACCTTGTTTTATCATATTGTTGATGTCCTTCAAACTCTGTAATCAGGATTAAAAAAAATCCATGAGTTACTACAACTCCGTTTCAAACTTACTCTGCTTTTCAGTATCTGAGAACACACAGTTCTTCTGAACCTCTTTGCTGAGTGATGGATCCTACAGAAAGAATTCTACCTTTCTCTGCAAACTGAGAGCCTCGTTAAATGAAAATCACTGTGTTAGAACACATCCTAATTAGAAGATTAATTAACCCTCCCTCAGATTGACTCTTTTGAACCTTTTTGCTCTCTACCTTGGAAGGGCTCCCACTAAATTTATACAGGAGTGCAGATCGAGGTGTCAAGCAGGCACCGTTCTTGTGGGGTGAAACATAAACTGCATGCTGCTGAGAGATGCGGCGAGGAGACACTGTCTGCTGCCTGATGCTGGGGAATGGAGACAAAGGAGGTGCTTCCATCTGCAAGAGAGGACAAATCTGGATAAGAGCTGAATCTGAAGATATTTAAGAGCAGCAACTTCACAGAAGGAAAGATAAATAAGCTTTCAGGTCTTTAGAAGATTTTAGCCTGTAACAGTTAAAGAACAGATCGAGTATCCACCAAACAACAGAGCAAATTTGGTTTCCAGATGCATTAACAGAGATGCAACACAGGCACTTGAGCAAACAGGTGTTGCATCAATATAAAGAAGTGACACCAGGTTGTAAACAAAGCTGCGTCAGCATTTGTCCTCTTGAAGTGCTGCTTAAGCAGCTCCTCACACCACGCTTTCATAACCACATCACGTGAATGACAGAGAAAAAAGACTGACATGCTTAGCTGTCAGGAATTACTGTGTCTGATCATTTGACAGAGCAAAACTCCAAAACGCTTTACTTACTACATGGTCCTGGTTTGTGATATCGTACTTCAGTGCAAATGATTTTACTCTTTCTACATAGACGGCATTGTAAAACTTAATGAGATCTCCTCTCTCCTCTGTTCCTGACTCACTGGAGCTCTCTTCTGCGGATCGTCCCGAGGAACTGCCAGTTTTGACAGACAAGTCTAACAATAAGAGAGAGCTTCAGATTTCAGATACAGCATCAACAAACTGGGTGCTTCACATTCAAATTTACATTATCCAACTGACAAGAACTCATCCATAAATTCACTAGTTAATGTGGTGAATTACAGGTGCGCTTCAGACAGGAGCAGGGTGTGCTGCATGTGGTTATGAACATTAGGAGTCATTGCAAAAAACGGTAGCACAATCGGCCCGTTTTCCCACTTTTATTCTGGGGAGTGGTACAAAGCCATTTGTTGCTCTCAAACCTGACTTTTAAGCAGTCTGGTAACTCCTGGCTTTTAGCTTCTGTGAAAGTTTTTAGTGATGAGTTGGCAAAGAACAGCTTCATGCTCAACTTGGGTCAGTTGCAAGGAAGCCACAGCATCATTTGTTCAGATGTGTTACAAAACAGCTGTTTGGTGGAAAAAGCTGCAGCCACACAGCAAGTGTATTCATGTTAATGTTCTCTCTCCCCTAATTAAGTCAGAATACAACCTTCTATCTTCAGTCCTCTGTACTCTTTACTGCCAAGCAAAAAAATGGCAACACAGAATAAAGCCTCCTGTAACCAGTGCGTTACGAAAAGCTTCAGCTGATACCCGTACGTGTAACTCCTTAGTGTGTCTGCCTTGTGTCACAATACAAGAGTATGTTCCTGTAAACTGGTGTCAGAAGAGTGGGAGTTAATACTAGATGAAGAAGACACAAATGCATTAACTGAAGAAGAAGTCTGGCAGGAAAAGCAACTCAAAAACTTTGTAACCAAGTACCTTTGTTTGACAAAGCACCAGAGCCCAGTGCCACTTCAGATGCTCTATGACATCCAAGAACCGTGGAGCTGCTGAACCTACAGGAGCTCAGCGCTTTCCTGGATCGCGGTGGAACCCTCAAAAGGCATTTAAATAATGGTTCTAATACTTGTTCAAGCAGATGAATCCCACCCACCACAGTGGGTATTCACCACACGGAACAGTCTTCTCCATTACGGCACGTATCCTGGCTGCAGATCTGCTCTGCTCATGGGCTCACACATGGGCTTGTGATCTCCCAGTTTCCTGACACATCACTAAAAACAAGCATGGCACCATTCTCATGCTTATCTCTAATGCTCTTGTCTCTTTTCTCCTCTAACCAAGAGCAAAGAAACTATCACCAGTTTAAAAGAAACCTGAATATAAGAAAATGGTGGTCTGAGAGAGTCACCATTTTTGCTTTCTGAAACAAGTTCTTCCTACTTAAGCCTTCAAGATAGGTGAGGTTAAGAAACAAAATCCTGTCATAATATTCCAGGTGCTTTTAATCGCTGTTAACCACTTGCTGTCCAAAAAGACTCATAGAATGCTTTGGGTTGGAAAGGACCTCGAAGATCATCTAATCCCAGTAAGATTCAAGAACAACTGCAGTGTCAGTGACACAAGGGAAACATTTCAACCAAATTTAAGGAAACAAAATGATACTCTTTTTCCAAGTAGGAAGTGTATTTTATGTACCTAACAACGGGCTACTGACAAGATGTTCTCTTCAAACAATACATTCTTTTTCTTTAATACATTTCAAACTGTAAAACTTGCTTCACTTCTCCTTATTGACAGTTTGGTTCTTTAAAAGCCCACAGGTACACTTTTAGAAGCAGCAGATGACTTTGCTGGACCTACCTTCTGTCATCTCCACATCTTGGTTTGTGTTTTTCTCCAGTGGGCCATCAGCAGAAATATTTCTCAACAAGACACTCCTATAAACCTGCAGGACATCAGGGAAAAGCACTCTTGTCAAGGAAAAGAAGGAGCCAGAAAATTAGGTGAAATCCATCTGAATGACAATGGATATAACACTGAAGGGGATTTGACTTTTCCCTTAACAGCATCATCATCTGAAAAGCCACATCCGAGATTTCTACAAAGGAAAGGCAATACTGTTTACTCACATGGCTGTTTGCTTGGGGCTGATTTCTGTAACTTTTCATGATGTCCTGAAACGTTCGTTCCTCTTTGGTTACCTGGAAAAGAAGTCTGTTGGAGACCAAGTGCAGCAGCAAGTTTGTTTCAGTCTACTCAATTCACTTCCCTCTGCGCAGGTTTTCCTGAGGATTACTTTAAATACGTAATTTTAAAGCTTAGTTCTGGTGGTGATAATGTGAAAAACCAAGTATTCTTCTGGTTTAGGTACTCCTTGTTAGCTACTAAAGCTTTTTGTTACTTATGATTCGTAGGACTTATTCATTTTCTGACTTTACTAATGACACTAAAAATAAAGTAATAAACTGTAATGGAGATTTTAGTTCAGACTATACAGCTCATGAAGGTGACAAACAGGACAGAAAACACAAATGTGGGAGAATGAGACCACACACCACTTGTGTTGCCCAGTGCTCAGGAAAAATAAAATCCTCTCTTAAGCAACTGGCTTGTTGATGGGAACTTGAAAGATTTATGTAAGACAAGGAAAAAAATACACCGGGATTCATCCACTATTTGGAAGGACTTTTCTCTTCCCTCCAGTAACGTGACACAAATAAAACCATCAAAACTGTAAACTGGGAAAACAATTTATATTTTCAATTGATAGAAAATACCCTGAATTTCTTAAAACTACATGTCACCTTTGCCATGATGTAAAAGGCACAGAGGAGGAGCTGGTCCAAATGTCTGTCCTTCATGAGATCAGCACAGTGGACCAACGTGAATTCAAAGCACGTCCATATCTTCCTGCGCAGGTCATTGGAAACATCCAGCTTTAAGCACAGGTCACGCAAGCGCACACTTGCCAGATGATAAACCTGGAAGACACACAGAAACAAGTGAAGCCAAAACAGCTTAACCTAGCCTGCAAAAGTGATGTCCTCAAAGTAGAGCTGTTCTATAGTTGCATGGTCGTTTCTGCAAAATTCCCCTCCTTTGCCCAAGACAATGTCTTCAAAGACTACGGTGTCACCTCTGTTCAGAGGTTGGATCTCTAATGCTCATAAGAAACCTGCTTAAAAACATTTTGACTACAGTTTCTACACCTCACTCACTGTAATGGAACACTTCCAACAAGCACAAAGAAGGGACATACTTTAATTAAGTATAATCTTAGATTAGCAAGATGATGGAATTTTTTCTTCCCCTTTTGATTACCAAAGATCTGTCTCAAAACCCAAGATAAATGTCAAGTGCAACATAAGCCTCTTCTATGTACTTCAGAAGTTCTTGCTTCATGGATAGAAACTAGGCACATTCTTTATGTTGGAAAGCAGAAAGAGTTCATTTCCTTTTCACTTGCCCTACTGAACAGGACCAAGAAAGGAAAGCAGGGAAGAGCTATCATTTTGAATATGATGATCACTGTAAAGAGGTCAACATTAAAAGACAAATTTAAGTGCAGATTTTAGTTCTTCATAAGGAAGAATTTAGTTCTCCTAAGAGGAATAAGTTGCCTACCACATGGCTGGTAAAATACAGGGCTACCGCTGAAGAAATCCACAGCTGAAAGTAACAATCAATTCTTAATCTATTCTCAGAGAGAGACTGTCACTATCAGCATTATAGAACCAATGGTTCAAACACTGGATGTGGCTTACAAGTGTTTCCAGGAATCAGTTTCTGTATTAAAATTTGCCTTAAAGACTGTTCAATGCAGAATTCTCTAGGGTGACAACAAAGATACCCTAAAAGGGGGAAAACCCCTGAAAATAACTTCTCCAGTAAGAAAATAACAGCAGAAAATAGGTTTTCTAATATTGTTGAGAGATTAACGTAAGTGTATATTCTTTGCAGGCATTTAGGTAGTTACCCCTGCCTCCTCCAAAGGGCCCTCACACACTCCACATTGGGAATGAAAAACTAGAAACAAGCTTCTCTCAAGCACACCCAGTTCTTACCCTGCCCCTTAAATCCTTCATAATCCTTTCCAGAAACTTCTGGACAGCGTGTAATTCACCACTGTTTTCTGAGGCCCCATACCAGCAGGATCAGCACGACTGGGGGGGCCTCAGAAAACTGCAAATGAGAATCTCCAGATGCAGGATTTGAAACAGCACAGTCTTGAATGAGCAAGACACAGGAGAACTTCTGATATGTCTACCCCTTTAAAATGTGGGAGTCAGCAAAAACAAACAAGAGAGGTAAGAACTACTGATATTTCTTAGGTAATTATTTATAAAAGCTGTTAATTCAACAAAAAAGAACAAACCACGGAACATGCCATGGGCAGGGGAAGGGGGAAAAGTGAATTCTCTGCAACACTTGACAACATCTTTTCCCTTCTCCTCCCAGGTATCTAAAAACTGCTCACGCCAAAGGAAAAGTACACGAAGACTGAAAGGTCATGAAAACTGCACAAGGAGGTAAGTTTCAGCATGGCCACAAAACAGCAAAGTGTGACTTCCTCATGAAGACACCTACCTTTCTGTAGAACAGTGCCAAGGATCCCGTCCTCTTTGGTTTGTTTCCTGATGACAGATGCCCTTCATGTGCTTGGCTCCCCTGAGGGTGGCAAGGAGCTTGTGCCTCTGTCTTACATGGCTGACCTAAATTCATCAAAATGGGTACCAATGTGATCCCACCCATTTCATTTGCAATACCTGGAGATGATACACCCAGAAATAAACCATTTGCTGTCCTCATGCTGCAGGGTTAAACTGCAAATCATTCATTCCTGCACGAATGCTTCATACAAAAGACACCTTATCGTTCTCTACTGGATGCTAAAAAGAATCTTTGCCCCTCAGTCTTCAGAAATGATTCGAACTTACATTTCTGGCAATGATTAAAGGAAGAACATGAATGTGAACAATCATTTCTAAAACTATCCAGAAGACAAAGTTGACAAGAACTGATTATTTCTCTAGCCACTCATTTAGGGAAGGTGGGCATTCCCTTTCTTTTTTTTGGCATTGTTCTGCAAACCTGACAGCACACGCTATAGTGTGAGCTGTAGCAGGAAGAAGCAAGAACTCCCCAGCTTTGTTCACAAGGAGGAACCCTCAGGATGCTTGTCAGGTGTCAGAAGTCTCCATGGGAAGAGATGCCAGTATGAGCTTGAGGGTTTTTTTGGATAAAGTGATACGTGTTCTTTCAAAAAGAAAAAGCAATACATGTTCAAGATACATGGTCGGTCTAAACAGATCTTAAGAGCAAGCAAAATACAGAATCACAGAAACATTATGGTTGGAAGGGATCTTAAAGACCATCTAGTTCAAACCCCCTGCCATGGGCCACCTTCCACGAGAGCAGGTTACTCAAAGCCCCATCCAACCTGACCTTGAACACTTAATCTAGTGGAGATTAGAACACTTAATCTAGACTTAAACTAATTATTTAGTAGAGAAGACAAATGGGAAGAGCTCGTACCGTGCAGTGGGATGGTGATCTTCTGTCCTGTTTTTCCTGGGACTGTAGCTGTGGTCATGGTCAGCACTGTTTGGCCAGGAGAAGCTGACACATTTTCAGCAGCAATGCTTGATGCTGGAGCAATTGTCAACTTAGTTCCTTCAGTTAAAACTTTTTCCATCTGCATTTCTTTGGGGGTGTCATCTCCAAAGAGCCTTCTTTTTGCACTTCCAGCCATGGGAGAACTGAAGCGCTCATGAACAGAGATTGGGGACAATGGCTGCATGTCTAGCACACAGAGGAGAAACACGAAAAAAAAACATAAGAGCAGAAGCTTCATATGAATGCTTCTCCAGAGGAGGAGGAAAGGCTGACCTTCAAACTACTTCTAGTGATTGATCTCCCAGTTCACTGTTCCTGGGTGATATGAACAAGACCTATAGTTTAACTGTCTCCTTTTATTTTGTGGTCATCACAGACAGCTCAGTTTCACAATCAGGTGCCACGTGGAAGACAAGAGTAACTGAGCTAACCTGCAGAAGAAACCAAGCAACACACAGGATTACAGATACTTACTCCAGTCTGCTTAGCAGATAAGTAATATTTGCAAGTGCTACTCCTCTGAACACATACAGTTAGGCTTTCCCTTGATAAAAGAAGAGGCTTCACAATTTTGACTGCTTAATTCAGATTCAAGATGGCTTTTTGCAATTATAAAGAAGTCTAAGCCTCCTCTCCTCAAATTCACACATTCAAATTGTATCAGAAACCTTGAACATACCCCGTCTTAGACTCCCACCAAGATCCGTCCGAACCTCTTTTACTCGAGGATGAATTATAGGAGATATTGGCATCATAGGCAAATGCCCAAATCCGCTTCCTCCATTGCTTGCTTCAAAGTTACTGGGAAATATTACCTGAAAAATAAGAAATGTTAATGTCAGTGTTAAGACAACAAATAGATTTCTCTTCTTTGTGCTAATCTATTCATAGAAGTTTTTCCTGCAGCAATTGTCTCATTTTAACAGTTCTCCATATAAAATAACAGTAAGAAAAAGAGCATGAATTTCCTAATAAAAGGAAAAGAGGTAACATACTTCTTCACAGGTTGGGACCTTGTTATCTGAGGCCTGGAGGGCATTCCAGAGCACTGAGTCCCGAGTCCAGGCAAGGCTCTCAAGAATTTGTTCCTCAATGCTGTTGAGGTGCTTCACCATGTCCCTGGAAAGTCCCTCCTCCGAACGAATCAGAACTTCTATTACCTAATGGTAATAAGACACATGAAAGTCATAGTATTCATGCTTAACACTCTCAGATCCTTATTTGTTTCTGCATTCTGTTTGAAACCTCTCCAATGAATGCTCCAGCCTCCTCCTCACATCTTAATCTTCCCCAACCCTCTTCTGATGGTTTTAAACCCTTTCCCAAAAGCAACCCAAGGGTTGGAAGTGGACATCAAACATCTCATCAATGCAGAACAACCCACTCCCAAGGGTTTACTTAGGGCACCGTCTCAAATTGCTAAGCATGTAAAAAACAAAAGCAGTAAGCACCCGTAGCACTCACCCAGCTGAGCAGCAGACCTAGGAGGATACAAGCAGGTATATCCCCTTAGGCTGGAGGATATACCCCAATATTTAAGCTTTCTCTCCCTTCAAACAAGCAGCCCACAACAAAAAGGGTTGAAAACCACCATCCTTACAGTCCTAAGACAGTATTTATTTACCTTATAGAAATAGAATGGCCTGAGGTCAAGAACTTCAATGATCCAGGGGAAGGTCCGAGGTGAGCTATACGCAAAAAGCACGATCTCCAAGCAGCATGCCATGAGAGAGCGGTGAAAGACATCTTGTTCCAAGAGAGCCTGAGGAGATTATGGAAGATATCAGTGATTTGAGGCTCAGGAAATGGAAGCCTGAGTTTTGTGGCACTAATACTACACAGCTTATTGCTGGAGAGAGGAGCTACTTCTTTCTCCTATGTTCTACAAACTCCTCTTTTTTTACAGGGAAGTTGAGAATGGTGAAGACTATAAGTAGACCAACAGCGCCAAAATAATCGCATTTTTCATATTATAAGCAAATGATCTGGCCTCCTTATTGTGAGTCACAAAGCAGAGCAAAAGCATTTCTATCCAATGATAAGTACATTAGGTAGAAAGAATACAAGTTATCTCTCCATAAGGCTGCAATTCCAGAAGGCAACACAAACTAAGACGGTTATGCCAGAACTATACCATTTTTAATAGCAATAAAAACTACATTTAGGCACCTCCCACATATTCCTCCTTTTTTAATGGTAACAATACACACAAATTGCTTTCCTGCAGGCTACTCTGTTCTGGAACTATCTGAAGATAACCCTCCCAGAGAGGGTTACAAAAAGTGTTCTCCTCTTTTGCCAGTTCTTCACTTACAGTCAGATCTTTCCCATGTAGTCTTCGTATTTCTTGCACCATTATAGTCTCCAAGATTTTATAGTACAAGATCTCTGCCAGCATTAATCTGTTCACAGCAAAATCTGAAATTTAAAAGCAAAAGAGATGAAGCCCAATACTGTTTGTAAAAGTGGTCTTAAAGACTACATTGACCTTCTATTTGGCTTTCTTTAAGAAAATAGTGCACGTGTGT
This sequence comes from Myiopsitta monachus, assembly GCA_017639245.1. Classification (NCBI taxonomy): domain Eukaryota; kingdom Metazoa; phylum Chordata; class Aves; order Psittaciformes; family Psittacidae; genus Myiopsitta; species Myiopsitta monachus. The sequence goes on from CM029928.1 coordinate 37,086,708, forward strand.
GTGTACAGACTGCAAATCAAAAAAGTATGGTTAGAAATCCACTGGTGACAAGAATAGCATGAAGTTCTCAAAGTGTTTTGAAGGATTATGTATTTTAGTATTTCTAGTGATATAACTTTGCAGACAGTTGCAGTAAGAATTTTCCTATTCATGTTCCGTTCCCTTTAAATTCTAATCCAAGAAGAATGCAAGTTTACAGTGTTTAGGAGCTGCTGTAGTTACAGTGCTCCTTTGGTTATCCCATTCAGATCTTCAGCCTTGGATTTACTCTGTGAAAGAATAAAAGCTTGCCAAGTGTTTTGTTTAACAGCAACAGTTTTCTGTTTGGATATGTCCTGGGTTCAAAATAGCTCCACCGTATTACATACTTTAGTGATAGTATATGCATGCATGTCATTTGCCCTGATTTAATATTCAGAAACATCCCAATCCATTTCATGTCCATACCTATATGTGATCCTGGCTGTTCATCTGTCGACTGAGTGTAGCTGCAGCAGAACTTCTCACCTATTTCTTTCACTCTGCTCATAATGCTTTCCATAGGGCTGCGTGCACAAGACCTGCAGCAGAACACAGAGAAAAGCCTTGTTTGTATAAATAAACATTAAGTTTCAAATAACCCTCAAAACCCGACAACAAAAAATACCACCCAAATAAAAAGAAGTGAAGCTGCTTATACTGAGCTTTCCATGGAGAACAGAGGAAAACACAGAAAGTACAGGAATATTGTTCCCTTTTTTCCTTTCCTAATAGAGTTGGGAAGCTGTGTAGATTTTGGAACAAATGCAAGAGAAAGCAAGAGCTCATGAGAAAAAAATATATCTGCTAGGAGCAAGGTGGTAGGAAGGATGCTACAACAGGCAAGCACATATATCCCACCTCTTTAAGGCAAAGACTTTAAGGCTTGCTAACTAACATTACCTTCCTTCCCCAAAACCTCTGCCAACAGTTACCATATCATTTGATTGAGCTATACTTGGTTTAAATTTAAACAAACAAACAAAAAAGCATTTGGCTTTCAAGCAAGCAGCTAAATTAACATTAGCAAAAGCTGAAGCTACGTTAATACATTATTGGTAACAAACTGGAGGGGGGTGTGTGTGTGTGTGTTCAGCTCTCCTCCAGAAGATGAGATCATCTACAAAACAGAAGACTGCTCAAGAAATAATACAGAAACACAGACAAAAATGTTCTGCACCACACAAAAATCAAATCTGAGCAAGAAAGCTGTCACAGGCGTGAAAAGATGAGTTTCCCTTCGAATGAGAGCAGCTGCAGCAGATGTACTTACTCAAAAATAGCTACGAGTTGTTCGCTTGGTGCATTTTTCAATCCAGCCACAATGCTTTGCAACCGGCTCACACTTTGTGTTGCTGAAGCAACAGGAGTGATGACAGCTTCCTTTTCTCGCAGGTATCTTCTTCCAGTCAGGGGAGTTGAAGGTGCAAATGACCTTTTCTGTCAGAGAAAAATAAATAAAAATCAGTCAAGAGAACTGTTTCAAAAACCTTTCCAACGAGCACCTCACTAGTATGCTACCTGAAGGTTGCCATCAAAACTGATCTCAAAACTGACTCAAAATTAGCTCAAATCTCCCCAGGACTCCATACATAGAAAAAATCCCAAATCTTCTGGCAGACTGAATTTAACTCAGAGGGATTTTGTCTGGTTTTTTTAAGTAAAATATAAGAAAATGAGACTTTAAATCTTAAAGCCTGTACGTTCCACAATGCACAGGCTGCCCAGAGAAGCTGTGGCTGCCCCATCCCTGGCAGTGTTCAAAGCCAGGTTGGACAGGGCTTGGAGCAACCTGCTCTAGTGGATGGTGTCCCTGCCCGTGGCATGGGATTGGAACTGGATGAGCTTTAAGGTCCCTTCCAACACAAACTGTTCTACCATTCTCTGACCCTGTTTAAGGAGAAGTTATTTACTAAATTTCACAGGAAAGCAGCATCACCATTCCACCGTAACAAGACAACATCCACTGAAGCCTGCAAATAGCATTCATCATCTTCCTCTCGGAAATGAGGAGTTCAAAGTCCCCCCAAATATTCAGATAGAACACAAGGATAAAAATACTTGAAGGAGTATTTCCAGTGAGATCAACAGGTTAAACAAATCACCTTTTCAAAATGCTGCTGGAGGTGACTCTCCACATGAGCTCTTGCTGCTGTTTTCCCTACTGGTATATCTACAGGGAATTTTCGAGGCGTGCCAATTTCTTCTTCAGCATCAGCACCGAGGAAAACCCTCTCATCGAAGTCACCCACGGTCAGAACATACTCCTCATACTCTTTATTCAGGGCTTTGCTGAAAGAGAAGTCCAGAGTTTACAAAGGTTAAACTGCTGAAAATAAAAAGGTGCCAGTGGAGACAAGGTACAAAACTGAAACCAATGTGTGTTCAAAGCATTGAATGCTTTCAGCAGCACTGGACAACAAAACTTCATTACCTCAAACAACCTGCATGCAAACCAAGTTTGGACAAAGAAAGAGAGAGGCTTCCATGCTTCCTTTAGACATCAAGCTACTCAGGAAAGAACAGGGACTACTCATATGCTTCCACATCACAGTATTATTGAAGTAATACTATTAATTTTTAAGTAGAAACACTGAAAGTTTCACTGCTTCAAACAGATCACAGCAAAACTGCTTTATATCTACATTCGAGTGTTATCTACACAGTTAAAACAACTGAGTCTTCACTCGACATTTTCAAAGCAAACCTGCACTCACCTTGAAAAAACAACTTATTGGGTATTTTTGGAAAAGAAGAAAAAACCCCACCTTTAAGGGGTCCAAAAAAAAGCAGCTGTTGTTCGTGTTTTGCATTTAAATTAGTTTTCAGACGTGAATTTAAAAGGTTTCTGAAACAATTACACTCACCACAGAAACATTCCACCTCTTTTTTGTGGTTTTGCAACTGTTGCTTCCTTTTGAGTACTTCAGTTACATTCACAGATTTATACACACAACCAGAGACTGATACAGGAATCTAAAGACTTCCCTACTTAGGTACAATATTTCAGGTGTGTACAGAAACATATCCGTGAACTTCAGAGGCAGTTTTGATTTGCATGAGATTACTCAAAGGTTACACCTGCCAGAAAATAAGGGCAAGCATCATAAAACCTGACTCCAAGGAAGAAACTCTGTAGCTGACATTTGACACACATCAGATCCAGAAATAATTTCAGCCAGATAACAGCTTTGACTGTCAAATAATTAGAAACTATTAGTTACGCTAAGGTAAAGGAACAGGAAAAGCTGTATTACAGAAACCCCAGACTGGTTTGGGTTGGAAGAGACCTCAAAGCTCATACAGTTCCAACCCCCTGCCACAGGCAGGGACACCATCCACTAGAGCAGGTTGCTCCAAGCCCCATCCAACCTGGCCTTGAACACTGCCATGGATGAGGCAGCCACAGCTTCTCTGGGCACCCTGTGCCAGCGCCTCACCACCCTCATGGTGAAGAATATCCTCCTACCATCTAATCTAAATCTACCTCAAGATTCAGAACATAAGCTGTAACTTACCTATTTTCTGTGAAATTGCAAAGATCCAACAGACATTCTCCTTTTAAAATCTAAGAATAAAAAGCAGAAATATTTGACATAAAGAAACCAAAACTGTCCCAACTCTCACAGTGTGAGGGCATGATGGTTTTAGCCAAAAAGAAAATAAAACTTAGGAGCATAAATGGACCCTTTTTTTTTTTGCCTAGCCCGAAGGACTACAATACCATTAGGAAGACAAATAGATGAGGACAAAGCCCAGTTCTAACCCAGCTCTTGATAAACTCACTCTTCACAAACAGCGCTGCTTTCCATCTGCTCCATTGGCAGGTTTGGGACCGCCCTGATGACTGACTACACTGAAACTTCCACAGAGCTTGGAAAAAACTGCCAGGACCAAAACCAGAGAGAACAAACTGTCCACCTGCAACCTCAACCTCTTCCTGCCAAAGTATTTTGCTGAACTCAAGCAGTAGGACCTACAGTATCATGGCAGTTATGCCATAAAATCATTTCACAATGAGATTACATTTTTGCCTGAACAAATCGTTATTGACCACAAGTCAGTTTCCCACTGCCAGGAAAGGAAATCAAAAGATTCTCTGCCGACAGAAAAAGGCAAAACACAGAGAACTTTATGGCACACATCATTAAGAGGAAAGGGTAAATGCTGCTTCTGCTAAAATACATGCAAAGAAAACCTATCCCAGCCCGAGTCCACTTGCCTATTAGTACATTTTCCTGCAGGACCCATAGGAGTTAAATGGTTTTGAGCATCTGAGCACTACAGTGCATTCTTAAAACTACTGAGATGTACCTTCCTATCAAACAGTTTTGAAATGTAGGGCTTAAAGTAGTGTTCCTTTATTCCTTTTGCTTCTACTAAAAGCCCATCATGCAGCTCACAGAGTGTGGCAATGATGCAAGGAGGATCTTCAGAGGCTTTGATCTCTGCCATGCGGAAACCCACTGGTAAACCTGAGAAAAACGAAGAGGGTGAAGAAAGATTCCCTTTAACTTGATTTGAAAAGCACTAAGAGAACAAAGCATATTTGATTTTAAATTATCTGTCCCCACTATACCTTTGAATGACGGATTTAGCAAATCTCTTCTATTTGGACACAATAGGGCATTTGCAAAAATCAGGTCCAAGCAGCACAGAAGCAAATGATAGGAATTTACTAAATCATCTCCAATCATACGGAAATTACCTTTAAGAGACAGCAAATCACGTCAAGCAACACAAGAGCAGTTCGTAACTCGGAAGATGTACAAACCATGCAGCTGAGAAAAGCAAGCCCTACCCTTGGTGTACACAAAGAGAGTCCAGCAGAAGTTGAAGAGATCTTTAACACTGCAGGGCATCCGCCTGTCAAGGAGGAAGAGTGGGGAGAAGTCAGTCTTCAGTTCCAGGAAGCTGGAGCTTGTTTTACAGTAAGGATTTCATTCCATTTCCTTGCCCAAAAAACACAGCTGCTGTCCATCTTCATTTCACATCAGGTGCAACACAATCTAAGCTACGTGTCCCTATTGCAGCTTCCACTGACTGACAGTCTCCTACCTCGCTCCATGGAGCATTTTGCATCCCCAGCCTTCTGGCCCTTTCATGAGCTAAAGGCTGCCTCTGGCCTCTGACCCCAAACACATTATTTTGCTGCTGTCACATTTCTAACAGAGCCCTCCCATGGCTGCTCTGGAACTTTAATTCACTTTTAAAAGCACACTCATAGAATCCCAGACTGGTCTGGGTTGAAGGGGCCTTACAGCTCAACCACAGGCAGAGACACCTTCCACTAGAGCAGGCTGCTCCAAGCCCCGTGCAACCTGGCCTTGAACACTGCCACGGATGGGGCAGCCATGGCTTCTCCAGGCACCTTGTACCAGCACCTCAGCACCCTCACAGGGAAGAACTTCAGCCTAAGAGCTCATCTCAACCAACCCCTCTTTCAGTTTAAAGCCATTCCCCTTGTCCTGTTCCTACAGGCCCTTGTAAAAAGTCACTCTCCAGATTTTCATATTAAGTATAGCCCTTTACAAAGAAAAGTCACACAAAACCTCAAAAATACCTCTGTTTCCTGCTTCGCTGTGGTTTTGAAGTTTCTTCGTAAGGGTTTTGAAATACATCCAAAAATATTGGCTCAAACTTTTTGAAAATCACAGTCGACACTTCAAAATTCCTCTCCAGCCTCTCCACTCGCTCTCGGAATTCCTGTGGTGGATTTGACATGTCCATCCACTTCTTCATTTTGCTAAAAAACTGAATCAGACTTAAAAGAAAGAAGGAAAGTCTGCTTTATTTTGAGCTTTATCTAGCTTCCTTTCGTCTAGTTAAAGAAAAAAATGGCCAAAACACAAAATATTTGCTCCTTAACAACTAATCTGATTAACCTATAGGTGTACTGTTTGTTTGGATAGACTTCTAAGCTGTATATATTATAAGCTTTTCACCTCCTACCATGTTTTTCCTCCTTAACTCTCTTCAAAGCACAGGCATGGAATCACTGATTGTACTTGAAGGCTGCAAGCACAGCCGCGTCAGGCACAGAGGGATAGAAGGGAAAGAAGGCTCCAAGTGTGTGGAGGGGGAAGCAGGCAAACCACAAACACGGGCTCGTGCTTGTTACCCACACAAAACCCATTAGCTGTAGGTGTGCACTGGCAACTCAAGTCTTATCCGGATCGCTAATGGGACAGCCAGGTCTTGTTTGTGCTTCAATTAACTACAGAAAGGAAAAGAAATCATTGACGTGGGTGGAACAACCGCTGGGCTGGCACGGGTGGTTCTTCAAAGGCCTGAAGTTGAAAGTCAAGGATTTGCATCTTGTTTCCACTTCCAGCAAGAAGATTTATTGCTTTTACACCGTAACCTCGGGACGCGCGTTTCGCAGCGCCCAGGGCTGTGAGAACAGCGGCGGGTTCCCGAGTTGCTGGGAACCTTATCACAGAATTCCAGACGGTTTTGAGTTGGAAGGGACCTTAAAACTCATCCAGATCCAACCCCCTGCCACGGGCAGGGACAGCTTCCACTAGAGCAGGTTGCTCCAAGCCCTGTCCAACCTGGCCTTGAGCACTGCCAGCGATGGGGCAGCCACAGCTTCTCCGGGCACCCTGTGCCAGCGCCTCAGCACCCTCACAGGGAAGAATTCCTTCCCAGTAGCTAATGTCGGCGGTTCACTGCCCGGAGCGCCCTTAGCGAGTGGGGAGGGCTCACCTGAGCCTGGCGGAGCGCAGGATCCTGGTCAGCGACACGGCGTTCCCCTCCATCAGGCCGCTCCCCACCGTGGGCACCCGGCTCTTGCGGCAGGCGACGTAGAGGGCACAGGCCAGCCAGTGCAGCGGCTCGCCCTGCGGGACACGGACGGCGCCATGCGGGGAGCTGCGGCGGGGGGCCGCGCCCCGCCCCTGACAGGACCCGGCCCCGCCGCCCCGCCCGCCCCACGCCCTGACAGGACGCGGCCCCGCTGTCCGGCCCGGCCGCCCTCACCTCCAGGCTGTAGGTGCCCCGCAGCGCCGTGAAGTCGCGCAGGGCCTCGGCGGCGCTGGCCGCGTCCAGGTTGAGCTCCTGGCACAGCCGCTCGATGGCGGCGCCGGGCTCGGCGGGCGGCGGCTCCGGGCGGGACATGGCGGGCACGGCCCGGCCCGGCCCGGCTCGCGCGCCAAAACGGCTTCGGCGGAAGGGAGCGGCGGCTTCCGCCGTGAGGGGAGAGGGGCGGGGCTTGGGAAAACGGGCGGGGCTCCCGGAGGGGGGCGGGGCTTTGGGATAGGGGGCGGGGCCTCCCACCCGCGGGAGCGTGCGGCCTCCGCCGTGGGGCGGCTCCGCGGGTGCTGTCCCCGGCCCGTCCCGCGCGGTTGTGTCGGATCCGCCGGGAGCGCGCTCCGAGGCGCGGGCGCATCTCGCGGCATCGGGCCCGGGCTCAGGGCGGTCACGCGGGGCTGGGAGCGCTTCGAGGGCGCCGAGGTTGGGCCCGGAGCACCCGTGGGCACCGTCCCCACGGGCCAGGGCAGCTGCTGCGCCCCTCGAAGAGGCCGTGTGACCCAGGGCCCACCGCGCAGGCAGGGGAGGTGGCTCCAACCTGATCACGGAATCCCAGCCTGGTTTGGGTTGAGGGGACCTCAAAGCTCATCCGGTTCAACCCCTGCCACGGGCAGGGACACCTTCCACTAGAGCAGCTGGCTCCAAGCCACATCCAGCCTGTCTTAAGAGGACACTTCAACCACCATCTAATGGCTCCATTCGGTTCAGGTGCTGCTGCTGAGGGTGTTCCACCACCTCTGAGCTGTTGGAAGGTTGTGGGGCAGAAAAACTGCAGAGCCAGCCCCAAGCTTAGTTATTCCTTCAGGAACAACGGATATGTGTTCCTTGGAGGGACCCGAGCTTTGAATTTTGTGCATCTGCTCCTCCATTAGGGATCGGTGTCCATAAGCAGAATGAAAGCTCCTGTCTAAACGTGGGGTTATACTTGCCTGTGTCCTGAGATGAAAATCAGAGACAGGAGTGCAGAGGTGAGCAGCTCCAGGATGTTTTAGTCCCTCATGTTAAAGGAAAGGCACCTGTATCCTGCAAAACAAAACCCAGAGCGAGCTGGGCCCGTCCTCCATCACCAGGTCCACTCACCTCCTGCTAGAAGGTGGGTAACACACTATTCTGATGAGAGGCAGCACGTGAACACGGCGCAACTGCTCCTCTGCACCTGGGGCTGCAGATGCATCGAGCAAATATCCTGCATTCCCGATGCTGGGGTGGAAGGCTGCAGTGAATTTAAAGGGAGACTGAGGAAATGGAGAGTTCACGCCATTTTTGCCTCCTCTGTCCCCATCCAAGATGTCTCTTCTGCTGGTACTTTCCTGCTCCTCCCTCCACGTAAACGCAGCACCAAAATGCCAGAACAAGGTATTCAGGCAAGGGCAGGAGAAGCAAGCAAAGACCCTTGTTTTTTCCTCTGTGCCTTTTTTCCCTGATCGTAAAGCTTTTCCTGTGCATGCGTTTCTTCATCTCAAAACCTGAATTAACACCTACTCTTCTAGAGTACGAGATCCTTGCTTACGACAAGCATTTATTTGGCACCTCTTAGGACTTTACAAGGCATAGAGGAACGGGGCACCTCTTCTGCTGCGAGGTGCCACTAAGTGCCAGGACTAACTGGTATGGTGAGTCCCATGCCAGGTCCCTGGTCCTCTGCCCATCATCCAAATGAAGCAGGTCAGCAGAGCCGCTGTGCTCCGCAGTGGAGCTTGTGCTGCTCCATTGGTCATACAGCCATGGAGGACAGTGACTGACCCCACACGCATTGAGTTAACCCCCCCAGTGCTGGGTGAGTGATTGCTGCTGGCCACAGAAGGGGACTATCCCTGTATAACCTCGTTCCACGGCAGGGAAAGCCATGAGCCAGCTTCGAGCAGCCCTTCCCTGGAGCAACGCACATCTCACAACGGAGGAATTCCACTGGGTTCAACAGCTGCTTAATGGATTCGTGCCGAGAAAAAGGCAAGTCACGTTTATCACTGAGTCAGGTGAATTAAACATTCACATATATTTGCTGGAAAAAAACTTATATACATCTGTAGCAAGGCTCTGCCAAGTCTGAAAGATAAGCATCATCTGGTCACTAAATTAAAAAAATAAAAATCTGACTTTTAAATCTTTTTTTTTTTCTCTTTTTATCCATTTCAAGAGCACAGTTTATTTTGTTAGCACATTTGGTGAAGGATGTTATGTTTTGTGTGAGTAGCCATGAAAACCGGTGAGGATCTGGCATTTGGTTTTGGAAATGATGGAAAAGAAGAAGCAGCCACTTAGCGCCTTACAGTCTAAATAGTCCACAGAGTATATCAGGTTGCGAAAGGGTCACAAAGCAGCAGTCAAAGAGAAGCCTGAACACCCAGAGACGTAGCATACATGTCTGATAAGGAAGAACAAGGTATAGAGCATGCTGGCTAATTAAATAAATGTCACTTTAAACCCTGTTCCTTAACGCGTGTAACCCTGGGAAAACCATCCCGTAACAAGAAATGGACTCTGAAAGAGATTGCTGTATCCATTCACAGTAAGGCTTTGAAGATACATGAAGTTTTATAGCATTTGTATTTTAAGGATTTAGGGCAAGTACATGTTTTTCTACTGAATAAAAAGAAAGTTAGTACTTAAAAGGTTCAAAAATATATCAATTGTGATTATTTTTTTTTTACATAAATAAATTATATTGATTTTGGATTTAACAGCTGAAAAAACCCTTTCTGCTTCCACTGGAGGCAAAACTGAACAAAATGTTAGTTAAATAGAGATAGCAGCATTTCTAAGAAATCTGTCGATAGTGATACAGTATCTATGCTACAAGGATGTTATTAAATAGAACACATTTAATTATCGGGGGGGTGGGGGAGGTTGCATTATGATTGGTTACATACTTAAAAGAAAATCATCCAATCCAGAAAACTGGGAATAAATTCCGTGAAAATAGAAACCAAATGCTTTTTAGACCATGGGTAACAGACTTCTTTGAGATGCTAATTTTAACATGTACATAATTTATAATCCCAAATGTATAAAAGACAATGACAAAAAGCATCATAAATAAATAATGCAAACTGAAATAGTTATGTCAAAACATTTGGACCATCTGATAAATTAGCAAAACTGTAACAGAAAATAAGTAAAAAATACAGTAAATTGTGACAACCAAGTGTGGAACCGATTACTAGCACGCTCCCAACTCCCTCACCAGCCTGCCTTTCATCTCACGCTGCACCACTGCGGCTTTGTTTCAAGTCTCAAACCATGAGCTGCAAATAGGAACAAGCCCAAGTGAATGAAGAATTAAATGAGGAGTGAAGGGGAAGGAGAAGTTGCTTGTGGCAGAGTCTCAGTACCCAGAGCTGCGGGGGGCTGACGGCATTAAAACCTGTCCGTTTAAAATGCAGACATAATCATTTGCCAGTGGAGGTGGGGGGACTTGGAAATACTGTTCAACAGCAAACGGAATGGAAAGAAGAAGCCACAGTCATCTCTTCACAGTCTAATGCTAGAAAAGAAGAAACTCCAGCTACGGAAGTCTCGACGGTCCTTAGAGGACTTCCCACAGAGGAAAGCTGGCCTACAGCCCGCTCCTCGTCTGCTGAAGGGACATTGCTTCTGGGGTAAGGAGTGGGAAATATAAAAACTCAAAAAGCCTCCACCAACGTATATATAATGTTCATATACGAGCATTAAAATCAGTGTGGCCTGTCCACGGCTGGAAAAAAAACACCTTTACAGCACTTCTAATGCCATAGATGAGAACTAACGCCATAGAGGAGAACTGAAGACGAGCAGAACAATGAAGAAACCGGTAGCTACAGGTACAGTAATCCCAAAAAAGTCATGCAAGATGTGCAAAACCTTTCCTGCTCAAGCTGAAAAGTTCATGGAGCTCTTGAGGAAAGGGCAACTGAACTCCACTTAATGCAAAACCAAACTTTGGTTTGAAGAAGTACAAAAGAATGTCTGGGTCGTTATTTTCACTCGCTGCAGTTTGTCTCCAAACCTTTGAGGTGGGGCCATGATAAAGAAATTAGATCACTACCAGTTATGCTTTTTTTTCCTTTCAAAGAAATGAATATATGCATTTTCAATCATTAGTTATATACTTCTGTCTATACTACTATTCTAGTAACCATGATAAAATAGGGAAATACTTTAAATCAAAAAATACACATTAGCACTTACTATAGCTGTGCTTTTTACCCCCAAATACAGGCTTTTTCGTTCAGTGTCGCTGTAGACAGAAATACCCTTGTCTGCGTGTAGACCAAGAGGTAAAGACTTTTCTTTTGCTGCTTTTTCTTCTCAAAGGAGTGAGCAATTGGGGGGGGGGGGGGGGGGCAGAGGGGGGGGCTGTGTGTGACCGAGTACTGGATTTGCTATCGTCGGCTGGGATGAATGACTGGAAAAACAGAATGAGAATTCGGTGCCTCCCATACTAGCTAGACAACACTGTTTATCTAATAAAGTGGCAAGACCCTGCAACTATTAACATGTAGTATGTCACCAGAGGTTTCTTTTTTTCTGACAGGGAATTAGGTAGATAATATTACTCATGGAAACACAGGTTTATGAAGGCGGGGCGGGAGGGTAAGTAACAAAGAGTTTATGGGATAAGAAACTCACAAGCCACAATCTTTTTGTGTTTTTTTTTTCATTGAGAAACAAAAAGTTCTAATTGGGATCGCGAGCCGCTTCGCGCTCCGGCTCCGCTGGTCCCTCCTGCTCCTTCTCTGCCGAGGATGGTGGTGTCTGCTCCGTACAGTTTTGACTGTTTGCAGCTTCCTTCTCCGGCAGTGGGACAGTCTCTGGCTCTGGGTTTGCCGACTCCCCTTTCGCTTTCTTTCTCTTCCGCTTCTGGCTTTCCAGGTTGGCTGCCTCCGAGTGCCTGGTCTGCTGTATGCCGGGCAGCGCCATGCCGATGCCAGGGGAAAGAAACATCGAGGGATAGATCAGTCCAGGAGACATCCCTGGGATAAGGAACGGGTTAAAAGCTACAGGACTACTGGTAGTTATTGCGGATTCTGTCTGATTAGAAAATGAACTAGGACCAGGCTTCTCTTCCGAGAGAGTTTCTTTTTTCACATCCTGGCTACTCGGTTTATCCTCAGAAGCTTTCTCTGCGTCGGCTGTACCACTTTTCGTTGTGCTTGTTAACGAAGTCGGAGCAGTCGCAGTACAAGTAGTTGTCATGGGGGGGTTGAGGAGTCCTCCAACGCCAAACATCTGGGGCACGGTAGCCATGCCCGGCAGCATCATGGGCAACATACTCAGGGTGCTTTTCACGTCCTCGCCGGCCGGCACTGCTGCAAATCCAGCAGGAAACCCAACCAGCCCAGTCAGGGGGATCCCTTGCATGTTTCTCATGTTCTGAAGTCCTACCAGATCCATCCCAGCAATCAGTCCGTTCATGAACAATGGTCCCATTCCAGAGGAAGAATCTGCTACAACGCCAGGGCCTTTAATGAGGTCGCTTCGGGGCCTTCTCCCCCTGCGGCGGGGCCCCGTGTCCCGGAGCACGGGCTCAGTCAGGATGCGATTGAACTTGCTTTCCGGCAAGTAGCCCTGAGAACGAAACACACACAACAGAAAACACCTGATGGTTATTACGGCATCAAAGGAAACCTGGCTCCTCTGTGCTTGCATCTGCACCCCAGATGGTATCAGCACAGTATTTGCCTACATGACATGGAATTTGAGAGGCACGCACAACGTTTCCCCAAGGGATGCTGCCAAATGCTGCAAAACACCCTCACTCTGCCCTGGTGTGATCCTGCAGCGGTAAAGTGCACAGGGAGGAGAGGAGGAAGCGCATTTGTACCCTGTATTTTCATCCGAGCCCTCAGCATCGGCTGCTCACAGCACGAGGAGTGCCGGGGCAGCTTAACTCCCTTCCCAGCTTTAATCAGGGCTTCAGCAACAGGTCAACAATTGTGTCTTTTAGATGTGAAGGGCCAAATTTTCAATGCTCTGCAGGACAGCAAAGCTGCATGGGATGACTCGCAGAGAGGTGTCATGCTGTCTGAGGAGGTCCCAGCCAGAGCTTGGCTGAGACACCAGGAAGGTTATTCTGAGCATTCAGATACAGAAAAAAACCCAGCGGCCACAACCGGGCGAGACTGTCCAGTAACACAAAGCAGCTTAAAACTCCATTTTCAGCATTCTTATCACACACATTTCGGCATTTCCTTTGTGGCTCCCTTGAGTTTCAACACTGCCGCTCTTTGAGCCATTTCCAGTAATGGATTAAGGTAGGGAAAGTAGTTCCCGTTGACACCTGCAGTGCAGAGACTTGAATCGGATGACCCTGCAGGCTGCACATCTACTGCCCATAGAGGGAGAATCTTCCGCTCTGCTCCCACTGGCACATGGGAGAACCAGCATGGGGCCACCACTGTGCCTGGGCTCCATGGGGCAGCCAACCCCATGCTCCCGTCTGCCCAAGCACCTGGAGCAGCCAGATGTCTCTCTGCATGCATGTGCCGGGATGGATGCATACTGCACTCGCCAGAAGCAAAGTGCTGATGGGGCTTAGGGGTGCGAACGCTCATGGGCATGCAGTGGGTGCCCGGTGCCGTGGCCAGGCACACAGCTATTCCTATCGGCAAACAGACCATTCCCTGTGAATGAAGGTGAGGAAGAGCTGCCAGCTCGCACAGGTCTGGCTGCCTGGACGTGGAGCTGTTCCCTGGGGAGTGGGACAGACCATGCTGATCTCCAGTGCTAATTAAAAGCGAATTTGAGAGCAGTACAAACCTCTTAAGCCAATTGATTCCCCTTCCATCCCCCTGTAAGGGACATCACACAAACCACGGCAGCCACAAAACCAGGGAACAGGTGAGAGGGACCACAGGGAAAAATCTGGGTAAGGCCAGCCCACAGGGTGGGGAAAGGGAGATCCAGCAGCAGCCATGTGCCGGAGGGGACAGCTCTCCTCTTCCTCCTCTGCCACACACTGGGGCAGGGACTGGTGTGACAAACAGCGTGAATGAACGCGGCGAGGCTCATGTCCATCCTGCCCCTCTCCCTGCCAATGCCTGAGCCTTCCGGCCTGGTGACCAGGCCCAGGGCTGCACAGGCAGTTTGCAGGAGGTGGGGAAAAGCCTTTGCTGAGGGTAGTTTTGAAAATTTGACCCATGAGAATGTGTTTTGCCCACTTCCTGACATCCAGCACCCGAGGTGCATTACTGCTCCTGGGGTGTTTCTATTGCCCCTGCTATTGCTAAGCATCCCGAGCCTTTCTGGACAGTCACCCTGTGGTGCTGAGCCCCATTCCCAGGGCACTGAACCCCTGCTCTCCCCCATCCCCTGGCCACACTGTTGAGCTGTAGCAAGTGCCCAACCTCCCTCTCTGCCATGCGAGTGCTCCCAGTGCTGCCGGCCCTGCAGCTCTCCCCTCCCAGCTCCCAGTTCCTCACTGGAGAAAGGTTGTGGGGATGGGGAGGGGAAAGAAAAGATGACATGATACAGATTTCTCCAAAAGCTCTAACTTACTGAAAGCTTAACAATGTCAGCCCAGTCAGCTGCAACAGCATACTCCAAGTTTGCATCAAGCCACCTTGGCAATTCCTTCAATGCTGGTGCCGTGGCTCCCCCTAACTATAAAACACAGCACAAGGATGACCTCTATTGCAGAAAGAGTTACGTAAAATAATACAAGAAATATGATTACACTTCCCCTAGCTCCTTGCTTTGGGCTGCAATTTGGCTGGGGGAGAGGCTCTTCCCTTGCTACACATCTTTGCAGGACTCGGTATGCGCCTGCTGCCTCCAGACACAATGCTCAAGGGAGAAAGGGCAAGTTCAGCCTCTGTGGCCCATCCCATTGCCCCTCCCCATGAACGTGATGGGGGTAGAGCTTCTCTAAAAGACACGCTCAGAGCCAGACAAACCCACCCATTCATCCAGGTCTCCAATGGCCATTGTGGGTGTAACAGAGGGGAACACAGACATGGCTGAAACAGCCTCTTTCTGCCTCACTGTTCAGTTTTGGGTTCAGATGTGATTAACATCACATCACCTTCTGACCTACTGCAGTCCTGAGTGTGTTTAAGAACTAAATTTGGTGGAAAGAATCCCTGAACATCCCTTCTCATTCAGAGAGGTGAGCATCAGTGCACTGGGGAGTAAACGGCAGACAAGTAAATCCATGCTCTTTGCTCAGTAAGGAAGAAAAAGCCCTTTAAACCCTCCACTTCCTGCATGTGCAGCCCTTGGGTGGGTATTGGTGCTGCACTGCCTGCACCTCGTAAGGAGGAACAAACCAAAGATACCTGCATGGCAATATTACAATTTATGGCATACTGCAGTGAATCCAAGAGGAACAATCAAATCTGGAACACAAAGCACCAGCCAGGGCTGTGCTGATAGTGGCTTTAAAGACAAAGGCTGAACCCCTTTGCCACTGTGGGGTCTGTGTACCCTGGCAAGGGTGAACACTCACGACTTCCCTTTACACAGAAAGTCACTTACTTTTCAGGTTTGTGTCCCCTTGGGCACACACATCACAGGACAGTGTAGATCAGTGACGTATTTGTCCTTTCCATAGGCTCCTCTGGATTAAATCTCCCCCAGGTGAGCTCAGGGTGTGCTAAGCATTTCAAGTTACCAAGGGCAGAGCACAGAACAGGCCTTTGCTTACCCGCCGTCCGGTACCCTTATGTACCACAGGCACCCGCTCCTCGCCCGAGAGTGAGCTAATGTCCAATTTGCTGGGGTCCTTGCAGCGTTGCCTCCTCTGCTTGGGCTTGTCTGAAAAACTCTGGAGTGCAAACAAGACAACGTTAATGAGACTGGATGGCTTAATGAGCCTGGATGGCCACAATCCCTGCAGGACTGCAGCATGGATGAGCTGCCGAGGGACAGAGGGTCCCTGCAGCCTTGGGCGGCAGCAACGTGAGCAGCACAGACTAGTCCCTGCCACAGGGCCAGCTCCCAGATGAGCGCTATTGATTCTTGTACATATACAAGGGTTTTGTGTACCCCACTTGGACTGCTCCAGCCCTTTCTAATTCCCCTCCAGTCCTGCAACTGCCAACTTGACATATGTGCATCTGTAAACACAGCGCTAACTATAGCTAGGAAAGAAAGAGAGCATAGGTCTGTGTGAGCCATCTCGTGTCAGTCTGTTCTTTGTTTTATTCTTTTTTCAGCTGTTCCTACAGCAGAAAGGCTGCACCACATTTCTTTGGGATCAGAGCCCTTCAGGACCACAATGTACAGAGTTACAGCTGAGCTGTTGCACACCCACTGCCTACACTGAGTCCCAGCATCAATGTGCCTGCAGGAATGAGGCATTATAATGAACTACTGAAGGCTCTCATTTCCGACAGTCAAAGAAAAGCCCCTGAGCGTGGTCTGTCCTTCAACAAATTGAGCTGCTGCAGTACCCCAAAGCAGCTTCCAATCAATCCCACCTGGAGAGAGGACACTCAGGGCTTGCTGGGGACAAGAGGCTCACCAGTAGCACAGCCAGACTGGGTGAGCTCCACTAATCCCCATGGAAGGCAAGGATGATGGAAATGCACCACCACCATCTGACTCCTCCTTGCAGTGCTCCGGGGAGTCTGGCCTTGGGCACAGAGCTGCACGTGTCTCCAGACGTTGAATAGCAAGGGCCATCCGGCCTGAGCCAACACTGGGCTCCTCATCTCTTATCTCTAATGAGCTCCAAACCACTATAGGCTTGCATGTACTCCAAGCTTCAGGGAATCCCTGCCTCAGGCATACAATCCTGCAGGACCAAGATGCAGTCTTTTATGCATTACTACAGTTCTTCCTACTCTGTTTTACAGATTATACTCTGCCTACCACATGGTCTACTAGGCTAAATAAGCTGCAACCTGGAGCAAACCAACCTATGAAACCAAGAGGTAGATGCTTATGAAACAGTAAGAAGAACCAGACAGACTTTGCACCTCACTTTCTTACAGCACCCACAGCCATGCAACCTTTGCAGCCAGCAACACAGCCACTCGGTCCAGTTTTTAGTACGAAGAAGTTCCCTTTTGTCTGGGAACCTTATTTAATACAACAGCACTGCCTGAAATGACCCCAGGGCAGAGGGAGCAACACAGACAGACCTTGAGCATCCCAAATCCCTCTTGCCATTTTTCTCCCCACCTTGACACTTCTGGAAGACACTGGACTAATTGTGTATCGGGCAGATGGATGCACTGGAGGTGGAAAACGAACTTGGGGCTGAAGAATGCAGCTCAGCAAGTGCCTTTCACTGCAGTACAGTCCTGCAGACAGCCCTGATGAACACCACGAGCCATGGTAGAGGGAAAAAGCCCTGAACTTAGGACAACCACAGAAGAGCTAACTGCACAGGGCAGCACACAGGACAGACACACACACGCACATGTGCCACCAAGGGCCACCCTTACTGTGCCAAAGCCGGGAACTTCGAGTGTGTAGTCGGACTGCTGACGGAGCCAGTCGAGGAGACTCTTATTCGGGACAGCCTTCTCTGCTTGGCTGCCTGCAGCTGGGACTGGCTGTGGAGTTGAGGTAGCAGCAACCGGCCCATCGGGGAGGGGACTGTTCTGAGGGGGCTGTGGCTGGTCTTCCTGAACATCCTGGTGTGGAGGGAAGAGCAGAGGAAGCCCATCAGCAGCACGTGGTGATGCATGCACACCCAAGAGATCTGCTCCTATCACGCAGATTAATCCACGTATTCCCCAGTGCCTGTTCCTTAAATCATCACCACCGTATTACACTTGCGCTCTGCCCCCAGCACTGGTGGCATGGAGGGCAAAGAGAACTGGGAGATGCTTCTGAACTCACCTTGAAACACCCTAATCACCAGGAAGATCACCCAGATCACTTCTAAAATTGGTCTAGAGGGACTGGTCTTGCACCCACAGACCCATTCTTTGAGAGGATCCCAGGGTAGAAGGAGAAAGGATATAGCAAGCTCTGGGCCACAGGTCCAATGTACTCAAGGAACTTTCTTCATGTTCTCTAACCCTAGACACCCCCTGAAGTGGGACAGCTGCTTTTGGTAACGCTTAGTGGGACTCAAACACTCCAGCGTGCTGCAAGGCAGAAGGAAAACTTCCCTTCCTCCCTGAACTGATATCTGCTCCTGCCTGCTCCAGCACAAGCCAAGCTGTCCTGGAGGAAGTCCTGCACTGTCTTGAGCAGCAGAGCTTGTAGAGGAGAGCTGGACTATGAGAGAAATCGTGCTGAATCCACGTGAGAGGGGGGAGCATCAACCCACCTGCAGCCTGGTTGGAAGAGGCCTCTCCTTCAAGAAGATGAGGTCCATCCCCTCTACATTTTTTCTCCTGCCCCGTCTCCTCCTCATGGCAGCATCATCTCTCCGGAGGCTGCCATTCACTATTTGTCCCGTGACAGGATGGATTAGCCCTGCCTGGAGGATGCCAGACAAGTCCATGCCCAGGGAGCCCTGAAGAGTGTTCACAGTCCCCAGCTTGGGCATGTTTGTGTTCAGGGGGAAAGGAGGGGAGTTCCCCAGGGACCCATCAGAGGCTCTGGACAAGTCCACTGCTGTGTCGCGCCAGCCGTTCAGCACAATGGGTGGATGAACATGGGTTGCTGCCAGCTGCTCCAAGCTCCTCTGTTTGGCATCTCTCTCCATCTCAAATTCATAGGGCCTCCTGTGCTTCCGCTCGTCCTTTGCAAAGGCAGGGGTCAGGAAACCTTCCTGTGTGTATCAAAGCCACAGAGATGGTTACATCTGCTCACACACTGCCCAGGGACTACCGCTCTTAAATCAACACTGAGCTAAGTCAGGCCCTTCTGCCTCTGCAGAAGCCCTGAAAGATGCCCTTTCCCTGGGCACATCAACCTCTCCTTCCCTGTGTGGGGATGCTGCAGGAACACCCTCACATACACTTTGATCCCCCAAGGTGTTGGAACCTTGGGTGCTCACCAGCTGCTGGGCATCCAGGCTGGGTTCCAGGCCAGCAGCTTCTCTCTTTACTGTGTCCAACAGCGAGAGGAGACGAGAGCTGGTGATTAATGCGGCAGTGCCTTCTTGCGCACCCATTGTCTGGGACACCAGGGCAGTGTCTCCTTATTCCCCTGATCGTGCTGTGGGCTCTGGCACTGACTCTGGAAGCCCTTCTACAGCTGCAGAACAGCTGCCTTCCCAGGAGGAAAGCAGGGTTCACAGGGGGCTGAGAGCACGGGAAGTTCACCAGGAGCTCTCAATGAAGAGGACCAAGTGGCTCGAGCCATGTGTTATACACCCCAAGTGGCACCAAAAGGCAGTGAGAACCCAGATCCTTCTTGGAAAACTCTTGAGCATTTCTAGGCAATGCTTCACCTCAGAGTCCCAAGCCTGTCCCTGCCCAAGGACCCCCCCATACCTTTTGTACCTGTGACATTAACACCCCATTATTGAAGCTGGGGTCGGAGGCTTCTGACTCAGCAAAGCTGTTCCTGCTGCCGGCATTGCTGGCTACCGCTGGAGCCGTCAGCAGGGTTGGTGTCTCAAACTGCTGGCTGGAGGAAGGCCACTTGCCCTTCAGGATGGCATGGCAGATGTTGTCAATGCGGTTGATGATCACGCGGTCCTGCAAACAGAATTGGATGGTGGCAGGCTGGGACCTGAATGAGTGACTCAGGATTAAAGACAAACTCAGTCGACATGACCGCAGCCTGGCAGGGAACTGCTTTGGGGAAGGCATTTCCCAAATGGGTTCTTGGGAAGAGCACCCCTGTTAGAGCATCCATGGGGAGACATATGTGGAGGATCAGGAGGCAGAGCCAGAGGTGAGTGAACTACTGCTGGCCAGGACCATGCAGTAACACTTACAATACACACAGTGTTGATTTTAAACTCACTTTAGGCCACTCAGAGAAGGAGTAAAGTGTCTTCTCCTGCAGCAGCTGGGCTATGGTTGGTGCCCGCGCATCCTGAAGGTCATCGATCTCCCCGGGCAGGACAGAAGCAGAACTCTTGCTCTCTTCCTCCATGTACTTCTCTGAACCATCTGAGGAAGCAGCAGAGAACAGAGCCCATCACAATGTTGCCTCTCTTGCCCTCTTGAGGCAAGAGCAACTCCTCACATCTTCCCACCCCAGCCGCCAGCTGGCTCCATAAGAGTCTCTTTCCCCACCCAGCCACCAAGAAGTGCAGCAGCCCTGGGCTATGGCAGGCAGCCCACACTGCTCAGGAAGGGCAAGCATTCCCCTGGGCTGAGTCTGGGGGGCTCGTATTGCAGTGTCCCCCAACCCTGACCATCCCCATACCCTGGGCAGGCAAGGAGCCAGCAGCTTTCTTTTCTGAAAGCAAGTGCTTTCAGGCACTGTCCTGTGCTAGGAAGAGAAGGGTGTCCTGCATTCCATGGGATGCTCATGCCAGAGGGACTGCGGGGGCTAACAGTGGGTGGCTCTGGCAAACACAGCCACCAACCCTTTGGTCCCCAGTCACACTAGCTAGAGTGAGCCCCTGGGGGCTCAGCACTCCCAAGGCTGTGGCTCTCCCGGGAGGTCAGCAGGTCCCTACCACACCACAGGTGACTGATAAACAGAGGCAGCTCTTAGCACCATACCTTGACTGTGGCTGCTGCTGGCTTTCTCC
This sequence comes from Myiopsitta monachus, assembly GCA_017639245.1. NCBI lineage: Eukaryota > Metazoa > Chordata > Aves > Psittaciformes > Psittacidae > Myiopsitta > Myiopsitta monachus. Next base: position 37,107,295 of record CM029928.1, read on the forward strand.
CCTTCATCCCTGTTCTCATGCTCTTCTTGCTTCACCCCCTGGGGCTCGGGGTACAGGGCATCTCTGCAGCCTGCCTGCCTCTCAGCCCCTCGGCCCCAGGCCACCCCCCCAGCACGGGGGGGCTCTGCCCCTGGGTGCCCCAGCATTGGTGCAGACAGGCTGAAAGCCTGGCCATGAGCCTGTCCCAGTGAGTGCTGCAGGGTGCTCTCCTCATCCAAGCCATGGTCCTCCCGGCCCCCTGTCCCGAGCCCCCCCAGAGCTTCGGGTGTCCCCAGCCCCAGGGACTCTCTTTCTCCATTCACATCTTCTGGACAAGTGTCCTCGGGTGTGTGGAGGCCAGAGCTCTGCTCCTCACCCCCGAGTTCATTGGCCTCAGGGTCACAGCCAGATCTGGGCCTGGGAGCACTCAAGATTTCTATAGCATCTGCTGCTGCCTCTGAGTTGTCATCATCCTCCTCTTCCTCCTCATCTTCCTCGCTGTGGCTCTGACTTGGCCCTGATTTTGCCTCCATTCCTTTCTCCTGCAGCAGATTGATGAACCTCTGCTCAGGAGGAACCTTGATTTCATAGTTATGAAGAGTGGGACTGTAGAGCCCCATGCTTATGACCCCTTCCATGGCAGCGTGCTCAGGCAGCACTGACACAGGGCTGGTGAGGTCTCCCTTCTGCTGCAGGGCTTCACAGAGCTCTGATGGGATGCTCTGCGAAGGGTCGCTTTCAGGGGTAGAAGGTGAAGGCTCAGCTTCCTCGTTCTGACTGTCCATTTGGTCACAGCCCACCTGCAAACCCTCTAGGAAAGGAGTCTCTCTCATGGCATCTGCATCGCAGCTGGATGGATCCTCGTCCCCCTCCAGCTTGCCCTCAGAGAGTTTAGCAACGCTGCTTCCAACATCTGTGCAACTTGGGCTGTCTCGAGCAAGGGAGCTTTGCTCACTGTTACAGGCCTTCTCGTCATACATCATGCACATCAATGAGTCTGGCAAAGAGCTCTCATCATAGTTACTGGACATGATGTCCTGGACTTTAGACATGAAGGTTTCACAGTTTGCATCCGGTGGACTGCCCCCAGCCTGGGACATAGTGGTGTCTACAGCTTCCAGCTTGATCTGACTCTCGGCTTCATTCTCCAGGGATTCACAAGTCCGGTCCGCCTGGCTGTACAGAGGGGAACTGTAGAGTTTGGAATTAGTCTGGTAAAGGCAGCACAGGGTTTCTGGGGCTGGCAGCCCTGTCCTTTTATTCTGGGCATAGTTCCTGTACGCATCTAAAAAAGACAGCTGGGGGTCATTCATGATGTAGTAGTCGGTGCGATTTAGGCCGTGCTTGGCGGTGCCGATGAGCAGGTCCCGGTCGTGTTTGCCACACTCCCACCAAACAGGCAGGTAGAGGCTGGGCCTGCACAGCTTGAGCCGCTCGTGGAGCTGAGGACACTTGAGCACCTGCTCACGCACCTTCCGCAGCAGCTCGATGCGATACAGGGTCCTGGCAGCACGCTCCTCTGTGATGGGCTCCACATAGATGTCGGGGTCTGGGGGACCTACAGCAGGGATAGAAAAACCAAGGCCATGTTATACACATCGATGAGAGGTTACTCAGAGCAAGGTGAGTGTTTGTAGTTGAGGCTTCTTTTCCCAGTCTCAGCACCTTCCATTCATTCGCCACCAAATGGACATATGGGTGTAAACTGCCTTGACTGCAGCAGCTGGACCAAGAGCAGCATTCGACTGCCTCCAACTGCCCCTGAAACTCCTCCCTTGCTTTCCTGCTCCACAACAGCAGTGGGACCATTTCTGACCTACGGCTACGTGGACCTACTGTTACCCCTCCACAGGCCATGCAATTTCCACTCACCATCCTCTTTCCACAGTGGGAGACCACAGACATTCTTGCACATGGCCATGAAGCTGTAGAAGTACTTCTCCAGGCTTTCATCTGTCTTCTTCTCCAGTCGAGAGATGGCTCGGAACTGAGTCCAGTCAAAGATCTTTTTCTCCTGGTCATAGATAACCCCAAAGGAGGAGACGGTGCGGTAGAAATCTGCCTGCTCCCTCCTGGTCCACCTGTGGGGCACGGAGGAGACATGAACACTGAGATACATTCCGGTCCCAGTATGAACAAGGCACCAAGCACAGAGGCTCAGAGAGGAATATCTAGTTACTGCCCACCAGTTTTGGAGCAGCTGCCAGGAGAAGCACACTAGGAATTAGAGAGGAAGGTCCTGCAGACACAGCTCTTATCCAGAGGGAAACTGGGACTGGGCTTCATTGCCGTAAGGGTCGCAGTATCCACGCACGCTGCTGACCCCTGTGGACTCCTGGGTGCCTAGGGTGGGTGCCAACCCCTCCCCACTGAAGGAAAGCAGCCATGGTGCTCTCAGGGGGGCTCAGCGCTGTTAGAGCACAACTTTCACTCTGGTTTGGACCCTGTGAGCTCTCACCTCATGCGTATCACTCCAAGAAATGATCTAGGATAGAGATGGTGAACAGCATCCTGGGCAAATGCAGCCCTGGGGCAAACAGGGCGCAGAGAAACAGGCCACAGAGAACAGACCAGGCTGCAAACTGCAGGGCAAGTGCAGGAACAGGTCACAGCATGGAAAGGTGAGTGCCAGGAGGGTCCCACCATCTTTTTATTTACTGGGATGCAAACAGAATGAGAGCACAGCACAACCGGGATATGCCATGGGACTCTCAAGGCCATGAGCAAGTGACTAATGCAGTGGTGTGAGACACAAGGGTCAAAAAGGCTGCACACACAGGCTGTGACAGTGCTTGTGTGTCACCCCTGAGCCATGGTGTGTCCCAGGTGCACAACCCTGCTCAGCAGCACTGCTGGGGCTGGAGGTGATCCCTGCCCAGCAGATGTTGGATTTGATCCTGGGGAGCTGTCTCCTTGGTTCCTTTCACCATGTCACCAGTACCATGAAGGCTGATCCCCAGCTGGGCTGGCTGCTGGAGCCACTAGGCTCCCTTGTGCATGGGAGCAGCATTCCCTGCCCAGCAAGGACCTGCATGTCAGCTATGGTGACATCTACCTGGGGGCAAGGATTTCGACTGGCCTCAATCAGCTTTGGAAAGGGTATTCTGCTGCGTTACCTTTTCTGCATTTCTTTGTTCACAGAGTCCATCTCGGAGGCTCTCCGGAACATCTCGTCCTGCAGCCAGTATCCATGGTTACCAGGCATGAGCATCTCGGCACGCGGAGGCAGCTCTTTGCGGTTGCAGCGCTGGTAGACAGTGACAAGCCTCCGCAGTCTGGCTGTGAGAGCAGATGAGACAGGCCAGCAGGATCTGTCTGAGTCGGAGCCATCCTGGGCTTCAAACATCAGCAAGGACATTAGTATTTAATGCACACGCAAAGCCACGGGTTCCCGCACCCCTCCAGCCCAGCTCTGAGAGCTCCCTCCTGCCTCTGCCCTCCCACAGGGGATGCCAGGAATCAGTCATAACTGGGAGACTGTGGTGACCATCCTTGGGCCTCTGCACCCCAGAAGCTTCTGTTTCACAGCCCCACTGTAACCCAGCTTCCTTCAGAGAGGCAGAGATCAGGGTAGGAATAACAACTCCAGGGCAGGCTGTGCATGGGAGAGGACTGCAGATGCCTGCTCAGGAGCAGAGCCAGCCAGCCCATGACATCTTCCAGCACTGCCCACTGCAGAGACCAGCACACTCATCTCACGCAGGCAACTGCATGGACAAAGGCAGGCGAATGGCTTCAGGTCACCCCTGACTGGCTTTGGCTGGGAACACCTTTTCAGGAGCCTGGCTGCCCTGCCATTGACATGGGTCACACATGACTCCACCTGCCCAGATTAAGCTACCTCAGCCATTATCACTAACACAGAGCAGTGTGTCCCCCAGCCCAGCAGCGCCTGTCTCAGCACCCCGGCTGTGCCATGCCAGCCCTGGGAAGCCCTGCAGGATGCTGCAGGAGACACGGCCTCACCTGCCGCTGGTTCGTCCCGCTTCTCACTGGCTTCGCCCACCCCAGCGGCCACGATGTCCTGCAGAAGGAAACCATGAGAGAGGGCTCCCAGCCCCACACACAGCAGCCCATACCCACAGTCACCTGGATTCAGGGTGACAGGACAGGCAGAGCTGCGTGTCCCGGGCCCGAGGGCTGCAGTTAGGCTGCCCTCAGCACACACAGGGGAGGTGACAGCTCAGAAGGGCAGTTCTATCCATTTTATGCTTGGAGGGGAGGTCCACCACAGTGACAGAGGTTGTAGAGCCACTGCCCGGGACAGTTAAAGTGCACAACCTCTGCTGCTCAAATGAACTCTACACCCTCCTGTGCTGCCTTGTTCACTGCTCTTCCTCTCCCCCAGGGCCATTCCTTTTAGGACACTGCCAACTCCTCTGAAAGGGCCCCATGTGGCTCCTAAAGCTGAGTGTTGAGATTCAACCCCCATGGCCATTCCCAGCCCTCAGCCCCCCTCAGCTGCCCACAAGGCAGATGGTGCCCAGGTCTGCAGGAAACACACAGAGGCAAAAACAGAAGCTGAGATGACACAGACTGAAAGGCAGAGCCCATGTATGGCACAGTAAAGCCGGCACAGGGCAGGGTCATCAGCAGTGCTGGTTCCCCAGCAGAGCTGATGGAGCCAAGCCTGCAGCACAGGGCAGGAGGGAAGGCCTGGCAGCAGCAGATGTTCACTGATCACTGTGAATCCCACTCACCTCCTGCTTTGGCAGCCCTTCCAGCTTTTCTCCACTACTCTCTTCCTTTTCCATGCAGCCCCTGGGTAAGAGAGTGAATTAGTCCCTGGTAGCAGCAGCACAGCACCTCTGGCTGTGCCAGTCATTTGCAGGAGGGAGCAAAAGTGGTGCTCATGTTTCATACTGAGGACCCAGCTCCCCCCTGCTTTCTGCCCTGACCACCGTGCTCTGATGCAGTCTGCTTCCTTCCTCCTCCCTTCACACAGCTCACCCCACAGCCCTCCCCACTGCCAGCACAGCCCCAGGAGTGACCCAGGCAGCCCCCAAGAGATCTGCTCCATCCCTGCCCACCTTTCGGCAGTGTCCTGGGCCCCGTCGCTGACACCCTGCTCCGCAGAGAGCAGCTTCTCGTCCGGCATTCCCACCTTCTCCAGGAAGCACAGCGCCGGGTCCGCCCGCATGGCGTTGTACCGCTCGTAACCTGCCAACCACCACGGGCCATCAGAAAGGAGAAAGACAGCACAAAGCCAGGTCTGAGCCTGGTTCAGGAGAGCCTCCTATTCTGTGGGACACAGCTCTGCATGTGGCTCTCACTCTCTGTGCTGCTGTGAAAGCAATTCTCACCCTCAGAAATTCAGAGCACTTTCCCCAAAGCTGCTAATTGCTCCACAACCCCTGGGCAGCAGGCAAAGAGAAAGGTCAGCCTCTGCATCCCCCATTGGCAGTGCAGTGCCCAGAGCTGTGCACAGCACCCAGGGCAGGTTGTAGCCAGGAGCAAGCAGCCCTGTGGCTCCTGGAAGCCAAAGGGGGACTTCAGAACAAGGCTGGGGATGCCAGGAGAGGCTCTGTGCCTTCCTCCTTGTCCTCACGTGGCAACTGCACGCTGCTCCTGGAAAACCAGGAGTTTGCCATGAGACCAGGCATGGCCATGCTGGGCACTGCAGTGTGCCTGCCCCATCACCCGAACAAGGCAACAACAACACCCGAACTGGTGCCTGGGAGAGCTCCCATGGCCCTGTGTGGCTGTGGTGTGCGGCTCTGCCCCTTCACAATGATGTGATGTCCTCTCCAGGTGCTCCTACTTGGGTCCCCCTCATGCACTGGCACCCACCAGAGGAAGCTGGGTACACACCAGTGCTTGAAGACACCGATGAGCAGGGATTTATCAGCTTCAGCATTCCACCAGTCCACTGGGATCTCCACGTAATCAATGTCTGGCAGCAGCACGTCCAGCTCCCTGTGGCAGACAAGGTATGAACACCCCTCTATCAACCTCACCAGAGCTCACTGGGCACTGCCGGGCTCAGGCAGCAGGAGACAGGAGACAGGAGCCATCACTCACTGGCTGGGGGACAGCTAATGCATGCAAGGCTGTCCTGGGGCCCCACATGGCCTGGTGTGCACATCTCCCTGGGATCAGAGAGCTGCAGTCATGGCTCCACCACCATCCACTGCTATCCCCATCCTCTCTCTGCAGAGATGGGGAGGCTGCACAGCCCTTCTCCTCTCCCCTCCCACCCAAGCAACACCAAAGGACTGGAGATCCTGTCTGATATCAACAGCATCTCCTGGGGGAAACCATTTCAAACCCCCAGCCCCAGAGGAACAGCATGTCTGGTGGGGTGGGCTGCAATGTCCTCCTCCACAGACTGGTGACAATGGACCTGTGCTGGGGAAGGCAGAAGCCCCTGCTCTAGTAAATTAAGCCCAGCATATCACACTTCTCTCCAAAGCACCGAGAGCTGAGTCTTTGGAGGAAGGACAGGAGCAGGCAGGCTGCAGGTTCAGTGGCATTCAGGGGCCTATTGGCCCCTTGTCTTCAGTGCTGGGAAGGGACTGCAGGCCACAGCGATGGAGCATGCTCTGCTCCAAGGCCTGGCCATGGCAGCCCTGTTGAGGGCCCTGCTCAGGCAAAGCTGCCCCTCTAAGGATGAGGCTCTGCCTGAACAAGACCTGGGGATTTGCCCACAGGATCTGATTCACCCGGAGCTGCAGTGAGTGCAGATGTGCTGGGCCGGATGGCTGCAGCAGTGCTTGAGCACTGCCAAACCCTACCCAAGAAGTATCACAGGGGTTCACTGTAAGGTACCTACCTAGCGGGGGTCCCCTCGAAGGCTTTGTCTGCAGCCTCTCCCAGCACTTCAGCCTTCAGGTAGTAGAGCATTCGCACCCGCAGCAGAACCCTGTGCCGGGGCAGCAGAGAGGAACACATGTTAGCATGCAGGTACTTAGATGCCAGCCTAAGGCCTGGCCCAACAGCCCTCATCAGAGCGTTTGCAGGGGATGTTCTGAAGGGCAGCAAGGCCAGGGAGACCTGCTTGACACCATGTTTCCCTGCATGGGAGGACCCACTTTCTCACAGCAGGATGGGCACCAGCCATGTGATGTCACACCACAGTACCCAGCCCTGTGATCTGCTGGGACTCTGCAGCCAGGTGTGCTGCTCAGGATACGGTTCCTTTTAGCTTGGAGGAGCATCCGAGAGCAGTCCATCAGCTGAAGCACAATGAACCTGCGTGGGCTGTGAGCCCTTCACAGCTCCTTCCCACCCTCCCCACGCTAAAAGCCCTCAGCCCATGGTTTCCACAAGCTGGCTCCTGCACTCACTTGTTGCAGTGCTGTTTGAGGTGCTTCTTGTAGCTGTCATCATGCAGGACAATCTCGGGGTTGCAGGTAGCGAGCCAGTCCGCATTCTTTATCTCAGGAAGAAGCATCTGGTTCTTCGTCTTCTTCCCCTTCCTGCCTCTGGGCACTGGTGCTGACAAGCCTGTAACGGCAAGTGGCAGTCAGTGAGCACTACGGGATGGGCCAGGCACTACTGCCACGGCAGGGGGGCTGGAACCAGACGACTTTAAGGTCCTTTCCAACCCAAATGTGTTCTATGATCACACAAAAGCATGGAAGGGACCTTGGTCCTGGGCATAGCTTTTAGAGCCTTACCCAGACACTACAGCCAGCTCTGAAGTGCATCCTATTGGACAACACAGTGATCTGGGACAAGAGTTCAGACAAGAGGGTCCCAAATGATCAAAGACCAGAAGTCAGTCCTGATCTGATCTGTAAGGGCTTGTTTCCTATTTTGTGCATCAGGAGGAAGGCTGCAGGATCACTGCAGGGGGCATTTACACTTGGCAAAGATAGTGAGGGGAAAAGGAACACAGTCCCATCTGGCTGACAAAGATAAAAGGAGATCCAGTGGCTGGAGCTGAAAATTAAACACATTTTCAACCTTGAAATAAGATGCAAGTTCACAGCAGAACATGGAAACAACTCCTGGCTGATGCATCCCTGGGCAGCTGCTTCTGAGGCAGGGCCCTGTATATATATGCAAAGAGGAACAGGACAAGGGCTCCAGCCTGCTGGGGCTCTGCAATGAGCACCAGGGCAACTGTCTCCAGCACTGAATTGGCCTGATGACCTCTGGGCAAACTCAGCCTCTTCTGGGATGGAAGGGCAGGAGGGAGCTGGATCAAAGCAGAGTAGAGCTCAAAGCCCATGTGCTGCACTTGCCCTTCGCATTCACTCAGATATAGATTGAGAAGGAACAGCCCCAGGATGCACGAGCATAGGCTAGAGGTTGCTGTTGCTTCCTGCACATCAGGGAAGCCTGGAGCCTGGTCAGCTCTCTGCAAACACAATTGGTACCTCAGGTTCTTTGGTAAGCCACAGCACACAGATCACAAGCACACAATGAGCAGCACAGAGCTGTGGAGCTCTGACTACCCTGAGGAAGGGCCATGGTCTCCCCCAGCCAGCTGTCCTAGCCCAGGCCACAGCCGTGTGGCTGATCCAAGGAGCAAGCACCAGCTTCATATCATTAAAGAAAAGCCACTGAGGCTGCATGCTGTTCGTATGGCGGTCTCTATCTGCTGTGCTGCTCCAGCCCCAAGGGATGCCTACAGAGAGCAGATGCTACACTGAAGGCAGAGAAAACTCAGCAGCACCCATTTGTGTGTAGGATGGCATCTCTGCTCCCACCACTGTCGTGGTTTAAGCCTCTAAGCTACGCAGTTTTCTCACTCACTCACTCAGTCCCCCTCTTTCTTCCCCCAGTCCCAGGGGGATGGGGAGGAGAATTGAAAGAATGCGACTTCCACAGGTTGAGATAAGAACAGTTTAGTAACTGAGGTGTAACACAAATCACTGCTGCTACCACCGGTAATAATACAAGAGACATACAAGGAAAGAGAATGCAACTGCTCACCACTCGATATCAAACCTGAACCCACAGTGCACCCCCACTCCTTCCGGGTCTCTGCCTCTCCGTTTTCCCATCCTGGGCATGACGTGCTGTGCTATGGAATAACCTCTTTGGTCAGTTTGGGTCAGGTGTTCTGTCTCTGCTTCCTCCCAGCTCCCCCTCCTCCCTGGCAGAGCATGAGGCTCAGGAAGTCCTTGGTCAGACCAAAACACTACCAAGCAGTAACTGAAAACACTGCTGTGATCAGCGCTGCTCCCAGGCCCAAAATCAAAACCACAGTGCTGCACCAGCTACCAAGAAGGAGAAAAATGACTGCTGCTGCTGAACCCAGGACAACCACAAAGGCCCTCTCTGCACCGGCCATGGCACTGGGAGGCAGGAAACAGCCTTCGCAAACCCAGTCAACCCCTCCTGCTGGCTCTGAGGGTCAGTGTGAAGGTCAGTCCCATGGCAGCCACCTTCTCTGTGAGGTGCAGAGAGCGTTGTGGTGCTCAAGCACAACTGTTTGCTGGCTGCTTCAATCAGCTGTGAATTCTTCAGCCTTGGTCCTACAGGCTGGCACAGCAGCAATGGGCAGAGGTGCAATAGCAGAGAGACACACAGTACCTGAGTGATTCTGTAGAGCCTGGTTCTGCCCGTCCTTCGTTGGCGTGATGAGATCCCAGATAAAACTTTTGATCTTCTCATCCCCCTTGTAGTGCTTGACGCAATAGACCAGCAAGGCCCGACAGATCATCTCCATGTCCTTCTCATTCAGGTGCCACTTGAACCGCCCATGGGTCAGGATATCTTTCCAGCGTCCCCAGCTGGAGCAGCAGGAATACAGAGAGAGTAAACACACCTGTGCAACTAGAGACCCTGCCAGCATCTCCCTGCGGGAGCTGCCTAGTGGGGATGAGACTCACCCGAATATGAGCAGGTTCTTCTCCACACGGAAGCACTCAGCCCGCAGGTACCGGCGTGTCTTCTCATTGAAGCGCCGCGAGCGTGTGGGTCTCTCATCTGAGTCACTGTCCAGCTCGGAGAACTCCATCAGCTCATCTTCTTCAAAGGAGTTGTAGTGTTTGGTTTGCTTCCGTACCCGGGGCCTGTCAATGACCAGGCTCTCCTGTGAGGTTCACAGAGGAGAACGCACTCAGGTATGGGTAGAAATACTTGCCTTCCATCAGGGCACAATTATGTCTTCTCCTCCACGCTACCACTCTGCTCTGATTACATCTCTGTTACCCAGCCCTGTGGCTAGCCATCACCTTCCCACTAGGATACCTGCTCCAAATTACCTGCGTGAGGCTTTGCTTGCACACATGAGACAATTCCTGGCCAACCCAAACTTCAGCCTGAACAATTGCAGGGTGAAAATCATGCCCTCTGGATTCAAACTGCTGACAACCAGCAGCTGATTCAGCTCTGAATCATAGCCCTGGCCCTCCCAGCACTGCCTGCATAGAACGCTGTGCTGGAGGCTGTGTAATTTCTGTGCTGGGGGAATAGGTGGGCTGGAAGAAGAAAGGTGGCTTCCAAGAAGGTGCAGGAGGGAGCAGTATGAAATTAAACAGCATGTACCTGCCTCCTCTCCTTCCCCCTGCCCTGTAGAATGATCCGTGCCATTTAAATCCGCCTGGATTTCAAACACATGAGAAACACACACACCCTCTCCCATTCTCCCTGTTATAGTGGTGAGCTCGGCAGAGCTGCAGGGTCTCCCCCTTGCTGCTAATACCATCTCTATGGGCACTGATGCCTCAGCTGGGAGAGCTGGGGCATCCAGCAAGCTTCACCACCACCTTAGCCATGGAGACCTGCAGTGGTGGGAGGCGGGGCTGCAGCGCAATGAAATGTGTCCAGCACTGCAACCTCCAGGGCTCAAAGGGTTGGAGTAACAAACTCATGTCAGCAAATCAGGCCTTCTCCAGTGCTGCCAGGCCAAACACTCCCTTCTGCCCCAGGTGCCAGGGCTCATGTGGACTTGGGCTGGGGCTGGGGAATGGTTATGCAGCTTCCCCTGAGCCCAGTGGAAGCACACAGACCCTACCTTTTCATTCTTGGCATCTGTATCGAGCTCTGCTATCTTGGCCCACTTTTGCCAGAAGTTGGGGTCATCTAAGGAAATGTCAGTTCTGTTTCCTGATGCTACGAAGCTGGCCTGGGAGTGGAAGAAGATGAATGAACAGGGTGCAACTTACCATCCAGATGTGCCTTCCCCGATATAGACATCCCCAACACATCTGCAGCACACAACCTGGCTGCTATGGAGTGTTACAACCCACGTTGACACATGCCCCCAGTGGACACCAGTTACAAGTGTGGCATGGAGCTGGCTCCTTGGGCTCCCTCCTGTAGGGATGTCAGGACCCCACAGTGCACAGCTTCCACAGCAGCACCCAGCTTCAGGAAGCAGAACAGGCAGGAGAGCTTGGCCTCCATGCAGATATATCTCAACGCACAGGTGAGAAGAGGTCAACCCACCACGTCCCCTACCACCTTGGGGGAATCCCCCTTCCCTCCCAGTGGAGCACAGCTCACCTTAGCAAAGGTGGAGCCCTTCCCCTCAGGTCTGAATCGTGATGGTCTGTGTCCTGCGCTGGAGGATCTGATCAATGTCTTCCTCACAGAACTTCGATCCTTCATCCTCCTCATCCATGAGGGCACCATAGGCACCCTTCCGCAGCAGGTCCTCCACCTCCATCTTTGAGAGCTGCTGAACCTGCCCAAAACATTGGGGCATCACCAACCTAGCCAGCTGCCCTGGGACACAGCCCTCCCTCTGCCCCAAGCCAACCCAGGCCTCCGGCTGCTACAGCAGAGGACTCTTCAGAATGCTGCCTGAGGCACTATCAAGCATTTCAGTCCATGTCACCCAGACACAGCACCATGTGTGTCCCAGGCCAAACGACACCAACGCCACTGTGTGGAAATAGGCCTTCCCTCCCAAAAAGCCTGCCCAAGTCTCTGCTCCAGCCTGGCAGCTACTTGCAGGGAAAAGAGGAGAGCTCTCCCACAGTACCTCCCACTTGGTCCCACTCCATCCAACAGCCAACCTACCCCGTTGGTGCTGCCCTTGCGGTTGATGTCCTGCAGCACAGCCTTATCCAGGCCCAGCTTCAGGCTGGCCTTGTCAAACATCTCCCTCTCGTAGGAGTTCCTGGTGATGAGGCGATAGACTTTCACCGCCTTGCTCTGCCCGATCCGGTGGCAGCGAGCTTGAGCCTGGGAGGGCAGGAGGCACAGCGTCAAGCACAGTGAGCCCAGCAGCATGGGGACTGTGCACCAGGACCCACCACGCACCCAACAGAGCCACAGTCAGGTCCCACCCACCAGAGCACCCTTACCCAGTGCCTGTGGCCAACCTGGCAGGGCTCCTGGAGCAGGGATCGGAGACCGCTGCACTCCTGGGAAAGGACTCAGGGCTCAGACTGGAGTCTTGGCTCTCTGCAGATGCAGGGCACCCACCACTTCATCCCCTCCAACACCAGGTACGGCCAAAATATTGCCTGGTCTGTGGCCCACCCATGTTTTCAGAGCCACACCGTGATCTCCCCATGACATGTCCCCTCTGCCTGTCCTCCTGCCAGCTCTCCCAGCACAGTAACCCACCCCATTACTGCCAGATGCTGCTGCCCTTCCCATTGTTGCTGCAATGACGGACAGCAGCTGTGCTGCAGGATCTCCTGGCTGCCTGACCCGTTACCTGCAGGTCGTTCTGTGGGTTCCAGTCTGAATCAAAGATGATGCAGGTGTCGGCAGCAGTGAGGTTAATGCCCAGCCCGCCCGCCCGCGTGCACAGGAGGAAGACGAAGCGGTCGGAGTCAGGCTTGCAGAAGCGGTCGATGGCAGCTTGGCGCAGGTTCCCGCGCACCCGCCCGTCGATGCGCTCATACGTGTACCTGCTCCAGAGAGGAGAGCAAGGTCACAGCAGGGCCTCAACATGGCTTACAAAACCTTTCTTGTTCCCTCCCCCAGGCTCTGCGTGGGTACACAGGCAGCTGGGATTCACTGGCAGGACCTGCGCACAAGTGGAGGCTCAGGCCCCATCAGCCTGTGTGCACTGTAGTTGTTCCCCAAAGTTGGTCCTCTTAGAAAGGCAAAACCATCAGGACCCCCTGCATGGCGCACGGATATGGGAACCAGGACCAAAGGAAGGGCCTATTTCTGTTTGGTCACTCCTAGAACTAGCCCTCGGCAATGCAAAATGGACAGGTCAGAGCTCTGGGGTCTCTGCACCCACCAGCAGTAGCCTGTAACTTGGGTCCTTTGATATGTGGGCACAGAATGGCCAAATCCTCACCCTGGGCTGTCACCCCTCTTGTCTCTACAAGTGCAGGATGGAGGTGATGTGGAGGAGCTGTGGTGAATGCTGAAGCCTGTACTAACCGCCTCTGAATGAGATAGTCTTCCAGGATGTCGAGGCAGCGCACCATCTGGGAGAAGATGAGCACCTTGTGCCCACCAGCGATCAGCTTGGGAAGCAGCTTGTCAATGAGCACCAGCTTCCCGGCCGCCTGGATCATCGCCTGCAGCTGGAAGTCTGGTGCCTCCGGGCTGTGTGTTTTACGGAAGTCTTCCAGGATCTTCTCCTCCGCCCCTGCCAGGTGAGAAGGGATGAGAGCTCTTCGCGAGGCTGGCACTGCAGCTGCCCCCAGCCTCCCATCCAGGGCAATAGCAAGCCACCACATGAGAAACAGGACCCATGCAGTCAATCAGATCAAGGGAGGTTGGCTAGAGACCGCCAAGAAGTTCCTCCACTCTTGTTACTCTACTCCTTCTCCAGGCCTTGTCAGAACAAGCCAGGCTGGGATGTTGGAGAGGGTCCCACACCAGAACACCCCCAAACACAGCAAGCTTCTAAGACCATAATGTGTCTGCCAGTACTTGTGGAGAGCTGGGCTGCCTGTAGGGGCAATAAGGCAGATCACTGCATCCTGTGTGGGGCCACACAGTACAACCACACCAGCAGCAGATGGCATGAGGGCCTGAACTGGCTGCAAAGCTGGGTGAGCTGTGCGAGTAAGACCAGTAAATGCTTCAATATCTGTCCCACACACACCTCCTGCACACAGCCCTCACCGTTGATGAGATACGGGTGATTGCAGCACTTCCGCAGCTCCATCATGGTGTTGATGAGGTTGGGCATATTGTGCTGGTTGGCACCCTTGGAGAGGAAGGAGAAGTTCTTCTCCAGGATGGCCCTGTAGTATTTCTTCTGGATATTGGTCAGCTCCACCTCAATGATGGTCTCTTGTTTGGGTGCCAGATTCTTCTCTACATCATCCTTCAGCCGTCGCAGCATCATGGGCTTCAGGATGGACTGCAGCTTCTTCACCTGCCCGAGCAACAACAGAGATTCACTGCCCACCCTGCCTGGCAAGCACATGGTGACAACAGCGGAGGGGCCTGCAATGCTAGAGCCTCCCCACGCTGGAAACCCTCTACAAATAACCCTGAAGCAGCTGGGACAGACCAGGTGGGAAAGCTGGGTGAGCCCCGCTGAACAGGCATGGAAAGGCAGCAGGGAGCCAGGCAGGGAGCAGACCGCTGCCTTGACACATGATGGTCTCCTCTCTCTAAAGCAGTGTTGAGGGCTCTGTCACACTTTGCTTCTCCCAGCATTTAGAGTCGTATTCACTTCCATGAAGCACATGTCTGACAGTGTGCCTGGCTTGGTGAACATGGATCCCAGTAGCCTGCACTAACAGTCACCAGCATCACTCTTCTAGGTACCTGCTCCTCTGTCTTCAGGTCTCCAAACTCCTCCAGGAAGGCTGTCTCTGAGGGAAACTGCTGTGGCTCCAGGAAATTCAGGAGGCTGAAGAGCTCCTCCACTGAGTTCTGCAGCGGAGTCCCTGTCAGCAGCACCTTGTGCTCCTGGGTATACACAGAAAACAGGTTGAGAGCTCACACCTACTGAATGGGTCTAAGGGGTCCCAGAGAACAATGCTCCTTGTCTTCCTGCCTCAGGAGCACTCTGTGAGTGCTGCACAGAGCTGAACTGCAACACATCCAGTGGAGAGTCCTGGGAGCAACAACAGCCAAATCCAAGAATCCCACATTGCTCCCAGGCTTTAGCTCAGCCCTGGCACAAGACCCACAGGCAGGGCTGTGCTGGCACTGACGGGGACACTTGGCAGAGTCCAAACTTCTGTGTACCTGGGGCAGGATGTCCCTCTTCAGCGCTCAGGTAGAACAAAAGGGAACGTGGGACGAGGCACACCATAACCTGTGTTGATGCTGTGCATGGCTGGTAAGCCGCTGCTTCCATGTGCTACAGCAGCCTAAGCTGCACTGCAAGGCCAGGCCATGGTCTGCCAGGCAGTGCACACAGATGGGAAGGCACAGGGGGAACTGGCCTGCTCTAGGTTAATATTCCTCTTCAGCAGAAAGGAGTTTGTGATGGCTACAGGGTACCAGTGCCCCATCAATCAAAGGCTCCCCCATCACTGGCTCTGCTTCAGCAACCTGATGGGTCCTGGATGTGTTTCCCTCTGACAGGGAGCTCTCAGCCCTGACACTGGGTCTGAGCAGCACATGGCAATGGCATCTGACAGCTTGGCATGGCCATCTCTGTCCCACCCTGATCCCATGTGAACCTGGGCAGGACAAGCTCACCAGGGCCATGAGCTTCAGCCCCTCCAAGAGTTTGCAGTTCCTGTTCTTCAGGCGATGTGCCTCGTCAATGACCACACAGCGCCACTGGATCTTCTTCAGCTCCGGGCAGTCAGCAAGGATCATCTCAAAGGTGGTGATAACCACCTGGAACTTGAAGATCCCAGGGAGAGGGTTACCCTAAGGAGACATGAACCATATGCAGCACTTGACTCCTGCAGGATGGCAGGACACTATCAGACAGCCTGTATGACAGTATCAGTGTTAGCATCTGGCTCCTAGCTGGAATTCCCCAGATGCATCTCTCCCAAGCAGCAGGCAGGTTCCTGCAAGCCTCCTCATTGGCCACAGGCTACATCCCTCCAAACCAGACACTGTTTCAGGGCAGCAAACAGGCCTGGACAGGAACTGCAGCGGGAGCTCTACTGCTCTTTTCCCTTTCTGCATGAGTTGGGCCTGTTCTTCACTCATGCACAGTGCACCCTGAGCCCTTGACAGCCAAGGGGTCTTAAAAGATCACCTGTCCTCTCCAAAGCTCCACATGGTTTGCAAGTAAAGGAAACCAGGGCTGGGGAATGCATCCTGGGTGTGCTATGTGTGTCAATCACCTGTGTGTCCCTGTACACCATCTCGTACTGCTGGATCATCTGCCGGCTGATCTGGCTGCCGTGGTACACGATGGCGTTCATCTCCGTCCAGGTGCGGAACTCCCTCTCCCAGTTGGTGATGGTGGAGAGAGGAGCGATGATGAGGAAAGGGCCATGGATGCCCATCAGGAATATCTCTGAGAGGAAGGTGATTGACTGGATTGTCTTCCCCAGACCCATCTCATCAGCCAGGATGCAGTTCTTCCTGCAGAGATGGACAGAGGCAGTTGAATGTGGCTCTCAGAGGCAGGAGCGCCCTGTCTCGATGGGATGTCACCTACGCCCACATCGCTCTGACCCTGCAGTGTGAAGGGCGGGGGGATATTGGTACAGTGGCTCAAACTGGTGTGGGTAAGCCAGACCATCCAACTTCCTGCAAGATGATGGACCCAGTGTGAAGATGCTGTCCTTTGGGTGCACACTAGCCAGTAAAACATGCATCTAATGGCCGACTGCAGCTGAGAATATGCATATCCCTGCACTCCTGCCACAGGAATGGGTCACTAGTAGCCTGGCCAATACCAAACCTCAGGTGTATCTTACACCCATAGCTAAGCCCTACTATCTCCAAGACTCATCAGCATTTACAAGGGAGAAACATTCCAGAAGACTCAGTTGCAAAGCTAAAACAAACACAGATCTCCTGGCAGCTGCCTGCCACTTCCAGCACTGGAAGATCCCAGCGGCTGCTCTGTCAGGCCCCTGTTTGTCAGCAATGCTTCCCCAGCTCACGACTGCACACACCAGGGCCCTACTGCCAGCAGGACACCCCATGGGAGCACAGGGTGCCAGCCCCTCCTCACCTGTTATACCAGTTAAAGAGCAGCCAGTTCATTCCCTCCAGCTGATATTCCCGCAGCTGGTTGCTGTTCTTATACTCCCGGGACCTCTCCAGTTTCTGCCAGGACTCAGATGCTGGGCGCTCCTAGGAGGAGAGAGCAGGACCAAGGTCCATGGAGAAGAAGAGGCTAATGCACAGTGAGGCCAGACCCTGCTTCTGGGGCTGCGCAACAGGACCACGCTTCAGAACAGTCACTGACAGCTGATTCACAGCACGGTCCTGGCCTCCAGATCCCACCCTCAGGCCCTGCTAACTAACCCATTCAGAGGGGAGGACATGGGGCTTGCACTGCAGCAGCAGGGACAAGAAGGTCAGCACTGCTGGACCTTGGCAAGACACAGACAGTCCCTGTCTGCCCAGGGCAGTGAGCTGCCAGCCGGGTACGTTACCTCTGGGTACGTTACCATGTGCTTGATTTCTGGAGGGATTTGGAGGGCTTCAAACTCTCTAATCTTCCCTGGGTCGACATCCTCCTCCAGCTCCCAGGTGCTCTCCTCATAGGGCAAGGAGCACCACTTCACCAGGTAATGAGTCACCTCCTGCAGCACAGAGACAGGCTCAGGGACAGGGCAGGGCACACACCTCTGCCCCAGCATGCACAGTCACAGGACAGTCAGCAGTCCCCATTTATCGCTGCGCCAAGGGGTCTTCTGGGGACAAGGCCCACTCTGTGCAAGGCTGGGAAGGCATCAGAGCGCTCTGAGATGGCACACACTGCGCACCGTGAGCCTGGGGCTCCTGCCAAGGCTCCCTCCCTCCATGGGGCAAGAGATGCAGCCACTCACCTCCCCAGTGTCAGGGTCCTTTGTGTGAGCCACCTCCAGAATTCGATCTACCTCCACATAGTCTGGGTTGAACAAATCCTCATCAGGCTGCAACAGCAAACAGTAAAAAGAGGGAAGTTCAAGGTGATTCCAGGGTTAAACAGATGGTGGGCAGGAGTAAACAGCTGCGGAGCATCTGTCTCCAGGATGCTGCTGGCTGTGTGCAGCGCACCAAGTGCCCTGGACGCAGGTACATGACATCTGTCTCTGAGCAGGGAAGATGCAGAAGGCAAAGCTCTTCCTTTAGAGTGGTAGCGAGCTCCATGCTGCCCTTGCTGGGAGGCAGGAACGTCCTCTCCAGCCCGTCTGGCCCCAAGGTACAAAGCCCTGAGCTGCATGCTCCAGCTTATGCACAGCATCCAAAGAGCCACATGTAGCACCTGATGAACTCCACTCCTCTGCAAGGGATGACACTTTCTCCTCTGTCTCTGCCTCTCTTTCAGCAGTCACCAGCAGCAACTGCTCATAAGCCAAAAGCTCATCCTCCTGCCAGGAACACCAGGGGAGGAAGTGGGCTTCAGACTAGCAGTGGTCCTCAGAGAGACACACTGTCTAGGGCTTGGGTAGGAGAAAAAACAGGCTTTGATGTTCACAGCTTCCCAAGCTCCAGTTCATCACAGGAAAGAGCATTTGCTCCTTGCTAAACTGTTAGTGGTACAATGTGTTCCAACACTTGCTTTTTCTTTGCATCCTGGGAAAGACCCCAAACAGTCTTGGGAGTGAGAAACTTGACACACACCCCCAGCTTTCAACTACATCCACAGAGAAATGTTCACAGCCTATTGGCCTCATTTACACTGGTAAGGGGCAGTTTGAGGGAATCCAACAACTATCTCTGAAGCAGCAAGATAAATTATAGAACACCCCTCATATTAAACAAGATTAATTTGCTTATAGAGCAGAGCAGGCAGGTATGAGCCCAAGTATTTACAGCTCCCTCTCCCATAGCACCTCTGCTCCACCACGAAAGCACCTCCAGCACTGCAGGCTGCCCTCCCTCCCATTGAGAAACATTTCCACTGTTGGCAGTGCCTGGCAAGTGACATTTGTCACGCTGCCCATCTCTCTGTCAGTTGACACCATGGGTGTTCAAGGGTGCTGTCATGGCCCCTTGGCTCCAGCATCCCCACCCACTCACCCTCTTGTCCTGATTCAATCCAGCCTGAAAGCTCAAGCAGGTGCCATGCTGCTGCCTGTCAGCAAGAGCACACAGGCAAGGCTCTGGGCAGCACCCAGGATCCCTGAGCTATTCCCAGCCCTGAATTTTGGACCTGGAGCCGGCCTGCTGGAGCACGGAGGTACCAGAGGCATTGCTCAGCTCAGGCTTGGGTGTGCTGGGGTTGGACACAGCTCCTTACTGTGATCAGGTCTCACCTCTGTAAAAATATGCTTCATCTGAGCCTGCTTATTGCGGAAGCGTTTTATCTTCTGGGAGATCCTGGGGTCCTTCTCCAGCTCCTCCAGAGTTGCCCATTTACAATGGAGGTAGGAGCTGCAGGGGGAAAAAACAATATCAACAAAACATGACCAAAGAAGCCTTTGGGCCTGATCCCATTCACCACCCAGACCAACAGGGATCTCCCAGTGACCCAGAGAACACCCAGCCTGTGCCTCCCCATGTGAAACCCCGAACTGGAGGAAGCCACAGCCAAGGTCCAGGCCAAGACTAAGCACTGCAGCCACAGCATCTTTCCTGCTTCCCACTGCTGGGGCCTGCTCCGGAGGAAGCAGCAGTGAGACAGGGATGCTGGGGATGGGACAGAGGTGGGAGCACCTAGCCCTTGCTCCTGCATGCACAGGGCCCACTGCCACAGCACAGAGCATCACAAAGCTGCACGTACAAGTTTCGGTACTTGACGTAGAACTCCTCCATCTCAAACGCCAGGCCCCCAGGATGAGTCTGAAACCAAGGGAAGGAGAATTAGTGACAGTAAGAGCCTGCGCAGGAGCTGGGGGCATCTTCTGCGGCCTGGGTGCAGACAGGCAGCCCCTGCCTGGTCACGAGCTCCAGACAGCCTGAGCCCCACACAGGGTGAGGATGGCCAGGCCCTCAGTGTGTCGCTGCCCTGGAGGCTTGGTGGCCCTGGGGAATGTGGTGTGAGGCTACCCTTGAGCAAGGGGGACCCAAACACCTCCATGTTATCAGCCCAGGCCTGACTGCTCTCCAGAGGCTTTCTGGTGCCCAGGGCAGGAGAGGCACCACACTGATCCCCAACCCATACCCCAGCATCACCCTGAGAACAGCAAGTGGAAGGAATGGCATGGCAGCACCAACTGCTGCTCCATCTCAGGTCCCTGGTGCACGAAGCAGCCAGGTCCCATCTCTCCTCTGCCCAGGGACCTCCAGCCCCACTGACACCTTTGCCACTCACCTCCTTCTGCACCATCCTCGAGGCAAGGATCTTCTCGATGATATTGGCATCATCCTCAGGAGGCTCCTGGGGACAGGAGAGCAGAGCTGTTTTCTCAGCTCATCGCATGGCCTCTGGCACCCTCCTCTCACTCCTTTCCCAGCCCAGCAGCCAAGGCAGGCAGAGCTGGGAGAGCTGCACTTGGAGAACCCTTCCTGGGTGTGAGGGTGCATGTGTGAGGGTCTGACTACACCCATCCTCTGCCTGTGCTCCCCAGGACACCAAGGCCACAGCACTGTCATGTTCAGCTGTGTGGCTTCTTTCAGCTAAACCAGGGCAGCCAGAGAAGGTGGCAAGTGTCCCAGAAAAGTCTGGCCCCCTCAGCTGCAGTCCTGTGGCCCAGAGGGGGATTTCAGCCCTATTTGGGCAGCTCTGCCCCCCACCAGGGTAACAGAGCCAAGGGGAACAGGCAGAGATGCTCCTGCTGCAGTCACTGTGCTTCCCCATGCCAGGTGTCCATCCTGGTGCTGCGGGGCTCCAGCTTGACCATGGCCACAAAGGGTCTGTGTGAACACAGCCAGGAGCACAGTGCTGCCATGGCAGCCATCTGCAGCACCCCATGGCTGGGAGCTGATCCAGCCTGGATGGCTTACATAGGTCCATGGCTCACTGCTGGCAGGCTGACAGAGGAGCACTGCACCACCTCCGAGCTGCTGAGGAACGTGGCCAGGATACAGGGGGAAAAGCTGCAAGTCCAGGCCATGGGGAGAGCAGCTCGGAGGCCTCAGCATTCCCACTGTGCCCTGCTGGGTCAGTCCTGACCCTGGAAGCAGCCACAGCCAGGCCCAGCCAAGCCTGCTGGCAGGAGCCAGAGCAACAACAGAGAACCTCATTGCCATCAGACACCAGCCTTAATAATTCATCTGGAGCAGGACACATTGAGGTGGAAGCCCAGGACTAAGTCCATGCTGCAGCGTGGCAGCACGGACACATGCCAAATGCAACCCATTCCCACCCGTTCCTTTGGAAACTTCACTTAGAAAGATCACTGCCTGAAACCCAGCGGTGACATGGCCATGGGCAGCAGAACCAGAGGTACTTCTGCAAAGCCTAGCGAAAAGGGGACTAGAGAGGGACATGGGAACACTACAAAGACCCTTAATGACCAGTATTCCTATCTGGCAGCTTTGTTAGGGACCAGAGAGAGGGAATGAGCTGTAGGATCCAACACGCAGACCAGCAGGGATGCAGCTGCCACAGGAGCCAGTGCTGACCCAGTGGGGAGCGGAGGCTCAAACTGTAGTGACTATGGCTGGTCCCTGCCATGCTGCCCAGATCCCTGCCACACTCCCTTCAGATCAGCCTGGCTGATGGTGTCAGGCTGGGCACCTCCACACTCCAAGGCACTGATGGAAAGCAGCAGTGTGGGCTGAAAACAGTGACCTGGTACTGACAAAGCCCTCAGCTGACAGACTGACCTCATGCACAGGAGCTACAGAGACAGGAGCCAAAGGTGGGTATGACAGGTCTTCAGGGACAAGTCCAGCCACACAACATGTTTCAGAGGCCATAGTCTTCAAGTAGGAGGGTGACAGTTGGACCTACACGCCTCTTGCCCACCCCTTGTGCACTCGCAGTGGTGCAAAGCCAGCCTGCACCCTCTCCGACAGGCACACTCTCATCTCATTTTTGTGCTGGGATCCCCCACTTCCTCAAACCTTGGCACTGACACCCTTGGAAGACCCTGAAGGAGGCCTCACACCCAGCCCCACATCCAGCCCTACCTCTGCCTGCCACGCCAGAGTGGAGGCTGAGAGTGCGGAGGTTCGCCCAGCTCCCAAGCACAGCTATTGTCTCGCCATCGTCATCCACCACCTTGAAGTCCAGGTCCTCGTTGTACTTCCTCCTTTTCACTTGCCGTCCTGAGCGGCGTTTCTGTGTGTGGGATGAAGAAGGCAGTCATGGGGGAGATGGGCACACCAAGCGCCTCTGCCTTGCTTGAGCAGAGCAAGCCCCAAGGCTGCTGATCTCTAGCCCAGCCCTGGCCCTAGTGGGATGGAGGTGTTGGAAGAACAGTCAGCCCTTCGAGGTAAACCCATCACTGTGGTACTGAGATCTCCATCGGTGCCTGACCCACACAGCCCCATAGAGACCTGAGGCAGAGGAGCCCTATAGAGACATGTGCAGCCCCCCAGCCCTGTGGGGCTGACCCGCCTCCCCACACTGTGCTGGGAAAGGGGAGCTGCCAGGAGCAATGGAGGAGCCAGCTGAAGGCTTTGGCCGTACCTGGCTGTCGGCTGACTCTGCAGACTCCTCTGGGCTCTGCACGGATGGGCTCAGGAGATCCTGATCCAAATCCAAACTGTCCACTGGTATCTCATTTTTCCTCTTCCCTTTCTTCTTCTTCTCCACAGGGGTGTCCTTGCTGCCAAGACAGACTGACAGTCAGATCCTTATCCTCAGCAAGGAACACTTGAGGGAAAGATTTCAAAGAGCTGGTGCCTGCTCCTGAGCTGAGCAATGCCCCCTTCCCCACTCACAGCCCTGCTACCCATCCCCTCCGCACCCCAGACCTGCAGAGCAGCACAGGAATGGCTGGTTTCAAAGCTGTGGTGAGGTTTTAGCCCCATTTCATGAGATAATTGCCTGGGAGCAGCCAAACTCAAGCAGTTAAAACTCTCTTCCCTGGGCCATGCAACTGTGCTTCAGCCCTGCAAACACACCGCTTCCACCCGAGCAATAACTCCCAAGATATTGATTCCTAAGTCACAATTAACAACTGCTTCATTCATGAGCCAGTAGTTAGCTATGATTAGAAATAATTTAGAAGAAATTATGTCACCATTATCTGCCACTTAGAGGACTCCCAGCAATCATTTCATCCGCACGGAGCACTCGCCCTGCCTGCTGCTCACCTCTTCCTCAGGTCCTGACCCCCGGACACTGAGCATGCAGGGTAGGACAAGGAGAAGCCAAGACTCTTCAGTCCTCTTCTCAATCTGGGGCCTCATCCCCAAATGGACACCCTCCTGTCCTGTCTCTGCATGGCCAGAGAGCAAATCCTGGCCTCCCAACCAGTACATCCAGCCTTCACCAGGAGAAACCCATGCATCCTGCCACAGGCTGGCCCCAGCTGAAGCTCCTGTGAGCCCACAGCCCCATCCACAGCCGGCACAGGGACAGGGTCACACCACCACCCACCTGCTCTTCTTGGCTCTTGCTCTGGGGCCAGGCTCAGAGCCGCTCTTCTTATCTTTAGGCTCCTTGGGGGCTTTGGGTTCCCGAGGTTTCCGAGGCTTCTTGGCCACCTCCCTCTGCTTGGGCTCCTTCGGCTTCTTGGGCTCTTTAGCCTTTTTAGGCTCTTTTGGTTCTTTAGGCTCTCTCCTCCTCTTTGGTTTCACCTCCACAGCTGCTTTTTCTCCCCCATCCTGCTCTCCCAGATCCTTTTTCTTCCGTTTCTTCTTCACCCCCGTGCCCCCACCCCCAGTGTCCTGCATCCCATTCTGGGTGCTCGTCCGCTTCTGGGAAGCCCCATCAGACTCCTCCTCTGGGCACTGGCACTGGCCTCCTGTGGCCGTGGCCATCACCGTCACCTGGTGGGACACCTCATCCTGCTCCTCGCTGCTGGCAAAGGGGTCCTGTGCCTTGCACTCCCAGGCATCCGACATTGGGGAGCGGCTCAGCGCTTTTAAGCTTGATGGCTGCAGAGAGGACAGAAAGGCGGCGTGTGAAGGAAATGCCACAGACAGAAATAGCTCTGGTGGGAGCTGCAGCCCCAGAGAGGCTCCAACCACCCAGTGCAGTGTGAGCAGTGCCCCTCAAGGTGGCTTATGGCCACCATATGCAGATGCAGCTCAAAGGGAAGGATCTCCCCTTCCCTGCCTGACAGAGGCTCACAGGTTGGAGAGGCCTTTTGGTTCCTTACCAGCACGCACAGGTCCAGAGCAGAAGTGGCTGTCCCCTCTGCTGTGCCCACACGCAGAGCCCTGCCTTGGATTGCACACTCACATCCTGCTCTGTTGAGACCAAGAGTAACCCATGTGCCCAGGCCACCTCCTGCCCACTGCCCACAGGGCACTGTGTATTGCTTTGATTTCTGATCTGGATTAGATGGAAGCATTAAATGAAACAGGCTGCAAAGGGAAAAAGAACCTCGTTGCCCCGGCAGCCACCCATGAGCAGGGCTGCAGGCACATCTGGCATCCACCACCTCCAGTGCTCTGCCCCAGTCCCTGCTGCTGGTCTGATCCAGAGACCTGGCACGGAGGAAAGCTGCCATCCCATCACCTGGACAAACCATCAACATGCACTCAAGCAATAAAGAGGAACCCATTGTGGGCCAGGAGAATATCAGCGCTCTAGATGCTGCCCCTGAGCCCACAGGGTGAGCAACAGGATCAGTCCCAGCCTTTGCATTCCTCAGATCTTGCAAGCTGGGGATCATCTGGAACAATTTAATGGATTAGCTACAAAGCTCACAGACTCCCAAGAGCCTGGATCTCCTTTTGGTTCTGTGCTGAACAGCAGCCAAGTGCAGATACCAGACAGAAAGCAAATCGTCAGCATCCTTGCACAGCAGGAAGGTGAACTACTCCTTCCCAGCCACAGCTTGTAGCCCTGAGTCTCACAAGGGCCTGCCCGCTTCCAGGCAGACCACCAACAGGCAACAGGTCTGGATAGCATGATTCTGGTCCATCCAAGAGCAGGTGATGTCACCTGTCCTGATGGAGAGGGGCTCCCAGCTCACAGGACTGGGCTGGGATTGGTGCTGAGCACCCGGGGCAGCTCTGAACCCAACAGCCTGTGCCTGGGGAAGCTGAGCCACCATGGCCACTCATGGGGATACAGGTCCCCATCACTATGTGCATCAGCAATTCCCGGCAAACCAGCGGGGAGGAGGGACTGCCAAAACTGGCTCACGGTTTCCACTGCTGCACACCAGCCAAGTGGTCCAAAGCTCCCCCCTACCCCATGGGCTGCCTCACCTACAGCTCCAGCCCAGGCTATGGAGCCCAGGCAGGTCCCACTCACCATCAGCACATCCACTGCCTGGCAGGACCCTCAGGCCCCATCGCATGGGACAGGCTGATAAAGCTGTCAGGAGAGCAGGGCTCAAACCACTGACCTGGTGTGTGGGTTCCGCCTTCTCCTTGTGTTGTGCTGCTCAGGCAAATTGCAAAGGGCCTTTCTGTGGCTGCTGATGAAGACATCCCAGCCTGCCACAAGCCCTGCTGCCATAGAAAGTTAAATGCTTTATACAACCAACCCCAAGCTGTCAGAACGCGTGTGAAAACACAACCAATCCCTCTGCTCCTCCTGCATCCCCTCTGGGCTGCCAACAGCCCCTCCAGCCTCTAGGCAAGCCCATTATGGTGGGAGCAAAGATGTGTCAACGCCAGCACATCTCCAAGGCAGCCCCCAGATCCAGCAGTGATCACACTGTGCCATGGAACGCTCTGTGAGCACCCAACATGCCTGCCACGTCCAGAAAGCAGTGTGGGGACCAGTCAGCAGTGCCTGCAGCACCCAGAAGTTTCTGGCACAGTCCCTACCATCAAGAGACCATTAGACACCAGCCTGTGGGACCCAGCAGCTCATGGCCAGTGCTTGCACAGGCAGCAGAAGCACAGAGGGGCAGGGAAACCAGGATGCTCCACACTGACTGCAGGCAAGGTACTGCCAGCCCAGAAACCTTCTGCACCCAAGGCTGCTTGGTTTGTCTTGAGGAGAAGAATCTCCATGTTATCTCCTACAGGTCCATGGCAAGCTCCTGCCATCCACATAGGACTGTGCTGCTGAGTACAAGTCTGCAGACTTCTAGATTATACCTATACAGAGCTCGGCATGCTGCTGCAAGCCAGGGAAAGGGCTTTTCCTACTTCTGCTCCATGAGGTTCAGTTTATCCTGGCTTCTCGTCAACAGGAAAAGCCTGAGAAGGCAGTGCCAGTGTTATCTGTGCTCCTGTGTGGTTTCAAAGCACACTTGCCTGCGGCAGCCCAGCCAATTCTTTATGGCAGGCAGGAACACACTGTCCCAAGGAGCCACAGGGAATCACCACCTCTGCTTCCAAAGGGTGAGGAGCTGAAGCACCGCTGGCGTTCAGCACTACAAACTGGTAAGGTATGGGAAAACCCCGCAGATTTTGTTTAAATCACACTGCCCTTCTAAGCAGCTTCCTGTTCTCAAGGTGTGAGAGTACAAAGGAGCATTTCCATGTCACTTGCTCTCTCCCATTCACCTTTCTGCCATTCCCCATCACATCCTTCCCCTGCAGAGCTCTCCTGGACCAGCTAAGGTACCAGGTACCCTCTCCCCTCAGGCAGGCTGGGCCAGCTCTCAGACCATCTGCCTTATCCTCTGCTCCACACAGCAGCAGGAGGGTTTCAGCTCTGTTCCTTCTCCCTTTCCAAACCACTGAACACACCTGTGGGACAACCTGTAGGCAGATGCCAAACTCTGCCAGCGTTTTACAGTCTCCTTCAGGAGCAGAGACAGCCCTGAGTGAAGATACACGCAAGGCTGGTTCCCCATATGCATTACTTGGCACATCTTAAAGAGTTTCCTTAACTCTTCAGACTGTTTCCATTTCAGCATCTCAGACGCAGGAATCAGTTGGCGCCTTCTCCCTGCTCCACATGGTGAAAGTAAAGATGTTTTTCCTGCACGTTGCTTCCAGTTCTTCAACCAAACACTAGGTTATAGACAACTCTGATCAGGAGAATGCTTCACCTCTTCAAAAGCAACAGTTGCTTGGGAGCCCAAACCCATCTCACCCCCATGGTCTCACTATTCTTAGAACCTCTGGCAGACTGCAAGGATTAGCTTTGCTTCCCAAAACCCACCCTGGCTATTCATCTGTCTACTGGTTTCATAAAGAAAGTGTTTCCTATAGTTCTGAATGATTTACACAATACCCAAGTAAACCTACGGGCCTTTAATGTCACATTTGCCTCACCTCCCCTTCCATGGACATGGCCCTGATGGACGACAGCCCTTAATTCCTAATGTCTCACCAGGCTCCTCTGCAATTCCAGAAGAAATACCACCAAAGTGTGAGGGCTTGTGTTACTTTGCTCCAAAATGTATTTATCAAACCCTTTAAGGGCAACTCATGCTCCAGGCATCGGGGATGGTTCCGGGTTCAAAGCCTTCCTGACTGAGCTGTTCTGCTCCATTCCCACGAGCACTCACTTGACTCCCCAATCACTTCTTTACCCTGTGACTCCTCTAAAAGGCATTTTAGTCCTGAGGTATTTGGGGAAAAATATCATTATTAAGGCTCTGTGTCCTCAGCAAGTGGTTCCTACAAATCTTTTCAGTCCTGCCTTGTTACAGGCGTGGTTTTAAATACCCAGAATGTGTCCTTTTTCTTGCTATAACCCTTTAAAACTAAACTTGGACACTGAACAGCCTCTCCCCCATGTCTTCTTACATGCAGGTTTGTTGCTTCTGGGGTATTCTGGAGACTGGGGGGAAGTAAAGATGATGTCTCCCAGATTTTGAAAGGTGATGCCCATCTCTAACCAACCCTCTGGTCCAGACCCAAGCAGTCTCCATGTACCCAACACGCTTTTTATTCTTCAAGCTGCACCTCGGCACTGTCTCTCAACTGGCAGGTTTTTGGTGACAGCTTGTACAGATTTCACATTTTCAAATACATTTTTATGTAATCTTTGTACATTTCTTTATTCCCAGAGGAATCTTCCACAAATTACATTTCATACAGGAAATCAAGTCCCTTAGCAGCAGCTGCAGCACTAAGTCTTGTCCATGCATCTAACTACTGTCAAAGAGAAGGTCGGGGGGGAAAAACTGTTCAAAGCCTCCTGAGAGAGCCGTGAAGGCCAAGAGAGAGCACTTATAATTGCATGACCCCATTAGAGGGCAAAGCCAAGGTTAGGGTGGGCCTTAATGATGCGTTTCCTTAACTAAAAATCGTTTCATTTAATTTATAGTCCCGATTTGACTCCACTTCCCTGTTTTTATCCAGGACTTTGAGGAAAAGCAGATACCGCACCAGCACTGCTGGGTGTTGGAGCCTCCTCACCTGCCAGCATCATGACCCAATCCCTACCCAAACCCTGCAATACAAAGGTTTGGGAATAGGAAGGGGAAAGTAGCAACAGCCTCATGTCCACCCCGCTGCCCATGCTGTGCCTCAGGGCTTTTCCCTGAACCTTACAGGCTTTTCCCCATAGAAGCACAGTATTCCCAGCAGGGCAAAGCTCTGCCACAGCCTCATGTCTGAACAGCAGCTCTGTCCTACAAGGAGGCCGTGACTGAGCCCTCCTCATGGTCACTGCAAGAGCAAAGCCCCTGGCCACCAAGCCCAGATACCATCCACACAAAACGCAATTGCCAAGCCAAATGTCATCTTGCACTCAAGTACCAGCACCACTCAACCCTGTTCACTGCCTGGATTTGGATCTAGAGCAAGGCTCAAACACTGCGTAGATCTGTCCGATACATGGAGTGTTCATGGGGACCCTACTGCAGCAGTCATCAAAAGTTTCCATGCCTTTGAGATAGCCGCCGATGTCAGGGGGTGCCCAGCACCCCACAGCTTGGTGTCCTCCAAACAGCCCTGACCAAAGCCCCAGCCAGGCTGCCACCAGCCGAGATGGCACCATCCCATAGCTCTGCCTGCAAAGTGGTGCCATTGACAGCCACCAGCCCGGTCTATCTGCACAGCCCGTGGCATAGCCCCATGATGAGAGCAGAAAAGGCAGCTTGTTCCATACAGAATGCTTTATCAGGCTGCTGCGCCACCCTCCCCAGCAGCTGCAGTCCCCACTGGTGGTGTGCACAGCATGGGCTGCTGTCTTCTGGTCGCTGGGTGTCCACACCCCTCATTTCCAGCTCTAAATGCAATGCAGCAGAAGCTAAAAATACACAAGTGCCACCCTCTGTCGTGTCTCTGAGCAGGCTCTGCAGTCGCCATGGGATGTGCGTGATGGAGGTGGGGCCTGGCTCCCTTCCTGAGATGCTCCACCAACAACTATTGCCGGGAAGCTCCATCCTGTGACGGAGCCAGCCCCAGCAGCAGGCACCATGTCCACACCACCCTGGCACAGGGCATGGCAGGGGCAGAGGGCTGACCAGGCTGTGCTCCCTCTCAGTCCTCTGGTAGGGTGGGAAGGGAAGGCAGGGAAAGAGCCTGTGCAGCAGCGTGCTGCCGGGAGCAGCAGCAGGGCAAGGAGCCCTCAGGACCATGTGGGAGGATGCTGTTCCTGGCTGCACCCTGAAGCTCCCCACTCCCCTGCCCTTCATCCTGCTCACAGTGTGTGTCCGCAAGGTGCTCGGCAGAGCAGAACTGCTCCATGCACCCAGCACTGAGGTCATTGCATGTGACAGACCCAGCCCCTGACCTGCAAAGGAAGCCCAAGATGTGCCAGGAGCCCACAGACACAGCCATGACAGAGCCCCGAGTGCCCTCAGGCTGGGGAGCCCCATTCCCCTCCCACTGTGTTGATGCTGCTCCAGCCCCAGGGAGCTCAGCATCAGGAGACATCAAAGCTC
The DNA here is from genome assembly GCA_017639245.1 of Myiopsitta monachus. NCBI lineage: Eukaryota > Metazoa > Chordata > Aves > Psittaciformes > Psittacidae > Myiopsitta > Myiopsitta monachus. The sequence continues at coordinate 37,136,937 of CM029928.1, forward strand.
AGGTTTCGCTTTACCAGACACTCAGAAGAGACTTCACTGCCCAGGGAGGAGCAGGGCTCAGACGGGAGATGCAGCCCAGGGAGCGATGGAGCTCCTGAAGCCCTTAAAGACAATCCACCGCTTGCCATTTCTCCCGGGGGCAGCCAGGCCCCCCTGTCCCACCTCCATCAGCAGACAAGGCGCCCTGGCATGAAGCCTCCCAAGTCACAAGGGAAGTGACAGGTTTCCCGAGTTAGTCACAGCTTGGTGACACAGGCACCAGATTCCCATGCGTTACTAAGGAACAAGAGTCACGCAAACACAGCCCCGGCCTTCGCTAACAGCCCCTCATCTGCTGCACCAGTTGGCTCAACAGTGCTATCCCAATCCGTGCAGGAAGGGTGGCACTGCTGCACGGGAACCAAGGGGGCTCAGAGAGGAGCTGCTCTCAGGACAGGCTGCTGCAAGGCCCCAGGCTTTGTAACCCACATGGGCAGGACCAGGCACTTGCTCAGGGCAGCCACGGACCTGGGAAAGCAGAGCACAACTATAACCTATTTCCAAAGGAAGCCGACAGCATTCCTGCCATCCCTCACCAACCTGAAGGGTACCAGCATTTGCCAGCCTTTGTACCCAGGGGCCTGAACCTACACCTATGTGACAATCAAGATGGAACTTGTGCAGGTGAGAGGTTGGCAGGGGATGCAAAGGGAAATGGGAGAGCACTGGGAACCACACATCTCTTCTCCAGAGAGACTGTTCAATGGACTTTTGAAGGCAATGTCCCTCCTTGGTGCCACGAGGAGTCTGTTAATAAGGTGCGGGAGCTCCTGGGGACATGGAATGGCACCTCTTGCTGGTTTTGTCCCAGTGCAGGAGGGAGCCACCAACCTCAGGGAGTAACCACCACCTCCACCACATCCGCCAGGCACCCAGAGTACCCTGGAGCCCTGCTTGGGCTCTCTTTCACACACTGACCTCACAGCAGCATTCCCGACTGCTGCCCAGACCCTCGGGGACACAGCCATCAGAGCTGGTGGTGCCAGGAAGGCTGCAGCATGCCATGCTGTACGGGCTGTCCTACACTGCTGCTGGTTCAGAGCTCAGGAGATGAGCAGCTTGATCCCTGCCCCTCCTTGCTCACACTGGCATGCCTTTATCTCCCTCCCAGACTACATCTGCAGGGGCTGTTACACAAAACACGTGGGCAGCTGAGCCCTCTACAATCTCCAAATGCTGGGGGAGGATGGTTTTGCTGTGCTTAAAGCCCACATCATTTCAGCAATCCCATTTCCAGCCAAACCTGCTGTATTAGTCCAAAGGAGTGGTGGTAATTTCTCACCTGAGTTTCTCTGTCAGAGGGGAGAGATCACTCACCCGTGCCCCAGAGCATCCTGCTCTGCCTCAGGCTTTCCCCCTGCCCCACCAGGAGTGACCCAGTACTGACTGCTCCTCACCTTGAGCCTGGCTCTACTTCTTCACAGCACCTTTAGGATGCACGGACAAACTCACTGCTTCCTACAGCATCCATGCTCTGTACACACAGCACTTGGCTTGCTGCAAGCTCAGAGCAGCATACTCGCCTTTTCCAAACCCTCCCTTCCTCCTCCCCATTAACCTGCCATGACGGCATGATCTGCAGTTGCCCTGAGCAGCATGAAGACGCTGCTTCAGAGCTGGCTAGAAATGGCACCAGCTCATGCTCTCGAGCAGATTTATCCCTTAGCTCAGTGTTCAGTTTAATGGTTTCCCATTAAAAGCAGCACAGACACAAATCAGCTCAGGGTGGACTGGTTTGTTTTATACCTCCGGCCATATTTCACCCTGGCAGGAAGAGCCAGTCTCCATGCATGTAACAGGTCCTTTCCCCTTCTCAGAGCGCTCATGCTCTGGTTCTTCCTCTGCACATGTTTAATACAAAGACCATTGGCTCATAAATCTCCTCTGGGAGCAGCAGGTAGTTATGATCCGATGCGGCAATTCAGAAATGGCAGCTTGGTGGGATGGGATTATTCCTGAGCAGGGGAAGATTCCCTGGCCAAGCCCTCACAGCCCCACAGATGTGATCTTCCCCAGCCTCCCTGCTGCTGCTAGTCCTGGAGCATCATGTTATTAGCAGCAATCACAGCAATCATGCAGTTTTGTAACAAATATATGCAATGAGATTCAAACAAGAACCAATACTAAGGACTTTGAGGGAAAGGAAGGGTTGCTCCTCCACAGGGAACAGAACCAAATCAAGAGCATTCCCACTAATGAAGATAAATCTCACCTCGTTTGATTGCCCACATCAGACTCATCTGCTCCAGGCTGCAGCTCAGGTCAAATTTAGCCACGGTGAGCTGCAGCCCTGTCTGGAAATGAAAGACAACCCCCCCGCAACCCCTTCCCACCACACATCAACTGCACCAATCCACACACAGGACATGGTCCCCAGGCCTCGCCAGCTGAGTTGGGAGAAGGAGAGAGAGAGGGTCACAAACCTGCTTTTCTTTTTTCTGTATTTTCATTATCATCAAATCTGGGACGAATGTTATTTCTGCAAGACACAACACAAAGAGAAATTCACAATAAAGAGAGTGGTGAACCCGAGGTACTCCATCCTTCCGCATCACCTCGCCAGGAGGCTGAACCAGCCCCGCTGCTACTCAGAGTAATGGAGCTGCAGGAGTGAAATGCTCTCAGGGACATCTGCTCTGCTGAGCCATGGCAGGGAGCCCAACCACAGCTCTCCTGACAGCCCGGTGGTACCTGAGCCCCACCAGTGTTAGACCAACCTGGCAGTCGTAGTCCCAGCACAAAGCAGCACACCCGGGGCTAGCAGAGATGCAGTGCACCTCGCCAGAGCCCCAAACCCACCCCAGGAACCCCTGAGAGATGTGTCGGATGCTGCCAGCCCTGCAGCAGCAGAGGGAAGCAGTAAACAAACCAGCCTCTGCCAAGTAGCAATGACAGCAGAAAGAGATGAAGAGAGGATGCTGGGAGCTTGAGGCAGGCTGCAAGCCCTAATACCAAGGAAGAGCTGCCACTGGGACAAGGAGGGGTCAAGCAAGAAGGGGGCAGAGCCATGCTGGCAGGCATCATCTCCCCATCGAGCCCCCCAGCCTGCCCAGAGGGGCTGCAGTTGTAAATCCAGCTCTTAGCAGTACCCAACTGCCAGAGGCAGAACTGCTTCTGCGACCAGGTCCCCACCAGAGAGGGGAGCAATGAGGGATCGGTGCCCCCTGGACACAGCTCCCTGCAAGAACACAACACCCAGCACCCTCCACAACTGCCATGCACCCTCAGATGGGGCAGACACACACTTGCCCAGGCCCAAATTCCCTGGGGACTGGGCACAGGTTGGACACCACCAGATGCAGGAGGAAGCTGGGCTCACTGCTTCCCTGCTGCATCAGTAGAAAGGCCAGGATCAGCCCCGCCACGGTAGTCTGCCCATTCCCAATACCTGCTTTTCCCAAGGAGTGCACAAGGACACACATGCACACACACTGCCTCACGAGCAACTTCTCCAGGTTAAAGTTAGCACCAGGGCAGGACTCCTACAGTGCCCTGAGTGTAGCAGGGTGCAGAACACCCCTGGCTTTAGGGCTGTGCAAGAGGCACAGCACAAACCCAGCCGCTGGGCTGGCCAAGCAGCACTGACACACAGCAATGAAGGAGCTCTTGGCAAGCCTCTGGCACACTCTGAATGAGCACAGGGATGAGGGGACAAGGGCACAGGTTCAAGGAAGGACACGGGAGAGCAGAGCCCATGGGGAGGTTTCTCCGTGACCGAAGCAGAGCAGTCACTTCTTGGCATACACCTTCGTTCCTGCTCAGACTCACACCCATGGCACAGACTGCCCAGGGTCCTCACCTCAGGCCACAGCCCAGGACAGACTGTGCCCAGAAAGCGCTTGGCACAGGCCACAGCCAGCAAGGGACAGGCAGGAACAGAGCAGGCAGACCCTGCCCTCACCCAGCTCAGATGTCTCATCCAGGAGACATACACAGGTCTTCCTCCTTCTGTCTGTTGCCACATGCAGCAGCTTGAACATGCCAAGCTCTACAGAGGTGTCACTGCTGCTGCGTTCACATCCCATCCTTGGCAGAGCCCATGTGCTCAGGACAATGAGCAGTGCCAAGAACAGGGCAGCCTCAAGGCAGGGCAGTCCCATGCTCAGCACTGGTCCCAAACACCAGGAGACAGGTCTTTTCTATGCTCCAACATCTTGTTCCAGCTGGAGACAGGCACAAAACAGTATCACCCCTACCATACATACGTGTATTTCCATAGCACTGAACCCATTGCGTGCATCTATCTTGATAAAACAAGGCTGGGATACCAGTTAGACCCAGAGCAGATGGTTTAACAGGAGTACCTGCTCTGACCATGTGCAAAGTCATCTGAATGCAAGGAGAGGCCCAGCAAAGTCAGTGCAGAGCGCCCTGGTCTCCTGTCAACACATAGGGCTAACAGCAGGATGACAACACCCAGGTCCTCACAGGGCCCTGCTGCAGCTCCTGGGATAACATGTCATCCTGGTTTGTGGAATGCTGCGGTAAACTGCTGGCCAGGGACCAGAGTCACTGCAGCCAGTTGTGAATCCAGACACCAGGAACCTGGGCCATTTACACACCATATTGCTCATAATCCTGTGGAGCAAGCATGTGCTGCCATTACCTCTTAGGGGCAAGCTAGAGAGGATGAAAGGGACACATTCATGTCTGCATGGTGCTGTGGTCTGCTTTGCCTGCTACATCCAAAGCATCTTGCCTGGCCTCAGAGCCAGGAACTTGTCCAACATCCTGAAAGGAAACACACCACCTGGTAGGGAGCACTGCCATACTGGCATGCGGATATATACATTGAGAACCCCATTTAACCACCAATTTCCATGCTAATTAAGTATTTGCAGATTAAAGAGAAACTCTAATCTCAAATGAGACAGCCCAATTTCCTAAATGAGCTTATAGATTTCATATGGAGATCAACATGTTCCCACCAGCACATCATACAAGTGCCCCAGGCTGCTGGATTCAGCTTTATTGCCACCGCCACAAGTGGGGAGGTTTTATCCTCCTTTTTTATGCCTCTTTAACCCAAGATAACTGATGCACATCTCACACCAGCCTGCAACACCCCAGGACCAGGCGATCAGCAGCGTTTATGGCTGCCACAGCCAAAGGCAAGTCCACCTTCATGCCATCGTGGCACCACACATGAGCAGTGAGCACACCAACACGGCACACGGTGCTGGCAGGCTGACCATGCACTCCAGAGCTGTCTTGCTGCATTTCAAGAGACAAGCAAAGCAGTGCTGAAAGTTGTTTTGTCCATCTACATAAGCAGATCAATGCGCTGTGGTATGGCCTCTATGAAGTATCTCCTGCTAGCAACGACACTTCCAGTTACACAATTTGGGGCACATCAGGTTACTAGCCTTGTCCCTTGGATTTGTTTTTGCTGTTCTGAAAGCAGAAGACATCCCTACACCAGACCAAGTCCACATCACGCCAGTATTTCCTGTGGCTCCTGCCTGGGCTCCTCCAGGAGCTGCAGCATCTGCGCACAAGCAAAAACCAGGATCCGAAATTCCACATCTGAGCTAACACCAACGCAATACAAAGCAGTGACCATGTGCTCTTCCCCTTCTACCCACATGAGCAGCCAAGCTCTCCTCTGCAGCTGGAGGAGTGATTTTCCCAGGTTAGAGGCTGAGGCTTGCTAACATATGGCTCATGTGCTCCCAGAATCCAGCAGGCACACACAGCATTCCTGCCATGCAGCCCAACACCCGTCCTGCAAGCACAAATACAGACAGCGCTATGTGAAAGCAACTGCAGCTCACTGCAGGGAGCAATCATCTGTCTATGACAGTAACATCTATCCATTCGAACCTGGCCTTGAACACTTCAGTGCATGTGTTCAAGGCCAGGCCGGATGGGGCTTGGAGCAACCTGGTCTAATGGAAGGCAGTCCCGGCTCGTGGCAGGGCGATGGAACTGGATGAGCTTTAAGGTCCCTTCCAACCCAAACCAGTCTGGGGCTCTATCTCATTTATACACACAGCTCCATCAGTGCACACCCCTGCAGAGTGGGTCACTCTCAGAGGAGAGGTTTTCCCTCAGAAAAAGGAGATCTTCTCAAGATGATCTTCAGATGAAGAAGAAAAAGAAAAAGGGGTGCTGAAAATAAGCTGAGAACACAGGCAAAGAGAAGCCACAGTGGCCCCAACAAGACAATCTGTAAAGAGATAGATCTTCTCCAGGGCTACAGAACCTTTAACACTCATTCCACAGATACGCTAGCCAAGTTTGGGGAATGAGGTCAATGTATGAAGGAAAAGGAATACAGCTCTATAGATAGCAGTGACAGGGATACACCCAGAAGAATGTGTGAGGTAGTCTGTCTTGGCCTGGATTAGCCACAGCGCTTGGCTGCAGTGTGCCACCCAGTACCCATTCAGCACGTTAACACCTTCATGTTAACAGAGACAAAGGAGAACAACCTCTGAGGCCACAGCACTGCGGGGAGGCTTTGTGCTAGGACTGCCTTGCAGCACCATCACAGACAGCCCCCAGCATGCCCAGGGGCTGCCGAGGACAAACAGTCACAGATGGGCCACAGCTGAGGCTGAGGATGCATTTCAAGATCGTACCTGATGGAAAGACAGACTGCGTTGCCTGCATCCTCTGGCATGTCAGAAGGAGAGGAGGGTCCTGGCACAAAAGCCAAAGTGCCTTTCCAAACTTGCCACCATACAGCATGTCTCCACACCAGAGCATCCAGTTTCTTGCTTGCTCAACACCATCTGCTGAAAATCCAGCTCCGAGGAAGCAAAATGCGTATTTGTGCACTCAACACTGAGTGCAATCCATGACTGATGCCTGAGCTGGGCTACGCCAGCCAAGCACCAAGGACTCCATGTGTATATGCATCTCTACACCACCATTAGACTAGGAAACGTGCGCTCCTGCAGAGAGCCACTGAGGAGAACGAGAAGCATCTTGACAAAGCAGAGCCAGAAGATGCTCTAGAGCAGCAGGTACACCCTTCTGTACACTGGCAGGAGCAGGCACCCAGTGTACAGTGGTCCCCAGGGCAGAGTGCACTTCTGCAAACTCAACAGTGAGCTCAGGGTGTTCAGGGCACCCTCTGCACAGTCTCCCACATGCCAGGCAAGGATTTTACAGCTATGCAGGCAACACATCCTTCCTGGCTCATAAAACACCCTGGTAGGTGCTCAGACAGCCCCTTGACAGGATCAACCCCCTTCGGAGAGGCAAGTTCACACGGGCTGCTGTTCTCCCTGCACCTTCCTCCGTGATTTTAAACCACCACATTCCCTGAAATTCACTGCCCAGCTGACATTCCAGCCTGGGTGCACATTCCCTCTCCCCAGACACCTTCCAACAGCCAAGCTATGGCACTGTTCAATGTTAAAGCTCCTGCTGGCGCCATCCGTATATCACACAGCATGTCCCTGCTGCTCTGTGCTGCGGAGAGCCTCCTCTTGCAGCTCTTCCCCCAAGCTCCCATAAGGGCCAGTGCTGGAAGGGGAAGTCTGGCTTTCTGCATCTATCCTGCTTCTCTCTCCTTATTATTTTATACTATAATTATATCCTGTACAGGGGGCTAAAAAGAGCAGGAGGAATGCTGCTGGAGCCCGGCACTCTGCCGCTGCTCCGCATGCCGGGGGCTGTGCTTTGGGGAAGGCCAGCCCAAGTCACTGAGGACCAAAGCTGAAAATAATACAGCAGTCACCCTTCCGGCACCCAATCCCCAGAAAATCCACGACAAAACTCTGCTTGGGGTGACCTGCAATTTCATGGCACATCCAGTGCTTGCAAGGAAGAGCTCTGCCCTGAAGCTGCCTGTCCAGCCCAGGGGACACTGCCCAGTCTGCCACCAAAACCTGCTCTCAGCCTTTTTTCTCCAACCATCCTGAGCCACCAGCAGGAAAGCATCCCTGTGTCTTCCATTAGGCCTCCAGAAGCACATCCCCAGCCAAGCTGCCACCCAGAGCAGCCTCTCTGTGAGTCTGACCTACCCGGAGGAGTTACTGCGAGGTCAGGCTAACCTGGCAGCCTTTGTTCCCGGTCCCACCTCTACCCAAAGAGCTGAACACACACCAAATATCACCGCTACTGTCCAATCTGGGAATCCTCGGGCCAGCAGCAGGGCTCAATGACAGGCATCTGTGGCAGAACCCTCCGAGCGTGCCCCCCTGATGCCATGAGGGGCCTGCGGAGGAACCCCGCAACACGGCTGCGTCTGCAGGGCTGCAGGAAGTGTTGCAAGACACAGTGGTGGAAGCAGGAAATCCAGAAGACGAACTGCCACAGGACACCAAAGAATTCCTAGCATGTGGTTTGCAAAATGAGTTGTCTGCAACTGGTAAACAGGGCTTCAACAAGCGGCTCTTCGGGGTCCCCCTTTACCAACCAACCAGATCTCAGCCACAGACACATCCCACAATGAGGACCCAATGAAGGCCCCCTAAACTGGGGGGAATAAGCATAGTTTTGGCCAGGTTCTGAAACTTTAAAGACAACAAAGTCTCAGTGTTCTGTAACATTAATTTCGTTTATATACAGCACAGCTCATGGTCTGTAACCACAGCAAGCAGCATTGCTTTGCTGCTTCGGTCTGTCTAGGAAGATGCTTCCCACAACACACACTGAGTCTTCACATGAAGAGCAACCAGAAGGGAAATCCTGATGCAGCGGCTGTAGCACGAAGCTCCCAGACAGATACTAACCATGTGTCACCCCCCATAACCTTGCTTCCAGAAGAGACGGTGCTTAATATTACCACAGAAGAACATATGATTTCTAATACTCATCACCTTGACAGCGAGCTCCATGCGAAGTTCATTCATACATCTAGCTCACTGGGGAACTGCGGGTGTTCAGGCAGCATGGATGAGTCTATGTATGTGGCAATGTGAGCTGCCACCACTGGGCAGCTAACAGGGCACCACTGGTTGTCCCGGCCACTCTTCCAGAACCCAGCCTGGGTTTCGGGATACACAGCTCCCATCCCGGAACCCTGCCCAACCCAGCTGTTAGCTCCCAGAATAGCTCAGATCAGCTGCAGAGGATCAAATCATTGCCCCTGGGATGGGAAGCACCAACTATTTTCAGCTTCCTGGGAGCACTGCTGGGCTAGGGGAGAGCAGTGATAGCGGAGGCAGAACGCTGAGCACCCAGCCCAGGAGGAGGGAGAACTCTCAGCCTGTTACGCTCTTTGAAGGTCTTGTTCTTCCCAAGGGAAGGAAAAAGGGTTTCAAAGAGGGTTTAAACCTCAGACTTGCTATTTGGGAACAGATTTCAGAGCACTGAAGACCACCTGCCAAGCAGGCAGCCTGGGGCAGAGCAGGCCTCACTGCCCACACCCCTCATCACAGGCACTCAGCAACGTGCCCTCGGCTCCTTTTCCATGCAGTCGTTGCAGATCACCTTTGAAAGCCACAGGAGAGCCCTGAAGACTACTCTACAGGCTGCAAAATCAGTTGTGCCCATAAAGATGTTCTTTACAGCAGCATGCTACGCCAGCTCCAGGGCACCTACTGCCCACCCAGAGAGCAGCACCTCTCCACTTGTCTACAGGAGCCAGGGTGCTCCTAGGCTTCGACTGCACTTCAACCAGAACACATCTCAAGAGCATGTTTTAAGGACACCAACGGAAGCACTCAAAAGCCTGAAAACGCGACAATGAATGCTGCTCAAGCACAACCAACTGAACTTCCGTAGGCGCCGCACGCTAGCAGCAACATCAGAATCCAACTCCCACGTTGGGCTCCAAAGCTGGGCAGGAGCAGCCTGTCTGCGCTTGCACCCTCATCTCCATCAGCCCTGCAGACAGGAGGCACAGCTCCTGTGCCATCCCCAGAGGGTAACTGAAAAGGAAGGGGGAAAAGGGAAGAGAGATGATGCTGCACAATCCCTGTGCAACCGCTCGACTTCAAAATAGCAGTTTTCTGACTGTGAAAGAACTAAAATCCAGGAATTCGCATATAAAATGTTAAGGTCTGGGAGAGGAAGCCCAGCTAACATCAACCCTGCTCTGTGTTACACAGCGAATCCATGGAATGGGACCTCCGGGTGCACAGGCCAGCCGGGGAAGCGGAGCTGTAAAAGCACTGCCAAAGCAAAGTGGGAGCTGCCAAAACATCTGGATGGGAAAAGCCTCCTCTGGCAGCTCTTCCCCGGGGTTCAGATGCACAGTTAAGGTTAGGGTTGAGAGAAAGACAAAAGCTGCAGTTCAAGAGGGGCTGGAAAGGAATCACTAAAAGAAAGCTGAGGGCTGCTAAAAACCTGGGCTTGCAGCAACCTTCCACAGGGATGACTTTGTCCAGCGTTCAGCTGAAAGATATGGGCTGGGATGATGCTGAGACAAAGTCCAGAGCTGCAGCTGGAGCAGACTGGAAAGGGGCTGTAAAAGTACCTGGCAGCTGCCAAGAGACCTGGGCTGGGAGAAATCACTGATCCACGTAATTGGTATTAGACCTTTCCATAGCTTCCCTGGAAAATCAGGGTTACAGCTAAGGAACCCCAAGGTGCAGCAGCAGCAGGGTGAAGGCAGGGCTGCAGAAGGCCTCACCTGGGAGGAAGGCTTCATTGTGGAAACCGCTGGGTACTTGGCTAAGGCTCAGCTGGAAAACCAGGGTCAGGGCTCAGAGAAAGAAAATCTTGAGCTTATGTGGGGCTGGAAAGGGGCTGCCAAAAGGGCTGGGAAATGGCTCAGAGCCTCAGCTGGAAAACAGCTCCTAGGGATTGGAGTCTGGATGGAAAGGAAAGGTTACAGGGGCTACTGAGACCTGCGCTGCATCCCCGTGTTCATCTGGGCAATGGCTGGGGGGCTTTATTTGGTGGTCTGTGAGAAAATGAGAGATAGAGCCAGGGTTAAGGCTAGGGCTGAGGGAGACTGAAAGCCCAGAGCTGCTGCTGGACTCTGGCTGCCAAGAGACCTGGGCTGGGAGAACACTTTCATCTCAGTTTCCACATCTAAGGCTCAGATGGGACGCAAGAACTAGGGTTAAGGCTGACAGAAAGCGAAAGCTCAGGGTTCCAGTTGGGACAGGGTTAGAAATGGGCCGCCAAAGATTATTTTAGGTGGCCAAGAGACCTTGGCTGGGAATCATCTTTTGCACAGCAGGTCTTGTCAAAAGGCTCAGCTATAAAATCAGGGGTAGGGTAACACTGACGGAAAAAGAAAGCCTAGAGATGCAACTGGAGCAGGGATGGGTATGGGCTGCCAAAGGCCTGCAAAGAGACTAAGGCTTACAGAGATCTTAGGTCTGGAAAATGGCTCAGCAGCCCCTAAGAAAGTGGAGTTCGGGTTCAGAGAAAGCCTGGAGCTGCAGGCAGAGTGGGGCTGGAAAGGGGCTGCCAGAAGGAAACAGTCAGGAGAGGTGCACTAGAAGCCTCACTGTTTTGGGGCCATGCCTACCCATTCCCAAGCAAATGAAGGCCAGGGATAGGACAGAAGGATGAGAGCTGCTATTGGAGTGGGGCTGGAAGGCAGCTGCCAAGACACTTGGGATGGGAGAAATCTTTACCCATGCGATGCCTGGGGCTCCTTGTCCAAGGCTCAGCAGACAAAGGAGAACTAGGTTTGAGAGACAAACACGTTCTCCATTCAAGGTAACACAGAGGCAGCTGCGGTACCAGGCTTCTGCCCTCCTTCGCTCAGGTACAAAGGGAACAGAGCACAGTAACAAACAGCACTTCTGAAAACCAACTGTTTGCTTTCAGACGCTGCTGTTCTGCTGAGGCTGGCTGAATTTTTAGAAGGACAGGTAAAAGATCAAATTTTGCCTTTCACTGTAACCTCCTCCTCAAAACCAACATCTGCTCTCGTTGAAACCTCACCAAAGAAAGGCAGCCTGAGGCACTGCAAAGATTTGCACTGCAAAACAGTGAGAGCCAGACAAGGACTATTCGACTGCACAGAGGAGCTTCATCACAGACAGCACCAACACCACCTAAGAGAGAGCTACATTAAAACGTATCTCGCGGGAAGGAGCCGTAATTAGACCTGGCCACAAGTCTGACGGCTTCCACAGCCAACAAGCTGAAGGTGCAGCATGTGTTAACAAGCAGCAGAGGACTGTGCCCACAGGTTATGTATTCCAGGAGCAGGCAGCAGGACAAGGCTGCACCATCCAAGCCACTCTCAGCTGATGCTTTATATGCATTTTAGACTGGGTTGGTGGGTTCTCACATCCAAAAGTCCAGCTGATTTTGCAATGCATCCCCCCAAAAAAGGCTGCCTAATGTAAGCTCATTGATCACCAAGATACATGGCAAGATGTCCTCCATGTAATACAACACATACACAGACGAGAGCTGGTTCTTGGGGTCCCAGCAGGACAAGTGCTTCAGTGGAATGGTGCAGCTGGATGAAGCTTTGGTTCAGTTCTGGACCCCACACTATAAGAAAGACACTGAGGTGCTGGAGCAGGTCCAGAGAAGGGCAACAAAGCTGGTAAAAGGTCTGGAGCACAAGTGTGATGAGAAGCAGCTGAGTGAACTGGGGTTGCTTAGTCTGGAGAAGAGAAGGCTCAGGGGGGGCCTTATTGCTCCCTACACCTACCTGAAAGGAGGTTGTAGTGAGGTGGGGTCAGTCTCTTCTCCCAAATAACGTGCTGATAGGACAAGGGGAAAGGGGCCCAAATTGTACTGGGAGAGATTTAGATCAGATATTAGGAAAAAATTCTTCTTTGAAAGACCTGTCAAGCACTGCAAGAGGCTGCCCAGGGCAGCAGTGGAATCACCGTTCCTGGAGGGATTTAAAACGTGCAGACATAGCATTTAGGGACACGGTTTAACATCGCATTTGGCAGCATTAGGTTTACAGTTAAGACTCCATGATTTTGAGATTATTTTCCAACCTAAATGATTCTATGGCTCACAAAAACTGGGAACAGTCCCCAAAAGCAGTAAGGGACATGGCAAGTGAGGGGCTGCCCCTGTCTTTCCCTTGGGGACATATCCAGCCTTGCCTCATTCCTTCCGGCTCCCCAACCCTGGCACATGCTCCCAAGATACCTACACAATCATCACCAAGGACAGGCCCCACATACAACTATAGACATGCAAAGTACAATCTCTGCCTTCAGGCTGGCATTCCCCCGTTGCAGACTTGCAGCACCATCCCTTCAAGCATCTTGCATCCCACTAGGAACAGATGCTCCAACAGCCACTCAGTCACAGACACACCGAGGCACTTCAGAAAGAAAGTTTTATTCACAGCCTTTATGCAAAGAGCAACTTTTCATTTCCTGCAGGGAAATCGCATCTGCAGCATGGTGAGGAAGGTGGCAGTCAGCAGCTCTGAACAGTCCTGCCTTTGCTTTGCCTCGTGTCCAAGCTCTCTCCAAGCCCTGCATTCCCCTCTTGGATCCGGGGTGCTCCCCTGCCCCCCAGCCCTTCATACAGCTTCCCCCAGGCCAGCCCAGCCCAGCCCACCCCATGTCCTGTCCACAGCCTGGTCACCAGCAGTCAGCAGCACTACAAACACAGACAAAGGAGACCACCATCTGCAGAAACTGATGGCATTTGCCCAAGAAAGCTCCTTATTCAGCACGGCAGAGGCTGTTTTTACTTTATTAGAGCACATCCCTGCAGTACAGTGCCATGTTCAGCTGCCTGCGAGAGGCAGGTGGCTTCCTTCTTCAAAAGGGAAAAAAGAACAGGTTTTATCTGTAGGAAAAAGCTGCAGGCAGGAAACAATGTGCGCAGTTAAAACAAACACCACCCAACCATCAGGTCCTTAAAGACTGTAAAACCTCTTCAGAAGGAGGAACAAAGGGGACATGTGGCTTTCTCCAAGGGAAGAAGGAAGCACAGCAAGAGCTGAGATTCAAGGAGCAAGCAATGCTCACAAGCCACCTCTCTAAGGACAAGGGGCACCCCGGGGTGCCTGTAAGGATGTCCACCCATGTGCCAGAAACACTGGTGATAACAGACCCAGAAAACCTGCACTCTTTCTTCTCATTTTCCAAGCTGGGAATTCTGCACCAAAGCCCCTCCAAAGCTGCCGCAGCAAGGAGCAGGAAATAGGCAGCACCCTTGGGCTGCAGCCGTAAGCACCACAGTCACTTGTTCAGTGGACATGTGCCACTACACGACACATTTCAGTTCTGATTTTCAGACCATAGCCGTGGCATGCTGACACAACCAAGTCACTCTGCACCTATGCATGCACACCACATCACCAGGAAGTGATGCTTTTCCTACATGGAGAATGGAAGATGAACTCATTCTGTGCTTCAGAGACATTCAAGACCATTAGGAGACCCACACCTAAAGCTGGAGGCCCCTCTGCAGTACTGCAAACCAGACAAGTATCTAGAACTCTCATCCCTCCTACAGTTTTGATTACAGAAAGGCATCCCTTGAAAACACAGATCCCAAACAGGCGCAGCACTTTGCATGCAGCCCCAAAGGGAAGGCAGGGAGATAAGGAAGAGAATTGCACAGCCATGCCATGAAGTTACTGCTTTGCAGACAAGCAGGTCTGCTCTGCTGGAACTCCTCGCAAGTGCTGTGTCTCCTCGATGTTTGGGAACAGCTTGAAGGGATAAAGATCAGTCAGGGTGATGGGTCCAAACTGTGCTGCCCAGGCCTGCAGGCCAGCAACCAGCCAGACTCATGCACTGCAGCTAGCCCAAGTGGAGCCAGGCTCTGCTACCAGAGCTGTGCTAACCTGCCTTGTAAGGGCCCACAGAGGTCAAAGAACAGACTGATGCAAAGACTCAGATCGCTAGAGCAGGAGTCAGCAGCTCCCACAGCCACAGCGCAAGGGCCCTGCTCAGCCCCTCCATGCACAAGGCAGCAACAAAGGGCACCAGGCAATGGGGCAATCACACGCTTTCAGAAGACAGTCGCACAGGTGAAGAGGGTCCTGGTCTTTCTTTTGCCCCACACCACCAACCAGTGTCAGCAGCTATCCTTGTGTGCACACCATTCTAGGGGAACATCCCCACTGCCCCACACAGGCTGCAGAAGCAGCTCTTTGGGGGGAATAGGTGGTGCTCCAGCCCTGGCAGCCCAAGAGCTGCTTTGCTCCCCAGTGCTGTCATCAGGGCAGCAGACCTTGCTCAAGCATGGAGGAGCAGTGTCTTATGCCTGACAACAAACCT
This sequence comes from Myiopsitta monachus, assembly GCA_017639245.1. NCBI lineage: Eukaryota > Metazoa > Chordata > Aves > Psittaciformes > Psittacidae > Myiopsitta > Myiopsitta monachus. Next base: position 37,152,053 of record CM029928.1, read on the forward strand.
TACAGCCTTAAAGGGAGAATAGTCAGTAACCATTCCCTACCATGCAGAGATGACACCAAGCCACATCGTTTCGTACCAGGGTCAGGCTTTGCAGAGCCTGACCACTTCGCACTAACACTGCTGCTCCAGCAGGAACTCACAGAGTCCTGGTACTTGGCACTGGTCAGAGGCACAGCATCAGTGTCTCATGGCAGGCCCCATCCCACAGCCTGAAGAGTCTCTTGCATCAGCACACTGAACAGAAGCGTGTGGGGTCAGGCTGGATCAGTGCGCTGGGGTTAAGGGACCAGCCTTGGCAAGCAAACACAGATCGTTCCCAAAGGAGCAAGGGTGCCTGTGTCTGCCTGAGGACAGCTGGGAGAATAAGAACTGGCCACTGCTCCCAAGAGGTTTGCTGCATTCCCTGCTACTCCTGCTCTAATCACTAGGAGCACTAGGAGCAGCAGATGACAGGCCAGGACTGATGTGCCCTGGCAGGGCCCTCCAGGCAAGCTGGAACAGAGGTCCCCAGGGCCCAGCAAAGCCTGCCCATCAGACAGGCCTTCACAGCACTCTCCACCCTCAGTAGCTTTGCTGCTGGCAAGGCATACAGCAAGCCCGAGGACAACCAAGCATCAGCCACCCTCCCTACCTGATGCATCCACAGATGAGCAGCAGGAGAGGACCCAGGGGTCCAGCTGGGACAGACTGAGAGCAGAGCTCAGAGCCTGCACTGTCCTTCATCCACTTGGCTCGACCAACACCCTTCTCCAAGGCACCAAACAGCAGAGACACGCAGATATCTGCAGTCCCCTGGTGCTGTTTGGTTCTTGCTACCTTATCAATTCCTGTTTCCAGGCAGGGCTGCACAAACACCTCTCAGCCGGCAGAGCTACTGGAGCTTGAAGCACTGAGTATCTGTGGTGCAATCCAGAGGGACTCTGGCAGCTACACTCCTGTGGGCTGCATGGAGACTGGGGTCTGCAGAGACATCACCTTGCCACTGGATTTAGAGAGCTGCTCTGCTCACTCTGAGTGATGCAGGCAGGGGAGATGAGCACCGACAAGACAGCTGCCTGCAAAACACTGAGGGGGCAGAGCTAGGGGAGGGAGAAGAGAAATACAGCACAAAGAGTGACAGTGTCTCCCTGGCTCCTCCCAACAAGCTGAGTTAGGGAGGGCTGCGTGGCCCAGCAAAACCTCCTTCACTGGGCAAAACAGCAACCCAGCCTGCTCCTCCACAACCCGCTCCATCACCCCAGAGCTTCTCTGCGGGATGCTCTTTGAAGGAGGCATCAAGCCCCCATCCACAGGCTGTCACGCAAGCAGCCTGGCAGCCCGGAGCCCCGCTCCTTCCCCACCGCCTGCTGCAGCAGGATTTGTTTATGTGTCTGCAGCTGCTCCCTGCATTCGCCATGGGAATCCAGGCTGGAACTCCAGCCGCGTGGAGCGGGGAAGCGGCCTCCCCCCTGCGCAGCCTCGCAGCTCGGCGAGCATGCGGCGCCCGGCAGGCACAGTGCTGCGGGGCCGCGAGCCCCCTTGGAAACGGGCCTTGCGGAGCGCGAGCCGCATTCCCAGCCCTCCGCAGTGCCTCCCCCACATCCTGCCTCCAGCCCTCCACTGGGGGTAGAGAATGCAAATCTTGGGTTGTAATTTTTCCAAGTTAAAAATAACCCAGGAGTTTAGTGAGAGAGAAGCAGCAGCAGCAGCGAGGCAGGGGGCTGGGGAGCCTGCGAGCTTGCTGCGAGGCAGACACGGCTTACATTTCTCCTTCCCAAGCAGAGGCTACAGAGAGACAGCCTCCCAGCTCCATGCACACACACAGCGATGGAAAGCAAACCCCCCTTCAGCATCCCAGCTGCAGAGGCACCGCTGAGCAGCCAAATGGGCTTCGTTTCAGAGCTGCCCGAACCCTTCCTCACTGCTCCACAGGCCCCAGAGGCAGGGGCACAGCAGAAAGAAGGGAGCACTGGGGAGAAAGGAGCACACACAGAGGTTCAAATAACCCAGATTCAGGGAGCAAACACCCCTCAGGTGGGCTCACATGTCAAGGGCATGCTGGGCAGAGCATCACACCAACAGCCAGCCCCAAGGGGGTCACAGCTCTGCTCCAAGCCATTTTCTGTTCTTAAAATGTTTTAATCTTAAAAAGAGGGGAAAAGGGGGAATTAGGAATTAACTTTGTTCTCTGTGGGTCCAGGGGAGCCAAGAGATCTGCCGATATGAAAACCCAGTGCATATGGCAATCCAGGCCATGCTGGCCTTTCGCGGATACCCAACTCGGCCATTCCACAGGGCAACAAGACTGAAGGGAAGGCAAGAAATAGCCACAACCTCCTTGCTCCATAGGACACGGAATACAGCAGTGCTGCACGGTGTTTCCTCTCCAAAAAGCCTGCTCAGCACCAACACTTGTGCTCCCAAGCCCTCCCAGGCAAGCTCTCAGCCACGTCACAGACCCCAGGGAGACACATGGGACAGTGCCACTGCCTATGCACAGAGGATGCTCTGTTGGCACCCAGCAAGCAAGAGAGCACCCGCAGGCTGGATGCAGTCCCCAGTAACGCAGCTTCAGTCAGCTGCACTTCATGACTCTCCTGACAAGCTCACGTGGCAAAACCAGCAATAGCTCCTTTCTGGGGAATTTTCAGATGCAGCTCCTAACCCAAGACCGTAACCACAATGACCTTCAGCAGCTATTTCAAAGCTGCACAGTGCCACGGGGCTGAGAACCAAGGGCTCGCTCAGACTCCAGTGAGCACAGCAGCAAGCGGGGACCAGTAGCACAAAGGGCAAGGAAGCTGCAGAGCTTTGGTTTTGTCCAGAGAAGGCACATCATGAAACACAAAGCCATGCCTGGCCTTGCGCATAAAGACGAAGCACTCCAGCCTGTTGCTAAGGAGGAAATCAGGTCTGAGTTCACCCTAGAATGTATTTCATCACCTTCATGGACAGCTGAAAAGGAGGGGACGCAGCAATGCAGAGTGAGGATGCCCCCAGCATTAGCTGCAGCCCCTATCTCACACCATCGCTCTGCTGCCTTGGTGTGCAGGCGCTGCCAGGAGCAAAACAGGTTTCTCAAGCCTATGTCTGCTGTCTTCCGATCAGCAGGCCAAGAGCCTCACTCGGAAGAGTTGCTCACAAGCCCCAAGCAGTGCATTTCAACCCTCAACATCAGCAAGGCAAAAAACAGAGGAAAAATGAAACTGATCTCTTCAGCTCAGTCCCTACGCAGACAAGGAAGGGAGAAGGGAGGTAGGCCAAGTCTGCCCAGCCTCCTGGTGCTGAGGGCCAGGATTTCCTGGGTGAGTGCACGAACACGTGCAAGGGGCCCATGGCAGCTCTTAGAAGGCCAGCACTTCACCAGCACGATTTGCCTGCGTTGCCAAGAGCATCACCGTTGCCAAGAACATCACCGGCTCAAGCTCCTGCCACATCTGCAAAGCCCTGATGTGGCACTTAAAGGCCTCCCCATGAAACACAAACAGGCTCTGGTGTGGCAGTCAACCCAGGCCACCACACAGACCAAACTGCCCTGCCTGCCAAATCTTAACAAGCCATTTCTCCATCACCAGTGCCAAGCTTTCCCTGCACTCATTCACCATCCCCTGGCATGCTGACCAGCAAGGCCAACAAGGAAGGGCACTGAATGGGGGGTCCAGGGAGCCAGCTGTGCCAGTGGCCATAAAGCATTCTTACTCATCCCATCACATTTGTTACTTTAAAGTAAGGGAAAACCCAGAGTCCCTATCAATGTGCTACAGGAGAGTCCCAAGCTACGCAGGCCCATAAAGTCTGTGACTGACTGCCCCTTCCACAGCCCCCAACACAGCTCTCCTACCCCTCCAGTACCCCTCTGCGGGTAGGAGGCTGACAGCTCCCAGCCTCTCTCCTCACCTGCTGGGGGCCAGAAGCATGCTCCTCATAACAGCAGCTCAACACAGCTGCAGGACCTGTTTGTGGCACCCAAAATATGCCTGGTGAGCAAGCTCCTCTTCCTCAGCTGGGGACTGTACACCCCATCTGCTCCTTCACAAGGCAGGGAGCGAGAGAAGGAGACAGGTGCAAAGCCTCAGGTCAGAGTGACAGCACAATCCCAGCTACACATCAGATGGGTAATTAAGGGGCAAAGCAGCTCTAAGGACACACTCAGTGCTAGAAGCAGGCTCTCTTCTTTGAAGGGCCTGGCTCTTCTCTGGGCAGAGCTGGGACCATGGGCTCAGCTTCCTGGACCAGTAGTCATGAGGAGCCAGACTTCCCTGAAGAGCCTCTTCCCAGTTACCATTCCTGTGGGAGCACAGGGGTTGTTGCCAGCTGCTTCAGAGGCTCCTCACAACAGGGCAAGCCACCCAGCTGCTCTCCAGCTACCAGGAGGCATATGGAGGCTTCAGCAGAAACCAGGGCCCTGCACACTCTGCACATTTTCCTGCTGCCTTTTATTTCTCATGCACAAGCACACAAAACTTGACTTCGTTGCCCAAGTCCATCCTCAAGGTCACCAGCCCTGTAAAGATGACACCAGGCACGTAAGGTAGCCCACAGCACCTTTATTAGTATGAAAGGTATACAGAAGCCAGCTCGACCAGTGGACCTTGACAGGCGGCCAATTCAAAAGAACCTTTTATAAGAGGTACATAATGAAGAACACTGAACTCGAGCTATCCCAAGGCAGATGGCCAAAAAATGAGATGGCATTCCTGAAAACACAGATCTTCCCCTCTTGCTGTTGTTATTATCCTGCACAGCAAACTCAAGCTGCCAGAAAACAGCTTTGCCACACTGCACACAGCTCCTCAAAGGCAATCAGAGCCCTTTGTGCCTCTATTTTCCAACTGTAGAATGGGGATAAAAATCGCCCTTCGCAGCAGGGCCACTGAGAAGACAAATGAGCACTTGCAAGACACCTCAAGATCTGGCTGTAGACAAATATGAAGTGCACACATGGCACCCGGAGCAGATTTCCTGCTGGGATGTCACAACACAGCCAGCCATAGCTTCAAATGGTGACCAAGACCCTGCTGCCAAGAGTCCAGTCCTGCTCAAAACCATTCCTTCAGGTGTTTATGTCAGTCTTTTCCAGTTGAAACACCCTGTGGATTGCCTTCACCCCTGCTAGATGGTGTGCCCACACCCCCTTGGATTGCTGCTGGTATCTGCCAGCTTTAATATTCCCTGTTGTCCTCTTGCTATAACCACAGCAAAACGAAAGGGTGACACAGGCTTTGCACCCTCCAGCCAATCTCTCCCTGCTTCATCTAGCGAACAGCCCATGGGGACGTGCCCTAAGAAACACACCCAAGCCAGGAGCTGAATGAAACGTGGCCCAAGCCACCAGCAGCTGGGCCACAAGAGCACAGTCAGCATCTTAAGCATTTCCAGGGCCTTGCAAGCAGGATGGACACCGCTGCTTTGCCAAGTGCCTTGTCTCTGCACAGGCAGCAGGCAGGGAAGGCTGTATGGTGCATGAGGTGAGCTCACAGCCAGCCTTGCTCTGCCCACCATGACCACATCTCATGCTTCAGGCACTGAAGGCTGACTGATCCCAAGCTTACATCCTAGTGTGTGACAAGTGAGCAGTTCCCCTCTGAGCTTGGCAGTACTGCCAGCCTGGTCCTAGGAGTCTCAAAACCTACATGGCAAAGAAAACTCACCTGGGTCTGCGCTCTCATACACAGTGAAGGATGAGGGGGAGAAGAGGTCTCCATCAGCAAAAGCACATTTTGCTGCACTGCTCACTCCCAAAGCACAGGCCACCTCCACCACCAGCTTACAGAGGTCACCTGCTCCATGCTGCCCTGTTGGGCATGAGTTCCTGGCCATGGACAGGCTGCCCCTGCCCTCCAGCAGTGCCAGCCCCCCCTAAGAGGGCAGAAAGGTTGGCCAGCAAGACCCTGGCCTGTGGCAGTGCCAGGCACTGGAGGAAGACAACATCCCAAACAGCCACAGCCTGGGAGTTTCCTGTATGCTGTGGTGAGGTCCCATGGCTGTTCTGGCTGTACATCCAAAGAGAAACTAGCAAACCATGCGCCCAAAATAGCAACAGGCAGAAATCTGCTGTTCTCCAGGCCTGACAACTTGCTTAGGGAAGCACCAGACCTGTTTGCCAATTACCTAAAGGACAGGGAAAGAAAGCAAAACATAGCAAACTCTCCTGATGCAATGCAGAGCAAGGGCACCCTTCACAAGCGGTGCTGCTACCCTACAGTCCTCAGGTCCACATCCTTACGCTACACCTCTGCTTCAACTGCTCTGCCGGGCAAGGACTGGGACTCCCAGATGCTTACCTCCAAAGGCTTCCAGTTTATTTTCAATTTAACTTTCTGGGATACAAGTTCTCTGCTGAAGCTACTTTGTAGAACTGTCTCCAGAGTTCAGATGCCCTCTGTAAGGAGCCACTCTTCTCTCTATCATGTCAATGCTTCCTTGCATTTGTGTTTTCCACATCAAGAAACATGGGAGGAGGAAAGAAGGAGGGCAATGCTGCCTAGCCCAAAGCAGAGCTGCTCACATGTCACATGCTGGGATGTAGCCTGGGATCAGCCTTCAGTGCCTGAAGCAGAGACGCGGCCATGGCGGGCAAAGCAAGAGAAGAGACAAAAAGAATTTCATTGATTCCTCATGTGCAAATGCTTGGGGTTCAGCAACGCCAGGTTTCATTCCCTCTACAGGACTCTTTCAGACACTTGGAAAGCCTTCTTAAACAGCAAGCAAAGCACCCAAAGTCCTGCCTAGACATGCTGCGAATAAAATGCTACCAAACGCGCATATGAAGAAGCAGGCCCTTCTGCCCCAGCTGATAAAGCCCTTCAGTCAGAGGCCAGCTCAGGGAGCAGTGCAGACAGCATCAGTCTCACCAAGCTGGAGGTCCACGCTTGCGCAGGGAGAACGCTCCTGCCAGAGCGCACTGACTGCAGAGCACCAACTTTGTCAAGCTACCCAGCAGGCAAGCACATGGCATCAGCTGCACCAAGCTACCAACAGACTCTTCTTTCTGCTTGCCTGGCAGGCCTACAGACAGCAGTCTCCTTTGACACGCAGCAACACAAAGGCCAGGCAAGCAAACTCTGAACACAACAGCAGAGCACACGTCCCACAGACTCACGTCCTGGCCCACTCTTCTGCACATTCATGTCAAGAAGACCACAGTCAACATGGATTTCAGCATCTCCTCTCCCTCCATACCTGGATAAGCCATTCATTTTCTGACCCTTTCCTTCAGCAGATGTCTCTGGAGAAACCAGCATGCAACAAGACCCAGAAATCCACTTTGCTCTGTGACAGACATCTCCTTCTCCCAGGGTAGCAGAAAGAGCAGGAGGTAGAGCTGGGTCCAAGAAAGGGTTTATGAGCACTGTGCAGTCATACTCAGCCTTTCCAGAAAGCAGAGAGCAGCATCTGCAGGTAACCACATCTCCACAGACAGTGGGCTATGCCCTGTCAGATGCGGGCACAGCAGGACCCACGGCCTGCAAGCCTGCAGAGTCACCTGGGCTCCTGGAGAGTCCACTCTAATTGAAATCACAACTATTAAAACTTAGAAGAACCTGTGCCCATAGCCATCCACTCCTTCCTTTGCCTTCCAGATCCAGGACCCTGATCCTCAAAGCACAATGTGGGGCTGACCCAACTCAAAAACGGCAGTGTTATTCTCAGACACAAATTCTCACCCTCGGGAGCAAGGAGGTGGAGCAGACACTGTGCCTGGCCCACAAATCTGCAGCCACGTCTCTGGAGAAATCAGAGTAACCACAAACCTCAGCACCTTCACAGGCAGCGCAAGCCCTGCTTCAGTCAGCCTCCCCACAACATCACCGCGCAGAGAACAAACAGAGCACAGTGTGCTGTCTGCGGTGGAGGAGAGAAACCTGCCTTTATGCATGCATGGAAGTGCATGCCGGGAAAAGCTCAGATACCCTGGTGAGGGGCACCCTATGGGGACTGAGAAAGATCACTGAGAAACAGGGCTCTGCTTGCCCTAAAGCAACAAGCAGAGGAGCATACAAATAAGAGCAATATGCTGTGTGTTCCCACACCCTTCCCAGGCTAGACGAGCACCGGGTGCAGCAAGGATGCACCATGCACATATACAGAAAAAAGAACAGCTCTCTCTCCTCCGATCCACAATTAACAGCCACCAAACACTTCAGCTTCATTTTATCTTAAGTATGCTTTAGATTCAACCAAAGCAGATGAAACATTTAAGGTTAAAGGTGCTCTGTGCACAAGACCTGGAGAACTCAAGGCAGCAGCTCACACAAAAATAGCAGCTTTGACAGCACGTCTATGGCAAAGCACTAATGTTTATTCTTGTATCTAGGACTAACTTTAATTCTGCCTCAATGCACGTATGTAATAAGGCATTAATGTTTCTTAAAGAACCAATACCTCACCTACCTATATGCCAAAAAAGTATAAACTGTCCCCAACTTTGCATCCCCCTTGTTCCTGGGCATGGCACACAAACACATTGCTAACACTGGAATACACCTTCAAAGGTAGCCATGGACTGCAAGTAAAGCACAGAATGAAAACCAGAAAGCACATGAACAACTTGGTTACCTAATTACCTTCATGACTTCTGAAGAGGGGTTTAACAACTGCAACTTCTGTGAAGGAAACTCAGCTATGTCCACACAACAACCAGCTATTTCCAGTGCCATACGGAGGAACCAAAGCTCTCAGCAGTGGCTACTGATGTGGAGGGCCTGGTAGCTGAAGTCCTTCCATTAGCTGAAGTCCTGCTTCTGCCTTCAAAGAAATGCAATTGAGACACCTCCAGGGGAAAGGGCGGGGGATCTTCCACCCAGACACTGCCTCCTGTTACTGTAGCGCAAAACAGGACTCCACAGATCCCACACTTCCATGGAAACATTTAGGAAACACAAATATTAGGCAAACTAACACCAACAATGTAACTTTCCCCAGCTTTCAGCAGGGTTACCCCAAAAGGACGCAGTGAGTTACCTGCCTTTCAACCCAGACTTCCCATAGCCCAGCTGAACAGCAGAAAGAGCCAGACAAGAAAGTGCAGGAGGCTGCACCAGAAGAGAGCCGAATTTCATCTCGGCAGTTGAAACACACACAAAAAACCCAAACCCAAACAAAACCAACCCCTCACAAAAGCAAGCAACCAGCTAACACTACCTATCCTAGGGCAACATTAGGGTTGCGTGAAGTTAGGGCGAAGACAGGACTGCACAAGAGATGCTGTACCTCCTAGGATAGATGTTAACAGTGTCACCATCAGACTGTCACGGAGCAGCATTCCCTCGGGGGCAAACCAGGGCTGGAAATGTGATTGATGTGCAACACACCTCTGCAAGTGCATCTCCAGCGCCCACGTGAAAAACAAAGAGGGACTGGGGCTCGGTTCCCACACTTCTCACTTTCTTTTCTGGACTTGAAAAAGTGCTTTCCTCGTGTTGGAGCAGGGTTTATACTCACTACAGGCTGGGAATCCCCGAGAAGCAACAGGCTGCAGCATGGAAACAGCACGCACCCCTTAACCTCCAGGCAGTATTTCCTCTGCTATGGGAAGGATGGCTCAGGTGACCTCGGTGCTAACACGACCACAACACTCAGCTCCTCCCTGAGCACTGGGCCCAAGGGCAGCGTATGGCAGGGGCCTTAACCCAGACACCAAACTCTCCCAGCTTTTAGCTGACTTCCCGAGGAGCCGGGTGAGCTCAGGCATTCCCCAGAGCGCAGCCACAACCCTTCCCCAGATATCGGTCAGGGATCTGCCTCAAACCTTAAAGCCCAGCCACAGCGTGCCAGGTATTCCCTACTACTTAGGCTGACTGGACACATCCACCATAACAATGCTAAAAAATAATAGCCACATACTGGCAGATTGCTCGGCCGCATACCAGATTTTCCCATATAAGGGAAAGTTGAAGGCATTGTCCTATCGCACGGAAAACACATTGCACCAGCCTGAGACATTAGAAAGCAAAATCAGAGCCTCCTCACGCCACACGCTGACACCGCAGCACCACGGTTTTCCCCTTTTCCCGACGGTTTGGTTGGCTTTCCCCAGCTCTGCTGTGTCCTGAAGGATCGCTGGAGGCACTGGCAGTGCTGGGATCGCAGCACAGCGCTGCACAGGCACCCTGCACTTCCTTAAGAGGATTTTGGTCCCACCACCACCACATGCTGGCGATGCAGACACTGACACTGCTCCCAGGGTGAAGCGTAACTCTGCTTTCATGGGCGTTTAGGGTGCTGAGGACCAACACACAAACCCTGCGCATCGTCATCAACACTGCCCACAGCAAACACTGCTGTTCGGCTACACATAGACCTTTCACCCTCACCATCTTCTCCTCCCTTTACAGGGCCTGTTGGCCCCCAACAACAGCTCTGCCTCTGCTTTCACACACCAGAGCAAAGCCACCAGGGGATGATGCCACTGGCCCAAGCAGGAAACTGGGGCTGAGAGAAGTGCTTTCACTGCTATGTACAGCAGCAATGACAACAAACCCTCCTGGCTCCCCTGAAGCCCAATAAGACATCCAGCACCGTGCTTTCCAAGCCTCTCTTTAACACAGTTTTGCAGAAGCCTCCCTCTTCATGCTGCTTTCAGGACCCAACACACTGAGTCCACATTCCTGAACCAAGGCTGATCAACCCTCTCCCCTTCTTCACAAGGATAAGCTTCTCCCCCATGCTGATGTGCGTGATACCAGCTCTTATCTCTGCAAACCTGAGACAGACCAGGACAGCGCAGCTCCACACGGAACACAAAGAGCTGCCCCGGCAGCCGAGCCCTCAGCCATGCCACCTCACAAAACCAAGTTCACTTGCTTGTGCAAACCCCTCTTGAAACAGCACAGACCATTGAAGTGAGACACTTTATATTAGCCACCTGAAAAAGTTTGTGTGTTTGGACTAAGCTCTTGAAATAATATAACAGATCTCTCAAGGAAAACTAAATCTTAAAAAGTACTGAGACTACACTTTGGGACAGGGAAAGGGGGCAGAGATTTGCTTCCTGTTAGAGAAACATGGTAAAAAGTAGTCAGGAAAACAAGATATTCCTCTAAGAGCCTCCTCCACCAAGCCACTAGAAATCACAGACCCCAAAGATAACCACAGCACTGTCCTTCGGGGCTAACACCGGCATATCTAGGGCCAGTTGCTGAGACCTGCAGCTCAGAGGCAGTCTCCCCCCAGTGCCAATACATAAGACAACAAAGGGAAAGGTAAACTCAAGCCCTTTAAAAGGCACATGCTACCAAACCAGCCAGCAGCACTCAGAGTAAGGTAAGGAGGGACCCCAACAGCACCTTCCATAAGAGATGCGCATTAATCTCATGCTTTAGCTTCTCAGATACACAAAGGCTAGTTTTTAACACATCCATACTAGCCTGCAGCTAGAAGGGGCTGCAACTGCATTCTCAGGAACAGGGAAATCAGTGCTGCTGCTTCGAGGATTGTCTCCAAGTCCTCTCACTGAACCTGGTTTTCATTTGAAGAATACTTACTGCTGCACAAGGAATACACAGACATTCTGATGGGATGCAACTCTGCTAGTTATGCTTTACAGCCTGAAGCACTTGAGGGGCAACATTCAGGCAGCTTCATCCCACCACTGCTGCAGGGAAGGAAACCCAGTAGCAAGTCCCACGCTCCTGAAGAGCCCCCAAGTCCAGGCAGCGGTACCAATTTGGAGATAACAAGCAGAATTAGCTTTTCCAAAAGCAAACAGTCAAGAACACGAAGCTTTGTAGTGGAAGAGGAATCAATTTTCCACTAAACAAGTGGGAAATGAACCCAGTGGCAGCCCTGAATAAAACCAGCCCAGCTGGAGGGCAGAAGCCTTGAGAGAAACAACCTATTTACTCCAGGAAGAATTCACTCCCAGAGCAGAAATATGCTGTTATTGCTTCATACTTCAACAGCTGGACCAAAACAATGATTTCTCTGCAAAGCAACAGAGCAGAGCCCCTGCATGAATGAGGTAAACAAGAGCGAGGAATGGTAAGGGAGCACCTACTCCTGTGCCATCACCTGAACAGGGCCCAAAAGCAACAGCAACACTTCCCGGCAGTGGGGAAAACACTGGCAGAGCTCAGTGCACCCTCTGCTCTGCATCACCCTAACCCAGCTCACCCCACAACACTTCAAAGGATACAGGCAGCACCAGCTGCCAAATATCCACAGCCCTACAAGTGAATGGGTGAGGGATAAAGATCCAACAACTCCAATCGCATCTGCCTGCCCCTGAGGAGCCCTGAATGCTGCCAGGGAGGCCAGTGGCTGCAGGGGGGTGCGAGAGACCTCCAGGACACTTTGCACAACCACATGAACCATCTCCCAACCCCCCCTCATTCTCCAACCCCCAACAGCATTTGCTGCATTTCCCAAGCAGGAGGAAACAACAAAAAAAGGCAGAGGTTTTGGCTAGGACCATCCCAACTTACTGAAGAAGGAAATCAAGCACTTTTCATAGCAAAAACACTGGAAAGCTCTACCCCATCCAAGGCTAGCAGCAGACAGAGCAGAGCCGTGTGCCGGGGCAGCCTGCCTGGCCTCCGTGGTCCCCGACTTCGCTTGGAGTTCAGCGTAGTTATCAGGAAAGGAAATCGATAAACGGAGAAAACGCTGCTCCAGGGGTGGTGTGCACCCGGGGCAGCGATGCCAGCAGAGGATTTCTCTTCACCTTCCCGCTTGCGTGCGTTTTATGGACAGAGTTTACCCTACGAACCTCAGGAATCAACCCCCAAACCCACCCCAGAGCCAGGGAGAGCCGCCGGTGAGCGCAGCGGGAGCCCCACCGCGCACACACCGCGCAAACACGCGTTAGGCTGCGCGGGGCGGCTGCGGCGCGGGGACCGCAGCGAGAGAGACGCGGCTCCGACGTGACTGCGATGCCTCTGTTGTGACATGGCTGCAATGGCACAAACAGCCCCGCGTCTGCTCCAAGAGCGGCGGCACGGACCCGCCGGGCACAGGGACGAGCCCGTCGCGGCCCTTTAAACCGAGTGCCCCCTTCCATCGCCCCGGGTGCCCTTGCTCAGCGGGAGGCCGGCCCGCGGGGAAGCCGTGCCCCCGGCCCGCACACGGACCCGCTTCTCCCCCGCCCGCCAAGTTTAAAGCCTCAGTTATCGATGCTCTTGAGCACTGCGGCCGCGGTGACGGCGGAAATGCTGCGCCCCGCGGGCGGGCTCCCGGCGCCCCGCATCTCCCCCGCCGCCGCCGCCGCGCCGCTCTCTGCGGGGCCGGGGGGCCTCGCTCCCCCCCTTCCCGACGGGAGGAGCCTCCGAGCAGCACAGGGGGGGAGCCCGCCCCGCCCCCGGCCCCCCGCACGCCCCGCGGCTACAAGAGGGGCGCCGGGCCCCGAGCTGCCTTCCAGGCACCGGGTAGGCCCGGCCCCCCCCATCACCACCACAGCGCCGCAGCCGGCCCCGGGGGGGGCGGGCAAAGGCCGTGAGGAGGAACCCACAGGGAGAACACCGCCGCTGACCGCCGCCCCGTCCCCGCGGCCGGAGCCATGACAGGCCCGACGGCCGCCCCGGCCCTGCCGCCCTCCAGCCCGGCCCGCGCCGCCGCCGCGTTCATTCATAGCGCCGCCCCGCAGCCGCCCCCCGCCCCGCTGCCCCTCGCTGGCCGCGCCGGGGCGGGCGAACGGCAAAGTTGGGGTCCGGACTCACCTAAAATGGCTCCGCGGCCGCCCCAATACAAACAGCTATTATTTGGTGAAGTTTAGCCCAGCACCCTGCAAGGACACCCTAACCTCGCCCGGGCACGCCCCCGCCCCGCGCCCATTGGCTGCCCGCCGCCGTGCGCCGGCTCCCATTGGCCGGCGGGCCCGTCAGTCTCTCGTCGCCCGCGCCAAGCTTGGCTGCAGCGCGCCCGCCGCTCGCTCCATTGTGCTCCTGTTTGCACCGAGCGGAGCGCGGCGCCGATTGGTCCGCGCCGCCGCCCCCGCGCGCCGCCGCCGCCCCGCCCGCGCCCTCCACGTCCGCGCCCGCCGCTCGGTCCCCGGATGTGAACCGGAGCCCGGCCCGGCCCCCCGGGGGGCTGCAGCCGGCACCGCCCGCCCCCGCCCCCGGGCTGTGCGGGCCCGGCCCCGCGGGCTCTGCGGCGGGGGTCGCCCGGGACCTTGGAGGTGCGAAGGCTCCCGGTGAAACGTGGGGGAGGCCGCGGGCCTGAGGGGGCAGCGCCGCTCCCGGGGGCTGCTGGAGCCCCTCACGGCCGGACCCCCTCGGGGCCTGCTCCCGCAGCGCTCCAGCGGCCCCTCCTCCGGCTCGGCACCCGGCTGCACCTTGGCCTTGGGGCCGGCGCCGCCCGTGTGCCTGGGAAGGCGAGAGCTGCTTGGGACGAGGGCTGGCGGAGCGCAGTCGCCCTCGTGCCAGCTGAGGTGCTCCGGGCAGGTTGGCTCTGTCACCGGCAGAAGCTCTGCTGGGGCTGATGAGCCCAGTGCGGTCCTCACGCAGCCGTCCCGCTCACAGCACTGTACCCGCTGAAGCACGGGTGCTGGTGCCCTGTGCTGTCTGCCTGGCACCTTCCCTTTGTGCTTCCTGACTTTCCCCAGATGCTGCCGTCGTCCGCTGGTCACTGGGGAGCAGTGGACTCACTGGTTGGAGAGCAGGAAGCAGCATCGGCAGTGCTGGCGTGCTCCCGAGTTACCTGGCACTGCACACACGTAGATCAAACACAAAGGACACAGACAAGAGGACACGGATCTATCACAGAGATAACACCCACCCCATTCCACGCCTCCTCCGTGTCCTCTACACAGACCACTGTGCTCTTCCCAGTGAGACAGAGCTTAGTTCTCTGCAGCGTTTATAATTTCTCACTTGCTCCAAGCCGCACCTTCAGAGCCTTTTTCTGCTTGTAGGTCAACACGTGTGAAGTATTCCTCTGCAGTGCCAACCCCCTTCCCTAGTCCTACCTACTCCTCCGTGGCCACCAAGCGTGCCTGAACCTGATCCCTTAGTTTTTATCCTGCGCTGGTCAAACTTTGGCCAACCAACACCATCCTTTGCTATATCCTCCCCCCCGTCTCCAGAGCAGCTCTTTGGCTTCTGCATGAAGAATGTCTGTAGAGGGGGAATGAATTGGTACTTTCTGAGCAGAAAACCAAAGCAGCTCATTTTCAGATTAACCACTTTCTGGTCAGTTGGAGTCAAAAGAGCACCTAAGGGTGGTTAAATGACTCATTGTTGTAGGCGGGCCAGTTGTTAGGAAACAGTAAAGCAAGACACAAATCCCTTCCTGGATGAGCATTCTTCTGGCAAATAGCATTTGGGAAGTCATTCTAACACCTTCACTACAGAGCTGCAGGAGTGCTGGTGGGAAGGGACCAGAGGAGGTTTGTTGGAGATTTCCAGAGGTCCCTTCCCACCACCACATTGGGGACAATTAAAAGATGAGATCACCCATGGCTTTGTTTATCTGAGTCTTAACACTGTCTGTGGCCAGAGATTCCATCACCTTTCTGATGTCCTGTGCCAAGGCTGCAGCACCCTCGCAAGGAAAGGGGTTTCATAACGCCCCATTCTGAACCTTTCAGGACTCCTTTGTGGCTATTGCTCCTTAATGTGTCAGCAGACACTGGCAAGAAGGATTTGACTCCATCATCCTTGCTCTTTCACTACTTATAGACAGCTATTAGATCAGCTTCTAGGTAACTCTTTACCAGAAGGAACTGGCCCAGCTCCCCCACCTGTATTCAAAGGCCTTATGTCCATCTTGGTCATCTGTCACTGACGCTTCTCTGGCTTCTCACTTCAGACTCTTGAGATACATAGACCCCTGTGAGATGCGCATCTTTGAGAGCCAAACTTGATGTGCCTGTCTCTGCCCTAGAACAACCCCCCACAGATTGATTCAGGAATGTCACAAAAGTGATTCTGATCTTGCAGAGATTTACTCTGCCTGAAGCAAAGTTCAACTGCTTTGGGAAATGCTTTGGCTAAACCCATCTCTGCCTGCATCAGCTGTCTCATGCCCGAGAAGGGGATATTCTCTAACACTGAGCATCTGAAGGCTGTAGAGTCACACCAACAGTAAAAGCATCGCTTATGCTTCCAAAGGTCTTTTGGAAGGACTTAATGGTGGGCAGTGACACCCAATCAACCCAGGCAAGGGGCATTTGCAGGTCCAGCCACCAGGTCCTACAGGGGACAGAGGTGTCAGCCCAGCCCTGCCATGCTGCAAAGCAGGCAAGAAGCAGAGCTCAGCCGCTGAGTGTCTCTGGCGGCAGCGAAGCAGAAAGGAGCTGGAGCTGCTGGTGGTGGGCAGGAAACCCCTTTGGAACCCCAATTTCTGCTGGCTCCCAGCCGGATCCATTGCAGCAGGAAGGAGAGGGAGTTACCCTAATGCAGCAGCACATGTCCTTCCCTTCTGGGCTGTTGAAGCACATCTATGCCCCTGTGAAATACAGAGCCTGCAGGCAGCTGGAGGGGAAGGAGCAGACTTGTGAAGGCCTTGCTCAGGCTGTGAGCATGCATGGGTAATTAACCAGTGCTAGCATCAAGGCAGAATTCAGTCCCTTAAAGACCAGCTTGGCAGGTCAGGTTAAAGCTGACTTCCCAGTGCAGGGTGTGAAGAGTGGCTCTGAACCCAGGTGAGCGCTTGGACACCTCTGCTCAGGCCCATGGGCACCGCAGGTCCCCCCGCTCCAGGGGTCTTGAAACTCCCTCATATCAGGTGCTCTTTGTTGGGGCAAACAGCAAGGAGGTGATGGGGTCCTCTGTGGGCAGCTGAAGCAGTGTCTGAACCCTGCCTGGGATCAGAGGTGCCTCAGCCCAGATACTTCTCAGCCCTGCCTTTGCTTGTTCCCTGCAGGGTTCTCCTGCCCTCACTCCTGCTGCTGGGCTGTGGCAGGAGCAGTCAACCTCCAGCCTGCTCAGGGGATCCCATGGATCTGCGTTTCCTCAGCCTTGGTCTAGGGAGTCTGTAAGGCTTCAGCTGGAAACCCTCTGCGCAGGGTTTCCTTGGATGTGGTTATCTGAGGAAACTCCCCTGCCCTCAGGAGCTTCTATCGGATAAATTACAATCGCTGTTGTAAATCTTCCTGTGGGACTATTTGGGATTATTAAGCGGTTTCCTGGGCTTTGCTGCCACAGGTGATTGATGGCAATTGGGAATTTCCTGGACAGTCCCCCCTGCCATCATGCTTCCCTCGTGCTGGGCTGCTCTGCATGGCCATCACTCACTGGCCCTGCAGTGAGCCCTCTGCTTTGTGCTGCTGTAAACCTGGGCACCGTCCCACGCTGCGTCGTGCTCATGGTGCAGGGGTGAGGCTGTGATGGATGATGGAGCGAGGACCCACGAAGCTGAAGCTGGGGGACAGCCCACCTCCTCCCACAGACTTGTGCAGGGCCCAGAACTGCACATCTATGGAGCCTTAATCTTCCTTTGCTGCTGCTCTTCTGGGCTGGAAGGAGTGAACAGGCAGCTGTGATGTGCTGCATCCTTGTGCCCCACTCCTGCGTCAGCACCCATGACCCTCACCGTGCAGATCCCCTGTGTCACTGTCATAACAAGCGATGGTGGCAGGAGCTGTTATCTTCATCCGATCAGACCTAAGCCAGGGGCACCCTGAGGGCCGCAGCTTTAGCTGGGAGGAGAAGGATTTGCCAGCAGCAATTTCCCATTGCTCCCAGTGAAACCTCCAGGATTCACTTTCCGCTCCGGTTTTGTGGCTCTGGGATGCCACCACTATTGCCTTTGTGGGCCCTACAGACCCCTTCATCCCTTTCGGTTTCTAGGCAGTATTGTTGCCCAGTTGTTCTGCCTCTTCCTCCTCACATGAAGCCAGCCTGGCCCGTGCTTTAAGGGGTTTCCATACGCGTGCACCCAGAAATGGCAATGAGGGAACCTTCGGGAGCAGCTCACGCTAAGGCCGCACTGCCGGCTCTCCCAGAAACCTCCCCATGGAGACCCCCCCGTGGCTGGAAGAGTTTTCCCAGCGCCTACCTTGAATTTCCCTGTGATAACTTAACCCTGCTTCTCCTCGTGTTACCCAGCACACGCAGATGAGTCCTTTCCCCGTTACAGGAATCATTTACATTCCCGCCGGCTGCTGCCTCGGCCCCTCCGATCTTTCCTACCAATTGAGCAGTCCCACATGGTGCTGGTTTTTCTTGCTGGTCATGTTTTCCAGGTCTCTGACATCCTTCCCTGGATCCACTCCAACCAGCCCAAAGGGCAATGTCCACAAGTAGCTGCCTTCTCCAGCCGCTGCTTCCTGGTGCTGTAGACAGGCAGAGCCAGCTCCAGCATCTCCGAAGCCCTCCTGGTTCCACATCCTGGTGTGGTGTTTGCTCCTTTAATGCTCTGCTGGGATTTATTAGAATATCAGGTCCTTCCCCCCGAGGTTACTTCTTGCTCCCCATTTCTTGTGCATACCATGGCCTGGTGGTGCTGGGATGCTGCTGCGCTGGGCTGGGCTGTGCCCCAAGGCTGTTTATCTGATCTGTCACTGCGGGTGTTGTGGGGAGAGAGCTCAGGGTTCGGAATCTGCCTTCCGACATAATTCCACTCTTCCTATCTTCCTAGTTTGACTGCAAGTCCCGTCTCCCATTATGTTACCTGCTGGCAGCTGCAGTGTGGAGGCGGAACCGGGTTGGGACCAGCACTCATTTTACAGCAGGGTTAGGCTGCATATGAGCTGCAGTGTGCTTCTGAGCTTCCTTTAGGAGCCTGTGCCAAAAGCCTTACACACGCCCTGCAGTGAATGCCCCAGCACTGCAGTATCCCTGTCAAGGGCTTCCCCTTCCCACCCCACAGCATCAGCCCCAGCTTCGCCTCTCCCCTTCCTTTGCGTGTGCTCTCATTGCCTTGCTCACCTAATCCTATTTATTTTCCCTTTGGCCTCCCTGATTTTGCATTCCAGGCTCATGCATTTACATGGAAACCTGCCCGCCTACTTCCCGCTGCTCCCCAGCCTCCTGGGCCGAAGCCCATAGTTTGGAGGCAGCATGGGATGCTCTCTGCCTTGCCATGGCCGTTGTGGTGTCCTGGTGTCAGCTGGGATAGAGCAGACCCATTGCAGCAGGCTGGTGAGATGTGGATGGCAGAAACATCCAATAGCAGGGGGTGGGAAAGGGCTGGAGCGTGGGACATGGGAAGCACAGCGCCAGGACAAGACCCAGCGCTTGGGGACTGTGATCTAAGGACAAGAGCATCCCCATGAGGGTGGTCAGCCCTGGCCGGGGCTCACAGAGGTACCTGAATGAAGCCCCAAGCACTCTGCTCTAACTGGCCCTGCTCGGAGCACTGTGCTGGACCAGGCATCCCTGGACATCCCATTTCTCTCTCAAGCTCTGGCTCTTTCCCTCTGCAAGACAAGGAGCTCCTTCGTGTCTCATCCACATTCATCCCACTTATTTCCCACCTTCCTCTGCATCCATGCCCTGGAGGGTAGAAGCAAAGCCAGAGCCTCCCTCTTATACCAATCTCTTCCCCCAAAACAATCCCTTTAATGCCTTGGGAGGGTTTGCTGGGCACTGTCTGTCCCTGCTGTCCTGGTTCCACCTCAGCCACTCAGGTAGGGATATCCTCCATCACCGATGTGCCGGGCTTGGGATGAGCTCCTGGAAAGCCCCTCACTGTGCAGCCACCAGAGCAGGATGGCACCCAGGCTCCCCCCTGGATTGCAAACCGAATGTATCCAACCTTAATAGACAAAGCAACGCATTCCTCCTTAATCCCCTGCCTGTCTTTCCAGAACAAGCTGCATCCTTCCGTATTAATATTCCAGTCATGCGGCTGAGCCCACCAAGCCTTTGTTATGCCAATTAAATCGTAATCTTGATCAGGCACGGAGACTTCCAGCTCCTTTTGTTTGTCCTTCCTGAGCGCCCCAGCGGGGCAGGACTGAGCTGGGCCGAGCCCTGCGCCGCTCTGGGCGCAGGGGCTGCGCTGGGAATGCCACCTCCAGGGGACCCCTGCGGCTCCTTCGAGCTGCAGCCGTGGGGCTGAGCACGGGTCCGTGTGCTGATGGGGCCCGGGGGCCCTCTGAGCACCGTGCGGAGCAGCGCAGGGGGGACGCTGCCGGGGCACTGCCTGTCCCTGCACGGGCAGCACGGCGAGGGGACAGCACGGGACTGGGAGGCCCCGGGCCCTTTGTGCTGCCTGCAGGGTCAGTAATGGTGGAAGGAAGGGCTCTGCGTGCATGCACACGTGTATGGAGGTGTGTGCATGTATGTATGTGTGTGCACACGTGTATGGAGGTGTGTACATGTATGTATGTGTGTGCACACGTGTATGGAGGTGTGTGCATGTATGTATGTGTGTGCACACGTGTATGGAGGTGTGTACATGTATGTATGTGTGTGCACACGTGTATGGAGGTGTGTGCATGTATGTATGTGTGTGCACACGTGTATGGAGGTGTGTGCATGTATGTATGTGTGTGCACACGTGTATGGAGGTGTGTGCATGTACGTATGTGTGTGCACACGTGTATGGAGGTGTGTGCATGTACGTATGTGTGTGCACACGTGTATGGAGGTGTGTGCATGTACGTATGTCTGTGCACACGTGTATGGAGGTGTGTGCATGTATGTATGTCTGTGCACACGTGTATGGAGGTGTGTACATGTATGTATGTGTGTGCACACGTGTATGGAGGTGTGTACATGTATGTATGTGTGTGCACACGTGTATGGAGGTGTGTGCATGTATGTATGTGTGTGCACACGTGTATGGAGGTGTGTACATGTATGTATGTGTGTGCACACGTGTATGGAGGTGTGTACATGTATGTATGTGTGTGCACACGTGTATGGAGGTGTGTACATGTATGTATGTGTGTGCACACGTGTATGGAGGTGTGTACATGTATGTATGTGTGTGCACACGTGTATATAGGTGTGTACATGTACGTATGTGTGTGCACACGTGTATGGAGGTGTGTACATGTACGTATGTGTGTGCACATGTGTATGGAGGTGTGTACATGTATGTATGTGTGTGCACACGTGTATGGAGGTGTGTACATGTATGCATGTGTGTGCACACGTGTATGGAGGTGTGTACATGTATGCATGTGTGTGCACATGTGTATATAGGTGTGTACATGTATGTATGTGTGTGCACATGTGTATATAGGTGTGTACATGTACGTATGTGTGTGTACATGTGTATGTAGGTGTGTACATGTATGTATGTGTGTGCACACGTGTATGTAGGTGTGTACATGTATGTATGTGTGTGCACACGTGTATATAGGTGTGTGAGCTCCGTGCTTCACCGTCAGCCCTGGCTCTGCCAACCAACCTCCTGTCCCTGCCTGGGGCAGCCCCAGGCAGCGGATGCTCTCTGCCCGCACCGTGCCAGAGGGTGCTGTGGATCTAAGGAGCAGTGCGTCTGCATGGCCAGAGGCGACCATGGCAGCAGAGCCCAGGGAAATCAATAGAGCGAAGGCAAATTAGCTCATTACACAGCCGTCAATGCAAATGCGAGGAGCGCTGCTCCTCCTGCTGCATCCCTGCCACGCCGGTGCAAGCCCAGCGGATGGTGGGACCAGGGAGGGTCAGGCTGGGGCTGGAGACCTCCAGAGGTCCCGTGTGTCACACCGCGGTCCTCTGAGACGGGGTCTCTGCTGACGGTGGAAATAAGAAGGAATATAATAAGGGAAATGATAAGGGAAATTCACTGTCGGGCAGCAACGCTGTGCTGGAGTCAAATGATGGGGAAGCTTCCACTTCAAAGCAAACCCCATTTTCATTTTCCTGGACGCAATGTCTGTTGGAGATGCAGTAGCAATTCTTAAGGAATTAAAGCAATTTGGTTCCTTATCAACCCCTGTGAACCAGCACAGTTCTGCAGCAGAAATTAGCGGCGCTGAGTATTCCCAGGTTCTCAGGCGGGCAGAGGTTGCGCTCTAAATCCTCCCACAGGCATCCCTCTGCTGCCTGAATGCTGCCTGTCCCCGTGCTGGGCAAGGGGCTGGTTTGGTGTCTGCGGTCACTGGTGCCTGCTCTGACGCGGGACCATCAACTGATGGGGAAACTGAGTCAGAGGGAGTCGGGGCCGTCGCCTCCTGCCCAATGCGCCTGTGGAGGGGCCAAGGTACCGGCAGCATCTTCCTGCCCTGCCAGATAGAGCCCCTCCCAGACCCCATCCCACTGCTCCGGGCTGGGAGAACACGGACTCAGCCACGATGAGGATTCATCAAGCATCAGCCATTGATGAAGAGAAGAAATCCCGGAGCCACGAGGGTGCCCGTTAGCACTTGAGCCTGGTGCTGGGGCCAAGGAAGGGCCTCATCCTGATTTGTCCCTATTGGGGAGACTTCTGATGTGGGGATGCTGATGTGGTGCCACCGCTGGCAGCACACGGCGGGCGGGGGGACAGCGTTTGTTCAGAGCCAAAGCAGAGCGGTTGTGCGGGAGGTGGAGAGCAGGGACGGGGTATGGCAAAGGCAAAGAGGGACGACTTCACACATACTCTGGGGGCAGAAGCGCAGGTTTCCGGCAGGAGCGGTCAGGCAGAGCGAGGAGCAAGGGGATGAGGAGCCGCCAGCAGCACCCAGCGAGGGCAAACCCCAGGGGCATGAGAGGGGGGATCGGGGATGCGAGTGTGCTTTGGGGAGCCGCTGTGTTTGGGACCCGAACGCCAGCCTGGTGCTGCGGCACACGGGATGCTCCGTGACACCGCGAGGGGGCCAAAGCGGAGCTCGGGATCGTAGGGAACACCCTGAACAAAGGAGGGCCCTGCGGAAGGGGAGAATGGGGGCAGCGCCCCTGCCCCGTCCCCCCATACAGGAGCCCCCCAACCCTCAGCAGGATCCCTGGATGCTCCCAGCTCTCCTGCATCCCCCCCCCCCGCTGCCATTCAACCAAAGAGACAAAATAAACCCAATTTGGCCCATAACTGCATTTCCTTCATGGGAAAGGAAGAGTCCTGCAGTCAATAAGCAGCGGGATCCCCACGGGCTCTCGCTGCCGAGGACGACCGGAGCCACCGCTCTGCTAACGAGTGTATTAGCGACTGAAAACAGTATTTAAAATAATCACAATATTTCTTTATTTGTATGTAAAGATGACATAATAAAAGATAATGAGCAGCGCGTGAAGCCGTTCTACCACTCAATTTTCTCAGTTTAGTAATTAATTATCTTAGTAAAATGCATCATTATGGCTAATTTTAGCAAATCTAACAGCTGCAAGGTCAGAGTGGGAACAATTTCAATTTGTAATTGGAAGAAACAGGAAAGTGAGTCAGATAATCTTTCATTAGATAATGCTAATAATGAATCACACGGGCATGTGTATGAACTGCTTTAGAGGCTGAAAATGCACTTAATCGCTAAATAATGTCATCAAATGTGCTTCCATCGGGGGCTGTTGGGGGAACACGGGAGCATCCCAGGGCCTGGGCTGCAGGGGAGCCCCCTCCCATGGCTCGGACCGGCGGCGGAGCACCCCAGGGCTTGGCACGGGGGGATCGGGGCTGTGGGACACCCCAGTGGGTAACGGGTGATGGATGCTGATGGGGATGCTGGAGGTGGGCGCAGTGGTGTGGGCGCCAGCGCTGGGGGAGTCAGAGCCCAGTACAGGCAGGGAGCAGAGGGCCCATGTGCCAGCACTGTACCCCGATCCCTCTGGGACACCCCGGCTGCTGCCCTGCGGGGGGGGGCCGTTTTACCACCCAAAAGCCGCCCATTCCCTGCCCTGAGCCAGCAGAGGGGATGGCGCTGATGCTCTGCGGCTCCTCCGTCCCGCCGGCTCCGGGCAGCCCAGGGAGCCCTTCCCCTCTGCCATGGGGATGCGCTGGTCCATCCCTGCCTTTCCCATAGGCCTTTGTAAGAAAACCCGGTGTGAGCCGCAGCAGCGCAGCGCATCACCTGCCCGGGTTAAAGGCAGAGCTGGGCCTGTGCGAGGGGCAGGTGGGTTTAACACAGCGCCTACGATACGGCAGATGGTGGTACTGCTCTCGCAGGAAGCAGCTTCAGACCTCACGTGTGCCCCGGGGAGTCTCCACAGAGCTCTTCTGCGCCACTGCTGTGCCCGTAGCTTCTGGAGCAGCGCTGGGAATGAGGGGTCCCCCCGATGGACCAACGCAAAGCCACAGTCACCCCCGCTGAAAGCCAGGGCTGAGCCCCGGGATGCTCCCGGTTGCTGCAGCAGCACATTGCCCTCCTCCACGATGCTGTGATGGGGCCCTTTGTCACAGCGATGACCCAGCCCACAGCCATAGAATGCTCTGCAGTGGTCCCCGTGGGCAGCCCCGCATCATTGGCACAGCTCAGGGACAGTCCCGCACCATTTATATGGCCCAGGGACACTGCGGTGGCACAAACACAGCCCAGGAATACTCCAGCAGCACCAGCACAGCCCAGGGATGGCCCATCAGCATCTGCCAGGCCTGGGGACACTCCAGGGGCACCCACAGCCCAGAGCACAGCACATGCACTGCCTGAGGGACCCCCCTTCAGCACCCACCACCCAAAGGAGTGCACTGGAGGGCACCGGCAGCCGCAGCTCAGCCCAGCTCCACCTGCAGCCCCTTGTCCCCCTCCCAACACACACAAGTGCACTGCCGGCAGCCAAATAACATTTCCTCATCTTCGAGCAGTGACTGAATCACATTTCACCCTGGAAAATTCTTTGTAATGCACTTTGGTTCCATCTGTGGTCAGAATGAGCCACGCTGCAGCGAGAATGGGCGCGTTGGGCATCGGCGCGCGGGGCTTCTGCTTCCACTCGGCGTGTTTATAGGTATTGAGCTGATGAAGAGGGTGGCAGAGGGCACTGGGGACAAAGCATCTCCTGCATGCCCCATGGCAAAGGTCCACGCACCCAGGACACAGTGTGCGATGGCTCCGGGCTGCTGTCCCTCCTGCCTCCATCCCTGCATTGGTTGCTCCTGTTTTTACAGCCTCCCACATGATGCCCCGGTGCACAACAGCACCAAGTGACTGTTCAGTGCCTCGGCATCAAACACCTTCAGTGCACGGGAGGAGCTCGCACTGGAAACAGAGCCAAAGAGGCGCTTGGAGCTGCCCCAAGGGAGCCCAAGGAGCCACTTGAGCTGCCTGCGAGCTCCTGGGCTTGAAGCTGCAGGCTGGTCCCCACCGCGCACCCAGAGTACGCAAAACAGCTCCCGCTTCCATGGGCCCTGCAATGGAAAGGCACTTCCAACCCATGGCCCCGTCACCGAGAAGTCAAATTCTTTATCCTCTGCCTGCACAGAAACAGGAGCCACCTCCAACACCCGCAGCACTGCATAAACCTCCCGGCTTTATCCCAGCCACTTCCCGGTCCTGCTGCAGGACATCAGCGGGGTCCCACGCCACAGAGCAGAACCAACACATGGAGCGCTTGACACCGCCGGAGCATCCGATCTCCCTTTAAAGCTGCATTTCCACGTTCTCCTTCCCCACATCGAGATGCAATTAAATCCAAGCTGGAGCGCTGTTACCATAGCTGCTGGGTAGCAGAGGATGCGCGATTCCACTCCATCCCTCTGCTATTTCCACGGGAAGCATCAATGATTTCAACCAAAGGCATTGGAAACATTAAGAATTGACAACTGCAGCGTTACTAGATAAGAATCTTTAAAATTTATTGGACTAATTGTGTTACATTCAGTATTTGATGTGTTTCTCCTGGACAAAGAATTGGCATAAATACAAACAAGCCTGTGTGTGCCTTCCCTAAACAAATAAGAGATAAAGGACTAGAGACAAGGGAACATAGTTCACATCTTCCTATTTACAGTTCGCCTTTACTTTACAACTCAGCGCCAGGACTATTTACAGAAAAATACAAGAGGAACAAAAAGATCCCATCTTGGCAACATACAGAAATCCATACAAATTGTACATGGGTTGGAGCACACGGCATCGGGTGTTCTCGTCTCTAATTGCTCCTGCTAAAATCCATGTGGAAAAGGTCTGTGTTTGCCTTCAAAGACACTCCTCGGTTACACAGCCATTAAACCACAACTGTTAAAGTTCAGCTCTTGTGTCCTTCTGGGCACGAAAACCTCACAGGAAAGAAACGGAGTCACCTACGGAGCCCCCAGCGCACGCAGCGAGGGGCTGCTCCTTCCTAAAGCCCCATGCACACGCTGCTGGCCACATCGGCACCGTCCTTCCCACCTCCCATTTGCCCTAAGGTTTAATGCCTTGGTTGGAAGTACCTTTAAGAGAAAGGCTTTTCTTTACAAGAGAGGCTCTAATAAGGTACTAAAATGTCTGAATTTCCTCACTAACATTGACAGTGGTGTCGTCCGTCCCCCCCCCGCACCATTAAAAGGATGCTGTCAGTTAGAGCAGAATTATGAACCCAACCAGGAAGCCCTTATGCAAAGAGAAAGTCTCAGTTTAGTTCTTATGCAATGTTTGCACTCAGCTTTTGCAGCCAATGCAGGCTAACACCATACCAGCATGAAGCCAACATCATACTATGCATGAAGCTAACATCACACCAGCATGAAGCACCGTCACCTCCAGCAAAGAGGAACACAAACCCAAGCCGTGCGAGCTGTCAAGGTGAAAACTCAATACAACAGCTTGTGATAAAGAACCCCCAATCTGGATTGCTGACTAGCACGTTCTTGCAATCACAACTGAAATACATCTCATTTGCTCTACCCCTGTTGAGAAAAGCACTCAGTGCTGTACCCTGGACCAGCTGAAGCCATCGGAGTTCGGCCACAGACTTCAACAGGACAAGGACTTCATTCCCAAATGGGCGTTATAGAGTCAGAGACCTCTCCACGCACACAGGAGGGAGGGACTGTCCTTGCACAGAGACCTTCCACCAGCACAGGTCTGCCAAGGGTGCTCCTGCTGTAACCAGCATCCAAACCAAGAGGGATGGCAACACACATCTGCGATCACAACACTCTTACACTGCACTGCAGCCTTCTTGAAGGTTCCCCTTTGCAGATGGCAAATCCCAAGCTCAGGGCCAGGTCACACCACTGGTGTGCAATGTGTTCACCAGCTGGTTTACAAATCAAACCAATGATTCCAAGTGCCTGCTCCCTCGTGGAGGGACCATGCAAGCTGAAGTCACCTTCCTTCAACACTGCTCTCAGGATCGTTACAGCACAAGTGGGTGCCACATCCACGTTTTAAACGAACACAGGAACAAACCCAAGACTGCTCTTCAGCCTTCATAACGGTAAATTTCCAGGCAGCCCATGTGGCTATCTCAGACTCTGTGGAAAACAGCCAGGGAATCCCCAGACGCACACATCTTTACATCACTGACTGCATCTAAGTGCCTGAAAGAAGTATCTTTCGTGGCTCACTGCTATATAGACCAATGACCTTGCATATAACATACACTTTAGCTATGGTATGTGGGATTTGGGTTATGGTATTGAAGATGTGCAGACGTTTGATTGCTCAGTATGTTTGTTACACATGCACTGGTCATGCCTTTTAAATCAGTGGACTAAAGTGTGCTTGGCCATTAATTAGACCCAATAGGTACATAGGAAATGTGGGTAAATTTAGTGTTCGTGCATTAAACAGACACTGGCAAGAGTCTGGCAGAGGAACTGAAGTTGTCGGTTTCCCTTCACAGCTTTGCCACTAGACCCAAGCGCTGCCTTGCAGCCCCCCTCCTGCCATCTGCAACCTGGGCATCACACAAAAGTGGGCCACCTCCTGCTTACTGCGGCTGTAGGTTTCTTTATGTGGTTTCCTCCTTCCACTTGTGACGCATCTGCATCAAAATCCAGAGCTGCTGAGTGGAGAGGTCAAGGGGCTTGTCCCCTGCAACAAGCACACATCATCTAAACCTAAGCCCCCTTGGGTAACATCCCTAAAGTCCTTTCACGTGTGTTTTTAGGGGCCTGTGTTCCCATTAACTCTATGAAAAACCACATGAAGAGACAGGAGCAGCGGATGTCCCTGGCAGGTAAGCTGTAACGAAACAATTGAGACTATTTCAGGTCTGAACTGCTGCAAAACAACTCTGAAACATAAAACCCGACTGACAGGTATTACTGCTACACATTAAAAAGCTACTAAAAGACTTCTGATGCGAGGAGTTCCCCAGGTTCCTGCTCACATTCCTACTCTTCCATTACCTGCTTACTGGAAGGGAAAGGACACGTGCTGCTGCCAGCGATCACAACCTGCATCTACCCAGCGTGCCAGTGATGACTCATCACTGCAACACAAGTCAGGATGTGTGCTGGGGGCCTGGAAGCGCTCCCGAGGCTGCCGGCGCCCACTGCACCTTTTAGATTCCCAGTATTAAATCCCGCAGTTGTAAACACCTTTTCCCAGCACATCCTTCAAGTCCTGAGCTCATGAAATCCATGGTCTGACAGTGAGAGCTTCTGACCTCAGTGAAAGGGAACCACCGCTGCGGAGCATGAGAAAGCGCAATTGATCCAAACCAATTTCACATTCTGACTCCAAAGGGGCTTTCACGGTACTGCAAAATTAATGGGGAAAAAGAAGAATACTCGGAATTTCTTTGGGCTTGTTTTAGTCTGTTTAACAGGAGCTTCTGGAAAGTGTTGTAGAAGCTGCGAAAACTGCATATGCTATAAATAAAGCAGGCAGGAGGCAGCCCCAGAATCTCAGATTTCAATCCAATGGAAGGAAAGCAAGGGACGTTTAATGCTTTTTATGGACACGGTGAGGAGGTGATACAGACACTTGGAAATAAATTAAGTAATTGCATAAAAAAATTAAAACAATCAAGGTACTAAAATTAAATGGGACATTCTGCAACAGACCCGAAAGCCACAAAGCCCTTGTTTCTGTAACCAAGAGCTCTTATCTAGTGACAACTTAGGTCGGAAAGCCAGGTAATACCAGGTGTTGTTTGCTGTCAGCGTGACAAACCTCGTGGGTAGATGGACTCACTCCCAGCCACGGGGGGAACTGCATCTTGGCTATTTATCCATGACCTGGTGTTTCCAAGCAGTTTTCCTCCTCTTGCTTTTGGTACACAAATTGGTTACAAGCAGTGAAGGATCTTCTGTTGAGCTCTGAAGGAGGGCTGAAAATGTCTTGAAAGTTGTTGCAGGAAAATAGAATGCTCTGAAACTGCCTCTCTCCCCTCAAAGGAGAGATCCTGCTCCCTTCTCCTGTAAGATGTGGGTGTAACGAGATGTCTGAAGGCAGGTTTGTTTGTATTTTGGTTTCTATCCTTATATGCAGAGATGGCTTTGTTCTGATTGTTTTCCTCTCACAGAACGAGACACAGTTCCTAATTAGTCTGGAATAGATGACTGGGTGAAGGGATTATGCTGCTATAGCATCCAGGAAGACTGGAATTGAGTAATCTTCTGAGGGTAGGTGAATTAAGTCAGTATCCCAACTGCACTGTTTTGGATTCATTTCTCATTCCTCCCACATGGTATCTGCTGACTTGTGCTAGAACATCATTTCCTGAATTCCGGAGGGCTGAGGGAATTTGTTGTTGTTATTTAACCGATTTCATTACTGTAGCCACCAAGCTCTGATCTAATTGTCCGGGAAGGATAATGACCTAGGGGTTGCAGTTCTTGAGCCCAACCTCCTGGAAAAGCGAGGTATAAAACTCTGGCTCCAGCTGCCTGTTGCGGTATTTATTGACAATGTCTGCTATTTTCTGTTTTCGGCGGACATGGGGGGGGGTGTAGGAGTCACTTTCCAGCCTCTTCCTCCGACAAATGTTTATTACTGTTTGCCTCACTAAAAAACCTGGAAAAGAAACAACGTTTGAATCAAGTTTAAACAAATTCAAGTCTACGCCCCTTTGCTGGCTGCACTGCTAAAGGCAGTTTTGGGTTCTGTCCCATCTAGAAACCCAGGGGAGATGCTCAGCACTACCAAGTCAAGAACTTTCTCAACGAGTCGCTGGGAACAGATAACCAATGGTCCCCAGGCCTTTAAGGATATTTTACTGTGGAAAAAATGAGTAAGAAAGGGACTAAGTCAGGGATACCCTGAACTGGCTGGAGGAAGAGGAAGAGGAAAAGGAGGACGCTTTCTCTGCTTTGCCAGAGCCAAACAACTGTCTGCAGTAGCACTCTCAAGACCAAGAGGGGAAAGAATCCAGAGCAGCTAAACACAAGAATCACAGTGCTACAGCCCCAGCCATGCTACAAGAGAACATGCAGAGCTCAGGTAATGGCAGGGGAGCTTTCAGGATGGCAAAAGCACCCCTCAGTAATTTCTCCAGTAGGAAATGCAAAGCCTTCCCCTTGGAACAGGGGATGAGGGAAGCCTTGATGGGTTATGGCTGGAAACAGGTTTTCCCTCGCTGCTTTGCCACTGTTGTTACCTCTCTAACTCATGCTGCTGTATATGGTAGGGAGGAGGAGGCTGGGAACCAAAGCAGTAACCCTTGGTCAAAGCTGATAGTGGATTTTACCCTATTTTATTCTGAAATTCATATGCCTCCAATGAAGTAAGTGTCCATTAACCCCTTTGCTGTTTGACAAGCACATTCCTACAGGCAGAAATAGTGTCCTCCTTATCTGGGGGACTTGATCCTGACTGCACACCAATCACATCTGCTGAACTTGGAGACAAACTTCATTATATTGATAGTCCTCAAGCAGATGAAAAACCAGCCCAGCTCTATGAAAACACACCTGATTCTTTTTCAGTACAAGCCATTGTCATCAGCTGAATTCACAAATGCTATTTAAAGGCTGAGTTTGGCTTCAATTTCCCCATCGCTGACCTAAGCATGCAAAACCCAGAACCTGAAAGTCGCCACCAACAGATCCCTACAATGTTAATTTCATGGTGATGTACCAGCATACTAAAGTTCATTTATTCATTTTGCTGCCTTGTGAATTGTTCCCACTGGAGTGAGACTTCCAGTTACAGAAGCTATAGCAGCACACATACCAAGACAGTCCATTAATCCACCCAGGAGCACAGGAAAAGGCAGACAGCACACGCAGACCCCCGTTAACACATGCCTGCACAGTAGGTTAAGTATTTCATTGAACGCATTAGAAAATCCTGAACTGCTGTGGTTTTTAATCGCTTCTAACACAGTATGTCGGCACAGCACAAATTCAGCAGTGCCCTCTGGCAGGCACTAACACCAGCACCTCAGCTCTTAATGCTAAACATTAGGGTCACATTTCTGATACCTGTTATCTAGATAACAGGTATTTACCTTTTCCTTCCACTATTACTAGTTTCAGCCCCACGCTTCTCTCCAACAATTAAGTGGAGCCCTGCTGTGGTGCCACCAAAGTGCTGACCACCCGCTCCCTGTGCTGTTCCTGCTACCAAAACATACTTTGGCTGCTGCAAAAAGCATGGTTTTATTTTGGTTTGCCATGCCCATTGCTTTGCCAAGGAAGGATTCCAGACCATGTGTTTAGCAGATACATTATTATTATTATTACAAAGAAAAAAATATCAAAACATGAGTGTTCCTAAAAATCTTTAGCTTACCCAGAGCTCTCCTACTGACTATCATTCCATCCACCAATGGGATAACCATATTGAATTTCCCAGTTCCTCCTTGTAGTTTTATCCTAAATAAGCCAGTGTTTAAAGGATGGATGAAGATCACAGGAACTTCCTTCTCAGGAATGGTAGACCTTAAGGAAAAAGCCACAACTGTTACATCAGTTTTATAGCACTGTTTCAATTAATCTAGAGATGAAAACCAACCATTTTAAGTGTTAAAAAGAATGTTAATGAATCAACTGTTCTGTTTTTGTGGTCTTCTGTCACCACAGAATGAGAGTCCTTGGCGACAGGGCTTTAAGCCTCACACACACACAGCATTAACCACCTCACAAGGGAGTAAATCAGGAGGGAGGCTCATCACAGACTGGAGATAAGAACTACACATCTTCTGTTCCTTAATTTAGGTTTACACTGCAGTGATATGAAAAGCTCCTTAATTTCTTCAGAAAAAATAGAAATCCACTGAGGAAACTCATCTGTCTTTAACATAGAGCTAAAGCCAAGAGTTTTCAGGACAGCTGAAGAATGCAAATGATCTCAGCCATGACTTCTTCTAAAGTGCAGCCTACACTGTTGTCCACAAGACTCAAGAAAAACCACCAGAATAAGAGCAGTCTTACCTCAGGGAAGTGCTACTGTTGGCTGTAGTTTCCACACCAGTGCTTGTCTCAGACACCAGATCAGGGAGGGGGAAGTTTTCTGTAAGAAGAGGATGCACTGAATAAAGTTTATCTACTCCTGGTTTTAGGGTGGGTTTTTATTTTGTTTTTGTACAAAGATCATTTATCATCAGTCAAAACCATGCAGTCCTGAAGCATTTGTACCATGGATGTTCTTGCATTGCTAGCAATGCAAAGTCTGTTTTTAAGATTAAGAATTCATGGAGTGTATAGACACACCTCAGCCACCATGCACCCAACAGAGAGGTAACACATGTCCCAGACCCTCAGTTCTCTCAATCCCAAAGGCCAAGTCTCTAGAGGAACAGTGAAAGCAGGAAGAGTTGAAGCACTTCAATCACAGAAAGAGCTTCGAGTTACTACGCACAGCATCTTCACCTATGCACAAGTAATCAGCCTCAGGAGAGTGCTGGGAATTCCCAACGATACCACCACTCCAACAAATGTGGCATTTTTCTTCAAATCCATGCTCTGTAAATCCTCATAACCTACAACTCTGCTGCCGTGCACTTTGTAACAAGTGACTGGATAATGAAGGTGCAGGAGGAGGAAGTAAGAACTCAGATCCCTGAAAGTGGATGGCAAAATTCTCATTACCTTGTTTAGGGGCAGGAACTGAGAGATGTTGATGGTCACTCATAAAAGTACAGTTCAAACAGCAGGACAATGC
This sequence comes from Myiopsitta monachus, assembly GCA_017639245.1. Lineage (NCBI taxonomy): Eukaryota > Metazoa > Chordata > Aves > Psittaciformes > Psittacidae > Myiopsitta > Myiopsitta monachus. The sequence goes on from CM029928.1 coordinate 37,184,751, forward strand.
TGACACCTCTTCCAGCAGAAAGAGTTTATGGCCTGAAAACACCTTGTGCTATCAGAGCTGTATGCTAAGAGTAAACAAAAGCTGGAGCTAGCATGGAGGGCCATGGAAGTACTTTGAGATTGAGGAAGGAGGAGGGCAGGCAGCTGGCACAGGGGTGACAGCCTAGACTACAAAGTGACAGCTTTTCTCTGTCCAGATTCAAAGGTGTATCAGAAGCACAAAGCAAAAGCCAAGAACATAGGAAGCATAAGGCAAAGCCTCTGGGCCAGGAGCCACCTTCAAGAACCCCCCCTGCAAATCCAACTGCCATTCTTACTGAGACTCACAAACTCATTTCTTCAGCTTCAGGCTCAGAGCTTTGGGAGATTCCTACAGCTGCTGAAAGAAGCAGCCAAGCAGAAACATGCATGTGCAGCACAGCTGCTGCCTCTGCAGTGAGCTGGCTTCAGCTGACACACAAGAAAGAAGTGGGTCAGGGACACCACTTTGGGAACTGAAATAGCTGAGGGACTCCTGAAGCGAAGGGTACACACTCTGGGCCAATGTCTGGATAAGGAAATGATTATGCAGGACTTGATGTCTGCCTCCTGATCCAGGTAAAGCTCTGAGGGAAGTGCTGTGGTCATCTTGAGAATTTACACTGACACTTTATAAGGAGCTCCTCTTCTCTTGGTTGTTTTCCTCTGGAGGAAGATGGCAGCTGAGAGGAACTCAAACCCAGGGGTGCACACTTTCTTTGTGCATTTAGCTTTAAGTGCATGATAGCATTTCACATGCACTGCCAGAGCTAAAATCATCTCCAGACCTGCATGCCACTGATTCATGTACTCCCAACGACCAGCACTCAAATACCAAGGAACTCTTTTAGACCCTTACAAGTGTCAGCTGCAGACATTAGTAAGGATTTAGCATTTCACAGAGGAACAGAACAGAGTTTTTTCCTCTGGTTCCTGCCCTGACATTACTTTTAGCGAACAATAGGAACTTCTACGCACCTATATCATCATAACGCTCCACCCAGACCACATACACTTTGGTTTCAGGTCCCATTGGTGGAATGGTCCGGCCCTGAGGCACCCTCTTGGATCTGGAAGTAGGACTGAGCTGTTTTGAACACAAGGGAAGAGCAGCATTTGCAAATATAAATCCAGTAATGCATCCAACAAGTGTTTCCACTGACCCTCTGCAGGTCTCACACAGATATAACTTCTACCAACTGCTGAGATGGGGCAGCTGCTGTGGAGCTACCCACAGTCATCTGGGTCTCCACAACACTTAATTTCAACATAATACATTACATCTTTAAAAACTGCTTGAAGTTTTTCTTAATGTTCTGAAAGATCTTAAACTGAAGATACATTTAGAAGTGAATTCGATAGGAGAAATAAGCACTTGAAATCCGTTGCTAACACCAGTAGCTGTTCATGGTTTTCTGCTTTGCTCTCATACAAAAGCAATTTCACATCTGATACTTCAGACAGAACTGGCACGTACCATTTTAAACAGGGTAGGCACAAAAAGTGTCCATGTCTGTTCATCCTAAATTTCCAAGCATGGATGAATTACTCTGTAAATACGGCACAGAGTTTTTCCTGCATGCTTCTCAGGATTTCAGTATGTAGAATATTACTATTTAGCATATTTAGTTTTATAATGAATGCAATCTTGCAACCTCCTACTGCAGGTGCAAACTCTGGCAGGATCAAAGCAGATGTCAAAGATTAATAGCTAGGAATGAGTAGCTTCAAATGGTAGAAAACCACATCCTTTACTATCAGAAAATGCTGTAGCACTGCCAGCAAGAGAAAGAAAAAAGTCATTTCTATTTTTCAATGCAAGTTTTTGCTTACCCGCTGGGAGGGATTAAGATTGTCTGTGTGATTGGGGAAGAGTTCAAGTGTCAGAGACTGCTGCTTCAGTATTCCTGGCAGTAGATCCATGTTGGAGTCACTTTCTTGGTCAGAAACACTGCTTTCCAGTGAATCAGCTGTAAGCCAGGAGAAAAAAAGTGGAGTTTGTCTTTTCTTCTGCCAAAAAACTTAAGCTATCATCACATGTAAGGCTTTGAACCTAAAAGTCTTATAAGGTTTTTGAAAGTAAACATACATAGATTTACAGTCAAGTCAATATAGCACTCAAAAGAGGAAGAAGAGTCAGCAATGGACAACTGCTAGGTATTCCAGAAACAGACTGCAATTAAAGCATTCCCGATGGATTTAGAACTGTTCCATCCATTTCCTAGGGAACGGAGTCTCCTTCCATGGCTATCTTTTCCTCATAGCCCTTTATTCCAGGGAGTGTGCAAAAGATGTGAAAGCTCTTGCTCACCTACATAGCAGTTGAGTACATGCTCCTTCATGTGCTGCAGGAGCACATCAGGATGGGAGAGGAAAAAGAAAATAAGCATCACCAGTTGATGGTGAACCCTGTGTCCAAACTAATGCACCCAGGGGCACAGCAATATTGAGGCTTAGACTAAGAAAAAGGGCACAGAACAGATGCCACTTTAGGAAGGAGTATGAGGATTAGAATGTTGTAATTTAAACATCAGTAGCTTTCTGACAAGGATCTTGCCAAACACAGCACCAGTTAATTTAGGTTCTCCTTCTGAAAAAGCTCTCTAACAAAAAACGTTCTGGTTTTGCAAGCAGCATGTACAAAGTGGTCTTACTTAGGGACTCCACTGGGGATGGGACAACAAAAGCTATTTCTGTCAGGGCATCCGCGTAATACAGCACCTTCTTCTGCCCGTTGAAGATACTTGCCCCAACATCTTCTGAAATAATTAGATCATCTGAAATGGACATAAAAGGAAAGTTTAGTCAAAAAGAAGCTCCACCTCTTCATACACTGCCTCAGAAACAGCCTTCAAATACAAGGTATAAACAATGAGGAGAAATCAGGCAAATCTCAGTTTAAAATGAGAAGATTTCACAGTCAAATCTCTTAGGTTCTAACCTTTCTCAGATAAGTTTTTATTATCTTGAAGGAAATGGCATTTTGGGTTGGGAGAGGACTTATTTTGAAATCATTTCCATTGTAGTGCATACCCTATTTCCCTTGATTGAGTAGCCTAGTAAGCATGTCTGCCACAAGAACTCATCTAGCAGCTATTTCTAACCATTCCCTCCAGCAGACATTCAGTTAGTCATTAAATTTCCAAAGGGTTCTAACATTTCTGACTTCACTCTGATGCTATTCTAAAATTCAAGCCAGTTTCTGCAGTGTCTCCTCTGTGCCTGTTCTTCTGCCAAGGAGAGTTAGCAAGAGGCTCACTTGAATCAAACCCAATACAAGAAAGCTCCTCGTTCTCAGCTCCCATTTATTCCCTCACCGCAGTTAGTCAGTACATCAGGCTTCCACAGCAGAGAAAGACACCCCAGCCCCCTCTGCCTTCCCCATACCACCTCCAGAAAGACTAGCAAGGACTTTGAGTTATTTCCTTGCTCCAGTTTACAGAGGGTTCCAGGGACTAGCTGCCTCAGCAAAACCAATGGAGCAATGAATTCAGCACACTGACAGAGAGGTGGCCAGAGACACACAGGATCCTCCAAGCCATGCTTCACTCTCAGGGAAGTGCTCCTGCATCGCTAGCCCACAGCCCTCAGGGAGCAGCACCACAACCTGAACCCAACTGTTCTGAGAACATCTTTGCTTTTGGGAGTGAGCAGGGAAATAAAACCAAAGCATATGCCTGTGAATTGATTTTAATGACACCTCATGAGAAGCTATTCTAGAATCACAGAATCGTTTAGGCTAGAAAAGACCTTTAAGTTTGCCGAGTCCAACTGTAAGCCCAGCACTGCCAAGTCCACCACTAAACCGGGTCCTTATGTGCCTCATCTACACATCCTTAAAACACATCCAGGGATGGTGGCTCCACCACTTCCCTGGGCAGTCTGTTTCAGTGCTTGACAGCCCTTTCAGGGAAGAAATTTTTCCTAATATCAAATCTAAACCTCCTCTGGCACAACTTGAGGCCATTTCCTCTTGTCCTATTGCTTGTTACTTGAGAAAAGAGACTGAATATCTTGCTACAACCTCTTTTCAGGTGGTTGGGAGCGACAAGGTCTCCCCCTGAGCCCTCCTTTTCTCCAGATTGAACTTCCTCAGGTCCCTCAGCCATTCCTCATCACACCTGTGCTCCAGAGACTTCACCACCTTTGCTGCCCTTCTCTGGACCCACTCCAGCACCTCAATGTCTTTCTTGTGGTGAAGAACCCAGAATTGAACACAGGATTCAACGTACAGCCTCACCAGTTCCAAGTACAAGAGATAATCATCGCCTGGTGCTGCCCAGACTATTGCTGATACCAGCCACGATGTAAACTCATGAATGGGTTTTGAATCAGAGCCATTCACAAACAGAAAATCCATTTAAAAGAATAAATACCTTCACTCACAGCAAAGATTGGAGGAAAACCAAAGCAGTCTTCACACGCTTGTCCAAGTCCACTTCAAATCCACCATTTGAGTTTTTTAGCCATTGCTTGCTAAAGCTATGACTCCACTCATGGATTTTTCCAGCAGCAGAACCACATTAGAAGCGCTCCTCCCTCCCACCCCTGAATGCTTTTTCTGTTCCTTCTGCTGAATTAATTCAACTATTTGGTGGTCTGAGATCTAAGGCAAAGGGCTGAAAACCCATCCAAATTACAAAGCCCACATCAAACCAAGTTACCTCACCTGGGCACTGCCTGCCACACAGCTTTACCGACAGAGCCAACTGCAAAGGAAAGGGAGTGGGTTTTGCCTTCAAGTAAAGCACAATCCAATCCTGTCTTCAAATGAAAATCAAACCAAGACCTGGCCATTTTGTAACCTCCCCTGACTTGCTCAGGGAAAGCCATGCCTCTCAACATCCCCCCTACATTTCAAGCCTTCAGTCTTTGTAGTTTTATTTTACAGATTAATAGAGAAGCCTTTAGTTGTTCAATTACAGGTGAAGAGCATTTCTAAGGCACAAAGAAGGGAAAGCAAAGTTGCTTAAGCAAATGCAGTAGTAAGGGTGCTGTATCTGATGGAAACGCCAGATCAAAGACAGTGGACAAGCTGAACCAGCCTGCTCAAAGCCTCTGGGTGGCCCACAGCAGAAGGCTGAGGCTCTGAAGATCACCAAGGAAAGGGTCCAGCCCTTTGGAGTAGTGACCATGAGCCACACTGAAACCAATCCAGACACTGTCAATCTCAGGTGATCCAATTCAGTTGTTCAAGGCAGAAACTAACTCAACCTCCACCCTGGGATAGCAGTTCACCACCCTGAGGATCATTTTGGTTGACAGAATGGGGAGAGGTAGTATATGACAAGCCCAGAGGAGGAGCTGCTCTAGTGGAAAAAAGCAAGAGCAAATTAAGCAGGACAGAAGAGCTGTGTGTGGGCTCCAACTACTGTGACCTACAAACAGCAGCTTGTTTTCATTACTCTCTAGCAAGCACGATTACAAGGCTAACTTATTACTACACCTTATTTTAATCTACTTACAGAACACTAAAAATCACACAACGTTTCAAAGTCTACTTGCCAATCTGCAGCACAATCTGTATCTGATTTCACTCGAATATTGGGCAACATATTAAAGACTCATCAAGTCTGCTGAAAACATAACACAGAGATATTTCTGGCTGAGGCTACTTCCTCCCAGTAACAGGACAGACATTAGTTTTGCCCACTTTGACTTGAAGTTCAATCAAATATTTACACACTCCTTTCATTACTGTTGGAACAAGTCCAAAGGAGGGCCACGAGGATGATCAGGGGACTGAAGCACCTCTCCCGTATGAAGATAGGATGAGAAAGTTGGGGCTGTTCAGCCTGGAGAAGAGAAGGCTGCGTGGAGACCTCAGAGCAGCTTCCAGTATCTGAAGGGAGCCTACAGGGATGCTGGGGAGAGGACTCTTCATTAGGGACTGTAGCTGATAGGACAAGGGGTAACGCGTTCAAACTTAAACAGGGGAAGTTTAGATTGGATACTGAGGAAGAAATTCTTTGCTGTAAGGGTGGTGAGGCACTGGAATGGGTTGCCCAGGGAAGCTGTGAATGCTCCATTCGCTGGCGGTGGTCAAGGCCGGGTTGGACATAGCCTTGGGTGGCACTGGTTTAGTGTGAGGTGTCCCTGCCCATGGCAGGGGGGTTGGAACTGGATGATCTTAAGGTCCTTTCCAACCCTAACTGTTCTATGATTCTATGATTGGAATTTCTCTAATAAAAATATGCAAGTGCTTAAATACAATTTCTTGCTCCTGGACACCTAAATTAACTGTCTGCTAAAGGAGTCTAAACTTCTTAATTTAACCATTTACTGCATCTTACCTTGTTCAGGTCCCTCTTCATCACTGCAGCTATTGATTGACCAGCTTGTTGAGACATGGCCAGTCCATCCAGGGTGCTTTCCCACATCAACAGACCAGCCAAGAGACAGCAAGAACTCCAGGAAGTGTGGCTGAACAATTCTGGAAGACTCCATGTTCTTCAGGATCTGAAACAACCAACAGCACCGTGGTAAATACAGGAGACTCCAGGAAGCAGCTCTCTTCTCCCCCCACTTTCTAAATTAAGATTTAATGTCACCAACATGGTTTTGCCAAAAAACAGCTCTTTAGCAAGCCTGGTACTCCTGCGGCCCACCATCCTCCCCATCCTGCTTGGCAATGTCCTATTCTAGCAGCTTGTCTCTCTGCCATCACTGTCAAAGCTTGTAAAATGGTTAATCAAACTGCTAGAAATTGCAATTTGGAGATTTATCCACTTATTAGGGATAAGCCACAAAACTGTTCAGCACAGAATCTGCATTAGCACAAAATGTAACATGAGAATTTTCTGGTCCATTTGCACTACTAAACTGAGGGGAAATTTGAGGAGAAAGGTATTTTATCACTACTTACCTGCACATGACATCCAGCAATTCAGACTGTGGGCTTCACAGCACATTAAGTTACAAAACTGATTTTGCAAAACAATTTTCAGCAGGATCAAGCAAGCACTTTAATCAAATGTCGCTGTTCTGTGCTGTTCACTTTAAACCTCAATCCTACTTCTTAAAAAGATCTGCGATGTTTCCACATCCAAAGGTAATTTTTATCCACTGAGACTAAGCTGAGACCTTCACCAACTGGCACACAGGGAGACATGGATGGTTTGTGATTTGGTCTACCAGAACCACTGCAATCTGCAGAACAGACAATGCTGTGCAATGCATCCATCCTCTCTGGGCTATGTGAGAATCTATTCTGTGGTAGGAGCACCTTTGATTTTGGTTTGTCCATCCACAGTCCTGGCACCTCACCCCAGTGCCTCATACAGTATTCAGCAGTGGCTATACATACTGCATTGCAATATTACAATTATTCTCATCACTAAGCTCATTGAAGCTGTATCTCAATTTGTTCTGAAGCATAGCTAAATGCAGTTTAGAAGACAACTTCAGAAAATATGTAAGCTCAGGCTTTATACAACTGCATGGTTTTATTTCTAAGCCTATTCATAAAAAGAATTTACAGTAAAGCAAGGACAAAGGGGGATTTTCAAAGGACACTAAATGATGTGAAGTAAAATGATGTAAAAAGTGTGCAGGCAGCTTCATTACCCTGTATAAATAAATGCCATGAGAACCTTCTCAGTGTAAAAACCTGCCACCACAGAAAAATATTTGGAGCTAATGCAATAGCACGCTAGATGCCACTATTCCAGGCTTTGCAGCATCAGATAAAACACAGCTGACACCACTCCTTGTGAAAGGACAGCAGGTCACCTCAGAACAGAAAGAAGTCCTGAGCTGAAGTGGTGTGAACTCACAGAGAGAGAGAGACGAGTAGGACCAGGCAGCCAGCCCTGCTAGAAGCACAAACCATGTCATAACTTGGCTTCAATCTCCTCCTCCCTTGATTGTTAATATCGAAAACAATGCAGGACAGAAATAAACCACAGGTCTTTTCAAGGACAGGAGCAGTATCAGTATTTCACTCAGCTCTGATCCATAGAGACAAGTACTTTAACTTGACTGCCACTGCAACCTTGCACAACCTGAAAGGCTTCTAAATCACAGCAAGATGTCCAGGGATCTTGAAGCAGGAGTGGCACCTTCATACTGTGTCTAAATACATCCAGAATCTCCCAAACACAAGATTTTATTAAATCTACATGGCAAACCCCATGCTAATTGAGTTTCCAAAGGCTGGCAAGTTCTGCAGGACTAGGTAATCACATCTATCTAAATCCATAATAGCATATAAGCATCAGATGGGAAAAGAGCATTCTGCTGGCTCAGCAAGAGCACATTTCAGCTGGAAGGCAAAACTTATATACGTTGTTTGGTATCTGACTCTGGAGATGGAAAGACTGCGTGCTGGCTACTCTGAACTTCAACTTGAAAACTCACAAACAGCACGGTCCTGGTTGCAAGAACTAGTGTATTCCACATAAAAGTAGAAGATGGTACAATGTTCTGTTAACTTTGCATTTACAGAGACATGAGGAGATGGCACAATAATTTATTACTGGAAGTTATGCTTCTACTCTTTGCTATGAGAATTATGAATGGAATGAGAAGAAGGTACTACAGAAACAGCCTTTTCTGATGAGCCCATAAGCTGCCTTAGGGAGTTTCCTAGGTCACAGTCTAAAGAAGTGACTACTTAGGTTTGCACAAATCAACCTGATTAACCTGCACTGGAATATAAATAGTGCAATGTAAAGACTTGCAAAGCAGCTGCACTTTCTTACTTGCAGAAGTTTTTCATTCCTTTAACAAGTGTTTAAACTTAGAATCAAACTGAACTACCAGGACACTGCACACTGCTGAGAACAAACTGCAACCTGCCCTGCAAGCTGAGCCAATTTGAAATGCATTTCTGATACGAATCTTTGAACTCTACAAATAATGAAAAAAAAGAACAGATAAAAATACTATGAATATTTTAATATATTAAATATGTGTTTTATATATATTTTTAATTATATAAAAGATGTTACCACAACCCTAGATGTGGGTAACATACCTCAACCTATAGAGGAAAGGAGTACACAGTGACTTGTTATAGCTCACACTGTAACTAAACACAGTGCCCAGAACCCCTGGGTCTGATACTCCACTCTAGTCATTAGCAGAACTTGAGAAATACTAGAAACAAGACAATACAGGCTAGTTGGCACTCTATGCCTTCACTTACCTCCTGGCTTGTTTTCTGGCCTGCCTTCATGTAGAAAACTGAAAACGGTATCAAAAGGACGACATGGCAGTAAATCCAAGTAGCCAAGGTCATCGAAAAACCCAGGTAGAGCTGAGTCAAGTGCAATCAGGTGAGGAGGTAGACGACTGTTAGCAGGTTCCTATCCAACAGACAGTTCAACAGCTTAAAACCCCATTTTTCCTAACTGGAAAGTTCTTCATGGTTTCTATATGAACCCATTAAAATATAAAAAGACAACTTCCCATTTCTAAGAGCAAAATCATACACAAAGTTCTGACGTATTATAATCCTGTTACTGTAACACTATAGTTTGACAATTTGTTGCATTCTACTCTTCTCATTAAATAAAAATGGTATTTTGCCAGTGAAACAGACATAACATTTTGCTCAAAAGGAGTGCTAGCTACCACAACAGAAACAGCAGATACTTTCAAAATATCAGAACTCCACAGAGTCACATTTGTAGTTACATATTTATTAACTTAGATACCAAAAATCTGTAAAATACCAAACACTTCTAGACATAATTTTCGCAAAAGCTCCATTGTCTGCTTTTGTTGATGGTTTTCTGGAAGAAAGTGCGTCAAATAAAAGGGAGAATCCACAGATAAGAGGCAGAATTTCAAATTAAGAATATGGATCTTCTCTACAAACTGCTATTTTAACTTTAAAAAGAAAGCTCTACAACCTATATGCACTCTCAAGTGTTTATGTATGACTAAACCATTCCAGCACAATCATCTCTGGAGCAGAACTTTTAAGGCAGTCATATTTCAGAAACTCAAAGTACCAACCCAAAACCTTATTCAGTCTTATGGAATGATTTAAAGCACGAGCGTAGGAATGGGATTGCTTTGTACTGAGGGCATTTGCACAACACTAAGAAGTATCAGGTCACCTTCAATGCCTCTAGCGAGAGAAACCCAAAATGAGAGAGGAAGAGGCGTGCTGTCTGGAACTCCTGTGCCGGTGGGGGGGGCTTACACTCCGTGATGGGATCAGGAAAGCTCTTCTTCCGCCACTCCTCTTCACTCTTCTGATCTATGGAAGTCTCAAAAATAATCTGCTGGGCCATGCCATTCCTCAGCTTCTCGTGTCGCTCTTCGAGCTGAAAAACATTGTGTGAAATGCTGATTCCACCAAGATCACTAAGATCCACTACAACAACAGCTCCATCACTCAGGAAAGCTGTAAGGAACTGGTAAGCAGCAGCTGCAACTCTACTACCAGGATGTTTACTACAGCTCTATCAACAAGACCCTTGCCATGTTCACAAAGTGAACATCTAAACACCCTCTTTGCAGGGGACCACCGTTGCAAATTTACATGCCCAATATCAGCTACAGCTTCTCCCTCTTAAGTGAAGAGAAACTAAAATGCATTTGGCACTGTGAAGCTTTATTTTTGAGACACACACTCCCTTTCCTCCTAGGATCTCAAAAAAGGCTCCTTCCATTTCCCCAGAAGCGGCAACAAAATCCAAATCATTGCTTCCCAGCAAAACCAGGATATTAAGATCAGTGGTAAAACATGTTGAGCAGTGCCTTCCCAAAACACACCCAAGGCTACTGTCATCTGCCTGGAAAACTGCACAGATTTCATTAGTTTGCAGAGATTATTATTCCATTAATATTAAATTAGTCAAGCTAAAGAGTAAAACTATTTACAGTAAGACATTAGTGTATGACTCATTAACAGACAAAAAAAACCCCAACCCAAGTACAAAATTAGAGACGAAGAATGCCTTACTTCCTCGTTCACAATTTCATGTAAATCAGGAATGCTCAAGTCAGCTTTCACAAATGGGATCTTGTCCACTTCTTCAGGAAAAGGGCGGTGCTTTACACTGTACTTCAACCCAACATCATTTTTAGGAGCTGGTCGAGGCTCTGGTACAAAAGTCTGACAAAAAAGGGGGAGAGTTTTTACACTGAAGACATCGTAACACTAGACAATACTTCACTGCAATAGATGGAAAACATTCCCTCCCACCTCCCCACCAGAAGTACACAAATGCATTAGTGAGAGGTATCATTAAAAAACATTGAGTACTTTAATGGACTTGTATTAAAGACATGGCTGTACATTTTCAAAGAGACACAGCTCTGCCTATTTTGGTGGCTGCACTCCTAGAATCTAGGAACCCTGCTTACCATCTAACCCCTGAGCAGCTGCAAATTCCAATAAAAATGACAAGTTTACATGGCAACATCTTATTTTCAGCTCATTGTTAACTGTATTGAGTGAAATCTACCAACTGTTTGAGAAGCCTCCACTTAAACCCTGCTGACTACGATGATCACAGCAAGTCAAACTGAGAAGTCCTGGAAGAGAACAGCAGCAACGCTGTGAGTCAGGAGGGAGATGCACTGCCAGAATATCAAAAGGGCTTGCATAACATATCTTAATGTAATTCTGACATTGCTGCTATGTGATGTTCCAAACTGTTAGTGTGCAATTCAAAACTCGGAGTTAACAACAAAAGGTCTAGGTGCACAAGATCCAGGCAAATGAGACCTTTAATTACATCTTGCGTACTGCTTTTATGAATTTATTTACTATTAGTTACACTTCTAAAGGGCAAAACTGTTAACATTAAAAGTTAGAGAATACTTCAGGGTGGAAAAGTTCCCTTAGAACTGGTAAGGAGGCCAGGACATGACTTCTCCTGTAGTGTGGGAGGTCACACACTTGGACTGACATTATCTGGTGAAATGGCCCAGCTTCACTGACAGCACAGATCCAAAGGCATCATGCGGAGAGTCTTCTTGAAGGCTTCTCTCAAGAGACCAGATTCAACTACATGACAGCTGAGACTGATGGGCCCCAAGTTCAGCTACATTATTATTTCCTTTATTTTACTGAGAGGCATGTGAAGAGTTTGAAGACTTGGAGCAGTTCACAGACAGAAATGCAGCATCTCATCCTACACCTCCAGACTTCGCTTCCTCTGCTGCAAGGGCTTGACCTGACATCCTAAAATCAGCATCAACACTCATGCTTACACATTAAATACACTGTCCATTGCCCCATCACCTCAGAAGATGCTCTCAGAAAAAACAAGGAGAACGCCCCCTCCCCTTAAACAAGTCTAGAGGCAACAGCACTTTCACAGCCTGTATTTAATATTAATCACAAGTTGTAAAGAGTCACCAGAGATGTGTCACATTACCTACAGCTAAAGGACCCGTGGCTCAGCCTTAATGTATAATCACCAGCTCTGTGGGGCTGTCTCACATTAGTGGAATTTCTGCTGAACATCTCTAAGTTAAAGATTTCTTTACGGCTTTGATAGAGACCTTTTGATTTGCTTTAGCTCCTCTTGGTAAGAGACAGAGTTGCTGGGCCCATGCAAATCTTCCAGATGTCCCACGGATCAAAACCGTGACAGAGGGGAAAGAGTCATCTGCAAAGCACATGGGTTAAGAGAATAATAGATCATCATAAATTGCAAACAGTTCACTATGCAGTAATTTAACCAGGAAGAAAATGAAAGCATGACAACACAGGCTTTGTTTTCAAGGTAAATCCTCCATGACCCTGATGACAATTCCTGGTGAGGAGCAAGTGATCTTCCTCTCTGTAGCAGGGAAGTTCTAGTCTACTCTGGTCTGCTCAGTAGTTACCAGCTCAGGTTCATCATTAACGTTCATCCAAATTCATGAAGATCACTTTTTCTGTCCAAATTATCCCCAGGAATGAAAAAAGATTGCCCAGCCACTGCATGTTTAGGTAAGAAAAATGACCACATGGAGACACGGTTTCCATGATCCCACAAAAATACAATCATTTTCACAAGGGCCTGTAGGCTCTAAACTGAAAGAGGGCAGATTTAGATTATATCTTAGGCAGAAGCTCTTCCCTGTGAGGGTGCTGAGGCGCTGGCCCAGGGTGCCCAGAGAAGCTGAGGCTGCCCCATCCCTGGCAGTGCTCAAGACCAGGTTGAACGGCGCTTGGAGCAACCTGCTCTAGTGGAAGGTATTTCTGCCCATGGCATGGTGTTGGAGATGGATGAGCGCTAAGGTCCCTTTCAACTCAAATCAGTCTCTGATTCTATGAAATAACAGCAATAAGTACAGTATAAGGACAAGAGATAATGGTCAAACTAAGACATGGGAAGATTTTGATTTCACATCGTGGAAAATTTTTCACAAGGAACAGGGAGAACAAAAAGAAGTTGTCCTCATAGGTTTTCAAGACCTACTTGGACAATGTCAAGTCGCTCTGTCCTGGTCTGAATTCAGTATTAACCTTGTTTAGAGCAGGAGGCTGGACTGCAGATCCCTGAGGTACTGCCTTTCAACTTGCACAGAGATGTTTTTAACATTGCAGGGACTTCAGTCTTCCTTCAAGACTTAAAAGGCCACTGATATTCACCACTTTAGAAGAGGGATCAACATACCTCTTATTTTTAAAACGATGTATCTTTTGTGCACATAAACCACAAACTGACACCATCAGGTAACTAGCAGATACATATTCCTTCCCCAGTATTTCATGGGAAGTCCAGCGTGCAGCATAGCTACGTAAACATACATAGAAACAAACCAAACCAGCTTCCCACAGTCATTCACTTCTGTGGCCTTCCCTAAATGTGGCGTGTCCCTCTTGTGCAATACCTGCATTTAATCTTGTCATTCAAAGGGGATTTGTAAGCAAGTTATGCACAGCAAGAAAAGATAATTTAATCAGAGATTCTAATAGCTTTACAGGATTCCTCAGTAATGGTGAGAATTGCTCAGCTTTTCAAGTATGCTCTAATCCATTCTGGTCAGGAACATTCTTGCTCAAACACAGACTGTGGGTGGATGTGCAGCAACAGCTCCCAGCACCAGCACTTTCTGCAAGATCTATTTAGCGATTTGCAGGGAGCCTGGAGCACTCTGGACCACAACTCAAAGTAACTTGGCCAGTTCACGAAGTTCAGTGCAATCTGTTTTCAAGACTAGTATCTAAACTCCATCCTGTCCATAGATAAGGAAAAGGTATCTGTGGCAGAGCAGCAGATCTAACATACCTTGGTCTTAAACTGAGGTTGCATATGAGAGAGTTTTCATCTATTCTGTTAGGTACTGCCATGATACATGAAGACTTACAGGGGGATCAGTTATTCAGTTCAAAGCATCATGTAATTTAATACCATATTTTAATATAAATTGTTTAGTCAAAGCACATGAAGCTGAAACGAGCTAGGCTCATATGTGAAAGCCAATGCCCTGTGACGGATCTCCTCTTACAGTAAGGTGTCATTGATGGAACAGAATGGTACATAGGAAAGTTATAACAGCTCTGAAACAACTAGAACAATTTGAGCTGAAAGCACCCACAGAAATATTTGTTAACAGGAGACCTAAAGCAAGCAAAAGCACCCATGCAACATAAAGGTGTCACATCAACCATTTGTTGAGCACTTCTCCCTGTCAAGCCTCTTATATCGTTTATATTTTCATTCTTTCGTGAACAAGGATGTTTTCAAACTGTAATGCTATTGTTTTAGACCACCAGCAGTAATTTAGATGTCAGTCAGCTGCAAGTATCTGACCTAATGGGGTGAAAGGCACAGGCAACTGCATGAATTATTTGGATGGGTTTGTACATGTTTGACTATTGGTGACATTAAAGTTATTCCCACCACTTCCATCCCAGAACAACACTGCTCAATCATACACCCACAGAACAGGTTAAGTACCTGAAATGCAAGAACGACACTTGACGAACTGCCTTTGTTTCACAGCTCTGTACAATTTTAACCAGAGGAAGGAGGAAATGGGAAGTACTAACTTACTCTGTTCATTCCCTAGAGGCTGCTCCAACATCGCCAGGATGACACTGTTATCCAGAACGAAGTATCGGAAGCTATGCTTGTTTATGGTGGGTAGACGAGAGTATTTAATTAATGTGGTTTCATTCACCAGGCTGCAAGGAGAAGCAGGGCCACTGGGAGAAGGAAATGCTCCAAGTAACTGCATAATACTGCAAGTGAGAAAAAAGAGTTATGACAGATTAAGAAGATGAACAGTTCCACCAAGGCACAGGCCTTCACTCCTACTCTTTATTTATGTCTTGACACAGCAGTTATGCCTGCCAGGATAAACCTGTCGTCTCCCATCAGCTTGTTTTGAAACAGACCTAGTAACTTCAGAAAAACATACAAGAAAACATAGAAGAAATACTATCAGAAACTGAAAATTTCTGTGGCAGGAACCAATAACGAGAGTCGTCCAGTGTCAAGCTAGAGATCCTGTGATTTATCTCAGGACTTCACTCTTAGCACTACCACCCAGACCAGAAGTAAGTTTACGCAAGTCCTCCCCTCACACTTTTCCACTTGGCACTGAGAACAGATAGTTTCACCTCTCCAAATGAAGAGAGGTGCTTTTAGGCAACAACAAAGGTTTGTCCACAACTTCTGATGGATGCTTGTTTTTACCCGAGTAAAAGAACTGTGTAATTTTCATGAGCAAAGTTTATCATCATTTCATTGCAAAGCAGAGTAAGAAAGAAAGCAGCTATTGCCTTCTGCAAAACATATTTATCCTACTCGTCCTCAATCTGTCCTGTCTACCATCATGCTATTCATCCAGTAAAACAGTGCTTTTCAACTTCTCTGGAGCAAATACCAACTTTCCTCTCTGTGCTTCCCCTCCCCAGCCCACGCGTTATCTATTACTGCATTTCCAACAGAACCTCTCAAATATATTAAGCAAGCCCAGTGCTGTGGGTAGACTGATATCCCTTCCTGCGCCAGCTTACATCTGCTGCATGGTCCATTCCGTGCTGCAGTTACACATGGGACAGTGTCCAACACTTTCACAATCAGTGTGGGGATGGTATTTCTCAGGTGGAGAAGGGGAAGGGGAAATGGAAAGACAGGATTATTAGATCAAGTGGGAGAGCGAGGGAAATGCTGTCTGCAGAGAGGAGTGGCCAAGAACAGAACACCATCGGCTGCGGGAAGGAGTGGGTTTTGCTCTCCAAGGAAGAGAATAGGCAGGAGAGGAAGACACAAATCACAGGGATATTCTCCCTGTTGAACACCTGTGAAGAGGAAGGCCAGCTAAGGCAGGGCACAGAACAACCCTGCACAAAGGGCAAAACAGAGGGAGCTTCTGGCTCACTGTTCAAACTGCTCTTGCTACATCAGAGATCTCACCAGCTGGGAACTCCTGATTAAAACACTTGGGACAAGGCAACACTAAAAAGTAAACATGCTCTGACATATTACATACCATGTTAGTGTAGCTTCAGCAGCATCCTTCACTCTCATGGATGCAGGGTTTGGCTCCTTATCTCCTTTGTACTTGACTTCTTGTTCACTGTTTTTGGATTTACTTCCCGAAATGCCCAGCTCCACAATCTCGAGTACCTCTTTTAAACAATCCTAAAACACAAGAGGAACCACCTTAAAGCAGAAGCACTCTCATAGACGTCCCCAGGACCTCAGTGAAACAGTGACACACCATCTATTAAAATAAAGCACTGCTGGGAATATGAGCAAATAAAGGCAGAAGATTATACTAACAGACAGTGTCGGAATAAGATCACATTCGCTGTAATAGTACTTTCTCTGTGTAAAGATGTCTACTTATGTTTGTATTCTAATGGTATAAAGTGCTCTGAATGAATATATAAACAAATATATTCCATTACAAGTGTACAGAATTGCTAAGAGGACTATTAGGAGTGCAATTGAAAAATGGAAACATATTGGAGATAGTAAATACATTTCTAAGACTCCGCAGAACTTCTAATTAAGTTCTAATCCCATCAAGAATGAACTCATCTGGAAAATGTCACTAAATCCTTTTCCAAATCTTTCAACTGTCAACAGCTTTCATAAGATATATCATGGGATCTAATTCAGCAGAACAGTAACAATATTCTAAATGGACACAGCAAAGCTTCAACAGATCTATTGCAAGAGATGCCAGCACTCAGCAGAACTGAAGGTATGACTCAAGTGTTGCTCATCACACCAAGCCATTTGCTGAAACTATTTGGATTGCTACAGCAAAGGATCAAATCTCATGGCTTGAGCTACAGGACAACAAGGAAAGTGCTCTCATGAATCAGTAACTAGCTAAAATCTGAGCACAAGGAAGTGGCCAGGCTTTACCACCAGAGACCAGGCAGGGTTCTGAGCCTTGCCCTGTATCCTTCCTTGTATTCAGAACTGATGTAGAAAAAGGGGTGAAGAGGAAGTTTTCTGACATAGCAGAATTAACCAGCATTGAGATGCAAGGACTGGCCATGAAGAATTACAGGAGTTTGCAGTGTTGGCTAGTAAAATAGCAGGTGAAATTCAAAGCAAATATGAAGTGAGGCAATCCTAATACTTGCTGATGCAATGAAATCTGACTATCGTGACTCAGGAATGCGCTACTAAGCATCCAGAATATATCACACAAGCAATATATAACATTATGTCAATATGCCATGATAATTAGAATAAATAACCAAATGAAATAAAGCTTTATGCAACTGAATAACCTCATGCTGTGCCCCATCCTGTCCCAGTCACCTACTGCAATGCCAGCATCCCAAAATGCTTATTTATTAAGCCTTTTTATATGTTGTCCTGCTCATGGGTTTTCAATTCTCATTTTTTAAAAATATACATATTTTATACATGCTATAGAATACATAAACAAAATAAGGACATACAAAGTATATATTCTATATAAAACTGTATCGATAATACATACCGATACAAATTATACATAAAAACCTAGCAAGACCACTGAGCTGTCTCTGCAAGGAGACCAACAACGAAATTACTTTCAAATCATATAATTTCTTTTTTCCACAGCAGGACTGAAGGCTGTTGGAAACATGCAACATTCTTTTCCTGCTCTTTTCAAGCTTCCCAAGGAAACTCCATCTTGGATTGAACTATGCCTTGCTCAGTTTCTACAAAACTGTTTTTTGGTGAAATACACTCTGATTATCAAAACCAGAAGTATCAAAGGAGTTCCAATAGGTGTAGAAGATGTTTTAGTTGGAGAGATACGGCTTTTAGTGAAGGTTATCTGCAGCAGGTAGCTACTCTATATGTACACCATTAGTTCTCATATTTCTCTTTTCAGTTTCTGGGTTTTTTTCAGGTTTCTTCTCCTCTCTTTTTCCAGCTTCAAAAAGCAAGAAGAAAGATCAAGACATTCTTAGAAATAGAAAAGGTCATTTTAAAGCCAAAAACATTCCTGGTGACTAAAGAACAGAAATCAAAATTGAAAACTATTATGCACAGAAACTAGTTCTGAAATTCCTACTATACTTCTGAAAACTAAGAAATTCACATGAAAGCATCAAGACCAGACAGGCATTACAATCTGGAGTGTTGGAGATGTGCACACCAGAGGTTTGTACCTTCTCATCCAGCATGTCCGGGTGCTCAGTGAGCCAAACGCAGAGGCACTGGAAAGCCGCGACAATCATGGAGTGAAGGTCGCGGGAGTGGAGCGGGGCCGGGCGGCTGCACTGGTACACAATGTAGCTGCACACTGAACTGATGGCTCTCTTCCGATCAGAGGAATCGACTGCCACTTTCACCTGTGTAAAGCAAGGAGAAGATGAGGATTCCTCCACAAAACAATTTTGGAACAGAAGCAGTTTTTATCTGCACTGCAGTGCATTTAAAAGCTCTTGAAAGTGACACCTTTCTATTAGAAACACTATTATTTTCTAAGCTTAGAAAACTATTTCCAAGATGAGAAGGAAGGGGAAAACCAGGTACCACACTTACCAAAAGGGCAATTAAGTTGCTTAATACCCTGACACGTGTACCTGAACAGACCACCCTGAGCTTCCTTTTGAGGCAGCAGTCATTTACAGGGCGCACATCATTTGAGCCACAGGCATTCACATTAGGAGAATATGAAGTACAAAAGGAGTACTGCTTTTCTTGTGTCCAAACAGAACATTTGCTGACTAACTCAGACACAGACTTCAGTGACATGACTTTCACCTGAACAGGACTATGATCACCCTTTGAGAAGGGGCCAGAGTACACAAGGCTTCACCTCTCACCTTTGCCAGCCCAGACAGAAGCTCCAGTGCAGCCAGTGAGATACTCATGTCCTGCCTCCACTGGGAGTTGAGTCTTTGAGTTACCAGGTGAATACTGCGTATCAGTAGTCCAGCAGCTGTATCTGTATTAAGAGCTAGGATATAAACCCAATACCACGTACCACAGGGAGGGAAAATAACTAAGCATTAGTGACAATAAGCAAAGCACAGGCACAAACTAAAGCAGCCACAATACACACAAAAATATAGCCCAGAATCTAGAATTTGGGTTGACCACTTCTGCACAAGTTAACTCCCTCATTTGAATGTATTTGTATAATGTCTGGTGGTGCACACTAGCTTATCCCAATTTTTACTTCAAAAATACATTTTTGATAATCCCAGCACTCTGCTGCACTTCAGGTTTTCCTATTGTATTTAAATTGCAGTGATGACTTGCAGTCTCAGAAAAATTTAGGCATTGGTTATGTATATTAAATATTAATACCTGTATATTTAGGCCACAATAATGAACTAGGAGTGCATGTAACTTCAGCTATCTATGCCAGAAGCTACCCATTCTTTCTGTACCTACTGTTGATCAAAAGCCATATTAGTTTGATAAACACAGACAATGTAAGAATCAGTCCTGGAGAAAAAAAGATCCAATTATTTCTAGACTTTAATTTTGGTTTTGGTATCAGTTGTTCCCATTTTTATTAGGAACACAAATACTATACATACAGCAGTATACTGAAGTAGGCAAATTAATTTCATAAACAAAAACTGCTATATGACTAGTTATAGAGACATGAGAGCTGTGACAGCTAAGGTACATCCTTCCCGGAACTTAAACCATCAGATGTAACACTGAAGAACTAAGTACAGTGTTACACTAGTAACAAGTGTCTGCTACAGTTAAACAGTAAAAATAGACGATCGTATTTTCAATTTTCTCTTGTTTGAAGCATCCAGCAGAAGGAATTTAATTCTTTTCATAGATTTCTTATATCCTTACCTTTGCACATGCAAAATTTGATAAAATCCAATAAGATAAATGTATTACAGACACATCTTTCAAATTCTGTCATGGTTTAAAGACTTCGTAAGCCAGATATATTTTTAACCTTACAAATAGATACTTTTACAAGCACTTGTCAATGAAAGCCCATATGAACTAAACACACAATTTAAATGGTGCGCTGAAAACTAGCACTTAATTCAAACAAATCCTGTAGGAAAAGCACCAACATGTTTATATGAATCCCTAGAATACGCTAAAGTCTTCCCTGCTAATCTCCCTTCTCTCAGTTATAGAGCTAGAGGGGAAAAAAACCCAAAACCAAATCGTTTTTGGTTAGCAAGAACAGAGTTGTCAGCCTAGGTTACAATATAATAAAGGCAACCTGTTCTCTCATTTACTTCGCCAACATCAGTTAAACTGCTGAAGACCAAAGGAGCAAATGAACTTCCAGGATCTCAACATTTGGCCAGCTTACCACACAGATTTATAACATGGATGTTATTACAAAGATTCAAAAATGCACAGTACAAGACATAGCAGACTGAAGTTAATCATTGATTCTCTTGTTATAACAAATGACACAACACAAGCATTTTGCTTACTTGCTCTAGAAAAATTGGAGTCCCTCAAATGCTCTTTAAATATAGTATAGGAAAAGGTGCTGCAAAAGTCAGGTAAGCATTTGGAATGCTACCAAAATGATTGAAACATGTTATTTATACCTGCTGTACATTCGTCCCATTGCTGTTCATGAAAACTAGATGTCTTGAAAACATAAGCTTAAGTAAAGCAGTTTGCAAACACCTCTGTCATAAGCTTTTACATTCTTATTTTTAAAATGTTAACCAAGTCCTTTAGTAGGATTAAAAAACAATCACAAGGGCACATATGAGCACAAACTGGCAATAAACAAAGGGTCTCTCCACTGTGGGTTCATACCACCCATGCACATTAATGTATTAGCCAGAACTAGGAACAGGAAAAAAAACCCAACCATCATCCTGGCATGTAAGGACAGGGTGTTTTCAGAAGAGCTCTTCTTACCATAATCCCTCAGAAGGGCTTGTGCTGGTCTCTCACTGTCTGGTGTTGTGGGCTCCGTACTGCCTCCACTTGCAGTGCTAATGCCACTGTTAGTACGACTGTGGCTTTTGAAGAGGTTATTTTCCCCACCATTCTGCAAATTGAAAGTCAGTTTTGAGCTATGAGCAGATTTTTCTGAGGAGAGTTCCTATACCAGAGGATGTTCTCGGGTACAAGGGAGAAAAAATGGTGACCAAAGCTCAAGATGCTGAGAACATTACAACAGCAGATAAAGCAATGCATTCTTTTTGTTACTTCATAAACAGAAAACACTTACCGTTTCCATCTGACAGCCAATGGCTTCTAACAGTGCTGAATCTTGAACAATATTTAACATTGCACCTGAAGAATCAGAAACAAGAGGATAACTAAAAACTGCAGTAGAATATTAGCTTTAATATTTACAAAGAAGTGCTGAAGATCTAACATACAGGACTGCCATTCTGGTTCATAAAAACTCTGTGTAAGAGTTTCATAAAACATGGGATTTGCTTCAGGCTTAGCCATTTGAAGCAGATGAGAGCTGCGACAAGAGTGCTTTCAGCTACTTTACAAATGCTTTGAACATCGGTTTTTCAAGTTCCTCAGTTCAGAAGGATTTTAGTTTCACACAAGGAATCATTCATTCAATACCATTCCTTGACTGATCCTGTTCCTTTTCTCCTATCAGACTGTGCTCATTTAAAAACTCAGGTTACATTTAAGGATATCTACTGATTCAGTGAATAAAACAACAGTATTTGTTAGATAACCAAGTGCTGAAGTGAGCTGTGTAGTGTAAAGCCACCTCCAGAGTTATACAGTGCTGGCCTTGGCTAAGCTCTTGCCTGGCACCAAGAGGCTCTCTTCCCCAGTCTGGCCATTAGGATCACTCTGAAATCATAAACATCCTCATCCCTTCACCAGCACTGGTCCCATAGCATTCTTGCAACTGGGGAGAGTTGGAGGTCTTCCACTAGTAAAAAAAAAAAAAACTATTTGGGTCACTGTAAGTAAACTTCCCAAAAGTCTTTGCAGACTGGATTGGTTTCCTTTCACTTCTGCGACCATGCCATTTTCTTGCCCTCCCCTATTAATCGATAGTCTCTCCACGTCCCAGAACAAGGCAGACATCTCCCATTGCAGTGCAAATCTGGTTCCTTTTTAACCAGACAAAAGGAAAGCAGTATTGTAACTATCAAAAGACAAGAACACCATTACATGGAAGAAAAATACGCTTCTGAAGAGAGAAAAATAAGGGCAGGAGAATAAAAGGCAAGTATATGACCTCACTTGGAGTACTGTGTGCAGTTCTGGTGTCCTCAACATAAAAAGGACATGGAACTGTTGGAACAAATCCAGAGGAGGCCAAGAGGATGATTGGGGGACTGGAGCACCTCCCGTATGAAGATAGGATGAGAAAGTTGGGGCTGTTCAGCCTGGAGAAGAGAAGGCTGCGTGGAGACCTCAGAGCAGCCTTCCAGTATCTGAAGGGGGCCTACAGGGATGCTGGGGAGGGACTCTTCATTAGCGGCTGTAGTGATAGGACAAGGGGTAATGGGTTCAAACTTAGACAGGGGAAGTTTAGGTTGGATATGAGGAAGAAATTCTTTATTGTGTGGGTGGTGAGGCACTGGAATGGGTTGCCCAGGGAAATTGTGAATGCTCCATTGCTGGCGGTGTTCAAGGCTGGACTGGACAGAACCTTGGGTGGCATGGTTTAGTGTGAGGTGTCCCTGCCCATGGTAGCAGGGTTGGAACTTGATGATCTTAAGGTCCTTTCCAACCCTAACTGTTCTATGATTTTTATGATTTTATATTTTTACTTGTCTGAAAATATATTTAGCTTGACAGATTCTGCACTATTCAAGTTTTCAGCTTCTACTAATGTTGAGTATTCAGAATAATGATAATACACTCATTACCTCAGTGAAAAGTTTGTTGCCAAACCACAGCGCCTGTCCAGGCTCTGTGCCAAAGCTGTTCCCCGAGGATTTACACAGTGCTAAACAAATGTCATCCCTGTTTTGCCAGTGTTGGACCACTGGTCACTGGTTCAGTTTGTTTCTAGGCATAAGCATGCCAAAACTTAAAATGTTCCCTACAACTCATTAGTCAAGCATATTTCTCAATATTAAAACTTTTCCTGTTTCTATTCTTCATTATAACTGACATTTCCTGCAAGAATGTCCTTCACTTCCACCTCTATTTTTCAAGGACTATTCCACACTTGTAAAGAAAGATTTAACAATCTCTTTTGTTAAATCTTAAAGAAGATTGAACAAAATTCTGAGGCTTTTCAAGATGTTTTCATAGTTTGAGGGAGATTATACAGATTACTACCTGCCAGGAATTTCACTTTTCTTGCAAAGCAACACATTACTAATAACTCATATTATTGCAGGACAGATTAAGACAGACAGTTCTCTAACACAGTTAATAAAGAGTTGTAATAACCTAGAATCATTTGAGTGTTGTTGGGATCTGTTTCCGTTTGCAAAGCTCCTATAAGTATATTCACAAGCCTCAGCTTCAAGGAAAGGAAGGTTACTGGCTTATCATATGTCGAGCTGTCATCATTGCTGAATTTCCCTTCCAGGACAACCTGAGGGTAAAAACACATTTATTTCAGTATCAATTAGAGATCACACCAGCATGGTGTTGGTTTCAAAAGTCAGTATCGACAGCACACTTGTAATAGTCTTACTGCTTCAGACTTGCTAGAGAGAGTTTTAACTGCTAAAGAGAACACTAAATACAACCCACAGGTCATCCAAATCCCACCCCAAAACAACCAGGAAAACAAAGATGGAAATGCAACACGAAGTGGTAGAGTTTACTACCTCAGACTTTATGGTTCCAAAATGATGAGGGAGAGGCAACAGAGACAGCAAGATGTTAATCGAAGCTCTTCTTAGCTCTGTGGGGTTTACATAGATTTTAAACTTTGAGAGTTCTCTGCAAATCAAAGCATTGCACAGTTAATCAACTTTTCACAGGAATCTGCAGCCAAAACTAATTAAGTTAAAATTAAACACGCAGCCACCTTGTGGTCTTAAATAATTTGCAGTAAATAATGTAGCTCTTTCTGTCTAGGCTCAGGGTTCTTATTTCTTTTTTAAGCAGCAATACAATGAATCCATGAAGAAACCATCGCTTGCTAAGGATTTTGTACCCCATAAGAAAGCAGTGAACTGATGAAAATACCATCCGTATACTTCATCTTCAAAGCAGGAAGTTTTAGTCATGACCCTCCACTGGCTTATTACAACTCAAACCCATCAGAGATCCTCAGAATATGCTCACATGCATTCTGCATGGAACACAAGCTGCTTAGTGAATAGTTTTTTTCAGTAGCCACCAGCAAATTCTTCTACTTGTAAGACCTAGCCAAAAGAAGCAGTGGCTCAGATTTAAACCCAGAAGATAAATAATATCTTACGCATAAGTTCAAAATGAAATGCAGTACCAAGACACAAAACATATGCTGAAGAAGGCATGCACAGAGTAGCATTAAACTACTTAGCAAAACATCCAGAAATCTATACAGCTCTGCAAATGATGTTATATCTTCTGCTTTAATAACATACTCCAATTTCACCAGCCAGTCTAAATCATCAATTTTTCTATTTAATGATGTGTAAGATTACCCTCTTAATGAATTCACTGCAGCAACAGCCACTAAATGAATGTCCTGTGAAATTTTGCTTAAAAATCAGCAGGTTTTCAATACATTTGAGCTAAATCACTCCTTTTCCCTATTCTCACAGATACTACTTTCCAGAATGGAAGTATCTAGCTAACACAACTCACATACTTCATTTAAAATAAGCACTACTATCACTTTAAAGAAAATTGCATTACACAAAATAGCAAATTAGAGCTTATGAAGTGTGTTATTATCACCATCAAATATAAACGCACTACAGGGCCCACACTGCAGAATTTCTTCAATGAGAACTACTGACAGAAACCCCTGAAGATAAAGCACTTTCCCACATTTCTGATCATGCTTATATGGAAATAGCAATTTACCTGTCAGGTAAAATAGTTTCAAGAGCCGAAATGAAATAAGGAACCACGACATCGATCCCTTTCAGGTCACAGCAGAACAAAGGAGGGGAGTTTAGAATAACACTGGCAAGAACGGGGTGGCAAACGAAATCTGCTATCTGCAAACCCTGAATTAAAAGCATGTAAAATCTGACAAAGAAAGATAAGATTAAATTATTTGCACATAAAAAGCATCAGCATCCCATATGAACAAGAATGTGCAGCCACTATTCGATCTTTTCTATATAAAATAGTTCAAAATCAGAGCTAGGAAATGTTTCTATGAGCATTCCCCCAAGACACTTCGACAAAGGCAAACACATTAACCAGCTTAACAAAAACCCCCTCACAAATCACATGTATCACATGTGAAAAGCCAGTGCAGCACAGTTTTACTGAAAGCTTTGACTTGTTGCAACACAGACTGGGAGCTGTACAAATACAGCCTGGATGGTTACTAATAGCACCTCGACCAGCATGCTCTCCCACTGCCCCCTTCCCCATATCAAATCAAGGTCTCACTCCCATCCTTAATTCCCCAACACAAGAAAAATACTGTGAAATCTTTAGTAGGGGGAACAGGACAGGACACACTGATCAACAGTTTGGAAAATGAGACCAACCATAACCATCATAATCAGTTCAAATGAAAATCTAGGGGCAGAAACCTAGCTGGCCATCACCCTGGAGCATTAGTTTCTTTTACAGTTTCTTATTAGAGAATCCTTATATCCCCTTTAATCTGTTCTTTTCAAAGGCTTGCAAACACAGAGGAATCTGACTGAATGGGTAAGAGAAATACGAACTATCTATACACAAAACACTACAACATGCAAGAAATAACACAGTTCAGTCTTCCAGGAAGTCTTGATGCCACCTGCGACAGTGCGTACCTGGACAGTTTGAAAGTCATGATTTGAAGTCGAGTCTCTGCCTATTACACTTTTTAACACAAATTTGGAAAAGAAGTACACTATGATGGGCAAGGTTGCCTCATTTTATGAGAAATAAGACTGATAACAGAGGTAGTTCAGAGCCCAACTGTTTCAAATAGCAGAATATTAGTGCATTTCTGTATTTGAAAAGAAAAACCCACTACAACAAACAAATGCCATCCCAGCATTGTGTTAACAAGGTAGGACCCTTAATGGTCTTATAAATTGTACATCTTATGCCTGCACACTGATTTTATCCATCTGAACAGTATCCAGTGACAAATTACAGAAAAACAAGAATACAAAAAGCACAGAAGTATCAAATAGACAATATTCCTTACAGCCTGGAGGCGCTTTAGAGGACTTCCCTTCAACTGGAACTGGAAGAAAACCCAATGAAAACCAGCACCACGAGAAGACAAAAATCACTACTTGGTCTAGCTAGGCATCCCCCCCTACGGCATCTCCAGGCTAACCACGTTTTTCAATTGGCAACCCACAATTTAGTCAGTAACTGAACACTATTCACTGTGAATTAATTTGCACCATAAAGTTATACCAACAAAGCAACTGGAAGACAGGTTAGTACCGGGATAGGTAAGCTGGTAATATTTCCTCCCCAGTCTTCTTGCTACAAAATATCCTACACAGTGTCCCACACGCCTCTGCCCTTCCTGCTTCATAGTTGTCTGGGAATTCACTTGCATCAAACATGGGGTTGGAAGCCATTGTGTCTGTGGACATTTGAGATCCTTTCCGGCGGAACTCCACGCTAGCTTGAGTTGCTATAGCTGGGAAGAGAAAAAACAGTGTTTCACTGTGTGTGTTAATGTATAGACAAGGCTCATGGGATCCTGGACACAAAGATCAAGTCAAATTTAGTAGTTATCATGAAGCTGTTAGTTCACTGCATTTGAGTCAGTGCCTCTGTTTAGAAAGTATTTGTGAGTGTAATTAACTTTTTTCTTTGTAAGGATGACAACTGACCCTTGTATTCTAGAGCTTGTTCCAACTTCCTGCTGGGAAGAGCATACTTCTATCCAGTATTAGCTTCCTACCCTCTCTGGAGGACAAGGATCTTCCCTCACCTAGTTCTCATCTTCAGAAAACTGAAGTACCACCTTGCCTTGCTGTTTTAACACACCAAAAAACTTTTAGATGGTGACAATGAAACTTCCAAGCAAGCGCTTAATTTTCAGCTGGCCAGTCACCCCTTCTGCTGCGCTGAGTATCAACCTGCTTTGATCCAGTTTTGGTTTATAAACGTTTGTTGCAAACAAATAAATTATAGGGACCCATACCAACGGGTTTCAGCAAACTTTTCTCTCTCCTGATTTAGTCCCTCTCCTTGCATGACTACTGAAACAGCCAAATGAATCTGAGGTTAGACAGTCTCCAAAAGGCACATTAACACTTTGACCTGTTAGTTCATGGATAGGGGTTTTGTTTGCTTTTAAAAGAAACATCCTAATGACAAGTGTCTACTCTTATTTTTTTGCTTTAAATTCATTGTTTAACCTACTGTTACCTTACAAATTTTCATGACATAAGTAGCAAATAAGAACAAATCTTTATGTATCTTCCCATGAGCCATTTTTTGTCCTGAATAAGCTATCCAGCAATATATTGTAGTTGGAAAAAAACACTACATGCACAATGCATACAAATCAAACACTAGGTCTGTAAAATAAGCTTTAAGTAAAAAAAACATGGTTAGTGCAAAGTCCTGAAACTCATGACATGATCACAGACTAAAGTACAGAAAAGATGGGACTGATTCAGGCAGATTAATTTGCTTTTGCCAACAATCCTCCCCATTCAAAAACACACACAAAAAAAATTACTTGTCTTTTTCCAAGTAAAAGTGCAAAAGCTACAAGAGACAATGGGAATGAATTTACAAATAAAATATGGGATAATGGCAAAAGAAAAGCATGACCGCAATTAAGGAAAAGCTACTGGTTCCTACTTACAAGATTTATAAGAAAGAAGAATTTGGATAAAAGATGCTGCAAGATAATAGAAATAAAATGGAAACAAATCAAAGGACAGCAGTAGTTATAAAATACTTTTAAGATGGTGAAATCGTAATATAAGTTAAGAAGCTTTTAGCTTTTTTAAAAAATAGATTAAAAGCTTTATGATACAGCAAGCTCGTTAAACACATAGGAAATTGGCATTCAGGTCCAAAATTATGGTTTTGAAAGTACCATGCAAAACAACGAACAAAAAGTTACAAAATACTAATAAGGTTCAGAGCTGTTCACACCAATGTACGTCAGTTCCTCAAACAGATGCATTAACCCTTCCCAGCTCAAGTACACTTCCCTATGCTGCACTGTACCTGGTGTACACGCCAGGCTATCCTAAGGCTCTGTGACTTGGGGGACAATGTCTAGTAGGGGGAAGGCTACTTACCTTCAGTCTCCTCACAGCAATACTCCTACTTCCAAACCATAAGCTCCTGAAGGTATTACAGCTCTGGCTTCCCTAAGCCAAGCTGCTATCAACCAGTATACCCGAGCATGCCTCCCCTGACCACCAACTCAATCAACAGCCTTTGAAAGCAGAAACAAAAGGCAGAGCACTACCAGAAATACCAGCACCTCAGAAACAATCTCCAGGGAAAGAGGAAAGACTCCAGTAGCCAGGGACCAGGACAGAATGCCACCACCTCATAAGAGTGAATGTGCAGGGACAGATCAAGACCTATAACCAAGCCCCTCAGTGATGCTCAAAGATGACCCTAATCAGGACTTCTTGTAGTTTGCTCCGAGAGTTCTGGAAACAGTCTTTGCGATGTTTAATATTAATGACAGTAGGGACAGAAAACATGAGGATAAAACTATACCCACTGCCAAGAGCACCAGCAACCAGCCCAGGCCAGGCTCCCTCAGCTGCTATAAACCACACATCTGGCAGGCTCATGATCAACTGCTTTTGGTGCAAAGATTAAGAGTGAGGCCATCGGATTAGAAGATTCAGTTCCTGAAATGCAAAGCAGGGTCAAGCAGAGCCAGCCTGGTTACCCTTCCACCCATCAGGGTATTTTTCATCTCAGCAAAAAGCCACACATTTTTTCCACCAGTCGTTTTTTCTTAACTTCCTTCCTGGAGGTTAAAGAGTCCAAGAAGTAAGAAATGTGAGGCTCCAACAGAAGGAGAAAAGCAAGAGTAGAGAGGTACTCATTCACATTCTCCTTGATTAGCTGCTCCTTACTTCCTAAAGCTCATCAAAAAGACTTGTGTCTTAAGATGGAAGAAGGATGACGTGCCGGTCCCTGTGAATCAGCAGGGTTTATTTCAAAGAATTGAACTAAATTCTGAACTAGAATGTGAGATTGCAGCTTGTCTGCAGCATTACTTGTTAAGCAATCATGTGTATAGCTCATGAATACTTCTTTATAAATCATGTCATATGGGCTCTCATTGAGAATGAGACGTAACAGAAGAGGAATAAGAAACACACATTAGAAAAAGCAGCATTCCACAAAGACGTCCCAGAGCAGGGGATCTCCCTCTGCAGGACCAAGGAGCAATCTGTATCAAGATATTTCACCTCTTTCAAAGTGGTCCTCAGTCCTCCACTCCAGCCAGACACAGAACAGAGAAATCATATCAGAGAGCTCTGAGAGAAGAAATTCTGAACTGCATGGCAGTGAAACTGAACATTAGAAGAGTTTAAAGCTCTTGAGATCTTATACAGCAGCAGTCCTACAACAGAAAAATAGTGTGTGGGCCAGTAGAAGACAATACTACATAGCAAAGCTGATTTTAAGCGCAGACACTTCCCAATCATAAAATATTTAAAGCAGACATAAAAACAGTAGTGCTTCCTGAAGCTAATGTAAAGATTATTAACAGCAGTATCAAACACAGTAAGACTATTCAAGCTATTGGCAAGAAGTGTTACAGTACCAGGCTACAAAGGGTAGCAGATGGCCCCTGATATATACAGGTACAGCCAATCTGCTGCCAAAAAGAAGCAGATTTATTTTTGGCCTCTTTCCTAAATGTTAGGGACTGTGGCAGCTAACTGTCCTTCTCTGCTGCCCTCTTTCTGCAAGCCACATTTACACTGGGTAACACAAGCAGAGGTTGGCAAATAGGCACAATGCAGGGGGACCAGAGCACATGACCCTCCTTATTCAGCCTTATTCAGGTTTCATGAATTAAACTCAAAGAAGCTTTTCAATTTGGACTTCAACCTGATTTAAAAGACATGGACACTTCAACAGAAACTGCAGGAGCCCTTTACAAATCTTGCTTCATTTTCTTACAACAGAGACTGTGCAGAAGGATTTATCCAAGAAGATAAATCAGGCAATCAGATTTTGGTGCCTCTGGAAACTCTGTAGAGATTTTCAGCAATATGGGCTCATCTTCAGTTTGCTCTCCTGACAGCCTGCCATGGTATTCTGTGACCAGTACTTTACACAGTGGGAAGAACATGTGTGGCATCCTGGAAGGGCAGAAAGGACTTGACTAAATTCCCTAAATTAATTCTATCTTCCAAACAGCTAGAAAAGCAGGACACAAGAGTTTTCTGGATCTCCAACAACATAATTCCTTCAGATCCGCTGCAGCTACCAAATGGCAGAACTTGTGACAGTCAAAGACTGGTCTCACCAGGGACAAATCTGAAGAGGATGGAGGAGGAAGATAATCAAGTCATTCCTAAATAGGCATTTCTAGCCTTCAGGAAGCTAGTAAGTTCTTCTCTAGCAACATGACCATTTTCTGACCACTGTTAAGCATACATGACTAGAAGGCCCTGGAACCCCTTCAAGGAAGTCAATCATTTTGATTTAGAATAACTACTACTGCTACAATCACAACACCTCTGTTTACAGCTGACACTGTCACATAAGCAGCATCTCAGCTGAGATCCTTTTCAAGTTAAACACTCCAATAAAATTGCTCAAGACACAGGTTATGTCAAAATTAAAATGATCCAGTCAAATCTGAAAGGCATTAATACAGAAACACATTAGGAGCACATGGAAATGAACACAGCATCAAATGATGCTTTTGAGCCTTACTCCTTCCTAAGCACAGCTATTGCTCTAGTAATGCATCACAGGCCTCTTACAGAGGGACTTGAAACTTCTACCACAGAAATTCACAACTGAACCCTTTCAAAAACCACGTGATCCATATCTAAAAATACCTTTAACAGATTCCATATCCTAAATCCATCGCCTCCACACAGGGATTTGTGACCCAACAAACAAGGACGATCATCAGTTTAACTGCTGCTGTCATGCCCCACTGTGAACCCAACTTACTACGACAAACATCTTCATCCTATTTCTCTAAGGCTAGCAAGCTCCTGATAGATACGTCTCTTGGAAGAGTTTAGCAGACATTCAAAACACTACACGAAGAACAGGAAAAATGCAAGGAGTGAGAAAGTTTATTCTTTTCTGAATATTATCACCAAAAGGAAGAATGCTAAACCCCTCTTTGATCAGAGCACTACTTCTGCTATCATGTCTCAAAACATCTAACCTCTAAAGCTCAGCAAAGCATAGCAGACACAAATAAATGTAGCAGTCAAGGACTGAAGACCACCAAGGTATCAAGTCATATATGGGAACACGGAGCAGCCGCCTCACCTCCTACTTTAAGAATTTCTGTTTCCCTAACACTCCTCAACACCCAGAAATACAACTTTGTGCAGGATCTGGAGCGATGTTTGACAGTCTTTCAAATATTAAAGACTCATTATAAGAGTTGCTATTACTCAGAGATACTCAAGCAGATCTCAAATTACGCAGTGGGCTCTTACCGCATCATTTCCCCACTGGCATGCTCAGGAATGCATTGTTAGAGCAAGAGTGTTTAACAGCAAAGGTGATTTTTTTATAGATTTTAAAGCCCCCAAACACCTGCTTCACCTAATAGCAGGTGCTGGCTCAGCTAGGAGGGGTTAACCACAATACAGCACTTCAGATGATTTTGGTTTGGATTATGCATATGTTAATCTTGCAGGTAGGAAATGTCAGTAAAACAAGGAAAAGAAGTGTATGTCTATTTTTCAGTGATATTTACCAGTCATGCTGCTGTCTCTGTTTATTCCATTATGAAGTTTACAGTGAACAAATGCTGCATCAAATAACCATGATCCAAAGAGGTTCAAGATGCTGTTAACCTTTGGCCTGCGAGGAGCTGGTAGTGGCCGTGGCTCAGAACTTGTCTGGTTTGGGCTAGACAATGGAGAAGTAGAGGAGGGTTGATGTTGCACTTTTGAAGTATGTGCAGTAGTTACCTATTTGAACAGAAGAACACAGATCAGCTCCTAGAAGCAAGGAAAACACTTCTTCTAACGGAAGAAACTATCAGAAGGGGCAGCTACTTAAATACAAAATAGGGAATCTTACAGTGCTGGTTTTCATTGTTGCTTTATTCACAGTCACTGCCCGATGCCTTCGGTTGTGGGGTGGAGTGGTGTTGATAGCAGTGTTCTGGGGCATGCTCAGCCTATTTACTGGCGTGGGTGGTGCACTGTCAGATCGGGGTCGTGAAATGCCTGTGGATCAAGAAATAAAGCAGGTTTTAAGCAAGGATTCCATAGGCTTATATGCAGCAGTCCAGTTAGTAGGCATCCGGGCCTTCTGTAAATAGACTAGCTTTCCTCCCTGCCCCCCAAACCAGCAGCACTAAGAAAAACATCTTTCCCCTTTTACTATTGGCAGGAATAAATATACAAGGAAAAGAAAACCCTGCTTACATGTGATAAACAAATGACTAAAACCCGCCAAAGAACCCCACATCTTAAGAAGGTCAGAAGTGGGACACAGTAGGACCAAGTCTAAAAGCAGACAAGAGGGGAAGGGGAAAAGTTTATTTGCCAAAGCCAACTTAACAGCTCACTCCTGCCAAAATCCAGGTGCCTCTCACCTTTGCTCTTTCTCAGTGAAAGATCCCATGCCCTGTTCCAATTCCCCTCTAAGATATGTGACCCTTTAAAGCCATCCTAGCTCACTAAATTAAGCTGAAACCCATCCACTACATAGTTTTCTGCTGATTTTGTGAGCTGAACCACTTGCTGAACAGTCAAACACTAAGTCAGTACAAGACATGGAGTAAGAAAGCAGATCAAGCTGTCATTTTTCTGTCAGGACATTAGATCAGTCTTTACCCAGCCTCAGGCAAACACTCATGGTGTGTAAAGCTACTCTTCCCAGTCAGAATCAGAAGCAAAATCTTGAGTGACAAATACAACTTCTTCCCATTGTAATGAATACCATCACCCTCACACCCCATTTGAAAAATGACATGTGGAATTGCAGTGTGCTTGAAGATCTGACACAGATTTTTTTGACCATGTTACTTAAGGCACTGAAGTACTTTTCGTAACACATTATAGAACAACTAACTCCTGCTAAACCAGTAGTGTTGCACAGCCAATTTTCTTTCTAAACACAGGTTACATGTCTGCTCAAGTCTTCTGCAGTCTCACATCAGCTCACACTTGCGGCAGATGACCACATTTGTTTGCATACATTTAAAGAAGCAGTAGAAGACAACAGCTCTTCCGACTTCACAATAGCACATTTTTCTCTGAAGAATTTTAATAAGCCTGAAGCATACTAAGAACAATGCTTTAGATTTCAGATGCTATATAGTGTTACTTAAAACTTATCAGCCAGCGCTTAGATCTACTTCCCCTTTCAGTCAAATTTGAGCTACTCACTTAACCAGCAGGCCCAAAGAAACACAGCTTCTCTTCTCAGCATTATTAGTCACCCACTAGTCACAAACTAAGTGAAACTGGCTCTTGTAGTATAAAGATCTGAAGATGACAGTCAAAATTCAGTACCTTATAAAAACAGGCACCGCACTCAGCTGTTGCTACAAAGATCATAAACAAAGTAGTCAGTACTCACAAGAAGCTAAAAGCCTAACACTTGCATTGGTGATTAGACAAAGAGAAAGAAGCCTTTCTTGGGGAAGAGATGGCTGGCTTTATTTTAGACTTCAGATTTATTTGTTCTGCATTTGAATCTGAGGCCATCTACAACTTCATGCATTCAAATGTTATTACTGCGTACACAGATGGCCATTTAAAAGTGAACTGAGGTCCCTTCCCTACCAATTCCAGGATATACTTGCAAATGATAAATTGTTATGGCCGTATTTATAAAGAAGACATTTAGAAGAGATAACATCATGATTAAGTTACTATTCCTAGCTATCCACAGGTAGGACAAAAGCATTACCTAGGAATGCATCCACTAAACAGCTGATCCCACGCATGGCACGAAAGAATATCTGAGGCAGATGTTTAAGGCAGGGGTACTGATTCAGTTCTTGAGTCATCCCACTCACATTCAGAAACTGCTCCTGAAATTTGGGGGTAGAGCTAATAATGGCTGGGTTACTCAAATCCACAGGATTACTGCACACAAAAAGAGCAAAATATGTTTTAGTCAGTTTGAGATCAGCTGTTAGGATTTTAAAAACACTTAAAGACACAACAGATTAAGGCATTTAAACAACACCACCACAAAACAGCATCAGACATCAATATATTTTTAGCTGTGATTCCACAGGAAGTCAATTTTCACTTCCTGGGTTATAAGTATTTTATTGTCTTCATTTCAAATGTTACCCAAATACATGTAAGAATGTTATTAAGATCCAATAAACCAGAGCATACACTTAGAATAGTACAGTCTTAGAATAGTATAATCCCACTGTTGCAGTAATATTATTTATTCATGGTCTTTTGAACCCAGTTTAAGAAGCTCTTGCATTGTTAAAATTATTCTCAAATTATTATTAGCAATGAATTTACTATTACCAGTGACAAGAAAAGGAATGGGATGTCAAGTTTGAGCAATTTTTCCTGACTGATGCAACTCCTGTAACAGCAATTCCAGATTTGAAGAGTACAGCACTTGTGACATTACTATCGCAAATGAAGAAAAAGAACAAACTTGAAAACAATTAGATTTTAAAGTCTAATGTTTCTCTAGCTTTACTTAGTAGAAGTTTTATGTACATAGTTTAATATTCCAGCCACTCAGAACATGAATGCAATGCCATTCCCAAGAATTGTAAAACCAAGCATGCCACTTAGTTCTGTCGTGTATTTAAGGAAGCGTAACATGCATGTTACAATTAACTGCATAGCTTTCTTCATAAACCAGAGATACACCCTTTTTAAAAATAATCTTTTGTAGGTTAAATTTAACACTCTAGAGAATAAACGGGAGCAGTTTTTATCTCTGGCAGCTACTGTTCTGCTTTTCCTGTTTGCTATCTCAGAGAAACAAAGTCGTATTGAAGTCTTGTTTTTCAGATGCTTCAAAATACCAATAGCTAAAAGCTTTCTAGCTAAATGAACCAGTTTACATACTAAAAGAGTCAAAGAGTTCAAAGTTGAACAGCATAACCTCAATAACCTCACCCTGAACTGCTGCAGGCCACTGGAATAACAAGGCTCTCACACTTTATTTGTATGCTCAATCTTGGCAATCTCCAGAGAAATCTTTCATTTGTCATGCAAACGTATAGAGATGATGCAAGAACATGAACAATGGATGGCTGCAATTACAATACCTCAGCATATGTAAAAAGCGAAACCAAGTTTGTGCAACGCACTCATTATCCATTTCAGGAGGAATCAGACCAGCATCTTCATCAGGAATTTTAAATGGAGGAAATGAAGGTCCGTATGTAAAACGCAGCAATCTAGAAAGCAAGTCAGGCAGATCTGTCATTCAGTTAATACTCCTCATATCAGCAGTGCATTTGAGCCTCAGAGGAATCAGTGATCCCCAGGTGAGCCCACAAGCAACATCCCGAGTCTTCCTAGAGCTCCTCACTGTATACAAGTCATTTAGTCCTCTTACAGCTTTAAAGGTACATGCCTTGGAGCCTCCCCAAAGGTCCAACCAAATTGAAGAGTTGTGGAAGCCTAATACCCCAGCCCTCCCATTTGATTAGCTGGGGGCTACTGGTTAACACAGGCACACACGTAACTGACAAGATGCTGCCGAAGAAGGGAGCAGGTTAAAAGAAAATGAAGAAATATAAGCCTTTATCATTAAGGCTCTTCAGCTAAAGTGTCCTATGACAGGAAGTCACATTAGATTACAGGTCTAAATTCCAGGTTACTGATGAGTTGCAATTTAGACCATGAGAAACACTCAGTGCTGTTCTACAAGCAGCACAGGATTTGCAATCCAGAGAGTAGCAAGCTCTTCAAGAAAGATGCACTGTGTTTTGCAGAAGTTAACATGCCGCTCTCTAAAAGGACGGAAGAGACCCGAGACACACTTTCCCAGTATCTCAGCATTCCCAGAAATTAGTTTTTACCTTTCCCTAAGCTAAACTCACTTGGAGCCTGCCCAAAGGTCCAAAGAAATCAAGAAGCTATGAGTTTAAAACACCACTGAACTTAAAGTTAACCTCAGAGGAGCACAGCTTTCTTTGTATTAGGTGTAAACCCGTATTACTGAACAGCAGACTAGAGCATTACAGAAAACCTGCAGGTTACTATGCATTAACAGAACGAAGACTGTTAGTCAACAGTGGAAGCTAAAGTGTGGGCACGGTGCATGGAGCAGAACACCAACGCACGTTTTGAGACTGAGCTGTTCTTTTCAGACCAGTGAATCATAAGATATTTTCTGTTATGCAACACTGCATCTAGTGAGCTAAAAATAGCTACAGAAATAGCGTGGGAAATACACAGGACTTGCATCGCAGCTTTATTTCCCACAGGTTTAACAAGGCAGCCCCATAACCTGGAAAAATCTATCCACACTCGGAATTTTGACTGGTAATTCAAAAGCAAAAGTTTTCAAGAGTTAAAAGAAACCCCTGCAGAAAAGCACAGGATTGTGTTTTTCACAGGGCAGCAATTTTCATGCACCTTTGAATTTTTATAGAACTGATTACTGATGTCTCAGTATCTGAAGGGGGCCTATAGGGATGCTGGGGAGGGACTCTTCATTAGGGACTGTCGTGAGAGGACAAGGGGTAATGGGTTCAAACTTAAACAGGGGAAGTTTAGACTGGATACGAGGAAGAAATTCTTTGCTGTAAGGGTGGTGAGGCACTGGAATGGGTTGCCCAGGGAAGCTGTGAATGCTCCATCGCTGGCAGCGTTCAAGGCTAGGCTGGACAGAGCCTTGGGTGGCACGGTTTAGTGAGAGGTGTCCCTGTCCATGATAGTGGGGTTGGAACTGGATGATCTTAAGGTCCTTTCCAGCCCTAACTATTCTATGATTCTATGATTGCTGGAAACAGGGGACCCAGACCCCTACTCATTAATTAATTTAGCTCTTTTTTCTGAGAGGCTGAGATTTGCCCCACAGAGACTTCATACAAGGGGAAATGGCCTCAAGTTGCACCAGGGGAAGTTTAGATAGGGCATTAGGAAAAAATTCATCACCAAAAGGGTTATCAAGCATTGGAACAGGCTGCCCAGGGAATGGTGGGGTCACCATCAACATTTAAAAGTGCAGATATGGCACTTAGGACATGGTGCACTTGCAGTGCTGGGTTTACGGCTGGACTTGATGCTCTTAAAGGTCTTTTCCAACCTAAATGATTCCACGATCCTCACTGTTCCCATGCCCAGCAAGATTTGATCCAGCTATCCTCCAATA
This sequence comes from Myiopsitta monachus, assembly GCA_017639245.1. Taxonomy (NCBI): domain Eukaryota; kingdom Metazoa; phylum Chordata; class Aves; order Psittaciformes; family Psittacidae; genus Myiopsitta; species Myiopsitta monachus. The sequence goes on from CM029928.1 coordinate 37,222,642, forward strand.
GTCTCTGGAGAAGAATGCCACTGTCCAGAAGAGAGCCTGCATCCCATTCCTACTGCCAGGACACAAGTGCCAGGCAGCTATAGCACAGCTTCAGCTCCACAGGGTAGGACAGGCAGAGTCCAAGAGCTACCTCAAACACAGCAACATGCAGTAGTAACAAGCACCTAACAGTTTTGGTGGTGATTGCCATTAAACATACAGACTACAATGTGACACTAATATTCCTGACTCATTCTTCATGGGACATGATGAAAAGTCACAGCGATGGAGACTAGTAAACATACTGTAAAGTGCTAAATATCTGAGCGACGATGAGATCACACAGCGACAGAGAAGATCCAACTCAGATCTTCACTTGCAGAATGAAGATACCCACACAAGTGGAAACAGGGCTTTGAGCAACCTGGTCTAATGGAGGATGTCCCTACCCATGGCAGCAGGGCTGGAACTAGATGAGCTTTAAGGTCCCTTCCAACCCAAACCATTCTATGATTCTATGAACAGTAAAAGCCAAGGACACTTGACACAAGATCTCTCACTATGTTTTGCTCATTCACTTTGGATTGCTGGTGTTCCACAAATAAGCAACTCCAGAGAAAAACACTATGTATAACCATTATCACCCTTGTACATGTGTGCATGTCCTTGGGATTTCTCCTACCTGGAAGTAAGGGCACAGATGACCTTGCTCCATTGCTCCACTACTGCAGGGTGATGTCGCCAGTTGGCCACCATCTCTTTGGCAGTTTTCCAGTAAGGTGGTGTTGGAAAGCACCGTGTACAAGCCAGTAACCACACCTCAAACAATACGCCGATTAATTTTTCGGCCAGATTCTCAGCAATGCCACCTTATAACAGAAACAAAGCACGCCTTCAGTGAGTATGCAATCTAAATAACCTCAAATATCTCCCCAGGAAGATTTCAGTTTGAGTGTGTAAAGACTTGTTAAGCTTTGGTTTTTCATTTAAGACTGATTCCCAATTGCTTCCTACAGCCAATTCGCCTTTTTACAAGACCAAACATAATACATAATGTGCAGCCAAATACATGTGTCACTAAGGGACACCAGCAATCCCCTGATCTTAGTCTGTCTTCCCTTGCATTCTATTTACACTGATGTCTTTGTTTTAATAAACTGACAATACGATTATCCAAGCAGGCAGGCCAAACAGCAAGACACATGAGGGTTTCAGTGAAACAAGGAGGGAACAACCATCTAAAACCATTCACCAACAACTGTTCCTGTACAAAGTCGCTGGTCTGCAACAACACATTTCGGAAAACTCAACTCCAAACCTGAGTCTTCGTCTTTTCTGATGAAGCTTTTCTTTAGAGTAGTGTAGCCAAATCAGGCGTGAGCTATGGTGCATTGGTGGCTACTAAAAGCTTTTAGCAGGTTTCACCCCATCCCCCTGGCAGCTCAACATCAAGCAGAGACAAACGTTTTTCCAGTAACTGAACCAAATGAAAGTTGAACATGAACCTTGCACAGTTGGAGCTGCTAGAAGAGTGTCATTGATCTGAAGGAGAAACAGTAACAAAACCTCCCAGGTTTCTCTTGCCATAATTGTTGATTCATGAGCCAGTTTCTGGACAGCTTTCAAAACCTGCAAGCACAATCTGATCTGACTAGATCCTGGGTCTGGCCTGCAAGAGAAGAAAACAACGCTTCAGTCTCTAAACAAAAACTATAAAGTGATGTGTACAATAATCTGAACTTTGAGCAATTACAAGAGGAAACATCAATATTATTGAACAAGAGCCAAGAACATGAGCTAATATTGCTTCTATGCACCTTAACTCTGACTCTAAGCATCCTAACTCTGCCTTAATAAGTACAAGATGTACCATAACATTCTTCTCTAAATGACACAGAACTCGCCACCATAAGGTGAACACACCCCATTATCTCAAGGGAATTTTATCTTAGGCCAAACAATGAGAATGTAAGACATCACTGTTATATGCATAATTCAGAAGAAAAGTGGCAAAACTGGGAGAAAACATTATTAGCAGACTAATCTAAATTCTTCCTAGTTTTCCTTTTGCTTCCAAATGTAGATGTAACTCTGTAGATGTAACTCTAAATCCCCAATTCCTTGGATTTAGGGGAAAAAAAACAGTATCTAGAAGAGGGTCATTAAATAGGAAAGTCAGACTAAAGGAAGAGGCGGTAAGGAAGAAAAGGAACAAGTTGATATTATCAAGGTCTTCCTTATAGTAACAACCAGCTCCACACTGCCACTGCTGAGTCACTCAACAAGCAGTGATGCAGAAGCAGCCCAAAGCAGCACACTCTTTTCCCATCAGTTAGTTTGGACAAGGCAGAAGGGGTACAAACAGTGACATGAAACATTCTGGACAGGATCTGAGGACACCAATGAACAAAGCTGAGGAAACCTAAAAGCTGAAAGGGTGAAAGAAGAGATTTCAAGTTACAGCGTGCAATATACACAAGCTGCATTTCAACTTGCGCACAGTTTCATCCCTCCTACCACTAACTGAAGTGATGACAAAAGAAATCATGTAAATATTACCTTCCACTGAACTTCTAAGTAGTATTTCCAGGTTCTTTCAAACGCTTTCAGTGTGGAATAACCCACAAGTCATGCTGCATGGCAAGTATCTCAAGAACATGCTGATCCACTAGACAGAGATCTGCTTTTCTTATACAGTAAGATTATTATCAGATACCTTTTAAAAATACTATCAACTATTATCTTGATAGAATAAATGTTGCATAAATAAATTACTGGAAACAAGATTACAAAGACACTAGATAATACCTAATGCCAAACTGCAGACTACTCACATTTCAGGACTTAAGTGAGTTGCTTGATGCTAGTTCCAGATCCTAACAAATAGTCTCTGTAGAACAAAGCTTGAGACCAGTAAGCCCTGCCTTGGTCATAGCACTATTTTTATCCTGAGCAACAACAAAACAGATACTTTAATTGAAAGATATCTTTAATATTGACAGATTTGAAGGTTCAAAGCCTATTTCAAGACTTGTTTCCCTAGTAATATAGGGAATCTATAAAAAGGGGGTTTACCCATACGAGCTCTATGTGCAAGATGACTAATGGGATACCTTGAGCTGATCAGGCAACTCTAAAGTCCCTCTCCATCTACCACCTTCTTGTCCACAAAGACAACTGAATGGCAAACTCTGGTTGCAGCGTTTTGCAGATTCGTGTCTAGATTTCTCAGAGCTTGGCCTTTTGGTTACCACACTCCTTTGTGACAAGAATTGTTCTCATGCCTTCATATGAGATGCAGAAGTTATTAAAAAAAAAAAAACCAACACCTATTACGCTTGGACAGTCACATGCTCCATGGTCTCTGAATCAGTCACAAACATTTTAGTTGCACAGAAGACCTGTGTATCTACACATCAGTTTCCTGGGGAGGAGAAGAGGGAGAGAGTTCCCATGTTTTCTTTCTGTGCTTCCAATAGTTCGTGGCACCAAAACCTTAGCTGACAGCAGTAACTACTACTACTGCTTCAGTAATCTGCAGGGCTTACAGAGTATCATAGGGTTGTCAGAGACAGAAGGCCTAAGGGTTGCCTGGGAACTGCTCAAATGCATCAAGAAAAGAAGTGTTCGCTTCAGCGGGTTGGGCGGGTCAGTGCAGGAGGGACGGATGCAAGTACCCTCTGCCCTCTAGTCTGTCCAGGAGATAGAGAAAAAGCAGCTTGACTCTTCCATCTTTCACTGTTCTTATTTCTTGGCACCACACCATTCCAAGGACTGTGCATATAAACATATGCTACAGCCAGGCACTCAAACTGGAATGTTTTATACACACCTGCTTTGTATTTAGTGTACACATATTCCTGAAATGCTATTTAAGTCAAACTGCCCACTTAAGGCTGCTGCATTTCACACCTCAACTCTACATCTGAAACCCTCACCTCAGCTCTGGGCCACCACTTTTAGGCAGCCAAATCAACAGCTACAATGTTTCCTGGAAACCAGGATGAGGAAGGAAGTTATTTTAATCACAACCCTCCATAGGACATAAGCTTATAATAAAGGCTTAGTATTTTCAACACAAGAACAAGAGACTTTCCCAGGAGATAGCTCAACATATGTTGCTACAAGAGCTCCTGGGTAGGTGTTCTACAGGAGCCCACCAGCACCAGCAACCTGTATCAACTAGGTAAAGCCAGAAATTATTCTTCTCTTCCCCTCCCCAGGCACATAAGAATTTGCTTTCACTCAAGCAAGGTGTGCACAACCCAGTTCTGCATTTAATTTCCATTACAGAATGTATTCCTGTTGCTGGAGTGAATTCTGAACGTAGCTCCCTGGAGGACAAAACTTAAAGTTCAAGTTTTCAGCAATGAAAACAATGTTTCGGATACATCTCAGAGGCTTTTGAAAGAAAAGCAATAGAACAGTTATACTGGGGGAGGGAGGAAAGGAGTAGAGTGTTTAAAATAATGATTTTCCAGCCCTCCCTGTTTCTGGATGTTAATCATTTTATGCAAGAGCCATCCTGTGCAGCCTACCAGCCTACACTGAGCTCCATCAATGAAGCTGGGAGATAAAGGTGAAATGGCAGCTTGTGCCAACAGAAATGTGACCACTGAACTGCCTTCTACCAGGCCTCTGGTGTGAAAGCAGCCAGGGGATCATAGCAACAACCATTTCATGGACTAGTGAAGAATTCATTCTTTACTGTGCCAAGGGAATAAAGGTTCCCAGACAGTAGACCGTCTTCTGCATGTATTAAAGTTTAGAGACAACTTCCTGCAGAAGTCTAATCCAGAAGCATGCCTTACTCAGGTTTGTGTTGTTGTCCTGACCATCCTTTAATGGGAATTAAAATGCCCTTTTCTCTACAAATCAAGAGCAATGGCAACTAAGGTTAGGTGGTACACTCTGAAGCTAGTAATAAAGAGCAATGAACTCCTTGCCTGAATTTGAATCAGTTATTAACAAAGCCTTCAGGTAAAGTTAAGTGATCCAAGCACAGCAGAGCACTTTGAAGGCCACTTGCAGTGACACATTATTAATAGTGACAAAAGCAGATGATCTGGTACTTACAGACATACACTAAACATTGATCTGAAGTAGTTACAGATAGCTAATATTTAAGTACTGTTTCATAGGGCACTATTAAATAATTTCCTCTTACTTATTCAATATGTGTGTTCAACAGCAGCAGGTAAACTTATCAAATGATAGACGAAGTATGATGTTTGAGCACCCTGGCACTATAACTTTGTTCAAGACCTAAAAGCATGTGAATCTCAACATTACCATCCAAGGATGTCGAATTCCTGAGCCTCCCAAGTGTCCTAGCCCTAACACTCACCTCGGTACAAAGAGATTTTGGAGATGTTTGAGAATGCTTTGAACATAAAGGTTTGGTTCCTTAATAACTGGTAAAGGAATGGAGTCCTTAGGTAATACAAGAGCCATAATCCAATCTGTATATACATCGACGCAGTATTTCACAGTATCGCCATCCAGAGGGAGGGTCAGGCCATAACAAACCACCTCCATAGTCCATTTTACCTAAAGAAACATAAAGCAGAAGTTATTATTAAAGATAAATATCAGCAGGTAAACAATGGTCAGGGTACATTGGTTCTACCTCAACAAAGCAACAGTTGTTACGTGGTATGGGCAATCCTATTTAACATATATTGCAAGAAAACACCAAGTCACTAATCCTTTGTATATCATGACATTAAGAAGACTAAGAATAAATGGCAAATCACTCTAAACCTTCAATCTCAGTCTAACCTGTAGGGAGAACTCTTCAGAACACACAAGAACTGATGCAATGAAAGATTTCCAAATTCCAGCAAACACTTGTACTATTCAAAGACCTTTTAAGAAGTCGCATACTGCTGCTTCAAAAATGAAAGTATGTAGAAAGGCTTCATGTGTGTTAACTGCTAAATCCCTTGTTCATTTTTTTTCCTAGTTCGGTGGTGTTTGGTGAGTTTTAGGTGAGTTCTTATTGCTTTAGCCTGAACCTCCTGGTTCAATAGTGTTTATCTGAGCTACTAGGTCATGAAGTACACTGTTGCTATGATCTAGCTGTTAATAGAAGCCTTATTTAGATTACTAACCTAAAAATATAGCATACTTCAGACAACTTGGGACTACTACAGAGAAAAATAAAGGAGGCTACAGAAAATCACTACGCTGCCACTCTAGCATGAAGGAAACTATGCTCTGTAAGGAAATGCACTTACTTCTTTGTCTGTTTTTAGTAAACTCTCACTTCCAACAGATGATGTAATTAAAGCTTGTCCAAGAGGACGCACCACTGCGTTTGCCACTTCTCTCCCCACGTTTTCAGGATAGCTGTGCAGTACACTGGTATTCCCCTGATCATTTTGAATGACAAGATGCAAGGATCTCCACTCTGAGTACATAGTGCCTCTATGCTACAGTCCAAACAACACCTGGGGGGCAAGGAAGGAAAAGAACACATAATTAGTACAAATGTCTATAACACGAGCTACAAAAACAGAGGCTGTTTGCCTGAGTTGCACATGTCCATGTCATACATTTAAAGAGCTGCAAGAGATTTCAACAGCTGGTTTTCAACCTTAGGAAGTTGTGGTGGGTTTTTGTTTTGTTTTTAAGTACAGCTGTGAGCTGGGGTTTGGGGTTTTTCAACAAAAAGATAACAGTCAGTTTCAGTTTGGGAAACTAAGTGAAACTACCTGCAGCAGTAGCAGGCTTTTGTAGCCATTCCCAGCAACATTAAAACTACCACTTGAACAGCCTAAGCCATGGAACTGGGACCAAATTATCTCCCTTTTCCTCCTCTTCCACTAACACCAGCAGTGTTTTATCAGCTATCTGAGCCAGCTGACCATGTGAATACTAACACAAGGAAAACAGGGTTGGCACAGGGGAGAAGCAAGGAATGTTCAACAGTCACAGCTTGGATGAGCTCAAGCTGTCACAAATGGCACCCTGAGGACCGTTTGCCAACTACACTTTGGAAGCCAGTAACTTATACAGGAAATATTTTCAATACCTCCCTTAGACATTCCTTGGCCCAAAACCAAACAAGAAGCCAGGTCTGGAAATACACCTTCTTAGAGAAAAGCCACTATTTAAGCAAGTCTGTGTATTTAGCTGACTCTGTGAGTATTCATTTACACCCAAAATCCACATAAAAAGCCTGATGATTCCCTTCAAGGCAGCAGGGAAAGCGAGGCAGCAAGATCTTGGCTTTCCAAACTACGTCCTTCCTGGTTTGAGGCAGCAATCACGTGTGCTTATCTGACAGCAGATTAATCAGAGCAGCCATAGCCTGCAGGAAGCATATCCTCTCCAACCTTGAGGCACTTTCCCTCCTCTGGGAGCCATGTCAGGGGGAACGCGTGTGCCACTGTGGTCAAAACCCTTAGCTTAGAGGAAAACAATTCCAGGACACTCTCTCTTGGGACACAGAGAAGTCACAACAACAACAAAACAAACCACCATCAAACAAAAACCCCAAAATAAGCATGACCCACAATCATTAGAGATGTAGGTCATTCATTCAGTGAGTCAGTCACTGCTTAACTTCATGATACAGGTTTCCTTAGAGGTATCTTTTCCTTTTATATCCTATACTCATGGGGCCTCTGCATCTTCCCTTTCTGTCCTGTCAGAACACTGCCTTCAGCTTGTGTGTGGAGTGGAAGAAGGAGGGACAAAAGTGAAGTATCATCCACCCCTTCCCCTTGCAAACCTCCAGCACTGCCTGCACCCCCAGAGCAGAATGCCCCTTGCCCTGCCCTGGCATGACTGTTCACCACACAGGAAGGGCGAAAGCACACTCCATCCTCCGATTTGACACTCAAGTTCATTGCAGAAGCACATAACACCATTTGAGGAGCGCTGGTTTAAATAAACTGATTTCAGTTGATAAAGCAGCATATACTTTCCATCAGCCACCCTCCAAATGAAGGACTGGCAGCTCACAGGAACTTTATCAGTGTGCTGATAACTGCAAGCACACTTAGTGTGCCTGCCCTTACACCAGAATAGGGCTTCCCAGAAGCATGAAACCGTTGCACAGCACAAATTGTAGGCAGTGCCTATGTAGGAGCTTTCTTGCCCAGAAGACAGAAGTCATCAGAGAGGACAGGGATTCACAAATCCTGCTGTGTTTTGGAAACTCCATATTGCACTAGGGCAAGGGAATGGGAACGACACAACCACTTGCCTCCATGCTGTTCCCTGCCATGCTGAAGCAAAGATGCAAAGATCTTTTGTGCGACCTTCCACACTTCTGAGAGGAGTGGCATTTGTAGCATACAGGATAGATATAATATGCCATGTTTAAGAGAAGTTTAGCAGCAGGACAGGGTAACCAAAACCTCTGGTGCCTCATACATCCAGCCTGCTGCCTGACCTTCATACATAAATTTCATGATCAAATCTGTATCTTATTCAAGACTTCCCTTGGTCTTGCCAGAAATCTTCTGTTAGTCTTATCAACATGCAAGGAATATTGAAACAGGTAATTGTTCCAGATGTAAAATCCTTTTGCAGTGGAATTTCCTGGGGTATTGATTTATTTGCCTCCTACACTTAGCAGTAAGAAGTTTTTATTTGCGAGGACTAGAAGTCACTTTTCATTTAATACTCTACTTCAACTGCCATTTGAATTGGAAATTGCTGCCATCTGTTCCGATTGGGGCATAGCAAAAACCCATCTACTATCCAGCTTCTTGAAACTGGACATAAGTTGCAAAAGGCTGGTAAGTTCCCCCACACCACAGTATCTGTTACGATGTGTTTCAACAGATACAACACACAGACAGTTCTGTAACTTGCTTTGGAAAAAAGGCACCTAATGCTCTGCAGAAGCAGGACTCACTCCCTCAGAAGAGGCTGTTACTGATCACAAATTACTTACACAGCAACAGCAAATAGAAGAAAAAAATGCAGCTGTCACACCAGGCAAACAGCATTCCCTGATTTCTACTTCTGTCTTTGCAATGCTTCTGCATTTCAGCTTCAAACAAAGCATCCTCACTGGCCCAAGTAACATCTCCTACGTTTTATGCAGCTGAATGTTCGCATTTCACTTAAACATAAGTCTTGCTGAGGTTCAAATCACTAAGGACCCTCAGAATGACAAGAAATCTCATTAAAAGGAAGGGTGGGAAGAAGAATAAATACAACCCTGACGTTTACCAAGCAGCAGTTTTACACACCGTCAATTTTGGACAGGGGTCCTGTTCATGTTCCTGGAGGCTGCACTACATAAAACATCCCCTGGTTCTCACAGACAGACCTGGAAGGAAATCGTTGGCATTTACACGGGCATGACAGCTGAGAGATGTGAAGTTCAAATATTTACCACCTACTATGAAACTGAGTATAATGCCAACATTCCTTAGTGTGGCAAAGAATTTGGGTTTCAACATATTCCCCCCAGATCCATTTCAGCTTAGGAACTGTAATAGCTATAACCATATAAATCACCGAAAATGGGTGTTTCAGCATTTAAAACCAAAGATCCTTAGTTCATAAACACTGCAGAAGTTGGTGAGCATGAAAGAACTCACTAATGAGCCCATAAAACTCCAAAAATAAGGATATTTAAGTTCTGTTTCAAGTCCCCAAAAGACTTGGTATGAACAACTGCAGCGAAAATATTTGAACTCTTGGATCAGTAAAGATAGACAGCGAGAATTCCCTAACTCCATAATGGACCCACATTCTGCAGTTACTCTCACAGAACAGAACATGCAGGAGCTCAGAGCCTAGAGCAGAGATGGGGTTTGGAGCATGTGCAGGGGAATGGTCAAGGAACCAGCACTGGTGTCCAAAGCAGCTCCTCAGAAAGCCTGTGCTCAGTGAGGGGAGTGCTGGGGGAAAATGTGAACATTGAGCCCTTCATTCTCAGCAGCTTAACACATAAAGGGAAATGTTTGCCTACAATGCGAAAGGATTTCAGGCCCAGAGACAAGCTGTCCTGAAAATGGATGCTTCTTGGGTTTTATTAGAACCAAAAAAGCAGAGCTGAGACAACTGTTACGAAGAGAGAAGAAGCAAAAAACCACCAGCAAAGAGGTGCACAAAGAAGGTGGAAGACTTAACAGAGCCTAACCAGAGAAGCATCAACATAAAGGATCTACACCATAAAGATCCGAGATATTTATATACTTTAAGTATTTCACGTACATCTCTCTCCGACACAATCCCTGCTACACCAGTAGTACTGACATCTGCTCTCTACAGGCAAAAACCACTGGCAGAAAGCACCTTCCACAATGCACCTTCCCTGGATCACCTACCAAAGGAGTTTATGAGCTATTTTTTCAGACATCCTGAGCATGGACAATTGCCACGTACCCACCTGGACACTGCTGTCCCTCTGCCCTCCAAGTTTGTGCTGGAGAGAACAACTCCAATCCTGCCAAGACTAACTCAGCACCTCTCATATTAAGCCCAGCAGGACTGAAGCAGCACAGACCCCTCCAGGCAGCTCACCTCTGGAGCCCATCCAAAGGGTAGGCTCTGCCCTATGCTCACACTGTGTGTAAAGGACAGCAGCAGAGCAGAGAGTAGGCAAACAGTAAGAAAGGCGAAGGCCAAACAGAAAACTCAGCTTTCTGCTAGTGTTTCTAAGTCAGGATTTGGTTAAAGAATAAACGGAGAGGCATGTCAGGATTGCTATTAAATGAAAAAAAGTCTGGATTCAAGGCAGGAAGAAATCAGGCACTGAAAAAGCAGGAGCTCATGTCATCCTTTCCCAGGCCATCCAGCCCCAGTGTTACTGAGAATTGAATCACAGCTCCCCTAGCCCAGGGAAGGTGAATTTGTCTGATTTTGCCACCTAACTGGAGAAGTTAATGTGATTACAAGGAAGGCTGGATCTTGAATGTAAGGTGCCATATAAGCCTTGGGGCTTGGGTCCCACTTTCCCCAGCACTCTTACTCACTGACTTCAGAGTCATGTTGGTTCTGAGGGCACCACTGGACACCAACATTCCCAAAGCAGGAAGCACCTGCCACAGAGAGAGCGGCTGCCTAACACTTACACACTGAAATATCTGTAGATTAACAGAGCCATCAGAAAGCAAAAGCATCAGTTAATATTGTATGTTTTGGCTATTACTCTGCTTTCAAGCTTCATTACTCAGCCATCAGCACTCCTCTGCTTCTCACCATCACTCTCATCTTTAAAAGCAGGTTCGAGAAAATTACCTTCCAGGCAGGGGACCTGAGAACTTACTGAGTTTTCACATCCCTCGCTTGTGCCAAAACCCACACACTGAATTTCCCTGCAGAACAGGGCATTTCCCTGACCCAGAGTGGGAACAGGTTTCGTTCTACAGTTTATTTTACGCTGGCATTTCTTCCTCAGTCTAGGCCCTTGTGCAACTCCACAAACTGCACAACCAGGAAGGGACCTCCAGAAGCAACAGTCCCCTACCCCCGGGGGCGCAGAACCTCGATCTGCTTTTGCTGCTGTTACCCGCTTTCCAAAGGAAATCTGATCTACTGCCCGCGGACCCTGAAGATCAAACGGACGAGAAATCAGCAAGGGAAAGCAAAGGCAGGCCTGCAGCCAGGAACACAAGGCTCCACCGGATGAGTCCTAAGAAAGTCTGCAAGGGAGCAGCGACTCAAACTTTCATCTCCCTCCCGCCCTCGCTCCCGCAGGCGAGGGCCGGCCTGAGGGGGGAAGGAGCTCGCCGGCCCTCGGTGACACCGCACGCTTGTGTCAGGGACCCGAAACGCGGCTCGAAACCCGGCCCCGCAGCCGGAACCCGAGCCAAGAAGGACCCCAAGGCAGTGAGCGGGCGCGAGGGGTCCCCCGGCTCACTCCCCCCAGCCCTGCCGCGGCTCCGCCAAACCGGCCGGGACCCCCCGCAGCAGCAGCCTCTCCGCGGTGACCCCCGGCGATGAGCGCGGGCCCCGTCCGCTCTGTCCCGTCCCACCGTACCGCAGGCCCGGCCCCGCGGCGGGCAGCGCAGAGGCCGGCGCGGTGGAGACTCTCGGGCGGCGCCCTGCCGCCACAGGCCCCGCCGCCGGCAGGAGCGGGCCGGGAGCGGGCAGCGCCGCGGCGGGAGGGCCCGGGCAGCCGTACCTGCGCCGAAGGGCCCGGCGGGCATGTCGGGGCAGGGCCGGCCGCTCCGCCCTCAGGCCGCCGGCTCCATGGTGCCCGCGGCGGCAGAGGCGACACAGGGTGGACGCCGCTCCGCGCTGCCCCGGCTCCACTTGGCCCCGCTCCCCGCGGCCGCTTCCGGCAGCGCCACAAAGCGCACGGCGGGCGGCGGGGCCCCGCGGCGCTCTGCGCATGCGTGCGGCTAGCTGCAACGCCGCTCCAGCACGGGCACGCAGCCCAGCCGCCGGTCGCGCCGAATAAGTCACGGAGGAAGGCTCCGCGCATGCGCGGATAGGGCGCGCCTTCCGCGCTCTGCCTCTTAAAGGGGCCGCGTCTGCCCCGCCCGCGGCTCCTCCTTGTGCCACCCTTTGCTCTGCGCTTATTACCTGTGGTTTTCAGAACCACTGAGAACGGCCTCAGGGCTGCTGCCTCCCCAGCCCGGTGCCGTTTGCCCTGCTTGGGTTCTCAATGTCTTATCACAGGGTTCGCACACCTCTCCATTGTCACGTTATCTGTATTTGTGTGTAACAAAAGTTAAGATTGCTGTCTCTTCCTTCCCTACACACGCTGGGTTCCCTCTCCAAAGCCAAGCCACAGCACGACTGCTCCCGGAGCATGCTGGAAGATCCCTGTTCCCATTGATCCTGACAGGGCACCAAGGTCACCCATGCAAGTTCTGACCCAGGGGCATAGCTGTGTGCGCCGCAGGGGAAGCTTGGTCTGGACCCCTGCCACAGGATGAGCTGCACCAGCAAGTCGCACTGGAGAAGCCTGTAGGCAGCTCTCACTTGGCATCTGGCAATGACACCACCGGCCTGTCCTTGTCCTTATCTTGAAGCAAAGCAGCGTGTTCCTATTAAACAGCCTCTGCCCAACTGCAGAAATGGTGAATGGAGCTGTTTACCCTACAAGTCCCTGAAGACCACAACAGCAGGCACTTAAGCCTGTTTCTGCTATCCTCTTTTCTTTCTTGTGTTCCAGCAAGGGTTATTATAATTGATTCCTCACAGAGCCAGAGCATGTTTCTTCCACAGGGGCTGTACCCAGCACCTGCACCAGGGCAATGAGCACAAGCCTGAATCATGGACAAAGGCCATGCAGGCTACAGGGTGGCTGTTATTTGACCTGCTATATAAAGAGCTATGTGTATATACAAACCTGTTTCTACATATGCAAAACTGTACAAGTAAGTAAAAGCATATCACACAGATACAAATTCACTTTTATATTTTTTTTATATTTGCAGAACATAAACATATATAAAAGTGTATTCAGGAAAAGACTGTTTAATAAACTTTAATGACTTAGTTCACCTCTTAACTGCAAACAGAAAGTAACAAGAAGCAAAGGCAAGCTCAGGGACCACGGTTTGCACAGTTCCAACCCCCTGGCGTGCAAAAAGCCCACACACTGCGGGGGCTCGGGGCTGACCAAGAGGTGCCCACCCAACCCCAACCAAGCCTGTGTCTGGCCCGGAGGCTCCCATGCATGGCTCCAAGCCAGCCAGTGGCCAGCCTCTATTACTGGGGTAGCCTTTGGTGTTTGTGCTATGTAAAACACAGGCACACCACCCACAGAAATGGAAAGCCAGGTCTAAATGCCAGGAGGATGTGTGTGGAGACAATAACTCTCAAGGGACACTGGGCAAAGACCATGTGCACTGGAAGAAGAGAGGGCTGGGCCAGAGGGTTAGAGACAGAAAACTGGGGTCGCTATCAGGTGGGGTTTCCCTTTGCCCACAGCTGTCAGTTGAGCTTAAAACCACTTGTACTCACCATTTGGCAGTATCACCAATGATTTTATGACATGCTTTCAAAACATAAGCCTGGCTGATCTGGTAGAAGATGGCAGCGCTCAGTAAAGAGTCCTCATCCATGTTTGGAACCACAGCTCTCAAAGAAAGGGCAATGTCAGAGAAAGGCCATTGGCATTCAAAGAACAAAAAGAAAAGGCTTGTTTTAAATTTAAGGCTTTTCTGCATTTTAGAGAATGACACATGTCCCCTAATTGGGCTATTAGCTCTGGTCTACTAGTTACATTCTTGATGGGGACTCCGATGGCAGAGATGGCTCTCTGCTTTGCCAGTGAAGCATTTTTCCCTCTATAAAACCATCATGACTCATCACTATTTTACCGTACTTTTCCCACATTTCCATCAATTACATTCTTTGCTGTAGCTTCCATGCATTTGCCGGACAGAGACATTAAATTCTGTGGTCTGTAGTTCCCCAAATCACTTTCAAAAATTGGAATCACATTGTGGTGTCCCACTCTTCTCATATCAAGGGCATTTTGCTTTCTGGTTACATAAGCAGGTAGATGACTAATTTCTTGTTTAGCCTACAATACAGGAGAGGTATGATGTAGAGCTAGCAATTTTTTCTTACGTGCCATTTGTCTTAAGATTTCTGCTACTTCAGTTTGAAACAGATTTTCTGGCTGACTCATTCCCCATCAAGAAAAATCGCAGCCAGGGAACAGCCTAAAGCTGCTCTGTAGTAAACAGCAATGCAAAGGCTTCAGCTGGCTTCTTGAAAACCTCTCAGATTTTCTCTCAGTGTCAACCTCCACGCATTTGGATGGTGAACAGAGAGAGATGGAGATCATCCTGACCTTGGGACTCATGGAGAAGTGTCCAGCCTCCCAGGGTCTGCCTCTCCCCCTGCCCGCTTCAGAGTCAGCTTCCAGTCCTGGGAGGAACAGGACCACTTCTGCCCTAACTTGATGAGGCAATACATTTGTCACACAGGTGTTCTGTAGACAAGCCAGTGTTGTGCTGGGGCTGAGCAGCACAACACAGTCTGAGCTTCAGTAGCTCTGTTTTACATACAAGCCAGAGCTCTGTTTTATAAGCACCAGAGGATGTTTATAAGAGGATGAGCATCAGTCCCTTACTACACAGCACCATGCTTATAGGCTGTCTTCTATCAATCGTGTTTTAATTTGCTAATTACTTTACACACATTGAGCATTCTTAAGACCAAAGCTCAAGCCCAAGCTACTCAGTCTCCAGGACCATGCATTCAGTTAATTCTATATTCATATTACATCAGTTCACTATATATATGTATAATGTATATAAGTAACGCATAATAAGATATCCTATATAACATACCTATGATCATAACCATTTATGTACATATACACGTATAGCTTTTCTTTGCATATTTTGACTACTTCCTTAGCCTGCTCTTCTGCATTGAAACAATACCGCAGGTGTCTCGTGAAGATTTTCTTCTACCCTTTATTGTAACCCTTGTGATGCTGTCCCACTTAGAGCTTGTTCAGGAAAAAAACTGTGAAAAAATGCTGTCCATCCATTATATTCTCCCCTTTCCCATTATTTCCACTGCACACCTCAGACACATAGCTATGCTTTCAAACATACTAAGCATTCATTGCTTTAGTTACCCCTAATACTTACTAGGAAGCGAATGCAGAGAAAGTAAATGCTAAGCAAGTAAATATTTAATGAAGACATGGGTTCATAAAAGAAAAAGGAACTTGATGTGATCTATTTTCTAGGCTGGAAGATATGGAGCCACCCCTATTTGCACACAAAGAGCCAGCATTCCCAGCTTGGGCAGAAACAAAGTCTGTGCTGAAAATGAGAAGAGTCTTCCCCATTCAGTGGAGCTGCTGAGGAGGTGTATGGCCCTTTCATGTCTGTGCTCCTTGACCATAAACCACCCAGCTTCAGCAAGGCAGCTTTCTGCCTTCAGAAAACAGAGCAGCCAACCTCTGCTTTGCACAGTAAGCAGCGCTGCCCCACTTAATGCTGTCAGCAAATGCTCAATACAATGGATGTGCAGTGATGATGTGAAAAGTGCTTTTCAACATAGCACTGAAATAAGAGTGCTCCTTTCAATTCTTCCACTGTCTTGAAAGCTGCAGAAAGCATGAATGAATAATTGGCTGTGATACAAAGAAATGAGGTTTGCAGAAAGCAACTTTGCAACCCTGCCCTTGAAGCATTATTACAGTGTTCTGCCTTGCAGAGAATCCAGCAGCCTTTTGCAGGAGTTCTTCAAGGTCTCCTTTTGATGCTAGCACACCATGCAGTGAGGTTATTGGACTTGAGCTCCAATACACACTGGAAACACATGCTCTTACATCATGTTGTCTTGCACAGCTTACCTTATAAGCTTGCCATTCTCCATGATCTCTGGCCTTGCAGTGCAGTATGCTTCTTCATTTCCCATCTGTGACTGAAGATAAGCAATCGTGCCTTCTGTAGCCTGGGAAGATGCTTGGCAAGTGAAGCCAGGAGGACAGCCCATCCTGCTGAGGCATTGCTGCTGGCAGTTTCTACAGGAGATCAGGATCCGACGCTGTAACAGCTCTGCCCTCTGGATCTGGACAGCTTTGCTCTCTGCATTAAAAGGCGTGAGAAGTATGCTGGCCCAATGGATTTGAATGAACTCGGTAAGGGCAGTGTATGCAAGATGGCACAGTTCTGTTTGTGCCCTGCTGTTCTCCTAAATACCGTAATGGAAGAGAGACGTGCCTGCTAAGGGCCAACACCAGGCTCTTTACCTGATTCCCGCTGCCCCTTCCACTGTGTTTAGCGGAAACAAACCATTCATCACCAGGGACAGCCCTCAACGATTCAGATGAGTCTCCTGTAGTAAAAACAATGAATTCGGCTCCCTTTACTTTGCACTGCAGCTGTATATGCCGTATGCTCCTTGCTGTGCAGTCACAAGAGCTGTTAGAGGGAGAAATGTTAGATTTTGAACTGCTTGCAGAATCAGGCCATGCAGAGCAACCCTCTAGCTCAATCATATGCCTGGATGCATCCCCCTGCGGGGCTGGGATGACCCCAGCAGCAGTACACCCTAGTGCTGCTCTTCCTTTCCTGCTGGGAACACGCTCGGGAATGGTTTACCTGCACACTAGCCTCAGCTTTGCCTCTCCCCCTCCGCAGCCATTCAGTAATAGCCTTCATTTAAGAAACCCGTTAGCAGCTGCACGTAGGACCACCGGGTGGCGCCAGAAACCAGAATATGGGTTGTGGCTGGGCAACACCTTGGTGCAACCACGTTTGGGGCACGGCCTTACCAAGGGTAAGGTGAGAGGTGCTGGGGGTGCCACACCGTCCTAGGAAGTCTTTCGACTTGGAGACACCCCCGAGGAGGAGGGGGAAAGGCAGTAGGAGATAGAGGACAGCGCACACCCCGCTTAGGGGGTAGAAACGCCAGGCGATGCACGGAGCTTGCTGGCTGTTTGGGATGTCCTCCCTCATAGAGCACGGCCCCGGAGCCAAGCTTCTAACACAAGGACAGAGGGATAACCTTGACCTCGGGGAGCGCTCACCCAACATCCACACTGCCAGAGCCTCCAGTGGGGGAACAAGCAAACCTGGTCTAGCAAGAATTTAGTCTTACCTCTGGAAGGGCAGGAGAGAGGACACAAACAAAACCAACACAGAGCTGCTTGCGGCTTTGCAGCCGCACCGATCATCACCACAGCACACCCGTCTCCGACCTTGGTAACCCCTCCCCCGGCTCCCTAACCTGGGCCTATGCGGCTGGGGCCTAGGGGTCACTATGACAGCGAGGGGACCGAGGAGGAGACCCCACCAAACAGAGTTAAACCCGGTACCACCTCCGGCCTGGGCGGGCAATGGGGGCTCAGCCCTCCATGCTGAGGGCGGTGCGAAGAAACCACCCCAACATGGCGCCCGCGCCGCCCGCCATCTTGTTTGTAGTCCCGACCCCCCCCCCAGCGCCCCGCGCAGGCGCGGTCCGGCGGCGCAGCGCGCAGGCGCGGAGTGCCCGCATGCCGCGGGGCCGGAGCTGCGGTCGCACCTGCTCGCAGGTGAGTCCCGTCCGTTCGTGGCCCGCGCCGCGCTCGTCCGTTACCGGCCGCTGCGGCACTGAGGCGCTCGGTAGCCGCTCGGAGGGGCCGCCCCGCGAGAGGGCCGGGCTCAGCGGCTTGTACCATCTGTGCCGCCGAGCCCTGCGCCCCGCGGCCGCTGCTGCTTCCTGACCCTTGGGCCGCCGGTAAACGGTTACCTGAGGGGGACGGGGAGGTGTGTGTTCACCGGGCGGGTCCTGCCGAGGCTGCCGCAGCCCGCGGGGGCCCCGCCGAGAGGCTGCCGCTGAGGGAGGGCTCTGGAGCTGCCGTTCTGAGGCGCCGGGGGAGAGAGCCGCTCCCTCGCGGAGCTGGGTTTAGCAGATAATCCCTCGTCATAGCGGGCTGCGTTGGGGAAAAGGAGAAACGCCTCAAACTGCCCCTGGCTTTATTGCGGATATGATGGGGTTTTTCCATGTAAATAACGGGCGGGAGCCCTTCGGGCTTTCTGCTTGCTCTCACCTGCAGCTTCTCATTTTAGGATGTAGATCTCGGGATTCTCAGTTATATTGTTTCCTTTGGGTAAGGAAAACAAGGGATTTTTTTCTGTCGTTCGGTGCAGTGTTATCAGTGTGTGAATGGGAAAGAAATAGCTTACACAAATGGGTTTTATTGACTTGCATCGTCGCGTTAGGTCACTGTCCACTTCTTGTTTAATATTTAATGTAAGCTCTGGGGTGTAATTAAAATATTGTAATAAAGTCAGATGATTCTATCTTAAAACCCATTGCTAAGGTCTGGTGTGGAAAACACAGTGTTAGAAGCAGAGCGATGTGGTGCAGCACTGTGCTGGCTTCCTGGGTGTTCCCAGAGAATAGGAGAGGTCAGCAGATTATATCTGAGAAACGCAGGGGAGCTTTTGTGTTGAATACTGTGATGAGAAGATGGGGGTTACAGGTGGGGAAGAATCCACTTGTGCTTCCTGTGTCAGGCACGCTTGTGAGTCTCCCATGTTCAGATAAGAGGACTTGGGTGCTCATTACCTCAGCTTCTGCCTTTCCTTTTCTGCAGAAACAAGAGGACAGCAGTCTCCCAAATACTGGAGCCTGGCAAACTGCGTTTGGCACCAGTGTATCAGTCTATGGTGAAAAGTAAAAAAGGTAATGTGAAGTCTTGAGAGTTAGGTTTAATGTCAGTGTAATGTCACATAATGTAATTGGGTGTAATGTCAGTGTCATGTGCTTTTCTAGCACATTAGGGGGCAAGGGAGCAGAGCCTAGCAGACGTGTGTCTCACTGAACTGGGGATAGACTCCCAAAGAAACAAGGCGGTCACTAGGATTCATTTGTATTGTTGGACTGGATTCTGGAGAGGGCTCAGGATTGGGAACAACTCTTCTAATTTCACTTGTTTGGGATTTTGAAACTTAGCTTGTGTGTGGCATACAAGGCACTGAAACTTGTCTTGAGGGCAGGAACTTGGTGTGGGCTGTGCTTGGCTGGTATTGAGATGTTTGCAAGAGCAGGAGCTGGACATGTTACAAAGCTAAACAATTGCTGGAAGCAGTAGTTTTGCAGGCTGTAATTATATTCCTAGGTACTCATTTTGTATCCAAGGGTAAAAACTAATTGAAATGGACAAACGTGTTTAGCTTGTGTTTTCCTAATCTCGGATCACCTTCAGAAATGTCCTAGTGCTTCTGTTTGCAGCTCATGTTTCATACTGGTCATACATGGCATGATCTTTAATGCTTTTCAATGGAAAGCATAAGTGTAGTGGAACACTTAGACTTCAGAGGCTTTATTACATACAACATGTGTGTAAAGATATACTCCTTAAAGATATGCTAGGAAATTATGTGAAAGATGCTTCCAGAATAGTTTTCTTCAATATTCCTCTATTGCATGATAGAGGAATCAAGGTAAACATTATAGCAAAGTAGTAATATACAGATATTTCAGTAAGAAGCTCAAAAAGTTATGGTTATAATAGAGTCTAAGCACAAAAATAAAACAATAAGTAGGAGAAAGCAAATCGGCTTTAAAGCTTCTGGGAGGTTTTCATGTGTAACAGAGCAGGGATTTTAATTTTTAACTATTTAATTGTCACTCTCACAAATAGCAACTCAGCTGGATTGCTGCCACTGTTGCTTCCTGGAAAAAAGGTGCAGCCAACTCCTCAGTGAGCTCTATTTCTGTAGGGAGTGCTGACACCATAGCCCTCCATTATCAGGGTTTATCTTGTGCTCATCATCTGTCAGCTGGGTCTTGGATATAAATAAATATGCCTCTGTTGCTTACAGCTCTGAATCCTTGGGTTGGGCAGTTGTGTGGTACTGGTTAAGATTATTTGTGTCTGTAATTATTGCAGCCTGGTTCAATCTGCAATAGTTAAAGGAGAGCAGAAGAATGTTTTGCTACTGTTCCCTGTGTAATGTTGAAGACAATGTTCCTGATGTGTGTTTTGATGCATCCCAATGGTCTCATTTTCATATGAATGTGGTTTGGGAGGAATAATAAAATTTGGTACTTCTTTTCCCTGAGCATTTTCAGTGTTCTGGCCACATCAGGTCAGTTATTAAGCAAAGCAGTTGTAATTTCATCCTGATATGGGCAGGACTGGGTGACTGTGCCTTCTGCTGTGCAGATTAGAGCTGATGAGAGATTTTAATAATCTCATCTTGGTTTTAGTTCTGTTCTTGTAAATTCTGAATTGTAAATGGGATTTGCTGGAGTTTTAATAATATATTCTTATTGATCAGTCACCTTTTTCTATCTGATCGTACCCCTTGGCTTCTGATGGGATGGATGTAGCACCATTTAATGGAGTAATCAAATTGATGCTGTGGGAAGCTTGGGAAGGAATAGCTTTGTTTTCATTTGGCTATTGGTCTTACCAGACTTGGATGCATTTCCTTATTTACAATGGGTTTTAGTTCGCCAAGGAGTGTTCCTTATTTTAAATAGTGTAAATACCGTAGAGGTTATAAATGTGACGTTTTATTTTAAGGTAACCTTTACTATTCAGTTGTGTATAAACCAGACTCTCTTCATCATTATCATATGGATTAAAAGTGTTGAACTGGGCCTTTCTTTTTTTTTCTCCCTCACAAGATCTGGAATTGTGGCTTTTCTCTGTGTGTTTGAACAGAGGATATGGACAATCTGCTGCTTCCTTTTCATCTGCATTTTGGTGATGAAGCTGTGTGTAACATATTAAACTGACCTAATGTCTGGTTGGCATGCAAAAGGGCTGGTCTTGTTCCTGCTGTCTTGTACTGCCCTCAGCATTTGCTGGATGTTTTCGTGAACCAGTTCAGTTTGCTAAATAAGCAGGGCACTCGTCCAGCCCCTCTTATGTCCCCATCTCTCCAGGAGATCAACTTTTGCAGGTAAGCAAGTTCAATGAGTTCAAAGAGGGCTGAGGAATACCAGAGGTGTAATGATTTTTGCAGTGTAAGAACAGCCATAGAATCAGGTGGAACCATCAAGTCCACTGTTATTCCCTGATACTGACCAAAACAGACCAGCATAAGGTGAGGGCAAATTACATAAACCTTGTCTGGGAGCCCTCTTGTCTCTCATCAGCTATAGGATGTCAAGAGATTAAGTGTTGGTTGCATTTATTTTGTTAATAGTTGATGTGTTTTTCTTCTGTGAGCTTGGCTGTGTCTCGTCCACATCCCAGGGTAGACCTTCCAGAGCACAAAATAATGTCGTAGGTGCTTAACAACCTCTGCTTGCTTGCTTTTTCAACTTGACAGCTGCTAGCTTCATTTCGTATCTCTTTTTGTATGGTTTGGAAAAGGTGAACAACTGATCTCTATTTACCTTCTCCATGCAACTGATTGTATAGCCTTCTGTCATAGGTCACTGCAGTAATCTCTGTTTCCAGGCAGAACAACCTCAGTCTTATGGAGTATTCCTCATTATTTATCTTCCAAACCTTGTTTCCTTTTTAAAAATATTTCCCCCTTCCATTATGTCCTGTGGACATGAAGGAACAGGAGCTGCATCCAGGATTTAAGCTGCAGACATACTATAGCTTTATGTGGTGGTTAAATTACTAATCATTTCCTGACATTAGGTTTATTTTTTATATGAATAACTGTGAGCTGATGCCTTTATCACTGTCATGACTCCAGCAAGACTTTCAGAATGTTAATGATCAGCGTGGAGCACAACACTCTACGTAAAATGAGGATTATTTTTCTTCAGACTGCTGCTTTATTTGCACTGAATTTCTTCTGTTATTCCTGAGTATTCAGCCTCAGGTATTCAGTCAGTCCTTCTGTTTACTATCGAATAGCTCATATTCTCAGGAGACTTTCGCTCCATTGCTTGCCCCTTGTTACAGTTTGTTTATGAATACAGTGTATAGCAGTGCACTGCAAAAGGTTTCCAGCAGTCTCCCTCCCTAGGAAATTTGACTATTTATGCCTGCCGTCTGCTGTGCTTGCAGGTAGTTTAGTTCAGATGAGGGTTTCTCCATTTATCCCTCAGCTGCAGTGCTGCCCATGTTCAGCAGGCTTTAATGCTGCCCTGTATTGCAGTTCAGTCCCTGCTGTGAACGTGGTCTGTGGATTCCCTGTTCACAGAGAGCTTCTGCCCACCCTCACAGCACTGGCTGCTGCTCCCCTTAGCACTCCTGCTGCTGTGCAGTGAATCCTGCCTGGAGACAGACCTGGCTGGAAATGAACTGGCAATGCATAAAGTAATGCTGATTTGATGCTGCTGTACTGATAGTACATACATACAAATGTGTGGATTTAATTAGAATCAGTTCAGTTAGGTAAGGGCATATTTCTGGTTGCTGATGATGATTGAAATTGTGACCTTACAGGCTCAACTGCAGTCTAGACTGAAGGCAGTCTTTCTGTGCACAGCACTTTTTGTTTCAAATTGGCATGGATTTGATGCTGTAGACAGATCAGTATGACCTGGTGTAGGAATTGCACTTGGGTACTGATTCCATCGATTTTGTGACAGCTCCTTGGATATTTTCCCTGTACTGAAACAGAAAAACAATCTGACTGTGGATTAATATCTGGAATTCCTAAAACAAAGACTGTGAATAAGGTGGTGTTGGGTTTTTTTCGTGCATTTTTGTAAGTTAATAGAGATCCAGTATTACTTTTTATCATGTGTATGAGCTTCATTCTAATAGTAACAATGGCATCATACATACTTCAGAACTATGTAACTGGAAATTCACAGATTTTGCTGCTGATGCCCTTGCAGTGCTTTGTGAAAAACTAGAATTATTTATACACATTTAAGTTTCCTAAATACAGTGGAAGTCTTTAATGAAATACCTGTTCACTAAATAGGCTTTTCAGGTTTGTTCTTGAAAATGTGTATTCAAATTCACCAGTTGTGTTGTCATCCATAATAAGTTTTCTGCTGAGGGTTTTTTTGGATTGTCTTTGTGTGGAGAACTGAAGTTAGATGCTTCTGTTTTCAGCAGCTTCTTTTGGCTGTGGTAGATTTGAAATGTATTGTTTAGCCAGTAAGATCTGTTCTTTTTCAGTTTGTGTAGGTGTTTCTACCTTTGCATAGACGAAAACAAAAGCTTGATTTGTGTAAATGTATGGTTATATGACTTAGATTGGTGCATGTCCTCCAGAAAAGGAGGTTTCTGTGCTTTACTTTCCAGATGGTAGAAGATGGGGCCTTGGGGGGTGGTTTGTTTGCTTTTCTCTGCTGCCAGTTTGGGTGCTGCATGGTTTGTCTCTGCCATGGCTGGAGAATGAATGCAACAGCAAGCACACACTCGTCAGCTGATAAAGAGGTATCTTTAATGGTTGTATAGTAATCTGCCTTTGCTGTTTTGCTCATGTAGTTCATTCTGACGTGGCTTTCATCAGGGAAATGGCCCTTGTTACAGACTTCTTTTTTCCTTCAGCTTGGATGGAAAGGTTACCAAATATATTTTGTATGGTCCTCAAGAAAGCCAGGAAAGATGGTTTCTTATTTTGCAATGCAGTTGAGCTTTATTCATGGCAGATAGGGAGAAAGGCACAGGGCTTGGTGAAAACCTGCATATGGATTAGCTCAGCTACAGAAAAAAATTATACTTTCCTGACATTAAAATGTTGGGAAATGTTTAAAGATTGGAAGAACTCTTTAAAAAAGAAAAAATAAATCAGTAAGAAAGTTCATGTGCCCTAAATAGTTTTGGTCACTTCTAACAGTAAGTGGTGGAACACCCAGCAGGTTCCATCCAGTTCATGTTTAGCTAATAAATCACGCAAGTTGCCACATCACTTGGCAGTGAGTGGCCTCCCAGTTCCATCCCCACAAAGGTGAGCACAGTCTTGTTGCTGTGAGATGTCCGTGCTTGGGGAGCCTGGGAATACCTTTGAGTTGGGAGCTCAAGTGTGGGACCATAGGTCTGCTGGTGTGCAGCAAGGACACTGGTTTAAAAGGAGCATTTTACCAGTGTAACACCTATAGAAAGTGAATGCTGTGGCTGCTGTTGGAAGAAACAGAAGGGGGTTGTTTAGAAGATGCTCTGTAAAGATGTCTCCTTGGTGAGCCCATGTGGTTCCCTGTGTCATGCTGCGAATGCAGGGTCGTGACATCTCCCTGTCTAGAACTACTGCTTTGTCACTTGGTCGTGTTGGGTACCATGCTTTTTCCTACTGCTCTATCATACAACTGAGGAGTCAGCACAGAGCAATGTAGGACTGTCAAGAGTCATTTCTTTATATTAAGCCCAGCCTGAGAACTTTGCAGTACATGGGGTCGTCTTATGAGAGAGTGAAGGTTTAAAAAGTTCTTTTAAAGGTTTTAAAAGTTCTTTGGACCACACTGGACAGAACCACTGCAGCAGCTGGGTGGTACCCAGATGTTTGTTACCTTTTGGTAGCTTAATTAGTGCATTTGTAACTGGTTTTTAATGGTCTTGGAGCTCAGGGCTGTTCCCCCCCTGGCTTGGCTACGGGGCTGACTACATGAGGTGGGAGATGAGGCAAGTTGACTGGCATTTGTGATTCCAGGGGATCACAAGGTTTTTCTAAACTTCTACTAAAATGCCACAAACAACACAAAGTTGATGTCCTACTGCTGATCAAGCTTCAGGAAACACCTAGTGCTTGTGTGATTTCTTTTGCTCTCTGATCTCTTCAGCAGCATTCAAATCTTAGTAAATATAAACCATTGGCATTTCTCCTGGTTTCCACACCCGACAGGGTTATTTATGTGCCTTTGCTGAGCATGATGCGTGCAGTTGGATTTGCTGAGCGTGATTCTTGCTGTTGGTGCTAATGGGCATAAAGCCAGGTTGATTTTGTTGTCCTTTATCTCAGGTTATTAATTGTATTTGAATATACACTTGTCTGGGTGTGTTGCTCAGTGGCAAGAGGATATGATCCCAGGCTGCTTCGTGCAAGTAATTGCTGACTAATTTTCCTGTGGACGTGCTCTAGCGGAGGGAGCAGCCTCAGATGTGTCATTCTTGCTCAGAGGTGTTACTTGCCTTAGGAATGATTGACTTTACTGCAGCACTCCCTGCACTCAGCCAGAGCTCCAGGTTTCCACCCCAAACCTGTGAAGAAGTCAGATACCTTTGCTGATGTGATTTCCTTGGGCCTGGTTCTGAGCTTCAGTGGCAGCATGCTGCAGTGTAATAGGTGGTGGAGATACAACAATAATAAACACCATTTTCCCACCCCCTTTCCCCCCCTAGTAAATGCTTCCTTTCTGAAATAACTGTACTTTGGGTGGCGAATAGAAGACCTTTGTATTTGTTTCTAATAAGGATGCCCTTACTGGGTAGGGATGCTGCAGCCTTTCTGGCCCCTCTCCAGCCTGAGACATTTATACCAAGACAGTGATGGAGGCTTCTGGCACCTTCTTACCTAATGCTTTTTGCTGGTTGGTTGGTTTGTTTTTCCTATTCACGCATGTTGAATATGGATTGACAAGCGTTGACTGATGTGTATGCCCATGTTGTCTTCATGAATTCTTTGCAAATGCATAGGAATGTTGGCAGTGATTCCCAAATTTGGGGTAGTCTGCCAGCTGCTGTTACAGAGGATTATTGGCTTCGTAGCAACTCCCTTATCCGGGTATTTCAGTAGCCCTTTGAAATCTGGGAAGCAATAATATCAGTGCCAGGGCTGACTGGGCACTGTGTATAGAAGCTTCGCTACTATAATGAGACCATCAAGCCCTTCTGATAGTGATTCAGCTTACACTGTGAGAAATGGCTTTTATTGTTATGCCTGGCAGTAATTGCCTAAATGAAGTGTTTTCAAGGCTCATTCTAGGCCACTGTAATTATATGTGTGCTGCCACTCTCACCAGTGTGAAAATGTCTTTAAAACAATTTGCAGAGCTCACCAGTTGGTTACTCAGGAGGGGGGTCCTCTGCCTGTTCCACATGAATACATTCCACTTTTGGTGGTGTTTTTAGGTGTTAGAAAATGGTACTTCCTCACACATCGCGGTTTCTTGGCAGCAAAGTGACCCCTAAAGAGTTCTAAGAAGTCTGTCATCCTGCTTTTTTTTTATTAACTGTGATATCCCAAAGGCAGCAGAATTCCTGGAAAACAGTTAAACCTGGATAGTGAAGATGGGTACCTGTAGGACTGTGAGGTGGAGCAGAAGATGTCTTTGGAAGGGACAGTGAGCTGTGTAATTGCAGCCGAGCTGCAAACAGAATCCTCAGCTCCAGTGCCAGCAGTATTGTGCTGCCGTGCTTCCCACAGGAGCAGTGTGCGCGGTGATGCTTCAGCACAGAGCCTGATGTGCTCTGCTCATCTACCCTCAGAAGCTGCTTTGGCCTGGAAACAAAACTTCACCTTCTTTTCCTCATTTCAATGTTTCATTGCAAAACAAACACAAGAGAGCCTTCAAACGTCAGATTTCAAATGGTGTTTCACAGGGTCTCTCAGACAGCTGAAGGAGGCATTCACTAAGCATTAGATTGTTTTAATTTGTTAGTAGGATAGTGGAGGGTTTTCCTTTGGCTTTTCACAAGATAACTGCTTTTTTCCCCCCTTGACTATAATTGCTTCATTCTCCCTTATTAAAGACAGCAGTTGCTTAACAATGAAAGCAATAAAGCAGCCAGAGAAGCTTTTGCTCTCTTAAAAAGAAGGGAGAAATTAAGAAATACAGTTTATTGTGTGGTATAGTAACCTTTGAAGAAATACGTAGTAGAATAGGAATGTGAATTTAAGTCTTTACATATAGGCAGGAGAAATACAGTCAATAATTCATTTTTATAGAACAAGAACTGTTTAGGCAGAAATATTTATTCAGCCTTCTAGGAAGGTCTCCAGAATATAAATCTCTGTATTTTCTCTGACTGGTGGCTAGGAGTTGTCGGGGGGGGGAAGATTGAAGTGGCTTGAAATATATGCACCAGAAAGCTCAGTTTGTTACCTAAGCATTAATTGCCTGAACTGAGAAGTGTTGTGATGCAGGGATCTTGCTTCTTTGTAGTTTGATTTCTTTGATGTGATGTGTTCACGTTTTCTCAGATCTGCAGCCTTCAAATGTCATTCCTGCTGTGGATTGATTGTAAACATGGCATTTATGCTGCTATTTTTATCATGTCTCTACATTAAAAATTAACTGCTTATGCAGAAGCCATCATCAGTCACCTTGTTGGCCTAAAAATGATTTAAGCATATACAGTCTTGGTATTGTCAAAGCTTTCGGTAAGGAAAGGCTCACAGAGTTTAAATCCTGATCTTGAAACATTGCCTTTAATGAAATCTGAAGTATTTTTATCCTGTCATAAATCACTAGACTTGCATTTCTTTTTAAGAGAACCCCAGGTATTCCCAGCAGTGGTGACTCCAAATTGCTTTCATAGTCTGGGGCCTTAGCTTTCCAGACTGGCACTCACCTTTCCATAAATCAAGGGACTTGTTCCACGCTGTTGGCTTCTGCATCCCTGCAGCACAATTCAAGCATCCATGTGAATAAAAGATCCAGGGAAAGCTGAGGTGCTGCACTCCCAGGGGCTTGTCCAGAGCTCCCAAGTGCAGTTGCAGCAGCAGGAGATCACTTTCTCTTCCTGGCCAGACAGACAAGGGCTGCAGTGATTTCTGTGCAGCTATTAGGAAGCTCCGTCCTTTTTTGTCTGACATATATGTATACTTGTCATTTTAAGGGATGAATGGTCACATCTCACAAGTGACAGCAGCTTCCTCTTTTAGAGGCATCTACAAGGTCATCACAATATTTTAAGGAGCTTGGTTGAACAATACTGTGTTGTCTTTCTCATGCAGTGGTTAGATGAAGAGAAATGAGTTTTATTACTGGTGATTGGATAGTAAAAAGTAGAAAACAGCTTTCAATCTGTCTGCAGGACAGCAGTGGTGAGGGAGGGTCTCTGTTTCACTCCATACTGGCTGCAGAGTCATTACCTGGGGGGTAGCCTTGGAGCTCTAACCTCTTTCCCTGCTTCTCCCCAGATTACAGCTTCATTTGAAGGAAAACCAAAACATTTCAACTCTACCTGAGGTGAATATTTAACAGGAGTGTATCAGGTGCCAGTGTACAGGGCTTTAATGGAAAGTTTTGGTCGCTTCATTAAATGGAAAGTTACTCAGTGCCGACTCAAAAGATGCCAAGGGAAATGGCACTGCTCAGTCCCAGCATGTGTGGCTTGATGAAAGTATTATACACAGGAATTCATTATCCTGTGCTAGGCAGGAGGGTCAGAGAGAAGACTGTAACTGATCTCTACTGACTTTACTGAAGAAGCATTACCTGAAGAGTCCCGGAAAACCAACAGTACAGCCTAAAAATAGACTAGGATGAACTACCGAAACTAAATCAGATCAACACGCTGTGTTGAAAAGCAGTGAACACCTGAGCCTGCGGTGATTTCCCCCTGCATCTTCCTTTTGGTTGAAGATCTTAAACAAGCAAGAGGAGTAGAGGACTTCTCCACTGCTGCCATGGATGGACACTCTTCTCTTTGTTTGCAGCTACCGAGCAGCTAACCTAGAGTAGCTCATACACAAATGCTGAAAATGTGCATAAAACGCGTAATTTAAAAATGAAATTAAAAATTTAGGTCAATGTGAAGTCAAGGGGAAGCATCTGAGCAGCTTCGATTTAAAATGATGTAATACAAATTTGGTTTTAAACAAAATTCCAAATTCTGGGAGTGGTGTGGGAAGCAGGGCATTATGTAGGAAGGTTGCCTGCCCACTTATGAAGGTATGTGGCAGTTTTAAGGAACATTTCTAAAGAGAGGGTCTGATCTACCTCCCTGAGGAAGAGTGAAAAATGATCCTGTAGAACAGCAAAATCTTAGACGTAATCCATACTGGAGCTCATTATCAGAATAATTATACTTGCAAATTCATTGCCTATAAGAGAACTAGAAAAGAGAAAGGTGATATGAGAGAGCAAAGGCGTGGGGTAAGGAGACATCAAACAGTTTTGGACTTAGCACCTTGGAAAGGAGCCACTTGGAGGACAAAAGGAAATAATAAAGCTTTATGGAAACATGACAGGAGGTGAGTAAAGAGTAGCCAGCATTTCTGAGAGCATGAGAACTGTTGAAACATCCCATAAAAATTCAACTGTAAATTGGACAGAAGGAGGATTTATTTATACCATGTTTTCACATTAGCCGTTGCCAGGGAGTGATGTTGAGGCCAAATGCACAGTGAAATCAGAGGTGGAAAAATAAATCGAAGAGAGGTGACAATGGGTTTTTTATTGATAACAAACATAATTATGGTAGTAAATAGAGGATTTAACTTCAAGGCAACATGGAAAAATTCTTCAGCACTGAGTGATAAAACAACATTTTAAATTCAGTGTGGTGAAGTAACGCACATGGGGAAGAGCCCCCACTGTGTGCAAGCTCTGAATTGGCTTTCCAGTCATAGATGAAACTTGGGGTTATAATAGGCAGTTCTATCAAAATACTATCTCAGCGTTTGGAAAAGCAAATTGAAGGTTTGATGCTTGTGGAAAAATAATAGTGATCAAACAAGGAAAGATACTGCTGTGCAAAGCCATAGTGATGTGACTGCTGCGTCAGTACTGGTCTCGTCGCTTTTAAGGACCCAGTGAAACCAGGAGAGATCCTGAAATGGTTGACAGGAATGATCAAAGGTGTGGAATGAGTTCCTTATTAAAGAATGAGAAATAGATCAAAACTCTTCAGTCTCAAAAGGAGATTTTTGAAGAGGATATGATGGGAGCAGATAAAGTGTTAGCAGTGTGGCACGTGTATGAACATTATTTACTGTGTCTTCTGATAAAAGGACTAAGACCATGAAATGACTGTAGTGGGTAGGAGGCTCAAAACTAAGTGAGATGTTTATGAAGTGGAAGCAGGACCTCTTCCTTTCTCTTTGGCATTGAGGTTTTAATCTGTTGGCACAATTCCCTGGATTTAAGCTGATTTATTCTGCAGTTAACACTTCATCAGAACGCTGTTCACAGGGCTTTGAAAACTTAGCTTAGAGCTCTGCTCATAAGAGAAATCCTTTTGAATGTTGGAGTAGGGATATGGAGCCTGGCAGGCTGAAACAGCCCTTCTGATCATTCTTCACTGAGCGAAATCAGTGCAACTTCTCATCACTGGATGGAAATGCCCAGTGAAGTCAAATGCTGTTTTTACATATCACAGCATACAGCCCAGCCTTGTAACTGGTATTTTGGGCTTGTTATTGGAGTATTAGAACTTCTGTGTCAGCAAGAGTTTGTTTTCTCTTTTTCTGACAGTGAGTTGGAATGATGGTGTATTAGTTGTGATGGGTAGTTCGAACTTCTGCTACTACAGAAATAATACGACAATAAAATACCAACCAATGGCAGTGGTGTTATTTTGGGATTGCTCCACAGGATTTAGAAAAGGACAGACTGAAGGAGAAGCTTTTGGATTCATGAAAACTAGGCATGGTTCTGATATACAAGTGCTATTTATTTGTGGTTTATTACCTGTGCTTTCTCGTGTTCACACGTTTTGTGTTGACAAAATTGATTTCTTGCCATTTTAGGCCAATTTGGAGCATCTTGCTGAATATTGCTTAATTGTAAAGAGAAATGATTGCTTAAACCCATTAACTGCTTAGGTGAGTGGTGCTTTGGGTTATGTTTTCGGTTTAACATCTGCTCCTGACGTGGAGAAGGGCTTCTGGTCACAAAAGCTTGTCATTGTTTCCAGCTAGCAAAATAAAAGATACTACCTCAGTCTGCAAATCTGTGAGATATTTGGAGGTTGAAAGAGTAGGGAGGGAAGTGATAGGCTCTGTTGGTGTTGCCTAAATGACCTGTCTGGTGTAAAGTGTGCTGAGCCTCTGGCTCCCAGGAGATGCTGGGGTCTGCCTGGGAATACCACCTCTGAGCAGGCCCGAGGCTGAATCAGGCTCTTGAGATAGCTGGTGAAGGGTAAGGTGGGTGGGTGGGTGGGTTATTGTCATTTTACTTCTAAGGTATTATGTATGATGCAGAGTAATGGGGTTACTGATGCTTAGCAGGATAACTGTTATGCTCTGTGGGTGCTCTTGGGCCTCTCCACCAGCCAGTTAAAACTCATGAATTTAAATTGCTGTGGAGGAGGCTCATAAGAGAAGCTACACTTTGCTTCCATGACAGTGGTTTAAACTATTATGATCTTCTTTACAACTGGGTTTGGCACCTGGTAGTACCACAATTCACCTGACTAATACTGTCTTAATTATGTCTTACAGTGCCACTACCCTTCTTCAGAACTTTTAAAATCTCCTCTGAGGGTTTCTGTAGAATTCATGGCTGCAAAACTGTAATACTGGACATGAGGTAGATGGATTATATCTGCTGTTTTCCCAAAGGATAGGGCAGTGAAGCTTGGGGAGGGAGGGGCAAAAAAGTAGTGCTGGAATGAGTAAAATCAACCCAGAACTAGGGCTCTCATTCTATTCCTGAAATGACTGCATCAGCCGTGTCTTTAAACTAAATTCTGCTTAAAGGTTAATGTGAGAGAAATATGCACATAATGTCAGAGGAAGGAAATAACCAGGTAGAGAGATGTGATAGTTTCTCTCCAGGTGAGTGTTGACAAGCTAAGCTCTATCCTTAGAAAAGGTATTGTCAGCAGGCTTTTGTAGAGTCAGGCCTGGTGTGCTAACGGTGTTTTGCATTGGGAATGTCCTTCCCTGTACAGCACACGCTGACTTCTGGAAGGTTGTGGCTGCTCAGAGCTGTTAAGATGGGTTGTCAGAAGGAGTTTGTCTTTGATTCAGCCTCCATGGTGTCTTACTTTGTTTTTATTTTTTTGCCACGTTGGGATGAGAGAGCATCCTGTGAATCGTTGGTAAAGTTGTTAATGACTTTTGTGGCTGTCAAGGAAGGAGAGAAGCACCAACCTAAATGTCATGGGTATGGCTTCCTTAAAAGTTACTCTGCAGAATAAATAACCCCTGTGTTTGGAAAGAACATCAGTGTTTCAGTGCACTGGGGAGAGGCTCCTACAGGACCTGAGACACTGATGCTCATCTGAAGTGTGGGAGCAAAGAGGAATATCAGTAAGTGCTGTTCTGCTGCTATTCCCTAGGCATTTGCTCTTAAGCTGTATCAGACCAGATCTTGCACATAGATCTTGTGCAGTCCTTCAGTGCTTTCTAGAATAAGAACACATGAATATTTTTAGGTGTGAGGATCAATTTTAATATTAAACCTGTTATTTTGACATGTTAACGTCTGCCCAAAAAATCTATTGGGAGACGATCCATCCACGTCTTTAATGTGAAGTGTCTGACTTGATTCCTTACTTCATTATTAAACAGTTTTAGAAAGGGAATTTTTAAATAGTGTTGATGTGTGGCTGCAACAGTCATTGCTTTGGGATTTTAATTTTTCTTTTTATTCTGGTCTGTGATATTTTCAGGTTAAAAATCTCTTTGTTTATACATCTGTCTTCTATTTACAATGTCTCTTCTGTACCACCTTTACCTGCGGAAGAGGCTGGGAGCAGACTTCTCAGAAACGTCCCCTTTGTACTTCTTACTGGAGGAATTAGTTTTAGACTTTGGTGTAGTCAGTTTATCCTCCACTGTCGCCTTGGTGTGGTATGTCCCCTCGTCTCATGCTGGTTTCTAAAGGATGAAATTGGGGATTATTCTGATGTTAATTAATCAGGTTAATCTGTTGTCCACGTCTTTCTAAATGTGGAGGGATTAAACATGAAACTCATGATGGTTCAACTTCATTCAGAACTGGAGTATTGAAACTAAATCACTTGTATCGAAAGCTTCAGCTACCCAGTAATTAGGTCACAGATTCCTCCTTAGCCCTTATCTGACAAATGTAAAATTTGGGAAGGTGCATTTGGTAGAGTGCCATCCTCCTCTGGCCTCCAGCTACCTTCAGGAAGGCATTCCTAATTTGATGGAAAATGTCACTTTCCTTCCAAAGGTGTTTTAGGTATCTATTTTATGTGTAGTTTTATAATTGACTTCAAGCAGAAGTTGTTCTTATGAGCAGCTGATTTGAAATCAGTTACTGGTGGCCAGGAATCAGACCCAGAGATTTCCATGAGGCTGTGCTGAGATTTAACCACCGCTCCACTGGCCTGTCAAAGGTAACAAATTGCTCGAGCAGCTGTGAGTGGCAATGATCAACAGAGCTCAGCATCGGAAAGAGCTCCTTTATTTTGGGTAAAATGCCATTTGGTCATCGGAGCTGATGAAACAGCAGTGGTTCCGTGCCCCCTCCTGCACTCTTCTGTGACCACGGCTGCTCAGAGCTGTGCTGCTGTGCCAAGCATGGGCATCTCAGGTGTCCTCTGAGCCCCTTCTGCTGATCGGACTTGCACGATACTCATCGACGTCATGCAAGGGAAGGAGAGGAAGGAGTTTCTGTCTGGCGTAGGTAGGGAGGACGAATGGGGCATCCCTCTGGCAGCAACCCATGATGATACTAAATGAATAATGAAATTACATCCTGAATTGATTCTGAGTTGCCCTGTATCCGTTACTGGTTTTAGCTGTGTTAATTTGAGCTGCCTCCTGCACTGGCCAGCTGCCTGAGAAAGGGCATAAAATTCAGCCTGACACATACAAGGATGATTTCTTGCTTGGAAGGTACTTCACAGACTGGAAATGATGGAAAGGACAGCAGTACAGCAGTCATGATGGTTTTGAAATAATGGCATTGATACTTAAGAGGGGATTGTCAGATGATGCAGGATGGGCAGTGAGCCAAACTGAAAGAGCTTGTTCTGGGAAGCTCAAAGGAGCAGTGCTGCTTGGGGCAGGGGAAGGTGCCTTTAATTAATGAGGAAGAAGAAAGGGGAGAAAAGCATAAAATAAATAATTTATCAACTGTTTTTCACACAAGGTATGTGTTCTTCAAATTTACATCAACCCTGTGATTACCTCTTCTGCAGTTAGCAGATTAATGAAACAGCATCTTGAGGCTTAAATCTGTCTTGTGTACTTCTATTATAGTCAATAGACATAATTATTTAATATTAAACTATGTATTTGCCATGATAGAACTTAAAATATCTCTCCCATGTTTGGTGGATAACTCAAAATTGGAGATGTTTAAATGTTTGATCAGCTTTTCCCTGCAAGTGTATGATTTTCTGATAGCCAAAATCCATTTATTCAAGCTTGAATGAAGAAGAAAAGTTTGTTTTTTTCTCTGCAAAGACATCAGTAGAAGTGATTTAGTTGTATATACAAATACAGCACAATAAAAGAGTGTTAGTTACCTGAATGAGCTGGCACCAGAAGCATTTGTGTTGTCTTTGCTGCTGAGGAGCGGGATATATTAATTCTTCCTGAGCTTTGCATGTGTCTGTGGGTGATTTCTATACCCCCCATTAAGGGGGTTTATCCAGGCTTCCCTCTGTTGCTCTGCACATGCCAAGAAATGTGACCAAAATGACATGGGGCAATTCCTTCACTGCTGAATGTATGTTGCTGCATCAGGTTTGGGCTGTATAATTTATATTGAACATTGTATAGTGTATTATATATTATTAATTTATATTAATATAGATGATATTGATATATTATTACTTTATATAGTATATAGTATTTGTTTACTTGTATGAGTAAACATGAAGTGTTTAAGGCAGTTTTATCTTTAAAATGAAAGTGACTCTGCAAATGTCTCTTAACTATTTGATCTAAATAGTTGTCTCCCATCCCAATAGCACTTGACACAGATGAGTTAAAGAAGATCAATCACAACTGCATTACAAGATAGGAAGACTGAGGTCTGACTAAATGTTTGTTTAGCTACACCATAACTTAAATGGTGGTTCCTCCCACACGGTAGAAGGCTCAGCTGGGTATAAAGGTTATATTTATCAGTGCAATTTAATGTTTGGTAGCCAGTGAAAACCCAGCTTTTTCAGTAAGATAAATAAAATGCAAAATCAGTATTGAATTTCAGTAAATAGAAATGTAGTGCTTGATGATAAAAATCTGTGTTAAAATCACATTTAGACAGATTTCCAATCCATCTTGCTCTGGAATGCTTTATTTTGCTCAGTGGGATACATACTACATTTGATTATTATTTTTCACTTAAAATGTAGAAACACAGAGTCAATTAGTAGGAAGTGTAGTTGAAACAAAGCAGAAACAAGCTTGAAAATAAAACTGCCAAGGGAGCTGCTTTTCCTGGTGGAAAGCAGTCAGATTGAATCACAAGCTGCCCAAGAGTAAGTTGCTGCCGAGGAGACCTATTTCCCCACTTGTCTTGTGTTGGATTAGAGGAATTGAGCTCAGCTGCACCCATGGCTGGGTGGGACATCCTGAACTATGGGTGTTGTGGAACGGGCAGCTCAATAGAGCGTATTTGAACAGCTTTATTTGAACGTGTCCTTCACCACAAAACTGGTAAAAATGGTTCTGTGGCTTCATTTGAGTAGCTGATGCTGGATAATGCAAGTATAGCTTCAGAGTGGTGCCACCCTGAGAGGGACATGGAAAAATGATGCAAATAACATGATTGATGATAATAGCCACTGCTTATTTCATTGGCAGTGGGGAGAGCAGCTTATCAAGGGAAGTGCTGCAAAGCTAGTCGAAACAGATAAGATGACCAGAAAAGGCTCTTTTGGAGACAGCAATCTGCATCATTTCCAGAGGAGAAATTTCTCATTCCAGTATCCCCCTTCTAAAACGTCTTGACTGTACTGTACAGGGGAGTTCAGCAGGGTTCAGTGTTTTCATGATTTCCAGGTAATTCAAAACGATTTGAAGACTTATATTTTTCTTGCATTCTTCTTTAATCAGCCTTATAGTTGATTCCTTCTAATTCAAATGGTGACCAAGGATGATGTCCTGCTGGCTGAGCTCAGTTATACATGGGGTAGAGTGACCCTTGCTGTAATGAGAATTGGACTCCTTGAAAATTAATGAAAAGCTGGGCACAGGCCTTTTCCTCACAAAACCATTGTTAAATATAGGTCTTGTTTAAATGCCTTAGAAAGTATGTTCAGCAGCTGGCATTTCTGTCCTGGGTGTAGCCCAGATTTAAAGGAGGTAGAAGGATGCTGTGTAACAAAGCCACTGTCACTCGTGTGTAGTCGTTGGCACTGTGCTGGTTAAGCAGAGCGTAATTTCTCTCTGCAGGCTCACAGTTTGTCTTGGAGGTGGAGAACCATGTGGTGCATTCCCAAAAATACATGAGCTGGAACACAGAGGGAGTAACCCAGGAAAATATTTTGAAAGTGAATTTGGACCCTTTGCCTATTTTGCTGGGAGTTTATCGTGTCAGCCAGTGTTTCAGCCTGTGCAAGTGGTTGGGAAGCACGCTCCTGTCAAGAGGCTTACAATGGACTGAGAAGCAATGAGTGCCCAAGTGTCTCAAAGCCTGTAAATGAAACGATTTAGTTCAGATCTACATGCTGATATTGTGATCTCAGACTGAGGAGCCCCAAGTGGCAGCTTGTCTTCAGGTGTGTCTGCGCCAGAGAAGCAAAGGAAGCACAGGAAGCAGGAGTCCCCTACTGTAGAAAGGAAAAAGCTGCAGTGAAGAGCTCCCCACCACACACAGCTGAATACATTGAGCTGCAAACCTGAGGATCGTGGGTAGTGTGCTTTGGTTCTAGCAGTGCCTGCAGATTCTGAGTTTATTCTCTCCTTCCTTTGCGCACCCAAGAGCAGTGTTTCTTCTTTCCATCCCCTGAGGTGGCTGTGTCAGGGAGCAGTTGCAGAAACCTAACCCACATTATTGTGACTGTAAGTCCCTAGAGAGGAGGCTGCTTCAGCCAGCTCTGCTAAGCTGCCAAACAGAGAAGTGTACATTTAGGTAGATGTAATGCTGTGTTTTGCAGCATAGCTACTGTCTTGTGTAATTTCTCCTCAATGCAGTTAACATACAAAGCAGGAATATGACGGGCTATAGAGTTAACAGATCAGAAGCTGTTGTCTAGTTGAGATGAATGAACAAGAATTGTCAGCCTCAGAATACAAGATTTTGCTGCAGTGTTCCTTAACAACATGAAGCGATTGCAATTCCATAATAAACCAGAATATTTCAAGGAGATGCCCAGAGAGTAGCATTCAAGATCCAGCTCTTGCAGCTTGTAACCCCGGGGGGAGCAGCACTGCTAGAGCTCTGCTGACTACAAACCAGGACCCAAGTACCCACAGAACATGCAGTTCCCACTGCTGGCTTGGTGCTGTAGTACTCATGCTCTTGGCTTGTTGAACTTACTGTCACACAAATTCTTTTCTTATATCTTGAAATAATGTGTATTGAGAGCATCCTTATCTTGGAGTACGCACGTGAGCTTACGTATTCCAGATCTTATTTATAGGTAGGTGGTTTCTTTCTGAGGCTGACCTGCCTTGGGGCTTTTTGCAGCCTTCTGTGTCCTACCCTGATTTCTAGTCTCTGCTAATGATTCACCAAATGTCATTCCTCGTATTACTGGTTTTCAAAGAGCATAGAGCCTACTCCAGCCCTCAGGAAGCTTTTGGAAATGGATGGATGGTTTAAATTGGGGTATTTGAGTGTATTTATATAGCCATCTATAAATGGAGGCAGGAGGAATACTTGTAAAGCATGTGGTATCAGGACATTTAAAGAAAAATGCACGATTTATGCACAGATCATTCCAGGCAAACCTTTTGCTTTGCCTGTAGCCTGTCTCCTATGGAGCTCTTCTGTGTGCTATGAATATTTATGCTGCTTTGTTGTGGTATTTTAAACTTGATTTCAGTTTCTGAAATGACAGGTTTGGTTCTCTAAATCACTGGAGGAGTGGGGGGAGAGAACTGATTGTTTCTGGGGCAGCTATGTCTGCAGGTCTTTAACATGGTTGGAGCAGAGGGTAGCCCAGCTCACTGATACACCCCTTCCCTTTGCCTCTGCATTTAAAGAGGTGCTTTACCAGGTCTCCGCTGCAAATCATTCTCTCTGAGAAATTCCTGTGGCCTTTTTTGACAAGTCCCCTTTGCCATGTTTCAGACTGAAAGCCATATTGCTGTTTGTATTACAGGGTGCTCAGGTGAAATTGTGCTCAGTAATCATGCAGAGTAAGTCAAGACCTAGTGCTGTAATAACAAGTTACCCAGATGCAGCTCAGGGCAATCATATTCAGCTTGCTAAGATCTTCTTGGGAAGAGAATAGTGCATGCATCTGCCTGCAGAATGTCCTCTGAATGGATTGAAATGAAATCCTGAGTCTGTGACAGTAATTTTCTGGAGAGTTCATAAGTGGATTGGGAAGGGCTGGTTCAGCAATCTAAAAAAAGCTGCTTGTGAGCACTGATGGGGACCCCCTGTACCTTCTCCTTCAAAAACCTTCAAAAGGCTTTGAGATTCTAGGAAAGCGGAAAAGCCTCAGATTTGCTGGATGAGCAGGTTGGAATCAATACGTTTAGAGAAGCAATCCACCATCTGGCCATTTGTGGCTGTGCAGGTTTATTCTCTGCCTGATTTTGCTCTGAGTGCAGCAGTTTTCAGTGGTTTCCTGGCTCCCCTCAGCATTAGGTCACCTCTGACCCCCCAGAGCTCTCTCTTCAGCAGCCTGGGTGAGGGTCTGCTCCATGCCGCAGCGTCTTCCAGGCTGGTTGTGCTGCAGGCTCATTGCAGAGCCCATCTTGCCCTTACTGCATACTCCCCTGCAGATTCCCCAGCTCCATGGGCCCAGTTGGTGTAAAGGGAAGTGTTCTGTTCTCTTTCAAGGGAAGTTTCACCTGATTCTGAGCCCAGCATCCAAATCAGCAGCTTTCCTTGTTGCTGCCCAGCTTGCTTTGACAAAGGAGCAACACACAGTACGGGTACAACACAGACATTTGTTGTCTTGTTCCCTAGAGACCCCGCTTCCCCTGAAACAGTATTTGCAGTAGTAATGGACCAGGAAGATCAGCCATGGCTGTTTGCCTTCTGCAGTTACACAGGCTTTGTGTTGTACTGAGAACCAGATTCTTTCAGACTTTCTGGCTTCAGCTTGAGCATATACAAGTCTAATGAAAGATCTTTAAGTTTGCTTTGGCTAGTAAATCTTCTAATACTGTTTCTAACAATATGCCTTTGTTTCAGAATCACCCATTTGCTGCTCTGAGGATTAGTTGGCTCCACTTACACCACCATGGATGAACTGCAGGATGTTCAGTTGACAGAGATCAAGCCACTCCTGAATGATAAGGTAATGCTTTGGCTGTACTCTGGCTGACTTTGTGTCTGGCAAGGAGCCTTGATTGCCAAAGTCTCTTTACATCTTGAAGTACCTTAGGTACTGACTTAAGTGCTTCCCCACTCTGGTGATCCACTACCACATGCTCTTCCAAAGTCTCAGGGCAAGACAGACCACCATGATTCAGGCGAGTTTGGAGTCCTGGCCAAACAGTATGTCATTGTCATGCCTGTACTGAAGGTTTACAAAGGCAGGGTGGAAACTGGAAAGGTGATACCATTGCTGACCTCTGCTAAGTTCCTCCTTGTTAGAGAAGCCTTGGACTGTATCCCACTTTCTTTTTTTTTTTTTTCTCTTTTTTTTTTTGTTTTAAATTATTTGTCTGAAATTATCCTCTTGTGTTTTGACCTCCAAAATAACCTTGTCTCTGTGGATTTAGTAATGGAGAGCCATTTCCTTTTAATACCTACAGAGCCTAGCTAGAGCAGTCCAGATTCATGCAGTACTGAGACTGGAAAATCACTATGGTGGCGGCTGTTTAAGGCTGTCACTCTGTCTTCTGTGGCTGGAGAACAGCTATCTGGGCTTTAAGACAGCCTTAGCCTCACTGGATTCTGCCACAGACTGTTGCTCTGAGTGCCAAAGTCGTTATGGGCCATCCCAACAACACGTAGAATCTTGCATTTGCAAATTGTGCTTATAAGCACTGTGGTTTGGTGACTTTCCATACCTCACAGCCAAGTTTGATGGTATGTGAAGCAGTTCTCAGTGCTTTCCTGTTTAATGACTGACATGAAGAATTAGCTTGTGCTGCCAAAGGGTCACGGTACTTCTACTCGCTTGGGAAAGACAGTGCTGTCTAATGCAGTTAGTGTTTGCTCATTTCTTTAGTGTGCCACCATATCCGTTTAGTGTCTGTGAAGTGTAAAAATCCAGCAGAGATCTGCAGTCCAGCTGCCTGTTCTTACAGCGTAGTGCTGACTGCCAGGCTTCCACTGTAGCTTAAACATCATCTTTGAAATGTTTCCAGGGAGAGTGAGTTTTGAAGACCAGAATCAGTGTAGACCAGCAGAAAGTGCCTTGGAAACAGTGTGTGATTTCAAAATGGGAAATCAAGGTTTGCAGAAGACAAGCTTCCTAAATGCAATGCTCATGATTCTTTGAGGACTTCCCATGTTTGAATTCAAGAGGGTAGATTCCCTTGCTCCAGCGAGCTAACCTAAGGAGGAGGTATTGAAATGTGCTAAAACAAAGTGGGTTTCACTTTATAAGTTTTCAGTCTCTCTGT
This sequence comes from Myiopsitta monachus, assembly GCA_017639245.1. Lineage (NCBI taxonomy): Eukaryota > Metazoa > Chordata > Aves > Psittaciformes > Psittacidae > Myiopsitta > Myiopsitta monachus. Next base: position 37,263,393 of record CM029928.1, read on the forward strand.
GAAGTATTGCCTGGTCAGCCCCATCAGGTCATTGCCATGATGCCGTCTGCCCGGCCACTTCTGTTATCTAACAGCTGGGACACTGGTTTAAATGTGGAGTGCCCACCTGAGCAGCCCAGTGGTGTTTACCAGATGCAGAAGGGCACACACAGAGTGATATTCGGTTTCCTTGACTTAGCTTTGGAGTTACAGGAAGGATCTCAGTAGGGAAAAAAGGAAGTAAGGTTGCTCCACAACCATCCTCTGCACTGCATGGGAAGAGAAGTGTGCAGTGGCTCTCCTTGTAAGTTTAGCAAAAGGGATGCCTCAGGGAGCTACCATCTCTGGCGTCTGGTCTTTGTTAATGCTTTCAAGCTTGAAATAATACACATGTACTTTTTAGACCTAGTTTATGGAGCATATGGGTGTGGTGCTGTAACACAGTGTTCTGTGCAGTGTTATCAAAATCCAAAAAGCACCGAGCTTTACAGTTCACCAAGAGTTTCACTGACCGCTTGAGGTGTGGTGGTTCGAGCCAGCATGGATTAATGGCCAGAAATAGTACAGTAAAACTCTTAAGGTACTAAGGGCTTAGGTGCTCAGCCAGAAGAAATGTTTGGGGTGTGCTTTTCTTGTACTTACCTGGTTCTAGCTGTAGTTTTAGCACTAAGGTGCTGTACCTAAAACACAAAAGTTAGAATGCTGTCCCACATTATTTGCTCAGCCTTTGGCAGCATTTGACAGCACTCAGCAGTGTAACCTGCGCTGTGGTCAGAGACAGTCTTAACAAAGCACATGAGCATACAGACAAGTTACTGCAGACCTTCGAACTTGCAGTATGCCAAATGTGGGGGGCACTTGCCATGCTTACCTCTATGTGTGGTGTCACACTCTGGAAAAGTCAGTTGTGGATTGCTGAGCCCAGTTCCCACGTGTTCTGGTCTCAGTAACTTGCAGGTCACTGTTTGCCCTGGATCGACACCATGCAGTTACTGCAGGGGAGCTGACTGCATAGCCTGTTTCCTTGCACTAATGACATGAAATCGTAGTGGTAGTCCTTTCAAGGGCACCAGGACCAGACAAAACTCAACCTTGTAACTAGCTTGACTTCAGCCAGGGTCCTTCCTGTGTGTTCCTGTCCCTTTTCTAATACAGTCAACTCTCACCTGTGTTCACAGGTACTCTCCTTAGCTGGCAGCCTTGGGAGAGCCCCCAGCAACCTTGCTGCATAGTAATGGGCAGAACTTGCCTGGAGTTCCCCTGTGTGGGTCTCACATTGAGCTGCTGTGTTGACTGCAGTTGGGTTGGACTGTACTGAAGAAGGGGTCTCTGAGGGGAGCTTTGATGATGTTTGGGGTGTTCTGGTGTCCTGTGCTGAACTCTTCTTTTTTGTTAACAGAACGCGGCTCGCAACTTCCAGGACTTTGACTGTCAGGTAAGACACATGGGCAGACTCCCCATAGCACATCAGTAATGTTGAGAGAGAGGTGAAAAAGCCCTATATGTTAATTTTAGCTCCTGTTAAGGTTTAATCAATAAGAACTTTTAATATATCCAGTTGGCAGAAGTTCACCTTCACCCTTTCATGCAGCGCACATTGCTCTGAGCTCAGAGATGCAGACCTGTCCTGCTCTGCCAAGGTTCCGTGACATCTTGCAGGATGGCTGGTCTCCTGAAAAGCAGTTTCTTGGAAAAATGCAATATGCTGAAGAGCTGCCGCTCTGTCACATCCCATCTGCTTCACAGGCTAGGAAAGGAGGAGCATGTGCTCTATTTGTGTTGAGAGGGGATGGAAGTCAGCAAGCTGCCCCAGATACAGCGCCCTGCTTTGCTGGGCCTGGGTTACCACCAGCCATGGTCACTGTCTGGAAGGTTATTCACCTGAGAGAGCAGTGTGGAGTTGAGCCTGATCACTCTGGTTGTATAGGAATAATCCTTTTAGAGGAGCACTGCACCACCAGCATCTGAGACACAGGACGCATTCTTTGTTAGGCAGAGCCCAGCACTGAGATTACGTGGTGTGTTTTCTGGATCGCAGGCTCATTTACCACGCTGGATTACTTTGCTGACTGCCCTCAGCATGTTGATATGCAGCCAGCAGCTCTTCTTTCTCTTTGCCTGATTGCAGTCAGGTTAAAGATTCTTTCTCTTCAGCTGTAAGAAGCTGCTGTGTCTGGAGTGTTCTGCTTTGCACTGGACAGGCTCTCACTGCTGTATTACACCAGTGGTATGGCCAGGGGTAGGACTGTCAACATCACATGATAGCTTTTAATAAAGGTTTGTTGATGTATGGGATTCCAGAAGGCTTTCTGCAGGCCTGTGTGGAACAGAAATGTAATAAATACAGTCCTTAGAAGATAGTTTGTGCTTTTTCCATCTCTTGATAATCAGACACTGGAAGTACAGCCCATCTGGGCAGCACATGTCACTGTACTGCTTTAGCTTGGTTCACTGTGAGTTTTAGTATTATTTTAAAGCCTCTAAATATAAAAATTGCTAATCTTAGCATGTTATAACTTTAGTCTTAGATGTGGCAACAGTGTTAGGCAATGATTTTTTTGTTTTAATGAAGGTAGATGGTGGGTTTAAAACACTTCCCTGTATTGTCTTGTCTTGTCTCCATCTGTCGTTCTGCATCTTCTCCATCTCTTCTAGAGGTGCAGTGTGCACCCGTGTCAGATGGGTGGTGGGTAAAGATAGGTGAAATGCTTGCGAGTAGGAGCATTATGTAGTAGAGGCACTGCCTGCTGGGGCCTATCTGTTATGATTGGAAAGAATTTGGATGCAGTGCCTGACACATCAGCCTTCACTGCTAATTGTCTAAAGACCCACCAAAGCTCTTGGTTTGCTGTGCCCTGCCTGTCTGTGAGCAGCGTGGTCTGGGGAGCTAGAGCAGGAAGATAGGAAGGAGTCCCTGTAACAAGAGGTGTGCATCGCTGCTGCCTTTTCACTCTACCCTTTCCCTCAACAAGCAAAGCCTCTCTGTGCCCTTTAAAAATGGTCCCAAATCTGAAGCTGTGTGAGCCCCAGAGAAACATGGTGCTGCCACCATCGACTCAGCTGTGCTTGGCATGTCTTGGTGCTGTTGTCCACTCTGGGCTGAGCTGCGGGAAGAACTGGGGAGCACTGCAGCCAGGGAGAGGGGCTCTGGGGAGGACTGGGCCAGGGAAGGACGTGCTTGTTGCTTCTCTGTGCTTTGATTTAGATCAGCAGTGAGCTGGTGGCCATGGCAACAGTTGGGCAGGAGACAAGATGTTCCTTCTGGGAGCCCTCTCGGTAATTCATATAGAAGAATTTTTTTTAGCAAGAAGTTAACACTGTCTCCTGTGACTGTAAATATTGCCCTAGCCTCAGCTCACTCCGGCATCTCCCCCTGCAAGGTGTGGTTTCAGGGCACATGTGGCTCAGCCCACTCCTCCCTATAAGGAACCCCCGTAAGGGCTGCATTAAGTCTCTGAAATCTGACAGAGAGCAGTAGGTGGTATGTTGGGTCCTTTGATTTTCTGCTGCAGGAGCAGTGCTTAAACTTGGAGGGTGAGCTCTTGTGTTGTCCTGTGAAGAATTACTGCTGCCTTTCAATCCAGCAAATCGCATCTGGCTGCCACATTCAGGCCTCTGGGAAATTGGTGTGATTTTTACTTACCAGCCTTGGAGAAGGGAGAATTGAAAGTGAAGAACTTTGCCTAGGGCTTTTAGAGGAAGAGAGAACCTTAAAAGCTCTTAGCACTTGGGTGGGGGATTAATTTGTCTGGAGGCCCAAACTGGCCACTCATTCATGAAAGTTGATAACTGGAAGCTGATTTCCACTTACAGTGCAGTGAAGCTCTCGATCAGCTTCCAGTGGCAGAAGCATCTGCAAGGGACCTGGCGGGTTAGGGGCTTCATGGGATAGATTATCTTACACAGTGTAGTGTTTCTATGACATCATGGCATCAGTGACATGAAACCTGCATTTCAGACCTTTTTATTTTTCTAATAGTCAAAAAAAAGCTGTTTTAAATGAAGGTAAAGCTGTGGCTTTGCATGGGCTGACCACATCCTTGGCTGTGCTTGCAAGGCTGCAGGGCAAGGGAAGCGGGTGCCCTCTGTCAGCCCTGGTGGCAGCCCTGTTGGCAGCCCTGTTGGCAGTGCAGGTCCAGTTTAGGCTGCCCAGTACAGACACTGATGTACTGGAGTGAGTCCTGTGTTGTTTCAGCCTATATTATTCTGTGCCCTTGCCCATGAGGTGATGTGCTCTGAGTCCATCCTGACTCCTTCCAGGTCTGACCAGTGCCCCTGCAGAGCTCTGTCTTGCATACACCAGAGCAGTAACACAACCAGCCTCAGTGTTTGTCCATCCTGCAGTGCCTCTAAACCTTCTTTTGACTGTAAGCTGGAGTTTCAACATACTTTCTGCGGTTGATCCATGCTTAGGGCTGGGAGAAGTGTTTAGTTTAATCCCAGCTCACAAGCCTGTCATTAGCACTGTTACTGTGTGTAGTGTTAGGCACCCTGTTTCCTGTCAAATGTTGGCATGCGTTACTTTTCAAGGTAATACGTATCTAAGGTTTGTCAGATCTTTCCTTTGGGGGAAATGGGTGATGCTGTTATGAATTTCTGTTGATTTCCTGGTGTTTGGTTTTAGTTTTTAATAACTTGCCAGAATCAGATGTCAGCTAAGTCAACAGAACAAGTGTTCTTTTCCTCCTGAAATTGGTTACTCTGGGCGAGTGTGGTGTGGAGAGGCTTTTAGTTCTTCTGATACAGCTGCCTTTGAGATAGAGGTGCCCTGGTTTTCTACAAGCAACCACAATTAACCCTGACAAGTAACAGCTTGTCTGGGCATCAGTAAACAGCCCCCACATAATCTGATAACCATTTGCAGTGGAGATAAAAAGAAGCACTAGCATGGTGGCTTAGGGGTCTTTATCAATAGGAATCTAGGTTATTCTCAGAAATAACATGTATTAACCTAAATCTAAGATCTACATTTTATTTGAAAGCTGTATCAACCCTAATGAAAGCTAAGCTTAGCTTCTTCTCATGTTTGTGGGCAGATGGTGAATTAAGTGCTCTTGATTGCTGATGGACAGATGGTGTGGTGACCAGTGCAGTTAATAGAGCTGTGCTTGTGCTTTTATTATTGTCTGCCGAGCCTTCTTCAGCTGCTTTGAGAAGTAGGTGTTCTGTGTTAGCCTGAATCTCTCTCCTTTTCCAGGTGATTTGCTTTAAATACGAATGAAGGAATTTGCTGATGTATTTGTAAAGCTATCCAAATGAATCTGCATTGTTTCAGTCTGACATAAGCTATCATTTGATGTGAACTGTAGCTAGTTCTTCCCCTCTGCTGCCTCCCATCCACATGGATGAAGTGTTCTGCTCTCCAGCACATGCTGTGCAGAAGAGGACCTGGACCTGGGGTGTGGAGCTGGGACTGGGATTTGGGTGTGTATTTGCAGGAAGCCCACAGGGGATGAAAGATGTAGGGATAAGTAAGTCCAGGCCATCAGAGTTTAGCTGAAACAAGAAAGACAAGCCATAAGTAAACTCATGGAGAAAAGAAATGAAAGCTTCCCTGTAAAACAACGTGCTGTGTGTTGCTGGGATTAAATGAAAATGTTGAGTTATTCGGTGTTGCCCAGAATGAAACCCAGCAAAATGTTTGAAGAGTTACCAACAGACTCCAGTGAGGCTTTTAGTAAAGTTTGCTTGTCCTTGCCCAGTCCCTTTGCTTTATTTTGCTTGCTGGGCAGTAGGTGATGGCATTCTGCTAGTGAGGGGTTGCTGAAATATCCTATCATGTGGGTTTTCTGATGTCATAGACATTGAATCAAAACCATTCATTTTTTTAATGGCATCATTAAAGCCAGCTTGTGATTGCTGCACAGTGGTGTTGAGTACAAGATGTTGGCGCTTTGAAGAAGGATTTGCTTTCCCTTTATGAATAACTGGGAGTTGTTCTCGCTAGCATTGAAACATTCTGTCTAGGATATTGAGGACAATTGTTCTTCTGATTTATACAATGACTTCTTTTGTTCTCTTGTTCAAAGTGCTAGAGTGAATTTGGTTACAACACAGAAGATGTTTTGATCTAGAAAGCAAGTTTTTTCAATGCCTTCTAAATTGGGAGCTGCCCCCAGTCTTACTAAAACTAGTGTCACCACTAAAGCGCTGGGTTTGGCTACTGCTGAAATCACAGCAACAAAAACTGTAAAGCTAAAAATTAGTAAGATTCTATTTTATTTGGGATTTATTTTTTTTTCATTACTCTTTTTTCTTGGGAGGTTTTTCCTCTGATTTATCCCAGCGCTGGCTTTCCATCTCAGACCAGTTTTCTGTACAGCTGCAGGGTTGAGTTCTGTGCAGCTTCTGTTAGCTGGGCTTGTGCCGAAACCTGATTGTCATTTTTAAACACATGAGCACAGTCCTACCATGGGGTTTACTGAAATATTACTGTTGCTTTCTGGATGCTCATGACAACAGTGTGCTAAAGAGGCTGATTATGCAGATGTGGTATTTGAAGTTCCTGTGCTTTTTTTGTTCTTGTCTGTGAGTTGTTGCAGCAAAGCAAATGCGTGTGCTTTAGGTTGAGAAAGGGATTTGCCTCCTTCCTGCCTTCAGAAAAATGAATGGTGCCTCTCCACTACCAGTGACTGATCTGTTTCCATCAGTTACACAGCACCATTAATGGTATTTCAGAGCAGCTACTGAGTAACTGCAATGCTAGTTATAACTCAGTGCAGTCAGTTATGGTTCCCAGGGACACTGAAGGTTTGGAGATACAGGACATGGCCCTGCTTTCTCCTCTTCAGGAGGTTTGAAGATGTTCATGGTCTTCAGTAAGATACTGAAATGTAGCTTGACACATCATGTCATAGGTGGACTATCTTAGGCTGGAAACACGGCTCCTGAGTTAGCTTCCAGGTTGCCTTTAGGGGTTAAGGTGATCCAAGGTCCAGCAGTCACACCAAATATTTTTAGACTTGCCTGTGAATTAGCATGTTCAAATGTTCCTTGAGTAGGATTCAGGTTTACAGACGCTGTGTGCCTGCAGGTTGTGGCACCTCAAGCCCACTGTGCGGGGGGTGGAGGAGTGCTAGAGGCATCAGCCTGTTCTGTTTGCAGCCCAGGAGGAAGGCAGCAACTTGAGTCTCTGCTGACTCAAAATAGTGGTGCAGAGTGCCCGGAGAAAACCAGCTCACTGCCAGACTTGGGCAGATGAAAGCTGATGTCATCTTGGGCAGATGAGAGCTCATCTCATCAGGGTTTAATTCATCCTGCACTATTTATAGATCTAGGCAGGCCCAATTTCCTGCATTACCTCAGAGAGAGGGGATTTACCCTCAGAGCAGGAGTAAGAAGCATCACGTATCCCTAAATCTATGCTGTGTGCCTTGCTCATGATGTTGGATGCTTTACTGGGTGCAAGAAAGTTCTGGCTTTAACTGCTGCTTGTCATACAGGCAGGGCAGGAGCTGGAGGAGTACCTCTTACTCCATCTCTGACATGTTGGTGTTGTCATTAATTGCTTGTTGGGCTCAATATTGTGTGATTGCAGAAGTTTGTGATGTGGGAGCAGAAGCCCAAGCTGTCAGCTGTACTGCTGTTGTAGGTCACTTGACTTGAGCTCAGTTGACTGCAGAGGTAGGATCTGTTCTCCAGAAGAACCTGTGTTTTGGCAGTGACTTTGCCATTTCTCTCTGGCTGGCACAGGGCTGCAGGTACGTACCAGGTCTGTCCTTCAGCATCATGTGCCTTTGGAGGAGAAACACACAAATGGGGGTAGCCCTGCAGCGCCTTTGTCTCCTGGTGCTTTTGTTGTTTGTGTAACCAGATGACATACCTCATTCTTCTGCTCCTCTTGATTCTCACCCAGCATTTCTCTAATTTAAGACTTAATCCCATTACACAAAGTACTAGAAACCATTGCCTGCTTGCATAGATCATATTCTGTTTTCTATTAATAAATTTCTGCTCTGTATGGAAATGAATAATTTAGTTCAAGATGTTGCTTTAAATCTGATTTAGGCTTGCTGCCCACGCAGCCGTCTCCTTCAGCTCTACTATATCCAGAATAGTTTTGCACAGAGAGGAGGTGGTAAGCACTTACCTACCAACTGCCTTAAGGTCGGTGGTATTGTCATGGTAAGAGTTACCGGATGGAGATGTTTTACACTCTTACAATATTTTTCCTTGGCTTATAGGCATAGTTTGTGGTGGTGTTTTAGTTATATGTAGAAATTTGAGGGCAAAGAGGAAGACAATGGAATCTCTACTTTAATCTCTCCATGGTTTAGAGCTGTAATAGGTTGCCCTAGGAACATGCCGCAGTTGTTTTCTACCTTTGCCAAGACTGGCAAAGCCGACATGAAGTAAATAATCCTGTAGCTACACTATCACTGAAAAAGAGGAAAACCTGATCTGGGTAATCTGTGTCTCCTCCACCTCACAGCAAAGCAGCAGTGACAGTTTTCTTTGCCTTAGGTGAACCAGGACCTGAGTGTCCTTAAGCTGAAAGGCTTTTGGGGATGTTTCTGGCCCTCTGCTAGTTCAGACATTCAAGAAGCTTGAGCAGAACGCAAGGAACAAGCACCTTGCTGCACAGTGTTCTGCTGGATTTGAATATGAAAAGTGAATAATTGCAGGGATTTCACAGATGTGTTCTTTATTTACAGTCTCCAAATTAAATCAACTCTCAGTTCTTCTCCAGGGAATTAATCTTGAACGTTGAGCAGCTTCACATTGGGACTAAAACTCATCTGGTAATACCAGAAAAGCAGCTTAGTAAATTAGTTGTGAAAAGCACTGGTAGTATGAATTCTCATCATTAATCATTCCCACTGTGAAACAAATGGCTTACTACAGACTTTAATAACTTTAAAACCTAAGCTCTCAGTCACACTCTGATGTAGAGCAGAGGGAGCGTAGCTGTAATTGGCAGTCCAGCACCCAGGTACCTCTGTTTGCTGCCTGGGTGTCTCTGGAGCTCAGGGGACCCCTGGATCTGCTCTTGGATGCCTCATTCCTTCGCTCAGAACTGTTAATTAATAAGGGACACTTTTGGTGGTACCTGTCAGTTGGCAGTGCCGTTGCTTCCCTTCCTGGCCACAGCATGGCAGTCGGAGATCATTCCCCCCTTTGAACTCTTTGCCATCAAGGTGTGCATCTACTTCTTTCCTTAATCAGTCCCCCCATACAATTAGACTCTACAGTCACAGCTGGGGGGTGTGTTTTCCTCCTCAGTTTAAGAATCATTCAAAGATGTTAAGGCTAGGAGACAGGACATGGGTAGGAAGCGTCAGCTGTTCTCTGTCAGTTGCACAGCGACATGAGACCAATACTCCAGTTTAGCTGCAAACTTCTATGGAATTTGCTCATTAGGGAGCCCAAAGGAGGAGAAGCCACTGTTGACATGACTCTGAGGTGGGCAGAGAAACATGTTCAAAAAGAGCTGCTCTGTGATGAGAACCATAATGTGCTGCTTCGGAAAAGAAAAAGATATGGAAAACTTCATTGGTTTTGCACTCAAAGTTCAAAACAAGAACTGCACAGAAATGGAGAAGCTTATTGAAAGTAAGCTAAGCAGAGAGGAAATGCCCACCATCTATCACTGGAGACATGAGGAATGGTGCGGGGAAGCCAGCATGACTAAACAGAAGGGCATGGAGGCTGTTGAGAACAAAAAAGCGTTTTTCAAAGAGCTGCAGAAAAAGGGGAAGGTTCTAAACTCAGGCACATGGAATATATGAACAGAGCAGGCAAAGGGGGTTTGAGAGAGGGTTTGCAAAGGGGAATGAAACAATAACAGTTGTGTTTCAGAGCTGTCAGAAATGGAACCACGTGAGAAAGTTTGGGGAGCTCCTGGCTGCTCAGGCTCTGAAGGGAGGGCTCAGGGAAGGTGTAGCCAGAGCAGAGGAACTAAATTGACTTTCTGCACCCAGGCTTGTCACAGAGCTGCTCACAGAGGTCACCGTGGTAAAAGCTCCTTGTGAGGAGTCAGCAGCGACCCTGCCTTAAAATGCAGTGCCTGCTGAGAGGCCATAAAGTAGATAAAATATATGCCTTTAAAGCAAGTGCCAGGACTGAATGCGTCAACACAGGAGGTTTAAATGAGTTTGAGGATGAAGTAGTTGAGTTGTGCCGTGAGAGGTTATGCTGCTTGGTTGAAGCTGCCATGGTGACTGAGGGCTGCAGTGCTTCACATGATTTCCAAAGTAGATCCCAGAGGAGTTCTGGGAATTCACTGACCAGCTGGACCAGACAGACTGATAAAACCAGCAAGAAGTATCGTGGATTAATCACACTGATAAATATTGGGAAAGGGTCAGCGTGGTTTTTGGAGAGGGAAGAAGTCTTCTGCAGAGCTGCTGGATTTCTTTGAAGGAGTCAGTAACCATGTAAGTAAGGGCAATTGAGCTGATGGATTTCCAAAAGACAAGGCCCCTTACCAAAAGGAGTTGCATAAGATATATGTCTTAAGGGACTTACGTGGCCACGTGGTCAGAGGAGAGGTCCTTTCATGGATGAAATACTGGTTAAAAGGAAATAACCCCAGACAAACGGCAATTATTTTCACAGTTGCTTGAGATCACGAGAGGGGCACCTCAGAGATCTGCATTAGGACCTGTTCTGCTTAAATCTGCTCTTAAATGATCTGGACTGAGAGATGGAAGGTTCAATGGAAAACTTTTATCTGCCTCTGGGTAAACATGGAGTGTGATGTATATTGAGTAAAACCATCCTACAGTGGAATATTAAAGTACAGGCTCAGGGTTGATGGTCACCCAGAGGCATAAGGCCTTAACGTTGTGAGAGATGAGTGAAAACGTCAGCTCGGGGCTCATGGCTTTCAACAAAGCAAATCAATTCTTGTTTATCAGGAACAGAGAACAAAGCGACCTCATTGCGCTACTGTGACAACCCACAGCGCACCCATGTGTGATTGACGTGCCACCAGCTGCTTGTCTGAGAGAGGACGGAGCACGGTGGGGCACTTCTGGAGAGCGATAGCATGGTCAGAACAAAGCTGCTGTGCCAGGACCAGCTGGATGGTCCAGAGTATGTCTGCCCAGAAAAGGGCATGTGAAGGGGAATCGCAGCAAGCTGTTCCATCACATCTGGAGGGTATGGAAGCGGGGTCAGTTGTTCTCAGTCTTCCAAATGAAGGACTGGGAGATCTGCAAAACCAGCAGATACAATATGGGAAAAGAAGTGGTTCTTCACCCTGCGGGTTGTTAAGCTTTGGCTTTCCTGGTCACAGGGTGAGGTGGGTGCCAAAGGCACAGGTAGCAGGAGGTGACTGCCCAGTTCTCAGATGAGAAGGTCAAAGTGAAGACCACACCTGCAGTTCAGGGAGTCTCTTTTGACCTATAGATTGTTGGAGGTTGAGAAGATGAAGGTTACAAGATGCAAGTGCTGGAGAAAGTATCACTGCGTGCTTGCTCTCTTTTATTTTTGCCATGCCTTAAAGTGAGACCAGGGGGGCTGGCTACACCATACCAGCTCCGTACCTCCTGATCCTCCTGATCCTCCTCCATCAGTGAGCTCCTCACCCATGCCCTGAGGGAGCTGCTAGTGTGTGAAGCAATGCTTCCCAGCTTGAGTTGATCAGCAGCTGCTGCCTCCACAGGGCTCGGGTCTCTGCTCCATCTCCCCAGCCGCACACTGCTGTTGGCATGTGTGTGTCACGAGCTTCGTGCCTGTGGGCTGCAGAGCAGAGGTTGCCTCTGCTGTCGAGTTCTGATTTACAGCAGGTTATCTGCAGCTGCTGGTTATTTTTTGCCTACTGTACAAATAAGGGCAGAAGATAAAATCTCTTCAGAGAAACCTCTGTTAAAGTTTCCACTCCCTAGGTGAAAATGAAGTTTTACCCAGCTTTACAAAACAACTGTAGATCACCATCTTCTCTCACATTCATCTCCCTTAGTTTGCAGACTACACATTTGTTATGATCTGGCTGTCTTCTGGCCACATCTTTCTCACCTGCCTTCTCCTGTCACTGCTCATTATGGATCAGATCAGTGTTCAGGCCACAGCTGGAGTTAGGCAGCTGCAAGATACCAATCCTTGAATCACCATTCAGGCTACACTGCTGCAGTGTGCCAGAGCTGGCCTGAACAAAAAGCAGCAGCAGAGCATGCCAGCATCTGAGCAATAAAGATGACAAACGTCTGATACTTTCCAACACTATATTTCTACAGGAGCAGTGGACAAATGGGTAAGAATACTCAGAGTTGTGGTTAGGTGACAGGGTGGCACAGGCAGGGCGTCTCGCTGGGCGGCTGGAGGGGAGAAGTGTCTGCAAGAAGGACATGAAGAATGTTTAGCAAGGGCAGAGGGCATTCTGTCACTGAGCATTCTGGTACCTGTTGTAAGTGGGTTATTCCACTCCATGTTAATGATGCAATTAAATAATAACTGGGTTTTGGCCAATTCAAGGTAGCAGTTGTATCTTACAAGCATGGAGACTGTTGTTGCCATCCTAAGCGTGATGTTAAGCTCTATATTAAGCATGTGCCTCATGCTGTCCTTTGGCTTTGGTATGTGAGAGAGAGCTGTTTCGGAGAAAAGCAGGTGACAGGGAAGTCGTGTGCTGTAACTGTGTACTCTGAAAATGGTTTTGTCCATTGCAATCATAGGTCAAGATAAAAGCCCTGAAGCTACAGGGCAAGGCTGCAGGGAAACTAAAGTTCACTAGAAAAATGGACATAGTATTTATTACCTGTAGGGAAGCTGGGCGTAAAACTCAGTCTTACCATCTCCAGGTAATCTTGAAAAGGAGATCATCACAGTATTGCAATGTTTAGCTAAAAAAGTGGGTGGAAAGAGATTTGACAGGGCTGCAGACTGCAAGAGCTTTACTGAGCTACCAGCTGTGAGTAGGAGAATACTGTCAGAGTGTGGATGTGACCCTTACTGCTGGCCCTCAGTTAGGGTTCCCTGCAGCACAGGCTGCACATGTAACATGGAGATTCCTCCTTCTCTCTCTGCAGGAACATGACATTGAGACAGCTTTCGGAGTGGTCCATGTCACCATGCGGGGCATGCCCAAGGGGAACAGACCTGTCATCCTCACTTACCATGACATTGGCCTCAACCGTAAGTCCTTGCGTTCCCAGGACCCTGAAAAAGTGGTTGGTTGTGATATTTGCTTTTGAGCATGGGGACCAGCAGGACTGGCCTGGAGCTGAGATGAGACAGGTCATTCCAGGATAAAAAGATAAAGGTCCTCAGGAGAGGGAACATGTGGCACACCTCTGTCCTTTCTAACAGCCCTTGAGTGGTGGGGCCAAGGTGGAAATAGGTCCACCCACCACACTACAGTGCTCTAGCTGACTTATTGCACTGTGTGACACAAGGCATCTGTTTGCTGGATGCTGGGCAGATGAACAGGTCCCTTCTACAAGGCTGCAGAAGTAGTGTAATGCTTCTGGTGCACTCAGTTGCTCTTTCCATGTGTCTTCCCACCTAGCATGTACTGCTGTGTTCACCCCAGTGCTCCTCAGTATGTGCTGAGTACCCAAGTGCTGCTAGGCCCTGTTTTCCAGGGCATGCACACTGGGGTGTCATTTTTCTGCTTGCCCTCCAGTGGTGGCATTACTTAGCTAGGACTGTGCAGTCAGGGGCACAGCAGTGTGTGTCACCTAGCACCCATTGCGCCACAGACTCAGCAGCAGGGTTGGGCTCATGCATGTGTGTGGTGCTGTGGTGTTTGGAGGGTAGATTGCAATAAAACTTCAGGAAATGTCTCATTTCTTCTTGCCGTAGACAAATCCTGTTTTAATGCATTCTTTAACTTCGAAGACATGCAAGAGATCACTCAGCATTTTGCTGTGTGCCATGTAGATGCACCAGGCCAGCAGGAAGGAGCCCCACCATTTCCTTCTGGGTAAGAACTCTGCAGGGACTCTTGCTGTTCCAGACATGGTCTGGATTGCAGTCTGGACTGAGGTAGCACCCAGTTTAAGCCAACTGGACTGCCAGGCTGAGGGTAGTGGGAGGCAGCTTCCAGGAGCAGAGGAAATGAGATGAGGAGGCTTCCCAAGGGGCATCTGGGGAGCCTTGCTAATCCTGATGCACAGGTAAAGCCCTCACTAGTGGTGCGTGCTGGAACCAGCTTTTTGACTTGAGCACCAGCCCAGCACACTGCAGCCTGGCTGCCATTCCATGCTCCATCTGTCCATCCTCCCAGAGAAGTCTGGCCAAAAAACCATAGTTCTGTGTTGGTCTTGCTCTGAGGAATGGGATCCATGCATTTGGCTGGAATATACAGTATCATTGCAAAATAATCACCTATGTCTGTCAGATGTTACTTGTTTTTTCTACCTTGGATAGAAATGGAAGGTGACCTTTCTGAAGCTGTATTTGGAGGTGCTTTGACTTCAGTCTCTCTTGGTTTTCAGGTACCAGTATCCCAGCATGGATGAACTGGCTGAAATGCTGCCCGCTGTTATGACACACCTAAAGTAAGTCTGTGAAAGGAAACAGTATGAGCCAGCTGGATGCAGCTATTCCAGCACTTACCTCTATCCCTGCTTGCAACATCTGATATGCTCACTAAGTTGTCTCAAGAGGTCTGAGCACCTCCTAACCTGTGTAACCCTGTCTGGTTCTTATGCGGGGAACACTGTCTGCTACGTGACACAATTTATGGCTGCTGCATCATTGCTGGATCGCTTTGAAAATGAACCATAAGTGAACAGTTGGATGCAGAGAGGGGAGAGGCTTTGCTCTAGGGATGCTTTGCTGTGAGCGTGTTAGCCTTGCTGATTGGGAAATGCCTGTATTTCAGCCTGAAAAGCTTCATTGGGATTGGACTGGGAGCTGGTGCTTACATCCTCAGCAGGTGTGCAGTAAGTATCTCTTCATTTCCTTGTGATTTCTATGAGCTGTGGTCTTCCTCTGCTCAAGCAGACCATTTGTGGGGCAGGGGCAAGGTAGCAGGCAGTAATTACAGTAGGCCTGCAGGGAGCCATGTGAGAGCTGCTTTGCATCCAGATGGTTAAACTGGAGCAGCCAAGATTACTCTGAACCCTTGCCAGACATGGAGAGATTGTAATGTGATGTCTTTGAGTCAGCAGAGCCCATCCTAGCTGCTAGGAATATCCAGCATCATGTCTTCACCAAGATTGCTTCATTGCTGTCTGCTGTCTCCAGTGTTTGTGACGCCAAACAATTGATTTGGTGATGTGCTGTGAGCACTGAGGAGGAATGTGATTTTTCATTGTAAGTAGATTTTACACTCCACCTTTGGCAAGAGAGTGCTAGCTTTATCTGGGCACTTACTTGTACATTCCTCTCCAGTGAAGTGTTTATAAGCACTTGAAATCATTGGAGGTAGTTCAGCAGCCCAGGAATTTGTCTGAGTCTTTCAGAGATAGTGTTAAACAAATACAGAAATCTGATGTTCTCAGTGAACTTGGTTTCAAGTTGCTGAGTGCAGAGTTGCCCATGATTTAGGCCATTATTGTTTCTTAAAGCCACTTAACCACACAGCTGCTCTCCTACCAAAAGTTCTCTGCTTCCCATTTCCCCCAGTCAGGGTTGAGCCTGAGGCGGTGTGAGGCACTGGTGTTTGCTGTTCCTTGCCTTTGGTATCTTGTATAGTTTCCAGTCTTGCTGAAGAAAAGATCACACAGATAAGCCTTTGTCCTCAGCTCAGTTAAGTGCAAGAAAGCCTTTGTCATGCAACCTGGATTTCTACAAGGACAGTGTTTCCTTCTGCTTAACTTGTGCTAATCTATACTGTGGAGCAGAAGAGCTGGTGCAACATTTCAGCCTTGGAGCAAGCCTAGAGCTCAAAGTTCCCTGGCTGTGTTAGATTGCTGGGTTTGTGTTTGCAGATCTCAAAGTATTTTGTACCCGTGCTCCCCACACACTCCCAACGTAAACTGCAGGGTGCTGGGGAGCAGCAGAAGGATGTGCTCTCCAGGCACAGGCGTGTGTCCAGGTCCTTCCTGGAGGTGCCATATTGGAGCAGAGAGGGTCACTGCTGACAGCCCTGTAATGCACAGGAGCCTGAGCAAGCCCTGCAGCTGCGCCAGATGCATGGGTCACCAGATGCCTCGGGCTGCAGGGCAGGTACTGTGTGAGCAGACAGCCCCTCAGTGCCAGCAACTGAATGAGTAAGGTCTAGTTGGGAGCCAGCTTTGGACCAGGCTCTGAAAAGACCATTGGCTGCCCAGCACAGGAGTCGCTCCGCATTCAGCCTTCATTTAACTGTCTTTCTTTTGCAAGAAGCTTTCTAGCTGCTGTGCCTGCCATTGACCCATGTGTGAGCAGAATAACCTTCTGAGTGTGCCTGTGCTCTCTCCCCTCAGCTCAGCCACCCAGACCTGGTGGAGGGACTCATTCTTATTAACGTTGATCCATGTGCAAAGGGCTGGATTGACTGGGCAGCATCCAAGGTGAGATTCTCCTTCCCCTGCATGTATCCCCTCCACAACGGTTAATGAAGAATGTGTAGAGCAAGCAGAAAAAGGACAGAGTACAGGAATGTGTTGGTTTCCAGCAAAACCGGTACAATCTCATTTCTGTCCCTGCTGCATTCCCAGTCTGGGTGTAGTATGGCCCCCACTGGAGGAGTAGGGGTGGGTGCGAAGGAGAAATCCTGGTAAACTGCTTGGAGATGAGTGGCTGTTGGGCACTTGGCTCTTCTCTGGTTTAGTACTCATGCTTGAGGCTTGCTTTGGCTGAAGTTGAATGGATCTCTTAATTATTCTGTTATTCTGGCTACTTGCAGTTATTCAGGGTTCCAAGTTTCTGCAGAGCTTGTGTGGGCACAGGCTCCTTTGGAGCCTTGCGCACCCATCCCATTTGCTTCTTATATTGCTTGAATTATTTCTTTGTCATTTTCCTTCCTCTAAGGAGCTGCTTTGAAATTTGTAATGAAACTGCATTTTCCAGTTACTGTCCCTCCTTCTCATTCATGGTCACTTTCAGTTTTCAGGCTGGACAACCAACATAGTGGATATCGTCTTGGCACATCATTTTGGCCATGTAAGTACCCAGCAGATGTTAATGTCGCCTGTACAACTGAATATGGGGCTATAACTTCTCTATGTTCCTGCTCTGAAATAGCTATTTGGTCCACCAAATAAGGGCTGTCACAGATAGTACTGTCCTCTCTGTGTGTTAAGCTTGCATCAGGGCTTTTCCCACTGCAGGTGAATGCACATCCCCATGCTTGGCCTGTGTGTTCCCAGACATGTTAAGGAAGTAGTATCCCACCCATTAGCGCTAGAACTGCAGAAACAAGTAGGAGCCAGTTCTCTGAAGCCAGCACGGAAGCATTTGGGCTGTGGGTAGAGCACAGATCAGCTGGGAGTCGATGGAGGTGTATTGTATGTGTCCAGATGTTGAACTGCTGCATTCCACTCTTCAGTTTCAGCAGAGGCAAACCAGCCCCTCCTAAAAACTTTGGATACAGAAACGCCTTCTGTTTGGGATCTGCTGGCTTCCAGCCAGCAAGCTTACTGGGCAGCTGAAAAGGTCTGTGCAGTCATGCACACTTCATATGACATGCAGCAGATCAGTCCTCTGACCTGAAGGCCTCGCGCAACAACACGCATCAATGCTGGAAGGAGTCGCGTAGCTTCCTCCTGCTTAGAGCACATCCTGTTCTCTTCCTGCTTTCAGGCGCTTCATTATATGTAATGCTTCCTTGCATTCCATTGTCTCTCTGTCTCTCTCTAGCTCTCATTGGAATCCAGTTTCTTCATAGAACTAGTGTGTTGGGATTAAATTTTTCTTCAGTCGCAGTCTTGGGGCCTACCTGTAGTCACGTACCAAAGTGTGGCACGTAACAGCCATGTCACAGAAACTCTTCATGTCTCCTAGGTACTAATGCAGTCTGGAATCGCTGCCCTCCTGTTATTGTACACAGGGGAATGATGTGTATGGAGGCAGTTTAATGCCTTCGGAATTTTTATGAGTATCATTTCTTTGCTTGAGAAAAAGATGATGTTCCCTGTCTTCAAATTCTTCTGCCTTTGTACAGGAGGAACTGCAGGCAAATCTAGATTTGATCCAGACATACAGGCTTCATATCGCACAGGACATTAACCAAGATAACCTTCAGCTGTTCCTCACCTCATACAACAGGTACGGTTACTTTTTTGCTTGCTTGATTGCTCCCATAGCTTCCCTGCTTCTGTATGTATTATTCTGTTGGATACTATGTCATATGAACCTTTGTCCTAAGCTTAGTGTTCAGCCGTTATCCTGAGCCAAGCTCAGCCCTCATGCCTGAATGACCCTTTCATATACCTCAGTAGATCATCACTCTAGGCACACAGCAAGCTTGTCATGAGAGCATGGATCCTGTTTCTGGCAGTGATTGGTGGGGCTCCTGCTCATAGTAGATACAGGGAGTGCTAACCTGTTGCCTGGGCGCTGGAGCCAGCTCTCCTAGTTGGATTTTGTATGCTCCCACAACAACCAGGTTCCTCTGCTGCTTTGATGGCGAGTTGTTCTGTTTTGTCTTGCAGTCGCAGAGACCTGGAAATCGAGAGACCAGTTCTTGGCATGAATGAAAATACTGCAAAAACACTCAAGTAAGTTGCTTAGAGTCAGCCTGTTTCAGAGACTTGCTGTGCAGTCCCCTCAGCAGAAAAGCTGTTGCTGCTTCTCAGCAAGAACCCTTCAAGGCCGGGCACAGTAAAGATGGTCCAAGCCCTTCCATTAAGAATATACTTTGATTCTCCAGAAGGCAGAGTCAGAGGAGTAAGTGTATCCACCAGCAGTCACTGTGTTTGCTGAGCTGTTAGTTCAGCTGTTTCACATGGAAAATTAGGGACACAGGTTTTTGTTTGGCGCCACTGACTGCTTTCCCCCACCTTGCTGAAGAAATCACATGTGTGCAACAGAGTTGGCAGTTGGTGTGCATGGAGAGGGCAGTGTGGGTGTATGTGCAAGCCCTGGAGGATGTTTTGGTGCAATAAAATGCCATGGTGTGGTGGCAGACAGGGGCTTTGCTGAGCATTGTTAAACTTTCATGAGGCTGTTGGTTCATAGACTTCAAACTTCTCAGCAATCCCTTTGGAGCACTGTGAGTAACGTCTCTGTTTTGGTTTTTGACCAGGTGCCCTGCCTTGCTAGTGGTTGGTGACAGCTCACCTGCCGTGGACGCAGTGGTATGTACACATGAACTCTTTCCTCTCACGACACGAGCCCTAAAAATCACTTGGCAAAGCTGCCTCACCCAGCAGTGTTTTCACGATGCCCAGAACTAGGCACAGAAAGTGCCTTCTCGTCCCAAGCTCTTTTCTAGTCCCCCAGCTGTTGAGGTGTGTCAGTTATTAGTGGGAGAGCCAAGACTCGGGACTTAATGGCCCTGCATGGCAGTTCTGAGGTAAGGATGGCAGGATCCTGAGTAAGAGTCCTTGTGCCCTAGCATCTTGCTCCACAAGTGATGCAGAGAACACCTTTCAGGAATCCCTGAGCTCTGCCAGGCTGCTGCCTAGAGTTCAGTTCAAGTCACAAATTACTGTTCTATTGCTGTTGTACTGAGGCTACCTGGGGTTTAAAAATAAGCAGTGTGACTGCAATTCCTGTGGTGGAGAGTCTGCAAAAGCACTGCTTCATAGGGAAGGCAGCACTAAGAGACATCTCCTTCCTGTTGTTCTCTGTAGGCATCTGTAACCCACTTCCCTCCCAGCAGAGTTGTAAATGGGGCATAGAACAGTGCAGTGTGGTTGTGGTGAATGCTGCTCCTCCCCTTCAGCCAGTGATCATGGGGAGACCGGGGGGTTGTGACCAAAAGCAGCTGTCTTAAGAAACTGTGAAAGAATGTAATCTCCTAAAGCAGTAGCTTGGACCCAGGAGCTGTGCATGGAGAACTGCTGCAGGGCTTTTTCTGGTCACGGCCTGTTGCCTTTTCATCAGTCTGGTTTGGAAGTCTGAGACATTCTGCAAGTTTTGACTTTGCTATGATACTGCTCCTGAGGATTCTCACTGCTTCCCAGCCACAGCAGGGGAAGTTCTCAGTCCTTCCTGGCTCCAGAGAAGCTCTCACTGCTGAAGACAGCCACTGCTGCTGATTCAGCTGCCCCACATGTTACATCTGACTCCTCGAGTTTTCTGTGTGGTATCATGTCCTTCTTTCCTCCTTTTATTGTAGGTTGAATGCAATTCACGTCTTGACCCAACCAAAACTACCTTTCTGAAGGTGAGTGCCACTCCAGAATCCATTCCAGCTCCACAAAGACAGTACTTTTGCTGAAGCCACTTCCACTTGGGTTTTTGCCTTCCATACATTTGGCTTTAAGAAGTTTGTGGACAGTCATTCAGGGCTGTGTTTCTCCTGTATGGAGCCAGACCTTGGGAGAGGAGAGTTTGTCAGGGTGCCCCTGAATCCCTGTTTTATGACCACTTCTCTGTTATCTCCAACCAGCAGGGAAGACCTGCTGAGAGATAAGCAGAAGTGCCCTGCCTGCTCTCTGCCAGCAGCAGCACCACTTCTTTTAGCGTTATTCTAGTCCTTCCCATCCTCACCTGTGGCTCTGCAGTGTGCCAGACCACTGCTGTGTAGAAGTGCAAAGTGACAGGTTTGGAAAGAGCGGCAGGAGCTGGGATGGTCAAGGCTTACTCCTGGACCTAGAGTATGGCCTGAGATCACTTGGTAATGTGGCCTCCAAGGTGCTGGGTTCCTTCAGCAATAGGCTTTCAGGAGGTGCATCGTTGGGCCCTGTTTCAGCTTTAGAGACCAAATGACACAAGTGTGGCTCATGTGGTAGTGCCATTTACCCTGGTGGGGTGGGCAGTGCTGGGTGGGTCTGGGGTTGTGCTCCTGGGGTAGGAAGGACAGTTCAACCTCCCTTTGTTTCCTGTTGCAGATGGCTGACTGCGGGGGCCTGCCTCAGGTGGTTCAGGTGAGAAACACCTCTCAGCTCTCCCTCAGCATCTGGGCTGACAGATCCCCTTGCTCTGCTCACACTAAAGCTGCACTTTCTGTTTCCACAGCCTGGCAAGCTGACTGAAGCCTTCAAGTACTTTGTGCAGGGAATGGGCTACAGTAAGTGGCAAACACAATTTTCTGGCTTGGAGCAGGGCTGTTGTGAAGGGAACTCAGCCTTCCTGGTCCATCTGAGCCCATTGGCATTTGTGCTCCCACCCATCAGTTAGCGTGGTTGCCAGGAGATCCATCGACAGTGGAAAATCAACTAGGGTGCTAACAAGCCTTAGCAAACTAATGTTGTCCCTGACGTGTTTAATCCACACTGCAGCTGGAGTGGTGACCCCTTTTTAGTTCCTGCTGTTGGTAAAACCTTGTGAGTCTGTCTTTGTGCCAGTCCAGAAAAGCGTGATCCCAAGAACAATAAATCTCCTGAAATCCATGTATACCTCCTCCAGAGGGGAGGAGCTGGCAGCACAGCCTCGCAGTTGTGATGGGTACATGAGAGTTCTTCCCTTTCTTCTCAAACATGCCTGTTTCTTTCAGACTCCCACAGGGGGTAAATGATATCTCAGAGTGAAACCCTCCAGTGGCAGAACAGAGCTGAGTGACTTCTGAGACACCCAACAGCCCAGAGGGAGCTGTGCTTTGATCCAGTGCATGCCCTGCTCTATGGCTTCCCACTAGCGCTTGGAGGCAAAAGACATTGTCTCCTGAGCGTGTCAGACTGACAGCAGCTCAGCTCCACTGCTCTTGGTACTCCAGAGACTGGGGACTTCAAGAGAAGGGCTTCTCAGTGCACCAGAACACCTCTATCTCCATTGCGGGCACCTTGGCGTAGCTCTGCCTTGCCTGCCAGGGGTCAGGATTAGGAGGTCCCTTCTGCAGATGCTGAACCTTCAAAAGCTGGAAGTGTGGGAGGTGGTTCATGTGACTCATTTCCACTAAGGATGGCCACTGTGGTGGCTGTGACTCTCCCGTGGTCTCCACATGGCCAGGAGTTCTTTGCCAACTCATGGGTGTCAGGGCTCAGCAGAAGCTGTCCTTGTCCTTAGTTGACGTAAAGTCAATGTGTAGTTGACATGAACATAGTAGAACAATCACATTCTCCAAGGCTGGCCAGAAGTGCCTGGTCCTGCAGAGGAGGGTACCATGTGGGAAGGCTCCCTCAGCCTCACTGAGAGAGCGTTTCAGTGCTCATATCTCCTGTGTTCCTGGTGGTAGTAAAGTCCACAAGTGCTGTCATCGGAGCAAGGACTAAAGCAGCACTTGGGGGTGAGATCTCTTGCAAGTAGGATGTGCAGCACTGGGTAATTTTATGCTTCCAGAATTAGTAGCTTAGTCCCAAGATGGTTTTTCCCAACTTTGGTGGGCAAGACTGTGTTGGCCCTGCTGAGCTTAGCGTGCCCTCTCAAGAGGGAGGAGCAAATCAGGAACCTGCCATTTCTAGAAATGCACAAGTCAGTTCCTCAACAGCTACTCTTATGTCTTCTGCACATTGGCTACAACAGTTGCCTGGGCTGACACTGAGGGTGGAAGGTGATGCTTTGCAGGAGGCTTTTAGCAGAAACCTGATGCTGTCAGGAAGGACGTGAATTTCTGTTCCCTATCTGGAGTTACAAAGTATACCCCAGCTTCCCCACCGTAGGAAAATTATGTCTCTGTTGAGCAGTTGTGGTGTGTGCAGCAGGGAGGTCACCAGGTGCATTGCAGTTTCTAGACAAAGGCATTGAAGAGGCCTGGTCCTGATGGATTTTGAGTCACTTGGCATCTCCCCGAGATGCTCATTAGCTGCTGTTTCCACAGATAGTGGGAGCTTTTAGTGCAGCGTGTTAGCTGGGAGTGGAAGGGAAGGTAGCTGGGGGTCCCAGGAGCATTGCAGCTCCTAGTCACACACCACAACTAATTGGCTCTTTCCTGTATTCATCCCTTCCCTTGTCTCATGTTGTTTCCAGTCCCTTATGTGCAGCTCAGCCACCTAAGCACTGAGTCAGGTACCTTCAACTGTGCATCGCCTCGGCCCAAGTCTGTGTACTGAGTTGAATGACTCTTCGGGTGCATTGCTGTGTCTCGGCATGTCCTGCTGCGGGCTGGGCTGATCATTGTACAGTGTGTGCTGGTTTTTCACCTTTCATTTGTATTTTGTTGATTGTTGCATGACTTCAGCTCTGTGGTTTTCTAGAGTGATGAGACTGACTTTCAAAAGGTCATCTGTACAACAGCTGCCTTGGTCTGCACAGACACTCGCCATGACTGCACTTGCAAATGATCAGTTACGCTTTAGGCATTTGCTCACCTTGGACCTTTTGAAATTGGGCCTTAAAACGTGTTGCTTTAGACGTTAATTTTGGCAGTGAAGAGCGAGTTTTCTTCCTGAGGGTATAGTTCTTTTCGTGCTTACCCAGTGGCACATATCTGAGTGACTGTTACACTGCCCTGGAAACTTCCTCCTTTTCTAAGTCCCACGCTTGTTCTCTCTTGCAGTGCCAGCAGCCAGCATGACCAGGCTGATACGCTCCCGTACCCACTCCTCCTCTAGCCTGGGCTCTGGCGATAGCATCCGCAGCCGATCTCACGCTAGCAACCATGGTGAAGACAGTGCTGGAACTCCAGAAGGAATTGACCTGCAGGAGGCACCTCAAACCATGGAAGTATCCTGTTAGGCAGGAGCCCCTCTTCTGGATTCAGACAACTCCACTCTCCCCCACTGAACCCACTCAGAATCTAGCATTTCACCAACATGGCATTAACTGTTCTAACTTGTGCATGCCCATCTGAGCTGCCACCTCCTTGGTAGTCTGTACTTGGCATTACTTTGGTCCTTTCTGTATGCCCTTGGCATCAGAGCCTCTTTAAAACTCATTAACATTCCGCAGTCTTAGTAAGTCCCGTTATTGTACACGCTGGTCCCATCTCCTGTCTGTGCTGTATATCAATCCAGATGACAGCCGTTGTCTCCCCTGTTCATTTAAATATAATTTCTGTGGCTTTGTGAGGTTTAGAATTGCTTTCTAGTTGTGCTTCTGCTAAAGGACCCTTGTGGTGCAGTTGATACGGCATCTGTGGGACATGGGAAAGCAAGACCATGATGATGTGAAACTCCAGGCACTGGAGCAGGTGAACCTCTTTGGCAGAGCTGTGCCTGGAGTGTAGAACCCATCAGAGGTCTTTGCGTTCCCAGGACTCTCAGCATGCCAGGCAGCCATGGGGAAAACAAAGGTCAGAAATGCTGTCTTGGTCTCATCTCTGTGTGTGTGTTAGGAAGGAGCAGAGTTGATTTCTCACCTGAGCCTCCTGAAAGGGCAAAGCAATTAACAAGTAAACTTACGCTAACTGAGGTGCACTATTAACCGAGTACAAGGGATCACACTGCAGCAGCCCTGGCTCCAGACCACCTCTGCTGACCCTCCAGGGTCAGATGCAGTTAACACCTATTCTGCTATTCTGCCCTGGCATTTTCAACATCAAGTAGGTTGTGAAACGGACAGCAGTGCCCCATGCCAGATCCAGGAATCTCCTGCACTGCCAGCTCTGCTTCCCACAGCTGCCAGCCCAGGCAGGGCATCTGCACAGGGTGTTAGCTGAGATTTAGGAAATGCCTGTGGATGTAAATGACCAGCAGACACACATTTGTGTGAGTCAGGTCAGAAGAACGAGCAGGGAGCACCTCTGTGCAGGTGCTGTTCACTGTCCTGCTGGAATGCACAATTCTGCTGCCTTTTTTACATCTGGCTGGGTCATAGGGAGCAGGAGGCAAATGCCTGCTGTGTGCCAGGGTCTTGCTGTTAATGGGAGAAAAGGGAAGAGTGGTCAGGCTACTACAGGGCTCAATAGCTGAGCAAAACACCCTTTCTTAACTGTTGAGCAGGCCTGACTCACTGGGAGCCAGCTCCTCCGAGGGTCACGCTCACGTTCTGCTCCATTTCAGGTAGGGAATGGGACTGGGAGGCTCTGCCTGAGGGGGACTTTGTACCAGTTATTAAATAAAGCTATAACTGAGTTTCATTGTTACCCGCTGTGCTTGTGGTGTTTCTCCTGGCACAGCCTGAGGCCGCTGGTGCGAGAGGCAAACTCTTTCCCGTGGAAGGGGCAGCACTTGGAGAGGTGGCGGTGCAGGAGTGGGCCCTGGAGAGCTGCCTTCTGCAGGAAGACAAGAAGAAACTTCCAGCTTCGACACAGCGGAGGCAAAACTGGCCAAGAATTGCCTCCAGAGGGGAACACAAGCAGCTGCCCTCCCTGAGGAAGAGAGCTCTGCAGCGGAAGGTGTCACAGGTAGGACACAAAGTGAAGCTGTCAGCCCTGTGCCAGGGCAGCTGTGACGCGAGGAGGCCATGAGGTCTGTTTGCACGTCGTCCCCCTGCACCCCAGCCAGCTGCAGGCGCAGCAGCCGGTCCTTAACGCAGCCGGTTCTTCATCTTCTGCTTTTGAGAGCCAGGTTTTGCTCTGGGGTTTCAGGTTTGTCATCGCAGCTTTCACAGAAAGCCAGCAGGGACTGGCGGGGGCGAGCTGCTGCTCTCAGGTTAGTCGAGGTCTGGCTGTCGCGCCCACAGGACGCGCTGCTGCAGCCTTGTGCTTTGGCTTGTGAAGACCTTCAGGAAGGTCATTGCAGGGAGTGAGACAAAGGGGGGTTGTGAATAGCAAACTGAATGGTGAGAAATGAGACAGTTGTGTTAATGAGCGAGCAGTGAAGTGATAAAGTGATTAAATGAACAGAAATATGACGAGACTACCAAAGCAACCAAGACCACCAGATACCACATGAAGTTCACTGCTGCTGGATGCGAAACAACATGTACAAGAGGGAAGCTGCTGGTGGTGCACTGCTGTGATCTAGTGCCAGCTGACTCCACTGAGAAACGATTCTTCCTCAAGTTCCCTTACGACAATACTGCCACAGACCAAATGAAAGGGAAATGCAATATTAAAATGGCAATGAAATGAGTTAGAGGAAATTAAATGACCGCAGGGGTTGGTGCGAGCTCGACAAGTGCTGTTTGTGATGTGGAGCAGGAGAGCTCAGAGCTGCAGGCTGCCCGTGGACAAGGAAGGCAGGAGAGTGAATAGATGAGATGTTAGGCAGTTTGGATGGGAGGTGATTAAGAAGAGAGTTTTGTTGCCATGGTGGTTCACAGGCGTAACTGAGGCAAGATTTGTCATGGGGTTTGTTGTGTGTTTTATTTCCCGAAGGATAACAGGAAAAGTAAATTTGTTTTCACATAAGTAAGTGCTTTTCCTGTTAAAAAATACAAAAATCAAAATTAAATACAAGCTGAGAAATGAGTTTAATAAAGGGCAAAATGTTTCTCTGGGTGGCACGAGCAATGCCAGCCAAATCCGGGAGCAGAGCTTGAGCTCAGGACAGGCTTCCCTGAGGTGGGATCCTGACCCACATTGGTGCTGCTGCTTCCACACTTCAGGGCAGCACTAAGGTCCCTGTAAGATCACAGAGGGCTTCCTCGAGCTCTTCTGGCTGGAATTCCCATTCTCTTAGGACCGAATTCCCAACTGATCAGATCCTTGGGATGAGCTCATCCAAGAGCCCAAGCGCCTCTGCATCATCAGCAGTGTGCATCCCTCTCTCCAGCAGCATGGGGCACATCGTGCTGAGCTTGGCTCTGCTGGAGGTTTCTCTGGGGTCACTGATGGAAAATCACCTCTCGCAGCCACAGGCTGAGGTTTCTGCCTCTTGTGCTGGGGAGAGCTGGCTGTTACCAGGAAAGCCACAGGCCTTGCAAGGAGGCAGCTTCAAGCCACTGCTTGAGAGCCACAGCCCCAGCTCCTGCCCTGGACCACGCTGCACAGCCATACCTGGACATGCTCCATGGTGCAAGGTGGTGGAGTCAAACTCGGTGCCAGATGATGCTGCAAGGAGGAACTTGGTTGTGACAACAACTGCTGCTGTGTCCAGGAGGCACCTTCAGACCCTTGTCTAGCCTCAACCTCTGAGTGCTGGAGTCTGCTCCTGCTCTCACATGCTGCCCATCCCTCCCTTTTACCCACCCCAGGGCCCATGCGGTGACTATGGTGCCTTGAGTGCCCTCAGGGAGCTTTTTGTGTGCCACAGTCCCCAAGGGGCACCCGCAGCTGAGCAGTGTGAGTGAAGAAAAGAAAACCCCACTCGAGTGTGTGTGCACGTCACAGGAAGCAGCAGCAGCCGCAGCTCCAGCTCCTCGCACCCCTCACACGGCAGCACTGCTGGGAGCACCCAGCACCCAGCCCTAGAGCAGAGGGACCAGGGCAGAACAAGGGGATCCCGCAAGGGCAGGGGCTGCCCTGCACAAGGGGGATCCACTGTGCAAGAAGGACCCTGCAATTGTAACCTGGGAGCCTGAGGACCCGCCACACAGGGAGAGCAGAGCTCAGCCGATGCCTGCCCTGCCCTGACAGCATCTGCGGGATGGTGACAGCGAGAGGCAGGTAAGTGGGGTTCACCCCAACTGAGGGCAGCAGCAGCTCTGGGGGCTCAGCCAGTGGAGGGTCTGGGTCTCACACAGCTTCGGCTGCACCTCTCCATAGCCAAGGAACCAAAATAGGCAGAGCTGTGTCCCCATAGCCCCTGAGCTCCCACGGGAGCTGGTACAGGGAGCCCCACACCCTGCAACCACTGGGCTGGAGGGTGACAGCACATAGAGGCTGGCCATGCTCAGGGACGGGGATGTGGGTGCCCCATCCTGGGCAGGGTCCTGCTGTCCCCACCAGTCCTCATGGCACTTACGGGGGCTCCCTAGCAGCTGCCCGCCAGGCTCAGCCCAGCCCAGCGCCCTGCCCTGGGGCACAGGGTTGGTGCCCGCAGCCCATGAGCATCCCTACACGGCCCCACCGGGTCCAACCTGGACCTCTCTTTCCCTCCCAGCCGGCAGCAGCGGAGGGCCGGGGGCTGAGCCGCGGGATGGGGAGCGGGCCCAGCCGGGAGAGGCCGCCCAGCATCGCCGCAGCAGCCCCCGACACCGCGCAGCCGCTGCTGCCCGCACAGGCAGGTGAGCGCCTGCAGCTCCGGCACCCCCATGTGCCCCTTCCTCCCGCCCCTGCTGGGGCCCTGATGCCGCCGGGGGAGCTCTGAGCCCCGTCACCGTCCCCACAGCCCCCGCTGGCGTCCAGGCCTTGGCTCTCTGCGACTTCCCCTCTGGCTCAGGGGCCGTCCTGAGGATGGGGGAGCAGCTCCGCGTCCTCTCCGAGTGAGTCCCTGCACGCAGTGAGTGCTCCCGACCAGGCACAGGGCCCTGGCGGCGGCACCGTGCTGGGGGGGCCCTCCCCGCAGCTTCAGCCCCTCGGGATGGCTCAACCCCTTCCCTGCAGGGATGGGGACTGGTGGCTGGTGGCGTCGGAGGTGTCCGGTAAGGAATGCCACATCCCCAGCAGCTGCGTGGCCAGGATCAGGCACAGGTAAGGGCCTGTCCCAGGGCGAGCACTTAGAGGACGTGGCCCCATTGCGGAGAGCCCGGCCACAGCCCTGTTTCTGTGCCTGTGGCACGGAGCAGCGCTGGGGCCCGGGGGTGTCCCCAGGACACGCGCTGCTGCACCCCGAGCGGTCCCCTCTGGGCCTGGGGCGCTGGGAGAGGCTGTGCCAGCGCCGCTGCCCTGCAGGTGGCTGTACGAGGGCGTCAGCCGGCAGAAGGCGGAGGAGCTGCTGCTCCGGCCCGGCAACCGCAGCGGGTCCTTCCTGATACGGGAGAGCCAGACCCGGCGAGGTGAGACCCGCGGCCGCGGGCCCCGTCCCCCCTCCCTGCCATCCGCACTCACACCGGGGACAGCGGCCGGCCCCGGGCGGCAGTTCCCTGGTGCTGCTGCTCCCTGTGTTGTGCTGAGCCTCTGCGCGGGGCCTCAGAAGCCAAAACCACGGTGAGGCCTCCTGCGGCTTCTGCTGAGCTGAGGGGTGGAAAGGCTCAGCCCCTGAAGTGAAGCAGGGCCCCATCGCGGTGAGGTGCTGAGGGAACCCCACAGGAGATCCTGCTGGGCGGCATG
Organism: Myiopsitta monachus; assembly: GCA_017639245.1. NCBI lineage: Eukaryota > Metazoa > Chordata > Aves > Psittaciformes > Psittacidae > Myiopsitta > Myiopsitta monachus. The sequence goes on from CM029928.1 coordinate 37,292,206, forward strand.
AGCCTGATGCTCTGCGGCCTCATGGCTGCTGGGCACAGCGGGGGCCGTGGGGCTGGGCATAGCCCTTCGCAGTGAAGACTTGGGCACGGAGCTGTAGCACCTGACGCTGCGGGTGTGTGGAACACGGCAGACCCAAGGTCATCCCGTGTCCTGGCGCTCCCACAGCCCATTGTGGAGGTGCTCATGGCATGGGGCTGGCACAGGGATGCTCACACCCGTGCAGCCCCATGGGGTGCTGCCGCCCCTCCCCGCGGGGCAACGGCATCCCTGACGCGGGGGGGGCCGTGCAGGGGGTGCCTGCCTCATCCCAGCCGTGTGCCCCGGCCTCGCAGGCTGCTTCTCGCTGTCGGTGCGGCGCTGCGAGCAGGGCTGCTGGCCCGCGGTCACCCACTACCGCATCCACCGCCTGGACAACGGCTGGCTCTACATCGCGCCCCGGCTCACCTTCCCCAGCCTGCACAGCCTCGTGGAGCACTACTCCGGTAATGCCCCGGCACCCGGCTCCGTGCGTGCTCCGCGGGGACGGAGATGGCGGCCGCTCCCCCGCTTGCTCCGGGGTGCAGATGGGGGAGAACGCTGTGACACCGCCGCTCCCTGCGCAGAGGTCGGAGAGGGGCTGTGCTGTGCCCTGGGTGAGCCCTGCGCCATTGAAGGGGTGAGGGTGGCTCCAGTTCCCGCCATGCCCGCTGTGGTGAGGAAGCCATTGCTCAACTGGGACGAGATCGACAGGTAGGGACAGGGGGGCTGCCCCCGCCCTCAGGCGCTCGGGCTGGGGCTGCCCAGTGACCGCCCTCCCACAGCTCCCTCCTGTTGTCGGACACCGCGTCCCCCCCCGAGGACTCCCCCATCAGCCTGGGCCTGCGGGAAGCCGTCAGCTCCTACCTGCTCCTGACCGGGGCGGCCATGCCCGAGGAGGGCGCTGAGGGGAAGAGGGCCGGGAACTGCTGAGGGCAGGGTCCCGCCTGGCCACAGCCCCATGGCGGACACAAGGCCTGGTGTGAGCCATGGTCGCTCGTTGGTGCTGTGGAGATGGGAGCCGGGGCTGAGAGAGCTGAGACCAAGGTGGGGACCGACCGGCACGGATGCTGGAGGAAGGGGCTGCCCAAAGGCCTGCGCTCCCCAGAGCCGGGATGTGAGGTCCGAGCAGCCCCAGCATCTCCTCCCATGGCGCTGGGCGAAGCAGAGGCGGAACACGGGAGCAGTCGCTTCAAAGAGGCCCCATCCGCAGGGAAAACGGGTGCAAACGTCCCGCAGCCAGGCCCGGGGGTGCGCACGCACCCCTCGGGCTCACGCTCAGAGTGACTCGGGGTCAGCGGCTGCAGGACAGGGCCGGTGAGAGAACCCTCCTGCTCTCACCCAGCCCGAACCTCAGCCCCAGGAGCAGACCGGGCCCCGCATCCGCGGCGCCTGAAACCCGGACCTGGGAACGCGCGGACTGCGGTGGGCTCAAGGGCCGTGAACCGGGATCCTGCTGGAAACGGAGCAGCGCCGTTGATCACATCGCAATTAAAGGGCATCTCGATCACATTGAGGGGTTGTGAGTAAATGGTGGCTGCAGCTGCAGCCTCGGGGCTGGTTTCACCCTCCATGGCCTGGGGGGGGTTCTGCTTCTGCCGCCAGCTCCCCATGTGGGGGGGGAGCCACTGAGGATTGATTAATGAGCCCTAGAGCCTGGCAATGTTTAACAGCACAAGTGCTGTTCTAGGGGCAGCAGGAAACGGGCCCGCACAGGATGAGGCGATCCGAACAGGCACAGTGCAAATCCCTGTGTCCAACCCCCCTTGAGCTGCACCGCTGGGGCTAGAGGGGACCTCAACAGCAGCCTCAGAGCACCGCCAAGCCTCAGCCTTCGCCTCCCTCCCAGCACAGCACGGCCTGGGGAAGCCCCCCAATGCAGCGTGCCATCCCCTCCTTCCTTTCCCTGCACCGGTGCCTCAGGACCCCCCTTCGTTGCAGGTTTCCTGCCCGGACATGCTCGACTCTCCTCATTTTCATGTCTGACACACGGGCTCCTCCAGGCCCACCCTCGCTGTCTCGTTTCCCTGCAGGGCCTCACCCACCTGCGCAGCCGTCGGGCTCAGCCCCGGTGTCTCGGCTGCACGGGGCACAGGTTGGGGCTCGTCCCTCAGCCCAGGCCTGGTGCCACAGCCCATTGAGCCGCTGCTGTCACCCCTGGGCCCCCGAGGCTGCACAGAGGGTTTTCCTTTATTTTTGCCCTTATCCCCCTCCCTGTGTAAAAGATCAGCTCGTGGGCCCCCTTCCTCCTCCTTCAGCCTGAATCCGTCTACACTGTGGTGTAGAAGCATCGTTGGTGCTTCTGCATCAATGGTTCTACCTCAGGCTGGAGGGTGCTGCTGGGGGTGCCCAGCCTCGGGTGGCACCAGCCCCACTCCTGCCTCCCACCCTTAAACACTGCAGCCGTTACCACCATCAGCACAAAGCCTGGTGTCGAAGCAGGATTTCGGGCTCCTTGGGGAGCTTTATCACCAGCTTCCTCTGAAGAGACAAGCAGCGACATGCAGATGTGCAACCCTGCCATGCACACCTATGCTCTGCCACCTCAAACCGAGTGGTTCGAGCATCTCTTCCACAAGATCAGCTACCAAGCGTTTGCTGGGATCGAAGCGACTGCTGAAGGTGTTCCCATCTCCATATGGAAACACCTTTCCACCTGAAAGGTGCATAGAAACCATGTTTTCCTGTCATTTCAGAAACGAGTGCCAGCTTTCATGGCTCAGTTTGCAATGTGCAGCTGGCAGCACTCATCCTGCTTCACTGGGTCCTAGGAACTGCGCATAGATGCTACACCTTCAGGCCTCCGGTACCTGTGGAATGAATGTCCTGGCTTCACACTTGAAGCCGGGTACCAGAATCTCACACACAGCTCCAGGCGCTGAGAGCTGCGTTGTTCTGCAGCACTTGTTTGTTGTGAAGTGAATCCTCTCTGATCTCAGCTATGAAAGCTGCTGCTCTGACACTGCTGAGTGCTCAGGCTGCTCACTGAAATGGGCACACAAATCAGGTCAGGTTTTATACACCCAGTGCAAGGCATGACATGTGTTAGGATTTGGGAATAAAATGTACAAGCTCTTCAATATCCAACATAAGCCAATACAGTTTACCTACTGAGAGTATTTGAGAGGTGGAAAACAATCACTTCCATACCTTAGGAACAGTTAGGATCTCTGTTCCTGTGGAACCACCGTATTTACATGTCAATGCTATGTGGAAAACAGACCATTGTTTCAATTAACAATGAGTCAATGAAACAAAGACTTCACTCAGACTTAACCAACAAAAACCTATTTATTTATTCCAAACACCAAGATACAGAAGTTTTCAAGTTTTGCAAATATTGCTCCAAAGCAAAGTTCTATGTACAGCGCCCTCGGTTCTAATAGTGCATAAACAAAGACAAATATATTCAGGTATCCACAGTGCAATGTTTGCTCATTTCATCAAGGCTCCACGTTGCATTCACTTACCAGTGATTTAAATAAAAGGTGACCTGCCAGACCAACCCGTGGGTCCAGGCTAAGAAACACCAATGTGGAAACTTGCAAAACCAGGGACAAAAATGACTCCAGGCAGAGCACAAGAAAGCGTCTTTCCTGAACACGAGGAAAGCTATTCTAGTTTAAATAAATAGTTTCAGTCTTCATCTGCAAGGGCTCCCCCAGCTCTACCCACCAAGTCTCCCGTATTTGCCAGCTGATACCCCCGTCAGAACCACCTCTTCTTCCAAATCTCAAGTCCTGCCCTGAGCAAAAAGAAACTGGCAAAGTAAAAACGTACAATGGACACACACAAAGCAATGCCTTGGGAAGGAGAAGTTCCGCTCTGGAGTGAAAAGTCTGCTCAGGGATTGAACTGCTTTCGTGACCGCTGAGCACAGCTGACATGTTAACAACACAGCTATGCTCTTCGAGATGCCCGGTGGGAGTGCTTGCTTTCATTTCAACCAGAGAACACCCTCCTGGCCCATCGCACCCGAAAACACCCCAAAACCTTCACTCTGCCTGGGGTGCTCCTTCTGATGCTGTCCTGGTTGGCCTGTAACTGCCGCCTGTTCTAGAGCTGCACAGTACACACAAATCCAGGTATCACCATGGGAAGGAGATAAGGTGTAAGCACTGGGCTCATCTTCGGGGAGCAAAGTGATTCTTACGTATCAGGTAAGCTGTATTCCAACTGTGTTACAGAAAAACAACCGCGTTTCTGCTGTACATGTGCTGTATTCAGTACAGACCAACTAGGACTACAAAACCGTGACACAGATTATCCCCTGAAACGAGTCTTGGCACAAGTGCCTCAGTTACTACCCAGAGTAGCTGAATTATTGTTTTCTAAAGGAAATAAAATAGTCACTGGGTAGATACCCTTAACTCCTACCATAGTAGTGGATATTTCAAGTTTACATTATTTGCTGTATACAAACATTAGAGAGTCATATGCAAAATTAGTAATTCCTACAGTTCTGGGCCTTGCAATTACAACTGGGTTTAAACCTTCCCCTTTGGCGGTGCCATCACCCACAAGATCAAGGTAACAAACCCGGCTTTTTAAGGACACCCTCTCCCTGCAGAAACAGCTTTCCCACATACCACAGTGAACTTCTCAGCAACGTTTGGGAAGGGCAACTAAAGTCACAGCCATTATTTATGGAGCTATGATCTGCAGCTGACAGACTTAACATTTCCAATACTTACACCACACCACCGTTTCATAGGTATAACGTGACTGGAACAGAAGCAGCATTTTCACCTTGCTCTCACAAAGGAACACAAAGCAGAAAATTCAAACTGAAGGTATAAAAAGGGACTTTGTGAACATACACCGGGTAAGGTAATAACCCACTCACTGCCTGCGAGGCCAGTACCTCATGCATAGATCTCGAGGCTTTATTTACACAATATAAAACAAACTGATTCCCAAAACCACACATTCAGAGTAGAGTCTTTACAATGAACACGTTCAGAGGATTGAAAAAAGTCTACGTTTCAAAATAGAACCGGAATGGCAATTATTAACACATGGGTAGAAAACGACACAACATCCACCACAGACCCTGCTAAGCCTGGAACGCTGAGCGCGTCTTTCATACTGCCACAACCAGGGTGTCCCACTGCACTGCTTCAGGAGGCACAGAGTGGCCATGTTTAAGAGCTCAAGAATGCACATCAACACAACGTTAATGGGTTTCTCTCCCGTACCAAGCCATGTGATAGTGACAGGATAAATATGGAAAACAATCATTTATTCTTTTAAGTGAGTGCAATCCACCTGTGACCTTCTGCTACATTATTTAACATAATAGAAGTGGGGGTTAGGCCACTGTTACCTGCAAACCTCCACGTAACACTTTACAGTTAAGAGCTGGACATTCATACCTACTAAGTCTGAAAACTGTTATAACATTGCCTAATGATTAAATACTGTGTGCTATTATGCATAAACCAGAAGGAATAAAACATGACACAAGTCACTTAAACTATGCAACGTTATTTACAACCTCTGTCAACTAAACATTTTTGGCTCTTAGAACTCTGTTCTTCAGTGGCACAAGTTTTAGCCAATTCAATGATGAAAAAATCTACTGTTTAATTGAGCAACTTGTAAAGGAGTGAGAAGTGAAGTATAATTTACCAACACCCAACCTCTGAAGACAACAGCATGACCTCCTCTGCATCGTTACAATGGCCAAATACACCCGAAATAACCTTTTAGCTGTTCTTTGAACAGCGCTTCTTCACAAATCCCTGAAGTCAATCTGCATCTCATGCAACCAGCATGCTCACTTCATTTAAATATACAGAGCTGTTCACATCAGATGCTCCAACTTCGCACTCAATAACAGTCTCCAACATCTTCTAGTCTCATGTTGAGCAGCAGAGTGCAATCTGTTGCACTTTGCCTAGGTCCGTTATAAGCTGCTTTATGCAACGTTTGAGCTGAGGGAGTCGAGCCAGTGGTTCTGGTGGTTCCAGCTCTCCTGTGTAATCCAGCCAGCTCTCCAAAACTGCAAAGAAAACCAGAACGGTCACGACTGCAGTGCTCAGTGAATAGGTCACCTGAAGTCACAAAGCAGGAATTCATTACATCTGTGAAGAGCAGTGGGCAACAGTTCTAACGTGTGGCATTTCAGAAAACCCAGTTCCTCGCGCCAACCTCTGCAAAGAGCTTTTGATACATGACAAATAATTCAGAGGGGGGTTTGTGATGTTCCTAGGAAAAAGCAGGGAAGGAAAACTCAAGACCAGATATTGTGAAATCTGGTGCTAAAGTTCCTCTGATGTGTATCAGTTCCACAGCAAGGACACTGCGGTACAGGAAGCTTATACCATGAGGGATCTTACACCTTTGAGATCAGCATTAAATCCTAAAAGGACAGGACTATTCTAATGAAAGAACTTTGCTATCAACAGTCTGCAATGGGCAAAGACAGAAAGAACTGGGTAACAGAAAATGAGGATGAAATCCAAAGGCACAAAAGGAACTGACTACCACACAAAGAAAATGAATTCCAGATCTAAAGCTTCTCAGTGGGAAACAAGAACCAGCAACACAACTGACCCGAAGTCAACTCAGGCCACACTGTAGTAGAGCCCTTTTCTGCACAGTTCTGCTCAGTTTTGGTTTGATCTTTCTTCTGAAATCCACTCCCCCCCATATCAGCCTGTTTTCTCTCAGAAAATGCAGTAATCGGACAAAGCAGAGCTCACCTTTTTGTAGGTCTGCAGAACTGAAACTCAGGTTAATGTGTTCTGAATGAGTAATTAATCACAGTCCATTTCTGAAATAGGAAAGTGACACTTACCATCTAGCTCCTTCTCAATGAAATCCATCCTGTGGATGACTTCATCTTGCAGAGATTCCACGTGCGCTAAAAGATTCAGCTGCCACTGCAGCTGCGAGTTCACAACTCCTTCTTTGTCTTTTTCCAGCAATTTCATTTCAATTGCTTCCTCTGGAGAGACTTTCTTAGAGACAGACTCTCTTACCTAGCAGGAACACACACATTAACGTTTGGTACTGTGCAACACAAGTGAGAAACCAGCCTGTCTGGGTTTATTTACTCAATTACTCAAGCTAATTGCTCAACTAATCGTAGGCTAATGGAGGACAGAGACACAGAGAAGAGATCATACACAAATGTTAAGGTGGTTTGGGCAAACGGGTCAAAATACAGACATAGTTTTACATGTATTTTGCTAAGATCTATTCTTTGCAGTTCATAGGCATCTGGTTTTCAAGAGAAAACATAAACCCACGTAGCTAGCTCCCTGCCAAAGTCCAGCCCTTCACCTGTGCATCCTTGGGAACACCAAAGCCATTTGTAACACGACAGTAATCAAGTAAAGAGCACATGATTTTGCAGGCAGAAGGGATTTTTCCTGAAGGAGCGCAATCTCCATTCTACTACAGCTTTCAGAGAAGCACCTAGAAAAAACCATCACGACCCCTTACAGAACCTGACTACACCGTCAGCAGTGCTGATTCTACCCCTCTACTTTCGTCACTGTTCTGCTGAAATACAACAGGATTTAGAAGAATGCTCCTAGAAGACTGAAGGACTGAAATACACATCTGTATGGGAAACGGACTGCAATCTCAACTGATCTGACAGAGAAGTGCAAAAACCCATACATTTCACCTTACATATGCATAAATCAAAGCTAAACAACCTTTTCATCCAAAAAAGGGCGGTCGCTATTTCCCAGAGGCTTTCATTTTAATTTGTATTGGAAACTTACATTGAACAGCACAGAAAAAAGCTAAACACAAATAAATTAAATACTGCTATGAAGTGTTGAGGCTTTCGCTTTGCCAGGCAAACACATCTTCCATGCAGGGAGGGTTATTTTAATACCTTAGAGTAATTGTGTTTGGATTCATTCTCCATCTTGCATATTTCTCGGTCCAGATTCCAGCCAAATCTCTCCGACAGGGCATCATCGCCGTTTTCCCGTATTCTGTTTACTCCATCATCCATGGCTGAACCTCTTGTTTCCACAACCAACCTCTGCTCTATCGCAGGGTAATAGGCCCGAGGCTTCTGGTAACAGTGTTCACTTGTAATGTACGATTCCTCCACAGAAGGAATGGTTGAGGGTTTCTCAACTGTCCCATTCCAAGTTCTATAACTTGCCGTCTCCTCTTTGCAACAGTTTTCCTCAATGTGAATGATGTGTTTGGTATGAATCTTCTCATCCACCGTGATGTGCTTCCAGGGATGGCACCAAAGCTTCAGGTCAGGATGCTCTTTATTTCTGTTCAAGCATACAGAAAGTAAACCACCCAAATTTAAACATCGAAGTGATGACACAAACTACTCTTTCCAAATAGGAGAGAGAAGCGTTTCAAGTACTGCCTGTGACCCTACTGCATCACCACAGGTTATATGTCAAGGGGAAAAGTTCTGAGAACACTGCAAGCATTAAAAGCTTTGCTTTCCAAATAGCTGCTGCTGTGTAATTTATCAACTAATGTAAGTATGGAATTCAATCCATTTAAAACTGCTGGATTTGTGTTAGAAAAGACACAGAAAACTCAATTTCTACAATCCTTGCAGAATGTGTTATTTTTTTCATATACATTTGTAATAATCTTTGCACAGAAATGAACTGTTACACGTGGCTGAAGGTGCAACTGCTCTTCCATTAAAACACTACGCTGACCAAGAAGATTTGCTTTCTGCCGGAAAAGCTCTGATTTAGAATTACTGGAATGGAGAAGGCGAGCGTTACAATAATGCTGCCATAGGTTATACACCCATCACTCCTGTTACTTACATCTATTTAGGTGCTTTAGGAGAAGCTGCTGCTACCAGTTTTCTCCCTCTTCCCTTCCTACTTTCCCATCCCTTCTATATACAAGTCAATTTACACCCTTCAACACACTTACGTAGTTCTTAAGCAGCCAAGTCCTTTTCCAAGATCACATTAACAATTCAAACTATGTTATATACCCACAAAGAAGCACAAAAGTAAGTCTGAATTTCCAGTTATTTTCTACTATTTGAAATCTAATTCACATTAAGAACATGCCAACTGATACTTAAACACTGCTTACTGTAATATGCTCATCTTCAGCTGCAGCCCATGCAGTACTTCTATCACCCTCTGCACATCGCCAAGAAGTTGGTGAGTGGCTACAATCTTCTTGGCGTTCTGGTGGGAATAGTTTTCTTCCAAAAACGCTAAGCCATGCATGTGACCATTACTTAACCACTCCTTCTCATACCAGTACTTTAAGCTGGACCTCTGACCTAAAGCAACATGAACGAGTGTGTTACAATGAAGCATTCACTATGGTATGTTAACATTTACAGCAGTAATTCTGACTACCTCCAAGTCTTACAACAGCTGATTTGTTCTTATCAATAGTACCAATAAAGACCCTGCAACTGCAGTCAAAACCCTGAAGACGTGAAAAACTTGTGAAGTGGGAAGTGAGATAACCACAGTCAAAAATCTCCGCCCAACTATAAAAGCACTCAGATCCCAAATTCCATCAGGATAACCACAACAGGTAATTGCGGCTGATGCACAGGAAAAAAGTGTATTTTTAGCAGGTTATCAGTGTCTCGTAACCATGGTTATAACGAAGGCTACAGACTGAATAGAGATCTCTGCAAACAGAAAATGCAGCAAAAGGCAGTGAACATCCCTTTCCCAGTGGTCTTGGTTTTAAGCATCATACATGCATTAGCACAGTTATTTACAAGTAAACTTTAAAGGAATCAGTGATGAGGTTCTGATGGAGAACTTGCCTAAACTGGGCTATTAATAATGCAAATTCTAGCTTAAGAGTCTGGAATATCAGCAACAGCTGAAATTGCGTCAAATATGGTAAGTGCATCAGTACCAATAACTTAAAAAGCCAAACAAAATGGTATTAGGAGGGAACAATGGAGCTCGAGATGTGTGCTAAACTGCAAACACAAACATGTAAGCACTGCATGTCTTCCTTGCTGGTCGAATGCAAGCTACACAAATCAATGAGTTAAGCTACAGAAGAATAGGTACTTTAAAACAGCCAAAACAGAAAAAGCAGAGATGACAATGCAAATACGTACATAAACTGAAATAGTCTTAAAACGTCTCGTGATTAGGCACAGAGATCCCATTTTCTCATTAATGAACATGGACTCAAGCCCGGACCTCATCTGTTTCCATATTCAGCAAAGCTTTATAATTCATTAAGTAGGAAGTCAGAAAAGATGCCCACAACTGTAATTATACCTGTTGCGTTCGATGGACTAAGGCATTTTCAAATCCATAGTTAAGAGTAGAGAATGCATTGCTTAATCAACTTTGACTGCACTACCCAAGATAAATACAAGTAATGCAGTCAGACAGGTAAGAGCCACGGAGCCTCTTGCTAACTTAAGGAACTCCTAAGCCTGGTCTTGTTGGAGGAAAGCTGCATTCACACTCCGTAAGATGTGCCCATGGGGAGTTTTGGCTTAAGTTTCCTGAGTGCTCCTAAATTCATTTCCCGTAGCCAGACAATACAATCCTTATCACTGGCATGTATGTGACAGATGATCACCACAGTTAAAACATTCACTTCTGTTCCTGTCCAGATGTAATTCCACAATATTGACTCATGCACATTCACATAAATTAAACTTTCTGTACCTATAACTCAACTCAATTACCCAGAATGACAGGCACGGCTAGGGGAGCAAGAAGTTTAATCTTTGCAGTATGTATATAAACTAATAAAGTTACTGCACATAGAAGAAAGCTCTGAAACCTTAAATTTCTGTACCTGGAGGATCCTGGCAAATATAGCAGGTATATTTTTCAGGTATATTATCTTCCAGTAAACCCATACAGACTCCATGCTGCCAGCACAGACACTCTTCGCACTGTTTAAAGACACATCATTTTAAGACAAAAGGTGTATTAATACCCACCCCCTTTTCCAGCTCCAAGCAAATACGTTAAAGAACCAGACTATGATAAAATTCAAACCCTTCCCACACATTTTTCACATGGATTTCTGGAGAATGACAACAATTACAAAGCAGAAGCACAGATCCTGAAAAAATGTTCCCTTTGGAGACGGAAATCTTTCACACATAATCAGGGACAGAAAAGAGTATGCACTCAAGCTTGCTTTAGCAAAATGTATAACGTATTTGCATTCCGAATACTTGATACCCCTTCAAGCAGTAAATCACATTCCATTACAAAACGGAAGGGATATTTATGTCACACCAGACTAGCCAGTATTACCCTTTACTGACGCTTGTATCTCTAACGTCTTACCTATTTCAAAGGTAGGTCTAACATAAGACCAAAACAGAGATGCATTTGCACTAACTTTAAAACTTCTGACATCCTTCCAAGCGTGGGCAATCATACTTGCCAGGACTGAGCATAGTTTGGCTCTACTTTTTAGCACAGTTATGCTATTTAAAAATGCAACCACTGTACTTAAAGCCATCCTGGTTTTAAACAGGAGAAACTGTATCCACATGTTTTGTTTCAGTCACTTTCCCCCCTTTCACAAGGAGGCAAAACTTCAACTGCAGCCTCAAGACCGCTGAAACATGGGATGAAACTCCACTGAAGAATATCCAAGTCAATTTTGATTTGAAACTGCGGTGTCATTCAGAATTACTATTTTCCTAAGCACTTGAGACAACAGAGCACAACCTTTGCTTCTTGGAGCATAAGCCAAGAGCTTAATGCTGAAATCTTGTCAATATTGGCAACACGTTTCAAACTGAGCTAAACCAACACAAAGAGCAACTGCAGCAATCTCAGATGCTGCTCTTCACTGACCTATAAAGACGCCAACTTAATCAACATCTGTGTTGAACACTACTTATGCCACTGTCAGTAATGCTGCTTTTATCTGCAGTCCTTCCTCAAGCCAGGAGCGACAAAAAGGGACCACCAGTTTTTGAACACATCACTGTATTAAAGGAGTGGTCTAGGCACGGAGGAAATAGAAGTGCTGGGAACAGAGAACATGTAAGGTCAGAGATAAACAGACTTCTGTAAGGTGGGACTAACAAAGTTTTGCCTTACAAAATGGGTAAACAGTCCTAAAGCAGCTGTTTTCAACACAGGCTGAGAAAACCATCTACCTTTCACAACGGGATCAGTAGGAGCCAGAAAAAGGTGTCCTTAAACAAAGGAAACACTAAGAAAAATATGCTAAAAATAAGAAGGGAGCTCCTGGACACTTGATACACACTTGCATCCTATAATCCTGCCATATGGCAGAGTTACACTGTGATTTTCCAGGCAAATTTGCCCAGAACTCTAATGAAGCATCCCAACTGCTTCTATTTTACTCAACTGCTATTTAAATATCCATCCCATCAGGGCACAGGTCCTTCCTTTTATCTGCATGTCCCACTTCACAGCCTGGCTGGCCAGGCAACTGCTCTGGACACATGCTACATAGGTGCTACCCCCTGCCCAAGCAGTAGTAGGGAGATTCAAAGCAAGCCCAATATAAAATCTGAAGAGGAAAAACATGCAGAGTTGTGCAGTAACACCTAAATTGAAGTGAAAAAGAAATAACCAACCCCAACGGGCATTTATTTAAACACCTTCTCATCTTCCAGAACAGAAATCTCCCAAGTTACATATTTCCATCACCTCCGAGGCTGCCAAATCCAGCCCCAGAATTCTTTACAAGCCCATGCATTGAGCAAAATTACGTATCTTCAGGAGGAGCAGACAAGTCTAAAAGCAAGTTCCTTAGTGTAGACACTTCCAAATTCGAGTTTCCGAGTGTCAAAGTCTGAGTAGGAAATAGGGGAGAAATCTTTCCTTCTTATAAAGTTATGATGCTACGCAGGATTCTCACGCTGTAAAGTCGAAAGGGAAGTGCCAATCTCAGCACTACACCTTCAGAAAGCTGAAAGTAGTTTCCCCTCATCATAATTCCATACTATCTTTGCTTTGTATTAAAGCTCTATACTCAACTAGCTAACTCAAGCATTTCTACGTCAACAACAGAACAGACTGTTCAACACATTTCCCCCCAAAACCACAGCCTGACAGGAAGGTGTGGGGGGAGCACAGCATTTGGCACCTTAAGCAAACTATGTGCCCATCCTACACCCCCCTCTGCCCCTAGATCTGGTTACCAGCTCCTTGCTCCCCACGTCCTATTGCTTCAGTCCCCATAATGAATGCAGGTACCTACCATGCTGTTGATCTGCATCTCTTTGCCAGAGAGAATAACCTGCTCTCCCAGGCAATTCTGTTATAACACAGCCGAAGTGTTTAAAACTTCGCAATACACTCAAAAAACCCCAATCCCCAAAGCAGATCAACCCAGAAAACCCATCTCAGAAGCAGCCCACGAAACCTTACGTGCAAGCTATCCATAGACTATGTCCTCAGCTAGCTGACAGCTCTCTGCATTCCGCAGTCATAAACTAGTGCTGAGCCTCCTTCTGCCAGAAAATTATACTACAGCCTGTATCTGTGTTCTACACTGATCCATCTCCTCCGAGGGCACCCACCTCCTTTATCCCCAACTGTCAGGCTCCTTTTCCTCTACACCCAGATGTTATTTAGCTTTGAGCACTGGCCATCACTGCACCCTTTCCTACTAAAGCACAAGGTACCTTTTGCCCTGCATGTGTAGAAAAATGCAAATCCACAAGTGACAAGCCAACTGTCAATGACTTGTATAGGATTGGCCCTTTTCCCCCACCTTCCTGCAATTAAAAACCCACACTGTATTAAAAAGCAAAGATCTCCACTTATCATAGCAGCTGCTCAACCTGACAGATTACCTTAGGAAAAATTACTATTTCAGAGGACAAAGCCAGTTTATCTCATGTACAGACCGTACCTATGCATATTGTTCCACTGACACCTTCTACTGCATTCACCAAAATGGGAATTCACCCTCCACGTCATACCTGAATCATAAAGTCATTTTCTTCTTTTACTTCACACACACAGCGAACAATCTCAGAATCGCTTTCTTCAACTTCTTCATCAGGATTCGTGGTGACATCGACATCCTGACTGCAGTCATCATCGCTCCACAGCAAGCTCTCCAGAGATGACTCACTCAGGGTGTCATCCTCTGTACAAAAAGAGAAGGGAGACAGAATCCCAAGTAATGACAGAAATCCCAAGTAAGTCTCACGATTTCACCCTGAGCATGCAGACGTACATTTCTAAAAGCACGAGTTCATCTGATTTAAGGAACACTGCAATGTCACTACATTATATAATGAAGTTTAATGCTGAAGTTACTACTATATTTAATAAAGTTTTTTATTCTTAACAGTTCCTTCAAAATATTCCAACTTAACAGCTTCAGTCATTAAAATTGTACTCTCGACACACAGTGCCTCAAGCCAAAGACAAAAAGTCTCTTAAGACAAGTAAGTGTAATAAAACCCCATTTCGAACAGAATTCATACTAGTTCCTGCCATTTGTATAGAACTGTGGCTCGGTACTCGAAGTGTAGAGCTCCCAGAAAGAGATAAGAGGGTTCTGTGTTATGAACCATTCCATCTCACAAAGTAATGACTCCATTACAGAAACATTCGGGGTCCAACATAGAATTTAATCCTGCTTCAGAAATGATGATGTTCATTCAGTCTCCTGTTGAGGACACATTTGTCAGTTCAGGGGCAGTGTAGGTATTCTTTAAGAATGCTCCCGTGGTACTTAATGCTTTGAGTGGATTGAATAAAACTGCCAAGAAAATCTTGTACTGAGCAGCATGCTAAATTGAGATGCTCACCTCAATAATATTAATGCAATGTGTTCCTTGGGGCAGGATGGGAGGGTCAGAGGGAGAAGGCAAGGATTTTAATTATGTATAAAATACTCTAATGAGGTGGAAGAGAGTGGAAGGTAAAAATCTAGTTGCTCTGAAATGGACTGTGGTCTCTCACCTACATTGGGTAGAACTGTTTTGATGACTTAGGCCCTAGAACAGGACTGCAGAAATAGAAGAACCAGTACCTGTGGCACAAACTCAGTCATTTAGAAAAGCAACTCAAATTTAAGGGGCTGAGAACCCATTGTAATCAGTTAATTTCCAGGTTTTAAAGCTTTATTCCACTTCTGAGATAGGACACTCCTCAAGTATTCAGGAAGCAACACATCAAGCACACTGCACTTCCATTCTACACAAGTTATACTACTGCTTACATCAGATCTCGTTTATCTGGGCACTGCTGTTGTTATTAATACAAGTTCTGCAGATGCAAAAAGCAGTAAGAGAATTGCAAACAGGATGAAATAAAACCATTTCCAATACTTCTCACCTCTTTCAATGTCTATGAACTGAGCAAAAGAATTCTGAGCAACTGATGGCCAAGTTACTAAACTGCAATACACACTACGGTCAATAACCACAACCCATCAGACTTGCAGAACATGTTTTAAGACATTATCACCATCTGCGCTTCAGTAATTTTTAATGTTTCCTCTGTTCCCTGTGTGACGGAATTAACTGAAGTTAAATTTTTACATTTTGCCTAATTCCAAACAATAAACCAATTGTGTCAAAGAATAATCAAATGGTCACCAACAGCGTATGTGTACAATAAGGAATCAGTGAGGACGTTCAGGTTCGTGTACATAATGAAGCTGTCATACATCTCCCATTTCCTTCAAATTTGTGAGCTTTAATAACAGAAAGAACAAAATGTTTGTTTGCCTTTTTTATTGTACCAGCTTGTGGCAGGAAATACTGAAAACTCGGAAAGCTGGAACGCAGCAGCCACGCTTTTATGAGCTCTGTTTACAAAGTACTGTGAAGATAATAATAAAGAGCTTACCATCATGAAGCTCAGGAAGTCATTATAACTATATATCGTAGTGTATCTATACAACTACACGTAACCACATCCAGTGGTGTCTCAAACACAGCACATGTACTGCATAACACTTGCATAACCTCTGCTTTTAACTCTGAATTATTACTTCATTGAAACCTTTGGAAATACTGAAAGTTTAATTACTAATGTCTGACCACAGTTATTATAGAACAAATAAGGGGCTGCGAAAAGGTGCAAAATGAGCTTGAGTCTGAAATAAGGGCAACAGTCTTAAGAGTTTCTGCGAAAGTAAAGTCAAAGCAAAGAGCAGCAACATCAAGCTCTGGCAAATGAACTGGGCTCAGCTTCTTCGGGCAGGGGAAAGAAAACACACAGTCCTGCGTAAGAACAGCCAAGATGTACACCATGGGTACCGACTTTTGCGGACATCAGTGCAGCTCACACATTTACTGGTGATAACAGACAGAACCAGCAAACCAGAGGGGAGAGTCAGCTTACCATTTCTTTTTGCTCTTCCTCTGTGCTGCCCAGACCCAGAGCAGTGCAGAACTGTGCTTGTATGGGCAGATGATTTAGTTGAAGAAACAGATTTTGTGACCCCTGATTTGTCAGGAGAAAGCTCCTGTGAAACGTCCGTGTTCTCCTCGCTGCCAGAGGAGTCTGAAAAATGGTAACAAGTGGTAGTCTTAGAAATCTGGGGTCAAGAGAAGTTGAGAGAAAACCAGCACGGCACATGGAGCAGGGATGTGTAATTCCTTGTGACAGCTTCCACTTCAATATGCCAGGACTGCAGGACTTTGTTACGCTGCTGGAAGATATTCAAGCTTTCTAGAGGCAATGAAGTTATCGTCTGAACCAGGAAACCTTACACGGCTCTGTCATCCTTCACTGCTGATGTATGTGAGGGAGGCTGAAAAGGCTGGCTAAACCTAGCTATTCTTCAGGGCGAACATGCTTACAATGCTTCTGCACTACAGGCATCTCCACACAAGCACTGTTAGCTGGACACCTCTCCCTTGTATCCCACCATCATTCACGTGGGCTACTACACACATCCCCTCATCTCTCAGACTACAAAGCGGGCAAAAAGCATTTCTTATCTTCCTAGTGTATGTACAGAACAGGATGCACGAGTGGAAAGAAGCCCAGTTAGGAACACGTGGAGAAAACACTATAACAGTTCCTCTGTGAAGCATCCATTCAGCACATCCTGGATGTCAGCACATCAAGGCTGTGTGCAGCTATAACCAGCACCCTCCAATCAGTTATCTGGAGAAAACCTTCAAAGCTCCTGAAGAACCACAAGATGGCATCAAAAGAAGGGGCAAGCAGCATCTCAAAATCCAAGAGTAGGTGGACAAGTAATAGCGGGTACTACTTGCAAATTATTTGTGCATCTACAAATGATACTGTGCATATTATTGTTATATTTGAGGGCACCCCATAATCAGAACCTCACTAAAATATTTGTTTCAGTACAATTCTGAGTCAGTCTGCCTATGGTCCCTTCTCCTGCTCTGCTCTCTCATGACAACTTGCCCTATTTCTTCACTGCAGCAAACAAAAATGTAATCTTCTTTCTCATCTCAGGAACTCCTCCATAAGGAGCTCTAGGTTTAACAAATTATGCATGCTAGTTTGAAATGTGCTGCATTAATGATCCGAGACATCCATCAACGGCAGAGAAAGCTGCCACGCTTGATCTCTAAGCATTCCACTAGAGAAATCTTCCAGAATCAACTGCCATCTCTGGAAATGAAGAATCCAATCACCAGCAACACCTGGGCCTAGATATGAACTTCAAAGTGTAAAGTGCCCCGAGGAAAGCATTCCCAAGCCTCTGTAGATAAAATCAACAGTGAAGACATGTTCCTACTACAGCCCTATTACCATAGGTGGAACAGCATGTTAGGAGACATGACAGAGGCACACAGCATGAGTACAGACTTTAGACGAGGCTTTTACAGGAGCCCCAAAACTCAGCTATGTAACTGAGAACGTCTGATACACAGGTATTCGGTAGCAAACCCAGGCAATGCGCACCCTCTGTACTTACGTACAACTTGCATACAGGTGCATTTGCTAATGAAAAGCCACACTTAATGTTATTAACGCTTAATATCTATTTTAGAGTTAGATTTATTCTGTGCCATTACATGCACTACTGCAAGCTGTCATCCAGCACTAACGCTGCAGCTCAACCAAGAAACAAATTATCCTGCAAATCACAATCTAATATTAACCACTTAATATTAGGAGAGATAAATGAAGCAGGCAGCCTTCTCTGCAATGCTCACTCAAGTGCATGATGCTAAGTAACAGGCAAAACAGAACAATGGAGTTGTATTTCTCTGCAGAAGAAAAAAGAGCTTTACCAGGCTTAGTTCTCTTTCTCTTTTTTTTCTTTTTCTTTGACTTGGACCTTCCATAGTCTTTGGATTTCCTTTCTTTGCTCTTCTCATGCTCTTTGACAGCTGAAATTAGACAACATTCCAACTTAAGTTGTGAGACACATACACACTTACTCTACTTAATTCTTTTCTTAAAGACCTCCATGGTTTCTTTGGACACTCAGGGCCAGCTCACTGCAAAGAACAAACAGTAAGAAAACTTATCTGTAAGAATCCCCAGCTCTCATAACTGGGATGTGCACCTTTAAGCCCTCATTTGACTGTCCCATAAGAAAATCGCAATAGCATGTGTGAGAAATCAGTTGTATACTAATGCCCATTTACTACTTACATGTTTCAGAGACTATTAACAAAGAAATATGGGAGATTTGTTAGAACTGTTTTCTGAATTATTATGGCTGAACATTTCAGTTGCATTGTGACTGAAGTCTGACAAGAACAAAACCCCAACCCCCCCAAATTCTAGTATGGCTCCTCAGTCAAGTATATAGTTTCCATTGAAAATGGAGGAACGAGTGATTCAGCTGGCTTTAACTGCAATCCTCTCATCACCTGCTCCTCATCCTACTTTACGGGAATAAAACACCCCATAATTTTTAAATGATTGGGCAATATGTTTCAATCAAGTCCATCCTCAAAGCATGCCATCAAGTATATCCCTGCTGGGAGGTGACGTGCACACAAACCCCTGCTTTCTGTATCCCAGTGTTTGTTCACAACTCCCGTCTTTCAGATTTAAGTCTCTGCAGCAAAATTTGTAGATACTTACGTGCTTCCTTAAATTATCCTGACTCAGCAGAGAGTGTAGCTGCAATCATCAAATCTGTTATGGAAGGATGCCGTGCATCTCAAAAGAGCGGTGCTTGCAGCGTGCTTGGCTGACTAAGCCCCTCACCATCCCATTCAGAGACCTATTTCAATTTCTGACTAATGGTACCAGAATAAGCACCTAACAACACTACATTACAGGAAAGCTTCTCCTACAAGAACACATTTAAGAACCCTACATGGTCACTCATGAAGCAAACCAGCAATACCAGTGTATTACGTTAGGCTCTTTCATAGACACCGATATTTAACTCCCCAGTTCACCATCTCAGGCTATGTATTTCTAGTACAAACAGCTCATTCTGAGAAACTGGCAATCTCAGTCACGTTTCCCCAGCTGGGATGAGCACGCAGGAGATGTGCAATGAGCTCCTCCTCGTGAGAGTCTTCAGCTCTGTACCTCCCCATCCTCTTAGTCCTGAACACCTCCTGCTACTTTGCCACTTGCACTCCCCTTTGCTGTCATTAGTGACGGCTGCTAAAGCTGCATTGCCAGCAGCCACATCAACTGCTGGCACTGCTGGCAACCTGCCCTACCAATGACATGTCCTTCAAAGGCAACATGACAGGCAGCACAAAAGACAAGCTTCATCTCCCCTGCATGACCATTTGGAGGGGAAAGAGGTTCATATTTAAGTCTCAGCACAGAACCTCCAACTTCTTTCTTTCCTTTGTCCTCATCTCCTAGTACTCCAGTGATCAGGATCCTCTGGGTACCATTTCCTGCTCCCTGCACACAGGGATGCAAGTAAATTCTGCCATTTTAATCTTCCAGAAGGGCACAGAGAGAATAACTGAAGTCAACGTAAGCATGAAAATTTTACATCTTTTCATTTGGAAACTGAGATCTGCATGGTCAGAACATTTGCTTTAAGATATCTGAGAGCGCAGTATGCTGTTTCAGTCACAATGAACGTATCTGTGATAAATACGACAAAAATCTGTCACTTGTTCCACACTTTTCCCCCTGGAGCTTGCTGGAATGTCTGAAAAACCTGGAAAAATCCCATTACTTGCAAATGTCTGTGTACAGCTGTCGTCTTTACTGCACAACACAGCTAACGCAGGTCTCCTTAAACAGTAAATCTGCAAAGAATGGGTATTATAAAAGGGACCTTCCAAAACCCCTGCACTGAAGAAGCTTCCTGACTGAAGTTGCTCCTTGCAAGCAATTCTGAAGCCCAATGAATTCTCACTGAAAGAAGACCAGATAAGGAGGCTGGCCAGGTCAGGAGCATCTTCACAGTTCCATGTGATCAAAGAGAAAGGTGAACTGCCTTATGTAATCCTAAAAAGTTATTACAAAACAACTATGTTTAAAAAAAAGGGGTTTTTGGCAAAAACATGAAGAGACTTAAGTCCTCTTGACCTCCTTGAATGGCAGAGTAATGAAGACCAGGATGAGTACTCAGTCACATCCTCCAACAGCACTACAAAAGTGTGTCCTCATCTCTACATGTCATCCTCTCAAGAAGCGTGAGTTGAGAGGTGTGATGTGTCCCAGCCCATGGCAGGGGGGTTGGAACGAGATGATCTTTAGGTCCTTTCCAGCCGTAACTATTCCATGATTCTATAAACATCCCACTGCATCAGCCCAGTGAGGAGACACAAATGGATTTCATTCAGACCTTCCTCCAAATGAGGGCAGCAAAGGATGCCCAAGAATGAAGAGAGGTGGTACGTACTGACTGACCAGTATGACCAACAGAGCAACAGATAAGAGCTGATTCTCCCAAGACTATCTTCAGAACAACTATCACCTGTTACAGACAGAATAAGCCTAAGCACAGATATTTTTGTGTTTTTCTCATCACTGTGACTCAATTCTCACCACATATCTGAAGGAAAGTAGCGACGCAGTAAATCTGGAAGCATGCTGGAAAGTTTTCGATGTATTATTTAGAAATAGGTATTTAAATATATTACTTGTATACATGTGTATGGATACCTACACACACCCTGCCCCATTATGGCTGTTACCCACCTATAGGTAGATTCCAGTATAAACAGGGTTTACACTATACCACTGAATAAAGTCCTGAAGCAAAGTTCTTCAGAGATATTCCGTAGCAGTAAGTTTTGACTATCAGAAGTAGTCAAATGTTATAAAAACCCCAAAACTACAGAAGAAAAAAGTGGATCATCCTGCTCCTGCTCCCCCCTCTTTTTTATTAGGTTTCAATACCTCAGCACGTTCAGCATCACTTACAATATTTAATGCTTTGGACAACCAAGAGTTTAACAGAATTCAGACTTCACAAATAAGCAAGCAATAAGCAAGGACCTTTCACACCCTTAAATACTTCAGTACTTTTACATCTTAAAAATATTACACACTGCCTGGGAAGAATAAATCCCAATGCATACAGCAAGAAAACTTCAGAGAATTCCCTACATGGATTCTTCATTTGAAACTACAGCAAAGAAAGTGGCAAAACTCTGCTAACATTTTACACTGTACACTCATTAAAAGCTAGACTCCCTGGAAGAAAGCACACAGAACGCTTGCGATCAATATCAGCAGATCCTTCCAGTGTTTAAAACCTTTCCAAGCCTTTGCCAAGTTTAACTCTCTCAGGTCAAACTAAAAGGTGTTCCATTTCCAACTCTTTTCTTGAGGCTTCCGCGGTGATCTCACTACGTGGCTCTTGGTTTGGTCTCTAACAGAATGTCGGTGGCTATTTAATGCACTTACAGGAGTTGAAGTTCTTCTCCTTTCTACTTTGTCACCTCTACACTGGGTACTCCTTAAGGCTATGTGTAGAGGAGCATCTACAAAGAGAATAAAGACCAAGTCCAAGCTTTAAATACTGTCAAATGCCAGTCTACTTCACTGGTAGTAGCTCTTAATAGTCCATGCGGAGCGTTCCTGAGCAGATGCACCGCTCAACTTGCAATCCAAAGCTGACGTAAAGGCCAAAACTTGTACTGCTTTTGTGGGTTTGGGATTTTTTCCACAAAAAAGAAAAGAA
Organism: Myiopsitta monachus; assembly: GCA_017639245.1. Classification (NCBI taxonomy): domain Eukaryota; kingdom Metazoa; phylum Chordata; class Aves; order Psittaciformes; family Psittacidae; genus Myiopsitta; species Myiopsitta monachus. The sequence continues at coordinate 37,314,208 of CM029928.1, forward strand.
ACAGAGGATGCAAACGCATTGCACAAAGCTCTGCTCTTCCACAAACACTACAGCTCTGAAGAAAGATGGAAGGAGAAACAGTTCAGTTCGGCGGAAATATGGGTCAGGCAATTTTATTTCAGTTTCTCTAAGAGAAAAGAAGGCCTGTTGATTTAATTAGAGGAATCACAGCCTGTTCTCAAAGGCATGCTTTGTAATGAGACATGTAGAAGTGGTATAAAGCTCTGCACTTCTGAGGAAGGGCAGTTTTTAAATCCATACCACTGAAATGAGCAAGAATTCAGAATCACTACCTCGAACTCATACAAATCACAAGACAAACACAGCTTTATCTGAGATTCCATTTACTACAAGTCAATTCAAACAGTTCCTAATGCCTAACTATGGTGAGCAACTCCTACTGAAAGACTCCTGGATGTGGAAAAGGAAAAGGTGAAGCTGACAAAAGCTAAGGCTGTATGGCATTTAGGACAGCCAAGCTAAACCAGACAAACCCACTGCCACTGTGCGGTGTGACATGAGAGAGCCAGCAGCCACAGTGACAACTTGCTGACTTTCATCAAGAACATCCAATTCTATCACCATAAGCATCTCAAAGGTTCAGTGGGTGTGAAAGACAAGTTCCTTCCTGTCTGAAGACTTACGTGCCAGGCAGATTTTCACTTGTACACCTCTAACTCAGTAATTCTGAGCAGTACCTGGCAATGACTGAAAACAGAGGGAAGAGTCCAAGAGGGCAAAGTCAGGAGAAGAAATGGTACCAAGTGCTCTACCCTGGCCAACATTTCGAATTGAAGCTATAAGGCACACTAAAACATGTCATTACGGAGCTTTCAGAATAAAGTGGATGTCTTCAGGCAAAACAAACTCCAAGCTCCAGAAATCTGGAGGCCGTCAGGGCCATTCTCCCCTGGTCCTCCTACTCCGATGCTGCATTAGAACTTAGGGGAAAAGAAAAGTATAGGAGCTTCATAACCATTTCTGTAACCAACTTGTTACCTCCTGATCACCTGCCCTAGTGCTTAACAGCAGCCACAAGACAGAAATTTGACTGAACTCCAAATTTCCACGCAAGACTGTCTCAAAGGCACCTTCTATCCAGTCAGGCAACTCAACAGTTGCTTTTCCCTATGCTCTTATTTACCTCAAGAGCTGCAGAACTCTAGGTAGCAGCATGTTTCGTCCACAAGTATCAAAACCAGAAGCTACTCCTTGATAAGATACTGCAGTATATGTGTGGCCTTCCATTTTCAATCGGACTGATGTCTCCTCTTGCAGGAACAAGTATAAAAAGGGTTTTTTTGTTGGTTGTATGTAAAATATGGGTCTATTTTCGCAGGACTTCTTGCTAGCAGGATTTGCTCCCCTGGGAACTTCCATGAATCACGGCTTGAACAAGACATCAGTTCAGACAAAACTTCTTCCCGTGGTACGTGGCAGCTGAACATTAAGATACTGCATAGACTGTTTGGGAACACCAGTGTCCTAACAAACCTTCCAGAAAGCAAACTGCAGTAGTAGAGGTGAGTCAGGTAAAGGAGCCTTTCTCAGGCTTTCCTGATTATTTACCATTGCGCATAGTTTCAAAGCTATTGACAGAACATTACCTCAGGGAACCCAAAAATTACAATACAAAAGCCAGACAAGCTTCATTTAGGCCTCCTAACTTCACCTTCTCCCAGTTTCATGAATGAGCATCTGAGGAACCCCACAACCACCCTGAGCCCACCAGTCTTTCAAAGAGCACAGGGCATCTGGGCTTCTCACAGGCTGCGGTCTGTACATGCAGACTCCTGGGTAGAGCAAAACCACATTTTAGTGCCCATAAGGGTTTTTTAGCTCTGCAAGACTTGAATTTGAAGGAGATTTTTGCCAGGAATATGTTGTATCTTTCAGGACCCTGCAGCTCAGGAGATAATTCAGCTTTCACAGGAAGCAGAGACTGAATTCCCAAGCATTGTGAATTGGGCAATATCCACCATCCACAGCTGTGAGATCATTTGCTGAGAATATCCACTGGTATTTTTGAGGCTGAAAGACCACATACATCTTGACTTCCAGCTGAAGCATTTCACACAGCCATCCTCCACAAACTAAATGCAGTCTTCAAGATAAGCTACAAAGAACATCAGTAATCCTGCGGAACACAGCAGGTGTTCACACAGAGCTTCAACTACTCCAGTGAGACACCCTGTGTTTGTAGGTCACCCGTGCACATTCCACTGCCCAGAGGCATCCCTCAGCCAATATTAAGAGGAAACAGGGAACCCCTCAAAGGATCATCCCGGAAACCAACTAACACACATGTCAGAGGTTCACAAGTTAACAGCTATCAGCTGACACCTGGACATCTTAGATGTTTAACCTGCAAGCTTGCCAGCCTGCTTCCTACACAAGCACAGGTACGATCTCATCAGCAACACAAGACAAAGACCCCTTCATTCTTTACAAGTATTCCTGGCATTAAGACACTTACACATTAACATGACACACTGTAACCAGCTTTGAGTAGGCAGAACTTTTATCAATGAGGTCATATACAGAAATTTAAGCCCACTGACAAAACCAATTTTGTTTTTCTTTAATTACCTTTTAAGGACTCCTCAGTAAAACGGATTTTCTACAGTCTCTGAACTACAAATCACAGGTCTGCTGCTTTCTTTTCTCCCTCATGGAAAGAACAGCAGAGCCAAGTCTGGCAGCAACTTGCCAGACTGAGGCTGTCATTCTATACCTACATACCACAACTGCAGCCTAATACCACTACATGGTTAGAAGGTCTCCCCAGAGCCTTCTCTTCTCCAGGCTGAAACCTGGCATAAGTTGACTTTCAGATTTCAGAAGAACTGCACATCAGTCTTCATTCCTATGTGTTGGAATTCTGATTTTAAGCACTACAAGAAAAAGGTTTTGCTACGGTTCTGAATATTACGACATCATCTCCTGATTACAGTAATTAGATCCATTACTTCAAGAACAGTAAGTATTTTCACCATAAATCTAGCCAACAGTCCACCTCCACCGCTTACTTATTTCAAGTGCAGTAGATACAGTAAGGAGTTCCAGAACACCAAAATGAAACTTTTGAGGTAAGGACTTAAGCATGGTAAAGCTTCTAAATCAGGACCATCTCCAGGCTCATGGAATAAGGAGACTCATCATTTCTCAAGTTTTACCTCTTAGAAATTGCCACCTTTCCTAAAGCACTACACAACTTCTCTCATATACTGAAATATAAGGGAAATTTGTACCAAAAGGTAAAATGCTTCAAATATATTCACTTTGAGCCGAAGTTTTGCTCACAAAGATTGTAAAGATGTACCACAGTTAATGACGTATTCAAAAGCCTCCACTCTCACGAGAAATACATCCGAAAAGCCTTTTTAACAAGTGACAGGTAGAAAGCCTTGCTCAGCAGGCTGTCTTCCTATACACAGATGCCATTAAGAAGAGATGGCTGCAAAAGGACAGGAGAACAGAACACAAAATACAAAGCCTGACCTTTATAAACCCCATTAGCTCTACTTTAGAGTGTGCAGTACCTCCACACCACCATTTTGAGGAATTGCGAACATACTGAGTTAAACCCTAAATGGCATTCAATATGAGACGTATCACTGATATATAATGACATTACTCTTTCTTGATGAAGAAAACCTTACTGCAGCTCCAGTAGCAGGCTTTGACAGTAAAGCAGACTTGAGAACTTTACGGTCCACCTTCCACCCTGACACACTGTTCAACAGCCAGCACAGCCCAAGGGCTACTTACAAGGATATGCTTTACATCATCAAAACAATCCAGGTTAAACATGTCTACCCACAAGCAGGGAATGAATGGAGTGGGTGCTTAGAAGAAGGTCACAACTCAACACCATCAAGAACTACCTGCCACTGCAGCCAAGCTGATTACATTAAACCAGTGTGCACTTGAGGGAATGGATACATGAAAGGCTCAAGACCTTGAGCGACTCATCAGTTCATCCAAGACAACATCACAGAACAACTTCTCAAACCAAAATAACTACACAGTTACACAAAGCAGAGCAGAAGTCTATGGAAAAGCACAACATGCAAGAAGCCCATTCTGATCACTGTGCAGCTGTCAGCAGCCATTCCTCAAAGCAGTTCTCTCACATGAGTTTGTCAGAGCAGCACTTCAGTTTCACCTAAGCTGCATGCAAAGCATAACACACACAAGTTGGCACATCCTAACGCACGTGAACAACAATTTTCCTCTACCTAGTCAAATCTTATGCCTTCGCCTTACTGAAGTTATAGATGTAGTTCGGGTCTAGAAGTTTACATGCTGTGGTAGTGTGTTAAGTCATACTTATCTTGTTAGGAACAGGCAGTAGCACCTCAAATGAGAAAACATTTGCTGGACACATTAGGAGAAGCAGATACGAAGCAAAGCAAAGCTAGATACATTCTGCTGTAGTGACCTGTAGCACACTGAACTTGCAGGACTGAAATTCTCAAGCAGAATATTAATGGAACATCAAAAGCAAAGACAAAACGCACGGGGGAACTGAGCAAAGAGACAGCTGGATTTACAAAACAGGCTCAACCAGAAGACAAGAGATGACAATTTTTACGGACCTGCAGTACAAAGACAAGTCAGACCACAGGAACAAAGTCTAGGCAGGTTATCAACACCACCCTGCAGCTCAAAACTAAGGCCCAGACTGCCACTCTGATGTTACACAGGACACCAGGAAGAAAAGCACTTCAGAGGATGAGATGTTGACACAGAAGTTAGCATGATTCCTGAACACTGCAAGGCAGTTAGATCTTAAGCACTGATTTTTTCCCTAGCCATTAAGTTTCTATTCATTTCCACTACCCATGAGTTGTGTAAGGATCTTTTTCAAGTACAGCTGTAGCCACTACATTTGTTTAATATTAGGATTTTCTTCCCCCACGCCTCTAGCAATGGAAATGGTAAATACTGCAGAAACTGGTAGTGGGTTTCTAGTCGAGTACACTCTTCCAAGTCAGACCACGAAATGTGAAGACTAAGTGAGAAATAGGAGAGAACTGGAGTTACTCAGATCATTTCCTTAATAACAGAAAAGTGAGCTGTTACAAAGGAGGAAGAGAAGCTGCGCAGATGCTCCATTACAGACCACGAGCTATATTTCTAAATGAGGGAACTTCATCAGTTTTACCTATTCTAAAACATGTTTACAGGTATCATGCTGCTTCTCCCTAAAGATGCTAAGATGTAGCCCTAAAGAGACTCCTTCAGCCCCAAACTTCTCCTCTTTCCTGCTTGTCCTGCCTACTGCCGCTGTTTGAAAAAAGGAAGAGATCAGCAACATACTTACACAGTGAACCAGCCGTGCTCCGTCCTCTTTTTGACCTTTCTTGATTAGCTTTTTCAGAAGCCAAAGAAGCTCTGGTCTGAATATTTCTTTTTACAGGGTTCTGCTGTGATTCTGCAGCCTTCTCCACTCCATGAAAGTATTTCATGTGATAATGCAATAACTTGGCTTTGCGGAAGGATTTTGAACAGTCCAAGAACTTGCATCTAAACTTGTGATCTTGATCAATAGTTGCAGGTTTTTTTGATGCAAGAAAATCTGTTCTCCTACAAGGTTTTGTTACTGTAAGAACAAAACAGATAAATTCCCCCATGCATTTGCTATATTTATCAAATGGTTTCCTAAACTTAAACCAACAAAATAAAAGGTTAAGAAATGGGCATGCACTAAAACATGTCAGCCACAAAATGCTAAAAATGAAGTTTTAATGCTGTATCTGCCTTTAAGCTCAATAGCTTTGAAGGGAAAACTCTGCCCTACTGTGCTCTTAAAGTAGTTATAACAGCAGTGCTTTTATCAATGAGTTACTGTTAGGAAATGGTATTTTGGTTCCATGAGTCCCTTGCCCAACTGCTAATGTCACTGTAATATAGTGCTAACACAGATATGCAACTGAATTACACGGAGATTGTGCCATTAGTCCGAATGCTGAAGGTTAGGTCCTATCAAGCATCTACTTAATTGTTTAAAACTGTTCACATCTTTGGTGAAAGCCCTTTCCAAGGAAAACAGTTCTGTTTCTTTCTTCACAAGTATGCTGCTATTGGCTGTCCGGATGCCTTCTCCTACCACCGAAGTCTGGTTACTTCCAAGAACAACGGAAGCAGTTTGTCAGAACTGCCTTTCTCAAGTAAAACTGAAGTTTATGTCTATTTTCCAGCAGCAACTGAAGACTGAAACTAAGGAATAGGAAAATTACCTCCACCCGTTACAAAATGTCCCCTATGGGCTACCGTTGGCTTCCCAAAAAAAAGCAAACTGAAGAACGCTTTCAGGTGTCTGCTGTGCAGAGCACTGCAGTGGAACCCAGGCCCACACCCAACAGTGACCTGCTAAAATCTTACTTCTTTGCCGGCGCTGCAGAAACTTTTCATTCATGCTTTTGCCAAGAAACACATAAAAAACCCCACTTTGAACTACATCAGATTACTGCCACCAGTATCTGCACCTAATAGAACAGAGGAGAGGTAGCCATTTGGAAACACAAACATACAGAGATCCAGGCAATCATCCATCACTAATACACACAGCATCAAAGAATCCCTCACCAACTACAGACAGTGGAAAGGAGGTGTCATCCCTTATAAAACAGCTTTCAAGTAAAAGGTTTCCATTTGTTTTGCCAGGACTCAAGTATTATTTCCATATTGACAAGTATTTTCAGACTTTGAGGACTGCTTAAAGCTAAAACCCAAACTGAGCAACAGTGATGCAAAACTGAAGGTATGCAGCACATGAATTAAGACAAGCTATCAGAAGCATGCACAAAGAAGGAACACAAAAGGACCCAGATACATCACAAACAAGAGTAAGAGGAAGACTTTCCACAAGTGTATATGCGCAGGAGTGCATTGAATGGGAGTGTTAAAGGTAATGTCAACACGATCTTGGTTAAGAACAGCACAGCTTGGTCAGAAGTTTTCAGCATGCAGCAACAAAAGTGGTGTCACTGAGCTGCATACTTAAAGGTTACATCACAGAGAAGAAAAGCATCCTAGACAGCGGTATCTGAAGCACACTCAGCTTTTAAGTGCTGCGTTATGACAAAGAAACAACACTTGAAGTCATTCGCAGAGAAAAAACAAGCAATGGTACTGTGGAGGCTGATGCACAGGGAAGGATTAACAAGTCATATGCACAGACTGGTTAAAAAAGAACATTCAGTTAATTCTGAGGAGAAAACAGTAAAAAACAAGACACTGCTCTTGGGTGTTTCACAAAGGTAACGACAAGGTGAAAGACATTTTGGTACAGCCATATTAAGAACATGCTGACGGGGATGCTGCCTCAAGCAATTATGGTAAAAAGATTGCAACAAAGCCAAACAGGATCACATTTGCTAAACGACAAGGTTTGCCAATACCAAAACTGAAACATGTTGTACACCACCAAAAGTTGCACTCATGAAGAATGAGAAAGTGTTTCAGGAACGGTCAGTGAAATGGCCCAGGGGTTTAATGAAGGCAATTGCAGAAGGTTCTCCCGCCCATAAAGCCAAAAACCAGGATTCAGGCCAGTGAGAGAGAACTTGTTTCTATTTAATAACTAACATGAAGATTGGAAAAGACTGGAAAACTTCGCTGCAACAGAATTGGGTAATGGGGTCAGAAGACCATTTAGCCAAAAAATATGACAAAGATGACAAGGAAACCCACTAGAGCATCACCCAACTACTGTGAGACCCTGCATCCAAGCTCAGAACAAGCCCCCTCCATTGAGATGGACATATTCTGGAGAAGATACAGAGAACGGCTTCTAACTGATGAGCTGCAAGCTGGAAGAGCACAAGATCACCTTAGCTCAAGTTCAGAAACAGAGGTAACAATACATGGGGTGGGGGAAGCAAAGCAGACAAAAGCTTATTGCAACATACAAAGGCATCTATTCAGAGTTAACAAAACCACAGACAATCCCACAGTCTGAACCAAAGCTTCAGTTATCACCATCACAACACGCTTGGGGGCATCTTCCTCCTTTACAAGTAGCACAACAGAACTCTCTGCTGCCAGGGCACAGCAGGAAGCTCCAAGGAGAGGCTCTGAAGAGCCTGCGCTCCCAGCCAATGCTCTGAGGCCAACTCACTACACCAACATTCAAAGGGGGGAACCTCCACCCTTGTACATGTACACCATTTCTGTTCACAAGACATGGTACTAAAACTGGGTTCTATGGGGAGAAAATTTTGCTGTATTAGCTTCAGATTATCTGTCACTTGCCTTCCCAGAGGAGCTTGGTGGGTGTTTTCTCTGAGTATAAAGTTAATGATAGACCTACCACCGCTTCTTTCTTCCCCATTATAACCAAAATGAAAACTCCTCACCTGGCATTCAATTAGGCGTTACAATATTAAGCACAGAGACTCAAGGTCAAACAAGTGTCAAAGGAGAAAAAACCCCCATCTCTTCTGTGTTCAGAGAAACCTCTTGCTTCTCATCGTGCTGTACTATCAAGGTTGGAGCCATAACCACATCAAGCAGTAAGCTTACAGTAAAATGTCACCATGTGAAGCTTCCGAATCCACAAGAAACCTCCACACATACCAGCTCAACTTCAGTTAGAAAACAGATGCCCTTACAGGAGGCACTTTTTCCATGGTATTTGATCACTAACCCCAAAGCCTCGTGATTACACACAAGTAAAATCACCTTCATTTGTGAGAATATTCCATGATGACTTCTGGATGACTTTACAAAGGCAATGGCAACAGATGCCTTCTTAGCACTGCACTAACTGCTTACAAGAACACCTGGGATCATTAACACAGTTTTTCTACTCTATTAATACAGTGTGTTCTTTCAGAAAAACCCAAGATTTACCATTCCCCAAATTCTCGTACCTCATCAACGCTGCGGCTTTGTCAATCTGCAGCTCAATGAGCACCTTCAAAAGCTTACACAAAGATAAGCGTCATCTTAAAAATGCTACACTTGAAGCTGAAAATCGGCTGGAATTTACAAAACAAAAGGCTGAATGCCTGTCAACTAGAAAAACCTGGCTTTAAGAAATGCAGGAAGCTTATCATGAAAGGCCACTGAAGTTAAAGTTTTATATCATGCTGGTTTTCTACATACAGCATACCCAAAAGGTGACTATTCACTGCAGTGGAGAGCTTTGCCATACCTTCTCTTCTATTAAATAGCTTGTCTGAAAAGTGAGTATTTTCAGCCACACTCAATACTCTTTCAAATTTCAGAACTGCTATAATCTGCTGCATCTCTTTATAAGAGCTGTGTCTAAGGTGCAAGTCCTGCACACCTCACCTCAAAGCAGTTCAGTTCACACTACCTGTTTGGAGCCAGACCTGTACCCGCACACCTCACATGCCAACGGCTTGAGTCACAACCACCACCGCTCTTTCTGCTTGCCTGAAGCACAAGATTCCGACAGGGTCAAGAATCATGTACTCGGAGCTAACACAGAGAGTAACGGCATTTGCTTGCTATTGGGAGAGGTTAACGCTCCGTTCAGGAATAACCACCCAACAGTGGTTTTGCCTTCATGAGCCAAAACAAACTACAGCCCGTCAGTCAAAAAAGTTAAACCCAGAAGTACTTTACAGACTGACAAGGACACAGCAGCCTAACTAGCAAAAGGCTACTGCAGCCACTCTGTATCTTCTGAACTCACTGCCAGAACATAGGGAAGGAAAGGTACGGCCCCAACACACACCAACCGAAAAGGCTCTGAATATACCCTAGTTAAAATACAGGAGGATATTTCACCAGCCTGCTTAGGAAGGACAGCAAGATCGAAACAGCTCCAAGCTGTAAATATCAGAAGATCATTCCATCCAACCTAAGCAAAGGAGAAGAGGCAAATTCCCTCCTGCACAGAAGGTACACATCAATGGCAAAGAGAGAGGGTGTTTTATTTGTACAACTACACGAGTGGGTGAAAGCATGTGCAAGCAGGAGGGCAACTCTGGAATAACCAAACAACATGCTGACAGCTAGCACACACAGATTAGCAATGCTGAGCAACTGTAAACCCCTCTAAACGCACTGCTCCACTTAAAACTAAGCTTTGATAAAGCATAAACCAGGCAGTTTGTAGTTCAAGTTTCCCCAGTTAGCTGCAGATACAAGTGCTGAAGTTACAAGAACTAATCACAGGACAGCACTATGCTTTGGCATAGTTACTATCTGTATAGGAAGTTTTAATCTGAAAAAGCAAGGTAAGTACACATCCCAGCTAAGAGCAAATAGAATCTATACATTAAGTCAGTCAGATATTGCAGTGATTGAGCCATTTCATAAATCTGCACTAAAACCACTGAACAGCCTAGGGCTTAAGTATAACAGAAGCCAAAACAAAAGGATATAGAAATACACAATCAGGATTACCAAACATTAATGCTTCCACATACATGCAGCACAGAAATGACAGAAGAACCTGCTCGTTTAAGACGTTAGTCCAACTTAATCCAGAATGCCACTGGATTATAACCTGAAAGCAGTTAATGTCATCATCCACATGCTAAAAATATTCCACCCAGTCATTTAAAAATTATGATTTCTACTTTTTGAAAGATCATTGTCAAACTCCAGAGCGTAAGATCAAAACTAAGTCCATAGGGAAGAAAAATAAGCCTTTTCCCCCACGGTTACCTTTGCAGTAACGCACATTTTTGTTAGTGGCACGTGTACAGACACAAAACACCTGGCAGCAGCTGCCTTAAGAAATGCATCAATATGAAATATGAAATCAAAATCTGAACCTGGAGCAGCAGAAGGCTCTTGAGTTACAGTGACAGAGGAAGACTCAGTGTCTTCAACCTTCTCTTCCTGTAAACTGGCATCTGTGCTGGGTGCTGTGGTATGTGATGTGTTTCCAGGAGATCCTTGTTCACTGAGACTTTGGTCACATTCAACAGGAATTTCTAACTGGACTAGAATGGAAGAGAAACATTTCACTGAGTAAAAAACACACAAAGGCACATTACCGAACACCAATGTATGCGTTCATCACATTACAGTGGAGAAAAACAGCCATTCACACTCAGATGCTTGCTGCTGTATTAACACAAAATCGGCTTTTAACACCACTGCTACTCGCAGCAACCCTCTAAATTTAGGGCTCCTTAGAAACACACACGCTAACTCTTTATGGCCCAAAATGGGACAGGTCTCCTCAAACCACTATCAGAGCTCCCCCTGAAAGGCAAAGGCAGCGAAGCACTGGGCAGAAAAAGGGAGCGTTATCTCCACCCAGTCTAAGAATAAAAGCATCCTGTTTGAGGCTGAACAAGAGGATTAAACTGTAAGCTTAGCATTTGGGTTACTGCTTCAACCTCAAAGTGTGAAAACTTTGTAACTACCTCATTTTCACAAGCTTAATCTGCATCCTTAAAAATAACCCCAAAAACCACCACCACAAAACAAGCTACCACATCTCCTTCAAGTTATGTTACAGCCTATGGAGCTCTTCTTTTGCAAGGCCAGTTATCCCTCTACTGGAAGAGCTCACCACCATGCAAGGGGAATACCAGGGTTACTGGTGGAAGAGGGAATCAAAACCAAAAGACAATCAGGACCACACAGAAAGATATAAACTTGAGTTTTCTCTGCACTGCTGATGCAACCTGTTTTTAGTTGCGGCTAAAGAGCCTGCAGGATACACAAGTAAAAATATCATGCTTGCAACTAGATGACTGCCACCAGAGCGTACCAGGAAGCTGCTTACCCTTCTCAGGCTCCTTCTGGTCAGATATTGCATCTTTCCAAGGCTGAATTTCTGTTGCAGTTGTGACATGATCTGTGTTTAAAATCTCCTGACTAATACTAGACGAGAGTCTTGAAGATCGTCTCCTGATCTGGTCTTTTTCAGGGTTATCTGAAGAGTTCTTCAATTTATCCTGAGCTAGAACAGACAAATTTAATGGTGACATGCAGTTACAGGATTACTAAAGAGCGCACAAGCAAACTTTAAGGATCTTCCAGTGGCAGCCTGAAAAAGTATTTAAGGACTGAGGATAACAGCAAAAGCTACAGAGCCCTGGTGATTAGACCTCTCTGTAAAAGCTACAAACGTATTAACAGTTATGTCACAGGTCCCTCAACTTCTCTTCTAAAAACAGATCTGAAGTAAGAATACAGAATCAACATCGTACTGGTAATACATTGCTTTAAGCAAAAACTGTCCCACTGACATGAGGAGTACCAGAAGTTAGATGGGACAAATCAGACAAAAACCAACTCTGACTCTATGCACACTGAAGTTCTAACATGTGTGGACCTAAGGAAGGGAAAGACAGCTTTCTTCAGGTCTTCACCACTAATATAATTGTCTCTCCTCATCAACACACTCGAGTTCAACATCACTACACAGTATCTCAAGATAAAGTAAAAGCCATTATAGACTGCACTGACGTGGAAATTTACCTAGCATTAAAGTTTCTTTCCTAAGCAATGTGGTAAATCCTCCATCTAGTAGTTAAAATCTATAACTAGAAAAAGGCTTCTATAATATTCTATGTATTGCAATATAATCGCTGCCTCTCCTTCTGCATCAAGATTCACAGCTTGTGGCTCCTCTATACAAACACAGCTTCCAAAACTTAGGAGGAAATTCCAGCACAATGACGCTGCATACAAATGACCAGTGAAGAACAGGTGATGCATTTCAGCCATTGCATGTATCACAGTTCAAAGTTAGCACAGGCTTTTCCCCACTCCACTTAAGCTTGAAGAACTTGTACGTACAAATACTGTGAGAGCTGAACACCAAAAAATACTCACACAGATTTTTCTCAATCCTGGGGCGCTTTGATGGAATTTCACCTCCTTTAGGGATTTTCCGACGTCTTAACTCCAAAGTTATGGGCTGCAGTGTCTGAGAACTTTGCTCTATGGATTTAGATAGAGAACAAAAATTGACTGGATATGAAGCTGTGAATCTGTAAAACAAATTCCCAGGCCTCACAGCTTACAACACTGCACTTGCACAGAGTTTCACCTGGCTTTCCAAAGTCTACATATTAGCATTTAATCCTACTGCAGACATGGTTTGTAATACACGAAGAGAAGATTATCTGCCTACATGTAATCTCTGACCAAACCACTGAAGCTCCAAACCTGCCTGACAAGGATGCTCTCAGTTGTCCTAACCAAGCCTGAACAAAGATGAGTTTAAACGTTTGTGTAGGTTTCTAGAGACTGAGGCTGTGAAAGCGCAAGGCACTTGTTGTTCCTTTAGGTAAGTTTACGAGGGTTCTGATATATGGCCTAAACATTTATGTTTAGATACATACCTGTTGGAGGAGTTACTGGCGGTCTTCCACGTTTTCGTTTAGTTTCTTTCACGTTTTCTTGTGGACTCTTTACATTGTCATTCTCGGGCTTCTTCTCAATTTGTGTATCTATTGAATATTCCATATCATTCTCTGATATATTCTCCTTATCTTCTTTTCCATTCTTAGATATGTTCTTTTCCGAGACCTTGCCCTTTTCTGAAATGCCTATCAATTTTCCTTCTTTATCAGGTTGCTTAACTCTTTTCTCAGTCTTTAATGTCTTTTCATCCTTGTCTTTCTTTGCATTACCTGTTGCTTTCCTCTGTTCTTTAAATTTCTCCTGCTTTTCAGGAGATGATGGAATTTCATTACCTCTTTCCTTAGGCTTAGCATTACCCACAATATTCTAGAATAAAGAGAACAACATACGAAAATTAACTTACTGCAATCTCAGAGTCCTCCCTCACCTTTGCATTTAGCAGATGTGCATCCTTGTCTGATTTTTCACAGGACAAAAGCATATACTCGATTGTAAACCACAGATTAAAATTTAGAGGCACTTGAACTGTTCAAGGACCCATGCAGCTTCCACAGGACACTGCAACAGATTCAGATTCACTCTTTTCACAACTCGGTGGCAAAGAGATTTGCTGTTTCTTTGTTGTCATGTGCATCGGGTTTCATCAGTTGGGCTGCTCACAGAACCATCCAATTTGAATCAGGTATGTGGTATTGGAACACTCACAAACCATCTTAATCAAATTATTCTCAAGAAACTAAACCATAAATACAGTATGCCTGAATTGTCTCTCGATATTCCTGAACTCACAAAAGCTGTGTGTCCTTGCATAAGCACATTCACAGTGCAAATCATCAGCATTTACCATGATTGTTCAATATAGCATGCTACACCCTCTACACAGGAACAGGGCAACGCTGACATTAAAGAACAACCAGTTTATACTGCTGCCTTCAGAAATCAGGTGGTGTGGGGCTCTCTCCTACTGATGAACAGGTACAAGACACTTTCCATTCACTGCCAGCGTGCTGCTGTATCTGTACTATACCTGAATCCACACCTTAACTAACTTACACTCATCACTGGATCTTGAGCTCTGCAGTGGCTCAAGTATTTTTAAACTTCACTTCTGACTTGTGTAACCAGAGCTCACTTGGAAAGGTCTCTCCTTATGTTTTTTATGCTGAAGGAGAGAACAAAATGTTTTAACATAAAACTCATCTCTTGGGTTAAGAGAAATCTTCCCAGTCGTTAAATGAAGAAAAGAAACTCTTTTCAAAACCTACCCGAAACTGCGCAGAAAGGTGAGACTCTCTAAAGGAGAAAGGAAAGACAAAATACTTTGTCTTTCTTCGGCAGAATATTTCTTAAGATTCTTCAACTTCATATAGTTAAGGTTAAACATGGCAGAATTATTTCTCAACCAGGCACAATATTCAATTCAATTCAGAATATTCCAGTAGCAAACACACAATACTTACCTGATCTTTGGAAATAGCTTTGACATGAATGTTTTTGACAGTCTGAACTACACCATCATAAAACTTCACAGTGTATGTACCTAGTATTTGAAAATAAAGCATAAGAGCTTGAGGATCAGAAGTTATTTAACAGAGCATTTGCTAACAGCTCCAATACTCTAGCTGCATCTTTAGTTACAGATAAAAGCTGCCTTATCTGTGTTGTTAGAAACTTCAACAGCAGAGGTCTTACCACAGGCCAGGTAAGGGCAAAACAGTGACGTTACCACCAATACTTCTGGTAAGCATAAAGATGCATGTCTCAACTTAGTGTTGCTCCTTTGATATACCTGCCTCACAAACAGCTTTGGGGCAATACTCCAACAGATAACTACACAGACTTTTTCTTCTTAATCTTATAAGATACAATCTAAAGAAAGCACAGCACAAGAACAAGTCCTTCACGGTTCCTTACTGATATTAAAAAAGAAGGATGAGGAGAAGCATGACACTGTTGTGTTTTTCCATTTGTAAAGGGGTTTTGCAGCTCTGACACCCATTTTATTGCAATTACGTGTATCTCCTGACAATAAACTCCAGAAGAAACAGCTTTTCCCAAATAGATACTTAAAGCAGTTACTGACCCACCAGAAAGTTCTTTTATGTCATAAAACGAATGAGAGGTTAGGTTAGGTTAAAAAAACTTGATGGCAGGCTAAAAACTATAATTGAAAATAAAGCTTTTCACAGTAGTTTTCTGTCTGCTGTACTATCTTCTCCACCTGCACAAAAGGTTAGAATACAATCGGAAATGCATTCCTAACAAGCATGACAAAACAAGAAGTGACTCCTTACCATCTTTGTTAACAGAAGTAACTTTGGCTGGATAGAAGCGACAATCAGACCAGCATGCCAACACCTGGTCATTTATATGAAACCCCTACAAGACAGAAGTGTTTTCATCTGAGAATTACTGAAACCTATAACTTCATTAAAACATCTAAATTCATTCTCCAATACTTAGAATAGATTGTAGAACTTATAGAGCAAGCAACACAGCAACTAGTGAAGCATTTTAATGGTCAAAATTCATACAACCGCATATTAATTGTTACACACTCAAATGTCCTCTATTTTCTACTTACTGCACAACCTTCTTCCTCCTGTAATCCTTCTTTTCTTAACTGTATTTTCTCTAAGGGACGCAAATAAGGACTGTCCCAACAAAACCATTCATCGTATCTATGGTTCCAGCGTTTGAAATGGATAAGCACTTTTCCTTCTTCATAATCAATTTCTTCAATGTGAGCTGGATACCTGGTCAAAAGGTAGATTAAAATATTTCCATTAAGAATAAGGCAAGTGGCCTCAGGCACTTAACTACAGCACAGAACATTAGACAGCTGGAGCCTTCTGCATGATCAAAAGCAAAATATCTGAAGATCTGCTTCATCAAGGTACGATGTGGAGCAGAGTAACTACACTTAACCTTTAGCTTCTACAACCTCAATATTATTTGACGTATAACTTGTATAAGCAATAAAGATACTACAAAATGATTAAGCTCAGTGCACAACAAATCCCCAAGTGAACAGCCACTGCAAATACTGGCTGCAGGAAGAGGAGACAACCGAGTTCTTCGTCTGCGATGGAAAAATTAGAACTAGAGATCAGGAAGTCAGAAAAGCTTTCCCTACACCTAGAAATTCCACTTATTAGAAAGAAATGATAGCTCCAGCTCCCTCTTACCAAGAATAACACCTGGAATACACTCACTTCTCTGAGCCATCCATCAACAGGCACCATGAATCACCTTCCCAGTGTAACTGCAAAAGCCCAGCAGGCACTAAAGCTCATTTTAGTTTTATATTCTCAGAGTTCAACTTCATCTGCAAAGTCCTGGGAATTTTACATAAGAATGCCTCAGTATTTTACAAATACAGGAACCTGAGATGCTTTAGATCAAGTTGTTTCTAATCAGGAAGACCTCAGAAACTCTGCATTTCTTTAATTGCATTGGTAATTTCTTGACGTCAGCGAGTACTTCAGAATCATAGCATATTTCACTATCCCAACTGAAGGTAGCATTCCAAGTGTTGATGTTTTTCCCCCTGCAATAATAGTGCCAGGAGGAAATCTTGTCAGTGTTTTCAGTTATTTGTGGAGGAAAGACAATGCCCCATTGAGTTCCTGAACAAAGGGCTGAAGAAAAAATCAAAACCAAACCCCAAACAAATCCACAAGTATTCTTTACCTGATAAATCACATTTAAAAGGATAGCACAAGCGGTAGCAGAAAGAAATGGCATCTCAACAGGATCAAGCCTGACGCTAAAAATAAACCCCAGACACGTAGGAATGCGTAGGCAACACCGACTATCTACTATCATCCAAGGCTGAAAAGCCACCTAAAACTGAAATTCTTCAGCCAATCTGGTATGCCCAGTCAGGATGTGTCCAAAAAGACTACAAACACACCACACCAGAGGCTAATGCCAGCCTTAACACTTGCTGCTACATGCCTCAAGCTATGTCATTACTAATATATATTATATATAATATATATATATAATCATCCCAATACATTAAAATAACACATGCAGCAAAGGCTGTAGAATAGAGGAAGACAAATGGGAGATACTTAGGGCAGGGACATCTCTAACTGGTCACCAGCTTCCTAGGAATGAAATAACTTCCTTTGTGAGACAGCCAACGTACTTCATATTTAGGCAACCCCAGCGAATGAATACCCTGCACAGGTTCACAAGGGGGGAACAGTCACAGTCATTCTACATATACAACATAGTTCTATTATAGTGCATTCTTGGACAGCTCAGTAACTGCCTATCACTACGCAGAGGTAATGAACAAAAATCAGTATCCAGTGCAGCACAAAGTCCTGCATGAATAACTAAACCCGTGGGACTGACAAGACAAACCTTAACAGGGTAGCGCAGTACTCCAGCATACTGATCTTCTTCTTAATACCCAAGAGCCTCAGAAGTCAAGAGCCTTAATACTCAAAATCAGAAGTCTCTTAAGATCCATTTTAGTCACACGGAGTGAACTCGAAGAGGTGACATTACAACAGGTAACACAAGAAGTGCTATCACCTACTGCAGGCACGCAGTGCAGCCACCCTCTTTCCAGTAAGAGAGGATGCCTGCAGCTAGTCAGCACTGAGGAGTTCAAATATCCAATGCAAAATCCAACCCAACTCAAGCACGACACCATGTGCACGTACACCATCACAGCTAGATCTCTGGGATCTCTCCGTTTAGGACAGCACCACAAGAGCAGTCCCACAGCTCCATCCTCTGAGCTCCACCCCTATGTACCAAATAGACCTTTCACCATGCATAATCACAGCCTGACAGCCAGAGATCTCCTCCTCCAGCACCCTGAGGCCAACAGACATCATCACAAGGCCTTCATGACAGCTTTGCTGCATCAACCAAGTCCTGAGAACCAAGCCAAGTACCAAAAGTACTCAGTGTACTCACTAGAGTTTGAGCCTAAGAGGCAACAAACAACTGCACCAGGAACTGAAGTGCACTTCCAGAACATGATGATTCCAGAGTAAACACAAACCAGTAAGAGCTCCAAAGATACAAAATTCACTCAGCACTTTGGCAAGGAGAAGACTCTCCATTGACTACTCTGCTGGCATACGCATCTCTTTCTTCTCCTCAACAGGGTTGGCATCACAACCAAACACCCTGAAAGTCCTGAACTAGCATTTCAGGGTGCAAGCCACTGCTATGAAAGGCAGGTAAATGGAGCTTAGAGACTAAATACTTCCCAAAGCACTACTGCCATCTGAGAAGAGAAGCAGTACTGAGCACAGAACTTCAAGCCAGCCCTTTGAGCAAACAAGAAACTTCTGGCTATGTTTAAGAGCCAACATCACAACAGACGTACACACAAGAAAAGCCTGGACCTCTGAAGGTCTAGCACCAGAAAAAGCAAGTTCCAGCAAGCAAAGTTTGGTATCCATGTAAAAGGAGCGCACTGGTGCCAGAGTGATCCTGGTCATACAGTGGCAGGAGAAAGGAGCAGGGGAAATAAACAAGTCGCCTGTCCTCTACAAATCCACACCTGGGGAGGTGTCAGCTCATCAACACTGATATTGCTAAGAGATAACAGACCCCCCAGCTCTTAACAATTTCGGTTCACAAACCCTGAAAACACACACACACACATAGATAACCAGCCAAGCAAACACACTTTCTGAACCAGGTTTCAAAAGCTTGGCATGCAGAAGAAAGCTCTCAGAACAGGAGAGTTAATAACTAAGATGCGAGATCAAGGAGTTACAATACACTGAGCATAAGACAGGTGATTTAAGTTCAAGTGTTTTCAAAAACCAAACAACACATCTCTGTTTTGGACATGCAGCATATCCAAAATTCAAGTTTAAGCCAAGGAATACATAGAGAGTACAGCAGGTGTTGAATTTACCACAGTTTTCCCGTCTAAGAGCTATATGCCCATACTTTGAGATGCTGCAGTTACCCAAACATGTCAGAAGGATGACAGTCATGGACACAAGTTATTAGGCTTACTCAAACACAATCTATACTGAACTGCATCTTAATAAGCCTGCACGACAGGCAGGCCAAGAAATCTCATTTTTGTAGGCATGCCAATTGCTTTTGCTGTACAAACAAAGCTCAAGAATACAAAGACACATGCAGATTCAGACTGAAGCCCTACCTAAGGTTGGTTACGCAGAAGGCCAGCATAACATGCAAGCATGAGTTAATGCTGGACTTCATGTTCTTTCCAAAAGAGCTACTTATTTTCACAATTCCAATCCCCTTTTACCTGGAAAGGGGATTGGAAAGCAACTCTGCATGCAACTAAGACGCTTTGGAACAAGCACCCTATGTCTAAGGCAGTGCTCCATCCTTCTGGAATGTCCAAATGGTTTTCAACACTGATTTCTGTACACTTAACCCACCAGCAGGCTCCAGAGCCTGAAGTACAGTCAAATCTAACCCACGCAGGCTTCTTAAAACCAAATTCCTGTATTTAAGAAGCCTTTGAATCCAGCAATTTTCACTGTATGCCTCATTCCCTTGCGCATTATTCAATGCTACCTTTTGAGCTGACTTCCTACAATGATCAGTTTGAAGGCTCAAAGCTAGCACAAGCAGCTTTTAGGCCCTTTTTCCCTTCCTCCTTTTCCTCGCAACTGGAGTCTGCAGAACAGGCTCCAGAACAGACTTCTCAGTGTGGAGTATGTTTCCCTACCCAGCTCCTTATTCTAACTCTGACCATCCTCACATGAGCAAAGGCCATAACAATTTCAAGCCAACTTCAAAGCCTCCGAGTTCACAACAGCAACAGGGAAGGAAGTAGCAAGGAACTACCCTGGGTATTCTGTACTGCAAAGGATTTCTCCCTCCATAATGTCTGCTCTGCAACCTGTGTATAGCACAGAACTTGGTGTGAATTCACAAGTACCAAAGTCAAGCCCCACTAGATTTATGAGTAGCCCTATTTCCCAAACAGACATAGCACCAGTACACTTCTTTTTAAGGACTAGCACAGCACATCACCATCTAGCGCCCATTACAACCACTGGTATATAAACGTTTATCAATTAACTACTTTCCTACAAACCAATGACCAGGACTCTAAATATTGTACCAATACAAAATGTTTAAGATATTAAAGACTTAGAGTTAATATAATATGAATGGTTTTAAAAAAATACCAGTTTTTTAATCTGTCACGGGCTTCCAACTGGGCTCCCACCTCAAAGTTGATCCCTCTTCTATTCGGAGGATGTTTTGTCATTTTGTAATATCAACACTGCTGATTTTATTCCCCTGAAAAATGCAATTAAATATCAATCACTAATCAAGACATACACAAAATAAGCTTAAGCACCATAAACCCCCAAAAGCTAGATGTTACGGGACCTCTATTTGCGATTTGCAGGAAGCAATGGGGACGATTATCTCCAGGCAGGGCTCCCAAGTGACAGTGCGCAGAACCATTCCAACAGTGTGTTCCAAATGGGAGCTACTGGACCATGAAAGATTGAAGCTCCACCTTTGACCATAGCTCCAAGTTCCAGGTCAATTAAGAACTCTGCAACCCAATGTTTATTCACAGCTGAGATGGAAGTCTCAGAATATTCTCTCCCCCCTCCCAGTTTTGATGAAACCAAGGAATCCCGTAAACAGGAAGTGGGCAAAACCAAACCCAAAGCAATCTTTCACAGCTACCACGACAGTGAAACACTCCAGAACACTGTCGCCTCATCACTACAAATGCAATAGAGCTCAAAGATGCCAGAAGCAGGTAGTTCGACCCATTTTAGCAGGCTGTCTATGCTGCCTGCGTATTTGCATTGCTTTCTTCCCCCTTCTCCGTTTCAACCAGAAAACACTCTTCATTAAGACATGCTTTCAACAGGTAATACAGAAGGTTTAGCAAATCTTGCCAAACTAGTTTCTCGAGGTACATTTACTGGAAAGCTTGATGAGGAGCTATTTTCCCCAAATTTTTGTCAGTCATTTCCCACACTGTAGGATACAAAACCCATTCCCGCAGTCTTCAAGCTCACGCGGTCCAAAAACATGAACTGCTTTATTCTGTACTGTCTCTCGATGATTCAGTTAAAGACATATAAAATGGACACAAGTTAAATTAAAAATCCTTCTAGTCTTACACCAGAAGAATAGAGACATGCACTGGCAACAGAAATAAGCAGCAGCATTTTGGTTTACACACTGCATAAACAGCAATGATAGCAACTGAACTGCACCTACAAAAGGACTGACATTATTTTATGGAGAATTACTCTCAAGTTCAAATGTGGTTCAGAAATGAAAAGATCCGTAGGAAAGTCATAAAGCTTCTATCCCAGGATAAAGCTGCTCCATCAACGCACTTCTTAAACCAGGCCGTTTGCCAAGTCTGGCCACGGAGGCACCCTTGACACAGCAGTACTCAGCAAGCCCTGCACAGCAGGCTTTTTCTTCTGCAGCTAAATTCAGGAACAGCTTCCTCAGGCAGAAACACACTTGGTGGAACACTACACGAGAAATCACTCAATAGAGCACCTCAACAATCTAACCTGAAACACACAGCTGTAGACGAAGACTGAAATCATGTACGATATGAGCTTCACTGGGAGCCATCCCACAGCTCTTCACAAACAAGGCTAAGAGGCAACGCTAAAGCCCATCCACATTTCACCAGCATGACCTTGACCATGAAGAGAACTTTGTTTCTCAGAGACAGCACTAACCCAGGGACTTGCCTCCCCTTCAAGAGTTTCAGCCTCTGTCCTCCCCTGCAAGGACTATCTAAAAACCTCGAACTACATCAAAATACATTATTAACAAACAACCCCAGGCTAAAGACACAGTCATAACTATGACCTGGAAATAAGAACACTTCACCAAAACATCCCTTTAAGATTTTCTTCAGCAGAACATGAATTTATACTAACTCAGTAGCCAAACCGAGACAGAAGCAGGCTTTTCACTTCAGTAACTCTGCGAGTCTATTATTATCAAGGGCTCAAGACCACAATTAAAACAAGGGATAGATACCAGGTCTATTCGCAAGGCTGTATGGCTTTTCTCCAAAGCTTCTTATTCCACTATGAGGATTAGACCTGTTTCAGGAACAGGCAGCCCAAGATTTAAACAAGTTACTACTTCCAACAGAAAATATTTCTACATCACTGAAAGTGCACACCTGTCATTTAAAAGGGAGAACCTTTTCTTCCCCATCCCAAAAGTCACCAGGTAATTCAGTTTTTAAGGATTATTCAACTATTCAGACACTTAAAAGGTACCAATTAGGAAGGCACATTTCTATCAGGGCAATGCAAATGGGAATACAGTTACACAGTATTGATCCCTTTAGGGATCATTATTTTCATCCTAAATACACTTTCTGCTAACAGTGCAGGTTCTGTATACCTGCAGCCATTCTTATTCTCTTCTGGTTTAAGCTCTGTCAGTGCTGAACCCCAAATCTGGCACATCACTAGCGCCCAACAGGAGAGGGCTCCTCTGGAAACTGGAGAAGTCTTTCACGTTATCATACAGAGCAAAATCCAAGCAGTTATGGCAAACTTTCACTAATAAGAGCCTCTACAGTTTTCTCTCTGGGAACAGTAGAACCATTGCAGCCTTCTTCAAACATTACCTACCTTTGCAAACACCATTTTCCAAATCACTTGTAGGTACGGTTAAACCCCTATGTACTATCAAACCAAAATCCCCGCCTTCGAGCTCAGTCCTGCTTCCAAACTTCATACTGTCTCAGTTCAATACTGCATAAGCGGCTCAGAAGAATGACAAATACACTCCCACAATTCAGACTCTTAACATCACCATTCTTCAGCGTATCTGTGCAAAACTCACAGATTCCCCCTCATCAGAGCACAGCAGAAAAAGAGGAACTCCGTGAAAAAACACAATTATTTGACTTGAGAAAGGAGCATGGTAAACTTTGACGTAAATATAAGCTTTCAGTGTAAAGCAGCATTAAGTTTTATCCTGGATGGTGAACTCGCTGTCCAATGCCTATGGGGGATTCTACATCACTGGTGAATCAGTAGGACTGCATGGAGTGGGTTAATAACATGCACTGGCAAAACCAGGGTATAAAAGCAACTAGCAAGAGACTGCCCTGTGCTCACTGGAGATACAGCACAGGTTTAACTGCACTTCCGATACTGCAGGCAGCCCCAAGATTTCATTTGCAGCTTCTATACAAGCAACAAGGCACCAGCTTGTTTTGTTTCCTTCATGTATAGCAGTACAAGCAGCTTCAATGCCAAACCAGGTTTACAGTCAATTCCACAACACCTAAGCTGACTACTGCTCACTCCAGCACCAGTGTTTCAACTGCTAGCACATCTATATGCCCACTTTGAAACTGCCAATGACTAAATCCAGTCACATTCTGCACATCAGTTTTTTATTGTTCTGCAATAGTTTTGATCTTTTACCATCTGCACACATGACACCAAGCCTCACATCTTCATCAGTGGTAAAACAATGAAAGCCTCCCCAGTTCACCCCCTACAACATGCACACCCCCATCAGGGATGGTCAATCCAGAGAAGTCCGTGGTCCCCACCACAATCAGAAGACCTTGCAAGTGGATGACCACAGCCATGCTGTGCTGAAGCCACACACCTGCAGATAAGAAAAGGTAATGGCTATATCAGGCTACAAAGCAGCATCTACGGACACCATTTACATCATACAGTCCTAATGGCACCTCATGAAGACAAAGTACAAGTCTCACAAACATCTGAAGACCACTTTTAAAACTTGTGATCAGCTTCCCAAGTCAGTGCCGAAACCAACAGACTTTTATTGCCTGCAGACAATCAAAATCTGCCTACCAGGTTTTGCCTACGGCAGCACCGTAACCATGAAGTATGCCTCACTGTATTCTACCCTCATATAAAGCCAGAAATAAACCCTCACCCTGTTAAAGCGCTAACTCAGGAAGTTTCTGTACCAGCTGATCATTTAAGGATCCCTATGCTCCTGCCCCATGTTTTGTTTATGCATACTATTTCATAGTAAGATGAATAAGCTTCAGGACACAACCCTAAGTGTCAGATGTCCTTAGCACTGGTATTCCACAACATAATGCCTCAGATTTTCAGTCAAGTTGGGTTCTTTTTAATGCAACAGGAGCAGAAATGGGAAAGATCTGAACTGGACATGAAGACACTGCAACAAATTCCAAGGAATACTGCATCACCTCCCTTGTTCTATCCAAAAGGCGTTTCAAACAAGACACTGGACTACACGCAGTTCTTTACTGCGCCGTGTATGATCCTCAATTAGATCTTAACCAGCGCTCACCTCTTGCTTTAAAAGTTTCCCAGATTCAATCAACAGCTACACAGGCAAATTCTTTGACTGAGCAACACAACACTGGAATTGGATCCTGAACTGACACTGAAGATTTCCATAAGAACCCAGTAAATCCCTCAACACTAAAACATTCCCTCAAAGCACAAGACACAGTATTTTATTTCAGACTCCTATTTTTCCTTTACAGTAGACAAACAAAACCAACAACAGAAAAATATCCACATTTACTCTCTTCTTCAGGCAAGACTTAAAGTACTCTGACAAAGTAAAGAGAGGCCAGCACACATAAGTCACCCTCCCCAGATCAAGATCCTCACACCCTGCTAAGATCACAAGACACTGAGAATGTCATTTCTATCCTCCCAACAGTAACTGTGCTGTCAATTCAAACTGGTGGTGAGACTGGCACAGACCAACGTGGCAGCTGAAATCATGAACATGGGCAATTGAACAGAAAAGCTGTTTTTCTATATTAAAACCTATTTGAATTACCAAGTGCAATTAAAGAAATACTCATTGCTGAAAAGAACTCTTTTTAATCATGTGGTCATCTCTCATTTAGCTGTTCTGGTCTCTCCTCTTTCCTCCTGTCACACACTAAAAGACAAACACTCCTAAACACTGAAGAGGCAAGAAGATTAGGAAAAGTGTTTAAGTCACAGGAAATAAAGCAGATTTTTCCTGAATAAAACCACATTCAAAAAAGTCTATTGAACAAAACTGCCATTTTTTTCACCAACTGAAAATGTGCAGTTTTTGTTTCAGGAATATAAGGACTTAATTTAGAGAAACGCTATCCACAGTGGCTCTGCAAGAATTGAGAAAGACCTGACCTTTAAAGCAAAGCTTAAAAAGCTTAAACAAAAGCTATAATTAACAAGAACAAGGATCCGTGCTTATACTCACCAAGAAGAAACTCGTTGCTTATATGGCTGCAAGCATTCCAAACACTGTTGTACAACTACAGGGAAGGAAAAACAGAAGTCATGTGAATTCTGAAACTAAAAGGAGGTTAGAGTTCAAAAAAGTCTCTTCTCTACAGCAAACGATACCCCAACCATACAGTAACACCTCTACAACACCCATTTCACCTGCAAATACTTCAGCACACAGGGTCAGCAGGCGGCTGCGATCCAAATTAGAAACTTCAAGAGATCCTTAAAGACACTCCATCCACACACACACATCAAATTCCTCCAACACTTATGCTCTGCCAAACTAGCCACTAGTAACTTTATCATTACTCCTCCTTTGATGCAGCAGGTACTTCAGAATCACCCCATTAACTAAGCTAGTGGGCAGTGCAACTATCCAACCTCTTATATGCAAGGAACTCAAAATTCAAAGGACTGCCTGCAAATACTTAAAGAACACATCACTGACATGTTAAACGCACCTCATGCTGTACTTCAAGGAAATAACAGTCAGTTTTATGTGGCGATTCTAGCTGAAATGCCAGGCTAAAGATGCAACACAGATGACCACCATGAGCTCATCATCACCACCCCCTGATCTCATTTGCCTTTTTTTGCCTTCTCCCTTTCTCTGCTACAATTGCAGACATTCTTACCTGCTCTCCCCAATTCTCTATTTAACCACTAAAAGGCAGATAACACTTTTAAGTAAATTTTCTGAAACCTTCAAAGACAGCTAAATGCAATCAATGTGCCCCAAATCTAACACCTGCTTTCCTTTTAGTTTCATGAGAGCAACTACTGAGGAACCCAGGCAAATGCCACTGCAATTACACTCCCACCTTCCAAACAATCTTTAACTCTGAGGACAGCAGCTAAAAAAAGAGAAAGCCTCAATTCTGAAACACCAAATATGAGAAGCAGCCTACAAACAAAACAGAAACTGCCAAATCTGAGTGGAAGGGTCAGAACACTCGAGCGTTCCAGAGTTGGAAGTACATCAAAATGCTTTTGCCAAACAACTACAGCAGGCCGGGATTCATACAACTGATTCACTTCTGACGTAACACACAATTCCCCCTCGTACCGGTGGATTTCTGATGCAATCCCATGATGGTTAATAATTAACCAAGTCATCTTCCAGTACTTACAGGTTATTTATAACAGAAAACAACAAACCAATACCCGAGGTGAGATACAAGCCTTCAACAAGATTAAATCACAGGGACACTCTGATTCCACATGCCTGGGTTTTCAAGACTGATGCCTTCTGGATATTTAGAACCATCTTTCAAACTAGTCAGAGACACATGAAAAAAAAAACCCTTCTTGCATTCAGAAATAATTCCAACACCACAAAAAAAGCAGCCTAACAAATCATGGGGGAAAGAAAATCACATTAAACACCTCTCTCACTGAAAAAAGCTTCTAGCAACTTTAAGCATCTCTGGTCTTAGACCTTCTTAGTTAAGAAACAATATATTTAGTGTGAAGGATATTTTAAGGCGCAAATTAATATATCAGACAGCAAGAACTCTCTCAAAGAAATGAAGAGCTCACGCGTTTAACAACTAAAAAGACCTGCAGACACCTCAAGCAAGCTGCATTGTTTCCTGTGGAAGCACCATCTCCAGATCATGAGAGTTCACCTCATCAGTCCATACGTGGTCTACCCACATGAGCAACTACTAGCCAGGGGACCAAACACAGGCCTCTCCTGTCAGCGAGGACATCCTCAGTTGGATAAACCACATTCATCACGTGGCAGAGGGATCTGTGTTGTGGTCATACGAGAAATTAGTTTCTTCATCCACATTCATGTTAAGACATGCAGGGCTTCTCCAGACTGCAGGAGTGGCAGAAACAACCTACAGCCATTTGTATTGTTCCAAGAAGTCCAATTTAGCCCACAGATTGGGCACACCAATGCAATTTCTCCTGGTTTTCTACCTGAAGTGAAGCTATATACAGCTACTTCATGGCTCTGAATGCACCAAGTGTAACTGTCCTCAAAAGGCACTTTTGTCCTGCTAAACGGGTAGCCAGGGGCTCAGAATGCCTTTATCAGCTCAAAATGGAATCAGGAAAAGAGTGGACTGATTCTCTTTGCCATTCTACACTTGCTCAGAAGCAAAACCAACAAGAAAAAGCCCCACAAAACTCCTTGGACAAACTTACTCACAGTGAGACTGTATTTAAATATTTGCCTTAGGCTGGTATTGCAGCAGCCTAAGGCTGAACCTATTGTACCCCCTGGGCCAGGTGCTAACTGTCAGCGAGTGGCCTTGCATGACAGATGAGGAAGGGAATCACACATGAGCTCAAAACCTCACGTGACAACCTCAGTATTCTGCAAAGACAACCAGCTTCTTCTCAAAAGAACACACCTTCAAGAAATGGGTAGGGACCAAGAACTTGATTTGCCTGCTCACTGTCTGCTTGGCTACAACATGTAGGTTACTGAGTCTAATACTGTTCTGCACTCAGTGCCAACATTTCAAAGTCAGTACAAACATTTGAGTACTAAGTAGGTCTGAAGTATTACCCTCTACATCCGTACTGCATGTAATACCTTGGTATTCTAGAGAAATCCGCATTTCAGATAGGAATTTAATACTTCAGGCTACGTGCTGGTCAGTAAGCTGACCAATTCATTCCTCCGTTTTGACCAGATGTCCTGCCCCTGGCTTTGAGCTTGCTCTGGTTGTTCCAGCAGCACACTATATACTTGCAGCAGGCTGCTGAACCTAAGGTTTTTCCTATCAGCTGGCATCAACATGTATTTTAGCTATGAGAGGAAAAGATTCTGATCAACAATAGAAGGAGCCAAAAGGAAAGCATAAAAAGAATGATAACAGTACCTGCAGCAGTAGCTGGAGTTGGGCTTCTGACAGAAGAAATCTCCCTGTAAAATCCATGAAGACAGTTTGAGACATATTTTTCACAGATGATTTATATCACCTGCAATACTAGCCATTGAACACGCCCCCCCCCCCCCCCCGGGCATCATTTCCAGACAGTCAGTATATAGTGCTCTGACACACGTGGCATTCTCAGTTTCATTACTCAGTTCCTTCCTGACTGGACAGGGTCAGGTCTACCTTAACTTGCTGATAAAGAGGACACTTTAACATCAAATCAAGCGAAATCCTGCAAGTTACACTGCCATAAGCTTTGATTTGGTCTGCTTTAAGATAGCTCATTAAGCAGAGAAATCATTTGTGCCACACTGAGAAGGATGAAACTCTCCTGTTTAATACAAGAAGAAATAGGTGTGCTTCAAGGCTGCTTGCTAAGGATGCTCAGTTCTACAACCGGAGCACTAGAGGTGTTCAAGATAGCTTCCTGACATGAGCACTCTGTGAAACAAGAGAACACTCTCCATTTCCTTGGGAAGCAACTGCCAAGTATAAGTAGAAGAAAGAGAAGACCATTTTAAAACTAGGATTTTAACATCAGCAACAAGATCAGGAAAGCTCTTTGGTACTAACTTCACACTGAATAAACAAACCCCCCACTGACAGATGTTAAAATGCAGGTAGCTGTGTTATAAGAACTAAAGACACAAACGGACACAGTTGTACCTCTTTTTAACCAGTTTCATAAACTCACCTGAAATGCAGTTCTTAAAACAAGGCAGACTGCAGCTGGCTATTGTGAAACAAGGCTGGCTGAAAGTGCTCAAGCCCAGTAAAACCGCACAAAGGCACAGCAGCAAACATCAAGCCTCAAAGCGTACTTCTATTCCACCATGCGCTATTTTCTGCCACATACACCTGCAGTCAGCAGGGACACATCACACACCCACATGTGAATGATCTTGCATCCACAAGATAAAGAGGCACCAGCTCCAAAAGATTTTTCAGAATACAGAGGTGATGTAGCTATTGACATTTTGACAGCAAGGACAAACCAAGAGCTATTTCTTACCTGAAACAAGTCTTTTCCTATGGGAAGCAGGAGTCCATATAAACCTGTAGTACGAAGATGATAAGGAATAAACTGAAACAAAGAAGAAAGTAGACTTGTTCAGCTGCTGAATGAACTCTTACAAGCACTGCATAAGACCTGCCAATACGATGCACCATTAAGCCCTAAGTATACAACTTCTCTTTTTTGTTTAACTTAAAGCGCTGTACCCACACAATTAGGCAACCATCAAGAACGCAGTTTAAATACTGATGACAACCACTTGTGGGGCTGAACAATAAATCCTCCCCCTGCCTCATGTTCACTCTTTAGCTCAGCTCACAATACTTGCACAAGCGCTCACATCTGTGCAGGGCAGTGCCATATGGGCAGAAACGAGGAGACAAGTGACAGGACAGCTTTCCTACAGCAACAGCTCCTGTCAAGGTCTGACAAATCACAGCTACACACAATACGTAGCTCCTGGAGATGCAGTCATAAATCAAACATGTGGTTACAGAGAATTTATTATCCCTGACAATTAAATCAGGGATCGCACCCTCCTTTCCTGACCAAGGGGGAGAATTTAGGTCAATATCACTGCAAAGGTTATCCAGGAATTACAAGAGCAAAAGAAAGTGCTTCAGAGAACTTATCCAATTAAAGGTAAGAATTAATTACACGCTCCTTACGTTTCAGTCAAGGCAGCACTGTTATGAGCAATTACTATCCCAGCCTCATTCCAAGCTTGACCTTAATGAATGACTCTGGATTACAAGCAAGGAGATTTTACTCTCAGGCTGCTCAAGTCAATTTTGCTTCCATTCAGGAGACATCAACAAACTTTTCAGCAAGAATACGCTGAGCTCTTCCACAGGCTGCCTTCGGTCAGTAAGGAGTAAATCACCTTCAGCTCCAGAACCATCGAAGAAGTTGCACAAAAATTAAAGAGGCAATTATACTACAAGCAATTCTTGTTGCGAGTCTTCTCACGTGGCTTCTTTGGAAACTGGTCCTGTGAAAGGATCCGTGCTCAATTATAGAAGGATAAATGAACCCAAGTCAAAAGCATGTCTGTTACAGAGATGCTCAATCACAAGTTTCTGTACAGACAGCTAACAAAAGGTTACTTTAAGCCATTAGCACTGTTTTCAACAGTTGGGTTTATTCTCCTACAGCAAAAACCACCAAATTCTGTACACAGAAAGAAGATACTTATTTTATCCAGCCGGGACCCATCAACATTCAGATATCCTTTCTATTTTCAAGCGTTCCAGCTAGAAGCAATAGTCTGGGGCCACAGAAACAGCTCCGATACCAGGATGATTTTCAATAAATAAAGCAGATACAACCATTTCCCAAACCTGAACTGACAACCTGCTTTGACCAACCAAGCCCTGCTATGACCACAGTCTGCACGCCCAGGCAATAATCCACATCGACTGCCATAAGCCATAGCTGAACCGAGGCCTATCAGCAGAAAGAACATGGTGCCTCCCAATTCCACGCTTGAACAAGCATGACATGAAGCAGTGCCTGGGTTAGAGCAAGGATTCACCGTTACTTCTGCTCCATAAAGGCATCTTGAAGGGGCGAACCGCGGAGCATGGAGGCGTTCTCCAGGCTTCACGGGACACCACAGCTTCCGATCAGCGGCACCGCCTACAGAGACCCACCCCGGCCGCGGTGACACCCTGCGGTGTACCTGCCCCACGCGAGATGCCTCCCCGCTCTATCCTCCGGGGCCAGGCGAGGAGCAGCCGCCGCCCCCCGGCCGAAACCCCCCCCGGGGCCGGCTCCGCGCCCAAGGGCCGACAACGGGACCGCGCCGCTGGGCGCGCAACTCCCGCCGCTCCTCCGGCCTCGGGGACCGCGGGGCGCCGCTCCCGGACGGCGCGACCCCCGCACGGCCGCCGACACAGCCCCCGCTCGGGCTCCGGCACCGCCGCAAGGTCACTCGGCCGCTCCCGACGGCCGGGCCCTCGGCGCCTGCGCTCGGCCCGCACATACTCACCTGCCCGCGCAGCCCCGCGGGGCTCGGCCGGAGGGAAGGAGGAAGGGAGGGAAGGAGGAAGGGAGGGAAGGAGCGGACGGGGGCCGGCCCGGGACCCTCGGCCTCAGCGCGCCGGGCCGCGGCGAGGCGGAAGCGGCCCCGCTCCGCGCCCCGGGCCCGCAGCGCGGGAGACGCCGCCCGGCCCGGCCCTTTGTGCGCGGGGACGCGCGCCAGCCGCGCCGCGCCCGGCCTCCCTCCCCTCGCCTCGCCGCCACGCCGCGGGCCCGCAGCGCTGGGCAGGGCAGGCGGCCCGGTCCCGCCCGGGCGCCGCCGCGCTCTTACCGAGGGATCTGTACGGGAAAAAGGGTTAGAACGGAGCCGACCGCCCCGGGCCCCGCTGCGCGCCGAGCCCAGCGCCACGGACCGCGCAGCCACACAAAATGGCCGCCCCGATGCGGCGCCGCCAGAGGAGGGGCGGGGCGCCGGGTTCCGCCTCCTCTCGCGGCTCGGGGGGCGCTGAGGCGGCGGCGGCGGGGCCCGGGCTCGGGCCCGGCGCGCTGGAGCGGCCGCGGCGGGGCGGGAGCGGAGCGGCACCGGCCGCAGGGCCCGCACAGCCTTCCGGCTGCCGGGCATGAGGGGCCCCGCGCCCCTCCCGCCGGGCCGCAGCGGGGCTCGTTGCGGCGGGCGGAACTGTGCGGATCCAAATCCAATTGCGGGGTTCTTTCGGTCTCGCGCTGGGTTAAAGCCAAAGCCGGGCACAGAACAGCGTAGATGTTTGCAGGCTGAAGTTCACAGAACCACGGAATCAACTGGGATGGAGAAGACCTTTCAGCTCATCCGGTGCAGCCGTTCTCCTGCAATGCCAAGGCCGCCTCTAACCCGTGGCACTGAGGGCCTCATCTGCAGGGTGTGTGAACGCTCGCAGGGACGGTGACTCCAGCACTGCCCTGGGCAGCCTGTTCCGATGTCTCAGACCAGCCCCAGCTCCGTGTGAGCAGTGCCATGAACTCCCCTGGCTTGCTGCTGGGCAGCGGCAGGGGCGGGACGCTGTGCTGGAGCCGAGCGGGCAGGGGGACGGGCAGGGCGCTGCTATGGGAGCAGAGCGGGGCCGGTGACAGTGACCCGATGGGCATGCATGGCCCCACAGCGGGCTGCAGCCGAGCCGCACGGGCTGGTGTCAGGGCGCGGATCAGGGCAGCATTCCTTAGGAAGGCAGAGGAAGCTCCCTGTGAGGCATCCTCCGTTCTCTCCCTTCAAGGCCGGTGGTAGAGCTGCGCTATCAGAGCTGCCCTCGGGCACAGGCAGCAGCGCTAACGGCACTGCCCTCGCCCCGGAGAGCCGAGCTTGTCGGGCAGCTCCCTGTATGTCAACGCAGAGCACAGGGCACGAGTACAGGCAGCGCCCCTGCCAGCCTTCTGCTTCCACCGGTGCGCTGGAGGAACTGCGCTCAGGAAGCACCTCTGGCATCGACCAGCAGAGGAAGCCGAGCGGCTCCGTCCTGAGCAGCCGCCGGAGGGGCCATCGGGAAGCGGTGTCCCCGTCCCGTTGGAGCTCACGTCCTGCACGGGGGCTGTGCGCGGCCCTCGGCTGCCTGCGCGCAGCCCACGCGGGGTCACTGCAGCCCGCACCGCTGCGGAAGCTGCTGCCGCGCTGCCGGGGGGCGGCGATGTGCGCATCATCCGTCCCGGAGGGGAGCGGGTGAGGGCCAGCACGGGTCGGGGGCTGCAGGCCCGGTCCCACCGCAGCGTGTGCAGGTGAGATGTCTGTGTCAGCTCTCCCCACCGCGCCTCCTCCTGCTCGTACCTGCTCCTGCTGGAGGTCCCCCCAGGCCTGCTCCCAAGGTGCACACAAGGGTGGGAGATGAGAGACACCATACCTTCATCACACCAGCGCTCCACACCCGGGCAGTTCCTACCTCAGGACAGCTTCCTCGCTGGCCAAAGCATCCAGAGGGGTGGGAGCTGCCCTCAGATCTCCAGGGAAGGATGTCCGTGGAGCAGCGTGGGGGAGATGCCCAAGCACGCAGCGCTTCTACCCCAGTGCTGATTCGACTGGGGGAGGCTGCAGCCCCTCACCTCCTCCTCCTCTTTCGGGCTGCCTGCAGGCAGCAGAGACCCGCTCTGTAAGGCCCCTCTTGTCCTGGGTGATGGGGTCTGGCTGTCTTATCCTGCCCCGAGAGCAGGGGTAGCACTCATCACAGGGACACCCCAGCACAGTATTTGGGCGCTATTTGCAGTTGCAGCACCCCTGTCTTCACCAGCAGGTACCGAGGCCGGGTCACGTCAGGGAAGCTGTGCATTGCGGCTGGAACAATCCCCCACGACCCACCCCTCTCCCCGTTGCTTGTGGTCTGAATGAAGCACCAGACCTGGCACAGATGGGATGGAGGAAATGGGGCTGGAGTGGCGATGGGCTGATGGAAGCCATTAGGGCTCCTGTGGGAGAAGCAGGAGCTTGTCAGACCAGCCCTGAGCTTCTAAACACCTTCATGCATTTGGGTCCTGAATCCTGCCAGCACCCAGCCCCGACAGCTGAGGTCGCACTGCCCTCAGTCCTGACGCAAGCTCCCTTTATGGTACCAGCAAACATCGAGCTGCCTCAGGCAGCGTGGCGATGGCTTTGATGGTGGAGGCTGCATCTCCCCTGGGAAACGCAGGTTCAAACCTTCACGGCCTGGGCAGAATCTTCAGCTGATGCCTCCTGCTTCGGAAGGAACAGTCCAGCTCACGAACGACTCAGTTCACCCCAAGTACTCGACTGCAGCAGGGTCCGTTCGTGCTTCAACTCACCCGGAATGCCTGGGCTTTCCCTGGCTCCTTCTTCATGCCCAAGATGGTTCCCAGCTGCCCGCACCCACACCCAGTTCTCCCCACCATTAACCGTGGTTGACACACACTGTAGGCCGACAGGAGCTCTGAAAGCAGCAGCGCTCAGCAGCTGCATCAGCTTTCTCCATCTTATCAGGGCGGCTGTCCCGCAGACAGCCCGTGGGTGTGCTGGAGCCGAGCGCTGCTCTGCAGAGCCCCAGCTCAGGGCCACCTCCACCAGCCGGTTCTGCCGATCCCACCAGTGCTTTGCTGTGCCCACATCAAACCCGCCATGGGGCAGCGTCAGGACAGGGGCCCTCCCATCCCTGCCTGCCCCAGGGTGCTGCAGGGCAGCCCTGCCTGTTCCCCTGCTCTTTGACTTCCCACAGGGCTGACTGAGCGCAAAGCTCAATGCTTCAGGATGAGGCTAAAAACCTGCGTGAAGGTTAAAGAAAAACCGGCCTCCTACTCTATGGATTTTGGGGGACGTGGCACAAGCTCCAGGGCACCAACGGTTCAGAGGAGGACTGAAGCAGCTGGTGGGCCAGGAGAAGGGAGACACCTCACATTTGCAAAGGGAGGAGAGAGTGCAAGCTTCTCTACTGGGACGGGTGGCCCCATGCTCACCCTGTCCTGAAAAGCAGTTGCCAAAGCTGAGCACTACCTTCCTCCATCACAAACCGAACCTACAGGAAGGTCCCAAATCCATCCCTGACTCCCCAATAGCTCCCCAACCTCTGCAGGAGCCGGGTGGAGCACGGACAGCGGGCCTGAGGGCACGGTGCCTACCAGCTGCATTCAGTAACTGGAAAACCGCTTCCACCAGTTTTGTCTGCAGATTCCCAGGACACCATCACAGACACAGCAAAAGGCTCTGCGAAAAGGAGACTGAGAACAGGCCAGAAATCCAACATCAGCAACCAGAACACCCAGCACCACAAGGGTGCTGGCTCCATTGGGACACATCACCCTTCCGTGGCCGCTGGCAAGTCCGGGGCAAGCTGCCTTGCCACAAGCGCACCATCTCCAAGTACTGCCCTTTATCAGTTTCAGCCTGTTCTCTTCCAAGCTCCACTGAGTGTCCCTTACCAGCTACCTGAGAATTGAGAACAAACCAGCCCGCAGCTTGGTTTCCAAGCACTTACGTCATGCTGGCTCCCAACCGTTATTCACAAACACTGACATGCAGGCTGAAATCAGCAGCTCTGGGTGGACATGACCATGCTTCAGAAAGTCACAAAGACAAGAGACAACCATGGAGATTTTATTTATTATTGTAACAGAGGAGAGGCCGCTTTACTGACTCGTATTTACAAATCTGTTGGCAAAGAAAATAATATCCAGTGTCATTTATTAGCCTATTTTACAGCCCTGGCAAGAAGCATTCATTTGTAATAGCAGCATATGCCTATGGTTTGACTGACTGCTACAGCTAAGTGCAAGGAATAACATGGATCACTTACATGGCGGCAGGCTGCAGGCAAAGCCCAACACAGGCACATGCATCTGCAGCCCAAAGAGGGCTGGCACCACAGCGCTACTCCAGTCTGAGCCTGGGCACAGATTCCAATGTCAGGGCAGCAGCAGGCAGAGCCAGTCCTGTCCCTACCTTTCTGGTAAAATAGCCCCACACCAGAAGTACAAGTTGTTGAGTGCTTCAGGACTCCAAACCAAGCTGAATGGCTTGGATGGGATGGGATGGGATAGGATAGGTGTGTGAAACAGATCTGGGCACATATCTGGGGGCATGTTTGACAGAGCTAATCTAGACATAGAAGCAAGATTCCCTGACCCACAGAAGCACCTGGTATAAGGAGAGGAACCACAACCCTTGTTCAGCTGGGTACAAACCGAACTGCCACTGTGGAGTTCATCCGAGCAGACATATGCCCTGGAAACCCTGTTCACACGCAGCAGGAGATCCAAGCTGCCAGCAGGCTCAGGGCACTGTGCATGTGGCACTGTATGCCCAAACTTTGGGTACAGATCCAGACATCAGCCTTCAACCTCACTGCTGGCAGGGCCTCAGCTCCCCGCTGCAACCAGGAGATGATCCCGCTTGAAAGGGAGGGGGATGCAGAAATGCAAATGCACCCTTGGATGCAACTGGCAGACCTGGCACTGCATGAGAAATCCCAACACAGCAGCAGACCTGCCTCCAGCAGGGAAAACACTTCAAAGGAAGAGAAGAGTAACACAAGGATGCCACAGAACTGGAAATGGCTGCTTGCTAACAAACATGCAACGGTACCCAAAGGCTGCAGGGAAATCCAAGCGCTGCCTCTGGAAGACACTGTCCTTGCTGTGCCTCACTTAGCCACAGGGGTTCAGAAGCAACAGTGAGAACACCTGACACCACCCTTACACAGGCTCCACCACAGTTCGGACACGCAGATCTGCCTCTTCCTTTCCTTCCCCTTCACAACCCATCTGCAACTCCCATGGGAATTTGGTGGGAAAAGCACAGGCGCCACAGTTGACTCCAGCCAGGAGCAGCATTTCATGAGCACACAGCAATGCTGCGGCTCTGCCTGGAAGGGCACATCCGAGCACAGGAGCACTTCTTACTGCTGGGGGCTTTCTTTAGACCTGGCTGAATCAGGATGGGCACAACTGGTATTTAGTCTCGGCAGAGCGGTCCGGGAAGGACTGTGGTACCAGGAAGCTGATGCCAGAACCTGCGGAAGCCACTCTTGAGCGTAGTTTTAGGTGCTCTTCAGGACAGCTGGTGTTAGCTCACGCTGCCCATAGCAGAAAGGAGCTGCAAGGCTGCTGGGGTTACCCCTCCAGAGGATATGGCCCTTCTTAGGAGGTTATCTGTTTGCTGTCAGGAGCATGGCCTTCCTCTTGTCCCCAGCCCTCATGGCATGGGTGGGTGCTGGTTTAGCTCAGCATAGGGCTGTCCCACATGCTGCTGTTCAGCTCTGCAGAGGCCTAAAGGAGTAGGTTAGGTGGATGCTGTGTGGATCTGGCCTGCCAGGGCTTCCAGCTGCAAGATATCTGCTCAAATACCTCCTCTCCTCTGGGCTGCAATGTGCTTCCACTGACCAGGGCAGTCTGAGGAACGCCTCTGCCTCAGCAAACCCTCTGCACCTTCACATTCCTCTACCAACATCGTCATGGGGTGAACCAGGCTCCATAGTAGTGGGATTATCCCCAGCGAGGCAGCATTTCCCCGAGGACCAGCACATGCCACAACACAGGAGCGATGTCTTCCTACCTCAAGCCAATTCTGCCTACAGAAGGGAGATGGAGTCTCACTGCCCAGGCAGCAGTTTCTCATGGATCTCTCAGCATTTTCAATGAGCAACCAAGTCCTGTGGCTCCAAGAAGGCAGGCTGCCCCCGTCTGACACACACTGGAAGGCCAGGAACCACTGAGTCTAGCCTGGCATGTCCAAAGACTTCCTGGTGCTGAACAGTCCTTGTCCTCAAGGTCATACGCTGGGAGATGCTCCGGGGCTAACCCAGGGTGTCACAACAGCAAAGACAATGAAGAAACCTAAGTAGTGGGGAGAAGACTTCAGGCACCCAGTGACTCCCCAGAGCAATGGTTTGGACCCCAGGGCCGCGGCTCAAACCAGCCCTTTGATGAAGCTCGTGTCCAAGTGCACTATGAGCATGCGAAGAAAGGACATTTCCTTGCGCGTGTTCTCAAAGATGACACGAGGGTCATCAGACTGGCAGCGCAGGCAGTTGGGGGCCATCACCATAGCCAGGTTATTCACATCCATCTTTGTCCTGCCCACATTTGATGGCTGAGCAAAGATCTGCAGAAAACAAGACAACATTCACCTGGAGCAGTGGAAACTGGCAAGAAACTCCAAACACGTGGGCTAAGAGGAGGTGCAAGGAAGAGTGGGAATGTGACCTGCCTGAAGGACAATGCCCCACAGCCACACATTCACAGGGGAAGACCACTATGCTCTAATACAACAGACAGCATGAGAGCCTTAGCAGACAGAGAACATCTTGCAGATCTCAACCTTTGGGACCAAGCCCATGCTCTACAAGGTCAGGAACATGGTTTATTGCTCCCATAAAACACAAAGCCAGCAGACCACCCCCCCACCCCATCAATCCCACCTTAAATACAGGTGAGAGGTTGGTCCTAAAACCCTGCGCCAGTGGCTCACCACAGCTGTCCCACTAACCATGCCCCGTGTGCTGCCTACCTGCAGGAAGTGTATGAGGTAACACAGCACCAGTCTGTTGAGCTCTGGCAAAAGCTGCACCACGGCCACGGCAGCATCAGGGTTCTCGTAGTTGCTGATACACTCTTTGTAGAACTGCTGGGGGATGACGGGCTCCTCCAGCTCCCGATACCAGAGCTTGAGAAGAGAGGCTGGGCAGAAAGAAGGTGCATGAGAACAGCTCTGGTCACCTCCCCACCACCTTCAGGGGCAAACTTGGCAGTGAGACTCAGGAAACAGAAGGCAGAGAAGAGATTCTGCACTTGTGCTGTTTCACCTTATTTCAGTCATGGCTCTGAAATACTCAGGCAGCCAAACTGGACAGATAGAGGGAAATACTGGCTCTTATCTACCTGCTCCTCCAGGAAGTGGCTCTGGGGCCACATAAAGGAGAGGAGAATGGGAGCCTGGAGTTAAAGTGCGGCTTCTGAATGGCTCCCAGCCACTCTACGCAATGCCCAGCTTGCACAGTCTCACTGCACCCAAGCCAGAGGTTCCCCCAGTGTTTTTAATACGGGCAGTATTTGGAAAGGCAGTGGAAAGGCACAGAATGAAAACCCAGTTGGTGAAGACATCCTGCGTACACGTCCCCAAGCAGCAGCACATCTGGGTTGCTCCCGCACCTTCCCCTCCACACTGTACCCCAGCTTAGGCTGCAGCAACGCATGCCTGCTGTGTTCCCATACCTGGGATGTTGGGGTCACTGAGACTGCTTGGGATTCTCCACTGATCCACCTGCAACTTCAATGCATTGACTTCATCTATGTCACCAGGTATCCTGCAAACAGAGACATAGCGAAGGTGCTTGAGAGTTTGGCTACTGAAAAGCTAACACAAATATTAAATAAAACAAAACTAAAACCAAGCCCAAACCCAGACCAGAATCCCCTACGCTCATCACACAGATTAACTCCTTCTCTCTTGACTCCTCATGTCTCGTGCATAACCAAGGCTGATGGGCTGCATTTGATGAACGGCTCTGCTGCTGTTCATCTTGATCAATCTGCTGTTGATGAAAGTTCAATGCCTTGCCTGGGTACATGCTGTCCTGAGTAATTCAAGTCAGATCTATGCTACCCCCTCTGTGCTAATGCATGCCACCGGGCTAACGTTACCTTATGAGATCATTCTTGGACCTGGAAAGGTTGGGTTTTGTCTGATCCATTTCAGGGTGCTATTCTCAGGGAGAAGGAAGCAGTGGAGGTCGATTTTGACTTCTCAGCATTGAGGACTTACACACGGGTGGTTCAAAAGTGACACAAAGCCCCCAAAACTCACCTGAAAATGCCCTCGGTCTGTTCTCCTCCCAGCGCCAGGACCTGCTGCGATAGCTGTGTCTGCACCCAGGGCAGCTTGCTGCCCGGGTACATGTCCTGCTGCCGCAGCATGATTTCCTCCAGAGAGCTGCCGAAGAGCGATGGGGTCACGATGGCATTCCTGGCATGTGTTATCTCTTCCACGGTCGGCTTACGGAGGCCCTGAGGACACAGAATTGTTCAGTGCAGCACACAGAGAAACAGGGACCTGGGGACAGTGGTGGTGAGCGGTCCGGATGGAGGCATGCCCGTGCATGTGGACACAACACTGGCCACCTGGTAGCACAGTTCTCACTCTTGAGCCTTCACCTCCTAAAATCAGGAGGGGTTTCAACTCATGAGGCCCAAGAGGAGCAGAGCGAGACCACTTTGGAGCTGGTTTTAGCCCAAACCTGTCATGTTTCGCACACTGGGAGGGCTGCTACAGCTGTAGCTCTACCTGCTGGTGCAGCAAGAGGCAGAAGGATGGAGCCCAGCCTGTCCCCCGCCGTGGTGAGGTCAGCATGGGGCATGTGTACACCAGCCTGGTGCCAGGCAAGCGCTCAGGCACAGGGCAGCTGAGAAACAGCCCTCTGGAGAAGGGAATTCCAGGTATGAACGACTCTAAGGAAAGCTTTGCTCTCAGAGATGCGAAAGCTCTCTGAAAAGTGGGCATGGGGACTCGCAGCTTCTGAAAGGCACCACCACCACTTGACAGGGGCTTTGAATCAGTCCTGGCAGGGATCTGGAGAAACACAGAGCGCTATCATAGGGGCAATGGACTACCCAGTGACCCCATGGCCAAGCAGCTGTGGGGACAAAGCCCCCACTGACCCCTTCGCAGGGCAGCAGCTGCCAGGGCCGCAGTTGTGTGCAGTGCGTGTCCAGACGGACAGTTTCCCTGTCCTGCCCTGCAGGGAGACGCCGGGAGCCTTCACCCCTCCCGAGGTATTTCAGCTATTTGCTCGCTGTGCAGGAGTCCAGATGGCAGCGAGGCCCCACGGGATGTGCAGAAATAAAAGACAACCGGATCTGGCTTGGAGACCTCGGACTGATGGGCTGAGGCCGCCTGCCAGCTTCCACAGCCCCGTGCAGGACCCTGCAGGGGAAAGGGAGGCCTGGGACTTGCAGCTAACGCAGAGCTCAGAGGTTCCCTTCCACAGCAGCCATCTCCACTGCGTCAGTTTCTGAACTGGGAATGAACAACTCTGCAGTAAATCAGCTGTCAGACCTGGCCCATGCATGCTCTCAGTGACAAAGGAAGACATCCTTCAGGAGAAGAAACCAGACGATGGGCAGCCCCTGCACAGACAGCTCCTCTTACCCTGCAGACAGGTTTGTCCTCCCCATCCCTAAGGCCAGCACACAGGCACTGCTGCCTGCCAGGAGGATGGCGGGACCCGGGCAGCACCTTCTCCCGCATGTTCATGGGGAGCAGAGCCCTGAGCGAGCCTCTCCCTGCCCTCTCTATCTCCATTTCCCATCGCTGAATCAGCAGTGACCTCCCAGTCACAGGAGCTGAGGCAGTGCTCCTGCAGCCCATGGGCCCTGAGCAGCCCCTCACCTTTTTGCCTCCGGTGACAGCCACTTTCTGCAGTTTCCTGTAGCAGTACTTGGCATAGGTGCTGATGGGCAGACCTGGCGGGAAGGAGAAACGAGTGGTCA
This sequence comes from Myiopsitta monachus, assembly GCA_017639245.1. Taxonomy (NCBI): domain Eukaryota; kingdom Metazoa; phylum Chordata; class Aves; order Psittaciformes; family Psittacidae; genus Myiopsitta; species Myiopsitta monachus. The sequence continues at coordinate 37,355,610 of CM029928.1, forward strand.
CACACTGCACCGTGCACCCAACGCCGGAGCATTCAGAGCGCACGAGCACAGCAGTTCACACCGGCACAGCCAACCCCTTCTGCACACCCTGTTGTAGGTCAGGGTCAGACTGCCAAACCTTCACACTGAGCACCCCAAAGCCTCCCAGCCCCGCAGCCCCACGGCAGGAAGTGTCGGTGCAAGTCAGCGCTTGGGCTTGGAGGTACTCATTTTCTGAGCTCATAGCTCTGCACCTCCTACCCCTACTCCTGCAGATCTCCACCTCTCGCACAGGCAGCCTGACCTTGCCCTGACTCAGTGCAAGATGCCCGTTTGGCACTCATAGCCTGAGCACACGTATGGGAGCGAGTCCTCGCTCCCGGCAGCGTGGCTGCAGTTACGTGGCTCGCAGACACAGGCCTGGGTATTGATGTACTGCCAGATCTTAGCCAAGGAGCAGGCAGAGCCAACCCCCTGCCAGGAGACATTTCAAAGTGCTTTAAACTCAAGTGGTTTATGATTCAAGAACTGCAGTCCTGGGCTATAGAAAGAGACGGCAGCAGCACCGTGGGTGAGATCAGGACTGCAAGGAGAGGCATGGGAAGGTGACAGGATCTCTCCGATCTTCCCAAAGCCCTGCAGAAAGCTTCCTCACTCTCCGGCCTGCAACCTCCTCCAACCCAACGTTGTACCCTGAGGCTGTACGAGGAAAATGAGACACATCGGCGCTTGGGAACTTCACCACCAAAGCTGCAGCGCTCCGCAAGAACGGCTGCTCTGGTTGTTGTGCTTGGTTCAGCGAACTCTGAGGGAGAGCAGAGCCAGGACTCAGAGCTAATCCCCCCGTGACACCGAGAGAAACGTCTGCGCTGACAGAGCACTGATTGCTGGCAGAGTTTTTCCAAACCCATTGGCCTTTTGTTCCTTTTCAAGTCAGACCCAAATTGCTCGCTGAAAGCACTGAGCAGATCTGCCCTATTTGATTCCCTGCCAGGCTCGAAGCTTGCAGCAGAGTTCACAATACTTGTGGCTTTTAGAATCTACATTCTGGTCATACGCTGCGTATTTCAGCTCAGCCCTGCACACACCCTACGGCTTAGGTAAGCTCCTCAGCAGCCTGGAGTTCCTCAAATCCTCTCAATGCCGTGGGAGGAGAAGCTCTTCCCGGAGCAGAACAACTCACAAAGGTGAGAGGTGCACTTTTCCCCTTCTCCTCTCAGCCAGCAGACAAACCACAACCCTTGGCTCCCCACAACGGAACAAGCACCCCCTGCCTCAGTCAATCTGCTTGGCAAATGGATGGAGCCTCTCCATAACGCTGCAGCAATGCTGGAGAAGGTACACCAGCATTCCCCCCTCTCACAGGCAATGGGATGCCAAGTCTGTTTAAAGAATTTCTTTCTCTTGGGAATATCCAAAGCAAATGTTCTCTGTATGCAAAAATCCTGCTAATTCCAGGCATGGTTTATACTGGAAATATCCAAGGATTAAAGAAAACAAAACCAAGGAGAGCTGCTTTGTGATGCTTCACTATTCCAGGTTACCCCTCCTGTTGTTAAAATGCACGGACACCCCGAGGCAATGTGTCACCTGCTTCACAAAGGAGGGAGTGGGAAAAGACTGGGCTGTGTCTCTGCATCACAACAATTACACAGGAGGCAGCACATTCAGAACTTACAATAGGAAATGCTTTTTTCACACTGTAATTAGACCATGAAACCCATAATCACCTGAGGAGCTTAAGGAGGTTTGCGAAGGAACTGGTTGCCTGCAGGGACTGATGTGTGGGCAGCAGTCAGACGCGTTTGCTTGAAGCCTGTTTTGTGCTTTCCCAGGAAGCTCCCTGATCCTGGGAAAAGCCTAAATCCTACATCCTGCTCCCAGTGACAACTGAACTCCCGCAACGGAGCCAGAGGGGAGCTGACTGCATTCCACACAAATAAACTGAAAACTCAATTTGCCCCATGAGCAAGGGACCGGCCACACTGGGCACACAACAAATGGCTCCTGCAGAGGCTCACACCTTACACATGCAGTGTGCAGCCTCCCCGCTGCACAGCAGAATGCTCCTGGCTCCCAGGGAATGGTGGAGTGAGATGGGTGAAGGAGACATGGAGAGGCCAGGAGGTAAGTGTTGGGCTGCAGAGAAACATGAGGGGAAATGAGCAGAATTTAGCTTTAGCCTCTGCTTTTCCAGACCAGGGACTTCACTCACCCGTCTGAGTGCTTTCACAATGCTCAGTGAGACCTGCTCCTGGCATCCAGCTGGTCAGTTGGATGACCATCCACATGGTCAGTTCTCCTAACAAGGGGCCAGGTACTGCCTCTGCTTCCCAGCTCACAGCTCTCAGGCTGGAAAGGGCTAATACTGAAGGCAATTCCACCGCTCAGAGCAGATGAGGAGTCTGTGAAATCCAAGTTGAGCTGTTATTTCCTGTGGTACCACAGTAGCCCCAGGAGCTCGGGAACAGCCCACACAGTAAAAAATAGTTTGCAAAGGAAAATATTTTTCCATGTGCTGGCCTAGAAACACATGCAAAGAGCTGCTTAAAGAACCTCTCCTTTCATAACAAGCTAAAATCCAGGCAGGGCACAGGCAGGAACACACCTTCTGGAAGAGACTCGAATGCTCTCCTGCCAAAAATGTCTTCAAAAAGCAGCAAACAACGTGGATTCAGGAGCTGGCCATGGGACACCCACTTCAGCACAGCAGAAGCTGTTGTCTCTGTATAGCTCCGATCTACTGCAGCCTCTCACAGACCTCAGCTTGGCACAGTCAGAGCAGGCTTCAGCCTAGGACTTGTCCTGCTGTGCTCTTCAGCACAGGGGTAGGTGCCTCCAGAGCAGCTCAGCTGGGTGTCACTCTCCTGGCTTAGATCTGCCCAGGCACCCCCATTTTACTGCAGTGGTTTACCCCCTCTTCCTCACATCATCAGTGCATCCTTCTGCATCTCCGCAATGCTGCTCCATCACTGTTCTCCTACGTGGGAAATGCTACCCTTTATCAGCCCAAATGGCTGTACGAGTCAGCAGCCTGTACCTGCCACCAGGAGGATAAGAAACAGATACAGGATGTCTGAAAAGTGAGTATTCCCCTTGGAATATCTGCTAACAGCAGGTGGGAGATACCCTGAGGCAGGGCTGCACCTGGACCATTAACCATCAACTGAGAGACTTCCCTTCTTTCATTTGTCCCATTTCTTCCTGAACATGTTCATGCTCCCAACCTGCACAACACCCTGCTTTGCCAACTCCTAATGATTTCATTTTGCGTTTCAGGACAGAGCAGTCTCAAGCTGCCCAACAATAAAACCAGGTGCTTTACTATTCTTCTGCTACAACGAGATGTGTTCTTCCTCTTGCTTTCCCCACGAGACCTGCGGCTTCTTGCAGCCCACTGTGCAATTTCAGGCCTCTGCTCTGAGTCCAAACAGCGACTGAGAAGTGATGGACACACTTAGTGCAGGGGCCGCAACTAAGGGGCCTCCTCAGCCACTTCCCAGCCTGCAGTGGCCTCGAGGGAGCAGTGACACAGGGAAGGCACCGCAGGACAGCGTGGCTCTGGTGCCCACTGCTGGCTTCAGGTAGGACTCAGCAACGCGGGAAGCTGGACTCCAGCTCTCCCGGATTAAAACCCCAAGGCCACATGATAGAAACATCTGCTGCCTGATAGCAGTTCCCAGGGTTGGCTCAAGTTTCCTGAAAGCAATATAAAAAAAGAAAATGGAATGGACTTTGTCTCGCCAGACAAATGGTTATCCTGCAGGCAGCAGGTAGAACCTGAGGCCGGAGGAGTAAGTCAACTCTTGCTCATTCAGCAGAGGTGCTATTGCAAGCCCTGGCCTGCAGAGTACAGGGAGGCTGGACAAGGGGAAGCTAATACTGGGGAGAGAAAAAGGCAGTGCTCATTGCCAGATGGCAGGGTCCTCTCTGAGGGCCCTCAGGTTTGGTAGTGGTTTACAACATCCATTACTACAATTGAGACAGATTCTTTTCACCATGCTGGCTCGTATGGCTTTTGGCACTGGAATGTGCTATAGGAAACTCCATGGCATACACAGACCAGTTGAATCACAGCCCCAGGTCTGCAACCAAGTTAAAACCCCTCTGTCACACAACTGTGAGTGAAAGAGGTCACACTGTACCCATCCCATGTGCTGCCGCCCACACTGCTGATCCATGCTCAAAGCTCTCACACCAGGCACCTGCAGCAGAGTTTCCTGAATCTAAGTCTATGCACTTAAAGAAAAGGTCGATTCTCAGTGGAGCTCAGCATCCCCGCCTGTCAGAGGTCGGTGCAGTCTCCCTCTCAGCTCCCTGCATGCTGTGCCTCCCTTTACCTTCATCCTCGGTGTTTTGTTTCCTCTTTTTCCTGGATTTTGAGTTCTTCTTGTTTTTCAGATCCGCAAGCTCCTTGATGCGTTGGGCAACTGAAAAACCAAAAGGTTCTGGACTGATACTGTGGAATAACAAAATACCAAAGCCTGAACTGCCCTCAGACACTGTAGCCAGCTTAATTCCAGCATGAGAAGGTCTGCTCAGGGAAAGATCCTGTACCACAGCCAGCTCCAAACACATTGAGGGGCCCAGAACATCACCCGGCTTCTCCAGATGGCCAAATAGTTGAGAAGGGGCTCAAAGCAGCAAGGTTTTACCTAACTAAGCTTACTGCCTGAATGCTTATAATGCTTGCGATGGCTCCCTTAAAGCTTTCTGTATTAACATTCACAGACACCAGTCAGAATGGCAGGGAAATGGGCTGGTGGCAGCTTCATCCCACCCAGGAAGGGCGAACTCACCCAAACCACAGTGCTCTCCCTGATGGATACCACAGCACTGGCTGGTGTATTTAAAAACCAGACAAGCCCAAGTGGCACAACCCATCAGAATGCTGCTGGGGACAGAGTGGGTTTGCATAGGGCACTTACTGTTCTCATCACTGTCGAGGTGGCGATAAATGTAACCTTCCAGATAAGACTGAAATTTGGGTGATGGGGAGAAAAAGGCCAAACTGATGGCCATCAGTTCCCAGCCCCACGCCAGACTTCGGTAGCACGTGTTATCTGTTGTCTGCCGGATGAGTTGGATGTAGAGCTCATCCCGTAATCCCTGCATGCTCCAGCACTTGGTGACCGTGACCAAGGCCACGTGATTCCGGTCCATGCGAGTCTGACGATCTCCCATGTAGCTCTGCACCAGTTTGAACATCTCACACGCCTCTTTTTTGATGGTGCGGTTGCTGGTGATGAGCATTGGCTTTTTGATAGAGCCACCGTTCCAGGACAGCATGTTGGAGATGGAGATCCTTCGGCGGAAGATGCCCTGCGTGTGCATGTTGAGGTTCTTAGAAGCCCAGTCTGCCATGCTGCTCTGAGAGATGGGCTTCCGTAGAGTGTTGTAAGGGAAGTGGTACCCTCCACAGACACCAGGCTGGCTGCTGCTCTCCTGCTTGGGGTCCAACTCTATTGTGCCGGCCTGCAATGGAGAACAGAGATGTTAGAAGCAGCTTAGATGACTCCTTACCCTGCTAGGAAAATTATCCCATGGCTGGTTCCTGCCTTCGGTATCTTTCCAAGTTCTAGCAAAAAGAAGAAGAAAGACAAAAGCATGGCTAGCAACCATCAGGGGGGGCTGAGCTTTGGGCAGCCTGTGCCTGCACAGCCTCTCCTTTAAGGCGCTGTAAAAATGTACGTCAATTCCACCACGACCTTCCTAATGGAAATACTGGCCAGACACACAAACAGGACAGAAGCTTAGAGGCACAACAGTGCATGGGCACAGCTAGTTTGACGGCCAGGCTTTCACTCAAGTAGGAAAAATCACGTTTGAGTTGGTGAAGCAAAGGAGACCAGGTATGTGCATAAGTCAACTCTACCACCAATGGATCCCACTGCACTGGCTCTCACTGAACCCTATGGACACACCACAACCTCCTCCCAAACAGGCCCTGGGCTCCCTACCATGTTTTCTATCCAAAACGGGCCTAAACTTCCCCAAATTAAATTAGAAACGTTTCCAAGCACTGGACTGTGCTTTCTTCTCAGAGAACTACAACAGCTGCTGCCCATCCACAGCCTGCAGTGATCAAACTCATCTGCTCCAGAGACAAGCCCACTGATCACAAGCTGACAGAGATAAGCAGCAGAGATAACAACCTTCCTTCCTCCCAGACTCTGTGTAGAGTTCCTCCATGCAGCCCTTGTCCAGCCTTCTTCCCCAGTGCTGGCTACGGATAACTACATAATTAGAGCTTTGGTAGTACTGATCCCACAAATTGATGTCTAATAACTACTTGTGAGAATAAGACACTTATTTTGCCCATGAAGAATTCCGTTTTGCACGGAAGAGGTAGCCTGGGACACATAGTGAATTCAAACACCCAACAAGTTGTTTTAGGAAACAGACTTTTTGGTTAGACTTGAAATTACCACATACAGCATCTAAGGGCTTAGCAGCCCACACTTCGCTCTGTGAACTCCGAGATGATCTCCAGCAAGTAAGAAAAAGCCAAACAAGATAATCGTGAGGTTTTTGGGGTTTTAAAGGAAGACAAAGAAACAAACCCTGTAAATTTTGGTTTTGCAGTGGAAAAAGTGAGATAAAATATGCATTTTCCTTCCTTGCAGGCCCCCTTTAACTTGTGTACCACACTCTGCTCAGGTCCTGGCCTACAGTCATCCCCAAATACACATCAGTTCTTAAATGTTTAATTGTTTTCTCAGTAAGGAGGAATTGCTGAACTCAGGACAGAGGCTTGTGCAGCGCAATGCTTCCCTGTCTTACCCCAACATGTACCTACATGTGGATGATGGGATTAGCACACATCACACTCCACCTCTTATTGCCAGCCTGAGGCACAATCATTTCTCCTGCTTTTCCACTTTGTTTTGGTTTTTTATCCCTCGAGTTACCCCTCTGAATTCACCTAACACAACTGACTAAAGATCCCTACCTGCAATTCTCTGCCATCTCCATCCTCAGTCTCCTTCAATACACCTTCCATGCCCAGGATTGGTTTTCCTCCTACTACCCTAATTGCTCGTTCAGCATGTTAGACACTTCTGAGGATCCGCCTCCTCATACTCTCTAGAGGTTCAACAGGCTCTTGGTTCTCTCTTCTCTCTCTAGAGTTTCTCTCTCAAATCTCATTCACACAGCTACCCAGCTATTACCTTTGTGCTGACAGTACACATCCACCTCTGCTCAGCCTGTCCTAGAACTTCTGCCCACCCTCCTAGGTAGGGAATTTCCTCGTCTCCCAGTTCTCCTCTCCACCACACAAGCCCAGCACAGCCCATTGCTGGTGACTCAAGCCACACGCTGCCATTTTCAGGTGAAACAGTGATTCTCTGCAACCTCCTCTCCTCCTTACTCGGACTCTTATGTCTCAAAGTATTTCTGTAAATAGAGAGTTTATTTCTTGACTTGTTGCCTTTACCACAGCATTCATCTCCTTACATCTTCCACTGTGTTCTCTCCTTCTCCAACATACCATACATGAATGATTCTTCATTTTGAAGGCCATTGCCAGCCTATCCCCAATCCCCCATCTCTTGCGCATAATCAAGACATCAAGTCGCAGCTCTACATGCTCTCCATGCCAATGCACTGAAGTGTAACATACCCTGAAGACTGGATAGCAGTCTTCCAACAAGTCTGAAGAGGCTGTGAAATGAAACTGCTGAACTATTAACTGTAACGTGTGAGTGGTGTAAACTCAAACTGACCCTGTGCCTCAAAAATGGGAAATGTGGGAACATGGCATCAGCTTTTGAAAGGGTTTCAGGTGAGAGCAAGGTACTATTGATCAGGAACCACAATAAAGAGGAGAATGCACGCACATAAAGCTGGTACAGCAAGGAGGTGTCAGCCTGGCTTTTAAAGCTACACCTCACAGGTCTACTGGAGCAATCTGAAAGGCTCACGGGGCTTTGCCAAGTTTCTTCATGAAAGGTCATGCAGTGGCAAACAGGAGAAAGGAGAGAACAAAGGGATAAAATAAGAAGCCACTTTTCATGCAGGAGGTTTGTTATCAAAGAGATGCAGTGACTCAGGCTGCAGGGTGAACACAGTTCAGCAGGGGTGAAATAATTGGAAGAGGGAGCAAAAAGAAAAAGGGCAAAACCTTCACAGGATACAAAATCACCCACATAGAACCTAAATCTGAACTAAGGAAGCAGGAGGTTCCTTCAAATCCAAATAGAAAAGATGGCAAACTAAATCTTGCAAAAGTGCTGTGTTAAAAACAAATCCACTTGTGCAAGCAGACTAAGGGGCCTTAAAATAGCTATTCCCAACAAGAAGATGCTAGAGTCATTATCACTGGTTTTCTGATTCCACTCAATGCTCAGGAACAATCAATCAGGGAGAACAGAATACGAGGAACTATTAAGAGAGAGCCAGGTTCTCAGCTCTGTATCACAACAGCCCAACAAAGCACGGCATGAACCCGGTGCGGACGGGGAGGTACCTGGGAGGAGTGACGTGTAGCATCTGATGAAGCCAAACTCGTCTGGCTGGTCACATTCTTCTCTAAGGAATCTATTTTCTCAAAAGTCCTCTTCTGCCTCACTGTGTCCTGTGGAGACACATCGCTGGGAAAGCTGCCCCTGCTCTCCAGGCCCTGCCTATACAGAGACCTGTTACTGGCCGAGATGTCATCTCTTGAGCTCCGGCTGATGCATTTCTTCAAGTGGTCAGACTGGAACCTGACTTTGCTGCTCTCTGCTGGGATGCCACTCTCCAGACTTTCAGCATCGAGACTGGCCTTGCTTCCCCTGCAAGCTGCTGACCTGCCCACCACAGCACGCATCTCAGCAATCAGCTTATCATTCAAAGCCGTGAGCTCGCTGCTGCTGCCCACAGAGCCAGGTCTTCCCTGACCCGTCCCTTGCCTCCTTCCTTTCCTTTTTCTCAAGCTTGGGGAAGGGCCAGTTGAATAACCAGAGTCCTGATGGCTTATCCCGGTTGGGTACTCCTGAGTTTGCAGGCTGCTCTGCCGACTGTGGTGGGCTTCCATGTTCTTGAGGACATTGGCTTCCAAGATCCTCCAAGACTGCTTGAAGCTGTCTTTTGAAGTAATCTGACCTGGCAATTTAGTAGAGGCATCAGTCGTTGCAGCAGAAGAATGGGAGAGTTTGGAAGACTGGTCAATATTGACCATGTGTTTTATATATTCTTTGCCAGCCGGGCTGTATTCAGTGGCAGAGGGATTTCTCGCATGCTTCTTTGCAGCTTGTTGCTGTTGCATACTTGGGTGCTGTAATAATTTGGTTGGCTGCAGCTGCTTTTTTAAGCTATTGCTTGGCGACCTTGGTGGAGACATCCCACTCATACCGACGCTTTCAGTGTCCATATCTACTGGTGGCTCATCATAAATTGGAGACTCTAAAGATGGCTCATCATAGATAGGTGCAGGGGAGGCATACTTGGGGGATACAGGCTGAGGGGTTCCTGTCTGGCTCCTTGGAGGTGTTTGAGAAGTTGGACCATTCATCAGCACAAGGCAAAACCCACCATTCTCTGTCTTTTTGATCTGCATAGATTGCTTCGTTTCTCCCGTAGGCATTTGCTTTGTGGGTCCAGGGCTCTGGGATGTGGACTGAGGCTGAGCATATACGGCTGGTTTTGGAAGAGATTTTTGGCTGCTGGCCTCTGAAGCACCCTGCAGCTGAAGGGAACTGTTTGAAGAGCTCTGTATCTGCCTCAGACTGTTCACTTTGACCAACATAGCTGCTTTCGTGCCAGGCAGAGGCTGCCAGTGGGTAGGAGTCTCCCTAAAGGAAGAAAGACACAAATAGAGGGAATTACTCAAGAATTATATTAACTGAAGTACTCTCTACTCTACCCAAATCCCACATTGCTAGTCCCGAGTGCCTGGAGATTCCCCAAGCAGTTATATTGGCTCCTCATTGTTTTTTCCTGGAGATCCCCCTTCCTGAAACAGAAACATCTTTGTTGCACACATGATAAACTTCTGAGTCATGAACAGCAGAACGAGATGAAACAAGTTCATTGTACTATAACCTGGCTGCTATCAGCAGCACTGAGATAGGAAACAACCTACGCCTTCCAAGGCTCGTCAGCTAGCACAGCACCCAGAACAACCAGCTGAAGACCAGCAAAGCTGTTCTGAACTACTCAAGCAGTGAGCTGGAAAACAACCCCAAGTGTCTGCCTTCAGACTGTCAAGCTGTGATGACAATCCTTCTACACCACACCACTGTTTTGATCTAAGTTTCTTTTTATTTGGCAGAAACCCCCATGTCGATGGGAGATGCACAGGGTATGCGTTACACTCCCACACAACCCAGCAAGCTTCCGTGTACAGCATCCTCCCAGCCCGGCCCACATGCCCTCAGATCTGGTTCCTTTGGCCAAACCTACTGTCCTGCTCGGCGCTCATGCTGTGAGATCTGCTGTCGGGCTATGCCCACTCTGTATTGTGAGCTCTGAGGAAAGGGGAATGGAAAGGCTGTTAAACAAGCCTGAACTTTCAGGTCTTCAAAAGAAGGTCCCCTTGAGCCTCGCCCCATTTTGTGCCCTCCCTCCGTGCATCCGCTACCAGCCAACCCTGGGTGAAACCTGAGGGTGCGCTGTGTGTGCCCAGAGATGTTCCTCTAACACCTTCACAGCCATTTTGCTCTATTTAAACCTTAACACTTGTTCCCTGTCCCACACCTCATGGTCCCTGCGCTGGCAGACAGACCCACCTCCACTGCATGCCCAGAGCTGCCTCTCGGTGTCGCTACCCCTTCCATGTGCCTCCGCTGCCAAGCCCCAAGATACATCCCAACCCTCCTGCACGCTGCTCCTGCTCTCCAGAGACCTCTCACCTGCCGGGTCCCAGTCCCTCCCTTCAGCCCAGCTTCCCTGGGGGTGGCTCTGCCCATCCTCTGTGACTCTCCCACTGGCAGGGTGCTCTCCCCATGCCCCAGCCCAGCAGGACATATCTGCTCCAGAGCAGCAGTCCAACGTCACTGCCGATGCCCAATTTCACCTGTTCCCCCCCTGCACCCATAACCTGCCCCACATCCTCTGCTCTACATCCAATATTCCATGTCTGCTCCCAGCCACTCCAATCCTAAGGGGGTGGTGCGTCCCTTCCCCATCCACCACTTACCACATCTTTGGGAAACCAGGCTCTCCAGTGGCAGCGTGTCACGGTGAATCCCACCTTGGCGCAGTGGCACTGGGAGAGGCATGGGTGAGGCTGGTGCTGGCTCCCAGCCACGGTCCAAAGGCCACCACCACCCTTTGGCCTCACATTGCTCCACCATTGCCCCTGCAGGGCCCAGCTCCTTCCCCGTGACAGACACATAACTCTGCCTCATGCAACTACCCAGGTGACCAGAGAGGGTCTGAGGAAGGGCCACCATCCTGTGCTCCCCATCCTGGGGTCCCCCTTGCTCTAGAGACCTTCCCCAGCATCTCCTGCTAAGGCACAAAGGGTTTTATTTCTCCACCATCCCTTCCTGGGGGCCATAGGGACCTTCCCCACACTGGTACACCCCTCCTGCACGCAGCCAAGCCCCAATCCCTAGTGCAAGTGCCATGGAAGACTTGGTTGCTCCTCAGTCGGCTCCTGGACTAACAGGAAGAACCAGAGCAGCAACATTGGGTAGGCTTTTAAATGAGCATCTCTGACACCCCTCCACCTACCCCTCTGCTTGGCTGAGCCAGCAGCTCATTTTGTGGCAGGGAAGTGAGACTGGCAAAGAGCCACATCAGTGACAAGCAGGACAGAGCCACTGAAGGGCTCCCCATTTGGGCAGGCCAGAGGTGATCGTATGGGAGTGATCTTAACTCAGTGATACAGCCAGAGCAGCACTGAATCTGGATCAGCACTATCCAGCTACTGCTGGTACCCCCCCAGGGCATCCCAATGCCCACTGTGTGCCCATGGGCACTCCTACTTCAAGGAGAGGGCATTACACCCATGAGTTTTACATTCACAGTTTTACACAGGCATGTTCCTCATGCCATAGTAATAGCCTTGCATGGCTCTGCCAAGATATCCAGGAGGGTCTCACAGGGCTGGAGGAGAAAGGGGAGCTGTGCCACTGAGAGAAAAGGGAGCCAAGCTCCAGCCAGACCACAGCCACCACGCTCCCCCTGACCAGGAGCTCTGTAAGTGAAGATGATGGAGAAACAGAACCCCCTAAATGTGTGCCTATCAGTCTCATCTTGGACACAACATGCCATCTCCAGCCTCCTTGGCTGCTGGAGATGAGAGCAAAGAGGCACCACTGCAGAGAAGACAAGGCTTTTTTGCTAGGACCCTTTCCACAGCCACATCTGGATACATCTTCTCTCAACACCATTCCCAGGCTCCCCAAAAGACCAAGCAGAGGAGAGCAGGGACTTTCTGATTTTGCAGCATGAAAAAGGGTTCAGCCTCGTCCTTCTGAGCAGTGACAAGCAAAGTGAATGGTGGAGAAACGTCCCAGAGCAGCCTCTTGGTCATGCTCTTCAGCCATCAGTGGCAGAGACTCGACGGAGTCCCCAAGATGTTCCTTCGAGGAATGCTTTCAAGTAGCTCCAATATAAACACGGCAGCCCGGCGCTGACTTTCCCAGCCCGCGCCCAGCTCCAGCAGGCCCAGTGTATCCGGCAGCTCTTCCCAAGCTTCAGAGCCCTATTGTTTGCTCTTCCCTCCCAGAAGGCTGCAGAAAAGGACCTGCACCCCTCAGCTCTGCCCTTTCCAGCAGTGGTTTTCCTGGTGCTTTGACAGATGTGAATGAACAGTGATGTTTATGCCAGCAGCACTGCTGCTTCCTCCGGTGCCCATGCTGGAGGCAGGGATGGAGAGCCCGTGGAGGTGATCCACCCAAACCCAGGTCTGCACAGTGCCAAGGAGAGCTCCGTGGACACTTGCAAAGCACCTCGTGTGTTCGTGCACCCTGCCCCAAGGGCAGGGGCACAAGCAGGAAACAAGCCTGCAGTAGGAATCCTGATCTTGTTTCTTGCCTATTAAGAACTTAATATTGGTTATTTACAGTGGGTCTCAAGAGACATGAGCCTGTTACAAGGCAAACCAGACTTGCAAGAAGCAAGAGGTATCCTCATTGCCACCTTCAGGGGCTTCACTTCCTAGGAATGCTGGATTTATATCTGGAGGACTTCGAGATGCATTGTTATAGCAAGGGGAACCTTGGCAACACCACTCTGAAACAAGTCCTGGGAGACTCATGGGAAGAGGAGGAACAGGGCTGGACTGCATTGGACAGTAGGGCTGGGTACAGCAGAGCCCACTCATGGCCCTGACCGGAGGCATGCCCAACTGCTGCAGCACAACACACAGGCTCCGGTCCCATCAAGACTGTCCTCTTCAAGCCTTGGTCCTCTATGGAAAGGACAGTGCCCATCCCCTTCTCACCCATGAGGCCTGAGGAGCTCCAGCAAACCCCAGCATGGCTGCAGCAGCTCACAAGACGCTTCCAAAATGCTACCAGCTACTTTCAGCCCCAGGCCGGTCTCAACATCCCAAGGGAACACATCCACCCTTTGCAGAGCTTTCCAGCACGTGAATGGATCGTTTGGCCCCCACCTTCCCTGGAGAGAGTCCATCTTCCTTCGCACTTGGATCCCAAGCATCTGGGATGGATTTGGAGCTGTAAGGCAAGCGCTGCCCACTGTCCTTGCTCTGGCAAGGGAGGAGCAGAGCCAGTGCTGGGCTGGGTAGCCCTGGGAAGCACAGCTAAAACCCAGCACAGGACCAAGACCACATGAATCAACAGAAGATCCTCCCCAGGAGGCTCCAGGATCATAGCACCATCTCTCACTTCCCTGGATGGGGTTGACCTCCCTGTGCCATGTGGGGAAGCCAAGGGCCAGCATCCAGGGAAGGCTGCTCTGCAGAAAAGCAGCAGCGAGCAGTGGGGCAGTGAGGGAGAGGATGGGCACATCACACAGACCGAGGTAATGGGCAGCAAGGAGCAGTGGGTTCAGTGCTCGAAGTCCAGAGAGTGCCTCTGCTCTGCTTGAGGCCATTGAGAGCAGCACACAGAGGGTTTGGGAGCAGGGAGACGTGGCAGTGGGCACAGCAGTCTGAGCAGTGTTGATAGAAGGCACAAGAGAGAAAGGGGGGGAAAAAGTCTGCTAAAAGTGAAAAAACCTACTCAACCACAAAGTATTACCGAAAGGACAAAATCCCTTCCCCCAGCGCTCTGTGGCATGTGCTTGCAGGAGGCCCCTCTTGGGGACCACGCTGGTCTCTTCTGGCCTCTCCATCTATCACGGGATGACAAACACAGAGGGAAGAAAAACAAATCTTTTGTGCTGCCCTTAGATACAAAAGCGAAACTCTCTTGGGCTCAGGTACCTATAGAGATGTCAAGTGCTACCAACAGCACTCAACGTATTTGCTTGGTGTTTATACAGCTGCATCCCTGGCAAGGGAAGGAAGAGGATACACTTATGTTTGTCTTTAGAGAACAACGCAGACAGGGCTGACAGGCTGGATGCGCTTTTGCTGTTTCTAGACCAGACATCCCAGCAAGGGCATTAGATCCCACCTGGGAACACTTGCTTCGGGCTTAGCTCTTTGCTCACTATTTTATGAGCTAGCAAAAGGCAAGAAATCTCTCCCAGGTGTCAGACTTGGGTAGAGAAATCGTTCTCCATGCCAGAACTGGACATGCACCCCCTGCTCACAAACAGCAGTGACAACACGACGGATGGGCAAGGAAACAGTGTTCAGTCTCCTGCTTCCAAGAAAGCAGCTTCCACAGGCAAATAATGTCAACTTACCAGCATGAGGATCTGGAAGAGCCTCACACATCCAAGCAGCCTATGAGCTCCCATGTGATCGGCCACTCATACCTTTACCCAAGAGCCTTAGTCAGAAGTTGGCTGGACCCCACGAACCTGAGGATATTTTATGCTGTGTGCAAGGCTCTTGCACTCACTTCTCTGGAAACACATAGTTTGTTGGTGCCTGTTGGGACTGGAGGAAACTGGAGCTACTGGGGCTCACCTTAAGGCATTTCTCACTGTGTTTCTCCTGGCAGGGATCATTCTCTGGATGGGTCTGAAGCTCAGAGGAGCTGCTTTTGGGGCAGAGACACTGGAAGCATCACAGACCCCAGTACAGCCCTGGCTCTTTCTGGTGCACTTTATGTACATCACCAGTGTCTCCCAGTCATACAGATCTGAAGCGAATGTGGGAGCACCTCACAGGGGCTAGCAGACAGGTAATAAACCTCAGTTTAGGGTGCATATATTTTACAGAATTGCCATTGTAATGGTTTTCATCACCTTGGATTTTTTTCTCTCCTTGCACAGAGAGACAGCCTTGATTCAGAAACCAAGCTGTCAGAGCAGCCTGGCTCGCTGCACTGCCCAGAAGAGGGGACAAGGAGCAGTGGCATGGATGACAGGAGTGCCAGGCTCTGCTCCAGTCTTTGCGTTGAGTCACTTCTCAGCATGACTTAACTCTGCTTGCTGCTGTTGGTACCCCGTTCTCCAAGGCAGGATGATGCCCAGACAGGAGGAAGGCAGGGCAGCCCTGTCTACTGCTCCATATGGAGGGGCCATCCCACAGACTGGGGAGAAAGTGCTTTTGTGCAGCTGAAGCTGGCAAAATTTCAACACAAAAATAATTTGTCAGAGTGGTCTGAGCGTAAGAAAATCTCTTTGCCAAACAAAATAGCATCCCATTATCATTCTTTCATTTCAGGCTTGATGGGACCAAAGAAGTGTGCCCAGGAGCTCTGTCCCTGCAGCCCCATCTCCTGCCCTGGCTGAAGCTGCAGGCACATACAAGCAGCAGAGTGAGTGAGGAGGATAAAAGCTGGAGCAGCAGGGCTCACCCACACCCTGCAGCAGCCTTACCCTTGCACAGCAGCTCAGCCACCCCAGCAAAGCCTGTCACAAGTGGCCGGCAGCTCTTGTCACTGTGTGACACTCCTGCCCATCCCCTCTCCTGTTTAGCACAGAGGGCTCTGGAGCAATGACTGACAAGTGTTTTCATGGTGTCTCACACACACAAAACCTGGCTCAGGTGGGCCCATTCAGGCAGTACTGCAGCGTGGGAGTGGATGGCTCTATCCCTGGAAGAGGAGGGCACATGGTGGTGATCACCGGCAGCACTTTGCCCCAGCTCTGCACCCTCTTGGGGCAGCGCAGCGTCCCAGCCCCTCCACCAGGCAGCGGAGCCAGCCTGGCACCTGAAGCCACCCAGTAGATAGAGAAGGCTAAAGCACTCCCTACCTGCCAGGGTCTTTCCTCTTCTCCGCAGCACAGTCCCCCTTGCTCTTCTCCATCTCTTGCAGGAGGGCCATTTGGACGGGGGTGCTTCTGCCGTCGCTGCCGGTGCTGCTGCGGTGCTGCCGGCCCCGGCAGTCGGGCTGGGAGCTGCGCTTCATGGCCTGGAGCTGCGCCAAGGGCACGATGTCGCAGCCCTGCGGCCGGTGCCACACCGTCTGCCGTGTGATGGCATTGTAGTAGTAGAAGCGGTTGTTGTTCTGGTCAAAGAGCTCCCACCACTGCTTCTGGTCTGACTGGCGCACCTTGAGGTTGGGAGGGGGCTCCCAGCCGCACTCCCCGGTGCTCAGGTTGACATACATCCGCTCCTGCGAGCGGGGCTCGATGATCTCCACCCAGTCCGAGCTGCAGGGACACGAGAGCCGTGTTAGTCTGCTCCTGAGGCTCAAAGCAAACTGGTCCTCCGGGAGTTCTACAGAGCTGCTGCCTCTGGGCCAGGCAGCTGTGCCGCACATCAAAGCACTGCTCGAGGCCATTCAGCAGTCTAAGGAGCTCCGGAGAAGGCAAGCGGAAGGGTTTGAGGGGGGTCGAGCCAAGGAGCCAAATCAGCAGCTCCCTGGCGCAGAGAAGGAGAGGTCACACACTCCCCCCCAGCCTGCCCCAGCATCAGCTCACACCACTCACCAGCCCGGGACAAGTGGCATGGGGAGGGAGAGCATCGTCTGCTGATGCTCTGATAACTCACGTCAAGGGCTGGCGCGATCGCAGGAGTGCCGGCGCCTGGCAAGATGCACAGGGGAACTGGCTCTCGAGAGGGGGAAGATCTGCTAAGCAGGATCTGCTCCCCTGGGGAGCTGCACCCTGTTGTTAATGTCACCCCAAACCTCTGGCTACCCGACTGACGCAGACAGTCTGCCTGTGCGGGTGCCTGCCTGCAGGGCTCACGTGCTGCGGGCTGGAGGGAACCTTTGGGTCACCTGCTCCCTGCTCAAAGATCACACTTGCTGGCCCAAAACACAAATGCAGGGACTGACTGACGGATGGCACCACCGCCATTAAAAGCTCTTCCCATCCTCCCTTAGCTGACGGGACAGAGCCCTCAGTGGGGGCACATGAACAGGATGGGCTCGGGGCTACCCTTGAAACCCACTCCTGCCTGGTGCCTTGGGAGCTTACCCTGGCACAACCTCCAGCTGCTCCCTGGAGAGAGCATGGCAGCAAGAGCCATTCCCATAGGAGCAGCAGCAGAAGGGAGATCCCACTGCATCCTTCACACCCTCCACTGCCAGACTGTGGCTCCTTAGAGGCATCTGGGGTGATGATGGCAGCACTGCAGTGTCCAAAACAGCAGCCTGGGCTCCGGGTGCTCAGCCCTGCTGGCACAGTGGTGGGAGAGGAGGTGTTTGCTGGCAGGGCAGCACAGCCTTGGCCCTGCCCCAGCCTTCTGGATAAGGTCAGTGTGTCCTCCCCAGCCAAGCAAGTCTGGGAAGGGGTTTAATTGTACATCACCACCCCAGTAGGAAAGCCAGGCTGAGCTTGATCCTGAGCAGTCTGGCATGCACCGCTAAGAAGTAGGCTGCTCCTTGAGTCTTTGAAGATGCAAAATTGATAGGTACAGTGTCAGTTCAACCCAAAATAAACCTGAACTGCCTGAAAAGGTGCAATTATCCCCACCACCACATCCACCACGCGACGCTGACCTCCACGCAGTCTCACAGAGGGCTGATGTTCAGGCTATTCAGGCTGGGGAAGCTGATTCAGGCGAATGCCACTGTTTTTGTGGCATAGGTCTGTTTTCAGCCAGCTCAACTCACCTGGCCCAGGCTATCAGCACCACGACCAAGCAGTTGAGAGCAGAGCAACCATGGCACCCCCTCCTGCTGTATCCCACCACTGCCCGAGCAGCATCTTAAGTGGATCCACTTGGAAAACCCCAAGTCCAAAAAACATCTGGTTTGTTGTTTTGGTGTTTTTCCATCAAAACAACATCAGTTTCCCCGTTGGATTTAAGGTGTAACAAACCAGCTGTACCAGCACCAGATGCCATGGTTGGGGGTGGGAATCAGAGCCAGCCTGATTATATCCATGCAGTTGCAATGTGAAACCACAGGCACAGGAACACAGCAGCAAATCACTGCTGTCATCAAGGGCACTGTCAACTGCAAAGAGGTGCCATCCATAAACAGGGCATAATAGGGGCAAACAAGGGCCCAGCAGTGCTGGGAGTGAGATGAGCATGGCCATGGAGACAGCAGCAAAGAAGCGCAGGTAGGACAAGGAACTGGCAAAGTGGACAGAGAAAGAGAGGAGGTAGATAAGGAGAGTTTGCCTGGCGAGGAAAAAAGAAACAAACCCCCCTTTAAGACCCATCTGAGCAAACAAGACACAGCCGAGTCATCAACCTTTTGAATGTTCAAGAGCACACTGGGTTTGAACTGTTTTGCCAGCAATGGGATTAGCACAGCTCCGAAACACCACAGCCCTACCAGCGCTGCTGCTCCTCAGGAGGGCTCAGCTATTTTCTGTTAAGTGCAAGCTATTGAAAATAACACATTCTTCTCATGGCACTTGGCCACCACCGAGCACGTGTTGCTAACTATAGCCTTCCGTTTTAACAAGCTTACATTCATCTTTGCGTGCAAAGAGATGTAAATGGATGACTTGAGTTGGTGACCTCTTTGCTCCCCTTAAAAGTGAGGGGCTGAGGATGACTGAGGTGGAGTTTAACCAGAGAAAAATCTGCACAGAACACACTGCAATACCAAAGAGCTTGCTACAATCACATTCAGATGTAACGAAAGAAAAGGAAAAGCAAAGAGCACATTCCTGGAGCAGGGCCAGCCCTGGGCTGCCACACAAGCCTTGAACATAACATCAGGAACTCTGGAAAGACGTGATAAACGCAGGATTGCAGAGAGATAAGGCCATGACTTGGACATTAAAAAGAATTAATTCCAACTCCCCTCCATAGGGATAAAGAAGAAGTTTCCTGGGAATAGTTTGAATAATGCTTTTCCCCATCCTCTCAGCTCCAAGCACTGAACAACTGCGGAGCATGCATCCGCTCCCACTTGCACAGCGGTGCCCAGTCATGGTCCCACCAGCAGGATCACTGCTCTGGGATGCTTTCAGCCCATCTCATCTCTTGGGACCCAACATCCCCAGGCACAGGAGCTCTCTGCAAGCCAGTGTGCAAACACAGAGCAAACCCCACTGCAGCCCAAGGTCAGGACACACAGCCCATGGGCATCACCAAGCTCAGTCCTTGGACACCTCAAGCTCCTTGTCAGGCCATCCAAAGATAAGAATAGTAGAGAGATGTTTTCTCAGCTGGAGCTGTCTGCAGGATATGACCTCCCAGCCCTCTCCATGAGGCATTCTCTCCACTCACTACCTATGCACACTGCTCAGCACCAGCTTGAGGAGGCACTCACCTGCCAAAGCCACGAGAGCCCCAAGGAAAACCATGGGAAATCCCTGCCTTGGGCAGCTTCACACCAGGCTGCAGGCAAATCCCTCTGCACGGCTACAAGAGAGCTCTGACAGCTTGATCATCCCCCATTTCACTTCTCTGTTCTGCAACTCTTAGACTTCTGTGCTCTGAGCCAAGATCCCACCTCCTTCCCCCAGTTCCCTTCTTCAGGATGAGCCCTGCAGAGAGCTGGGGCAGTACCAAGTCCTTTCTTGGCCAAACACGACTCCATACCAAGTGGCATTTCTGAAGGCTAATGCCTCAAAGGCACTCTGCACATGCTCAAAGGTGGCCCTGACACAAAGAAAAGCAGATGGGAAATTCAGCTCTTCCTCCAGGAAACGGGAGTCTGAATGTAGCCAGTGTATGATCTCATGTTTAGTATTACAGAAGGATGGCTGCACTCAGAGGATGGGGACCCTCCTGGACACCAGGAGACTGAAGAACTTGAGGGGCCACAAGCCAACATGACCTTTATAACTGCTGATGCTTCCCTTAACATCACCTCTACACCCTGCAAGAACAAGGCACTGACACTAGGTCCCATGCAGAGCAGCCACCTTGCTGTGTCCTTGCACAGAGCTGCAGTTCTCTGCCTGTGGCTCCAAGCCAGAGTTGCTGAAGCCTCTGTGAAGCTCCAAAACGTGGTAGGGCTCCGGGACCACGAGGATCCCATCATCAGTGGTAATCTGTGATGATGGGCATCATAGAATAGCTTCTCTTTAGCTAAAGCCACCCCAGCACAGCACCCCAGTGCTCTGGGTGGGTAGTCAGACAGACTCCCCTTAGACAAACTGCACTCTGTGCAACCCCTGGGTGCTCCAAGTCACTCAGATCTGCACATCAAAGCCAGGACAAGGCTGTAAAACTCATCTGTAACCTGGAGCTGCAGAGGGCCTCTAAGAGGATCCCTAGCACCAGGTCCCCGTGGCGATGCTCCACCGGCTGACTCAGAGGGGTTTATTCACTGCCTTCTCCCAGCCAGAAGTGTCTCAAGTCCAGAAAAGCTGTAATTTAGATCCTGGGGGGAAGGGAAGTACCCAAACCAACCCTCTCCCTCCCCCATATATATATATATATAAACTTCTCTTGAATACACATGCATCCTTCTATCAGAAATTATAGAGGAACTAAAATAAATACAATGTCAGCCTGTTCCTAAAACTCTCCTGCTTCCCAAAATAAGCATTATGCAAACAAACCAACCTCTGCTTCACAGGAGACAGACCAGACGGTGAAAATATAGAACAAATGGCTGCAATTGCTCAAAGCCTGGGCACAGATGCTCAACTCCAGCAAGAGCTGAATGGGCGCTGAAAGCAGATACCAGCCCAACACCACATCCCAGAGAGAACAGGGCACAGCACCATAACTTGGGTGGGTTAGAGGTAGGAGGGAGCCTGGAAAAGGTCCTATCATGGAAAGCATCTCATTATTTTGGTGGTTTTAATTACAAAACCAAACACCAACCAAAGCCCCAGGACTTCTGCTAAGTGGTATTTTCAAAGGAAGAGACATCAGATGAGAAACTTGGTGGCTTCTTAGTTGCTCAAACTCTGCCAGCTCTTGCTTCTTCCCCAGCCATTCCCAGACTATGCCCCAGCCCTCCCATCTTGCCACCCTGAGTCTCCCAATTCGTCCCAGCTCCAGAGCAGAACTGATGGCAATAGGGCAGCTCATCCCATAGGAGCAGGTCAGGGCAGCACCAAAATTATCAGCAGATTGCTTCAAGATCCTGAAATCACCCCCAGGCAAGCTCCAGAGTCACACAGAGAGCATCCCACAGGGAGGGGAAGACTTCAAGAGCTGCTCACCCACACCCCATCCTCCATCCCTCCTCCAGAGAATGGGAGTTCTGTGACAGAGGGAAGAGCAAGGGGCAGGAAACATCCCCACTTTCATGGCTTCAAACAGAGCATAGAGCACCTGCAGGACAGCACGAACAGAGCAGGGGGAGTTCAAGTACCAGAGATGTGTTACAGACACTTCCCTCTGCCCTTTCGTAAGGCTGCTCAGACTGTCCTGTACGTCTGTCCCAGCCCAAGGGACAGGGGTTTTCCATGACTGGGGAACAAAACCCTTTGTACAGCATGAGCCCCAGGCCACAGCAGAACGGGGAGCTAGCTTCCCTGCCTGGACAAGTGGTCCAGCCCTGGAGCTGCTGCCGTGGCATCCCTGGGTCTCTCCTGCCTCCATGGCTGGAGTTTTTGTTTTGCAGTCAGAGTATGGCCCAAACCCCAAATCCTTAAGCAGCCTCCCTAAAGCTCTGCTTTGCCCCAGACGCAGCGGCACCTCCTAAAGCTCAGCGAAGGCTTCAGCAGAGTTGTTTTCCCTTTTAAGGGCTGAGCTTTTGAGAACGGGTTTCAGAAGAAGGAAAAAAAATGTACTGGCAGATTTCATCCCTTTTCTCTCCTTCCAAAACGTGCTGCATGGATCCACAGCCCCATCCAAATCCCAGCTGCTGCAGGGGAGGCAGCTGCGGGACAGGCTCAGTGCCAGTTGGGTGATGCTTGCCCAGGGGCATGGAGTTGTGCTGGAGGGGAGCTGAGGCCTGGCCAGCTCGATGCTGTCCTCTCACCTGCACAGCCACAGGCTGCATCAATCCCAGGACACACGGTCAGGTCCATCGCCATGGGGATGGAGTGATGATGAGTGATACCAGTGGTGATGCACTCTGATGGTGACTGCATTCCTCCTCAACACGCTTGTAACCAGGCCCTGTCCCCAACATGGGACTTACAGGGGAAACCCTCAATTTTAGCAATATTCTAGACAGGAAATACTTCACAGATGCTTAGGTGAAGGTGCCATGGAACAAACAGTGAGGTCAGCAGCAACTTACCACCACGGCTGGAACGCGTCCTGCTCTCCCCCTGATCCCCTGGTGCTGCCGCACTGAGGCACCCTGATCTCAGGCAGCAGCCTGATGCCTTCCCGTGGTCCCCAGAGGCGATGGCCCTGGTTTCAGGAGGATTTGTACAGGCAGATGCACTGTAAGCACCGTTCCATGAGCTCACTGCAGTCATCCCACCTCTACATGGCCCCACCAAAGGGAGCAGTGGGCACTCACACCAGGCTGCACCAGCTGGATCCTTTCAGGCATGCAGATCTCTGCCATGAGGTATCCAAGGTCACACATCTGCTTTGTCCTCATGTCTTCTTGGAACACATCAAGCTAAGACAGATGCTTCCAGCCACAACAGAGCTGGGCTTTATCAGCCTCTGAGAGCAAGTGCTGGCACTGAGTCATACAGGATCTGCCCAAGATGGGACCCAAAGCACCCAAGAGCCTCCCAAAGTTAATGTAACCCTAAAATTAGACATGGGCTGCTCCCGTTTTTATCAGGGGACACGTGGCAAGAGGAAGGGATGAAGCCAAAACCCATGCATGAGTCTCCTGCCTTCCTGATGAACCCCAGCACCACAGGGGTACCTGCTGATGGAAACCCTGCTCAGTGACCAGAAAGCTGAATATGGTTTGTTCCTGTTTCATACAATCATCGAATAGCTAGGGTTGGAAAGGACCTTAACATCTTCTAGTTCCAACCCCCCTGCCACAGACCCTCAAATCCCCTACACCTCCCACCAGCCACCAAACAGAAGTAAATCAGACCTAAGCAGGGCAATATATCCCAACGCTGACAAGGCAGCAGCAGAGCCAAAAGCACCATGCAGAGGTGGAGAAGATGCACCTGCTGAAAGGAGGAAGGACAAAAGCCCAGAGCCCTGTAGACGCAGCACACGCCAAGCACTCTCCCTGTGCCAAAGCAAGTAATGTCACACAGATATCATCCCTGCCATCTGAAGGACACAGCAGCACCCGCTGCCCTCTCTGCCCTTCTAGGAATTACTGACACGGTTCCTGATTTATCTGGCTTGCTGCTCAGCTGCTTCAGGACCGAGATTTACTCTTCACAGCCTCCTATATCACCACTGCTGATTTCAGGGATTCCTCCCAGCATTGCCACCAAGCCCTTGCAGCCGAGGACCCTGCAGCTGCTGCCTTGGCTGCTCAGTGCCAAGGGGAGCAGCCCTGAAACACGAGGCTCCACCATCAGAAGCTGTTCTGGAGAAGCTGCCCCACCACATAAAGCCAGCAACTGCTCCACCACCCTGGCAGCAGCCCACATCACTCACACTGGGTGAGGAACATGACTCTGCAGTGTTGGTTAACTCTGCACCAGCTCATCTGCATTGTACATGCAGAGATCACCCTGGGCTTAGTGAAACCACGCGAGGCATTGCTCAGCCACAAACATACTGCAGTGTTCCAGCGCGTAGAGCTTCCCCCATACAGGAGGGAAAAAGAACAGCTTTTGTACCATCTCTGTTGGAGGGAAGAGACAGCCCATAGCAGCCATAGCAGAGCAAAGCAAACAGCCAAGTGCCAGAGGCTCATTTACACCAGGCAGAGAGACATTCGTGTGCTACACAAGGGAACACTGAGCAACAAGGAGAAAACATTTACAGAGGGTTCCGAGTGAAGACTGGGAAGACAGGAACAGAAGAGAAACCTGTAAAAGCACAAAAAGCAAACCCCATCCACTGCCACCTCAAGACCAAGCAGCCACCTTAGCAAGAGCATACCGGGACTGAAAGGGCCTCTTGAGACACCCACCTCATGTCTAAAACCAGTTCAGGAGGCCATGAAACCCCCCCACAAGCTCAGCTTGCCCAAAGGAGGTGGCAGCAGCAGACCAAGGTTCTAATTGCAGGGTGCACCGCCTGCAAGGCATGGCCACAAAGGCCTGGTGTCAGCCAGGGTGCCAGCCGCTGGCTCCCTGCAAACCACCAGCCCCCAGAGCATAAGGCTTCAAGCAGCAGCCTCCAAAGCTCCATATCTGAAGCAGGGACATTCCCAAATGCGTGGCATTAGCAAAATAATGGCCCTCTGTCTCTCTTCATTTAAAGGGCTGCCAGACATTTATCAGCCCAAACACAGAGCCCCTTGAAAACTGGTGCACAACACAGCCGCGGTTTGCAAGGGACCAGGTTATTTCTCAGCTAAGCGGAGCTCACAAGACACTGGTGGCTAAAAGCATAAAACAAAGATAACAGTGTTTCATCACCACTTTTTTAGGCCATTTCATTCTTCTGCAAATCTCCCCGGCTGCAGCTGTCTCTGCTGAAAAAACTAAGCAGGAACAAATGCAGAGCAGCTCTTGAAAGTATTAACTGTCCAAGCTTGTTAAGCGTGACTTGAGTTAACCGCTACAGTGCCGGGATGGCAGAGGAATTTGGCAGGGAGTCAAAGGCAATAGGAAACAAGAGTCCGTAACTCTCCCCTGCGCCCTGAGCTGCCGTCAGGAAACTCATCCCAACATGACTCCGTGCAAAGGAGCTGCTTTGCAGTCATCATTTTTCCCAGCCCAAAGCACACTAATTTCCTCTTGCAAGGGAAAAGAGGCAGTAAAGAAATAGCCGAAAGCCTCAGCCATGGAGTTCATAAACGTTTCATAAAACAATAAGCAAAAAACACCCTCTTTTCCATGAGAAATTAATTTCTTACATTTGTTTTGCCTACAGGAATTGCTGAATGAGAAGCGCATCGGACACGACAGAGGAAGGATGCTGCAAAGCCGCAGATGCTGGATCACACAGTATCAGTTCCCTCCCGCATGCCTATCCCACCGAGCAGGGTATGGTTCCCTGCTCCGTGCAGACCTTGATCCCTGCCGCACTCACCTATCGATGAGTGAATTAGCAGTTTTGGATGAGACATGCAGCCCATGTTTGATTTTTTCCATTGTTTTTCATTCTGATGCCATAAACCATGAAGAAAGCTTCCTCTGGAAGGAAAGGCGTGTTTAAGAGCTGCCCCAAACTGACATTCTTTTCCTGATTGTCTCCAAAACGTTACGGTGTGGGTAAGAGTCACATCCCATGAGCTGTATTTCAACCTCTGCTGTGTGCGCTACACACTGGTGTCTGTAACAGTAGCAGTGACTATAGTAACACCTTCAAACTCCAAATAAACAAAAACACGCGTTATGTGTAGTGCTGGTGCTTTGTCATTAACAAGATCTGGCTTGATTTAATGAGAGACAAAGACCCAGGCGCTCAACCTTACCTTAAAACGCAGTCACAGCCTTTTTAAACTGAACATCTCTGCAGTCTCGCATGTCAGAACAAAGCACGAGTGGTTAAAGCCCAAAATCTGCCTCCACTTTCACCATGTCATGGAAACAAAGGTGGGATTAACCTTCCTGGAGGTCAGCAACAAGCCAGTTATTGGTAAATGACTGTACCAGTCACCAAACGATCTCAAAAAGGGTCTCGGTTGTTTCTTGGAGATGTGCAGGAGCAAAGCCAGGCTGTGTGAGCTGCTACCATCCCAGCCCGGCTCACTGGGCTGAGCTCCTGCATCCCATGTGTGGCATCCCCAGGGAGCTGCAGCCCTCGGCAACACCTCCAGCAGTACCACATTCAACAGACTCCCCTGAGAAACAGAGCGGCAATAAAAGGATGCAGTCACTTCTTGCAGACACAACTGAATTATTCCTTGCCTTGGACCAACCTTTTGCAGGGCATATGCTCATTTCTTCAGCTTCTCCAGGGAGGTCTGTGTCTGTACTAAATCTTTTTCTTTCAGTGAAGACGGTAGGCTGTCAATGCAGTGGGGTGAGGAGATCTGGGGAAGGGTGATGCCAAAGACAGCGGCAACAGAAGATGCTGCAAGACTTGAGAGCAACAGAAAACAAGGCAAGCCAGAGTGCTCACAGAGGGTCTTCTTTTTAACTCTCAAGTTGGTGAGGGAAGGGGGCAGGAAGGCTTTTACAGTTAATAGCTACACTTCTTCAGAAGAAAAGCGAATTCCCTGAGGAAGAAGGGATTGCCCTGGCAGTATAAGCAAAAGCCCAATTCCACCTTCTCTCCAGCTCCTCAGCCCATGCCAGAAGACCTGGTGACTGTTCCTGACACACTTCCCTCTCAAAGGAGATTCACAGGGGCACGCTAATGCAGCTGGGTAAAGGTGGACAGGCACTTAGGGGTTTTAAACACAGCCAAATGCAACTACTGCCAAGAAGCTGAACCACAAATCTGAACACACAGGGTTTATCTTGCTTAAATGACCAGGAGTTAAGTAAAGAAATCGTGCAGACCAGAGCCTGGCTGAGATCTGATTTAATTGGCAGCAGGTTCTCCCCTTAACCAAGTTAGCCTGAAATAAACACTTGAGCTTCTGTGCATAGCTGGACGAGTAAATACATGTCATCTGTTTGTCCCGGTGAAGGGAGACAAAGGAAAACAAAAAGCAGGAATAAAAAATTCAGACTGGGCTTTCTTATAAATAGCACAAGAGACAGCTCAGGAGGTGGCTGCAGAGCTGGCAGCACCAGACAGGATCTCCAGAACAAAAAATAGCCAGGAAATCCCCAGTGTCACTTCTCCCTACCATTGATTTCAAATGAGCTTATCCCTCACACTTGGTACATGAGGAAGAAGAAACTTCCTGGCTACAAGAGGGGGGAAACACAGTTATTAATAGCACGACAATGAGCAAGGATCAGAAGTTATGTGGCAGCCCTGGAAGATCTTGGCTGGATCTTGACAAAATCTGTTGCCATGGCAGTCACTGCTATACATGGTAACAGCACACAGTGGTGTGAGAACAATTTACTTTTTGATTTGGTGCCCAAAACAAGTTCCTTTTGTTTTCTCTCACCAAAACCCCAAGCATTTATTAGCTTGTGCTCAGTCCAAAACTGAGCTTTTCACTTTCAGCAGTGACAAGGAAGGCGGCAAAACAAGGGGGAAATTCAGGAAGGAGTCCAAGCGGGCAGTGCTCCATCCTTCTTTCAGAACAAAGCCAATGGAGCGGGGCAACAATCTGGACCACGTTCAACTTCCCCTTACATCCAATGTCCATCTAGACAGTCCTCACCCGCCTCCAGTACACAGCATTTGCTACTGATACAAAAACAAAAGAGGAAAAACCCACAGAAGCACTTATTTTACTTCCACCAAGGACTCTTCCGAGATGGGATGCACTTATTAGTCAACATGGCAGCAGACCACAGTGGTGTCATGACTTCTTCACTGTCCTCTGCTCCTATCTTTGCTGTTCTCTTCCTCTTCCCCCTCTTCCCTTCCCACAGCACTGCCAAACACCAGCCAATACTTTGGCAGGAAACCCATTCCCCCCAACCTCATTCATTCCTCAGGAACTGCAGCATTTCTTTCCCCGTTTGCTCAGAGCTCATCACTGCTCATACAGACAACAGGATGCTCCTCCCCAGCCACTGCTTTCATCCCTGTTTCTAGGTCATGCACAAACACAGCGAACAGAGATCCAGCCTGGCTCCCGGAGGAGCTCCCCTCCGCTGTGAAGTCTGACAGCCTATTCCACATCTTTGTAGATGAACTTTTAACTGTTTATTCGCCCATTCATCCCACACTGGACTTTTCTTGGATAGCCCATCCTGAAACCTTTGGGGATGCCCACTAGACCACTTCACTGGATCACCCCTGCCTCGTGCTCGCAAACACTTCCCAAGTACCAACGGAGCCACATGGCTCAACTTCCATTTACAAAAGCCATGCTGGCTCTTCCAGAGGGTCAAACGATGCCTTCTGGCTTTTTCGGCTAATGCTGCACACTGAGCTGATGATTTCAGGGAACTGCCGATGATGACTTTGAGCTCCTTTCCTGAGCTGTAACCACCAGCTCCAAGTTCAGCATTACACAGGCCCAGTATAGGTAACTTTCCCTATGGGTACCCCACATTTCCCTACAGTGAAGTTCAACTGCCACTTGTTTGACCATTTGCTCCGCTGTGAGGATTTCCACTTCAGGCTTTCCTCATCCTCAGAGAGGTGTCGAACTACCTGAAGGAACTGAGGATCCTCTGCAACCCTGGGCATTTCACTGCTCCCCTCCATGCCCGAGGTCACCCACAGGATGAAAACCAGTCCCAACACCAGCCTCTGGGGCCTCACTGCTGACTCTTACTCATGCTATAAAGTCCAACCTTTGCATCCTATGCTTTCACCAGCTCTCAGTCCATAACAAGACCTTTCCCCCATGCCCATTGCAACCTAGTTTAATGGTGGAGAAGCTTGTCAAAGGCTGTTTGAAAACCAGATATATGAAGTCTCTTGGTCCCTCTACCCACACGCTCACCAGAGTGAAGCACAGCTGCGGTCCCCAGGATCCTCCCCACAGCCCTTGCCAAGCAGTGTGCCTGGCACAGACATCCCACACATTTACCACCATCGGTTTCTGTGATACCAAGGGCACTCCAGCAACAGGATACAGACAGAAGTATCCCAGCAATTTCAGATCCTATGGCACTCAAGTGAACGCTATCTGTTCTTTACAGTCTCTTATCAGTTCCTCTGTTTGCTCTAAAGCTATTTCTACTGACATTCAACGCGAGACAACTTCTCAGACAGCTCTTTCGTAGCGAGCTTGCAGCTTGCAAAGCTACAAAGCTCCTCCACAGGAGTCAAGATGGCCAAAAAGTGGTTTTGATTTTTCTGCGATGGCTTTATCCTCCATGCCTCTCATACCCCATCTCTTCCACTGCCTGGCTCCAAAAGGTTTCCAATGCATTGGAATATTAAGCATATTTGGCAAATTCACTCTTTGAAAGCCTTATAGTGGCCTGCCTTCTTCTGATCTTACATGCAATCCGCCAAAATAAATACTTCTTTTGGTCTTCTTACATGGATGCAGTTTCCCCTTTTTGACCAACATCCTTCCCACTGCAGCAGCTTCTTTCCCTGCACATTTCCTTTTGGTTGCTGCCTTACTTTAAAAGAGGGGGGAAAGAAATGAGAAAAAGCCCACAACGTAGCAGTCTTTGATCTTTTCTTGGTGGACGTATCCATTCCTTCCGAGCCGCCAATGTCATCACCAAATAACTTCCATACCACCCCTGGTCCTATCAGCTACTCTTCAGCAGAGGGACAGAGCCGTACAAGGCAGACAAATATCAGGGCTCTTACACGACTGCAACAACAACCAGCCAGGCTCAGGAGCAAATGCCAGCTCTATGGCAGGGCAGACATAAGTCTCATTAATTTTATGAACATTGCCAGTCACAAAGAGCCTGTCACAGCCACAGGCTCGGAGTTATCATCACTGTTCTGGGCACCTATGTACTGAGTTTTCAAAAGTAACTGCATATTTCTGTTTTCCAGACACCCAAACCAAGACGTGTTTCCAGCTGGAAACATGTTAAGTGACTAAAGCATCTCTTAAGGCATCCACCAGATGAGAGGCAGAGCGGTCAAAGCTTCTCCTTCCTGGGGGGATATGAGATCACATCAAAGGGAGGCCAAGACCCCAGGACAGCAGCGCTCTGTATCAGCCTCTCCCTCCTTGGGAGCAGCCTCAGCCTGGACCTTCTCCCTTATTTTCAGTTTCTGAGCACACGGCGCTGTGGTCAAAGCCTGCACAGCTCCTGCCAAGGTCCTGCCGGAGACAAAAGGCAGAGCCTAATTGCTAACAAACTGCAAAGCAGGTTTAGTCAGCAACAGGTTTTAATTCAAAAAATACTGAATTCCCCAATCAACTTTTGCCTGAAGCACAAGAAAAACGAGGGTTTCGTCTCCCAGCTGCTCATTACTCTTCTTGATGTCTTCTGTCAGATCTTGGCAGGTGTGAAGTTGAAAGAGATGAAGCCTGATACTCTTCTGCATCTTGAGCAGCACGGAACGCTCCGCCACGACAGGGCTGCACCCCAGCGAGGGGCTGCCTGGATGTCACCCAATTTTCACAGCCAGCTGCACTGACATTGCTCTGCGTCCACAGACCCACATACTGCCCGCACTAATGAAAGCCTGCACTTCACAAGGACCAACAGAGCGGCCCAAGCTCTTGCAGAGACGCGTCTCACCATTAAAGCTGTTTATGCTTATGGATGTCATTTGCCTTTCCCAAGGGAAAGTGCTGCATCATTAGGAGGGTTTACAGCTATAGCCCTATGGGCAAAGCAGCACTAGCTCCTGTAATAGCCCCCAAAACAGGAGAATACTGTTAATTCATCTAAATTCCATGGGAACTCGGGTTTACCCCAGGTGTGGAGGGCAAGAAAGCAGCACTGCAGGCAGCCCCAGGAGAAACCTACCTATTCTCTAACCTTCCCCACACATTCACTTGAGGAAATGGCTACTGCTGCAAACGGTAGAGGTCTGAGCAAGGTAAGAGGAGTTAAGCATGTGCCCTCCCCTGCCTAAACCCATAGCCCATAATGTGCTGCTCCTGGGGCCAAACTCCGATCCAGGCAGCCACCATATGCGCTGCCAGGACCACAGTAATGGAGCTGCCAAGGTCAGCTGCAGGGGCTCTTATTTCAGTGCCCGGAGTACACGATGTACATGGTTATCAGGAGACACTCAAATAGGAAACTGTGCTCTTCCCCAGCAAGCCTCCAGTGCAACATACAGCCCTAAATCCACATGCCGCAAGCACAGCTCACCGCCCCAGCCACCAGGCCAGGCAGGAACAAGAACATCAACCTTTAGAAGTCACTTTGAGCTGAAACGCTCCACTGAGCCATTTGGTCATCACCATGCTATCCAACCCTTTTCCACTTGCAGTCTGTGTTTCATGCCCCATAACAGGCAGAGAAAGAAGCCCAAAATGAAGTTTTCCCCCAGCCCCACAGCAAACATGCCTTGCACCAAATACACTGTTGTAATGAAAAACTTCTCCATCACGCACGGTTCTTGCAGCTCAGCAGAAGCTTTCCTTATACAAATGGAAACAAAAGCAAGTGACTTCACCCTCCAAGACCAAATGAAGGGTAAGCACTCAAGCGGTGGTGTCCTGCTGGTGACCCATGGCCAGAAGAAACAGGAGTAGCAGCACACAGCTTCACCCCAGAAGATCATCAGTGTCTTTCTTATATGTCTATTGCCACCCCAGAACAGATTTCTGCTTTGGAAGAGCCTTCAGTCCCCTGAACCTCAAACCCATGTTTTAGACTAATTTCAAATTACAGCTTTAGTGAATTTAGGCTGAGTTGTCAGACCGCCACCTACTCAACAGGCATTTCCTCTGCAGCTTCTAAACCCACAGTAGGGAAAGGGCCACAACACTTTGCTTTTCACCCCCATTTTCAGTGACTTAGAAACTAATTTCATTAAAAGCTTATTTCAGTGGCAAGCTTTCCAAGGAGTTTCTCAGCCAAAACTGCAACTCTTCTGCCATTTATGCTCTATTGCAGGACCTGCAGGCACAAGTCCAAGGGCAGCACCACCCCAAGCACAAAGCTGCCCTCCAAGCCCCAACTACTTGCTTCACACTCATTTTACTGTACTGATTAAATGCAGCTCAGCTGTATCCCAGACAGACTATCCATGTTATTATGATGGTATAAATTGCTAAGAAAATGTACCTCCATATTACAGTGTGCTTAGCGTTTGTCCTTAGGCATGCACCAAGTGCTTCTCATGCCAGCCGCACTCCAGGCTCTCCACCTCAGCTTACGGCCCTTTTGCCATCTCTCCTAGCTTCACTTGATGTTGATTCATCACCAAGAATTCATAAAACACTTGGAGCTTCTCTTCTCACCATAGCTCTGAGCAATGCATGGAAGGCCTAATAAAACAAAATCCTAAACCTAATTACTGTAGCTAGGGAGCAAAGAAGAGCTAGAGAGTGTGGCTGATACACAGGTAGCTATCAAAGAACTACAATATACATGAGCAGGAAACAGTTGCTGGACCAGAAGAGGACCAAATATGGCATTTACAGTTTTACAACAACCTAAATGTGTTGAAAGCAACATCTGGACCTTAATGGGTCCCTATAATAAAACTGATCCAGCCACCTTGAGGGACCAGCAGCCAGAGAAGACACCAAAAACTGCAGCCAGCATCCATTGCCTGTTCTGGCCACAGCCTCTGGAGGAGCATCTTCCCAGGCAACACCACACAGCACTGCTCACCCACTGCATCTCCTGGCTCTGTATTTAATTATGCAGCCATAAAGTCTCCTATGATAACTTTTTCACTGACTTCACTATGTTACTGAAAATACTTTACACCAATTCATCCTTCTACACTGAGCCTTGGCTGCTGCTACACGTGAAAATCCACACAGCCGATGTTGCTCTGCCTCAGTCAAAAACCCCAAGACAGCTGAGCTCCATGTGGTTGAAAGGGACTTGCTGAGCTCAGCCCCAGCTCATCAGGCAGCATTGTGCAGTGCTCTTTTTGGTATCACTGGTGATGGAGACAGTAAGCCTCTTTGTCATTCTTCTGGGAAAGAAACCAAACACAAGCAAAGCCAAACAGAAGAACCAGATCTATAGAACAAAGAAGTTATCCTTGTTACAGCACACCTGGCCCTGGGCCACTGGTTCATAACGTCCAAGGCAGCACTAAATCCCACTACACTGAGTCTTTTTGTGCCTCCGTAACAGGTTTCCAGCCAGAAAGCAGCAACCTTGTTTGCCCAGGTAGGAAACAATCCCATCTGCCAAAGCAAAGTGCCTTCTGGCAGTGTCCCACATCTGCCAAGTTACACACACAAAGGAGCCCAGCGCAGGTTCAGTTTTCTCTCCCCCGCACCCCACTTGGCTTGTTTGTTTTTGGTAGATCATAAACCCTGTGGCTAAGAAAAAGGTTGGTTTAGAGGGGCCCAGGACTGCTCTGCTCCAGGCTGAAACAGGAATACAGAGCAAGTCTGGGGAGCACAGGGTGTTTGCTGTCGTCTTCGTTCCATCCCACATCACAGCAGTTTCCACCAAGGAAGGCAAAGTGCAGTGAAAGCTTGGCTCAGGGAGCTAAGCACAAGCAGAATACAAGAGGGGTAAGAAAATACATCCTCTACATAGAGCCAGCCTTCTATTTGCCTCCAGTGGCTGATGAAGATACCAATGACTAATTCTATTCCAGATGTTCCCCAGCACTCTGCAGCATAAAGCCCTCAGTGGTACTTCATGCAAGACCTCAAGTCCAAGAAGACAAGAGATGCTGAAAAATCCCACATCAGCACCTCCACTGTTTTAGTCTTTCAGCCTGTTTTATCCAGGAGGAATTTCTAAAGGGACCCAAGTCCCTTCTCTTCACCTGAAGCATGTAACTGCGAGAGGCCAGACACATCCCAACTCCTTGAGCTGCTACATAAGACATACTGATACTCCCCTTGGGATCATGGAGTCCTTTCCATCTCCCAGGCTTTGCTGCAAGCAAACAATCTGGATCTTAAGCATCCTCATTAAAAACTTCCCAAACCTCTTCTGGCTCTGTGCGTTGCATAACCAACAAAAACCAGCAGCTGACAACACAAGGAAAAAAGCTTAGGAGAGAACCCAGAGGATGGCTGACACCAGCTACACTGGAATTTGCTAGTCAATATTCAACTGGAAATATAAAACACTTATTCCTCACATCAGTAACCTCAAACACTTGGAACAGTAATTAGGAGGAGAAAATACATCCCAAAAAATGGTATTTTTTCCATTCTCCCACGAGACGAAGACCAAGTGCAAAAACATTCTCTTGACCTGCAGCGTCTTGTTCCAGATGCACGAGCCAGATGGACTTCATGCCTGCTGCTTCGGTTAGTGCTTTCCCGACACTCCAAAAACTGCTTTAAGAAACTGCCCAAAGCAGAGACTGCTCTTCCCCATGAAAAGAATAAAACCAATCAGACAGTTTGCTTCAGAGGACACTCCTGACTGAGCTACTAAAAAGTGCAATGCTCTTTCCCAGAAAGGCAGGAACTAACATCAAATGTGTAAGTAATGGGAGCAAAGCTCAGAAACCCTCCTTGAATCCATCTGAAAATCAAATCCCGGTGTCTGCTCTGGAATTCACTTTTACTACAAATAAGAGGCACTTCACTGACTATTCAAATCTGCCCACGGGGCCTCTTAAAGAAACAGGAGTGTGTACATGTCATGACAAGGCACAAATAATTGTGCTCCACCTGGGAAGGACTGATGGAGCCTAAATGGAGCATTTCAAATCCTGATGTATTTACTTGCTGAAAGCTCGCAAGCATCTCCTGCTAATTGCATCACCCACTGAGAAAGCTATTTGAGCAGTACGACAGGAATGGAGACACTGGGAAAGGAGACCACAGGGAAGGAGGAAACTGCTTCTCTCCTTTGAACTTCTGATTAGTATCCATCAGAAGACTCTGGTGCGTCTGAAGGTGTTTCCCAAGGACCAGGCTTTATCTGCATAGTCAAACACTCCACCTCAGGAGCTAACTCCAGGCTGTGCTGGGTCTGCTGACAGAGCAGCTTCAAAAGGATACGGCAGTGATGGTGGGCAAAGATGACTACCTTGTTCTCCACAGCTTATCACCCCTCTTCTGCCTCCACCAGCAGAGCTACTGGAGCAAAACCACACTCCTGGTGTCACTTAAAGCCAGTCCATCTTTCATCCCTAAATCATTTCATCCCATGGAAAACTGCCCTGGCAAGCTCACCAACAGCTCCAGCAGCACGTTCAGAGGAGCAGGGATGACAGCAGGAGCGCGTGGCAGAGGTCAGGCTGCTGATAACCTCTCCCACCTGCACTTCTCTCCGCTGATGTCAGAGAGCAGAGACCTTCACTGCCCCAGCTCATTTACTGTGAATGAGCTACTACAGCGCTCATCCAGGAATAGGCTCACCCAGAGAACAACCTGCTGGGAGCAGAGGCTTGTTCCTGCAGTCACAGCTAGCTACAGAGAGGACGTTTATTCATGGCCTTATTTAAGCCAATTAAGAAGAGGGTAAACTAGAGCAGGACATGTGGACCCAGTTCAGAGAACATGGGGAGCTCTGTGCTAAGTAACAACAGGAGGTTGTGCCAAAACCAAAAGACTACTTTGCTGCAGAGCCACGGCTGAGCTCAGACACAAGGAGGCTGTCATCAGCCTGCCCTGCAGCTGCTGAAATGTGGAAGTTTTCACTCACTCCTAAATTAAAGCTTCTGAAAAAACAGACAGGCCAGTATGCAGGCAAAGACAAATTAAAGCCTGAATTCATCCAAATTAACTGTATGCAACAAACTCATACTCAAGATACTGAGATTAAACAACAAAACTAAGAGTCTTCATCGCAATCAGAACATAAAGCACACAGATCCTTTACATTTTTGCATTAATCAAATTAAAACAGCCAGCAGACCAACAGGACTCCCGCTGAACAAGTGCACTCATTACCATCCCCAGCTTTTCTACCCACCCAGCTAACAGCACTTCAGCAATCCCCAGTGCTTCTGGTGCTGGGGAAGATCCCCCACTGCTCACATCCAAAGGTTGTTTAATTCAAACAGCCAAAACCATGCTGCTAAAACAGCAAATTCCAACTGTAAAGCTTTCTTCTCCATAGGTAAAACTGGCAATCAAGTAGTACACTTACTAATACATTTACCTATCAAGGAGTACACACGTGACACAATCCTTTTGCAACTACAAGAAGGTTCATGAATGTATTTATTAAACTGCACTGCCAGGGAAAAACAAACAAAACACAAACACCCTCATGGGCCTTAAAAGCCAGAATCCTACAGCAGTTTACACTTTGTTACCTTTAATTACAGAAGCGATTCCATTAAAGCTGATCCAGATCTTACAGTCCTGCCCACAGTCCCACAATGATGCTAATAGTTCTTCCTTCATGGCTCCGTGGAAAAAACCCTCACTGTTCCCTATTTACAGACTTGACCTGGTTGCCAGCAGGCAGTTGCTCCGATCCCACGAAGCCAACCGCAAAAGAACAGCAGGATCGACTAAAAAAACGCCTCGAAGCTCAAACACAAATACATTGAAACGTGCAGGTTTCTCTTACCCATTTGGCACTTCACTGCAGGAGCCTCAGTCTCTCCTCCTTTCATCTTTGCGCCGTGGCACATTACATTTTTCTAGAGATCAAGTAAATCACTTGAATGGGAGGCATTTGCCTTTTGTGCCCCTAATGCAGGGCAGCGTTCAATGAACCAGATCCTTCACATCTTGCTGGCACACCGAATGTGCAAGTCTGTCGGGAGGTTTTCAGCTTCAGATCCAGTAAGGGTCAGGCTGAAAACAGCCTTTTGCACCACAAGGATGACCATAAAATTCCCTTGGTTACAAAATGCACCAAGCCAGTATACTCAGATCTCCCTGTAGCTTATGTGCTCCCAGCTAAGGCCAAGACATCTGTTTCAGCTAAGCAAACCTGTTGTGAATACAGAAGGCATGTGAACTATCCGACCAAAAAACTGGCTTCAAAACCTGCATTCCTCTAATCCATTGTGATCTCAGCATCACTCCAAATAGCCTCCATCCTACCGATAGGAAAAGCTGTCTCATCAACCCAGCAAACACTGAACTCAGAAAGCATCAAAGAGATCATCAGTGGGGATACACTGGAAAAATTATGCCAAAACCCAGCGCAAAAAAATCCTGTCCTCCTCTGCACCAGCTCCTGGAGCAAGAGCTCCACATCTACACGGCTTTGTCAGGTTTTCCAGTTCATACCCCGAAATGAGCAACCTGCAACCTCGATCCCGAGCACCCAGTGCCCTTGGCTGTCACAGCAGGGAAGCAGAAGCAGTCACTGTGAGTTGCTATTGCTGCTGCCCTCATCGTTTTGCTCTGAATTCTGGCATTCTACATCCATCCTCAAGAGGATTTGCTATCTCTTCCCTTAGTCCGTAAGAAGGCGCTCCATGGTTCTCCTAACCATGTTCTGCTGGAGAAAATGCAGAAAGGACAGAAGAAATAAAAAAACAAAAGGGGGGGGGAGGGGGGAGAAAACAACAACTTCAAACTCAAGAGAAGTAAAAAATCATTCCAAACACCTTGCACCATGTCCCCAAGCCACGCAGTTTTTCTCACTCACTCCCCTCTCTTTCTTCCCCCAGTCCCAGGGGGATGGGGAGGAGAATCGAAAGAATGCGACTTCCACAGGTTGAGATAAGAACAGTTTAGTAACTGAGGTGTAACACAAATCACTGCTGCTACCACCGGTAATAATGACAGAGACATACAAGGAAAGAGAATACAACTGCTCACCAAGCCCGGCCCAGCCAGTGCACCCCCCAGCAGCGAACCCCCCACTGCACCACCACACCCTTCTGGGTCTCTGCTCTCCGTTTTCCCATCCTGGGCATGACGTGCTGTGCTATGGAATAACCTCTTTGGTCAGTTTGGGTCAGGTGTTCTGTCTCTGCTTCCTCCCGGCTCCCCCTCCTCCCTGGCAGAGCATGAGGCTCAGGAAGTCCTTGGCCAGACCAAAACACTACCAAGCAGTAACTGAAAACACTGCTGTGATCAGCGCTGCTCCCAGGCCCAAAATCAAAACCACAGCGCTGCACCAGCTACCAAGAAGGAGAAAAATGACTGCTGCTGCTGAACCCGGGACACACCATCACCGAGGCACAGGGCAAAAGGCCAGCACAGCCCTCCCTCCTCTCCCCCAGACAAAGAGAATGTGAGAAGCCAGCTGAAACCTGGTGCCCCTGGGGAGAGCCGCGCTTGCAGGAATGTTAAATCGTTCCGAGCTTTTCATTTAGGGTGAAAAGAAACCGCTGGCAAAACAGCACAACAGCAACTGGCATCAGCCGGGGATGACAGCGCTTGTGCCAGGCTCGGTGCCTTCCTCCCAGCGGAGCCAAACTTCATTCAACCACTTCTGACCGACGAGCCGAGGCGCAGAGGGAGCGGGAGGAATTCTCCTTGAATGGGGGC
Source organism: Myiopsitta monachus (assembly GCA_017639245.1). Lineage (NCBI taxonomy): Eukaryota > Metazoa > Chordata > Aves > Psittaciformes > Psittacidae > Myiopsitta > Myiopsitta monachus. Next base: position 37,393,892 of record CM029928.1, read on the forward strand.
ATTCAGAGGAGCCATAAAATCCGCCCGTGTCGGTCGGAAGCAGGATGCAGCCTGGGAAACTGGCCTGGCTACCTGGCCCTCCATTTTCACTGCCAACAGGTGATCCTGGCACGTACCCGCTTCCAGGCAGGAAGCGAACCCTCTCCTGGTCTCCCCTCTCCAGCAAACCCAGCGCAACTGCGCTTCACCAGGAAAATAATGCCAGTTCAGAACCGTGCGCGGGTTTTAAAGCACCAGGGAACAACCAACTCGAGCCACTCACCCCAGAGCCTGCGAGCCCGGTCCCAACCGGGTCCAAACCCAGAGGGCTCTCCCTGTTAACCGCTCTTCAGAGGTGCGAGGCCACCCTGCAGCGCCGGCCGCAGCCCCCGGAGAGGGCGATGCTGCCGCTCCGCCGGAATGCCGGGCAGGACGGGGGGCTCCGGGCCGGGGTCAGAGCAGCTCTGCTCCGCGCAACTCAGAGCCGCCCGCCCCCGCTGGAGGCTGCGCGCAGCGGGGAACCGACCTGGAGGGGCCGAGCGGCCGCAGGACCCCCCCGCACACGGACCGGCCGAGGCGGGGGGACGGGCGGGAGGCGGCCCGGGGAGCGGCTCCCGCACAACTTGGCCGCCCGGCTCGGCCTGGCGCTGCCGCCGCCACCACAGGGCCCGGCCCGGCGCCGGCCGCCCCTCACCTGCCCGCCCGGCCGCGCTCTCCTGGGCCGGGCCGGGGGTGCCCCCGGGTGCCGGCCCGCTCCCCTCCCCGAGGGGACGGCGGCGCCGCGCTCCCTCCCGCCGCCTCAACAGGTGCGCGGCGGCCGCGCTCCCGCACTCACCTCTCCGCCATGTCCCGCTCGGCCGCGCCACCCGCTCTGCCCGGAGCGGAGCAGGATGTGAAACCCGATCCCGGCCCCGCCCGGGAGGCGGCGCGGCCCAGCCCGGCCCGGCCCGGCCGCCGGGACCCCCGGCCGCTCCCCGGGTCCCTCTGCTGGGGGCCGCCGCGCCGAGCGGGGCCGGGCCGGGCCGGCAGGGGCGGGGCGGGCAGCGGAGCCCGGGGCCGTCGGCAGCGACGGGGCCCGTGGGCCGAGGGCAGCCCCTGGCGGCGGTGGCGGCGGCGGCTCCGGGGCCCTCCTGAGCCCCTGGTGCAGCGGAGCCCCGGCCCGAGGGTCCCGGCAGCCCCGGTCAGTATACAGATAAATGGTTCGTTCCTGTGATGGGCGTCCCCGACACGGTGCCCGGAGCTGGCAGGGGGTGTCCAGACGAGCTGCTGCACCGGGCTTGAACGGCTCTGCTCGCCCTCTTACTCCTGACACTTCCAAGAGCAGGGATGTGAAGAGGGACATGAACCATCCTGGAGAACCGACGGAGGAAAATGTCTTGGTCTAGACTGAGTGCCGGGCTGTCCCTGTGAGGTGACACCGTGGGATGACGAGCCTTGGGTCAGCCCATGGTGTACGGCTGCCCCATGTCTGGATTTGCCCAGACATGCCCTCTATTGTGCCGCAGCAACTCTGTCTAGAAAGATTTTGGGGACTTTCTGTGTTCGTCTGTGTGCTGAGCACATAGCAGTGTGCAGGAAGACCAGGCATGTTCCCCATGCAGGCACAATCAACCATGAGTACAAACAGCAGTTTCAGAAGGCAGAGAGCCCTGCTCCTCCACCAGCATGAGCAGTCTGAACAAACACGCTGTGCATTAAAGGTCAGTCCCGCTAGCTGAGCTTCTGTCAGCCCCCAGTTTGGAGCGTGTTTCTTGGCACTGCGGCTCGGCAGAGCCCCGCTTATCGCAGTGACTGCTGCGGTGTGGTACTGCTCCCAGCAAACCTCGTGTGGGGTCCTGTTACTGCAGAACAGGAGCAACCCCCTGAGGGGGCAAATCCTGGGGGTTGCACTGCCTGGATGCCGCAGACCCCTCTAACTGCGGGTGCGAGACTTGGCAGATTGTCAGTGGATTTTGCCATGAGGAGGGATTTTGGGCACGTATCACACCACGCAGCAAATGTCTGCTACAGACAGAAATGAGTCTGTTCAGCTTATTCATAGCCCTGGGTGAGCCAGCGGATGGGGTCCCTGCACGGGGCGACACTGCGCCTGCCGTGTGCTCTGCTGCAGACGGTGTTTTGGCTCTGCTGGGGAGCCTCAGAGTAACTTAATCTGAAGACATTTGCATGGAAGTCCCACTGCACTTTTAAATAACAAATAGAGAGACAGTGAGATCATGGCCGCACAGCTGCCTTGTGCTGACCAGGGGGTCCATGCAGCGGGGCCCCCGCGGGGCCGCGGAGCTGCTGGAGATGCCCATGGTGCGGCTACTGAAGCGCGTTTTGCAAGGAATGCAAAGCCCAAGGACTCGTGGGGAAGGAAAGGAAGAGTTAAACCAGGTCTGACTGGAAACAAAAGTTTGCTGGCGTACCTCTAATGGGGTTAAATTGGCAGCTTTCCTTGTGGGGATGCAGATCTCACTGGCCTTTGCCAATAATGGCTCTACCTGTTCTCTGAGGGAAACAGCGATGCTCGGAAAATGCCTACAGCAGCCTGACAGTCTGTTCACGGGCTCTCGTTGATACAGACTTGGTGTACAAAAGTTTTAACAGCCTGATAGGCATCGCTGTGCCCCCAAGAGCCTTGGGACAGGCTGAAAATAGAAGCTGGGGAGATGGGCGGTTGCAAGAGCCCTACCTTCAGGGGACCCCAAGATGAGTGACCACATGGTACATGGGAAGTTGGCAGCATTAGGGACCAGACAAGCATTCATTTTTTTCTGTCATGTTCTCATTTTATTTTGCATGTTTTGGGTTTTGATGATAATGTGTAGGCTGTTTTCAACCTACGCCTCCAGCAGGCTTGCAGAAGTAACTTCACTGCTTAGTGGCTGCAGCTAAAACTTGGGATGTGATTGTGCACAGTAGCGTGCCAAGAGATCCTTTCTCTCTTCAGGCCACGGTGGGTGAACTGGAAGCACTTAAGGACACACTGAGATGACATCTCAGATCAGCCCTACTCAGCAGCCCTGTGCACAGTCATGCAGGAAGAGGGCATCAAAATGAAGAGTAAGGAAACCACTGTGAAAGCAGAACCTCCCCACCTATGGTCACATAACCCCTAGGACCAAGGACACTCTTGGGGGAGAGATCCCCACTGCCAGAAGAGGAAAGCTGGAGGAAAGGGGGTTCAGCTACCAGGCACGATAGATGGTTGTGGGATTATGACTTGCACACAGGTACAAAGCTGCCAGACCAGGGTCCACCTTGTTGGGAGAGCCAGAGAGCGCTGGTGGACATGAGCTGTGTTAACATCAGCAATCCAAGGAGGGGGAAAGAAATCCTTGAAGGGAAAAAGTCAAGCAGCGAAGGAAAAAGCTTCTTTTGTGGGACCTCTGCCGTGACTTTTTCAGGGGCTTTCACAGCCTGGGCAGTCATGGGCTGAGCAAACTTCTATTTAGTTGTACCTGGTACAATAACACAAGGAGGTCCTCCTCCAGAGGAGCAGATGGATCACTCCTGTGACACATACATGGGAGACGAAGCCCATCAGTCATGATGCCCGCCATCAATACACCAAAGATGGCAGCAGGGGGTGAATAGTCTTTGAGAGCATGGCAAAGACACCTGCAGTGCCTCTGGGAACAGGGGGTCGTAAACCCTGGCTCTTTTGCTAATAACAAAACCACACTGCCTACAAGAAGAAACAGCCTTCATGAATTGCAAGGCTGTGAACGCTACATCACCGTAAGATGAATTAAGAGATGTATGTTCAGTGTTTCCAGGCCAAAGTATCCCCTTGCTGCCTGTTCTTGGCTGAAGGATATTTCCTTCAGCTGTCACTGTAGAAGTGCATAAGGAGCCAGCTCCCTGAGATCATGCTCAAATCGTTTCTTCAGATGCTGTTCCCAGGTGGAAGAAACTGTATCTGGAGTCATACATGCACCCTGCTTTCAGGAAACTGCTCATCTGGTGGATATCCATACTTGCACATGTGCTCCAGGAAATCGGGTCTTCCTCATCTGTGCATGTGGAAGAACTGGTGATGCTAAAGGTAAGGAAATCTCAGTATTGTACTGCTGCTGCCTGGCATATACCAGGTTAGGGACATGGGGCAATGCCCAGGTAGATGTGCTACAGCTCTGAGCACAGCCTCACAGTGCCTTCGTATACAGCAAGCAGAGAGTAACAGCTCCAGTCAGGTGTGCACAAACCCTTTGTCGAGAGACTGGTGATACTGGGAGTAGGCGCCTAAAATGCTTGGCAAGGTTTGGATGACTGAGCTTACAAACAGCACTGACCCAGTGCAGCTGCAACCCTGGATTTGCCTTCCAGTGATGGTGGGAGGATGAAGGAGCCAATAACAGCTGAAAAAGTTCTGCACTGTGAAAGCCGTATGTTAAGTAGGTCAAAATACTGCCAAGCTACTACTGTGAGTGCCTACATGTAGGTGAGATTTCTCACCACTGGCAGCTCTTTGTTGCAACAGGAACAAGATAAAGTGCTAGGTTGACCAGGAGGTACCATTCACCCACATAGAATAGTTAGGGTTGGAAAGGACCTTAAGATCATCTGGTTCCATGAGTAATATGCCCTCATGTGGATCTCTGTCCTTGGAGATTTTCAATGTTTGGCTTTGCAAAGCTATGGCTGACCTGATCTAGTGTTGATGATGGTCTCACTTCAAGCAAGAGTTTGAGCTAATGCACTCCAAAGTTCCCTTCCCATTAACACATGTGTAATTCAGTGCCATGTAATTCAATGTCAGGGGGTTTGAGGTTTGAGCTGGGCAGGCTGATGTGGTGAATTCTCCATTATTTCAGTGCACAGACATCTGGTATCAAATGTCTCAAATACATTATTGAACAGGACTGGGCTGACCTGGATGCTGGCTGAGGTTCTCTGGACTGTGCTCTCTGAGAGTGCTCTCTGACAAATGGTCTTAGCATGTAAGAGGCAAAGAAAAACCATCCCTGTTCTTAATTAATCCTGTCTGTGTTTTGAAGCTGACTGAAGATATCAAATATCTCAGGATGGTCGTTTGGAAAGAGCTATTTGGATATATTTGGCCATTTGTAACAATAGTTGTTTGTAAGCAACAATCAGCAGGGGGTTTTATAATGGGCATGATGTAAACGTATATAACGAGCCAGGTGTTCAGCAAAGGGGCTTTTTAAAATCATCATGTCCCAGTTTTTCCCTCTCACCTTCCTTAGCTCCTTTGCAAAGGAAGCAGTTGTGCTATCGCATTACCAATTGGCAATGACAGCAGCTGGCTGTAACCCAACCTTAGCAGCATGGGACACGGAAACAGATGGAGCAGCAAATGCTCTTTGTTTCCTCTCCTGCTTTATAAAACAGATTGTGACTAAAAACATACAGGAGAGGTTTCTGCCATCTTTCCTGCTACTGTGGCTCCCTGCTGCTGGCAAAGCTATGGGATGAGCTCTAGCAGAGCTTCCCACAGCAAAGGAGAGCTCTGCCTTTTTAGAGGGGAGCTGTAAACAGGCAAAGGGCATCAGATACAACAATTACAAGCTCTGAGAAGGGAAAGAAGGGTGCAGTGGCTGACATGGCTGAACTGGGGGCTGCCCATGCATCAAGTCTTGCTCCTCCTGCTGCTCTCACTCTTGGTTCTGGTGTTCATCTGAGCCTGGGTGAATCATGTCAGCTCATTCAGCTGGCACAAACCAGAAGCGAGTGGTGTTTTGCCAGGCTGGTAACCTGAACTGGCCCAACAAATGATCAGGTAACACTGGGATGAGGACGAGGAGCAGAGCCACAAACCAGAATGGGCCAGGAGCAGAAGAGAAAGAGGGAGGAAGGTGGAGGTGTCAATGTAACTTGTGAACCAGGAGGTCAGCTCTGCTGTCCTGGGTAGTCCTTGTCCCCGAGCTAGGCAGGGATGGGAAGTGACACTTCCAGGTCACTTTCTGTGATCCAAACTCTGAGGCTGCTGGCAGTGAAGGTCAGGAAAATGTCCACAGCAGAGCTTTGCCTGCCTTACTTCAAAATCCCCACAAACTCCCCAAAATAAGGCATGTCTGTCCCTGCCACCGCATCAGTACCAGGTTCCCAAGGGACTTTTACACCTATTTGTGTCTGGTAAGAGCTCTGCTGCTTTCAGCCTCGTCCTCTAAGGTTTTAATGATGAGTGCAAACACAGGAGCTGGGCAGTGTTGCTCAGTCTCCCCTGCAGAAGATATTATCCACTGGAAAACATGACACTGTGTGTGGGTTGGCTGCACAAGTCCCACCAGCAGCTCCCCCGGTGAGGGACAGCTGCCCTGTGCAGAGGTGGGAGGACAGTGCCAATGACACTGAGCTGACACCACGATGTGCACCCAGGCAGCAATGTGAGCAGTTGTGCCAGAAGAGTCCCACCTCACTGTCACTCCCTGCTCCTCTCCCTCTGGCTTCATGAGCTGCCTGACCTGTCTGGCTTTGCTGTGGCTGGTGTTTGTGTCAGACAATGTAATACTGTTGTATGTACTTGCCAAGAACCGAGTTTATTTCTTAGCCACAGACAGAACCTGTAAATCCTCAAGCTAATCCTGCAGCCTGATGGGTTCTTTTTCTTACAAGGCCTTACAAATTAACTGAATCCCCATTTCTGTGAGGAACCTGGAAGGAAATTCCTGCAGAGCTAGAGAGTTAAAAGCAGATGGGGATTTGCAAGGTCACCTTTGCCTTTTCTCACCAGTGCAGAGGCTCTTCTGGGGTTATTTCTTGCTGGCCTTGTTGTCTCCTGGGGCAACCATTGAGACATCCACCTAAGATCCTGTCTGGGTGTTTCGCATTATAATCTGCCTCAGTTTTCTCAGCTTCATCCCATTATTCCTGTTCTTCTTAACTATCATTAAAAAATAGCTTCATTTTGTTGTTTATGGATGTCCCCAACTGAAATACCTGCAGGTTATTTCTTACTACGTCCTTTCAGGGAGATAATACAGATTTGGTTTTTTTAAACTTAATCCCTTTTGCCCTCAGGTAGTGTCTTGTGCTCTGCCTGCACTGCTGCCTGCTCCTGATACATACTGATAACAAAAAGTCCTATCATGAGCACGAGAAGTGGTTTATTAGTCTTTATCTTTTATCCTTTCCTACACAGTCAAGGGTTTGAGGCCCAGCCATGCTCCTGCTGAACTCAGTGGGAACAGCAGCAAGTTCTTTGCTCTACTGAGTAACCACAGGGAGAAATTAAGTTTCTGAACCTGTGGTTGCTGACATTGCAATGCCAAACATCCTTGTTTGCATTTGCTGCACCAACTCTGTCAGACAAGCCCGGTTCCTCTCAGCATCCAGGTATGCAGCTTTAGGCAAACCACTTTGAAAGCAGTTCTTTGCTAGTTCTTTAAACACCTTGGATACCTACTAAGCAGACCAACTCAACGAACAGGTTCTTGTCTTTTGAGTGCTGACAGCCTGAGCACTTGCATCTCCATCCAAGCACCTCTGTGGCCACCCTTGGTACAAGTACAGAAACTGGGTAATGGCCACAGATGCGCAGGACTTTTAGGCTGAACTTCATTTGTTCATCCTCCCATTTGTAGTTTCCTTTTTCAGTGCCGCCAACCTCCCGCCCCACCTTTTAACTAAGAGAATTTTAATGGCTGATTGAAGAATGACTTTAAATTTGGTGCGGGCAGTGCAGGCAGAACGGGAAGTGCGGGCAGCACAGGCAAAAGGCAGGCAGGGCCAGCAGGCGGCGCAGGCAGGAGGCGACACAGGCAGGAGGCGGCGCGGCAGATGCTGCAAGCGTGCAGTCCCACATGGTCTAGCGGTTAGGATTCCTGGTTTTCACCCAGGCGGCCCGGGTTCGACTCCCGGTGTGGGAAATGCCCAATACTTTTTCCCCCCCCTCACCTCTTTTATTGCGAAGGGGGATTATTTATTTATTATCTGTAAATTCTACGAGATCCCTTTTTTTGGTTTAAAGATCCCTTATTTTTGTTTAATTCTGAGACAACTCGCTTTTTCTAAACGACCCAAACTCAATGAAGTTGAACAGCTCATCTTAGAAAGACTTAAAAACTCAGTCCAAGAGCTTCAGGATCTTTTAAGGATTTCAGGATTTCAGAGACTTTGTTGGAAATTACATTAAATGACACAGCAGCCTGAGAGCTTCACAAAACCAGCAGCTGAGTTTGGTTTAGGCATGTCTGTATGCAATAGTGAAATAACCATTTCAGGAGGCAATGTTTGTTTATAACTTCTCTTTATATTGTTTCAGTTTTGTAGGACAAAAGGGAAAGAACCTAGACCCCAGCCATCGTTGCTTATCTGGTGCTGACTTCAGCAGGAAACCCACTCAATGTTATCTGCCTTACAGTGAACAATTTGCTAAAACTTACTGCCTATTATTAAATTTAAACGCAAAAGAGCAATTCTGTGGGCTCCCGGGGGGAACAAAGCACTGTTAATGAGACAAGCAGGTTTTGTTCCACAAAACACTACTTACTTTCTGAGTTAAACTGTTCAGCTACAAGGCTCCAGCAATCCGCAGGGGTTTGGCCAAGAGCTGCACCTGAATGCTGGGTCCGTGGCAAGTTAAGTTATACTTGGGGTGATCTGGCTATACAGCTGTTAGATAGCGGCCTTCTGAGGGGGTGAGGTACAGAAGGGTACAGCCATAATGCTGTTACTCCGAAACTCAACGAATCCTGTTGAGCCCTCAGCCAAGGGGTCAGACCACAGACGCTGTTGAATTGCTGCATCAGAACTGATTACAAGGGAACATAAACAGTTTCACACACACACCCAATCCATGCCCTAACCTGCTCTCCAACCTAAATGATTCTATAAGTACGATTCTATGATTCTGAAGTTTGATTCTATCCCTCTCTCCTGCAGTAAATAACAAGCTTGAAACAGCAACCCGAGACCATTATCTGTTTGGCCCAAGACACAAGTATTTCACCAGGGTGAGCACACAGGGCACTTCATCCCATGCTCAGGCTCTGGCATCAGCAGCTCAGGGAGTTCTGAACCTGGACATGACTCACACAGTGTGTGTGTTTGTCACAACTGATGTAAGGAAAGCAAGTGCCTGGAAAACATAGGGTTAAATGATTTTTAACTTAGGTCTAAGATAGAGAACAAGGTTTGTGTTGTAAGTCTGTGGTGTGGTAACAGAATTTAGTAGTCTTACTAACAAGAGTGAATTCTTTCTTACCATCCTTCTAATTATTGGTTAGTTTGGAGACAGTGACTCCCGAACATCTGCTAGCTTAGGATGCTCCTTGTCTGCCCATCCTGTCCTGCTTGCAATACATTTTGTACTGCTCTGAATCTCTGCCAGCTCTCAGAAATTTGCAGGTACGGCTGGGTTCATCTAATTGTCATTACTGGGGCATCCAACTGTGCCAAAGGTGAAAAGTGCACCCTGAGGAAGACTGCTTACTTCATCTTGAAGACCCCTGCCCACATGAGGAAGACTGCTTACTTCATCCTGAAGACTGCTGCCCATGACCATCAGACAGCAGCGTGCAAAAGCAGCGTGCAAAAGCAGTGTGCAAAAGCACCAAAAGGGAGGAGACAATGAGTACCTAAACTAATTGTAATATTCCCCCCCCCGCCCAGGGGACCTAATGAATATGCATGTTTGTGTGTAATAAATATCTGCTTGATTAACCCCTTGGTGTGCAAGTTAGGAGTGATCCCCCTTGCACCCAGCACCGTAATAAACATACCTGCTTTATAACTCTCCTCGAGTTGTAGAGTCTGATTCCGTGCTTCACAGCCGGTCAGTTCTTTTCACCTGCCGAACTCCAAAACTTGAATCGCATCCCAAAGAGACTCCACCCGAGAGGATATGCTTATACTGGAGATGTTGGTGGGAGGATCAACCAGGACCTCAAGGCATTAGTTTTCTTATACAGCAAGCATTTGATGGAACAACATGGGTAGAAATCTGGATACAGGTATTAACTGACCTGCCTACACTGGATAGACTCTGCGTACAGTGCAATAGGCTTGGAAAGAGCCAACATGGCTTCTGAAGCTGACTATAAACCACTCACGGTGACACGGTGAAAGGGAAGGAATGAAGCGGCACTTACAGAGCAAATGCACCCAGCCTGGACGAGACCCCCGGGCAGGACCGCGGCTGGGGCACACAGCAGCCCCTGCGGACCGCCAGGGACGGAAGGCTGGGCAGGGACTGGGGAACGGGCAGGGGAACGGGCAGGGACTGGGGAACGGGCAGGGGCATTGGAACGAACGACCCCACACGGGCGCGACGCCGCTGTCAGGCGTTAACCCCCCCGGGGACCTTCGACCTTCCCGCCTGAAGCGGGGCTGCCAAGCTCTCGCGAGAATGCCGAGGGCGGTGACACCCCCCCCCTCCCCTCCCAGCCCCCCCAAGTATCGCGACCCGTCAATCCTCCGCTTCCGGGCGCGATGTCTCGCGAGAGTCGGCGGGTGCGGGCGTGCATGCGGACGTTATCTGTCCGTGCGTCTCGCGAGAGCCCCTGCGCCGGACGCTGGGCGGCCCCGTGCCGAGCGCCGAGCTGCGAGTTGCGAGCGGCGGCGGGCGCCATTTCGGGGAGCAGTCGCCGGTGCCACAGCCGGGGCCCAGCCCGGGTCCGGGGACCGCCCGCCACGGTCGCGCTGCCCCTCGCCGCCTGCCGCTCTCGGGCTGGCCGAGCGCGCCGTCCATCTCGCATCCAGACGCCCGGGGAGGGCTCCTGAGCCCTCGGGCCCATCCCCCACCGCTAGCGCAGCCGGCGCCGCAACCAGGAGCCGCCGCTGCTGCCGCCGAACCTCGGGCATCCGAAGCAGGACAGCACCCGCCCACGGCGCAGGTAGCTACCGGGCGGGGAGCGCTCACCCCGCCGCTTGGGAGAACAGCGGCCTGCTCCGCGGAGCGCTGAGGCCTTACCCTGCGGGCGGCCCGGAAGGCCTGTGCCCCTCCCGCCGCCATGGCCGCCTTCCTCCGGCCTTGGCGCTCCTGTGCCGTGCCCCCGGGGACCGCCTATGGCCTCCCCGCCGGTGCTCGCCTTGCGCTTTTCTGCCCCCGGAGCACTCGGCGGCTTGCCTGAGCCCGCGGCCTGGCCGTGCGGGGTTCTGTGGTTCCTATGGCCACGTAGCGGGCGGGCCCGGCCGTCCCCGTCGCGCCGTTGTCCCTCCCCGAGTTCCCCCACGATGGCGCTGTGCAGAGTGACCATCCCTGGCCGGCGCGGGGCTCTGGCTCTGTGTTCGGAGCTGGCAGGGCCCGGGCGGGGAGCGGCTCCGGGGTCTGCGCTGGGAGATGGGGCGGGCCGGCGCGTTGGCTCTTGGTGGTCTGCGGGCGCGCAAGGGGACGAGGCGTGGCGCTCGGAGCAGGCCGGAGCCCTGGCGGAACGGGGCGGGTTGGGTCACCGCGGAGGTGTGGTCGGGGGCCCGACGCCGTTCGTTGCGATCACACGGAGGGAGCATGCGGGTGGGAGCCATCCGGGCGTAGGTGCCCCCCCCGAAGCGTCGGTCTTCTCCCTAAACTCTCCTGATGCTTTTCCAGGAGGCTCCTTGCAAAGCGACAATGGAATTGTCATCTCCTGGAATTCCTAAAGCAAATAATGGCGAGGAGAGGAACTCCTTTTATGTAATAGAACACAACAAAAAGATGGAATCTGCCGTCAAAATACTGGCTAGGCCAGTAGCAGTAAATTTCGTGCCCCTTTAGGTTTCCTGTAGACTCACAAAATCTCGAGTGTAGTTCATCCCTTGTTTGTTTTGACGTTTTGGGTTTTTCCTTGTCATGTTTTTGTTTATTTGTTTTGGGTTTTTTTTTGTGGGGGTGTTTTTCTGTGGATTTTTGTTTTCTTGTGACAGATGTCAGGCATATGCAGAAGTTTTTGAGCAAGTTGAAAGGTTTTTATAAACTGCTTTGTGCTTCTTCAGTGCTTAGTGACAGATACTTGAGAATCTTATGTTTTTCTCCTAATTTGAAAAGAATAAGGACTCTTCATTATTTTTTAAAGAATAACGACTTTATATGTGGTATCATTGTGTGCATTACATGAATTAATGTTGATAGTAGAACTGTGTTATGTGAACAGAAGGTATTCTGATAAAAGCATAGTATCACGCCAATGAATGTGTTATGTACAGAGTACAAAGAGCACAGATTGCATGGGGTGAGACCAAAGGTCTGTGTAACTCGGGATCTGGTCTGTGATGGTGGCCATCAGTAAATGCTTATGGAAGAACAGAAGCAGCAGGCAGTGGGACACCGATACTTCTCTCTGTGTGCTGTCAGTCACATAGTTGTGGTTTAGGGTCACAAGGCATAGCTTTGTTTAATGAAAAGCTTTTCTGTCGGCTTTCGTGGGTTTTGTTTTTGTTTTCCATTTGTTAGCATCCCCAGTACTCTGTAACGGTGAATTCCATGGCTAAATGCTGTGTGAATAAGAATCTTTGTTTTGAAGCGACTGGATGACAGTTATTTACTCTTAGTAGTCAGTGTCTGCAGTAATAACTGCTTCCTGTTTGCTTTTCTGTGCCACTTCTGACTTGGTGGTCCCTATTCTGGCCCCTGCCATCCCTCATTGGAATGAAGGATCCCACCACAGGTTGGCTGATATGTTGGCTAAATGACGCATATGGACATGTCATTGCAGGTGGGAGTTTTGTTGTAGAGTCCTGTGATTGGCTTGGTGCTTTTGATATCCTTAATTATACTGAGGTACTTGTTCATACCAAATACGGACAGAGCAGTGGTGAATTAAATCGTGTGCATAAATCATATGTATGCATATGAGTTGAAAGGCTGAAAAAGTAAAATTGACCCATGAAACTAAAGATGATCATGTTTGTAAGGGAGAGTACTATAACCCCAGAGGTAATACCTTGAAACTGAGGTTACTGTGCCTCGGTGAAGTAACGGAGTGTGAACTTACAGTACTCTGATGCTGCTAAAGAATTATGTTTTACTCTTCATTTTATTAATGAGCAGTGGTCAGATTTGCGTGGGAGAGTGATTTAATTCTTACATATGGTACAGGTCTGCTATGATAATCTCCATTATGAGTGAACAACTTAAAGGCTTTTGAAGTGTTGGAGTGATTTCATTCTGCTGCTCAAGTCTTCGGACAGCACAGTTCCTACAGCAGTACCTGTAGCAAAGGTATAAGAACTAACTTGTATGCTTAAAAATCCATTTTATGGCACACATGCAGGAAAATCTTCCCTTTTGGGCTGTCTGTCTTGAATCTGGAGGGCTGGCTGTTTCTGAACATAAGAAAGCCTAAAAGAGAGAAACTGTTATATTAAGAGATTTGAGGAAGTTGAGTCTCTGTACTTCTGTGTAGAGAGTCTTGAGAGGTTAATAGCAAACCTGCAACAGGAAAGGAAGTAACATGTAGAAGGGATTCAGAGTATAATAAATGCATAATTACATTGTGGGGTTGAAGTTGAAAAATAAGGGGAACCATTTAAAACAACCAACCAACCCAAACACGTGTGTGGTGATGATGTTACGTGGCTTGGTGGATTTCTTTCTGTCTGGCATCTGAGGTTTGAGGCTGGATGGATCTTGTGTATGCTTCAGTAGCTCTTAATGCCTGAACCATAACTGTGTCTCTTGTGGCCCTCATTATGCAGGAGGCCAAATTTCTTAAAGGACATTAGTGTTGACAAGTTTTCAGCTCAGTAAATGTGGTAGTAACAAGTGCTGGGAAGCTATGAACAGGTTTGCCTGAATGTTGTACTGTTCTTTACATGTCTCTCGAGTCCTTTGGTCAAGCTCTGGTAGTTCTCAAGATGGCCACCAGACCTGTGTTTCTGTATTGTAAATCATCTGTGCTCTTTGTTTTGAAGGAAATAGGTGGAACACCTCTGGGGTTTCCACTGGCTAATTGTGTTTGGTAGCATTTTGTTGTCTGCAGCTGTAATTGCTTTGTGTCACGTTCTTATCTCAGTGGGCAAAGCTTCATTCCAGCTCTTGTTGGAAATGTCTTCTGAGACACTGCTTTGTGAATTTGTGCCAATGCATTGATGGCCTCTTTATACACTGAAGGCTTTTCCTGAAGCATGAGGATGTTTTTGTTCTCAGGTGGATTTTGCTTCTTCTTTCAGGTATCCTGAAAAATGGCTGATGATATTGATATTGAAGCAATGCTTGAAGCTCCTTACAAGAAGGTGAGAAAAATCTGCCAGTGAGGTCCTGTTTACCTTAATTTAGCATTATTCATGAAACTACTGCTGAACTGTAAACTAACATCCCTGGAGCCCTCATGATTTATCTTATTGGAGATGCATTACATGTAACTTGCAAGTAAATATATACTGTTAATGTAATTATATTGTGCAGTAGTTTCACTTCAGCGTGATGAATAAATGCCCATCTATCTCTCTTTGTAGACTTGCCTAACGATATCTCACCTCTACTCCCATGAATTCACCTTTGATTCCAGTGTGAACTGTCAATCATAAGGTAGTAATTGAGTGACGTATCGCTGTACCGTGGTCCCCTAGGTTTAAACAAACAACCAAAAGCAGCAACCAAACAAAAAAAAAAACCGACCAAAACTACCCACAGACAAACCAAACAAAACCCCCACAACCAAAACCAAGAAAACAAAAACCTCTCCTAAAATTGCCAGGTCCAGTTTGGTATAGCAACAAGGTGAATGCAGTGGTTTGGGAAAACAGCAGGGTTCCAAGAATAACCTTTTCACCAGTCCCATGGTAAATAAATATTTGAACAGTCTGCTCGGTGCAAGAAGAGTGAGACTTGCTTTTAATGCAGAAGGCTGGTGGTGGTTAATCTTTTAACAGGGCAGATGAAAATCCATTGCTGAGTGAACGAATTGACGGAAATTCTTGGATCCCTGAATAGAATGTTCTTAGCAAGTAAAAGACAGTATCACAGTCTGCGGTGTCATTCTAAAAAGAGCTCTTGTATTTCTCTGTCCGAGTTGTTGAATTAGGAAATGTCCATTTTTTTTAACGCAAAATTTTTCTCAATGAGCGTAGTGATGTCTTTCCCATAGACCAGCAGCAAATGAATACTGTCTTTTGTTGTTTTTCACCAAATGGTGGTGAAGTGTTAACATTATGCATGCTTTAGTACTGGTGTCACAAAACATGTATATTCAGTTTAAGTTGCTTAGGAATTGTTCTTTTGATGTAAGTGATGTGATTAAACTGTAAAGAAGTATATAAATTCTATAGCAGCTCTTGTTAGTCTATTCTGCAGTGTTTATTACAACCATGTGATGAATTTTGGATGAGCATTTGTAAGTTTTAAGTGGTATAATTATTTTATGTAATACTTAGAAGTTAAAATCTTGAAGAGAAATATGTAAATTGTTATGTTTAAAATTCTTGTGTCCTGGTTTAACATGGATATTTTCCATGTAAACAGGTATGGAAATAGGGAATGTTTAGGCTGGACTGGTGGATTATTGATGACTTTCTTGGGAGTCGACGTTACTAAAGCAGTGTGAATCCCTGTTTGCTTCAGGGCGAGATGTGTGACAGAGGTGACATCAAGCTCTTACAACCCTTCAACGAAAATGAGCGAAGATCTCGGGAATGGCATCGGTCACAGGAAATCCATAGTGGCTGCTGCTAGCGTAGCCACCGGGGCTTAGGCAGACATATAGCCTTGGTACTGATCAGAGGGGCACACAAACCTGAAACTTCCTCTTACATGTTATAGAAATAACAGTTAACCACTTGAGTGCTGAATTCTACAGGATAACTTGCTCTCTAAACCATGTAAGGAAGTACCTACAATTTAATACACACTTTAAAATGATGTAAGTCTTGTATTTTGTAATTGTATGACTTAAATATAAGCAGCAAAGTGGTTAAACATGCCTATCAAAATTTTCTAAATCTTTCCACATTAAACTGCAAACAAGTAATTTAGTATTATAATTTTTGTTTTGTATTTTCTTATTCCTATTCCCATTACCCTTTGACCACTTGAAATGTTTCCGCTTCGTCCTCATGATGTTCTTCTATCAACCCTGCTTAGGATGAGAACAAATTGAGCAGTGCCAATGGCCACGAAGAACGCAGCAAGAAGTGAGTGTTTTCTCAGTTCTCTGCATTTCGGGGGAGGCTGCTGATTTTTGTAACCTGGCAAATGCATGTCAATATTGTTTAGGGGTATAAAATGGAAAAGCTTGTTATTTGCAAGTGCTGCGACTACAGCAATTAGGAAATGTTCTTTTTGTTTACAAATGTAGTTAACTCCCTTATCACTGGCATCATCAAAATTGTGGAAGCATTTAATATTGGCATCATTTAAAAATACAGACTTGGTACATTCAACATATTTAGTTTTTTATTTGTTGCATTAGCAGTGCAATGGAGTTTGCATTTAAAAATGGATTTGGTATAGAATTTTATGTGATTTGGAACAGTTCAAAGCCTTTAAAGATAACTGGCACTTTGAGAAGTTTTGGGGTGTTGGATCCCTTCCCTCTATTATCACCCCATACAAAAATTTGCAAGTTTTTTGTTTGTAATCTAAACTATGAAATTATAATGGTTTCAGAGAAGGAGAGTCCAAGCGCAGCTTCCTCAGAAAGCATAATTCCAAGGTCTGAATGCTGCTGCTGACCCAACCTGTCTGGAGTAAAATCTTTGAAGAAAAATGCTTTGCATAAGAGTCAAATACTCCAAATAAATAAAAGGGGTTTAAGTCTGTGAAATAAATTTCCTACCTTACAATCATTACTGATCATTTGATGATGAGGTACTTGATGCAGGATGAATAATTGTCAGTTTGATAGTTGACTACACAGTAACCAGTGCGAGTCTGTAATACACAGCTCATTTGAGATGTCAACGTGTGTGCCGTTGTCATCTTCTGAAATCATAAGAGGTTCATGATGGGGATCCAAAGAACATTTCTTTCCAGAAAAATGAGCAGTCCAATTCCAGCAGACTTGGGTTGGAATCTAATAATCTAAAATGATTATATGTGTGTTTGAACAATACTGTGAATGTCATTCTCATGCTGACTATTAAAGCCCATCAAAAGCAGCTGCTTCCAGTATTTCTAAGTTCTGCGTTTTTATTGCTTTAAAACACATACATGGCATGTAACACCCTGCTTTTGTTTGGCTGCTGTGTCTCAAAACAGAAACTGGGTTTTGAAAAGAAAGTGGGGTTTAAATCTTAGAAATGGTTCTGACCTTGATTTGTGGTAGAATTAGGAGAATACTGGACTATACTTCAGTTCATTTCCTTAGTTGCTGTAACCTCTCTGAGACCAGAGCAATGCCATTTGCTATCTTTCTGCCCATGGTTCCATCTTCATGGTGGACCTGTATGTTCAGGGTTTATATTTACAATTCAGAAAAACGGTAAATTAAGTTTAGAAAAGAAAGTTACTGTAGAAGACAAAGTCACATGTTTTACTGCTGTCTTGCAGTGTCATTGTGTGGAGTTTCACTTTTCTGGTTTTCTAATTGTACCCTCACGTCTGTTCAGAAACGTTGCTCCTGTTTTTGAGTTAACCTGACTGGAAGCCTGCCCCTAGCTGTAGAGAGTACCAGGGATGAACTTTTTGAAAAAGGGGGACACGGCATAAGAAGTTAAGTGCATGAGTGGCCGCTTCGACAGAAGATGCTGTGTGCTGTCTGGAGGCCCAAAAGGAAGACAGGAAAAATGGAGTAGCAAAGGATGTTGTGAATTTCAAAAGTTTAGCAGCAATATTGTTTATTCCCCAAATGTAGTTTTTAATTAATTTACTTCAAGTAATTGGCTTGAGCATGTGTTTAACATATGTTTTATGTATGCATACACAGATATGTGTTTTAGAAACTAAGAGACGTAAGTTTTTATGGTCTGAGACTGAGGTGGAGAGGAAAAAACCTGCAAATAACCCAAAAGTAGTGAGGCAGTGGCTCAGTGGTCTTCAAATGTGAGGTATAATTGGCATAGAGATATAAAAAGTTTTAAATTTTCCAGCTGAGTGGTTACAATGATGAAGATCTGTAGTTTCCTCCAACCTGTTGGAGCTGCAGACTTGGAAGAGGAAGTGGCTTATGAGTGGGAGTAGCAAGTGGGAAGCAAAACTCTTAGGCAGTATGTGAAGACTGATGGCAGGGAGTATCAAGAGAAAACCTTTTTTCCCCTCAGACTTGTCTCTTCCTTTCTACTTTTATTGTGTCTTGATTTACTTTGCTCTAAAAATACAATTTATTCTTAGCATCTTGATGGTGTATTTAAAGTATGTTTGAAAGACACATGAAGTATTGCATTTATTATGTACAGGAAGGTCTTTTTTAAGTCTTTTTACTTTTCTTGGAAGCATTCTGCAGTGATTATATAATTTTAAGTAAGAAAGTGCTTTGGAGCACTTCATGTTGCTGCTCATGATAAATTTGAGAGCTTGAGACATGCTTAACCACCAAAAGAAACTTGTATAAATACCAGCAAGTAGAAGGGTTTTCCTGTCAGTGTCTGTGACATCAGGTTAGAGGAACTGTGGAATGTGAGATGAGTAACAGCACTGAGCCATGTATGTAACCAAAGGTGTGTCTTTCTTTCTCAGGAGAAAAAAGAGCAAGAGCCGAAGTCGAAGCCATGACAGGAAGAGGAGCAGAAGCAAGGACCGGAAACGGAGTCGAGATCGGGAAAGGAAAAAGAGCAGAAGCCGGGAAAGAAAACGGAGCAGAAGCAAAGAACGCAGACGCAGCCGTTCCAGGAGCAGAGATCGTAGATTCAGAGGCCGCTATAGAAGTCCCTAGTAGGTTACTGATGTGGGGTTGTGTGTGTGTTGCTTCAGTGTATGATGTGAAAGCTTAAAGTTTCACTCTCTGCTTTTGATATTGGTCGCTAATCATCTTGGAAAAGGTGAGAGGTTAGGGCTGGAGAGTGTCAATAAATACGGAGTCAAGAGGAGGAGGGCAGTAACGTATCCAGTTCCTCCTGCTGGTTTGCATTCCTACCTGAACTGAGAGATGCAAAAGCAAGTGAAGGTATGTGTACAGCTCTCTGGAAAACAGGGTTCATCACAGAACTAAAATAACAAGTTTTCTACATGTCCTCCCTATCTTCAGTGTATGGACCTGATGGTTTAACTGTCAGAAATGAGTAACAGCCTGGCTTCAGTTACAGGCTCATAAAACCTTCTGCTTGTATTACAAAGTTTTTTACTGGGTTGCTGCTCTTAAACATTTACGTGCTTATGCATCCAGACTGGAAGCATCTTGTCTTAGTAATGCCCACACATTGCATACTTGCCCTGGTTCTCTCAAACTTGTTCAGAAGAATTCTTCAGTTCCTCTCGGACACTTGGCTTGCTAGCACTTCTGCTATACGTAGTTCCTGATAGTTGCAAGGCATTTCTCTAAACCCATCTTTTCATTGGTATTTATTCTGTGTTTCTGCTGTTCTGTATTCCTGCCCTTCCTTTTGCATCCCCATCACCCGTGAGAACTGGGCAGTGTGTTTGGCTTTCACTGATCACCCAGGGGTGCTCTTTGTGTCTGCTTTTGTCTGTGTCAATCCCAACTGTAATCAAATCTCAGAATGCAAGATCGTGTCAGGAGCAGCACTTGAAAAGGATGTGTATTTTCAGTCGTGGCATGTAATGTCATCCGCAATGGAGAAAACTCTCAGGATGATAGAGAAGACACTGTTTACCTTCTGAGAAGTGGCAGGCTTTTACAGCTTTCTGCACGTGAATGTTTTTCTAGATGGCTGGATTCCAATCTGGGGAAACGCATTCCTTTTTGAAATGTAAATAAGAAATGAGGTCTCATTTTACACTAAGTCACCTGGATGCTGGCATTGTCATAATCACAAAATGGCTTTGGTTGTAGGGGCCCTTATAGTTTATGTAGTTCCAACCTGCCTGCTGTGGGCAGGACCACCTTCCACTAGACCAGGTTGCTCAAAAGAGTGAAAACCTAGTTCAGCTCCTGGCTGTGAGGTGCAGTGGCATCCTGTGCTTCCATCCATCCTGTGTACTTGGGATCATAGATCATATCAGCCCAGCTTTGCTTTGTCTTGAGGAACAGGCCCATCAGCCTCTGTAAAGCTGCTCCAGGCTTCAGCTCTGAAGATTTCAGCTGTGCACAGTCGGAGTGTTCTCTGCAGCTTTTTGGCTCCCATAAGATTGCAGTAGCTGTTGGGTTCTGGCAGTGCTACTGTTGTGGCTCCAGACTGCCTTGTGCACTTGACCAAGATCTTCAGCCTTCCAGATATGGAGCGTGCCAGTCTTGTCACCTCCAGTGTGGGGTTGCGTGGAGAGCATGTCCTTCATCTTATCGCTTGGTTGGGAGTTGCTGGATTTTCCTGGCTGTCTCAGAGGGCTTTCTTCATCTGGAGAAACTTGGAGGTTTCAGTGTTCCAGTCTTCCAAGCCAGTTTCCTCAGAAGAGGCTGAAAATACGGCCATCACTACAAAACCTCATGCCTCTTTTAATGACTCAACATATGTTGTGCCAGGAAGACAAATGATTGTGAAGGATCTTTTTCATTGTTATGATACTTGTCTGTAGCTGTTCTGGGCAATTTCTTTGGTATTGGGAAATAGTGAACAAAATATAGTCATTGGTTTGTCTTGCTACATTTGAACTGAAATGGAGAGCGCCGTGTTTTACATCAGGAGGTGTGAAGATGCACAATAATCCTGTCTCTGCTAAGAAGCCAGTCTGTAGAATTAGTACCAGCATTTTCAGCGTCAGCCCTGGCAGGACGTGTGGTGGACATTGGAGAACCTGAATGGACACACTCAGCTTTTGTTTATCTGAACTGGAGTAGGAAATTTAACCTAGGCAAAAAGTCTGGTTTTGATGAGTAGTGATGTCATCTCGACATGTGCCTGGTTTTGTATTGTCTTTTCTCTCAATAACTGGTTATTTTCTCTTAAAATGGTCTTTTTTTCTTTATTCCTTTTCCAGTGTTACACAGGACCATAGTTCCCCTGCTTTAACCTGACCAGCATGGTTTTAGATTTTGGCCCACTACTTCTACCTGTGTCAGGACGTGTTTAAAAATGGTCATCCTTCTCCTTGTTGTGGATGCTGAGTTTAACTATGAGCATTCCTGCTCCACTGAGTGAGATGATGTTTATCAGACAAATTGGTTGGCTTAAATGGATTAAGTGAAAGACTAGTTAATGTTTTCAGCCTGCCATGTCTTTCAGGGTGTTTTCATATCAATTTATACCCACAGCAGAAAGAATCAAGTCTGCAGATGGAACTACTAAGCCCCTAGCATTCAGTATGTGAGCAGTGCCTCTGCTGTTCAGTGGATATACAAGAGGAACATTAACAGGTGGTGTTCTTTTGCTTGTATCTACAAGGAGATCAAGTTCAGGGAGAACAAGATAGGCTGAATCTTTCTATTCACGTCACAGACTGTTATCCTGTGCCACAATAACTAGCAGGAGGACTGTCCTTATCGTGGAAGCAGTGGGTGGACTGCCATGTGTTCTGACACCTTCTATGATGACTGGAGAACTAAAATTAGCTTCAGCCAGGAGATTGGATTCCGTCTGGGTGACATGTCTATATAAAGTTAACTGCTGGCTTAGCTGGTTCTGTGTTTTGATGTCCTAGTAAGAACTTCACTTGAAGGAAGCTGTATTTACATACTTGTACCATGTGGGTCGAGCTGAGACAGTGTTAGTGAATGTGTCCCTTGTGGATGTCTGCAGGGAGCGACTTTGCTTTCCCCTTGCACCTTAAATTCCATGAAACTTTCTGTTCTAAATTGTTACACCTGAGCAAATAGTCCCGTCATCACCACTAACTCAGCTCAGAACTCTTGAGGCTGAGTTCCAGGCCATGAAGGTACTGCTTTACATTCACAGTAAGTGGAAAATGCATGTGGACAAAAGACTATGTCAGAAAGATAGCAGCAGTGACTGTAGCTCAGAGTATTTTGGCACGTGCAGATGTGCCATGCATGGCTGACCCGTGATTTGGTTCTTCCTTGGCATCCTGCCTATGCTGAGGTTTTGTGACAGTTGAAACTGAGCAGGGAGCATAGTCTGTGCTTTACGGTTTGGAGTGCTGCACGTAGCTTATGCATATGATGGGTGCTGCTAATGGAAAGTGTTCACAAGTTCAGGTGTGAGGGTGGGTGAGCACCTTCAGTGAAATGGGAGAGCAGATAGGAGATGGTGAATGGGGTACTCTAGTGAGTAACATCTGTCTTTGCTTTTACCGTAGTTCTGGTCCAAAATTCAACAGTGCCATCAGAGGGAAGATTGGGCTGCCTCACAGCATCAAATTAAGGTTGCTAAGTTTTCTCTGCTTTTTATTGCATCTGCTTAAAATCAGACTGATGTATTTGAAAGTTTTCTAATAATCTTGTTGATCTCTCTTCATAGCAGAAGGCGCTCCAGAAGCAAAAGTCCCTTCAGGAAAGACAAGAGCCCTGTTAGGTAGGAATTTTTACACATGTTTGTGCTGGGATTTGATTTGGTTTGTGTTTTCAATTGAAGTTGGAAAAGTAACGGTGAAATAATACATGACTACTTGCTCTCCAGCTTATACTCGCAAGTAAGACTGGAATTCATTCAGATTAGCCCCTGAGAGGAGAGCATTGAAAAGATGTTTTCTCCTCATGTCAAACTCTTTCCCTCTCCCCCAGTAACAGTGCACACTTACATAAATAATACCAGTTTGGAAAATATATCTTGGTTTGCTTTTTGTGTTTCTGTATTCTCAAGCTTTTTTGTGTTGTGATT
The DNA here is from genome assembly GCA_017639245.1 of Myiopsitta monachus. Lineage (NCBI taxonomy): Eukaryota > Metazoa > Chordata > Aves > Psittaciformes > Psittacidae > Myiopsitta > Myiopsitta monachus. Next base: position 37,416,497 of record CM029928.1, read on the forward strand.
TAAGTTAACTTTTCTGCTAAATCATACTTCATAATCTTAAGTACAGAATGGAAAAATACTGCACAAATGCTTCTCTTCTCTATCCAGTAGTGTAGTGATGTTATTTGTAGAGCAGCCAAGTATCTTTGAAATCCAGGAGGTGCTTATCCATTCTTAGGCTCCTCCTTTAAGGGAATTGGATGTAGATTGCTGCTAGTGAGATTATTCTCTCAAACTAATGCAGTTAAAATTAACCAATCTTGCTTTGTTTCTTTTTAATTATTAACAAACCCTTTCTGAGATAATTTAGTTTAAACTTTTCTTCTGTATTCTCAGCTTTTTAGCATTTATAAAAATACAAGTACTTGCTACATGACTGGAAACTCAATGCAGGCTCCAGCATTTCCTTTGTTTTCCTGTCCTTTCATCTCATCTTTTTGACTGCACGCTCCGTAGTGCTATTACCTCTTCTGGATAGTAGCAAAGAGCACTTCTGTTTAGTTGGGGCTTCTGTACTGGATATGTAATTTTCCAGTCGTATTTAATGCTAATAGTTGAAACATTCTTAGTTGTGTTAATGAAGTGAATATTACAGTAATACCAGGCATTCCCTTCAGTTCTTGACTCTGCCCTTTTATAAAATGGCAGGAACTTTTTTCCCCCCCAGCCTTTAAAGTATCGCGTACTTAAAGTTTCATACATAGTCCAGAGATGAGTTATCTTAATTCATATTACTTCTTAACTGAACTCTCCTCTTTCCAGAGAACCTATTGATAATCTTACCCCTGAGGAGAGGGATGCTCGAACAGTGTTCTGCATGCAGCTGGCTGCAAGAATTCGCCCAAGAGACCTGGAAGAATTTTTCTCTACAGTAGGGAAGGTAATTATGGAGGTTATAATGATTCTGAATATCTCCAAAAGGTATCCTAGTACAGGATTAATATTCTACAGAATTTTAAGCAAGTGGCTTTCTGGAGCTTTCTGTACAGGTTAAAGGGGGAAAACAGTGATGACCAACTAATTCTTGAAGGCTCTGAGCATGAAAATGTAATTTAACAGGAGTTCATACATAGTCCAGAGTGCTCAGCAAGTGATGTAAAACCATGGCAGTGCCATTCTGATTCAAACAGCTTCATTTTCCAGATGTTTCATTCTTTGGCAGATAGTTGTGCCACTTATACTGTCATTTAAAAGTCTATTTTTGATTTGAGAAACTTCATTTGTTCCATCAGCTGTAGGGTTCTGGCTTGGTGTTACAGTGCTGCAAGTGTTCTGCTGTCCTTTTTCCTGTAGCACGCTGCGTTTGACTTGGAATAGCAGCTTTTAATGCTAGCTTGCCTCTGTGTTAAGATAGCTTTATGCTACCCTAGGTTTGCAACATAATTAAAAAACCATGGACTTGGCAAATAATTGGTTTTTAATTCCTTACTGGGAAAATGGACTGCATTAGGGTTTTTTTAAGGCATTAGATTCTTTAACAGGTTTTTTGTTCTTGCCTTTCAGGTTCGTGATGTGCGAATGATTTCGGATAGGAATTCCAGACGTTCAAAGGGAATTGCTTATGTTGAATTTGTTGATGTTAGTTCAGTCCCACTGGCAATAGGACTAACTGGACAGAGGGTCTTGGGCGTACCAATTATAGTACAAGCATCACAGGTAAGGAGTTTTAAACCTGATTTTTATTCTTGTTGAGCGGTATTGCTTTTATGTCGTGGAAAGACTACTGTTGGAAAACTTGGTTACTGTTGAATGTTTGGAAAAGTACCAGGAAAGATTATGTAAGCTAATGATAAATGGACCTTTGTTTCCCGTAGTTGACAAGCAAATTACAGCAAATCAAAGTGATACAAATGCACTTTGAAAATACAGAAGAAAACAGTAATAATGAAACTGTAATAGTGTTGCAGAATTGTAGTGTATTTTTGTATGCTTTCTAGCATATGTAAAAACTAAGTTATTAATTTCCTAGATAGAAGCCAGAATTCTGCATGAAGTTGTTCAGTTTGAAGGCTTTTGGAAGTTGTGTCTCTATGCTTGGTCATGGGCTTGGATTTTGTAGGTTTTAAATTGAGAGTATGCAGATTATAAAGCAGCTTGTATGTTTTGGTGTATCTGCTAGGTGCGTACTGCTTGTGTTAAGGGGTGTTATTGAAGTCTTACAGAAGGTTTCTCTATTTTTCCTTAGGCAGAGAAAAACAGAGCAGCAGCAATGGCAAATAATCTGCAGAAGGGCAGTGCTGGTCCTATGAGGCTCTATGTGGGATCATTACACTTCAACATAACCGAAGATATGCTGCGAGGAATTTTTGAGCCATTTGGCAGGGTAAATTTCTACTTGGTAGTTCATCTTAGAACCTCACATTGGTTGTAGAGTACTTGCAGCTTCTGGAAATAATTCAGCTTCACACCTGCAAAACAACTTTTGCTTTTTCCTGCTCTTCTGTTCCTGTACATGCACAGAGCTTTAAATGCATAGTATTGGAGAAGGTTCAGACTTAAAGAGGGGAAGTTTAGATTGGGTATGAGGAAGAAATTCTTTCCTGTAAGGGTGGTGAGGCACTGGAATGGGTTGCCCAGGGAAGCTGTGAATGCTCCATCCCTGGCAGCATTCAAGGCTAGGCTGGACAGAGCCTTGGGTGGCATGGTTTAGTGGGAGGTGTCCTTGCCCATGGCAGGGGGGTTGGAACTGATGATCTTAAGGTCCTTTCCAACTCTAACTATTCTATGAGTCTATGATTTGTAACATGCTCCACTGATTTTTGAATGGCAGGTTTTATGAAGGAGAGCTGAGAATTCAGTGAGTACCTAAAATTACAAAACAAAAGCACCTTGCAGAAAACCAGTTCCTGCATCGTGTCTGGCTTCTGCAGCTTCTAAATATCTTCCCTTGACATGATTGTCAACGGGGGCCGTGTGTCACAGATTAAAGTACACACAGCACAGGATGGGGTCTGAGCTCTGTTCTCTGCGAATGTAGTAGTTTCACCTGGTTTTGAGGATTTTCGCTCATGTTACTAACATGCACTGGCTGTGTGTCCTATACAGATTGACACTGGCCCCTTTTCACTCTTGATCATTAGGCCCCAGTTTGCAGTGTGGTAATACGTTTTTGTACAGAGAGTAGTTAGAATATGAAGTTTCCAATGGAGTCATAATGTAGCTCTATAGTGTTAACTAAGGTATCACGACTGTGTCATTGTTAGTTAGGGAAAAAGTAATGTACTTAACGTGCTGCTTGATGGAAGAAAAATATAAGGATACATCAAGTCCATTGATGTTTCTTTCATACCATCTTTGGATCTCAACCTTGCCTCATACATATTGTAACTGCACTTTTCAGATGCTTCATTCAGATTCAGATGTGTATCTCTTGAATTCTGTTGTGAGGAAGCCTGGAAAACTTCAGCAGTTTATTAAATATGAATCCACCTGTCCTTGTTTTGTTTCCTCTCAAAGTCTGGCAGTGGGATTAATGTAGTTTAGGAAGCTGACATACAGCTGTGAAGGTTCTTCCTTTTGCTGATTCCATGTACTCCAGTCGAACTCTCACTTCTTCTGTGTTGCTGTCTCTTCCCAAGACTCGGGGAGTGGCTCTTGGAAGACTTAGTAATATGTTTTAAATGGAGAACTGTAATGTAAATGTTGCCATATGCCAATAATTATTTAAATATGCACCTTTTTCTAAAAGCTCCTGGTCAAGCTCATGCAAACTGCTTTTCTTACCTTGCGAAATGGAGTTCCTCAGCCTGTAAGATGTCATGACTGTAATGTTCTGGATAGGATTTGATGATGTCTGCTTGCTCATTGTCTGCTAGAATGTTGCATAAGGACCAAGCCTCTGCCTGTAGATGATCTTAAAGGGCGAATGGCACGTCACCCTGCTGGTTTAGTAACAAAGTCCATAGCCAGCTGCCTGTGCGCTCACTTGACTTGAGCAAGGAATGAGGAACTGATTAAAAGTTGTTTCGCTTTCATGTACGTGTATTTGGCAGGGCTGTATTCAGGTTTTGGTGTGATATTTCGTACTTTATTCCTAAATGCATGCTAATAAATAGCTATCTTTTTACTTCTAGATTGAAAGCATTCAGCTGATGATGGACAGTGAAACTGGACGCTCAAAAGGATATGGATTTATTACGGTATGACTGGAGTTGTCAGACTACTAGACAATTTCTTAATGTAACCTTTGCATGTAGTAGTATAGCTTAATCAGCTATCTCTGATACAGCTCTACTTAGAAATATCATGTTGCAGGAGATGGCCTTTTTGTTTCTGACTGTTCTCTGTGGGTGTTGTGGTTGAGTAATGCACATGTTTAGGGTGGAATAGTGTACTTTGTGTCAATGCCTGATAAAGCAGCGCTGTCTTCTGCAGGTGACGACACTAGTGAATGAAGACTGGCATTTTCAACTTTCAGTTGCAAACAGCTTTTCTCTTTACCCTCAGATACTTAATTCTGTAAACTTGGGTTTATTGCCTGATGTGGCAGTTTGTCATGGGACCTCTGGCACTTGGAGACAAATTAAACCAGAGGCACTATATAACCCATATTTGATGGGTTTAGTACCGATGAAATATTTGTATATTTAATGACATGTTACACAGCATAAAGTAGAACATCTGTTAGGAATAGCCAGTAAATGCGTGGTAGGTGACTCATTCTTGGAAGGTGTTGAAAGCGAACTGCAGCCGTGACTTGTGTTTATTGCAGTATCTGGATGCTCCAGCTTCAGCAATAATACATTCTTATCTAAATTGGTGAAAGTAAATACCCAAACCTGTATGCATTTGGTTTAAAATGGAAAACATGAAGCACACTTAGGTTAGTTAGTAGCTATTGTTATCTTGAACTTGGTGTTTCTCATGTTTACGTAGCTGGATATTACATATGGTAGAATTGTTCCTGAATCCTGTAGGCTGTATTATTGAATTAATATTTTTCCAATCTACAGTTCTCAGACTCCGAGTGTGCCAAAAAGGCCTTGGAACAACTCAATGGATTTGAGCTGGCTGGTAGGCCAATGAAAGTTGGGCATGTAACTGAGCGCACTGATGCTTCCAGTGCCAGTTCATTTTTGGACAGTGATGAGTTGGAACGGACTGGAATTGACCTGGGAACAACTGGTCGCCTTCAGTTGATGGCAAGACTTGCAGAAGGTATGTGTGATGACTAACAGGAAATGTGGGAAAATACAGAAGTTTGCAGGGTTGGAATTGGCACACCCCACAGTATATTATGCTAAATATACAAAATGGTATTTTTAAGCTTTTGACAGCAGTGGGATTTGTGATATTGCATCCCTGAGTGAAAGCTGCCTGCTATAATGTACAATCATCTTCTGCTGTAGGTACTGGTTTGCAGATTCCCCCAGCTGCACAGCAGGCACTGCAGATGAGTGGGTCTCTGGCATTTGGAGCTGTGGCAGGTAAGAAGTTACCTATTTATTCTTCAGAAACACTTTATGCTTTATAGTTTTGAGACAAGAGGCACTTACCTACATTTGGTGGTCTTTTAAAATGGGAACATAGGTATTACTGCATGTTTTACAAGCTGTAAAACAGTGGAACTCCATGAACTCATAAACAGTGACAGTCTATGACAGCTTTGTGTGTGATTCACTTCGCATTATTTTTTGCAAATCTGTTGTAGTTCATTTAATCCATCCCCAGCCTTCATCTCTTTATCTTTACTATTCCCCTGCTAATTCTACTGCAGTGCAGATGTTGACTGTTAAAAATGGCAGGCTCATAACTGGAAAGACATTGACCCCTCTGAAAAAACGGAGCTGTAGTGTTAGGTTTATACAGTGCATGTCCTGGTGAGGAAGGACGCTGTATATAAAGGAATTTGTATGTTGCTTGGAATTGGCTATAGTTTGCGTGTCCTGCAAGTGGGTATGTTGGAAGTGTTACTGAGATTTTACTTGTTGTGAGAGGAGATGAGGTACAGCCTATACAAGATCCTGTACAAGATACATCCTGTACAAGATACAGGATTGCTGCTGCTAGGTCATAGCTGGCCTAAACAGCAAACTGCTCAAGAGGGCTGCAGAACTAGAGCAGTGAGTAACCCAGGAGCTGAGGAATTTACCGAGTGGAATTTCTTCTTGTTATTTTTTATTAATACAAGGACATAGGGCATGAAACTGTCATAGCTGTAGAAAATTGAATGTCACAAATAACTAGATGCTGGAAGGTGAGAGAAATGTTAGGAAATCAGCAAAAGCAGGGGGCATTGTTCTGTTTGTCTTCCAGCAAAGTTTGTGACAGAAGTGATTTGGGATTAAGATACACCTGAATCATGTTACTGAGGTTATTCAGGTGCAGTTTGGAGAAGAGCATACACGTGAAACTGTAGACAGTTGCTAAGAGAGTATAATATGGTCTCTCTATAGATATACCTATCCCCAAAGAAGTGTGGATTGAGCAATAGGGGTTTTTCCTGTTTGAGAAGAAAAAGGTGAAAAGGACACAGGGGCAAGGAAAAAGTGTATCCAGTCCAGGAGAAGGAAAGATAAACAACATTAGAGATAAATCGCCTGTAACATAGGTGACAAAGTGGTGTGACAGGCTTGCTTAGAAACAGGTATAGTCAATGAGAAATAAAAACACCAATGCTTTTCCCACCCCATATTAGAAACAAGTCCAAACCCCCAAGTCAGTAACATGGCTGAAAATGGGTAACACAGCTGAACTGTTAGGATAGCATGGAATCGGTGCGAGACAAAATGGCTCTGGAGGAATAAGTGGTAAGGCCAGTTACAGGGTTTTGAGGAATGTGCATGTTCAGAAACTAGAAATGAAGTGGTAGGAATAGTGGTGTTTGTTCTACTTGTATTGTACAAAAGGAGTAATGCAGACGTGCAACTTAAGTAACTCGGGAAAAAAAAATCTTTTTACTACCATAGAGTCATGAGCTATCCCCAAAGTGAGATTTGGTTATGGATTAAAGATCTCTTTACTCTTATTAGAGAAAATTACTACCAGGAATTATGTCATTGTGGGAGACTTTAACTTCCCTGATACAGATTGGAGAAGAATTGCTAGTAATAATGGTGGGGCCCAGATATTCCTGGATGTGATATCCGACAAATTTCTTCATCAAACACTCACTGACTCATGAAGAGGGGATGCTATTTTAAACTCAATTTGGTAAGTAATGAAGATGCTATGGATGAGAATAGAAATAACCATTGACTTGAGGGATCATGAGTTGCTCAAGTTTAAATGGAAGGATGAGCAGGTCTGTAAGGCTTCTGATTTCTGAAGTGGTGGTTGAAGAAACGAGGCCATAGAGTCATCTGGTCTGAGCAACTTGGGTGTTTGAACAGTGAGGATGTGAAAAGTTTCTTCAGTTCCAAATTGCTAATGCTATATTGGATCTGTATTCCACAGAAAGAAGAAACAGTCCTGTTAGAAATGGGCTCCACACCGAACTGGGTGATTAACTACCTCCAAAGATTTAAGGAATAAGCTCAGAGCCTATGAAGAAGAGGAAAAAGGACTGATAATAAACCCATATTTTTAGTTTGGGAAGTAGTAAAATTGAGGATTACCTCATTAGATTTAGGCCTTGTAAAAGGCATGAAAGCATAGATGAAGATTTATCAACTCCTGAAGAGAACAAAAAGGAAGCAGGGCTGAGGTTGAACGAAAACACACTTCCAGGGTGTTCCAAAAGAGTCTCACTGCCTCAGTTTGTAGTGGGGATGCTGGTCATTAAAGTTTGGAATTTGAGGATAGTAAGCTAGGAACATGGGAAAAAAAACATTCACAGGGTTAGGAGTATAGCTGAAAGTAAGCGCACAGTGTGGTAAGAAAACTCCCATCCAAGTTAGTGAGGGAATAGGTACAGGAAGCAGGAGGTTTGATATTTGGTATTGCCAGTAAACATTTTAAGTCTGTAATACAGTTACAGCTGTAACATCTGAATTACCTACACTTAAAAGGAAGGAAGAACACTACAACCTGGCCAGTTTCCAGTCCTGTTACTCTGACTTCACTTCTCTCTTTAAAAAGCCATACTAAAGATGGGTGAACTGGAGAATGTTACTAAATATAGCATACATCCGGAGAAACTGCATTTAGAGGCTCAGTCTTTGATAAAACTGAGTTTATTACATGAGGAGCAGTAGGAGAGCTCTTCTCTCTGAACTTTTGACTTGTGTCATTCAGAAGTTACCAAACTATACAAGTGGATAGTACAGGAGATACAGCATGTGTAAGAAAAGCCGGCTCAAAGAGAGAAGCTGTCTTTTGTGGAAGGTCAGAGGCTGTTGTTGAAGCCAAAATTCAGGTGTTGGGCTGATCTTGTTGACTATTGTTATATGTAAATATGAAAACAAGAGTATGAGTGAGGTGAGTAAATGCAGGCGGGCTGTTGATAAGGCTTTCTTGGGGTGTTGTACATTGTTCACCTTTCAGGATTGAAACGAATTCTAGTTGTATAGCCTGGGACTTAGCAGTGAAAGACAGCCAAGGAGGAGGAAAATAGACCTAAATCACTCCAGTTCATCAGTGAGTGAACAGGAACTGTCAGCGTGCTGCATTTTTGGAAGGGCAGCTGTGTTCCTAGAGGTGGTGTACGTGAGCAGCCGAGATGTAAAGTCCACAATGATGAGCTGTTCTGGTGACCCATGGTCAAGAGGGGTTGAACCAAAGTAAAGAACTAGTTTTACAGGAGACCTGAGAACTTCAGTGTTATTCCAATGGAGAAGATTCTAGCAGGGAAAGGACTTGAAGCTGCAGCTTGTGCTTCCTGCTCTTTAGTAAAGTGTCTGGCAATCTGGAACTTAAAATAACTGTGGCTATAGGACATGCTTCTCATGCTTCGTGGCACAAAACATCCCTTACTTTTGGTAAGGAACTGTCAGTTCATGACAAAGATAAGATAGTGCCTGCAGTAGAGGGACAGATAGGTATTATCATCTGCAGCCTCTCTCTGATCTGCTGTTCTGTTGTAAGTAATCACTTTGAGTAATGCTTGGCACGTTGTAGTTTATTAAAAGCTAGTGGTGTTTAGAATAAAGATACAACTTCATTTTGGTTTAAGACACAAAATGCTCTCATAGATATTTCTGCTTTCTCTGTGCTAAGCGTGTATTTCTCAGTCATGGTGAGCAGATTATATGGACGGAACATACTGAAGAAGGTACTTTGACCTCAACTTGACTGGTGTATTAATTTGAGTTTCTACATAGTATTTAAAGCTGCATGTGGGGAAGATTCAGAGGTGACAATGAGTCTGAATTCCCAAAGAATTTAGAAGTGAGAGGAGAGGACCATTCTTCAGCCTTGAGCAACAAGAAAATTCAGTTACTTGAAGAACGGGGTTTATGTTTCAGAGGTGGTAGATAATGAACCTGTCAGGCCTGTTCCTACAACATATTGGTAGCAGATGTGTTTAAAACAGATTTGACTCTAGGCTGTAAACAGAGCTTGCCCTGTTGATCTGTGTATATGTGCCCCATTTGGGGCTTACTGACACTGGTGAGTTCAGTTGCACAGGGTGTACATGTGCAGTTGTGTCAGAATTGCAGGGGGGGTGTCTGTCCTCGTCTAACCTGAGGGTGTAGGAGATTTAGGGGCTTATTAATGTTTTTGAAACACATTTATTTACAGATAAGTTTGGGTAGGGATTAACTAGGTAAAGTTAGTTATAGGCTGGGCCAAATCCACACTGTTTGTACATAGAATACAGGCGAAGGCAGTCTTCCCCAGTATTTATCACTCCATGGAGCTGAGGAGTTCTTTATGTTCAGATCCTTGTGGAAAACATGCTAAACATAGCCAATTCCTGTTACAGTTCAGCCGTCCAAGCTTACTCCTTCCCTCTCTTGTTTTCAGTGTAGTTCCCAGTACATGGAGTTCTGTGGAAGTCACTTGGGAAGGCGTATGAGGAAGACTTCCTCAGTGAGGCAGAGCTCTCGCTGCCTAATACTTAGAGCAAAAATACTCATTCCTGTTGGCTCCCCAGTGTTGTGGAGAAGGGTTTATTAGGGAAAAAGTATCCCAAAGGATACCTGACACCTTTGGGTCTTTCCAGGTAAGCTGGGAAGCTTACTTGGGTCTGTCACTTCACTGCTTTCTAAACAAGTGAATAAAAAGATGCTGGTTAACTTGAGTCTTCTAAGTAAGTTAGAATTTGCGTGAATTGAAGTGAAAAGGCTTATGCTGGCACTTCTGCATTCTAGAGTTTTCTCTTGGTTTAAAGATGACAAGTATTAGAGTCATAGTTGGAAATGGTTAGGAAGCCTGCGTTCGTCTGTTCCCATTACTTCAAACTGGGACAGCTCCATGTTACGTTATTAAACAAAACATTAATGGGGGGGTTGGGGCAAATTAAATGTTCCGAACACTTGAAAGTGTTTTGAATTTCAAAACCCCCAAAGTAACTTGTGACATTTATATGGACAGGTAACAGGTTCAGTACCTTCTTGTTCTACTTGAACTTGCTGACTGCTTTCAGAGGGTTGTGTTGGGGCAATTCTGTGCTTAAACGCTTTCTGTTAGTGAAGATGCCAAACTCCCAATGCCTGTAAGAATTGCTGTACCTCCTTTCTCATGGAACAAAATGCATCTTACAGATCAAGCACAGCAAAAGCAATGAGGAAATTACATGTCGAATTAAGGGACACAGTCATGTCTTTACTTTTAAGGTATTAATTCTCTTTGAAATATGCTTGCCTCTGGTTATGGAATTTCTGTTGAGTACAGAACATTCCAGCTGAGTAGCTGAAATTAGCGAAACCCCTCACAACTAGAGAGGAGCAGTGAGAGTGGGTTGTGGTGCCTGACCAAGCTCTTAACCACAGAATATACAGCTAAAAGCCTGGCTGGCAGGTGGTGACACAGCAATGCACACGCACTAACAAACTCTCTGTATTCTTTCTTTAGATTTGCAGACGAGACTATCTCAGCAGAATGAAGGTAAACAGCATTTGATGTGACTTGTCACCAGTGAGTTTTGTTGTAGACGTCTCTAAGTGAAGTGCTTCTGGTACAGAGTTTGGCGGCAGCCTGAGAAATTGTATTGTATTCAGTGTCTGCAGGAATTGAGTCTGATTATGGACTGAAAAAACCAGAGTGCATGTGAAATACTTCACTCTTTCTTCATAGCATGTCCTGAGTGTTGGCAGTGCTCCCCAGCCGTGTCTTAGTCCTTAAAAACGTGTGGGTTTGGGTGCGGGGTCGTTTCCAAGGGGGCAAAAGTAGGGATGTACTTCTTTTTGAAGGGTAATTCGACATGCTTAAAGTACATGTGGAGAATGTACAGAAATGGCTGTTCCTTCCTGTGAAGCCATGTGGGGTGGTGCTGCTCCATCCTGAGCTGCTGCTTGGCCTCCATGAGGAGGTGCTGCTGGCACACAGCTTGGGCAGAAGTTTTAGAGGCATTGAAGATGCATTTACATTGAAAATCTGCCAAACCCCATGTACAGGGTTAGCTCTTCACTTCTTGGCCTCAGTTGTAGTTCGTCCTGTGCTGTTTTCTCTATTGATCCATTTAAAATTGCCTTGTCATAGGTAAGGGTCTAGCTACAAGGTTGGCTTTTCTGCCTTCAGTTTTCTGTTTAGTTGTAACTTACTGTTGAATGTTGTGATTTTTAAAGCATAGATGGAAGATGCTCATTTAAATTGGAGCCGTGCAGAGCAGGTTCTTAGATCTTACTGTTTTCTTCCATTACAACAGTTCTGGCTGCAGCTGCTTCAGTACAACCACTTGCAACACAGTGCTTCCAGCTTTCCAACATGTTTAATCCTCAAACGTAAGTGATTTATCGTGGTCTGTGTCTGTTTGCCGTTTGTTGATGACTTTGACAGCTGAGTAAGGAATTGGAATATAGCAGAGGGTCTTTGGATGGGTTTTGGGTTGAATTTTTTCTGAGTGATAACAATTCCTTCCCTGTCCTATTTTTCCTCCACCCCTACAGTGAAGAAGAAGCTGGCTGGGATACAGAAATTAAAGATGATGTGATTGAGGAATGTAACAAACACGGAGGAGTTATCCACATCTATGTAGACAAAAACTCAGCTCAGGTATGCCTGGTTCCTGACTTACTAGACTGGAGATGAGCTGCTGCGGGGTACATAAAACCACATCCAGTCTTTCCTTGCATTTCCTGATCTTGAGGGTCACTGCTGTGTGGCACTGCTGAGCTGGTGGGAGGCAGATGTGGTGTATTGCATCAGAGAAAACAAAGTGTCCTTTGATAGGTAGGGGGGAGCCCAACAGCAAAAAAGCCCCAACACAACCCCCCAAACCCACTATCCTCCCAGGCCCAAAAAAGCAACAGCGCTCAGCATAACCTCACATAGGTTCTGAGCACATGGAGCTGCAAATCTGGTTCCCATTAGCAAGTGGGATGAAAAGGAAAAACTTCAGCTACTGTATCACGAATGAGCTGTTGGTTAATGCAGTCCACTTTGTCACAGTAGCATGGTGGTGACCCAGATATAAAATACCCACTGATACCTGTAAGTCCTGTACTTGAACAGCCACTGTGCTGTTCTGTTTTCCAGGCTTAGATTCTGGTCCTGTTACCTTTTAAGTGTTCTTGTTTCCCATCTCTTCGGGGCTCTTTCCCAGACTTGCCAGGCCTAAGGGCTGTCGGCATTCAGCTGTGAAGATGGGATTTGTTGTGAGTCAAAACACTGCGGTGTGTTAGGGACAGCTAAAGCTTTATGTTGCAGTATCTCATGTCAGGGTTTCAGCAGCTCCAGTGCCTGCGTATGGGGAGGCTGAGAAAACAACTCTGTTAATTGCTTAATGCCTTAACCATCAGCCCCTGATCTCAAGTTTCCCCCTGCGAAGGAATGAGTTAGATCACAGTAGGAAGAGTTTGTCCTGGCTGGCAGAGGCTGCTAAAGGAAAGGCTGGATTCTGTTTCTTAATGCATTCTTTTCCTGTAAAATCTGTTTCAGTTGGAATCTGATCTGTTCAGGAATTACTGGTAGTAGTCTCTCTTAAAGCAGGCAGCCAGAATAATGCATCCGCATTACTGTGGGTGGCTGTGTCTCGAAGGTATTGAATAGGAATGTTGTAGTGCGCTGGATTAGGCTGGTTTGGTGCCTTAGGTGCAGCTGGAAAAGCTGAGGTATCTCTGGCAGTTAAAAGATCAGTCTGTCACTCATGTTAGATACTGTCCTAGGCTGCTCTTGCCCTGCTGCGAGGGGATTGTCTCCCTTTGTCCCAGCCCTTGTTCAAGTGAAGTTCACGTAGGAGTAGCGCAGTACCAGTCTTCCTTGAAGCAGCAGACATCCTTCCAGCCTGGGGAGTGCTTAAGCCCTTTAGAAACCAGGCTGGGATCTTGCCTATCCAGTTTAGTGTGTGGTTCAGGCTGGTGACTTGCCCAGCTGGGGGCCAGGCCTGCAGCGCAGGTAGCCAGACTCCTCCTGCTTGTGTTTTGCACCAGCCGTTAGCTGCTCTTTGTGGAGGGCTGTCTGAGCAAGTGAGCAGTCACTGCTTGTTCATTGTGGATCAAGCACACATTTGTTCTGCTTTGCAAACTGCTACTGGGAGAGGTTTCATGCCAAGGTAACTGTGAGAGCGTGGATCAGTAAAAGCCTGTTTTCTCACGCCATTCTGAGTTATGGGGTGGTCATGGTAGGAGTAGGGCAACACTTTTGCCTCTGCCACAACCTCTTCAGCACAGGCGGTGCTGAACCCTCCCCAGGCTTCTCACAGCTCTGACCCTTCTGTGTTACAGGGCAACGTGTACGTCAAATGTCCTTCCATCGCTGCCGCCATTGCAGCTGTAAATGCGTTGCACGGGAGGTGGTTTGCAGGTGAGTGGCTTCCACACAGAAACCTTCGGTTCGGTTCATTGCAGAAAGGACCGAACACTGATGTTTGTGTTTTCATCTTCTGATCAGGTAAAATGATCACAGCAGCGTATGTACCTCTTCCAACGTACCATAGCCTTTTCCCAGACTCTATGACTGCAACCCAACTACTGGTTCCTGTTCGACGATGAAGATGGATTTAGTCAGTTTTGTACATAGTTATTTTTTGGAGGAAGATTGAGTTATCTTTTATTTAGATAAAACTAAAGGAAAGGATTTAATGTCATTTTGTGTACACTTCCTGCTACCTTTAAAAATAAAATGAAGTAAGCAGAAATGCAGTGTGTTCATTCTCCCTAACTAGCATTTCCACTGTATACAAAGCTGTTGACTTCTTGTTCTGCCTTGTAATTCTTGTACATTGACTAAGGTGATCTGTAGGAACTGAGACGTAGCTCATAGAAAACAAGTTCTCTGTATAAGGCAGATGGGACATAATGACATTTTTAATGTTTCACGAAGCCTTTCTTTTAATGCAGCAATTACATTTACACTTCACTAAATGTAGGTGATCTGCTAAGGGTTAATATCAGAGGTAGACGTTCTGAAGGGACATATTTAGTGTTTTGTATAAATGGAAGATGCAACAGGCTACTGACAGCTGACTCTAGGCAGCCACTCAGCTTGCTTTGTGCTGAATAATTGGTAAGAATAGAAGGATCCAAGGGGTTTATTTCTTGATGGTAACTTTTGATTAATGTATCTGTAAAAGTTTCTTTGTAAATACTGTGTGAGGTGTGTCCAAGTTTCCAAACAAAACGATCTCTGCATTTCCAGAGGAGTCTCTCTGTCTGCCCCGGGGCACAGCTGAAGGATCTCAGCCAGGTTCGAAGATGGGTAGGAAATGCAGAAACGTGTTTTGTTCTGGTTGCATATAATCTTTGCTCTTTTTAAGCTCTGTGAGCTCTGAAATATATTTTTGGGTTACTTCAGTGTGTTTGACAAGACAGCTTGATATTTCTATCAAACAAAGACTTTCATATTGCAACAATCTTTGTAAGAACCACTCAAATAAAATTCTCTTAAAAAGGCCTTCCCGAAGCTTTATTTCTGCACTGGCCTGGAAGTGTTTGATGGGTGCTGTGAAACGGAGGGGGTTGGAATGTCACCCTTCCTGGTGCGAGCTCCCCTGGGTGCTGCAGCCTTGGCTGTTCAGGAACCGCGTGTGCCCTTCCCCAGGCTCAGGCCTGCTCCTTCCTCTGCCCCACATGGTCTTGGGTTGTGAGGATGGAGCAGTCGTTTATGTCCTCACTACTCCTCTCCTACCTCCCTGTCACTTTTAACTGTGCTGGTACAAGGGGTGGTTGACAGTGGCGTGGAGTCCCGTGGGTGGCAGAGGTGCTGCTGGTGCTCAGGGCAGGAGGTGGCGGTGACCTGGGCTCCATCTCATGTGCAGCCACTCCAGGTGGGTGTTGCTGTGGCTGAGCTGCAGAATGGTCGTGGGGAGCAGACGGGGATGTGGTGCCCCAGAGGGTTTTGGCTGTGTGTGACACGACTCAGGACCACCACCCAAAGCTGCTGCTTGGCTTTGACTGTTGCCGGTTCAGAGTAAAACGAGTTCTCCAGAGCAGCCGTGCTGCACAGGTTGGTTGGTGGCACTGTTCCACTCGGGTTACTGAGCCCCCTGACAGCAGAGCAGGCTTTTAGTAGCAGATTGGTGTTTTCTCCCTTAAAAACTGGGGAAATGGCACTCACTGGGTACGGGTTGTGTGGCTGCTGGCTCAGGGTCTGCTGCTACCCTGGCCTCAACAGAAAGGAGGAGCAAAGGTAAGCCTGGTTTCAACAGGCTTATATATACCAGGGGATTGCAACACCGAACTCACCACGTGCTAGTTCAGAGGTAGGCAGGGCTGCAGCGAGCCAGCCCTCTCCCTGGCACCTTGCTGAGCTGCTGAGGGGGAAAGGACGGTGTCCTGGCAGCACAGCTCCTATGGGTGACCCCTTCCTGTGCCCAGGGACTGTGAAGAGCCCCTGCCAGTACCTGGTGCTGAATGGAAGTGGCCACAGCCACAGCTTCCGTGTCCCCTCAGCAGTGTCCCTGTAAGTTGGGGCCCTGCAAAGCAGGGACCCGCATTATGTGTCCTGAGGGCAGAGCCGCAGGAAGGGCATCGCTCAAGGCCTGAGGAGGTTATATCACCCACATCTGCTCTCCAGGTTACCCTTGTGGCGAGGATGAGCTCTCACGGCAAGAGAGTGACTTTCCGTTTCCCAGCAGTTTAAGGGTTTCCAGCTCTTGCAGCACGGCTGTGCTGTGCCTGTGCTCTTCCCTGACTGCTGCCTGCACCGGGTGCTGCCGGGCTGGTTGGAACACGGCGCCTGAGCTGCTGCAGTTGGCTCTTGGTTGCAAGGACCTGCCCAAGTCCTTCTGGGCTCCCTCGCTTTTGCCCTGCATTACCTGGAAATGGGGCCGACTTCAAGCCACCCCTGTGTGCAAGAGGGAAAGCTGATAGTTGAGTTCAAGTAGCCACAGGTAACTCACCTAGACTCAGGAACACGAGTGCAACAGAGCAGCTCCACATCAACACGTGGGGCAAGAGAGCTGCCCAAGTACCAAAGGGAGAAACGGGAGGGCCGAGCTTACGGCTGTGAACCAGGACTTTAATGTAGTACAAAGGATTTATTAATTCTCACCATCACGGGAGTCGGAGATGGGAGGAAAGTAGAAATCTGGTAAAAAGCACGTTTACAACGAGCAGAGCGAGGAGATGGCTTCACCACGTCATGAGGAGCTCTCGCCTCCAGGTATCTGAACATTTTATTGTGGTTCAGAGGAGGATGGCTGGACCGGGGCACCCCAGGCTGGGACCCACGCTCCACGTTAGCAGCGGATTCCCATGCCGATAGCCATGAATGTCCCAAAGGTCCCACCACTCTGCATCATCGTTTTGCCGACTCCTCCCACCAGCTCTCGTCCTCTCATGCCAATCCTGAGAGGAAGAAAACCACAGGAATTACACAGAAGCTGAAGCCTGTGACGGACGTGCAGCAAACATCCGCTCCAAGCGGACTATAGGTGCTTGAGCACCCCAATCTAACACCTCCTCTTCAGTCTAAGTGACATCTCCTGCTGGTGCAGGGCGATGCTGTGGTGCCCGGGGCTTGAGCTACAAAAGCAAGGAGCTGTTCTCTTTGGGGTGCAGAAGTAACAGCCGTGTCATTCAAAAGGACAGAACTGCCACTGCTTCCCCTAAATACCCACAATGTGCGTTTTCTGCTGGCCCTGAACCACTTCAGATACTCTCGGGGATCTGTGAGAGCCATAAACTTTAAACGCTGTCAAAGCAGACTTTGTGCCTTTTCCTCCTCTCAGGCTCTCTTCTACACCCTGGGATCACAGAACGGGGTTGGGGCGCCTCCGTGTTCA
The DNA here is from genome assembly GCA_017639245.1 of Myiopsitta monachus. Taxonomy (NCBI): domain Eukaryota; kingdom Metazoa; phylum Chordata; class Aves; order Psittaciformes; family Psittacidae; genus Myiopsitta; species Myiopsitta monachus. The sequence goes on from CM029928.1 coordinate 37,433,682, forward strand.
ATCACGGATTAAAAAAGCAAAGAGCTCCGCAAAACAGGAAGTCTATTTCAGTAATTCCTGTCCACGGGTGATGTGTGCCAGCACCAGGCAGCGAGCAGTGAGGAGCAGGCTTGGAGTGCTCTTTATCCCTGTGCCGGCACACCGGGAAGGTGGGATATTGCCTCAGTCTGGTTCACAATGGGACTGTGCCAGCATCAGCCACAGCTCTGCCTCCTCTTTGCCATCAGCACTCAGGGTCAGCACTGCGGTCACCTCCAGGCAGGGACCAGGGCACGCAGGCACCAGGACACGCAGGCACCAGGGCACGCAGGCACCAGGATATGAAGGGACCAGGGCACGCAGGCACCAGGACACGCAGGCACCAGGATATGAAGGGACCAGGGCACACAGGCACCAGGACACGCAGGTCCCCGAGCGCCTGCAGCGCGTCCCCGAGGAGCCCCCTCCTGCGCCTGGAGGTAACAGGCCCATGCCCGGGGTGACCCATCCGAGGCCGGGGCTGACACCGCGCTCCCAGGGCAGAGCCGCGGCCGAGCCTCAGCTCTGCGATGCCAGGAGCAGACCCGCACCTCCCCTCCAACGCCAGAGCTGAGCCGTTTCTCCGTGGCTATTGCCCCGTCCACGGAAACCGTACCTGAGGCAGGAAAACGTTCCGAACAGCGCTCCCGCGGCCATGCCCACCGCAAAGCCCATCATGAAACCCATCTTCACTCTGTCGAAGCAGCTGGGCTGCGACTGCCCGTACGGGCCCACGGTTACAGGCATCTGGAAACACAAGCACAACACCACGGGCTCGCCGCTCGCTCCAAAGCCCTTCCACAGCCGGCCCGGCCTGGAGGGGTCCCGGTGAGCGGGTGCCGAAGGCTTTGCCTGCTCCAGGAGGCAGCGGCGCTGCCGCTCCGGAGCCCCGGGACAAGGGGGGGGGGGGGACACTCCCGCCCCAGCGGCTCCCCGGGGCAGCGGCGGCCCCCGCCCGGCACCGAGGCCTCCCTCCCGCCGCGCCGCGGCCCTCGGCCCCCGCTTCCCCTCACGGAGCCCCCCCCGCACCTCGCTCGCCCCGCGCCCTCCGCCGCTGCCCGCTGCGGCCTCCGCTTCCGGCGCGCTCCGTGACGGTTCCGGCGGGGGCGGGCGGCGGCTCCGCGCAGTGACGCCGCCATGATGCTATGGCGGCTGCGGGCGGCCCCGCGGGCGGCTCTCGGGGTCCGGCGGCTCTCGGCGGAGCCGGCGCCGGGTGAGGACGCGGTGGGGGCAGAGCCGCTGCCCGGGCGGGGGACGGCAGCGGCGGGGCCTGGGGAGGGGAGGGCCGCAGAGCGCGGGGCGGCCGCGGCCCGCGGGGCCTGACGGCTCCTGACGGCTCCTGACGGCTCCTTCTCGCCTTTCCCTCAGGGCTAAGCGGCGATGGAGGCGGCGCGCTGCGGCCGCTCTACATGGACAGTTCAGGCCACCACCCCGCTGGTAAGGGCCGGGTCTCGGCGTGCCGCCGTCTCCTCCCCACCGCAGAAGGGCTTTTACCTTGGCCGGGGTCCCGCGCCTCTGCTCGTGCTCTGCGGGAGCCGCAGTTGGTACCTGCGGGGATGGGCGTTGCTTTGAGGGGCAGCGAGAGCTGAGCGTAACCAAAGCACTGTAACTGCCCGTGGCTTTTAAAGACCTTGTCTCTCTCCTGCTCGGAGGAGAGGCCGGGGTGGACGGGGCTTGGAGCAGCTGCTCTGGTGGAAGGTGCCCCTGCCCGTGCCGGGGTTGGAACTGCATGAGCTTTAAGGTCCCTTCCATCCCAAACCAGTGCATGATTCCGTGTGCTCAGAAAACCCCCTTCTTCTGTGATTGTCTTGATACAAATGGAGGGCACGGAACGTAATTGCCAGACACTTGGCTTCGCTGGAGGCTGTGTTGCACGTAACGTGTAATAACCTCACGTGTTCAAGATCTGGCCTGAGCTACACCCAGACGCTGCAGGAGCATCAGTGCTAGTCCTGGGGCAGGCTGCGCGGAGGGGACAGAAATGCTTTCCCTTCTCCGTGTCCCGCAGGATCCCAGGGTCCTGGACAGGATGCTCCCATACCTGACAGCGTACTATGGCAACCCCCACTCCAGGACGCATGCCTATGGCTGGGAGAGCGAGGCTGCCATGGAGAAGGCGAGGAAGGTGAGGCTCTGGCTGCCTGCAGTGGTTTTCCTGCTGGTGAGGAAGTTCAGTGTTGAAGGGAAATCAAGAGCCATGATGAACTGCTGCAGGTAGCGCTCTGTGGGCTGGTTTAGCAGCCTCCTCCTCAGCGTAGCTCTGCCGTAGCAGGTTTATTGCAAGAAAAAATAGGTCAGAGGAACTGAAATGGCAGAAAAAATACTTCAGGCAAAGGTGCCTCAGGATTTTTGGCTCCCTGAGGTCACAGACTGCTGCAGTCATTGGGAGAACTCCGTTTTGTATCATTCTCCTAATCTTAGATACGGGATTTTGTAAATGGTTTTGAAAGTAACACATCCTGGGGTTTGGCTACTCAACTTTTACGTTCTTTTACGGCAGCCTAATGCTTAAACCCGCTACTGCTGGTGACCCTTATGTATTTTGTATTGATGCAGCTATCTAGACCATTGTACCTGTAGCACAACTTCACTAGCTACCAGCTGTGATCCTTTCGAGGCTTAAGCGAGTATTCTTGAGAACATTTTGCATGTGTTTTGCTGCAGTGAATTCACCGTGTTTTGTCTCAACAAAGCAAATTTGTCTTTCAAACAGCAAGTTGCGGATTTAATAGGAGCTGATTCAAGGGAAATTATATTTACCAGTGGTGCAACAGAAGCAAATAACATGGCAATTAAGGTAAAAGGTTTATACTGATGGTTGTTCATTATGTTAAAATTATGCTCTTAAGAAGTGTACGCAGCTTTCAGCAGCTGCAATGTTACTATCTTGGATTAGTTAGCAAATATTTGCATTCCTGGACTTACTGCTTGTGTTATTCTGCTGCATACGTGAAGGGAATCCTGGGATGCTTTGGTTCCCAGGAGGTGGTTTTGAGTACCAAGTATAATAATGTTTATCTTGCATGTACCAAATGTAACCCTTCTGATTAAGTAGTTAGAATCTTTATCAGTGAAATGCAGTGGAGATGCTGATTATGAACTTGTTTCTGGCTGGGACTAGGCAGTGTTTTAGCTGTTAGCGTGTGCATCATTGCATGTGACTCCCTTGCAGATGCTTTTATAAAGCATTTCTGTTAATAGTGTCTTCTCTCAGTGAACACTTTCACAGGCTATTTGAAAAGAGGTGCTTTGGAAAACGAGTGCTGATGGAAATACAGTGTGAATTACACATCAGTACCTTTTAGATTCATGACTTCAGGGCCAAGAGGGAAGATCCAAATTAATCGTGTCTAAATAGCAATGTCTTGTTTCTGATCATGGTGTGTAAACCGTGTTTCTTCAGTGATGATTGACAAATCTCTTGTTTGTGGGTTGTGCCTGACAGGGTGTTGCAAGGTTCTATAAATCCAGAAAAAAGCACATCATCACTACTCAAACAGAGCACAAGTGTGTGCTGGACTCCTGCCGCTCCCTGGAGACAGAAGGTTTTCAGGTCACGTATCTGCCTGTTAAAAAGAATGGGCTCCTAGATCTGAAGGTGAGTTGTTTACTGACAGAAAGTGGAAAAGTGGAGGGTTTGCTTCATATTGGTGCGCAAGAGGACCTTGTATCTTCTTAATGTTAAAGAGGAAAGGATGATAAATATCACCAGGTAGAATGAGAGTCACAGTCAAATCATCACAGCTGGAGAAGGATCTTCTGCTTTGTCTGGTGCTCTAGGCTTTTCCTCAGCTAAAAACATCCATCTCTCATCGCACCGTTCACTTGCTGTCATGCATACCCCTGCAGGTGGAGCTGCTGCATACCCTGTAGAGAGCCCAGTACTTGACCAGGATGGAGCTGGCTTTGGTATAGGGGTTTAGTGGTGAAATTTCATGACCTGAGCTACTCAAGGCATCAGAGACAGTGATTACGATACTCCTTCAGATTGCATTTTGTGCATTGACCCTTCAGGGTGTGCATGCCTCAACCCTGGGATTTAGAAGTTGTGTATGCTTATTTTGTCATTGGTGTCCTGCAGTACAAGACAGCATCACTTGTATTTCTGGCCTTGTCATCTGGCTTGGAGAGATGGTGTGTGTATGTGGTGGGTAGAGGGATCAGGCCTGCAGGTGCAGAAGCGTTAAGTCATGTTCTCTGGGAACTTTGGCAGGCTCTTTCTTTGCATGACTCTTCCTTGTATATAGTGCAGTTCCCTTACAGCCAACCTCACTTTGTTTATATGTGGCTTCAGCTGTTTTGTGGGTGGTTAATTCATTACAGAAGTTCAGAGGAATGTATGAGACACAGAAAAAACTTGTTCTGACTTGATTTAATCGAGTCCAGTGGCATGGTGCCTACCAGGGTTAGGATGTGCAGTTGATCACACTCCTCTTCCTACAGGAATTTGACATTCACATGGATTAGTGCTCTCGCCAGGACTGTTTGTCAGAACCCAGGGGGTTGGTAGGGGGCTGCTGGGTAGGATTTGCCGGCAAGTTGAAGGTGTGCACGGGAATCTTGCTTTGCTCTTAGTCACAGCTTCTGTTTGAATATTTCCCCAGGATTTGGAGGCTGCGTTCCAGCCAGATACAAGTTTGGTTTCTGTAATGACTGTGAATAATGAAATAGGAGTAAAGCAGCCAGTTCAGGACATTGGTAAGTACACCGTGGCTTCCAGAGGCCAAGGAATGTCACTTCTGCTTCATTTTACTTAATATTTTCATGGCCAAGTGCTGCTGATGCAGGAGGTGTAGCATAGTTCAGGAATAAATAATAATAGTGTCCCCAAGAAAAACTTACTTTAAAAGGGAAATGAAGATGAAATTTGGTACTTTTACAGGAAGCATTACAGCAATTGCAGCTTGTAGGGCAGATCAGCTGCAGTGTTTTGTGTTTCATCCTGAACTGTGTGATGGATGACAATATTGCCCAGGATAAATGCCAAATGGAGCTGACATACAAGTTATTGAACCCTTGTAGAGTTTAAGAGGAGAAACGTGCAGTATTTGGGGTGGGAAGGGATGGTGACACCCTTTCTCCCCCAAGTATTGCCATATACAGTCATGAACAATTGGTTTGGAGGCTAAAAGGGTGCTGAAGAGCCAGGTGTCTGGAACAAGGAGAGGGTGAGCCAGGGTCTGAGTGGGCACGTGAAGAGACGGGACCTCAAAGCAGTCTGGCAAAGCAGGTCACAGCGATTCCTTGATAACACCATGCCAGTGACAAAATGCATCCCCTCCTGCCCCTTCATATTCAAGGTGTCCTTTCATGAGATGTTTTCAGGCATTGTCTCTGCCCTGGCATTTATGCTGCTTTGTTCTGGAGGGTGCTGCTTTTCCAGCCTGTGGCAGGTGTCTGATCCTGTTGTGCAGCTGATTTTCCTCTTGTGCTTACATCGTTAAGGGCCATTAGTGTTGTTCCACTCTTCAATGCCAGAGATATTTGGTGCCAAGCTCTGGTTCCCGCAGTAACCACAACACCTTCATCACAGGTCCAATAGGTCAAGACTGGGGCCTCTTACCTGCTGACCTGCTTAAACCACCTAGGCATCAGCTAGAGTAGCTCCTACACAGCTTTAGATGCTTCTCTGTAAAAGAAACACAGCAGCACCCATTGCTTCCCTTGTCAGCTCAGAACTGGTCCCTGCTGTAAACTGATCTTTGTTGGAATCATTGGAATCATCACAATTAGATGAGATGATGTGGGGTTTCTTGCATTTGCGTCTGTGTTACAGGTGAGATCTGCCGCGAGCGTAAGGTGTTCTTCCACACAGATGCTGCTCAAGCAATTGGTAAAATTCCTATTGATGTCAACAGCATGAAAATTGATCTGATGAGCATCAGTGGCCATAAAATTTATGGGCCCAAAGGTACTTACTAACGGGCTTTTCTAGAGACTTGTTTCATGCCTACCTTAAGGTAACCACACAAGGTATGAAGTCAGACCTGTCATAGTGGCTGTTACTTAAACCGTAGAAAACTATTGGACTGACATTGGAGTAGTTCAAGCACTGCTGTCAGACACAGAGCTGCAGGAAGTGGATCTTCAGTGCTGATGGGTTGTGAGGTGGCTTCACCAAAGGAAGAGACGCTGTTTTATAATGGTGGCAGCATTAGGAGTTGTGGCTCTTCAGGAGTCTTCTGCTTGATGCAGAGCAGCATTGATGCTGAAGCAGTTGAAACGAAATAACTAGGTTTTAGGGCAAAGTTTAGGCCCAACTGCAACTTGCAACGAGGAGGTCAAAAGGTAACCGGAAAGGTTAAGGTTGTAGTGATTTTTGGTTGCCTTCTACTTCCAGTGGCCTCTCCCCAGCTCCATTTGTGCATCTTTGCAGAGTGGAGTTTAAAATCTGGCTATGGATTTTCTAGCTGACTCCCAGATAGTAGAAGTTCAGCAATTGTCACGGTTCGTTCAGTATGTAAAACTGGGTGTAGGAAGGCAGAAATCAGGTTTTGCTGTACTCTATGTGCTATTCAGAACCAAAAGGCAAAATGACTCTTTTCAATATGTTGTATTTTTCTGTATGAGCTCTGAGAGCTAAAGACGTGTTCCTGGACGAGGACTTAACTTTTCAACCAGTAATTTTGGGCAGTTCATAACTTACTCTGACCAGAAGTTGCAGCCATTCTTCTTGTGGTGAGTCACTTGTTAGGGTAAGCCAAGGCACGTGAGATAATGAAAGTCAAGTTTTTAGGTGAGCAGATGAAAGGAGGACACTGCCTGGCTGTCAAATCTGGTTCATCTGATCTGCCCATTGGAAACTGGTGCTACTGATGAATCTGCCTAATGATAAGAAAGGGAGAGGACTCCTGGGACTGGTGCTGGCTTGGTAATCCAGGGAGAGGAATTCTAGAGCTTTCAGCCAGAAGTCAGTAAATGAACATCAATGAATGAGATATCTGCACTTAAAAACTTCAGTGTAAAGATGTGAACTTCATTTCTGCACTGGAATTGTGAGAGGGAGGGAAGTATTTAGTCCTTAGGTGGCTGAAGCGCACTGGGAGCCTGAGTGAGGAGGAGCATGAAGAGCTGAACAGACACCACTTCCAGAGAATACTGTGCTTCTCTGTGTGTTCATTACGTTTCTCTCCAGTGAGGTGTCCAAATGTGTGTTTTCTGTGGAAATAAGGAATGTTTCCAAGCCTTGGAATCCCTTTTCATCACTTCTGGATGATGAAACTGGATCCATCCGAACTGGATATATACTAAGCCATCTTTCTTCACTTTCCAGGGGTTGGTGCTATCTATGTTCGACGCCGACCACGTGTCAGGCTGGAGCCCCTGCAGAGTGGGGGAGGCCAGGAGAGAGGATTGAGGTCTGGGACAGTACCCACCCCTTTAGCAGTGGGCCTGGGTGCAGCATGTGAGGTGTCACAGCAGGAGATGGAGGTATGTGGGCGATTGTCCTGGATTCCAGAAAATAACATAAAGTGGCCAGATAAGTCTTGGATTCCTTCAGCCTTTTTGTGTGCATGTGCCTGTATTAAATCGGATTCTTGTGTTGTAACGTCGAGTACGTGTTTTGAGGTCTTCAGGGATGTTTTGGGCAGTTGGAGGGTGATCTTCAGCTTGCTTCAGTTTCTTTTTTGAAGTGGTTTGAATCTTGTTTTCCTGCAACAGATTTACTGTTGACAGCTATAGTGAAATACAGGTTTAAGTGCTTGTACTCAGCTCTCCATTCTGCACCTTTATTAGCAGCATCTCTGAAATGGAATAAATCATGTCTATGTAATGTATATTGGAAGAAAATGAGACATCCTAGCCCGTTATTGTACCTAGTCAATGTATGTAAGTTCAAGTTTTCTGCAGCTTTTCAACTAAGAATTATTTTTTTCCTAGCTTGGACAGTTTATTTGCTTGGTCTGGTATCTCATCCTCTGTGTGCTGCTATATCTGTTTGTGGGCACCAACGCATTCATTACAATTGGAATGTAAGAATCCTTTAATATAGTGCCAGTGGAATGCATAAGCCAGATGTCTGTATGTGCAGGATCAAGCTTTTTCCTGGGATTCAGGCAGGAATCCGCTCTATGAGCTGGGCAGTTATGGAAGCTGTGTTAGCGGCTGCACAAGCCTCACATCTGGATTCTCTTCCTTGCCTGGCGGAGATTTGGCATTTCTAAATCAAGTAATATTTGAGACTAAAGCTTTTTCAAGTGTGTAAACAAGCATGAATTGCGTGTGTGTCTGCATCAGAGCTGATGCGCTCCAGAAGCAGTAGCATATGGTAAGGGACATCATGTTCAAGTCCAGAACATGACACTGCGTGTGGGCAGTTCTCGCTGTGTAGATTGTGTTGTAAAAGCAGAGTTCAGAGTCATTTGCAAGACCATGTCTTTGTGTGGTACAGTTAGAGAGCTCTGAAGGAAATAAGGGGCACTTACCATAATAGATACCCTTTTGTGTTGCAAGATGTGTCATCTTATGCATTACCTGACTCGTCTTTAAACACAAAGCACTCAGTTCTTTTATGGAAGCAATTTGGCAGCTCGTACGTACAGATCTTTCTGAATGGTTTGGGATATTTTTGGAGGCTGAGCAAGGACCAAAGTGGTAATTCTCTGTTAGAACAGTCACTAGAGCAGGCAAAGCTTAATGGTTCCTTTTTCAGATGTGTTCTTTCCCTGCTTTAACCAAACCCAGCTGCTTCACCTGCGCACAACTGGTGACACAAGGCAGTTTCAGCGAGGTCAAACTGTGCTCTGCTGTTATTCTGGTTTCTTTTCTGGTTTCTTTGCTAGTATGACCATAAGCGAATCTCACAACTGGCAGAACGACTGGTTACAAAAATAATGAATGAAATTCCTGATGTGGTTATGAATGGAGACAAAGAGCATCGTTACCCAGGTAATGCGAGCAGAGCCATGATCCCATTAGAACTGTCTGTGTTAGTGGCCATGACTTGGTAGTGCACTTGAGCTACATACTGTGCAAGTGTTACCTTGAGGTGTAGGATTTACCCTCAGTTTCAGCTGATGGAAGTTTTATTTTCTGTTTCATTTCTTTGTAGGATGTATCAATTTATCTTTTGCATATGTGGAAGGGGAGAGTCTACTGATGGCTCTGAAAGACGTGGCTCTCTCTTCAGGAAGGTAGGTGGAATGTGTGGGCAGCATAGCAGTGAATTTTGGAGAGAAAATGACATCTGCTGATGGAGGTACAAACTAAGGGGTGGTCTCTGTGCCCTATATCTGTGTATTGGGTTACTGAGTCAGCCTGGCATTGATTTCATTCTGAGATGTTTAAATGCCACACTTCAAATGAAGGTCAAATTTACTCACCCTAAAAGAAAAAACTGAACAAAGAAGACCCCAAACCCAGGAAAACCAATCTAGAAATTTCTGCCTGCCAGCCCTGTAGACTGATTACCTGTGATAGCCTTGACATATAACTGCCAGTGACTCACTCATAATAAGGGCTGCCAGCATTTGAGCAGTTTCTGTCCCTCAGTGGGATTTCACACCAGTGGCAGATTGTAACTGCCCAGACAAATACTGGAACTAAATGAGGTCATGTGGCCTGTGTTTAATGCGAAAGCAGAAAGAAAACTGAACACACTTTGTGGAGCTCTGTTGACTCTGCAGGAGCAATGAGTAGCATTTCTAAGACAAGCTTGATGCCTCTGCTGCAGTTAGTGGAGTGTGAAGATGCCCTCCTTCCCTCACCTGTGAGAACAAAGTGGTCAGCAGATTCGATTCACAATACGTTGGCACTGGGAACGGGAAGAGCAAGTCTGCACATGACTCTGAAGCTGAGCGCTTCTGTAATTTGGAAGTCTCTCTGAGACTGTGCTTTGTGCTGCATGTTGCAGCCTGTGAAAATTGAGTAACAACATGGAACCAGTTTTGCCTACTGCTCAAGATGGAAGTTCTCTGCTGCTGACAATAACTGGATCATCTTGCTCTGAATTCCTCTATGCACTGTTTTTCCTTTATTTGTTCTGCTGCCAAACAGCAACTTGTGAAGGCTTTTTTAAACTTTTTTAATGTTCTGGCTGTTTGTTTCCCTCTCCGGCTAGTTCTGTCTTGGCTCCTTTGTCTTTTTTATACAGCCTTCACTTCAGCCACCTTTTAGTCTGCATTCCCACTGATTCTGCTTGGCATTGCATTTATACTTACTGTTTTATCTGTGTTCTCTCTTCTTACTTGTTACCTCATGCTCCTAATCTATAAACTTCATTCCCCTCTAATACCCTCCCATTCCTTCTTTCTCTTCAGCAGCAGAAATACCACTCTTCTTGCTTGTATTCAGGGTGGTTTCCAAGAGGCTGGGGAAGCCAACACAGGTTGTTGTAAAAAGTCCTAGTAGCATGAAATGTCTGTAAGTGACCTGTTCTTGCTTGGAGGAGATTAGGGAAGTGTTACTTCAGTGTGGCATCTGCATGTGAACAAAAACTTGACAGTTGCCTTCCCTTTCTCCAGTGCTTGTACATCAGCTTCTCTGGAGCCTTCCTATGTTTTGCGGGCAATCGGAGCAGACGAGGACTTGGCTCACTCATCTATAAGGTGTGTGGTCGTTCCTAATGCTTCCAAATGTTTTTCTTTTCTGCCTAGAAGTAGGTGGTGGATTTGTTTTCCCTTCTTTATGTGCATAGTTCTAGTCCTTAATGGTTTTCTTTTTGTTTAGATTTGGCATTGGTCGTTTCACTACAGAGGAGGAGGTGGATTACACAGTGCAGAAGTGCATACAACATGTTAAGAGGCTGAGGGAAATGAGGTGAGCTGCCATCTTACTGAATGTGAAGACTTCTTCAGGGTGGTAGTCGTTTAGGAGTTGGATTTAGTTGCAAGTGATTGTTTACCTCAAAAATCTGATGGTGTCTCTGTATAAGCAAGCAGAGTAGGCAGAGGTGATCTTAACAGTAGTGACAAATAAGGAAACAAGCCTTCTCCCAGATCCCGCCTTTGTCAGGGAAAGAATGCGAGTAGGGCAGGCACTCAGGGCAGTACCTGGAAGTTGCTAAGCCACAGATGGTATTACTGAGTTTATGTATCCATAAGTTGTTTCATTTTGGTGAAAGTGGAAGACTCCTGACTCATCTGAACAGTATCAAATGGGAGGGCTCAGTCTCTGAGACACCAGTACTTAATGTCTAAAGTGGGAGCAGGGCATGAAGTGGAGAACCTGCTCTCCCACCTCTTGTATTTTGGGCAGAGGACACAGTTGAGGACTGATCACCTGAAGCTCACTGGCCTTCCAGAAGGGGAAGGCAGGTAGATGGGTACCTCCTGGCTCTTGTGTAGCTGATAAAATTGTCTGTTTGGTTCTTGCTGTTGATGTTGTCCTGTGTGTTTTAACCCTCATTTTTCTCCTTTCTTTACAGCCCTCTCTGGGAAATGGTGCAGGATGGAATTGACCTCAAGAGTATTAAATGGACTCAGCACTGAGAATACATCGCTATCTGTGGACTAGATGTGGATTAAAATGTGTTTTCTGTACATTCTTGAGCAAATTATGCAGCACTTCTGATTTTTGACACTTGTAACTTGTCTGGAAAATGACCGTTTCTGATCACAGAGTCTAAGAAGCCAAAAATGGAAATTAGTCTTTATCCCAGAGACAAGGCAGGATGATTTACCGCCCACTGCATTTATACTGACACACAGAAATTTATGCTAAAGCAGAGTGAATTTGTCCATGTATTTTCTGATAAGAAAATGAAATCAGTGTATTATTTGTGGGCAAGTGGAGTCCTGGTGAGAGGAACTCCCATGTAGCTGTTCCCCTGCCGCCAGGCTGCTGATTCCTTCTGCTTGAGGCGGGCATCCTGCAGCAGCCACTGCCTTTGTGCTGCTCAGATGTGTTATATGGTGAGAGATCCTCAGGTAGGAGTCAGCTCAGCATTTCTAGAGGAACAGGATGCCTCAGTGTGGCTGTGTGCCTTCTCAGTTAAGTTGTATGTGCAGAGAAGAACATTTTTTTTTCTTACACAGAGTATTTGTAATGCTTGTTCAGACCAGTGTGCATTAATCCTAAACATCCTCTGTGTTACAGAGTTTGTGGTGCAATGATGATGCACTTTGCTGTCCCCTCCATTGTGTTTTTCCATGCAGTTTTCTCCTCAGCAAGTAAAGAAAACTGGAATTACTGCAGGAGGGGAATAGGCAGAATATGTCAGCTTCAGTTGCAGCACTAGTTCAGTTGGAACATGAGTGGTAGCGGTGGTGGGCAGAGCAGATGAGGTGCAATGTATTAATGCAGTCTGGTTTTTTTTGTTGTGTGTTTTCCCCTCCCCTCATGATCCTTTGTTGTCACTCACAGTTTGCCTATGGGCTGTTGGCTTCTGTCACTTCAGGGAGTCCCTCCTGGTGGAGGCTGTTTGTTTTGTCTGGAATTTATTCTGTGTAACAGACTGTACTTCTGTTTGACTGGAGACTTCCATGGGAATCCATTCCCTGCAGATAGTGGGGAAAGTGTCTGTTAAACAGGGTTTGATGAGATTAATTCCTATCAGTGTTTCTCCTTTCTTACCTTTGTTGATCCTTCCAGTAGGAAACTTAACCCTGTATTGCAAAGTGCCTTTGTTTCAGTTGCATGAGCAGACAGCTTTCAATTGGTTTTGTTGACTGATGGATGCTGTATTAGCTGCTGAATGTAATACAGACAGTATGTCTTCAGTTCTGGATGGCATCTACCTCGAGGATGAGCCATGTGATGTAAAAGCTGAAGTCTCACAAGGTAGATTGTGTTACAGAAGCTTGTGCTTTCTTTGTTACCAAGGACAGACCGGCTGGTTGTAATGCAGAGCTAATCCTCAGTTGTTCTGTTTGAAATTACTAGCTTTAGCAGTTTCAATATTGTAGGGCTGGCACCTTATATTTCATCACAACATTTTTTAAACTGCCATATGCGTAAATAGGCTTTAGAGGTGGTGTCTGGGTGATGGTTTATTCTTGGGCTTTACATGTTTTCTGGATGAAGCATGCAATAATGTTTTCCCAGTATGTTTTAGAACTATATGAAATTGTTCTTTGTGTTTCATGGATGATAAAAAA